>CM057006.1:29257055-30692055 GCA_029891345.1 Dryococelus australis | reverse complement strand
GCATCGGTATCCCCTTCTATCAGATTCATGAGTTCTTCAAAATGATTACACAAGTAGTAACGACAAATAATTACATATTTGTAAATAACTACTATCGCCCATTATCTCCAGGTTATGTCAGCTGTTTTGGTCTCCTAATAGTCTGATTGGTAGAGACGTGCAAAATTCCCGTTATCTTCCGGTGACATGATAGACTCCACTGCCGCTGAGCTTGTATTATTGGCTCAAGAGTTCTCCGAGGCGTGTCAAACATGTTTTTGACCAATGGCCGAAGTTGGTAAAACGCACAGTTATATATATATATATATATATATACATATATATGAACAACAATGTGTATTCTTCCACCATTTGTAAAATTAACATTGCCATGGGCCTGATAACTTTATTCATACGTCGGTCTAGCGGAACTTAAAAATATTAGAAAATAAATATTTTTCAAATCTGCTAATTCTTACATTTGTATCCATAAAAAAAAAAAAACTGAATGCAAGAGAAATAATTACAAGTTTTCACAAATGTCTACCTAAGAATTTTGATTCAACGTTAAGGCTTGGAACTACTGTACTTTACCACTGTCGTTACCAACTTTACTCGGCGCACTCCACTCATTGCGCTCGTTGTAATGTATGCAGGTAGGAGCACTGATATTTTTCAAAGATTGATTTAAAAAGTGCTCACTTTATCATGGACAGCAAGTGTACGTACAAACCTAACTAGAGCACTAATACTAACAGTGTTACAACCTAAAATCATATCTTTTTTTTTTTCCGATAGCGCCATTGGCAGAAATGCAGTCCAGTTCTGGAACACGGGAAATGACTAATTAGCAGCTTACACGCGTACGCTACTCCATTTTCCCTCTGCACGGAGTACCTGGAAGTTAAAAAAAAAAAAAAAAAAAAATCAATTAACGGTTTCTCTCGTCCGAGTGTGAAAACGAATTAAATTCCATGTACTTCGGAAGTTCGTGTATCTTTTTTCTTTAACGGGTAATAACCGAATGTAGTAATGTAGGGGAAAAAATCTTTCCCACGCCTGTTGTTTTTTGTACATGTACGAGTAATTTTTTCTATGATTCAATTAGTTCACGCCTATCACATCTCCGAACTATGTATACTATTTCTTTTTTTTTTTTTTATTGTGCAAATTCAATGGGAAATTGATATTATTCAACGATATCATTGTCTTTCCGAAAGTCTTAGTTTATGCGAATCAGATGTTAGACACAATAGTGTAGGGGAGAGGATTTGGAGATTTTATTTGCGTGGTGAGATACGTTATTTTTACTTTCATGGATTACGTGGGTTGGCGTGGAAGCAAGAAACAAAATGAGCTCGTGAAGGTATAGTTATCATCGACTTCTTCATCATTATCGCCATCGGAAACTGTTTCCAACTAATGGCCGTATCGGCTTAATAAATGGCCTCCCTTATCTCCCCCCCCCCCCTCTTCATTACTCTTCCCTCCGCCACGACGACCACTCCTCATCATTGCTCTAAACAAGTCTTCGCCTTCATTTTGAACACCTGTATCCTTCTAAACTTTTTCATACCCTGGAAATGTTATTTCGTATCTACGCGTGCGTGATTTTCATGCGAAAGGAACAGCCACCCTACTCTGGTTTGTCTATTATTTGAAAACAATAATCCAAAAACCTGTAATTGCACACACTTTTTCTTTAACTTTGAGCTAAATAGATCCAGTAAGATACCCTAAGAATAAGCCCAACGACTTATTTATTCAGGTAAAATGGAATATAATATTTTACTGCTGCGAAATATGGGCGACATTATGCAGACCGAAAGTCGTATGTTAGAATTGTTTGACAGGCGAATTTCGATCAGCTGATGTGTCGGATAGCATGCCCGTCTGTTATGTGACGCGTCGGACAGCCGCCTGTCTGTCAGTTGGCTAACTGACAGCTACTTGTTTGTCGGGTGTCAGGTGACCTTTCGAACATCTGACTATCTATCAGTTACAGTGTTTGACAGTTGCCTGCCTATCAGCGTGTTGCCGAACAGCTGACTGTCGGCTACCTGGTTAAACAGCTGGATTTATATCCGGTGACATGTCGGGACAGCTGCCAGTCGAACAGATGACTGTCGGCCAGTCAACGAACCCCCCCCCCCCCCCCGAAACAGCAGTAAGCTACTATGGAGCAAAACTTGACACAGCCAAATCTCAATATACTGAACTCAAGGTTACTTTACACGCCATAACCTAACTTCGCCATCCTGAAAAACACAATGTCTTCAAGATAAAAATCTGTACTGAAGTTCAAAACTCTGCACGTTTTTAGCAAGAGCTCGTGCCATTGCGACGTCATCGCACGATGCATTAGTCCCGCAGGCCAGGTGAATGACTCAGCGCGTACGATGGCGCGCCTGACCAAACGTACCCCGACATCTTTCACACGTCGCATTGTGGAAGTAACGCGATACAGCATTACATTGCACAGTACAGGTTTGTTTTCTCGTCACTCCTGACGTTCGCTGAGCTCGATCGCCAACAGCTGGGTGCAGACGGACGACGCGACTAGACGCGAAGTCGACGAGACGGGACTCCAACTCTCCTGAGCAACAAGTCGGACATCAACTGGTTTGGAGTCCTCTGGTTAACAGAGAGCACCCGTGCAAGACCTTCAAACACAAATCTGAAATTCATCAGCGCACTTTCACTTCCCGCTGTGTCTACCGGCGAACTGCAATGTTCGCTAAGTTTCGAACATGCGGGAATCCAAGATTCGAACCTGGTCCCCTGAGGTGTAAGACGAGTAGTCGGAAAACTCCGTCACAACAGCGCAGCGGCCACTGACTAATGTAGTGCAACATGCGGCCGCTCTGTTTACTTTCACTTGCCCTGTTCCCCTCGGGTTTCTGAGTCACAGTCCTCAGCGGTATAGTCTATACACGGTAACGTGAACACTTTTGAAATCCCTCTCATTTGGAATGATAATCAATTAATATACTTTATTTTACCCTTAGATGTCAATTTCCGAGTACGGGGGAATATACACACTGTGTTTATTACATTAAGTGCAATAGTGATCTAAAATTGTGGTTAAAATATAAAAAAAAAATGGCTTGCAGGGAAAAGTAACTAGGGCTTTAAAAGTGCTCACTTTACCATGTATAGCCTATATCACTGGTAACTGCAGAAGCGCACAATTACAAAGGCACCGTTGCATCACGCGAGCGCGTGAAGCGATAAGCCAATTGGGAGTCTTGCCAATGCTTGTCCTTTGGAGATCAAATGTTCGGGGTTATAGTTACAGGAATGTTTTGGTCATCGCCCTTGCTCAACCTCAGCACGGGTCGGGGTACAAGGAACCTTCTGGGTCGGGCTTACTGGTCTATATAAGCTGGGGAGGGACTAAGAGCCGACAATGCAGATCGCTTTACGGCCTAGAGAGGCAGGTGTGCTGTGTCAGCGAAACGACGAGCGGCGACGACAGCGAGTATCTGTACAGTGGAGAGTGAGACTGACGTAAAAAGACAGTTTGATTGCATATATGTAAATAATAAATACGGATTAAGTGACTACAGCTGGTGTAAAGACAGTGATACGCACAGACGTGCGAAATTCGCGTTATCTTTTGGTGACATGACGGATAAGTCTAAACAAATGCGAATTAAGACGAGGCCCCGAAGACAGAAAAACGAATCTATTGGGTTGCGATTTCTACGATAGAAGTTACGTTATTTACAGTAGTGATGCTCGACTTGCACTGTAAAATATCTCAATAAAACATTCTAAACTGGAATGGATTCTCTTAACCTATATGTAGAATTTTCCACATACCAGTAGCAAAATACATGTGTTGCGCGTCTCTTTTATACGAAGTTGCGAAATTCAGTACGCTTGGCTCTAATCTGGAAGAAGTATAAAAACCTACAACGGACATATAAAAATAAATAAAAAAACATTACTATTGTTGCCTTTCGCAATACGCGCATACACTGACGAAGGAGATGTGCAAACAATTTCTTTGAGTACGTGCGTAATTCTGAAGTATATATATATTTTTTTCTGGTCGTGGGAAGAGCACAGAGTCGTTACGTCTAGCTATAGTCTATTCACGGCTACTTCCACCTTTTCTGAAGACCTGCTTAAGCTCTACTTTCAGGTTATCCCTCCGCCTCGTGCAAACAAAGTTTAAAAAAGTATAGAAAATTACACGAAAGGGGCCACGCACCGTATTCGTGCGCACTCAGTGTAATAAAATTTTGCATGCGAAATAATTCTTACTAGGCATTATCAACACACCTGTTTTCTCCCAGTGTTTATAATTATTAATTATAAGTGGAATATTGTAATTTATAGGCGGAATATAAATAAAAGTTCAGTTTCACAAAAAAAAAATCAGATACTTTCAAGTTAACAGAATTATGAAACTCTTGCGATACACGGCATATTTAATAGCGTATTCTATTTACTGCACCCGACTGCACTTGGTCCTCGCCCATTTGGTGCCACGTGTTCCAAATTAGACTGAACACTCACTGGGTGCAGTGGATTTTCATGTTCCAATTGTGAGTTGCACTACCAGTTGCGCCATCTCCAGAGTAGGTGTGGCTGGTTGAGTGCAGTATGGCGTCAGCCAAAGTTGATGTAAACAAAAAGATATTTGCTGTGTTGGAAAATTTTAGAATCATCCGAAATTTCGTACGATAAAGAATACCTAACACTTATTATGGAAACGACAAGAAATAAAAAGAAACCCAAAATCACAAGTTACATAGACGATGTAGTTTGTCATTACAGCGATGAAGAGGTTATTTGCACGCAATGGTTTTTATTTGCTATTTGTTTGATTTATGAATTATTTTATTAAAATCGTAAAATTCTTTCTTTTTTTTTTTTTTTTGATAAAATTTCCAGTTCAAGAAAAACTTCAGAGTTAAGAAGAGACACTGCCTAAAGATTATATCAGCAGTTTCGTAATTCAGAATTTTACCTGGATTGAAGCCTGTTTCTGTTGAAACCCGCATATTATATGAGATTACCTTAGTGAATGTTATCGATGTACTGAATTTTTTATAACGCTTTTTATATACCGGTAGGTAAAATAAATTTTGTCATTTCTAGGATCACTAGTTAAGTAGGCATGATGAAATAAAATGATATATTATTCCATTGGACTACATCATGTGTAGGTCTGATACAATTTATTTATTTATTATTCAATTTGACTGTATTGCCTGTACACTAGTATTAAGCCCACTGCACACGGTGCAATATTTCTTACAATATTGTATGCTAGGAGTCATAATGGCTCGCTTATGAGTGCCTTTACTCAAATTTCTACTGGCTACAAGCAGCCCTGCGAGCTCGTTTACTAGATTTGCGTAATCGACGACGCCCTAGTCTCCTTGCGAGCTGCGCTACAATATTTCAGCAGTGGACAATCAGAAAACACGAAAACAACACCCGCCAATGCAACAGAGTATTTCGAACAGGAAGAAATAGCTCCCCCATCAGCCTCAAAGGACGACATGGGATAGGAACCTCGCATGGAGCATCTGCAGTATGAAATGGTGTAGAAAACTGTAAGTTCCCCGAGAATACCATCTGATCCCAACAGAATGTGCTCGATTTTTTATGTCTGAGAATCTGCAGGACTCTGACGGGATTGGAACCCACATCACCATTGTGGGAAGTGAGCAATCTGACCATCTGTTCACCAGAAGGAATAAGGGGGTTATTAAGTAGTAGTACAGAATTATTGCCGGGAAATTTAGGAAAGCTTAGAAGTTCAATGTAAATGCTTGTTTTACAAATAGGCCTATGGATAACTAGTCAGTTGAAAATATAAACACCTTGACATGATGCTGATTGTATACAAAGTATCAAGTGTGTCACAAGCAATTTGAACACTTTGGAGACCATGATAATGTTATGCCTTTCATCATGCGGGCTTCATGTATTACATGCACAGGATGGTCGCACAGAAATAATGAAACTGTAATAGCATGTTATGTTTTAATAAATACTATGGCACTTATTAATATAAATTTCCAGGGCGAACTTGGTGGCCTACACTCATTGCGAAAATTTCGGTATTCATATCATTATAGTCCATTCACGGTTTCCTCGGCCTTTTAGAATCAAACCTTTGAAAAATCTCCCCATATATGACGTGCTTGGTTGTTTCCTAAATACGCCCTGTATCACATGCGTTTTATATTTGTGTTCATAAAAGTTACTTTTATTTCTATTAAATTGAAATGTTATTCATATTTTATCTATAAATTATAATGCTTTATTTATAAATAATTTGAATTATAACAGCGAGAAGACATGTGTGTTGGTAGCGTCTAGTAAGAAATAGTTCTTTTACAAAATACTGTTACAACAGAGTGCGCACGAATCCGGTGCGTTGTCCCTCTGGTGTAATCTTCCAGACTTAGTTAAACTTAGTTCGCACTAGGCGGAGGAATATCATGGAAGTAGAACTTTAGCAGGGCTTCAGAAAAGGCCGAAGATACCGTGGATCAACTATAGCATTCATTCCTGCTAGAACTCGCCACTCAGCACCTGTAATCATGCAATGTCTGACCGGTCTGTCCAATCCAAAAACAAGTAGGCTGCAATGTCTTGAAATTTTACCGCGTCGTGTTCCATTTGTTGGTGCATAGACAATAGCCCCTCGTTTAGGGCTGACACGTGACAGTCGCACTTTTCCAGTTTTCAGTGCGCACCAGGTGCACCCTCGGTGCAGTCAATTGGAATTCGCTATAAGAAACGAGCAGACACGTCATGCATGGGGTGATTATTCGAAAGTTTGATCCACGAAGTGTGAAGTTAACGCGAGTGGACTGTACAATAGGAACTTTGTGCCTGTTATCGGAGCGACCTACTCCTCGCATGAGTTTATTGACTACAGCAAAAACACCCGGAGACTCCATAAGCTCTCAGTTCCGGCGCCTCATCTCTGACAGGAAATTTTCGCAAGCGTCGGTGAGAATATTTCTGTAGGCTGTTCGCAAACGATTGTGCACTTTTTAAAAGCCCGACATAGGATATACTTTTACTCCAAGTATATATCCCTCCGCTATGACAGAAATTAACATCGCTATGGACCAGATCACCAAATTTTTGTATCGATCAAGTTTATTTGCGGAACTTGTTTTAACGTGAAATATGTTAAAGACTGTTCACGATAAAGTGAGCAATTTTGAAATCAACCTAAGAAAAAAGTCACTGCCCTTACCTGCATATATTTTAACGGGCTCACTGAGTGACATGCGCCCAGTGAAGTTGGTAACGATGGATGGAAAGTACTTTCCCATGTCTTAACGTCAAAAAAAAAGTTAAGTAACCGTTTGTGATAAACTCAATTATTTCTTTCGCTTTCTGTTTTTATATAGTGCTTCGAAGTGTAAAAATAATCAGATTTGTAAAATATTTACTTTTGTAATAATTTCACAGTTTCACCTGACCGACGCATAAATAAAGTGATGAGGCTTATCGCAATGTCAATTTTTCATAAGGGGGAAGATTACGCAACGTTCATACAAGTAGATCTTAAGCAGGGCTTTCAAAAGTGCTGAATTTATCGTGTACAACTTATACTAACATGTCGATCCTTAGACTTATGTGCATGAAATAATTAATTCAAGTCGATGCACACAAACTCAAACCTTACAATTTTAATCTAGCGTAGAGCCACGGATCTCCGTTTCCTAAATCGTTTCCAAATTTTATATTGCAGAATGCCATTCAGCGCGCGCGTTAAAATATATGCGGTGAAAACTGTCAAAGGGAAATGATTATTTTTCAAACCTTGATTTCAATTCGAAAGTGCTTGGTTATTAAACAGGAGCACCATGGAGTTTACACATTTTAGGATATATACAGTAAAATTAATTGAAAAAGAACGCCCTTCCGTATTCATCGCCTATGTTTCTGCGTGTATTGTGCGAACCAAAAACCTAAATGCCTAGAAGGGCCGGATTAAGACCTTTTGAGGTCGTAAGAGCCTACGATTTGGGTGACTCTAGAATCTACATATAATTTAAAATGTAAACAATAGAACGTAAATAAAAATGATAATTTTACAAATGTAAGAAAACGTACACTTGGGTAGAAAACCATGTTTATGTTTCTATGTCCTTCACTTCCATTTCTATTTGAAAATATAACTCCTACTTTTTGTAATTGCAAATCTTTTATCGCATTTTCAAAACTAATCTTACGTAACACATCTGTTTTATATACGATATTCTCGGTAAAGTGAGCATTTTAGAAAATACTCGCATTTAGAACAATAGTCAATAAATATTTTTTTTTTTTGTAATCTTAGACGTTAACTTCTGAGTTCGGTGGAATATACACACTGTGTTAGTGTTTATTACCTGCATAGCAATGTTAATTTAAAAAGGTTGTTAAAATAAAAATAATGGCTGAAAGGGAAAAGTAACTAGAGCTTCAAAAGGGCTCACTTTACCGTGAACAGCCTATACTTAGTACAGATAAGGGAACTATTTTTGTGGAACCTAGTCCACAATAAATCTGGCCACGTATCATTTATGTGGTGGCCCCCTTATCCTTGATGCCCTAAGCACATGCTTACATCGATTCAGTTATTGAAAATCGGTGTTACAGGAGACCTATATGCGTCAAGAGAAATGTTATGAATCATAGTCTCTTTACATTTCGTCTATCACTAAGGCTATCATAAAGTTTGGGCGTACTACACGAAAAATGGAGAGTATCGCAAATGGGAGCGTATGAGGTACGTTTAAGAACACGTTATTATTAATACCAAAATGAACCCCTGAGAAAGGACTACACACTTCGACCTAAAGGAAGCTCGAGCTACAGAGGAAGTATGTTAAAATAAATTCACTGTAAGCAGAGAGACTTCTATCTTGTTCTTTCGTAAATGACTCAAACAAACACACCCGATTTATCGTAATTCAGAAGAGTCGTTGAGGGTTCAACACTTTGTGAAGGGGGGAGGGGGGGTTGCAACGATGCGCATACGTGCGTGTTTTTTTTTATGCGATAGAGCACGTCGAAAATATTTTCGTAATACTAGTAGGGCCTGCGAGAGCCATAAGCCAGCGAGTCAAATATCTAATTGGAAGCTAGGTCTTAGGTCGAACAGTTTTATACGCAAGCGCGAAGGATGGGAAATTTTTCCATGGCTCCTTACACAGTTTGTTTCGTAACTATGTTACATATTTTGTGATGCGATTCCTTGTGGAAAAAACATTGCAAAAAGCCGATTGACAATGTCCGGGAAACTACGTCTAAGGGTAGAAAATACCACCCGAAAGTTACGCTTTTAAAATTGATATTATTTAATAAAATAAAAACAAATTAATTACGGTGCGATATTCAACTATCCTAACTTAATACAAACAATTAACTAATGCCTAATCGCATGCGTTATCATACTCTGTATCAGTATTTTCGCGTGACATATTCGACCACGGCGAGAAATTCTATGTTTTAGGCCTTTAAATTAACTATACTCAATTAGAGTTGAAAAAATAACTAATTAAACACGACGGGAAAATGTATATCATTGCACCAAAAAGCCCATTAAATCATTTAAATGCATTTTTATTATTTCCGCTTGCAAAAATGGCCATTCCTGCTTCTTGGACAGCTTATAAGTAGCGTCACCTGTTTTTTGCGAAGACATTTATTCGCAGGCTGAGAGTTCAAATTCGTACGGGCATACTCGCACATTTTCTTTGACTATCGGCCACGTGGCTGTCAGAAGCCTTTTTCTACTCGACTGGGCCAATCAGAATTTAGTTAATCCCGACACTGAACGTCGGTGATTGGCTGGCAGACAACTAAGATGCACGAGAGTTGAAATCATCCAACCACGAAATAGGCTCTGAACTAACGTGGTTTTGCAGTACACTGATAAGCTAAGGTGGATTTTCATACGCTTTCTGTTATGGTCGTTGCTATCTTGCATAGTTTTACTAACACAGCCTTCGGCCCAAAAAAAGTATATAGAAGCGTTTCAGTCAAAAGGCCAAAACGAGTCAAAACGATCTATATAAAGATCGGGTCAGTGGGTTATCTCCCAGCAGCTGGCGAGTGCTCCGAAATCAAAGTTCATGTTCCTTCTCCTATCACACAGTGTGTAATCTACCGGTGTTTACGCCCCAACTTTTGTGAAGCCGTGATAAAGTTCTACTGTTGGGTTGCTCACTACATATATCTGCCACACAAACAAAAAGCGAAGATGTCTGGAAGAAACGTCAGGAAGTAAACAATATAACCACAAACGTCAAGGAGTAAACGATTAATCATAAACGTCAAGGAAGGTGTAAACGATTAACCATAAACGTCAAGGAGTAAACAATTTACCATATTTATACGCTGGACAATCAACCATAACACTGAAATGTTTTTATAGGCGGTAAATTCAGCTCTTCTAAAACCAGTGCTTGAAAATTTATCACTACCCCTACCTGCGTGTATTATATCATCATTTACTGCTTGTTTTGTCACCTTCAACATGGTTCGGCCATCCCTTGAACAAATCATTATTAAACCAGTTGACATATTAATTAAAAGTTCTGGCAGACTGTGTGACGATCGTCACCTAGTAAAATGTAATGGTTTTAGTAATTTTGCGCCACAGTTGGTAGCGCTGCGTATTTACCGTTTTTATATGTATTTATGTTTAGAAACACAAAGACCGGTACATTTATTCTTATGGCTATTTATTTAATCTATTATGTATTTTATTGCACGTAGTTTATACAGTAAAATGGTATTTATTAATCTATTATGAATTTTATTGCATGTATTTTATATGGTTGTTGTGTATGATATTCGTACTCGAGATTAATTGGCTAATCGCTCTGTAAAGAATCGCGACCGTGGCGCTTGGGGTGGCGGGATACCGCGACGGCACTTGACTGAGACAGCGCGCCCTAGCCAGAGTGTGAGTGTCGGCTGCGGTGTTTAGACGGCCGGTGGTGTGCGCTCGACCGCGGGGCTGGACAATATAGGGAAGTCGGGCGGACGTTTAGCAGTATGGGAGTGCCGTGCCATATGTTACGCGAGCAAGTGAACGTCGCTGTAACGTTTTCGGGAGCAAAAAAAAAATAACTGTTTAAAGAATAATATAAGAACATGCCCGACGTGAACGTAAAGACGATCCTGCTACGTGTGCCTTGCAGTGCGTATCTCCTACTAGTGAAATATGGGCCGAGTATCGCTGAGATGTAAACTTGATGCGTACGAATTATGTGTGAAAACTCTGCGTGTACGAGTAATATTCACTTTAATACGAGCGTACTGGAGATCGCTGAAATAGCTGTGAGACCGCGACTTGTGACTGATGGCTCGTGAAATTGAATTTTGTCACGCTGGTTAAACTGTCCGTTTTACGTGGCTCGAGGACGAGCGTTTTAAAGTGTACGCGGAGTAACAGTGACATACGGCAACGGCCCGTGTTTTTTTTTGCAATATTTCCTTGGAGCTCAGAAAAGTAACTTTAAACATTTCTCTGCAACGTGTCTTACGCAGGATCTATTGCGTACAGTTTTCATGCGGTTAGAGTGTTAGATGCATGCCCGTACTTTTGCGTAGCGACTAAACACACGGAATATTCCCGAGTGTGTTATTGCGATTCTACATGCTAGAGAGTGCTAGAAATCCGCGCATGCTTGCATAAAGGCCCCGAGGTGAATGACCCGTCATTTGCTCTCCTTTTGACGGCATCGAGCGGGCCGGAGTCTACAGCCAGCTGACATTGGGCAGCAAGGACGTTCACCGATGTGGCCAGGTGGTCAGCTGTATGGTATTCTGTACGAATGCTAAATTAAAGGTATGAGTCATGCATAAGCGCCATCGTCAGCTTGTACCTGCGGAGTCCGTCGTCTTTTTTTAAAAACACATTTGAAGTATGTCGTGAAGTATTCTCGTTTGTGGTTTTAATATTAATTTTTATGAGCACCAGTTATTGAAAGTTACCGCGTAGGGCAAAAGACGTTGACCGTTATCAAGGGGTCTGCCCGTGCAATATGTAAATTTGAGTGCAAACATTTTTAGTATATTTTATCGGGTGTGTGTATGAGTAAAGTCAGTGCCCGTTGACAGTCGTTTTGGTGCAAAATAAATAGTGAATCAAAAGACCTGGAACTTAAGAGTCGAGAGACATCATTTGCAAATGAGACCCCCCCCCCCCCCTTATTTTCGAAAGACTTGTATTGCTGTAACATGAGTAATAGTAATTCGATTGTAGATATTTATAAGGGAAAGAGCTTTGGCCGCGGCATTTGGGTTTTTCAAGTCGAGATCGCTTTCTGCACCGTAGGGGTAGTTTAGGTAATATTAGTGTGTCGTGGAGTGAGGTAGAGGTTGACACACCTGACACCCCTGCGGGGTGGAAGGGCGTCTCATGTGCTAATTCACTATTCACCATTTTCTAAATTTCCATTATTTTTAACAGAGTTTTTAGGTATGCACTATTGAATTTGAAACGAATTACATACGAACTGTAAACAGACTGTTGATAGAAGAATGTAATAATACCGTTTAGTGTTTATGATAATATACACGTATTTCACATTGTTTATGTGTTACTAATTTATACAATGGAGAAGCTTGTATAAAATACTTTTTGAAATACATAAAATTGAAGATTTATCTTGGAAAAGAAGAATTTTCTGATGTTAATAATCAAAATGTGGCATTTAAGTTGTGAATACAATCTTACTTAAATGTCCCATATTATGTGAATTCATAACAAAAAGTCCTTCTATACCATTTACACTTTACTCCACCATGACTGGTTTTCGCCCAGTAAAGTTGGCAACAACGGATGAAAAGTAGTTCCATGAATTAACATTGTCTTAAATGTCTTAGGTTAACATTTGTGAATACACAAGTAATTTATTTTGCCTTCTGTTTTTTTTTTTAATTCATGCGAGTTTAAGAATGAGAAAATTTGTAAGGTATTTACTTGTCTAATAATAAAAAAAAGTTTCACTTGATTGGCGCATGAATAAAGTACCGAGGCCTATGGTAATATTAATTTTACATATGGCAAAAGAATACACAAGTGCATACAAATAGATCTTAAGCAGGGCTTATAACTGTGCTCAGTTTACCGTGAACAGTCTACACAATAGTTTTACCCGGAAAATTAAATACGTTAATTAGAAATGTTTACTTTACAAACGACCCACAGAAACTCAATTTATTTAGACAAAATTTAAATTCAAAATAGCTAAATATCAAAACCTTCCTACATGTGATCGGAGTGTTGGCTCTTAAACAAACGGTAACATGCCACCCCTAAGACTTCAAGAAACACCAGACTAAAACTAACAATACATTTTAAATTTTGTACAAACAAAAAATATAAATTTAAAAGTTCATATTTATGTTTAAAAAATATGATGGCCATTTTTTAATGCTTTGATATTTGAGCTATTACTGATATGTCACGAAACTGCAACATATTCTTATAAAATAGTAAAAAAAATTTCGACCTGCGTATCCGACCCCCAAAAAATTATTTACTTTATAATTTTACCAAACATTGTTCAACTCGTACGCATTTTGGGTAATGATATTTTCCTCAAACAAAATAAACTCACTTTATATATTTTGAATAATTAGATGTCAAATACAAAATTCTTCCCGTTTTGTTCCAGCCGTATTAGCAAATACTAAGTTATACAGTTGAAAAACTTACAACATAAACTAATGCCGTCGGCTACTGATTGACATATATGTAATCATCAATTTCAAATTCATACTTAAAAAAAAAAATGTTTAAAATATGCAAAAATTGTTTACGTTTAAATTATTTTTCCAAATATGTGGTTTTTTTATTAGGTGATGATACATGTTGTTGCAATATTACATGTCAATACTTTGGGGGAACATTCCTCACATCGGGAGGATGAAAAAATGTCATGTGTACATGGTCCGCAAACGCTTCGCTTCTTTTCACAGCCCGCAAATACATAACGTACAGTGTATGGCCCGCAGGATGGATCATGTTACTGTGGAATGCCATCGCAGATGCAATTACAGCCCCATACCAGCCCCCGGGGAGCCATGATTTGAATCAACTAGACTTTTATTTGGGGGTCATTTAAAGGTACTTGTGTATGCAACCCCAGTGGACAATGTGGGCACCCTCCGTAACCGTATTGGTGTGGGTTTTTGCGAAATAATCAGGAATTTTCCAGGGATTCGTCAACGTATCCGGGTGTCCATGCAACGGCGGGTTGATGCATGTGTTCGCGCTAATGGAGGGCATTTCGAACATTTCCTTTAGTGCCGATGATAAGCTTTCACACATGTGTGACTAATTCCTGTGCAGTTTCTATACTGTTCTAGGTGTAGTGTCGTAGTGTGAGGTGTCGTGCATCATGCAAACGAACGCTGCGATGGCATTCCACAGTAACATGATCCAGCCCGTGGGACATACACTGTACATTGTGTATTACGGGCTGAAGTGAAGAAAAGAAGCGTTTGCGGGCATATGTCCGTATAGCATATTTTTCATCCTACAGATGCGAGGAACATTTCCACGAAGTACTGACATGCAATTTTGCAACAACCTGTAAATGTGTCACACGGTAGCCCATGGGACTAGTTTACTTTGCAATTTTTATTTTTTTTTCATCTGTACAACTTAGTACGCGAGAAAACGGATGCGAGAAAACGGAAGAACTTTGTATTTGATTCGCACGAGTTGAACAATATTTGGCACAAATGTAAAATTATCCTGGCGTTCGCCTTGTGTGATTCCGGAAAATCGTGGAACAAGACGGAACAGGAAATCGAACCCAAGACATCCCGAATGCGGGTCCAGTGTATTGCAAATTGGTCGAAATAGCTAGGCCGCATCTAGAACTAAATAAAAGGCGAATAGAGGCTTAACTTTTGAGTGGGATAACACCCCAGGTTGGATCTTTCAAAATAGGAGTAGCGAGTGCCAGTCAACCCTATAGTAAGGACTAATCAAAATATTTGACGCTCCTAGCCATAAAAAAAAAATTGTCTGTTCTCTAATAAGCATGAGCGTGGATGAAACTATAGTATATTCACGGTGGTTAGCCCGCTGCCTCCCACCAAGGCGAACAGGGGTCAATGCCCGGCCGGGTCGCTCCCGGATTTTCGCATGTGGGAATCGTGCCTGACGATGCCGCTGGTCGGCGGGTTTTCTCGGGGGTCTCCCTTTCCCCCGGCCCTTTCATAGCGGCGCCGCTCCGTAACTCACTTCAATCACTCTCATCGGCTCTCAAGATCCCGTTGTTAAGAGTCGCCCAAATATCTCCACTCTTCACTTTATTCACAGTTTTGTCACACTTTTTGAAAAGAAACCTTCGAATAATTACCCCATGTATGACGCGTTTAGTTATTTCATTAAAAAAAAAAAAATGTATGTTATTCCAAGAGTTTTATACTTGTGGCAGTATAAAAGTACCTTAAATCGGTTAAATTGAACATTTCCTTATGTTATATCTATAAATTATACTTTATAATTAATGCGAATAAAAACAGGGAGAAAATGGGTATGTTGGTATCGCCTAGTACGAAGTAGTTTTTATTCGAAATATTATGTAACCGAGTGCGCAATAATGCGGTGAGTTGTTTCTTCGGTGCAGTTTTCGAAACTTACTGAAGCTTTGTTTCATGAGGCGGAGAAACAGCTTGGAAGTAGAACTTCAACAGCGCTTCAGGAAAATTGAAAATAACAGTGAATGGACTAAATGGTGTGTATGATGTATCACGATTTACGTTTCATTATTTCGGCAGCAGTCGCTGCGCCTAAAACTTGCCCACCTTAGGCAGCCCCATAGGCCTAAAGTAGGAATCGCATAGCCCCGACAAACTCAGCACGACACGACAAAAAAAAAATGCAACTATGACACAGCATTTAAATTTTCAATGCGAATGCTCGAATTTACAGCCCGACAGTTTACTGACGCGACACGACGAGTAGAATTTTTTTGAACCATTTAGAAGGCGCTGATTAATTACGATAGTTCAAAAGCGGTGGTCATACGGAAATTCGGAACACATGATGGCGACAAAATAAAATAATTATTTTTAAGAGTTACATAGGTACAGTAATTTTTTAACATTTTTTTTTTCTTTTAAGATGCGTATTTGCTATTGTAGGAGAAGCTTGCCATACACTTTCATTTTGCAAGGCTGTACACTCTGTGTGTCATGCCGCACGATACGACGAAAATATAAATTATTTCTAATCCAAAATTGCTGGTCGGACGACAGCATTTGTCGGGCTTACGTCAGATTTATCTTGTATTTCATTGGCTGTTTAGTTTCACGTGTCGTGTCAGGACTGTAGGGTCGTGTCGGGGACGTCATGTCGGAGCTGTCGCGTCGTGCTTGTTGGGGATAAGTGACTCCGGTATAAATACAACAGTCCTTCCTTGAAGGGCGACATAGGGCGATACCCTACATAAAGCTGGGAGAAACGGAAGTAACATGGGAAAATACACCAGCCGATGACGACCTCTCTGCCAAGTTTCCCATATCGGAAATTCTGGGACGGCACCGCCGGGAATCGAACCCGGAGAGCCTCAGAGGGGCTAGAAACCCTATATTCGGTTCTGTATCGTCATGTATTCTGTGGCCGAGTCTCACCCAGCTCGGCGTAGCAGAGCGCGCCGACCATTGACAGCAGGCCCGACAGCACCCAGACGACGAGCGCCAAGCCGACGGAGCCGGAACTCATAAGCACGCCTTTCGGCGAGACGAATATGCCGGAGCCGACGATGACGCCCACGATGATGGCGACCCCGTCCAGAAGCCCCAGGTTCTTCTTCAGCGCCACGCCATCGCCGGGGGCGCCGGAGGGTCGGCGACGCTCCTCTGCCATGGTCGTCGTCGGGCACCACCTCGAGGTCGCGGTTCTTCTGCACTAGCTCAACCACGAAGACGTCGTCATCTCGTCGCGGGTCCCGTCTTGCGTCCGCCGGCGCCGAACCTTAGCCCAGACTCCAGGGCGTCATCTGTGACGTCTGGAATGCATTCTTCGGACGCGCCGAGTTCGCTTGGGCACCGCTCGTCCACCCACGGCGAGTTCTCCCGGGAACTGCCGAAACACACACACACACCCACACCGTTTAAGTTCGACTTCCAGTGACGCTCCCAAGAAAATTTTAAAACCAGAACCGCGACACGATCGGGGAAGAAGACAGATCACCGTGCATCCGCAGAACTCTTGACGGGGTAAGTCATCGTGACACTCTCAACCACAACGGGCTGCATTCTTCCGGCGTCTGGCGGTTGTCGACGAAGCTCGCCCACTTGCTGCCGAGCTGTTCCGGAACGTAACTCGCACAAACGACAATGTCGCACCGCCTTCTCCTCCGGGGAGACCAGACGCTCTCGACGGGAGAGGCCTTTGTGTCTTTCTCGAAGACGGACCCGGCGCCGAACTTAGGCCAGACGTAAAGACGTCTTCCCGGACTTGGCGACTTGCGTTCTCCTGGTGTCCATCGCGTTGGTGCGACAGTGGCCGATGTCGCTCACACAGCCACGGGCGAAAAACACACACCCCGCGAGACAGTAATATAGCGCCGAATTATTGTATCACCTTCCGGTGACACCGCGACGGTAACAATATCCCGTGCGCGCTAGCCGAGCTGCGAAGCTCTCTCCTTTATCAATGACTGTTCCCGTGATTACGGCCCGAGCACTGGAGTGCCCTTTGTCGGGGGAGCGTGCCCGAGGGGGGGGGGGGGGAGGGGGGGGGTGGTCTCGAGTGGAAAAATGAGAGGATGGGAGAAGGGGAACGACATGCGTGGGTCCCTATCGCGTCCGCTTTCCCACGTCTCGACGTTGGAACGAGTGTCTACGTCGCGACGATATTTCCGCTCGTAGGAAATATACGCGCGTCCTCCGCACGGAGCGGAAATAATGTCTCCTCGTAGACGAGCTTCTTGGACAGTTTCGCACTTCCGTGATATTTGCACGTTGTTATGGAGGGGAAAAGAACCAATCCACTCGTAACCCGTTCTGCGATACTCGGTATCAAACATTTCTCCAAGTTTCTTTATCTTCTGTTCGTAGATACCTGCAGAATTGGCGTTAATATTTGAGAACATTAGAAACTTTATAGACTTTTCCTGCGGAATTGGCCCATTCTTCATTTGGCACGGCCCGGGTAACTCTGCGCCAGTAAATGAACACTTCTCAATCGTGTGCCCCGATCACGCGCAATTCACTCAGAATGGGAGTGACGTAACATCTAAGCAGCAGCCAATGGAAAAACGACGCCGACTCGAGTGTATGCAGTACTGTGAATTTGAGCTTGACGCCAGAAAATAACACGATCTTTGCAGGTCCCTATCTCTTCGTAATAATTACATTAATGTTTTTAGTGATTTTTCCTCTTTAATTAAATTTTATCAGAACTGATTATTTCCTTAAGAGGAACGAAGATCGTCTCTGGAAAAATGTTAATCAATAAGAAATGTTAGTAATGTGATGTGATTCATAAGCTGTATTTAATCTTGGAAAGTAAATGTAAAAACTATAAAATCGTCTTATAGTTACTTTAAAGTAAATATTCATTTAAAAATGATTGTTACGAGATTATATTTCACAAAGAGTGTATCAAGTACGACTTACGTCAATACAAATAAATTGAGTTACGAACAAAGTTAGGCGTCGGTGATTCGTCTAAAATTAAATTTTTTGTGTTCGATTTGAATTCTTTCAGCTTGCATGGAAAACAGGCGTGAAGTCAGATGTTAACAATAGCAGTAGTTTTTACGAAAGTATTTAGGAACTCAGTATGCTTTTACAGCAAAGTGAATGTGCTCCATAAGTCCTCGAAGAGTATTTAGGTTCCTTACCTGGTTACGTGGTCGATTTAGGTAGTAACTCCAATAGTGAGTTCGGAAGTTGTTTCTTTATTTTGTATTTGATCTTACAATTGCACTTCGGAGACGTTCATTTTTATTAATGAAATCACTTCTTGCTCGTAAGGTAATATGAACTTTTCAGTGGCTGTGCATCAAAGTTTACTAACAATACTTCCGTCAGTTCAATAGAAAGCATTATAAATGTAACTGTTAAACCGGTAGACACACGCGCGCAGGATGTATTAAATTCATTTTTTTTACCTCCGACCTGCACTCGTGTACCATAGCAGGTAATAATAATAATCACAGACAGGCATACCCGAACCTTCAATGCACGCACGTACATACTTCCAGACAGTCGGTTAGTACCATACCACTGGGGAGACCTACCGTGTACTCGTGCGTCGAAGATATTTTGCAGTCCATGTTGCCCTAAAAATTACCTAAACGTTCTGAACTTTGCGGCACATAGGTGAAGAGCGAGTGAAGATATTTGGGTGGATCTTAACAACGAGGTGTTGAGAGCCGATGAGGGTGATTGAAGTGAGTATGGAGCGATGCAGGAATGAAAGGGCGGGAGAAACGGGAGATACCCGAAAAAAAACCCGCCGACCAGTGGTATCGTCCGGCACGATTCGCACATGCGACCCGGCCGGGTGTTAAACCCCGTTCGCCTTGGTGGGAGGCGAGCAGGCTAACCGCTCAGCCACCGTGGCCCCTGCGGCACATACGGTAAAAGAAAATGATATAATATTACCTACACGAAACATGAGTGTTTTAGCAAGTGTCCCTGCGACAGGCTCCAAATCATTGAACATTTATAAACACACCACACGATGTTAAAGTGGATTGCAGAATGATGTTTCGCAAACCATTTTTGCTGTAGAAACATAGATTATATCCAATACATTATTTTGTTTATGTTGATCACAGAAAGAGAGCTTGACAAACTTTGGTTGCCTTTAACACAATCACTTATGACAACCGGGGGGGGGGGGGGGGATATTCGTTAACTATCTTAAATGTTCATAAATACAATAAAACGAAGATATTTATCTACACGACAATTTGCCTTAATTTTTCGGGTCCATATGAACATAGGTATACAGGTTGTCCATAAATTATCTTTACAAATTTAGACGTAAATAATTGGAAAACCAGACTAGATAATAACGAACGGTTTTCAACATGTGACAAGATAACTCTTAAAGTTTTGTTCCCTCATTCGTACACGTCAATGTGTGCACCCCTAGTGGCACGGACAACGTCCAGCCGGTATTCAATTTCTTTCCATGTACGCCCCAGCATCTCCGTGGTGACACGTTCAAATGCATTGCGAATGCGTGTCTTCAAGTCCTGTAGGTCTGTAACCTTGGTTCGGTACACGTGCTCCTTGACAAAACCCCATGGGAAGTCGAGTGGTAGTATGTCAGGTGATCGTGGTGGCAACCAAGTCGGAAGATCACATCCAATCCACCTATCGGGAAAGGTTTCATCCAGAAATTGACGGACAGTTAGCGACCAGTGAGGGGGTGCCCCATCCTGCTGGAAGACGACGTCAGGTTGTAGGTGTTCCAATTGTGGCACGGCAAACTCCTGTGGATTGTGGCACGGCAAACTCCTGTGGATTGTGGCACGGCAAACTCGAATGGATCGACGATTGCAACTGTGCATAAGCCCGAGCCACACATTGACTTTGGGACTGTCTCTTCCCATTCCACGTGCCACGAGAAGACGCTCTGATCCCCAAATACGAACGTTATGTCGATTCAGTTTGACTGATGCACGAAACGTTTACTCATCGGAGAAACAGATCGTTTTGAGCAAATCATTGTTTGCGTTAATCTTGGCGAGCATCTTCACTGCAAACTGTTCGCGCTGAGCTTTGTCCGTGGGCTTTAGTGCCTAAAGCAGCTGAACCTTGTCGGCATAGAGTCGTAACCTCATATGCAAGACTTTGTGCACTGTTCATCGTGGCATTTCCAACTGTCTGGTCGCCGTACGCACTGGTTTTGTCGGACTCCTTGCAAACGTCTCCCGTACCTTGTCCACGGCGGCGTCTGAAACAGATGGGCGACCCGCCCCCTGTTTATGGAGAACACTTCCTGTTTCCATAAATGACGTATGCCAATCCCGAATACTTGGTCGGGTCGGAGGTTCCCTTCCATACTGTGTCCGGAAGTTTCTTTGCACTTGGGTATCGGACTTCGTCTCTATGAACCAGGCTACAGTCTGAGCTTTCTCCTGGGGCGTCCATATTTTTCGTCAAATCTGCGTCACCTGGAACAGAACAAAACTTTATGAGTTGTCTTGTCACAAGCTGAAAACCGTTCGTTATTATCTAGTCTAGTATTTACATTATTTACGTCTAAAGTCGTAAAAATAATTTATGGACAACTGGTATAATTACTTCCGTCATATACACGGAATCAAATTTAATCTATTAATTACGTGGTATAAGCTGTTCACGGTAAAGTGAGCACGTTTGAGGCTCTAAGTTACTTTTTCTTCCAGTAATTATTTAACCTTCAACCAACTTTTTAAATAAATATTGCGGTGTAATTAATAAACACTGTGTGTATATTTCACCGCACTCGGAAGTTATCATCTAAAGCTAAATTAAAATACATTTATTGGCTATTATTCCAAATGGGATGGCTTTCAAACGTTCTCAGTTTACTGTGAATAGCCTATACTTAATTTAACACAACCTGCATTGATAGGACACAAGAGTTTTACACATAACTATGATAACTAGTTAGCGGGTCATCGCTGGTATTTTTAATTTAACAGGTCTATAAAACAGGAACTAGTCACGAAGTGCGCCGAGATTTCACGAACATCTCCGTGGAGCGAAAATATGAACGGGACCTAGACGCTCGGGCGGATGGACATCGTCGTTCGAGTAGCCAGCTATGTGCTGTACAGCACTGCACTCTTTTGCTGCCATATCGAGATTCTTGGTAGCACTGGTGCATAAAATAAATTTAAAAAAAAGGAAAGATTGCAGCAATTATTATTATATTGCCCCATGAAAAATCGATTTTTTTTTCTTTAGGCGTTCCAGAAATTCAGACTCGTTAGACAAACACGTGTCACGATAAGAAATATTGCATATGTAATCAACCGTTCGGTACACAACTTTATTGTATACGTAGTATTTCTTTGCTCGCGTAATTAGTTTCGCTTGGCCATAAGAGGTAGGGAGCTTTAGGCGCCTCCGCCAGTTGTTGAGTTTTTTAAATTTTTATTTTGGTGTCTAATGACTATGGAACGTCGATATTATTATGAGGCAAGAGAAGGTTCTTATCAATTATTACTGTATATGACAAACCTGAATGTACAGTCTCCGGAGGCTGGGTGTTGTGTCGGAAAGCGACGAGCGGCACTCCAAGCTGCGTCTTGATGACTTCATCTTGGCGTGGGTCCTCAGAAAGACCGACTGACAGACAGACTCCGTACAAATTGTTGCCAAGTATTATACAGTTTCTGGCGACGTAATTGTTCCAAATACAGTGCCGTTGTGAACGGGAGATCCACTGGCGCTTCGCTGATTATATTTTTAATAAACTATTGTTGCTGTAATGTTCTTTGTATTCTTCGCCTGTCCTGGATACCAATGCTTCGCTGCTGTTCGCTAGGCTTGTCCGCCTTTACTGAATCATAAGACGTTTACAGCATGCCTCTGCCCCACACTTGGGAGGATCTCATAGGTGTTCCTCGCCTTGGTTGACTGATCCCATCTTCTTTGCCACATGTCCAGGGTGTCCTGCCTGATTAAACTTCGTTCTTGAGAATTCAGCCTTCTAATCCTTGATTGTTCCACGATCAGTCCTCTCTCTCTCACACACAAAAAATCTACAGGCAGGACACTCACCAATACAGGGAGTGCCTCGTTGGACACTGTCCTATATGCTTTTAGTACAGCCAGCACTACCGCCCTCTGAGTGCTGACAAGCTTTCTCTTGTGCCACACTAATTCAGCACGTGTGTGCCACATTAATGCACCATGTGCAATTATCCCTTCAAATGCGGCTCTGCAGATTTTCCTAAGTGTATGAAAATCCAAGCCCGACTCAGTATTTCGCAATATTCTTAGCTTATGGAAAACAACAACCGCCTTGTGGGACACATACTGTACGTGTTCCAGAAAGCTCATTTTGTCATCTAGGATGACTCCCAAGTACTTATATTGATGGACACACTGGAGAAACTCTCCATTAATGGAGAAGCTCAACTTAACTCTTGCCACCCAATATTGTATTGCTTTCATAATGAATGCGGCCTTCTCTTCGAGTTGTCTTCTTGCCGACGTGCTGACAAGGACTAAACCATCATCAGCATATACGAATATCTTACAGCCCTATGGAAGAGTCATCTCCAGCAGTTCATCAAACAGAATGTTCTGTAAGACCGATCCAAGGACTGACCCTTGGGGACATCCCTTTGTTAGCCTCTTGCTAACCTGGACAGTTCTTATAATATACCATGTCTCTCTGTCCTTAAAATGATCCAATAACATCCTGAATATATTTGCAGGGCACTTTTTTTGCTTTAGTTGCCACATAACCTCCGGCAACCAGGCATTGCCAAAGGCTCCTGCTATGTCAAGAAATATGGCCAGAACATATTTTTCTTGGCACCTGGAAACTGCAGTCTTGACATCATATAGCGCAAAGTTGATTCCTCTTCCTTCCCGAAACACATATTGGTGTTCACTTAATGGTCCATTTGATTCCAAAGCCGCCACCAATCTGTTGTTCAGGAGCTTTTCATAGACTTTTCCCAGCACCGGAAGCAGTGTCAACTGTCTGTAGGATTTGGCTTCAGCCTTCTCCTTGCCTTATCCTTTGTATAATATACTTATTATACCTTTCTTCCAATGCGAGGAAACACACCTCCAGAGAGACAACCATTGTACATGTGTAAAGTAGCTGTTCCTTCACTCTTGAGAAGCACCTCTTAACGATTTCTACACCCACTCCATCCAGTCCAGGGCCTTCCTGTTCTTCATTTCATAGACTGTTGCCTGCAGTTCATCAAGGGTAAACTCAGGAGCATCCTCTACCTATGGTAACATCTCCATTTGGTCTCTCCTAAGTGCATGTCCCTCGGCATCTCCATCCTGGGAGTCATTTGGAAACAGGGTGTGGAGCAGGGCACTCATACTCTCCTTCAAACCCATCACCAGGGTCCCATTTACTCTGATATTAGGCGGCGGAATTGCCTTCTTCGTCTTATTAGCCATTATCTTATACACCACCCCAAAAGGGTCTTCATTACCGACCCTGGTGACGAACTCCATCCAAGACTATTTCTTCTTCGGCCTGGCCCTGTTAAAGTATGCTTGTTTCTTCTGCTTGTAGGCACTTACCAGAGCTTCTCTCTCTTCACCACATGACCTGTGAAGTCGCCTTCTTTCCCTTCACAGGCTCTTTCATTCTTATTCCAACTCCTGGTCCTACCAGCTGAGATTTGGAACTCCTGGCCTTGTTTTGCGAAGAGTCTCTTCACAGGCCCCCATGACCGTGTTGGTTGCTCTTGAAAGCTCCCAAGTTGGAAGTCAGCATTGATCACTGCCATTCTTCTCAACAGGGCCAGATCAAAAGACTGACAGTCCGCATTATTATGCACATATCTCACTTCAAACACGTGTTCCTCACTTCGTTGTGAGTTGTTTCCATTTCCAGTTCCAGTAAGCCTCACCTCAAAGATAATGAGCCTGTGATCGCTGGAGCTATCCTTAGTGACATGCCAGTCACTTACCATATCATTGACTCTTATAGTTGTGACCATAATGTCCTAATTGTCCTCAGAACCATATGCCTGCGAAACATATGTGGGGAGTTCTCCTTCCTCGTTCTTAATCTCCAATTTATTAGTTAGCAAATATTGACTTATAAGATATCCCTTTTCGTCACTCAATGACGAATGCCAAAGCCCGGACTTCGCATTCACATCCGCCCCAATGATCACAGGTCTCCCTTGAAGCACATCCAATATCACGTCCCTTTCTATCGAGGTGGTCTTGTGTTTACTCATTAAACTGAAAATAGGAGGACACAAACCAAACCATACAATTCTCCACATGCATTTGTGCACACACACGATGTGTATTCCAAAGACTTGACATCACCATGATGTCAATCTCCATGTTTGTCCTCACTATTCCAGCCTGAGGTTTTCTGCCAGATGTCAATACAGATCCCTTCAATCCGACCACCTCTTTAAACAGGCATAAGGTTCCTGGAAAAGAACCAAATCCAGCCCCCACCGACCTTTGCAAGTTCACCTGCCCAATTCTCAGCCTAGCAGCCATAGTCAATTCGAGCGAGCTCCACCGACAGGGTTCTTTCATATGCAGGGCAATCCCTTGAATCTACTTGTGTACATGATCCAACTGCTACCTTTTACAGTTAATACATTATTCCTGGCAACCCTTATCGTTTTTCATAGGACAATCCTCAAATTTGTGGTCCTTTTCGGCAAATCTGGAGCAAGCAAGGTCGACATTGCATCTCTTGGCTATATGCCCCCAAGCTTGTGTAGTGTCGCGGGCACTCCGCCAGTTTTCCAGTTCAGAGAGAAAACATTTACATGAAGTATTTTCGCAACTTATCAAGCTTTGTGGTGCCTGCAGCAGGAAGCTATATCCGTCCTGATACAACCTGCTATGATTTCAGCACCTCATGACTGCGATTACTAACCACTTTTTGACGGGAAATACGTCCTGTTTTTCATGATATTTTAGTCTCATGACTCCTGAAATCACGCGCTGTATCACGCGTACTTTTCCGGTCACAATATTTAAATATCACACATTGGGGCCGTGTGCAAAGTTCCAGTTCATTGGCTAACGCCCTAACCTTGCTCTCTCATTGGTTCACGACTCTCCACGCCCTAACTTCTCATTGGTGGGAGACTGCTCATGCACCGACTTCTTGGTGGAGGGAGACTTCTCCCCATTACAGTCATGTTGCTTAATTATGCAATGCACGGCCTGAGGACGAGAGACTTCAGCAGAGGACGCCAGAGGCTGCACTACACTGCCTGGGACGACTCGCCTGAGCTGCGCTGAGACTCCGACTCCTTTATCACCGTGTCTCTGACATGTTTTTGCTCCCAGTCGTAATTTAACTTTGTTTTATAAAAACATGTATCAAGTCAACTTCTGCTATATCGCCTATTAAGTAGATGTATTATTGCACATTGCAAGTGTAGATGTTTCAGTGCTTGATTTTATTAAATGTGTTAAATTGACTTAGATTATTTCTCATTGACTGTTTGTGCTCAACCTTAGACCGCTCGAGAATCACAAACTGGTGGCAGCGTTTTAGATAGTTACTCCAGACGGCTGTAACTGAACCCATTTCGAAGGGTTAAAGGTTGTAGGTGATAGGGGATAGGTGTTAGGTCGTTGAAAACAGTGTTGTTTTCCTCCAACGAATTAAAAGTCAGTTGTTTTATTTTATTCGCATGTCGTGTTATGAATGAGAATCGTGAGATTGTAATTGAGCTTAGTAGTGTTCCTGAGTGGGACTTTTTAACGTGTCCTGAAGCGTTCAGGATCGTACGCATTTCAGTTGACGAATCTAATACGATAGTTCGTGAAAGGATTATAACGAACATGTTTACCGCAGGAAAGCATATTGCTTTAATGTTGAGTATGTCTATGGACCTATGAATAACAGAGTAACTGGCAGCATTGATTGTCACGTAGATCTGGAAGACATAACACTGCACACGTGGGTTAGAGTTGAGTATTGCAGAAATTATCCAGATTCAGCCCCGCTTCTTTGCTGTATTTTGCAAAAGCACTAAAGCGTTATGCTGAGACGCTTATTTTTTTTTTCAGAGGAAAGAAGGGAAGGTAGTAGAGTTTGCGGTTTTGACAATCTACGTAATTTTAACTAGTAGCACTGAGGCATTGAAGGGTCTAGAAGAGTACTCATGTAAATTAATACAGACATTTTTTCAAAAGCACACATCTTTTGACCTGTCTCAGGTAGAGCCATTTCATGTTAAGTTGAATGCATTAACTACAGGTTCAGGACTGGAAATAGCTTTCAAGCGAAAACCAAAGCGATCTTTTCCGACTCCCGCTTATAAAGTATACGAGTACGAAAATTCTTCTGGACGAGTAGTGCTGGAAATTGAAATTTGTATAGTGAAAAGGTTTATACCTCGAGATCGTGTTTATCCAGAATTTGAGATAAAAAGGCTTGACTTGGTTGCAAATACAGAGTCTTCGATTTCGCAATACGCGAATGTAAAAAACGGGCAAGCGACTGCTAGTTCTTCACATTCAGAACATATTGCCGTTCCTAAGAGTGAAAATCTGAATACGATCCATGAAACTAAACCTACAAGTAGAAGTACGCATTACGATATTTCAAAGAATCGGTCTCACGATCGCAAGACTTGGATTCCTCTTTCGAAATTGAATGCATAAATATTAATAAGTTGCAGTAGCACTTTTCTTGTTTACACGGAGGACGAAAGACGTCGTCAACTAGCCCACGCGAAATCAGCACAAGCTCAAGTACCAGCTCAAGTTAAAGATTTGGCGGTTATTTCATAAGTAGAAAAATGGACTGGCGAAAAAGGCTCGTTACCAGTACATGACTTTCTAAAAAGCGTAGATAGCGCAGCAAGACTAGGAAATCATTCAGATAAGGAAAAAGTAAAATTAGCGAAAATGAAATTGAAGGGTTTAGCGTCGTGTTTTGTTGCGACATGTCATAGATTAAGAGGGGACATAACATTTAAAATGTTGAAGGATGAGTTGAACGACAGATTCAAGGAAAATCAGCCATTGCAATTTCATTATTACATGCTGTACAATGTCAGGCAGAAACATAATGACGATGTGCAGGCATTTGCAGATGTCGCAAATTATGTGAGAAAACAGTTCAGCATTTAGATGGGCCAGATAAACAGGAAATTTTGAATCAGGAAGCTGAAAAGAGGTTAATAGCTTCTTTCACTGACGGTTTACAAGGTAACGTAGGTCAGCAGTTAAGATATAAGATACCACAAACCATGGACGAAGCTGAACGCAGGGCAATAGAGTTAGAGGTTACAAAGGCGCATCAGGAACGCAACATATACAATTTTATGATCTTCAGAGGAGGAGAAAGGTGTATAACATAGTCTCCCAGCAAACAAGTGTGGCACGGGGTAACGCGAGAAGTGGCCAAAATACTTCCATTAACAGAGGTTTTGGAAGAGGTTATAGCTCATGTTACCATGGTTCGATTGATATCAGTAACAGTAGAAAGAGTCTATCGGGAGCAGGTGTTTCTCCCAAGAACGTGAGTTACAGACAAGAACAAAACAATAACTGTAATATTAGATGTTTTAACTGCGGACGTTTTGGCCACGTGATCAGAGAATGCCGAAGTTCGGGAACCCCACAACGAGCCCAAGAACGTAGGGCACGGCATTAGAGAAACTAGCGAGAATGTAAGTAGTAATCACCCAAACGCGAGAAGCCGAGTGTCGGCCCCGGGCACCACATGGAGATGATTACAGTTGTATGGGGGAAAAGAGACCATAGTATCAGTTCTTGTCGAGGGCCAGTCTCACTCGTTCTTAATTGTCACAGGGTCCGATATATCTCTCGTTCGACCTAGCGTCAGCGGGAATATTATCGATGAATCTCAGTTAGGAGCGAAATACGTAACTGGGGACTCTCTCCAGATCGCAGGTACCCAGTATGTAGAGTTGTGGGTAAATGGTCAATGTTACCAATATTGGTTCCTTGTATAAATTAGTTATAAAATCGCAAACTACAGAAACCTCCTCCACCGCCATTAAACGGGGACTATGCAGACTGTAAAAAAAAAAAAGACAAACTTCCTAAACTATAATGGAATTTTTAACCTATACAATGCATGAAAACAGAACTAAGTGTCAGGATGCAAATAGAGGAATGTTCGTAAATGTCCCCCGGTTTTATGCTTGAAAGCTTAGCAGGGGACGGCTTACAGACTAACTTACAACCTAACTACCCGGGATTCGAACCCAGAGCCTCACGCACCCCAGATCGGTGGCGAACTATCCGACTGCGCCACGGGAGGTCGGCAAACGAAAAATAATAAATCATAGTTTAAAAGTAACTAAAAATTTCAATTGAACCAAAATTAAGATATTTTTGATATCAACAGAAGTATGAAACGATTGTGATACATGACTTATTTAGGAAACTACCTAACACCTCATGCTTGGGGTGATTTTTCAAAGGTTTGAATCCAAAAGCGTGAACGAACCGTGAATTGACTTTGTGCAAAGTTTAAAACTCCGTACGCATTTGACTCATTCGAGAGCGAATATAGGTACGTCACACCATGGATGTATGGGTAAAGAATGTACCATTCACACCTTCTCACCTTACGTATCCATTGATGTGGTGAATTTCCGAATAATTTCTTAGAGTGAGGGAGATGCAATGCATACCATGTCCTTTATAGTTGTCACGCCACTGGAAGTTCTCTAGACGATAAGAGAAGGAATATCAACAAGCATATTTATAATATTTATGTGCATTCCGGCTTAAAAACCACCGTTCTATTGGAGGAATTGGGGGGGGGGGCTGCTGATTAATTAACATATGAAGTGAACTGAACTGAACAGATTTGGGCGACTCTTAACAGCGAGGTCTTGAGAGCCGATGTGGGTGATTTAAGTGAATACGAAGCGGCGCTGGAATGAAGGGGCGATGGAAACGGGAGATCCCCGAGAAAATCCGCGGACCAACGGCATCGTCAAGCACGATTCCCACTTGCGAAAATCCGGTGGCCCGGCAGGGGATTGAACCCGGTTCGCCTTGTTGGGAGACGAGCGTGCTAATCGCTCAGCCACGGTGGCCCCTCAGTTAGCCAATGAGAAACATTGTTGGGGGTGGAGGCCTGCTGACAAAACAGCCAATAGCATTTGGCTGCTGGACGTGGTGCTGGGTAAACCTCCAGGAATGTAAGTTTTTTTAAAATAAATTTTTAAATAATTATTTAGTATTTCTTATAAATTTTTGAAACAAAATTTTAGAACATTTTTTGTATTGTTACGATTTTTTTTTTTTTTTTTTTTAAAGAATGTTTTGGGTTCTAGGTCATCTAAGGTTACGGACACAGAGTCAAGGTCAATATCAAGCTCACCCAGATTCAATACGACGGTTGTGTGACGTCACAACATGGCGGCCTTCCGGCGCCTGGAGCCTATTTCACCATTCCTTATCTCAGACTTCTCCAAATCATTCTACCCACAACTCCTGCATACACTAAAACTGCACAAGAAATGTTATTTATTTATTATGTTTTGATTTTGTAGTCGAAATGAACAATGGTGAAATTTGATTTAAATTCTTTTACTATAAACGTAGATTCAGTCAGCGTTTAGAGTAAAATTTCGAACTGAACTGAGCTCGGACTGGAGTTAAACTCGTAGAGAACACGGAGGGAATGTGGACAGAAAGTGGCGTTTGAGGTAACGTTTTCATGCCGGATTGACGTGTAAACAAGTGCGAAGACCAAGTGAAGTAGAGATGGGGAGTACTTCCAATACCTGTTATCAGCAACAGGTATTGGACGAGAGCTGTCCATAGTCGATACCTGTTCCTAGTTTCTGGAGATACCTGTTGCCATCCCTGCCTGTTACTGAAGCAGAAATAATCACACGTACTCGCTTGCTACTCGGCACTCTACGATATCATTTCGTTGTACCTGTTCCTATTATTATCCAATACTGCATCCCAATATTACTTACGGACGAGTATGTTACATATAAAAAATCCTTCTAACTTCATTTTGAAGTTACTTAACAACCACATTCACAGTGCCCATTTTGCATGTGATTTTTTTTACGATTTTTTTGGCAACGAAAAAAATGTTCCAAGTTTTTTCTTTGAAGTTATAATTAATTTCTCCTCCTCAGTAGATCTCTAGCTGTTCTAGGGATGTTGCAATACTACTGATGTGATACTGGTATCGATACTTTCCTTTCGATACTGGGTATTTTGGTATCGATACGTTTATTTCTATAATTTACCAGTACCATATCAGTAAATAATTCGATGCCGGTATTTTTTTTTTTTTTTTTTTTTTTGGAATTACTTGTAGCTGTTAATTTTGAACCCTTTCAGTCAAAGTTCCCCAAAAAGTCTAAATATGTGTTTTCCTCCACAAAATAATAATTTGAAAAGCAATACACGACAGTATTTTACTTGTCCTCTGTCTATAGTGACGCCCAAATATTTCTAAAATTAAGAAATGCTGCGCTCTGTATTTTTTCTAAGTAAGCAACAGATATGAAATAACTACCAATTCTGTAGAAACCTCCAAATATGATGATATAATTATTGGACAATTGAGATTGTGACGGGCTGGACCACGTCGCCAATCACCCTCGGATTATTATTAATGAACTCCAATAAGAAATCATTTAATTAGCGGGCTGGACCACGTCGCCATAATCACCCTTTCGAATAATGATTGTGTTTAAGTTACCTGACATGTTTACGGCGCAATGACGACAGGCACGCACATTTAAACACGCTGGTTTTGGTGTTATAAACTTTAAAAAAATTGCTTAAATCTATTGAATTACTAACCTGTAATACTCTCGGCATATTCACGTTACCTTAAAAAGACATTGAAAGACTTGGGGTGACTGAAAACGTGTGTCAACGTACGTGCTAATTTTTCACGTGCAGCAGCTCCCAGCCATGGCAGACAACTGTAAAGCGGTAGGGCGTTTTGCCAGTTCGCCACTTGATAGCAGCACCATCGGCAGCAGGTATTGCGGGCGGCTCGCCACTTGTGCGCGCGCAGTTCGAAATTGTGACGTTGGGTTATGCAAGTTTCGGCCTCTTTGTCAACGTGCCGGAAGTGTTATTACGTATTTCGATATTATTGGTGGTTTATTTTTCAATTATGTAGGGACCCCCCCCCACCCTAAAGGAAATAGGTGACCGCTGCGTCGGTTCACCTTATTTGGTAACGTCAACCACCATTGGTCATGAATTCCACGACCCCCTCTAAGGAGTATTGGAAATAAAGGCTGTTCACGATAAAGTGAGCACTTTTGAAATCAACCTTAGAAAAATGTTACTGCCCCTGCCTGCATATATTTTAACGGGCGGCCTGAATGACTTGCGCCCAGTTAAGTTGGTAACGGTGGGTGGAAAGTAGTTCCATATATTAACGTCGATTAAAAAGTGTTAGGTAACCATTTGTGATAACTTAAAATTATTTCTTTCATTTTCTGTTTATTTTATGCATTGAAGTGCAAAAATGAGCATATTTGTAAAATATTTACTTTTCTAATAATTTCACAGTTTCACTTGACCGATTCGTGAATAAAGTGATGAGGCCCATGGCAATGTTAATATTACATAAGGCGAAAGAACACACAACGTGCATACAAGTAAATCTTAAGTAGGGCTTTCAGAAGTGCTCATTTTACCGTGAACAGCCTATACCACTTAATTCTTGGAATAACGTTATTTTCTGAGGAAAATAACCTATCATTGCTGTGATTGGTGGCGCCATGTGGCGGAACTGTGAATTTAATCCTTGCACATGCTTCGTTCGGGGTCAGTCAGCGACCTCGAGGGGGCATACTTGTACAAGATAAGTAGTATTTTGTATTTGATAAATAAATGTAGGCTCTTCAAGCTGTAGGACCTTTACGTCATTTGGACGTTAGGCGACGGCCATGATGCCCGAATTTTTAAGGCATTTTAAACGATCGCGAAATGTTGGTTTCTCATCTCAGATTTTATAATGGGTAATGTTACCTTCTGCAACCAGTTTGCAAACATTTATAACAATCTGTGACCAAGTCATTAATGCAGGAATTTTTTTATCGTAAACATTTGTAACCCAGACCATACTGATGAAAGTTGGTCCTAAATTTTTGCGTTATTGCGCTGTTAACTTTTGCAACCAAGTCACGCATGGCATGACTATTGTAGTCAATGCTCGTGACTTTTGTGGTTTTTAATATTTTGTTAATTAATGAAGAACTTTACGAAGTTTTAGAAACGCCTTTAAAATAGCTTTTGCCCGCGGGAGTTAAGGCTGGGAATTGTTCAGCAGTTGCTCGTATCCACTTGGGATCGCGAGCAGAATATGTATATGGGGAAAATACTGTGTAAAATTTTGATGTTGCAATATTCACGTAATGTTGATTTACATGTGTTACCATCTTGGTTAGCCTTGTGTAGGAACAAATATATTCTTTAAAGTTTAGAAGTAAATATTGGATTGACAGAATTTAATCTACCATTTTGTGACGATTGTAAGTTTGGGGTAACTTGCCCAGTGTATCTTGTGATAACCTACTGTATTATTAAATGACCAGTTATTTGCATAAACACTAGGCCTACCCACATTTTAGTGTGAAAAATCAAAGTACTAGTAGGGTAACAGAAATTTTTTTGTACCTGAGAAATATTTGCATTTCACTCTTTTTTATTGCAACTTGGTGTGTATGTATATTTTAATTAATTTGGAATTTAAGAAGCAGGGAAGTTCATGCCAGATTTTCCTCACGTAATATTGAAAACAAATGGAAATAAGATAATACAAATAAAAATACAATTACCACACTTAATTGTTTCTGTTATAAATCGTTTTCATTAGTCAGCTCACCCTTATACTGTACAGAAAAAAGGTTCTTTTATATGGCTTTTGCCATTTTGGTTCTCTGTTGGTTTTGCTATGTTTTTATGCGAATCCGACCTTGCCACGCCCTTGGCTTAGGACCTTGCACGATCAGAAGATTATAATTAAATATTTATAAATATAAAAATATTTTATGAAAAATAGAAGAGTGATAAATTAAATTTAAAATGTAAATAATGTTTACATAAAAACTTACCTAAAAATGTACTGCTTAAAGTGTTGTATTCTGTACAGAACACTCACCAGTGTTGGAGAATCAACTATTTCACTACAAAAATGTTTATGGGTGGTTCACCTAATTCTATTTAGTCATTTGTTTAATCTTTTAAGATACAAGGCACGTGATGTTTAGTGTGACTGAAAAGTTGTGATTGTTTAAAGAAACGTGCAAAAAGGGCTGTGAAGGTATCCTATTAAAGTATTGTATTCTGTACAGAACACTCACCAGTGTTGGAGAATTAACTATTTCACTACAAAAATGTTTATGGGTGGTTCACCTAATTCTATTTAGTCATTTGTTTAATCTTTTAAGATATAAGGCACGTGATGTTTAGTGTGACTGAAAAGTTGTGATTGTTTCAAGAAATGTGCAAAAAGGGCTGTGAAGGTATCCTATTAAAGTATTGTATTCTGTACAGAACACTCACCAGTGTTGGAGAATCAACTATTTCACTACAAAAATGTTTATGGGTGGTTCACCTAATTCTATTTAGTCATTTGTTTAATCTTTTAAGATATAAGGCACGTGATGTTTAGTGTGACTGAAAAGTTGTGATTGTTTCAAGAAATGTGCAAAAATGTCTGTGAAGGTATCCTATTAAAGATTTAACTAAAAAGATTGTTGTTAATATTTTCTCTGTTTGTTGACATTGCGATGCATGCATAGTTTTTTTGTTGATAATAATCTTATTATCTTTATTTTCATAACGAAAACATACATAACATCCTCTAGGTAATTTTACCAAGTTTTGTAAGTTTAATCCTTATCATTCCACTAGTAATATTAGTACGAAAATAATTATTTTTTATTGAATGGAAACTGTGTTTTGAACATTATTTTCTGGTTTTATGAACGGAATGAATGTTGGACCCAAACTCAATAGTATAATTTAGTTGTAAAAACAATGTTACTATTACTGGACCTCCTAGCACAAATACCATTTCCACGTTAAAAAAAAAAGAAGACATATGTAGACTGTTAACTTCTATAGATTTTTCATGCATTTCGCAGTAATTTTGCTGGTATACTGTCGTAATGTAGGATATTAAGTGCCTGGTATAATTTACCCAGTGATTGTGCTACCTCGAACATTTGAAGAAGAGAGTCTAGTGTATGCAAATTTGGTTTATTGGTGCTCTGAAGTATGAAATCAGAATAACTGCATACATGGGTGAGAAGTACGGCATTTGGACTCAGCACATGTCAAGAAGTTACCATGAACAACGAAATAAATAAGCTTCTTCAGTCTTAGTACTCAATTACGACTGATTAAAATTTTTATGAACATCGTAAGGAGTAGCCTTGCCAGAGGTTGCCCAAAATCATTTCAAAATTTTATCGCTTAATTTGAGTCATATTATCTTTGCAAATTTGTCAATATTATTGTTTGATGACTACTAACTTCAGTGTGTGTCAAGTATAAAATCTATTTTTAATTTATTATTTAAATAAGTTGGAGGGAGACAAATATTTATCTGTAAAATTCTACATGTTTATACTCTGTTTCACGTAACTTCAATAAAATTCGACAGACGTTGAGACCAACCTATACATCATGTAAACAGTTGAAGCCCCCATTTCCAAAGTACTGTGCCATCTGGTGGTTGTTGCAGGATGCGTGTTATTACGTTTGCACTCTTGGCTATTATTGTAAAAGAAAATAGTACTCGGAATAAAATAATTATAATGAGGAAAATTAATGATTATTACAACGTTTATGGTTAAAATTTCGCTCATAGACTAATACGCAATTTTTCTGAGTTATAGAGCAAGGACTTCAAAAATATTTAGAAATATTACTGTAGAGCATGCGAACATCACGGTTATGTGAAAGGTTTCCACCAATCTCCGTTGAGTCTGGTGTTGCCACTGGATTTCTTCCGTCATAGTTTATCAATATGCGAGAATTCCTTGCTGGTGATGTCGGGATATTATATATGCAGTTAATTAATTTTGTATTTACGTATTTCATTAAGTGTAGTTCGTCGTAGGCGCCTTTTTAGAACAGCCTCATCAGTGAAATGAATTATCGACACGTGTCTGCCTCTTTGTAAAATGGTTTGTTGTGCGCTGTGGTTCACCATTTTCTGTGTCCATCGCGAAAATTTATTTTCGTCGTGAAGTGTGAATTTGTTGGTTTCAAGAAATAGTTTAAGTGTTTTTTTGTTAGTTGCATAAGTCAGCAAATAAATAATTTCGTATCAGTAGCCGACACGTGATGAATCATCCAAAGTTCGGTACGTGTTTAGGAATTACCAAGTGAACTTGTGTGTTTTGTAAATAATGTTTTCTTAAATTGTTGTTAGAATATTTGGACTTTCATTTGATTGAAACTCTAACGATTTTTACGTAGAAGTTAAATTTGCTTAACATGTTTACAATGTGCATTTCGCACATCGGTATTAACTGTGACGTATTTTATTACGTTTTGTTCTTGCGGGAGGTTTTGAAATGTACGTGGCCTAAATAAGCGCCCTTTTAGCGTAGTTCATTATATAAAAAGTGCAATGATATTTGTCTGTTGAGCATTTCTCGCATCGGTGCGAACAGCGACACATGTTTCGCATTTAGTTCTTTCGATGAAGTTAAAACTCTTAACATAGTAAATTGATTGCTATATTCGTACGAACAAAATTTTTCAACGCATCATCAAAACAATGCAAGTTCCAAGCGCCACTCTCTTATAAGAAGAACAAAAAAAAATCACATCTCCCGAAAGACGTAAAACTTATAGTTCCCCACCCCACCAATAAAATAAAACAGAACCCTAACTAGTATATTTTGTGGTCATAGCGAAAATAAAACAGTTGGGAATGGCAACCAGCCATAGTAACCTAATTACTGGGCTGCCATTAGATTTGTAGTTTGTTTACAAATATCGTTTTTTTCACCGACAGAACAGTTGTGGCGGAGGGATAAATCGTCGCAGCACTTCTTTTCGAGAACTGTCAAAATTTATTGAAGTTATATGAAACAGATTAATGTTGATCAAAGTATAATTTTATTCAACTCTCTCTATAACAGTCGTGAACTTACATATGTAAATTTTCTTTCATAATAATTATCGCTATTGAGGTTGTGCAGTAACATTATGCAAATCTGTAATGTAGATTGTTTGTTAAGAACACACGAACAATGTGTCAGAAACTGTTTGTTAAAAGAGAATTTTCAGCAAGAAAGCTTGCGAACGTTTAGGATGAAGGAGAGTTGCAATATAGTCTAGGGACGAGAGAGTCCGCCGAGACGAGGTAGCTACGACAGGATAGCCTGCAATCGCCAAGGATCATGTCGAGACGCCAGCCCAGTATTACAGAGGCGCGTCGCCAGCATCCTCTGCATTTGTACGCAGGTTTTGGAGAGAGGACTACGACATAAACGAGGACTTCTCAACTCCGATGTCTTCAGGGTACTAGCTGTCATCTCCACTGATGTATCGTTTCAAGTAAGATCAGCTGTTTCCAGTCTAGTCCTGCTGTCGAATTAACTCGTCGAGGCCTACCCTTTCTAAGCCACTAAAGATTAGAATCATTTACTTGACTATGGATTCGAGCATTCTCAGAGACTTGCAGTACAATTAAAAAACTCTTATCGTTCTTACACAACTTGAAAACGAATAGTATAATTTTCAAGATTTTTCTGGGACAGTTATCCGCAATACCAGAGGCTGAAGAGCAGTAAACTCAAAGTGCTCCCGACTGAAAGTTATCTGAGGTATTCGAAATTGAACATTTTAAATACAAAGTTTGTTCTGAACTATAATGCATAATCACATAATGATGTCACCACTGCTGTGTCAATCATTTAATATTTGCCAGCTAATTTAATGGTTTCACCGGTAAAGACAAATTCAGTCGCACTATATTTATGACAGCAGGGATTTGTAAATAGTTTAGTATAAGATTTGATTTTGTCATGTTTAATGTTATTATATGTTGCTATTTTATTCCATATTAAACTTGAAGTCCTATTTCATCGTTCTCATGATTTTGAATGTGTCTAATATTTCTGAGTACACTGATATCATTATTTGAGTGTACCATATCCGTATTATAATAAGTTGTTACAAATTTAAGAATTGAATAATTATTTTTCAGACGTTCAATTAATACAGATATTGTTTTCCAAGGTGCCCAACTAACAACATTATCATATTTTTTATTATTTTAGTTCGAAAATAATAAGAATGCGAAACATCACTTCCTTAAAACATTTAATAAATAGTTAATCCCTACAAAATTTCGCTACTTTGTAAAATTGAAGAAGTTTTCGAACTTTAAGAACATCACCTTTATATTATAGATCATTTGATATTCGTGTAATATCTGTACAAAAAAGTATTCAAATTTCCTGGGAGCCCCACGAAGCAGATGGAGAAAATCCTTATTTTTAGTGATTGTAACAAAAGTCTTATTTTAATCCCAGTATGTTAATGTATACAATTATCAGTTAATATTTTTAAGCCCAATGTAATTTCTCATAACAGAAAAAAAATCAAAAGTAAACTTAACTATTTTTATAAATTGTACATGATACTTTTCTTGTGATACCGGTACCGAAATGAGTATCGATTCTTTCTTTCGATTCCCTCTTTCGATACGAGTATCGCAACATCCGCACCCACTCTGTGACACAGCCGGAAGTGTCACCTTCTACCAGGAGAACATGAGACGCGAGGAGGTGTACCTCCTAATACCTTACCTCCTCGTGCGTCATGTTTCCCTGGTAGGATATTTATAATGGCCGATGGTACTTGCACTGCACAACAAAACAACGTAGTACCATGCAGCGCCGCTAGATGTCACGAACAGTTCCGTTCGCTTGCAGTCAGATCGCTTATCTGAAATACGATACAATTACCGTTCAACCAAAAATTAGGTACTTTCATGTTATTTTATATTAAGACAAGTATAAAACGGTTTTGTGATACGTAACATATTTAGGAATCGAACACGTAATACATTGGGTGATTTTTAAAAGGTTTGATCGAAAATTTGTGAATAAACGACACGAATGGAATTAAACTTTAGCGCTCTTCTCCTAAACAAGCTAAATACACTCGATTCCCAGCGGGGCCACTCCAGAAGTTTTGCACGTGAGAATCGTGCCGGACGATGTCGCTGGTCGGCGGGTTTTCTCGAAGGTCTCCCATTTCCTCCGCCTTTGTAACCAGGCGCAGCTCCAAATTCACCTCGTTTCACCCTCATCTGCTTCCAAGATCCCGCTGTTTATGTCTGCCCAGATCTTTGCACTCCACTGTCCGCTCTAACTGTTTACCGCCACTTCAAATGCTTAGTAAATATTTTGCCGAGATGATTTTTTTCCTTCGAACATAAAAATTATATTTAGGGACCATTAATCTGTGTTAGGTCCCGAGCCCAGTTTACAAACATTTAACAAGTGTACTGCATGTCTGACAAGTCTCTACCACAACTAAACTGTCGTATGCCATGGCCCGGTAACCTTGAATGAACTTGAACCCAAAAATTCGAAAAATATCCAAAAAATTTATAAAACATTCTAAAACAATTTTTGAAAAATAAAAATAATGTAAAAAATATTTATATATGTACGTACATGTAGGAAGATCGGGGCTCGATGACAGGTGGACTGACTAAACTCCCGACACGACCGACCCTCACCAGGTCGTCCGGTGTCCACTTCGTCAGCCATGTTAGATGTAGGGTGACCTTGACCCATGACCTTGACCCAATTCCAGTAACCTTGGGAAAAAAAACGCTTGCCAAACAATTTAAAAGGATCCCCGTAAAACCCTTGGCACGACTCAAGACCCTTGATCCAAGACCCAAGGCCCAAGACCCAAGACTCAAGACTCGAGATACAAAACCCAAGACCCAAGACTCAAGAATCACGACCCAAGGCTCACGACCCTTCACCCAAGATTTAAGACTCAAGGCCCTGGAATCAAGACCCTGAACTCAAAACCCTTGACTAAAGACCTTTGACTCAAGACCCTGAACTCAAGTCTCAAGACCTTTGAATCAAGAACCTTGACTCTAGGCCCTTGAAAATTTCACTGGAGATTGGATGTTCAATCGATGAACCTTTACTGTTGGCTGAAAGCGTCCATGGGATGTGCCTCACGGGCCAGTGGCAGACGTGAAACGAGCATATAGCATTTTAGGGTTTAGTCTTCACCCTTGAAATCACGCGAATTTTGTAGATCCCTATTAATAATCGATTTTATGCACATCCATTTCAGCTACGAAAGTCATCATTTTACTTACTGAAATGAATGCAGAAAAAAATCACTCATCAAAAACATTTGTTAACATTAGTAATAATATTTTCTTTCATACAACCATATCAAGACCAAATAATTGAGGGATGCTTTCTTGCAAAACGTGGTTTCTGAAGTATCCATAATGGAAATACTCTTTAATTTTGATTTTAAATGTACTATTTTGAGTGATTTTTATGACCTTTATGTAAGCTGTGTTATTTTATGTATAGCAAACATTTTATTATGTTACATACAAATGTGTATTCCTCATCGTGTTTTTGTGACCATTTTTGTCGTGTCTGCACCATTTATGAGTCGTGTATACTGTGTCATCAGGCGCAACACTAATTTCTTGAAAATTAGTGTAATTTGTAAATAAAACACTTATATTATGACACGAAGCAATGAGTACACATCACTGCTAGTACGCAAATGCATGTACTTAACAAGTATACACTGAGAATTCAGAAACCGCCCAATTTTATATAAGGCGGAGGAATACACAACGTGCATATCAGTAGATCTTATGCAGGGCTTTCAAAAGTACTCATTTTACCGTAACAAGCCTATAGCCATTTTGTTCGGCCTTGGCGCCATGCTCTGAATTATGCGTGATATAAAACGTTGCCTACGCGGGAAAAGCCAAGAACTGAACTTCCTCGGAGAAGCCAACGCGAATAACGTGTATGCGGCGAGAAGCACTCTGATTGGCGGTTTGTGGTTGCGTTATCTGCTCTGTCTGTTCAGCGTGATGTGAAACACGTGAATCCATCTTTTGGCCTTTTAGGGGAAATGCAATGACTGCATTTGCGCGCTCCGACCGGGCAGAATGCACCGGCCATATTTCCACTTATTCTACAGCATACCGTTAGAGCCGAACGTATTACGAAATGGTGCATCGTTAAGTACATCGGACTCGCTTTCGTGATATGGCAGGTCCAGTTCCCTGTTCATATTTTCTGTTGTCTGTATTTCACGGATTCCCTCCCCGCTCTTACTTTCCCCGAGACATTCGTTCCGTCTTTAAATAAAATCTTTGTTGACGAGATGTTAACATCTACATACAATAAACAAAAAATACTCACGAAACAGCAGGACAATGGTTGCACTTATTACTGAACTTATTAGTGTGAATATGTTACAACAGCCAGTTCAATTTGCTATTACCAAAGGAAACGTGTTCCCATGGGTACATTGCATTTTCCTGGAAACGCCAAATGGCAATGTACCCATTCCTCCCAAAAGCATAACATATTAATAAGCACTGAGTTCAGTGACGTGATTATTTTTAAAGGTGATTTTATGCTCAACATGTTTTTCCATTGTTTTCCTGTAACCTAATGTATTATGTTACTGTTAATTAAAAAAAAAAACCCAAACTCGATATCGCAATCTGAGTGATTAATGAAATCACGGAACAGACATAAACGGCGTCTCATGAGCTTCGTAGTGCTATTTACCACTTCTAAATCAAAATTTCAATACCTTGAGCGTTTCGGAAGATGTTTGGGGTGAACATTTTAGTTGAATAATCCTGTGTACGTGTGCAGAGCTGGGCATCTTTGCAGTGAAGTAGTTCTGTGAGACCTGTAACCGCGGGCTTAGTCAAGGCGTTAATAAACTTCAAATTATAAATTTCGAATGAGTTAACGTGCCTTGACGCGATTTCCTCGGAAAATATTGCTACATAAAATTGTTTTTAAAAAATATTTCTTATCCATATTTTTTTTGCTATATGTAAATTTCAATATTTACACTTTATACAAAACATATTAAACAAAAAGTTTGCAAAATAATTTAATATAGCATCATTAATTAAGCAATTTCACGTATAACACTTTTGGTTTGAAATAGTTATATTTAAAATTGGCGCAATGAGAAGGAGTTCGTTTAACATTGATACTCCATTTGAAGTTCGCATAAGCCTTTTTTTTGTGATGGCGGGAAACCCAACATAGAACAATTGTGTGTGTCCTGTTTAAACTGCTGAAACAAAGCTTTACTTTGGACAAACAAACCTTCTGAAGCACGTAAGATCTGTGCCATTCACCACGGCGAGCAACAAGGTGACGTTGCCGAGGCAATATGGCGAGCAATCCATCTCTTAGCAAAGGGAAAACTACCGAGTGATGTCTGCAGCTCCCGGAACCTCTTTCTCTCTCTCTCTCTCACTCAACGACGGCAGGTGAAGTAACGAGCGTAGAAACTGCCACGTTCTCCTTCCCTCCCCCGGGAAGAACGAGGAAATCGCGCGACAATTTCGAGACTGGGGATGCTCACGATGGCACGTCTCGCAGATAAGACACGATCCCTCCAGCCGTTTCCCTCGTTGGCCTGGAAGAATTTTCCCTCGTTGGCCTGGAAGAATTTCCGTGACTCGCCGAGACCTTCGTCAGCCTGGCGATACCTCGGTTTGCTTCGATCCATAGCGGGTCGGCAACAAGCTAGGGCCAGCCGGAAACATGGCTTTAAATAAACTAACAATAGGAGCAATAGTGGGCGCGTGTCATTTACTTGGCACTAACGATGAAGTTAGGCTATGTTTCATTTGGTTGTTTGTAACTGTGTATCACATAATCACTCCAGCCACACACTGCCATGCACGTGACGCTGGATTATGTAACATTTGTCATGTTTGTACTGCAGATGTGTTATAGACACACACATTATTACTTACATACACTCAAACATTTTCTCCATTCAAGAAACACATTTATGCTTTGCGCTTATGTTACAGAACAAATGCTGTAGCTAGTATATCTCGCATGTTCCTAATGAAATGAACACCTCGGCAGTAACACTTTTAAGTGTTAAAATTTCAATTATGGGCTCCTAGAAATAAATTTATTATTGTTTTTATGTGCACAACAAAGAAAACGGCTAGAGTCCCACATTAATATTCATACCTAAAACTTGAATGCTATTACTTCACCAGCGCACTGCTACAGGTATTGGGTTTATTATATTGTTTCATTTCCCTATAATAATGATAATGCAATGTTTCTATTCTGCAAACATACTTTTAGGTGCCAATTAGGAATGAGAACAGAGAGAATATAAACACAGATTTTTCAGACTTTTGCTTTAACCTACAATGCCACGTCTCAAGCATGTTACTACAACGTGCCATCAAGATGCCATGCTGAATAATGGTTTGAAATCTTGAATATGTTACTGTACACTTAACATTTCTCCATTTTAACAACGTTCCACAGTTCATGTACAAAATGGTAGATCACTTTACATAATGTAGCTAATCTGTGGGAAAATGTAATTGTGGATTACAATAATGATCCAATGTTGTTCCCACCTCAGGCAGGGTCAATGGATGCAATGAGGGGAAGAGGGGGATAGTCCCAAGTGGAGCACGCTGCCCTACAGGAGGGCCAAACTTGTCATTGTCAGCCAGCCTGAAGGATTAGTGTGTTGAGATGAGAGATGCCTGGAACTATGACGGAATGTAAGGGCAAAGACAATGGGAGCACCCTGCGAAATCCCACCAACAGTATTGCCATATTTTTCGGATTATCATGATGAAACAATATGAAACTAGTTACACCTACTTCACTGTGCATTTGCATGTATGTGAAAGTATTGTAGGGTATCCACTGAATTTCCATTTTGGAATTCCCCTACTTTTCCTTGTTTACCGTGCAGTATCTTACCATTTTCCCTGAAATTTTTTTTCGAGAATACTGAAACACGATACTGTATTTTGTCATCTTTGACAGAACAAAATTACATCAGTAAAGTTGCATTAAATTAGACTGCAACAGACCAAGCAAGCAGGACTGACGTTTGATTAAGCCCATCATATTTCTTGCGACACACGCTATTGACTTCACATGAGCACCCGTTACAATCACAGCAATACATTACTTTGTATATATATATATATAGGCTGATGCCGTGTGGTGGCTCGGTTGGGCGTGCAAGATGTTTTGAGGGCGATGAGGTTAAGGTTGGGAAGTATTGTAGAGGTATTTGTTAACCAACTAGGCGCATGACACCACATGTGGCAGTGTCAAGGTTGTTCGAGAGCTGGAGACTTTTGACTTTCTCAGGGGCCGATCTCCCCTCACATTTACTATCTGCAGTGTTTACTAAACGGCGGGCCTATTAAAGGCTGACCCACACACCTGATACTGAACTGCTGACTTATTGCATGATTGAAATAATTACTCTCGTAACACACTGCTCATAGGTAAGGTGATTTCGGCAGGCTTTGGGGGGATCCCATTCCCTGATGTGCCCGAAGGTTTGGCGAAGGGAAAAACACATGGCAAATAGGGTCTATGCATTACTGACTGACCACACACTGGAAAATTGAAATCTTAACCCCTTTTGCAGAGTAGCAACTATTTACATTTTCCCTGACCCGAGTGACAATTCCCTGATATAGTCTTAACTTTTCCCCATCACATGTAATTCCCTGAATTTTCCCTGTTTTCTGTAAGGGTGAGCATCCTGTATTGTTACAATCATAACGTATATCAATGCTCTATTGAACAAAATTTAACATGAAGTGCTTTTTCTCCACAATGTTTTAACAACCCCCCTCCCCCATTTTTCCATTATTTTTCACAACATACACAGTTTATTTGAACATTTGAACATTGCACCCACGAATGCTAGTGATTACGAATTACTTTGTTTTTACTCTAGATACGATTACAACTATTTTATTCCAACTGCTAGGATAAATGTACCATCTATTGTATGAAAATGTATATATGCAACCACATAGCGCCAAGAAAGACTGCAAGGGATTACCTCGAGTGAAAATAAACAATAACCTAGCAGTATAAGGCTTATGTTGGTCACACACGTTTACAGATGCTGTTTATTATAAATTTACAACACAATATCAGGAATATAGAATTTCTTGCACCTCGGTAGCCTGTGGTTATGTTCATCTGTTCAGCTTCTGTTGGTTTCATAAATATTCATTCCACACCAATAGCCTTGAGGTATTGCTTTTTCACGTCATAAGATTGAAAACAATTTAGAGGAGTTATGGGATATTTTGCATTTATTTATCGCATGTACAGGGTCATGACACAGGCATGGGTATCCTTTCCTCTTCCCCCGATACCTAACCTGTCATGTGTTTGATACCATAAGAAAGATGAATACAATTCAATGAGGTTTGTACAACATTGGAAATGCGGAATGCAATTTTAATATCATTTTTATGCGAACACGTCGGAAACATGCTGCAGAAGTCTATAAAACGCTCAGAATGTTATCCACATTTCTATGCACATTTATTAATTTGACAATTATTTACACATCCCATTCACGGTAATATAATAATTGATAATAAAATGAAGATAAATACAATTCAATAGGGTTTGTAATAACTTGGAAATGCGGATTGAAATTGTAATATTATTTGTAAGGCATACATCTGGGAAATACACTGCAGACGCCTACAAAACGCTCAGAATTTTACTCATAATTGGAAGCACATTTATTAAACTCACAATTATTTACACATACAACAGAACAACATTTTGTAAATATTACTTATTAACTTTTAAAACTTGCGAGCTTTATAACCACGCCTGAAATACAATGTGGCGATTGTCGTAAGTACGAAAGTATGCCCCACAAGAAAACAATTTCAAACTTATCAAGTATACTTCCTGTGTGTACTATACTGGGAATTTGAACAGCGCTAGTATACACATGGCGATGTCACTTCCGGCGACAAGTACGCACAAGTATGCAAGTTTTGAGAATTCAGAAACAGTCTTATCATTGCCATGGACCTCATCACTTTACTCGTGCGTCGGTGAAGTGAAAATGAAAAATTATTAGAAAAGGAAATACTTAAAAAATCTGCTTATTTTCACACTTTTATGCATTAAAAAAAACCGAAAGCGAAAGAAATAATTTTAAGTTATCACAAATGTTTATCTAACACTTTCTACCCGACGTTAAGATATAACTACTTCCCATCCATCGTTACCAACGTTACTGGGCGAATGTCTCTCAGTGAGCCGATTAAAATAAATGCATACAGGGCAGTGACATATTTCTAAGGTAAATTTCTGAAGTGCTCACTTTATTGTGAACAGCCTTTACCATCGAAGGTGATGTATTAAGGTTATGGTGGATCTTTGTACGAAGCATAAAATAAAAGCACACAGACAAACGGTATAGACGAAAATCAACACGATCTGCAGTAAACGTCATAATCTTCGTGATGCGAATAACTTACGAGAGTAGAAAACTCAGCTCCCATAACTTGATGGGAAAAACAAAACGAAGCTTGGCTCTATGGTTACCAAGGTAACGCTGAAGTTATGGGGCCAAGTGCGAATGCCCACACTTCAAATTCGCACAGCTTGCTCAGTCTGGCGCACACAAGTATCCGCCTTAACGCAGATGACAAAACCGACGATATTTTACAGCTTGTTTCCGCCCGAATCATGGCCGAAGAAAAAAAAATTTTTTTTTTTTTTTTCATTGGTCCCATTATTTTCAAGTCCTGCCTGCGCTCTTCCGTGGGCCAAGCCTGCTTCCTCTTTCGACCTTTGTTTACCTACTCGAGACAAGGGCGAACACGCCATAAAACGGCAAGTTCTTACAGAAAGTAGAAAGAAAACTTCCGGGGGGGTGGGTGGGGGACTTATTAACAGGAAAAATAATAAAAACTCAGACCAAGGAATTTAAAGTAGACATAATAAGTTATTTAGTTCAGAGCAGAAAACCAAATTGGGAAATTCCATGTAAGTAGAATAAACGGAGACATAATTGTTAACGTCTGCAAGTACTGCGTAGTAGTAGAGTGGAAGGGCCACAAATAAGATGGGGCGAAAACTTGGAAGTGAACGCAGAAGAACTGTGACTGAGAAAAACGTGGAAAGAAGCGGGCTTAAGATGAGACGGCGACGTCTCATTATGCATGGAAAAATACCAGCTCGCCTACACGTTCCTAGTTGACTACCTCTGCCTCGATATTGCTCTGTGGCGTCAGCCCGCCGGCTTGCTAAAGCGCGCGACGTAAAATCATCAGCGAAATTATTGAGAGACTTGCATATGAAAGACCTAGACTTATAAGCTAACTGTCACTTACTACGCGATCTGGTGGTGTGAAAATTGACGAACGGTAACGAAACACGCGAAGTTCTCTCGCAGATCCCGGCACGGACATCCAGCTAGCATAACCGCTGGGAACAGACTGGGAAACATGGCGGCCATCCTTAGTTCGTCACGCTCGCGTCTAGAGCGCTAGCGTCGCCGAGCCCACAGGGAGTGTGCACACTAATTGTAAATAAAATTGATGGCGTTTCACTCGCAAATTCTGCGAATTACACCTCCTGGAATCTCATTGGCTAGGGTGAAATTGTAACCCCCTCTCGTGGTTCACCCCTAGTTTTGATTTAGTATATAAGTCCCCGCAGCAGCGTAGGTTGGCAGTGACTGATGGCTGCTGGGGACGAGGTCACACCTGAGATAAGTAGTCGCATATTAACAATGAAGGACTCATAAAGTCGGTAATGTAGAATTGGGCAATTGCTGTCCAAAATTACTCGTAGAAGTAATTTTGGTCTCCACACTTGGATTTTGAAGCTAAACCGAATAAGAAAACGAAATTTTTAAAGTCTTGAATTTTGATCAATATATCGACATCACTTAGCTTTCCATGAAAGAAACTATACAAGAAGTTTGTAATGACAAGAGCATTCATAAATTACATAGAATATTGTGTACTGAGCAAAATAACACTCCCTCAAATCAGTAACGTGGAAAATTAAGGCTGTTGGAGAGTTCCCATCGAATTACAGCATGTAATTGTGAAGAAGTTTACATTTTCAAACTCACATGAGTCATCTAGAAAACGGGTTTGTGAAAAAAACAAGTAAATATAATTTTAATGCATTTTATGAAGGCAAGGAAAATTCCTTGTTAAAATGTTATTAAGGAATTTTAATTCCTAAAATGGTTATTGGCATGATAATTTTCAAAATGCCAATTGTTAAGGCTTCTCTGCTCAGAATTGCATTAAAAAATATAATTTTATATACTTTTACATTGCATTGCGAGTCCTTTTGAGATGGATATGAAAAAAGGTACCTGGTTTATAAAAATGGAATGAATGTAGTATTTGTAGTATTGCTCAGTATTCTTGTTGTATTTTTGGTTTAAGCCATAATGATTGTAGCTTTGATCCAAGATATAGTAAACATTTTCAAAGAACTTGTGTGCGTGTGTTTTGTAGTTTTGTAACCAATTTGTGCTTCAATATGGAGGGGTTTGGTCGTAGATACTTTGGAAAAGACACCTTGCGTCGCCCTACAGTGTACGACGAGGAAAGAGCCTCAAAGTGATGTAATATTATTGAATACTGTCATTCAGTGGGAATCACAGGGCAGATGGACCAGAACTACTTAAGTGCCACTACTAATGGGGCTTGCTTTGAACGTGTCTTATATGGAATAGTAATTTACTTAATGTATGTTTCAGTCATCGAATTCTGTGAAACACAGCAACATGTTAAACTAAAGATAAGCGCTTGGCTTTAGAAATACGATTTTTTTAGCCTGGGGAAGAAATTATCTAGTATATAAAGTGTCCTGTTTGATCCAAATGTTGGAGAGGTTAATATTTTTACGATAGAACTGCTCAATTTCTTAAGAAATAACATAAATACTATAGTGCTCAATTATTAACATAGAAGTAAATTAAAGAAACCTTTATTTACATCTATGGAAGTTAAAATATTTTCCCTTAAATATACAGGATGTGTCCATTTGTGTGGGAAGTAAATATTTGGTGAACAGTACGCCTCTAAACAAAAAGGCCATATTGACGCGTGTCCTAGGTTCGATGTTTCTCGAGGCGTGTCCTAGGTTCGATGTTTATCGAGGCATGTCCTTGGTTCTGCTGGAATTGTCGATTGCCATACTTCATGCACCCTTGTTCGTGTCACTGTTACAAGAGGTGCTCGAAATATCCACAATGCATCTGCACACGTTGCATGGGTGATTGACATATTCAAACGCCCAAAGTGTGCTGCAGATATTCCGGCAACTTTGTTCCATGCACTAGTGAAGTATTGAAAAATCCTTGTTGCGTAAACTCTGGTCTTGAGATGTTAGTAATAATCCGCTTGATTCAGATCAGGAGAACGTGCAGGCCAGATGATTGGTTCTGCACGACCCATCCACCTGTGCAGGAACCGCACACCCAATTAGGCCCTGGCCACTTTTGAAATATAGTAGCGCCCCACCATGCATGAACCACGTTCTGAGTATGAGATCGAAAGGGACGTCTTCGAATAGCACACGCAACTGTAGTTGCATAAAGTTACGATACGATCGGCCTGTCAAGCGCTCAGTGTCCGAACTGCGTTGGATGTCAACAGTGGAATGGGCCTAGCAACTTCGTGTCTGCCACATCCTGTACACAAGCAGGGGTGTACAGACTACCAACAGCGGACGAAAAAAAAACGAGGCCGTTACTCGGGAACCAGCGAACCTAGAAGTGAGTGAATGAAGAGATTTAGGCGGCTCTTAACAACGTGGTCTTGAGAGCCGACGAGGGTGAAGCGAGGTGAATATGTTGGAGTGCTGGAATGAAGGGGCGGGGGAAACGAGAGATCCCCGAGAAAACCTGCAGACCAACGGTATCGCCCGACACGGTTCCTACATGCGAAAACGCCCCCCCCCCTTCCATGGAGAATCGAACTCGTTTCGCCTAGGTGGGAGTCGAGTAGCCTAACCACTACACATTGCGGCCTCCTATTTATTTTGAGGTATTCTGACCACACCCTGGTTACCTGCTACGTAATACTTACACATCCTGTATGATGAGCTTTACAGACTGTTTGCCTGGACATTCACTGGGAAAGGGTTATTCTAGTACAATGTTTGTCAGCCCCTGACTCTGAAAGGTAAATTACTGAATAACATGAACGTTTAACTTTGACGCATGCATGGGAGAGATCAAAAGAAAGAGGATTTAATGTCAACAAAATTATGTGTTTCGTGGAGCTGAAACTTTCATTTGCCTAGTACATCAAGTTACGTGTCCTGGTTTCTATACATTACTAAATCTCCGTCTCTTATTAATTGGGCTGTTAATGCTGGCAACGCAAATTATTTGTTGAGAATACGTTCGGTCTGCCATAAAGTGTAAAATTCATAAAATAAAAGTACTTACAGTCATCGAATACCGCTCCTTTTACTACGAAAATAAAGGCATTCGACATTACATATTTGCAAATGGTAGATACGGTGTAGTGTCAAAGTAGATCCACTACGTTATTGTGACAAAAAAAAAAACTGTTTAGTGATGTTGAGACCTAATGTTTTTCCACATTGTATTCACCATGTATCACACATTCCTAGGTCCAAAATTCGGGAATGCTATTTGTATAAATAATCGTTAGGCGAGGCACTGAGATATTGCATTACAAGTTCATGTACTTCACATCGGAGAAGTTTCTCTCTCTACAGTCCAGCACTTGGAAGAGATTTGATCAGACATTTAGAAAGTAAAAGTTACCAGGATACAGAAAATTATGGAGAAAATCGTAGCTTCGGTTGGCAAGATTCGTTATAACTTCTTTAAACACAGATCCGGATCAAAGAACGTTTACAGGGAAGTAGAGTTCCGGTATTTTTTTTTTTTATCCATGCAGTGGATCGCCGAAATTGGATGTTGTGTGAAAATTCGTTTCGAAACGAAAACCTCCCCGGGGGGTGTTAAATCATACGAAACACTTCTTCCCCAAGACGCAAAAAAAAAAGTGCACACCCAAGAAGCTTCTGATTAAGTACCGAGGCAGCCGACGCAAATGGAAAAGTTTTAAGGTTTGGTTAGGGGTCGAAGGGATAGGGGGGGATGACGGGACTGAAATTAGGGTAATTTAATTTCATGTTCGTTTGAAGAGAGATTCGTGGGATCTTACTTTTCCCTCGTGATGTTTGAGTTTTAATATGGCGTTTATTCGCTCTTGGCTATGCTGCAAGTATAGCCGTGGGGTAGGAGTTTGTGAACCTAGGGGGGGGGGGGGGACAAGGGTTGGATCAAGGGTGTAGAAGAGGGGTTGGATATACGGGATCAAAGCCCCGGGCATCAAACGATCCCCCTTTTCCCCACCCAAGCCAATTTACTACTGGTTTTCGAGGGGTAGGGTAGGAAACTGAAAAGTTTCCCTTTCACGCTGCATAATATTTCTTTCGGACCTCGGTGAACGGGGAGGGGGGAGGGAGGGGAAATAAAAAAAAATGAAAGATCTGCTCAGGCATCAAGGAATACTGAGAAGCTTTTCGTTTACCCTGCTGCTGTGAAACAGCAGCCCCATCTTTGAAGTATTAGAGGGAGGATATATGGACGAATGAGCGCTTAGCGAGACGTATTGGAGGGAAGGATAACAAGATTCAATCCCCCCTACGGCGAAGCCGTAAATGGCATCTGGCGGACGGCATCAGCACGCGAATAACGTTGTTTTTTTTTTTTTTTGGAATCCCCTCAAATCCCTGCGAAATCATTGTGACAAAAAAAAAAAAAAGGACAGGCCACTCTTGGTAAACGTACTTCGTCTGTCCGGCTAGCTTACTCGGTCTGATAGTCGCTCGCCAAAACAAATAATGCTGGAAGAATACATTATATACTAACGTTTGTGAAAAGTGCAACACAAAGAAGGATACATGTGATTGAAATGAACCTTACGCCACGGATTAAGTACATGACAATGAACAATTGATTAGAATTACAGAACTGTACATTATCTCTGTCCTTGAGAATTCAGTATGGTGTGAAGCCCCCACGTGCTGCAATCAGAGCCCCTAAACGTCGTGGCGTGGAATCAAAGAGGACCTGGATATGTTCCTTGGGAATCTCCCTCCACGTGGTTTATATGCGAGTACACAAAGCATCAAGAGTGGCTGCTGGAGGTCCGTGACGAACAAGTCACCGACCAGCCATATCCCAGACATGTTCGATGGGCGACATGTCAGGCGAACGTGCAGGCCAGGGAAGCATTGGCACCCTGCCGAAATATGTCACGTGGAGTTGCCTGAAGGAAGGGCGGTACCTCCGGGTTCTGAAAGCTCCTTGACATAGCTGTTGCTGTTCAGATTGCCCTCAGACAAGATGGCGGCCATCCCGTGCTGTGGTCACATTGCGTTGTCTGGTACCCACTCGTCGCTGCGTACGACTCTCTTCTATCCACTGGTGCCACACACGCATCACTGTCGTAGCAGCATGTCCTGTGCAAGCCAAAATGTCGCTGTTATGACAAAACATTAGTGTAACAAACCCTACGTCAAAACGAACAACGTGTGTTATTACAGACGCGTGCTAGGTATGTTGATATCCGGAAAAAAAAATTAATATTATTTATAATAGTTATTTACGAAAGTATCACAAAACGATATAGCCAAAGAAAAATATCGATTTTCGGTACATCGTAATCCGATTTTAAATATCGGATTCCGATGTGTTAAAGGACTTCATAATTGTAAAATGGCTTGCGATATTACATATTGAGGACACGCCTGTTTTTTTGGTACGAGTTGTCAAAGAAAACATAGTAACTTTTTAATTTAATTTTTGTATTCAAAACAGAGCTTACTAAAAAGAGGTCTTTAAAAATATTTATCTCAGAGGCCTGAAAAAGGATATTGATTTCGATAAAATATCGTTGAGATATATCGACGATTTATATCGATATATCGATATTTTTTTCAAAATACGTAGTGTGTGCTTCCTTCTCGTGTCTATGCTGACGTCACGGAGGGTGGGCAAAGGAGGGGAATGCGTGCGTGGCTTCGCCTTACCGCCTTGTGCCATTGCGAACGCACGCGTGTTGGGTGCGGGGGGTGTCAGAACGTGAGGGAGGGTGTTGCAGTTCGCGTTGTTGTACCGGGAGCGGGGGCTGTTGTTGGTTTTGGTCGCCAATGGGCGTGAGAGCTGGGAAACCTGCGTCGACGGGTCGCGATCTGTCCCGCGCCGAGTGGGCGGCCCACGCGCGGCTAAAGCTGATTCAAATTGCGGTTTATTCACCCTTTTTGGACCGAACCTTCGAAAAATCACCCCAAGTATGATGTGCTTTGTTGTTTGGAAGTATGTCACGCATTACGAGCGGGTAATACTTGCGTTAACTGAAAAGTGCCACATTTCACTTACATTGTTCCTATCCGTAAATTATAACATTTCATTTATAATTAATATGAATAATAACAGTGAGAAAATGTGTGTGTTGGTAATGCCTAGTAAGAAATAGTGCTTACGCACAATAATATTACAATGGGTACGCACGAATCCCGTGCGTTGTTTCTTTGGTGCAATTGACTGTACTTGGTTTAAGTTTTGTTTGCACGAGGCGGAGGAATACTCTAGAAGTATAACTTTAGCAGGGCTTCAGAAAAGTGTGAGGTAACGGTGAATGGACCATCAGACGGTGCTAGCGAACACTTTGTAAGACATTTTTCATATTTCCGCCGCTTCTTAATATGAATATTGACGTGTGACTGATAAACGCACTGCAATTCAGGTGCCACGGTGGCTGAGTGGTTAGCACGCTCGCCTCCCACCTAGGCGAATCGGGCTCAATCCCCGGCCGGGTCACCGGATTTTCGCAAGTGGGAATCGCGCCGGACGATGCCGCTGGTCGGCGGGTTTTCTCGGGGATCTCCCGCTTCCCCCGCCCCTTGATACCGGCGCCGCTCCATATTCACTTCAATCACCCTCATCGGCTCTCAAGACCTCGTTGTTAAGAGCCGCCCGAATCCCTTCACGTTGTAATTTCGCCACTCTCAAAAGTTAACGTCTGAGGATGCAGAATACTATATATATTTTATTTATTTATTACTGGTTAGTGCTTGTTGGGTGGGACTTTAAAAGTGCTCACTTTACCGTGAATAGCCAGGTTTCGATCGCACCAGAAGTATCTTAAGTGGGGTGTCTAATGTTGTCACCCTTCCTAAGTTTGAAATGTTCCGACACTCTCTGTGGTTCATATGCAGTTTATTTTTAAAACAATGTCAAATCAATTCCTAGTTGAGATTCGTACCAAGGATAAAAATATTATTTTTCCTCATAAGTAATACTACTATTTTCTCCTTGCATTAAGAAGTTCGAGGCTGGCAAAATAAATTTTTATAATGGAGAGGACTGACAAAAATTGTTGCTTTCCATTCTGGCTGAATTCTCTCTGCTTGGGAGAATAATTCCATTAATTAATTGTTACTCTGGTAATTAAATAATTATAAGGATGAAACAGATTTCCAGACTAACATTGGTCCCATTGTAGAGAAAATTTAATTTGTAAATGAGACGTGAAAAAAAAAAAAAAATATTTTAAGCGAGGAAAGATTTTACTTGTGGTAGCTACGACCAATTAATGTAATTGAATTTAACGTGAAGGGCGATTTTCCTTTGTGTTATTTTTTTACCACTTGGGGTAGGGGAACGTTTTGCGAGAAGCTGCAGATTAAGAGGGCAATTCCGCTGATTGGTTGTTAGCGAGTGAGACCCCTGGAATATTGGGAGGTCGATTCTTGCTCCTACCCTTATTCCAAACTTCCCAGTTTGGAGGGAGAAAAAGAAAAAAAAAGGGGGGGGGAGATGTGTTGGTGCTTTCTCGAACATATGTGTGTGGCGCTATCTATGGAATTACAACCAGCGAGTGCTTTGCACAGCTTAGTTGGTAATGTTGATTCCAAGAGGATCTAAATTTTAGAACTGTTGTTTATTTCAGCTGGTTATTATTATTTTTTTTTAATTCCTTGCTCTCTAAACCAAAATCGACGATATCAGATAGTGAAATGCTAATCGCTGAAAGTACACTTAAAAATCCGTTTGATAAAATGCGAACTAGTGACTTGAGATAGTATTCAAGTCTTCTCGCTGTTGAGAAGGTGGATTCGATATCATGTAAATAATAAATTAAATGGGAAGTTCTTTTTTTTTTCGATATTAATGTAATGAATTTAATTAATAATTCAATAAAAATTCGTGGAGTTGGTTCGTATCGGACTTCCACTTCACTGAATAAAACAGTCGTTCGCATTTATAATATGGCGTTCATTATTGTTTTTCAATACGTTATTCGTACGATATCTTACGTTTGATTTACATGGTACAGCTGACCTCCCGTGGCGCAGTCTGTTGGTGCGCCGCCGATCTGGGGTGCGGAGGCTCTGGGTTCGAATCCCGGGTAGGGCATGGGTATTAATGCAAGTAAGGTTCTAAGTTAGTCTGTCAGCCACCCCTGATAAGCTTTCAGGCATAAAAACGGTGGACGTTCAAAAGTCGTAAAATGGCAAACGGACATTGAACACTAAGCGCTTCGCCGGGAAAATATTTCATGCTTCGTGGTAAAAAAAAAAGAAGGAGTTTATAGCATCAGTGCTGCATGTGGAACAGCTCCTATGCTTCATGATGCCGTGAAGTGAACTTGTGACGCAATGCAATTTAGCCACAGAAATAAACATTCAGCTGGAATTTATTTCAAATGGAGCTATTTTTACTACGTTGAACTGACTTGGTTCCATTTTTACTATTCCATGTCGAGTGAGTACTTTATATCGAAATACTAATGGATTGAAGGATTAAGTACCCAGCCAATATAAACTTGAATGTAAAATCTTCATGTAGGCTACGTGGCTTTCTCCGGATTCTAAACCAGTATCATATCATTGGAAGGCACTTAAGTTACCTTGAATGCAGCTGTCACCGTTTACTAAAACATAGAGTAAAATCTGCGTAGGCTTGTTATTGGTCCACATGGAGACACATCTGAAGTTTTTCATTGGAAAAAATAAACTTCTTACAAGAGAACCTCGAACACTTTTAAACGATCCACGCTTAGCAAGGTAACGGCTCAGCTCAAAGCGGTTTCTTTTAATACAGTATTGAGCTCATGCTGCCTCCACTAAGTGGTTATGAGATTTATTTATACATAAGGCACTTAAGTACCTGCTGCCTTAACATGTGATAAACTGATAAGTATCATGCATCGAATCCCACACTGAATTTTTTTTTTTTTGTAATTATTACTGAGAAAATGTTTGTAATTTTACAAATGCTTGTAACAGCACAAAACTACAATGCCCATATTTGTAACATACCTCAAGAAATGTTTCTACTATACTGATCCGTTCAACGAACTTCAGCAAAATGACGGACACGCGACCGTATATAGCTGTTTGTGTAGAAACTATGGTGATGTAAAAGTGTAGTTGCGTGCAAAAAGAAATGCATTGAGAGTCTGACTAAGGTAAAACGCTTAAATCAACTCAAATAATCAAAGTAAAACCAAAATTTCAATAAAACATGACTACATTACCCATTAACTGTTAATGTTTCCTAGCTACACGGAACTCTTAAAATGAATGAAGGCCTATTCTTCTTAATCAAGTATCCTCCTTTATATTTTGTATGTACCTTCAACTATATTTACTATAATATAAGTACTATGAGCGTAAGTCGAGTTTGTCTTTAGGATAAGGGTGCGGGCTGTTAATACAATAGGAGTGGGTTCTAGTCCTAATACTGGCAAACAATAAGTTTTTTTAAATTATACTTTTAAAAATATATTTTTTGCTATTGGCTGTTATTAATTCATTACATTTGTTTTGAAGAAGAAAAAAATATGTACATACACTTCGGAATATTAAGTTGTAATACAAGGCCTTAATTGGTAAAATTACATATATACAAAGAAACTGTTTGTAGTTTTACAAAGGAATTTCTTGGCTACCTGGGTTTCCAAGGATTTTCCTAGTAAAAGTACGAAAATTATTTTAGAGTGTGTACGAATGTACAGACACGAAGAGGTATTGGGAGTATTGAGCAATTTCGGTACTGATTCCCACACCTCATACTGGGACCACTAATACCAAATGAATAGAAAGTAGGTTTGGTTGAAGGGCGAAGTATACTAAAGAAGTGTCTACACGCCTTAAGGACTGCCATAAGGCTAGTTCAAACAGTTCATGCGTTCACAAATCGTATTGCTATGTACAATAGGATTTAAGAACAAATATACTAACTTCGTTGAATTTGTTACTTGGACAATTAATGTTTTATTTAGCACGTTCCACTTCTTTCTTGCTATTTAAACTCTACGGTCGAATAGATCCAGCTTACAAACTTTTAGGGATAAGCGAAACGTGCTATATTCCCGTAAGAAGATTAGTTCGAGATCGGTGACCAAATTTGGTTGCATCGAAAATTCGTTGGTACTACTGGTAAAATGCATATACTTGGTCACGTAGAAGTTGTTTTTAATCCGTAATAAATATTATGTAAAAATGTGATCTCCTGAAATATTAAATATTTTCTCTAGCATACAAAAAAAATCTTGGAAAAAAAACCTAAGATATGCGTGGAAAATGGGGATATCTCGTGGTATTTAGAGGCCCTCATACCTAGCCTTTGAACTGCGTCGCAGTGTCAGAAACACACATTTTCCCACGACATGCGTCGAATGTGCTGTTCTACAAAAAGGATACGCACTTAATACGGCGACTTTTAAGTGCTTTCAAGACGTCATGAACATTACAAACACCAGAGACCTGCAAAATTCGCGTTATTATTTAAGGACAGATTGAACTGCGCATACTGTGCGTTTGACCAACTTCGGCCATTGGCCAAAAATATGTTATTCACTCCTCGTAGAACTCTTGAGCTTATAATATAAGTTAAGCGGCGGAGGATATCAAGCAGATACATGTATTCGACTTTAACTTATATTTCATCCATAAATTAGTCTAGTTAGTTTATAATTTATGTGAATAAAAACACAGAGATTATAAGTGTTTTGGTAATGCTTAGGAAGAAATAGTTATCTGGCCAAACTTAGTCTTGTATACAGCGCAAGAATATTGTGCGATGTCCCTTTGGTGTAATTTCGTGTACTTCGTTAACGTTTGCTCACACAAGGAGGAGGAATAAACTGAAAGTAGAACTTTGGCACGGCTTCAGAAATGTTGGGAGTAAGAATGAATGGATTAAATACCACGGTAATGGTTTGTCTATAGCACAATTGCCGAGAGCCATCAAACACAAGAGCGGTACACCGCCTCCCTTCTCCATCCCCTATAATATCTTTCTTTTTTTTTTCCTGCAGCAAATCCACGGTTCCCACGCGATAATCCGATCTTCTACCCACGCGAACCAGGTTCGACTAGCTCGTTCAATCGACCGTAGTCGCGAGGGTCGACATCCGCGTTCGAGTAGGACAAAGGGCGGATTTAAAATGGAATAATTATGACTTAATAATCATGCAATAACCGTCCATCGCGAATGCGAAACGACATCTTTTGTACCCATGATTCTCAATAACGTCATAATTTTTTTTTTCAATTCCAACCCATGGACACTCGCACTATACAACTAGAATTCAGTACAATCGCTATTCAGGCTGGCATTTTCTATCAGGTACACTTCTTATTCGGAATTGAATTCACAAATATATAGGCAATTCGCGGTAAAATAAGCACTCTTGAAAGCCCTGCAGTAGTAGGAAAACGTATGTTTGGGGCCAAGGGCATCGGGCATCGGAGCCGAAGCCGCCCGGTCGCCATAGTATTATATCACCCAACCGTCATCTTGGATTACCTTGACCTTGACCCTTTACCTTGTCCTTAAACCCGGTGACCTCTGACCCCAAAAACCGAAAAAATTGCAAAAGAAAAGAAAAAATTTAACTAAAAACGATTTTAAAATGATAAAAATGTATTATTGAAAAATTTATAAAAAACTGCCTAGAGACGTATTTTCATTAAATTTAATTAAAAAAGTTTCTTAATTAAAAAGTCATTAACACTGGCTGCCATTTTTCCTTTTTCCCCTCAAAATTTCCCTCAAGAAAATTTTTTATTAAAAAATCGTTTAAATAATTCCTTAATAAAAAAGTATTTAACACCGTGGGCCATTTCTCCATTTTTTTCCTCGAAATTTTTTTATTAAGAAAATCGTTTTAAAATGTCTTAATAAAAAGTATTTAACCCCGATGGTCATTTTTCCCTTTTTCCCTCGAAATTTCCCTTCTTCCCTATAATTTTCTCTTTTCCCTTATAATTTACCTTTAAAAAATACTTTAAAATTAAAGAAACGTCTAAATGTTACTGCCTCTCTCACGCCCACATTCGATTCACTGTCGCCAATTGCTATTGGCTGTTTAGTCGGTAGGCCTCCTCCTCCCCCTGCCAATGTTTCTCATTGGCTAATTAGTCACCTTTGCTCCATTCCCACCACGTGACAACCCTCCCGATTGGATGACTATCTCGGGTATCTTCGGAAAACTTCGTTCGACCAATCAGTCTCTAGTCGGCTACCCTCCACCACCCCTGGTCGAAAAATCAGTCACATCCGTTCCACCCCGCCAATTTATCCGATTGGCTAGTTACTCACTTTTCGCTCGATCCAATGTTTCTCATTGGCTACTTATTCACCTCTGTTCGACCCGACCAATCAGAGTTTAGTCGGCAAGCCTTCACCACTGCAGTTTCACCCCCTCCAATCTCTTCGAATGGTCTTACAAGGCGCATCCCTGAGGGCCTCCGGGAAAAAGTTGCACCTCGCTCTAAGAAATGTACGCATGTTGTCCAAACGGTCATAAAATCCTTTCGGCCATTTTGCATTCGGAAGGGTGCGATCACTTAGTGGCCTGCACCAACGGGACGAGTTACCGTATCTGCCGAAGGAGTTCGTGCTCACGTAAGCACCGTACGGGATTTCGACAGTACTCAAGTATTCGCCACTCTGCCTACAGTTGGACGAAGACACACGGGACTGCCTCCCGTGCAAGGAGTGTTTCAAGGGCTGCAGCACCACCTCAGTTCCCTATACACCGCACCGCAGGGGCTGGTAGCAAGGCACACAGGGCGGCCCTGGCAGCGACCAACTTCCCCGTGGAAGACTGCGAACAATTCTTCTACTGGCAAGTAAGCCCAGAACACGAGCGAACACAGTCTGAAATAACATTTGCAAAAATGTGTAGTGTCTGTGAAGAAAAAAAGAAATGTTTTGCAAACATCCAAGGGTTTCGCGCGCTGGACTCTTTCGTCATCAAGCAGATTGGCATCTCGCACAGCGGCTACTACGAGCAAACCAAAGTGTTTACGTTTCCGCCACGATGGCAATGGAAGCGGCCCGACCACACCACGCAACAGGCATGTCCCCCAACAGCAACAGATGCACGGACTTGGGCGGAGCGATGGAAATATTCCTTACGGCGACATCCACGAAGTGTTGAGTGAAGCCATAATTCCCGATCACCCCGTGTACGTGTATCGACAGGAGTCGGCGATGCGCAGTGTGTGTCCTTGCCGGAGCGGAAATTGTAGACCTCTACAGACAGAAACAACCACGATTGTCCTCCGTTCAGGCAGCTGGTAGAGAAGTATGTGGCATGGCTTCGCGACTGTGAAAATGGACGATGTGCATCGTGCAAAGCCCAAGCATTAAGGCTCTGGATGTGTGATAATCCGTGGCACATATAAAACTATATTACTTGTATGTAATGACTCCAACACAGAAAAAAACATTGTGTTATTATTGACGAGGAGAAGAATCTTTGTATGCTACGTACGTAGAACAGAACAATATTGTAATGTGTGTGTGTGTGTGTGTGTGCAAATAAATAAATGGAGGTTGATAAAAAAATTGTATATAATGTTACACCCTGTCCACGTAAGTTAAAAAAATAGTTTTGTTTCGACGTTTCAAACAAACACTATTGGTAAAGAAAATGTTTTGTGCCAGATTCATCATATTGTAAATAATGTTTTGTTTAAAAAACACGACTGGTAAAAAAAATATTTAGTATCAGTGGTTAAAAAAAAATTCACGGCTGGTACACATACATATATATGTTTAAAAGTCGCTACATCGTAAAGGTGTACTGAATTGAGGTACACTTCATAGGAAAAAGAGAGATATACGCGAGTAGTAACAAACAAATACATACTAAGGTTTACGAACGTAACTGAATGTTTTTTTTTTTTTTTTTTTTTTTTTTTTAACAAAGCAACAGCGCGTGTCGCTCCAAGCCATAGCAAATGCTTTTGCTCTCCATGTGCTGGCACGTTTGTCTGCCGGCCGGAAGGAGTTTGCAAGTCGGCGCTTTTTCAGCTGGACGGATGTATAACTGCCACTCAGCATCCTGTGGCTGGCTGGCAGCCATGCTCCAGAGGCGACTTCACGCCAGCCATCAATGGATGGAAAATATTTCACACTTAATGTTTAGAATACACAGCGTCTCAACAGCGAGCGGCTGCATATCCAATTAGCATGTTTTATGTCGCGCCCCAGTCGTGAATAAGTACGGCCTAAGTTTGTTGAGAGATAATATGGTACAGTACTGGTAAGAACTGTATACACTTTACACACGAACGTGAGAAAAAATGGTACAGTACTGGTGTGGAAAACACGTACGACACTATATTGTCCCGGGGAACAAACCCAATTTATTTGTTTCTAATTATACAGGTGGAACTAAATACGTGCTACTCTTTATATAGCCAGGGGAATGAACTCAGTTATGAAAAAAAAAAGTGTACACATCACCAAAACATACAGAAAGTCCAGGTTAGTCACCTGGTGCCCACTACGGTACAATACATGCAGTACATTGTTCATACCCCACGAGCACATACACACAACAGCCCCGTAGGCATCGGGAGGGGACATAAATGAAAGAAGGCAAAAACGACTCAGTAAAACAAGCAAACCTTTATCATGGTAAAAAAATTTGTAAGTTTTACATTAAATGTTAGTCTTAGCAGGAGTGTTGCCACAAAATGTCCTCATCGACCCAGAGAATATCACGCTTCGAGTGACCCAGCCACCGTACGTACACACGACCTTTACGCCGTCTCAGCACCTTCTCCACCAAGTACACGTCTGGAAACCGTGTAGGCCAGATATCTTCGGCGTAAGATCCACCAATGATGGGTTCGCCATGTAGGTCCTCGAGGTAAAACATGCGTGGGTACGCATGTCGTATACGCACCACCTTGTCCAGCTATGCAGACCAGTTCTGGCGGAAGCCTTTGTGGAAAATTCCACGAAATCCGCACCAAGTCGCCGATCTTGACTTTGGGCCTGGGTGGGTCTCTCCTCTTCGGAATAGCGTACGCAGTCCGAAGCAGGGAGTTTTTTTTTGCACGTCTTCAGGCTTCATGCGAGTGGTAGAATGAACGGTAGAATTATACTCGCGTACAAGTTTTCGGGAATAGTGTCAACCACTCGTAGTTTCTATTCGCCGTGAAATGTCTCCACAGCTAAGCCTTTAGAATCCTGTGAAAATGTTCGATGATGATAGCCTTAAGCTCAGAGAAATTAGAATAGTGATTGATGTTCTGTTTCTTCATCAGGGTACGGAAAATAGCGTTAAAGTTTTCTTTCCCATCGTCGGTGTGGACATTTTCCGGTATGCGGCCTTGGCGCAATACGCTAGCTACAGCTGTCGCCACATTGCGTGCATTCTTCGATTTGAGCGGTCTGGCCCATGCGAATTTGCTATAGGTATCGATCACGGTCAAAATGTAGCGGTAACCTTTATTCGCACGAGCAAAGTCTTGCATCTCGATCAGGTCGGATTGGAAAGTATCGCCCGACCCTTTCATGACGTATTTTCTTCGTGGGTAATTTATCCTGGCGTATTTGTGCAACTCGGCGGCAACTGCATACTTGTTCGTCTCGAAACGTAGCCCACCTCTGAGAGTTCTTCGATGATGGAAATTGTTTCGTTGGGTGCGAGCGGGTTTCCTGCAGACTGGGAAGCGACCAAAAGTCTCAGCCTATCTACCAACTCGTTCGGATCATTCCAATACCGATAGTCGATTTTTTCTCCACTCTCCAATTTCAGAGTCAATCCCGATCCGTCAATTTCACATGCCTTGGGAAACAGTTCGGCGATAATGGGAAATTTTGCGTGCACCACATCCTTAAATCGTCGCTTTGAGGATTATTCCCGGCATAATGAGCACGACTGGACTGCAGCAGGCGACGGTATTGAGCAAATCCGATTCAGAGTAGTGCCCGGGTAGCCTATGAAACAAAGGTTCGCTCAAACCCCTGCGTGGTTATCACCTTGCGCTTGCCGATCTGCAGTACATCCCGAGGTAAAAACGAAACTTCCTTGTTTCCTAGAAACTATTTTCCACCACTTTTCTGCAAACCATAAGTCTTGTCTGCAGTATGGTCAGAGTAGGAAGCGATGTATTGAGATAGAAGAGTACCCAAAACAGGTCCACGCTCCCGGGTTCGTTCGATCACTCGCTGAAGCTCGCTCACCAGTTCGGCTCGGTTATCCATCGTTCACTGAGTGGAAAATACTTGTCTTACACACACACATATATATATATATATATATATATATATATATATATATATATATATATATATATATATATATATATATATATATATATATATATATATATATATAATCTTTGTTTGGAGGCAATCATTCATGATTTTCCCCCTCCTCGAAACTGCTTTATCGAGGTGCCCCGACATCGGTTTTCGTAGCTAGGTTTGACGGTAACAAATTTTGTAGCTCCTTCAATTCTTCTCGTTTCTGCGCATTCGATACGTTGATCAAGTCTACTATCCAAGCCTCCGCACCCCCTATGTGCTGATCGACAGCTACCAAATCCTCAAACACTTTGTTCTTCACACTTTCCAATTTTCAACCGATAAGAGATAATTCTTCTCTACGTGCAGAAGCGAAGCGATTTTGGCCCATTCGTGGTCATCGTGACGATCGATGTCGCCAAATTTGGAAATGCTGCCGTCACTCATTATTGCGTTCTTAGGATAAATTGATCAAACCCACTCCTGTCCCTACCATTATGTAGTGGACAGTCCCATACGATCGTCAAAAATCCGTATTTCTCTTTCCAGCACAAAGCCCACATATTTTTTAATTCTGCAGATGTCATGTCCGTATTGACCTGTTCTCCTTAAACGTGGCGTAAATTAGTATCGTCCATGCGAAACAGTACAAACACATTAGCATTATCACGAAGCAGTTGTTTGGGAACGCGAGAATAAGTCTGGCCGAGGTACACACAGTCCACGTACGCATGCCGTTCCATGCTAAAATGATCTTGAATGCAAGTTTGTTTTTTCGCAGGCAATGTCGTCGAAGACAAATATCGAGTTTGGAAGATCTTCACTTGGAGGTACGATGGCATCGTTATCGCTGCATGGGAGATATTTCATAACTTCAACAGCTTGCAGTACTCGTGTCAGCAGTTGGTATTTCGGTTGCTGGAGCGATATCGAATAAATGTACACGTTCTCGATCCGAAGCCCTATCGGTTCCTCCAGCAGGCTCAGTAGGACGCATGTCTTGCGACAACGTGACGGGCCACAAATCAGACCTCGCACAGTAGTAGGCAACAGGACACCGTGACGTTATTCGTGGGAGATAGCGTCATCTTCAGCATGAATGCGTATGAGTTAGAGTAACATCTTGTTTGGCGATCCGTATGTTGCAACTACGATCTTCTGGGACAGATGGCGCCGATTGTACTTGCAGAGAACCAGTGCTACAAGTTTTATAACGTGCCTTTAACGCGTCACTCCTAGAAAAATGTCTATGGCAGAATTGACATTCAAAACTCACAGTCTAACTTTTTATTCCACAGGTCGTTATTTCATGTCGTCGTAAATTCCGCAAATATGTGAATTCTTTACCTCAGAAGCGACACAGCAGATGCATCATCATTGATATTTTTACCACTGTACTGTTCCAAGTCTAAAATGTTACTGAAACGAATATGTATAAAAGGATCGTATTTATACATTTTAACCAGCATCGAAGGACATGCACCATACGACAAATGGCTGATATTCAATACTGCATATATATGTTTTATATACATATTAGTTTATATATATATATATAAAATTCATCACCCCATAGCTCCATCGCCCCATCGCCCCATAGCTCCATCGCTCCATCGCCCCATAGCTCCATCACCCCATCGCTCCATAGCTCCATCACCCCATTACCCCATAGCTCCATCACTCCATAGCTCCATAATCCCATCACCCCATAGCTCCATCGCTCCATCACCCCTAGCTCCATAGCTCCATTTCCCCAAAAATAATTCTTGAGGGAAATTTCGAGGGAAAAAGGAAAATTTCGATCGAAATAGGGGAAAATGGGCGCCATGGTTAAATATTTTAAATTGAGAAATTTTTTAAATTACATTTTATAAACATAAATTTTTAAATGATTTCTTATACATTTCTAAACGATTTTCTAGTTATTTTTTTTGTAATAAATTTTTTAGATTTTTTCGCAATCGTTTCGGTTTTGGGATCAGAGGTCACCGGGGTCAAGGACAAGGTCACAGGTCAAAGGTCAAGTTCATCCAAGATGGCGGTCTGGTGACGTAACAAGTCTGATGCCCTATGCCCTTGGCCCCAAACATACATTTTCCTTCTACTCCCTTTTTAAGATCCACTTGCATGTACGTTGTGTATTCTTCCGCCTTATGTAAGATTAACATTGCCATGGGCCACATGAATTTATTCGTGTGTCGGTTAAGTGAAACTGTGAAATTATTAGAAAAGTAAATATTGTACGAATCTGCTCATTTTTACACTTCGACGCATAAAAAAAAAAAAAAAAAAAAAAAACCGGAGAAATAATTAAGTTATCACTTGTGGTTACCTAACATTTTTTATTCAACGTTAATATATGGAACTACTTTCCCCTCCATCGTTACAAACTTTACTAAACACAAGCCACTCATTGCGCCCGTTAAAGTACATGCAGGTAGAGGCAGTGACTTTTTTTCTTAGGTTGATTTCAAAAGTGCTCACTTTATTGTGAACAGCCTTTAATCACAGATATGCTTATACATTGCAATGTAGATTTTTTTTATGCGCGTAGTGGAGGGAAGAGATCTGGGCGGCTCTTAACAACGGGGGTCTTGAGAGGCGATGAAGGTGAAGCGAGGTGAGTATGGAGCAGCGTCGGAATGCAACTGCGGGAGAAACAGGAGATCCCCGATTAAACCAGCAACCCCTGCGGTATCGCCCTGCACGATTCCCCCATGCGAAAATCCGGGAGAGACCCAATTTTATGCGTGCAGGATAAATGCATTTTGGGTTAAGGGATAGGGATTTCTACGTAAACTTTAGGGTAAACACCTCGCACCGTTATTTTCTTATTAATAACTTAAAAAACATATATTATTACAGTTATAATCAAATTTTAAGTTTTTTTTTTCTGGCGCATAATGCAGAGTCTGTATTGTAAAGAATTTCTGTATTTTGCAAAGGAATTCTTTGGAAACTAGGTGCCAAACATATTTTTGTAACATTACAAATTGATTACAGTAAATTTCACAAAATCTTTGTGTAGGGCGTGCAAAATTAATGTTAAGTTCCTATAAGCAAACGTCGTACAATATTCCAATTTAAATATTGAACTACATAAAAGTTTTGTATGTTTCCCAAAATAATCTGTTGTGAACGTACCGTTTTTCAGCTGTAGGAAATATATAGCAAACCCGTTTCCGAAGAATTGCTCGTAACACGTACAGAAATGTTTTACTGCGTGGGTCTCGAATCCATCGAAGGGAACCGCACGTTTCTGGCGTTTGTAAAATTTCCCCAACTTTCGCGGTAGACAACAATTCAGGGAATCGTATATCACCCGTCGAATGACTTTCGGAATGGAGGAGAACAGCGGGCCGACACACGGAGTTACCCAATTTCGGGTCCCAGCCCCTTCTTTTTTCCACGATCGGCCACAAGCTGATTTCACTGACATCTTCCTCAACTTGGGGCGCAGCTGCGTGGATGATGATACAACTTCGGAAGCGAGAAGGCGCCGTACACAAATGGCTGGCATTCGTGCAATAACGTTCTGGTTTGAGAAGGGGTGTCAGATGATACAGCCCCACGACCTATAGAGAGGAAAAGGTACAGTATGGATGCCGCGTCCCATGCGCATGCGAAGAATGGCTGAGAATGCTTAATTGTAAGTACCGTGCTACTTCCGTAACGAATCGATGCCTGCAAATTACTACGCTACGTGAATATTAAACGGGGCGAGTTATAAAATATACCAACATATAATTGGCACATCATCTATGATTTTTAAACATTCTTATAACCATGTAGCCAGCGTATATTGTAGTTCACGGGACAAGACGAAAAGGTATAGGTTGTTTACGGTAAAGCGTTCACTTTTGAAAGCCCTCTTATTTGGAATGACAATAAAGGAACATTTTTTATTTCAGCCTTAAACGTTAATTCCCGAGTGCGGTGGAATATACACGCTGTTTTTATTACTTACATAGCAATATTTATTTCAAAAGGTGGTTAAAGGATAAAAAATGGCTGGAAGAAAAACGAAACCAGTGCCTCAAAAGTGCTCACTTTTCCATGAACAGCCTATAGAAAATAACTTGCATGTTATTTGAACTTGAAGAAAGAATTTTCGTTTTTCGCATCCTTTATCGAAGAAACTGGGTGTACGGTATTGGGAACATATAAATACGCATGGTTAGCGCACAAGTCAAAATATTGAAACCAAACCACAGTTCCTTAACTACAGCTGTCTGTGAAACAGGATTTCCCATATTATTTGGTTTTGTTGAGAGACAACACGAAGATGTGATTAACAGGAGGCGATCACGCGACAGAAATATAGAACGAAGTTATGATGAGATTTTACAATTTCCCACATGCCACGCATGAAAAAAAAAATAAATAAAAAACCTCATGTGCGTAAAAATGGAAATAAGCAATAAGCGAGTGCATCCCAGTCGCTAGCAAAAGCCTTTTGGAACATAAATATTAATTAAAACCCTTGTTTATGAAAGTTACAAGAGAAATATAAGCAAGCAACACAAACACAGATTAATGTAAACTATTTCTTATTATTACATCGTAGACAAAAAGTATGTATAAGCATTGAAGTCGGATAAGACTTCCACTAAATTATCCACAAATATAAATGAAAAATGTACAATGGCACAGTAATTCTCACACTGTAAAAAAAAAATTGTAGTTTTTGCTGAGAAATTGCAATTTTAACAAATTATTTTAACAGTACAAAGATTTCTCTTGTGAAAATACTCGTTTGTAAAACCACAAGGGCCGTGTTTGTAATATACCTCAAGAAATGTTTGTACTATATTGCCCCCTATCCAAGGCCTTCAGCAAAACGGCGGACACTCGACAACGTAGAACCGTATATAGCTGTTTGTGCAAAACCTACGGGTGATGTAAAGTGTAGTTGTGTGCAAAAAGAAATGCACTGAAGGTTTGAACACTTTAAAACACTGAAAATAACTCAAATAATCATAATTAAACTACAATTACAATAAAACGTGACCGTATTATTCATTAACTGTTAATGTTTCCTAGCTACACAGAATTCTTAAATCGGATCTCAAGAACACGTTAAGAGCCGTCCAAATCTCTTCACTCATTTCACTCTTCAATATTTTATTGGTACTTTCAGATATATTCATTATAAAGACAAGCACTAAGGTTGTAAGTGAAAATGGACTTTTGGTTAAGGGTGCCGACTAATAATACAAGTGGTGTGGGTTTTAACCCCCTGCTGGCTAAACTATAAAAATTTTTTTTTTCGTAAATTTTATTTTTAAATTAAAAAAAAATGATTTCCGGTTATTAATTAATCACATTTGTTTTCTAGAAGAAAAAAATCGTATGTACACTTTTCAATAATTAAAGTTGTAATACAAGGCTATCATTTGTAATATTACAAATAAATGTTTTGCGGATTTTGCAAAGAAACATCTTTGTAGTTTTACAAAGGATTTCCTTGGCAACTGGGTTTCCAACGATTATTTTTGTAAAAGTACAAAAAACATTTTTAGAATGAGGAACCCCATCATACAATTCAGAGTACCGTCAAGAAGAAAATGTTTTGACACCGCGCCGTTTTTTTATTTTTGGATCGGCTGGGTAAAGGGTAAGTATTCTGAACGCGTATTGTTTTACTGATTATATTGTAACCTCTGGGGAAAACTGGACGTAGCAAAATGGAGAGACAGGAGGTAAGTAAAAAATACTGATTTGAACGTGTTTCTATTAGTGAAGCTGTGACCGTTTAAGAAAAATATGGAAGTAATTATTTATGTTATTTCGTAAGAATATTTTCTGTTCACGTACGTATGGAGAACCTGTGATGATAACTGTTTAATGTAAGCTGTTAAATGTTAAAAATAATTTTGTGTATCTTCAGCATATTTTTTTTCTTCTGATATCAAGACGTAGACTGATAAAAAATTAAATCAGGTCGATGTTAATTTTCAGAAAGAAATTCCCAGAATTATGGAGTTTATTTTTATATCGCTTGCGTTAAACTATTTCAATACTTCATTACTAATACGTTAAGCCATAATATAAAATCTTTTTTATGTCAAAAAAACAGTGTTAAAAGTCTCTTAGAAATACGATTTATGGTTCTCCTGTAGTTTCGTTTCCAGATTCACAGCAATTTTCGTATTTAAAATAGAAAGATGTTAAATCTTCACTGTAGGCGAGACAAGCGTGTCATATTATATAAATATGTCATGTCATTTCTAAGATTTATAAAATACATTAACTGAAATAATCAATATTTCTGCTCAAATATCTTTTTACAATATTTTTGCAATAATATGCAAAGTTGAAAAGTTTATCATTACTCTTAAAATGCCTTAAAGTTGTTTTTCCAGCAATGTTGAATTTCAGTCGAAAAGCTGTTTTCTCTGAGCTACAAAAAAAAAAAGTAAAACACAACCAAAATAAAGCAAAAATATTTAGACACAACACAGGTTTCACCCGCATCCCACAGAAGAGGCAAGATAACTGTTTAGTCACAATAATTAATAATTTTTGGCTATAACTTAAGGAGTTTTACTAGATTTGTTTTTAAGTCATTTTGCAGATCATTACACGAATATTTTCAAGGCAAGTCTTTCAAACGGTGGATTGATGTGAGTTGAGAATGGGTAAAAGTATTGTTTTAAAGAGGAGGTAATTTACAAAAAAAAAATAATTATTACACCCCCTCCCTCCACGACTTTCCGCTCAGATTTTAGAAGCCAGTGAGAACTTTACGAATACCTTTCAAACGGCACATAAACATGATCCAAGAAGTAAGATTATTTTATATGATTCACCTCCAGAAAGGTTAGACCGAAGTGAAGCATTAAAGATTTTATAGAACTATACGAGAAATTTCTTATGTTTTAATTGACAGCACGGAGATGGTCCATGCAGAGGTAGTTCGCGCTGCTGCTATCCCATAGTTCTCAGAGGTAGTTCGCGCTACTGCTATGCTGCTATCCCATAGTTCTCAGAGGTAGTTCGCGCTGCTGCTATCCCATAGTTCTCAGAGAAGAGCATCTCGCATTAAAATATTTGCGGCCATAACAACTCTGTGAATGCGACGAATAATTATTTGTTTTTAATCAAGCGCTTAAGGTTTTAATTCGCGGGCGCATAAAATGTTTTATTTGAGAAAATATGCAAGGACGAACTGTTTTCGAAAACTACTGGCGGGTGCAGTTATATTTACTTACCGGAATACCTTGAGAGACGTTATTTGAATTCCGAGAAAGGCAATGGAAATAACGGAAATAATTAAAATGGAAGAAACTACAGTTTTGCGCCTTAATTTCGTTTAGTAGAGTGAGAAACCGGTGGAGTGGATTGTTATGGAAACCATCACCCTTAAATGTTTACGGAGAAACTTTATTTGGTATTGTAAAATATGGAATATTATAAAGATAAAAAAAAATTATATATTAATATAAATAAATAAATAAATATATATATATATATATATATACGGATAAGAAACCTACTCTTTAATAAATCTGGCGATGTATAAAATCTGAACTAAATTAGTTTTTTTCCCCTTAACACATACGCTTTACGCTAGTTGAATAAGCGAAGGAAAAGAAGAAGGAGCCAGTTAAGCTGCTTGCATAAATATAATTAGTGCTTTTTCTTTAAGCAAAACATTCATCAGTATTTTCTAGTCCAGGCCAGAAAGCACTAATTTGCTTTAAAACTGCAATCAAATGACTTTCATTTCCTTGGCAAAAATATCAGATTTGCAAGTATAACGTTGTTTGCATTGGTAGCGACATGGAAAATAAATTGGCAATGCAAGAACTGAAGGAATATTAGATTTAAAATTTAATTTCCGCCGTATTCTATTCGATATTACGCTGATGAAAATCAGCAGAGTAGTGACAGCAAAACAGGTCTCCAATCGGGTTGCGGCCGCGATGGTTCAGTGGTTAGACTACTCGCCCGCACTAAGGCGAACTGGGTTCGATTCCTGGCGGGACCATCTCCGGATTTCCGCACGTGGGAATCGTGCCGGACGATGTCGCTGGTCAGCCGGTTTTCTCGGGGATCTCCCTTTTACCCGCGCCCTTGCATTCTGACGCTGCTCCGTACTCAACTCGCTTCACCCCCGACGGCTCTCAAGACCTCGGTGTTAACAGACGCCCAAATCTCTCCACTGTATTCGGCTTTCAGGGAAGCATCAACCATATGTTGATACCAATTTCAGATTTTTTTTTTAGTTGGTTTGTTGCAGTTCTCTTTATTGCGGGCGCAATCGAAATATTACTGAAGTTGTTCTGATGAAGGAACAACCTGCTCTGTAGTAATAACAGCCTGATGTGGAAACTACATGTACGTATGTACAGTACATACAGTTGCAGGAGCGATAACAAACAAGGCCACAACAGACAGTTACTATTACATATTACTGTCTTTGTCCACAATATTTCGACTGTACGAACAACCCACTGCCTCTGTACCAATTGTCTAAACGGGTTGTGGCTATAGAAATTTGCTTCCTACAACCATATTATTTCTAAGTGTACGTATTTAATTTCGGCCTAAGCACTAACTACCGTGAAGCGGAGAGATAACTTTGTTATCAGTATATCATGAAAATGAAATTTACGCGTATGAAAATTCGCGTGAGGGGTGGGGTTGAAGAGATTTAAGCGGCTCTTAACATCGAGATCTTGAGAGCCGATGAGGGGCGAAGCGACGTGGGCATGAATCGGAGCTGGAATGCAAGAGCGGGAGGAACGGGAGAACCCCGAGAAAATCCGTCGATCAGCGGCACCCTCCGGCACGATCCCCAAGTACGAGCAACCGGGAGCGACCCGGTCGGGATCGAACCCGGTTCGCATAGGTGGGAGGTAACGTGCTCTGGCCACTACACCACCGCGGCCCCACGACTTTTAGGAGTACCTCGGCGAAGGCAAAAGTGATGACTGGCATCACTAGCTAGTCACGCCGTTTGATGGCGCCCCCGGGGAAACGGAAGTGACAACAGCTCTGCATTTGTGCCCGGTCATGCAACTGCTTCTGAAACATGGAGACTATCTCTCATTATTATCAGTTTGTTAATGATATGGGCTCCATTTCTGGCTTTTCAGCTGTTGACCAAGAACATAAGGTTCTGTTTCCTATAATGGCGACTGTTGACAGGCTTGTCGTCGCCCAGGCAGGCCTGCCGACGAATCATACAGAGTTGGTCACTCTGATAAAGGAATGTTTCTGGCGTAGGGGCGAAAGATTCGTAGAATATGACGCCCCTTCAGGATGCCATCCGCACGTACGGGAGGCGTACACTGTACAATGGATACACTGTGGTCAGGTACTAGTCCTTCGCATCGGCTGGCATCCTACCACCAGTTTGGTCACGCCACACAGAAGTGACATGCCCCTCCCCCTGAGAGGGGCCTGGCCGGGTGGAGGAAGGATTTGGGAGGAATGGTTCGAGTAGAAGAATCTATCGAACAGGATGGAGCAAATATGGAAAAGCAGAAATGAATTCCTTCCCATTGAGCCTCCAACCGCCCGGCCAGTAGCAAATACACCCGAACTAGACAACCTTGGAAAAGACGACATGCTGAGCAAAGCTCACGCATATTTTACCGGATGGACAAAGTTGAAAGCAGATGTTTGAATTTTATTAATATTGACAAGGCAAAGTGGAATAGCGCGCAGCGATGGAACTGAATGAGTCTGTGTGTGCATGAGTGCCGAATAGGAATATTATTTTTGGGTTTTCGTAACAAGCTCTTTGCGTCAGGGGGCGAGGTGGCGGGGGATATTACTGGTTACCGGACATCCCCCAAAACTAAGTCCAGCATGACCCAGACGCACTGGGCCGAGAAGGCAGATAAGGGGATACCGTCATGCTTAAATTTCAATCGAGCAGGATTTGCGCTGTCGCGTATTTAGTTAGTGTGTGAGTGTGTATATTAGTAGTAGTGTTCGTTTACAACTTTCGGACAGCATGACGGTTTCAAAATTGCAAAGTTCCCAGTGGTTACCTGAGATCAAAAGAGCCGATTTAGTTTGTTTTTTTTGTGGGGGTTAAAGTAGCTTGGCTAGAAAGAAGCGCTCCAGGTATGACCTTCTAATAGGTATCGGCCACCTGGAGGAGAGGTTTGGTGAGGCCAGCGCCGGCTCCACCAGGAACTTTGTTGACCAAGAACAACTCGCCGCACGACTAGTTTTATCCTTCACTGCTTAGAGCGGCCATTTCATGCAAAAGCTGTTCACGATAATTGAGTACTTTTGGAATCAACCTTCGGAAAATGTCACCGCTCCTAACTGCGTGTATTTTAACACGCGCTCTGAGTCTGAGTGACATGCGCCTAATAAAGTTGGTATCGATCGAGGGGAAATAGTTGCATATCTTACCGTCGAATAAAAAGTGTTAGGTAACTGTTTGTGATAACTTACATTAATGTTTTGGTTTTGCGAATTTTTTCAATGTATCGAAGTGTAAAAATGAGCAGATTTATAATATATTTATTTTTCTAATAATTTCACAGTTTCACTTGACTGACGCATCTATAAAGTCATGAGGCCCATGGCAATGTTAATTTTACATTAGGCTGAAGAATACAAAACGTGCATACAAGTACATCTTAAGCAGGGCTTTCAAAAGTGCTCAGTTTACCGTGAACAGCCTATACCTGTGCGTGCAGCGCCATACGTCCACACAGTTATTCAGACTCCCGCAAGCCGGGAATTGGTACCCAATTGCAATTTTGAAACAATGAAGTGAGACCCCACCTGGGGCATAATCAAGGGTATTGAATGAATCTGTACGCTGTGGAAACAGAACTCTTAGTGACAACATGTAAGTACATGGATCCAAGCACAGAGTAGATAAATACACAGAGACGAAATGTGGGCGTGCTTATCCTCTGATTGGCTGTACGAGTCTCAGGGAACGGGCCTTGTGTCTGACTGGTTACCGCTTGTTGAGGAAGGTTCCTTCACTGGCTGAGCTGCCGTTTGGCAAGTGTGTTGCCAGGCGCTGATTGGCGAATGGCGCACTGACATACTGCTGCCTGGAGACGCCATATTGCTGGCAAGTGCGCGGCTCCAGTTCTCGGGATAAGCGGCTGCTTCACAATTGTATAGGCTATACACGGTAAAGAAGCTCTCTGATTTGAAATTATAGTCAATAATTACATTTTATTTTAGCCTTAGATATTAACTTCCGAGTGCGGTGGAATATACACACTGTGTTTATTGCTTTCATGGCAATATTTATTTAAAAAGTTGGTTAAAGGATAAGAAATGGATGAAAAGAAAAGAGTAACTAGGGTCTCAAAAATGCTCACTTTACCGTGAAAAGCCTATACTCTTGTTTACTTTATGGTTCTGCTTCCATGCACTCAACTTCCACATACTGTAGTTTTCCAAGGACTCTTCCATACGAAAGTAGAGAACATCTAAAACATGTCTTCGAAGAAGTAAATTTCATAATTCACTCGACATACTTTATACGCGTTAAAAAGGTTAGCTTAAATCTTCTCTGTATTACTGACGTGGTGAAAAATACAAATGATTTAGTTTTTTATATCTGTACTAATATTTCGTTGCCAATGAATATTATGAATATAATCAATTATTTTGCGAAAGTAAAACTATGTCAACATTTGCCATGACATAGAATTTCAACTAATCGAATGTACAAATTATTTAGCGATTATTCACTACAGTATCAAGAGGAGTATGTACTTGCGCGTCCAAGGTTACGAAGTGAGGGAGCAATACGGGCGACACTAACACGCAGCCGTAGTGCCTCATCGCCCCAACGCGCAAGGCGTGCAGTGTTTCCATCGTGGTCCTGTACTGTGCAAATCAAATCTGTAACATTGGAATTTTATTACATGCAATGAAAGCCCACAAATTAAACTACGCCCATATGTTTGTAATTTTCTATTGCCGCTTTAGGAAACTGCATATGCAAGCTTTAAATATGCGATATTTGACCATTTTCACGATTTTTTTCTCCATGAATATAATAAATATGTTAAAAGTAAAATCATAGAGGCATAGATTATTATTTTTGCCTTTTATAGCATAAATTCGTATTTGTACATTTGTTTACCGAGATACAGAAAATGTTTCAATACAATCCTCTTAATTAGCTCATTTAAGTTGGCTTGAAAATGAAGGCTCTTCTTTAGAATGACATATCTGTGTGGTCATACTAAAAAGTTCTTATTTATATTGTGTTTCAAATTGTATAAGTTTCTCCTTCCTAGTCTGTTTTTCTTCACCTTAGCTACGATGCAAACTAGTATCCTTTAAGCACAATGCAAAACTGAGTATGTCAGAACAAAATTTTCGCTCACAACTCATACTTTATAATTTCGCGTGCAAGGCAACTGTTGAATGAAGCATTTCATAATATAGTTGCCAAAGGTGTGTTCATTGCAGAAAAGTACAAATTTAACAATACTTTAGCAATATATTTGTTATGAAGATCATGAAATGAACCGTTTACTTTTAGGAAGAATTCGGTTTGCAACATGGTTGCGCTGGTCGAACCGCAATAAATTTGTCACACAGGCTCGTTAAAAGTGCAGAAATAATCTTTCAACACACTTTCGGGAAAAGACAATAAAATAACAATGTATTAAGATCCATGGTAAATAGATTAATGTCTCAAGAAAAACAGCCAAAAAAGACACATAGATAAACAAATGCGCGAGCGAAAATAGCTGAACAAGATAAAGACGCTAGAGGATAAGTATGGGTAGTGAAATTTCCCCAAAAGATTTCAAGACAAGTTACATTTCAAACACCGTAGGATCGCTTACATATCTTGGTTGGCTGGATTACTTTTTGACACGCGTTAACTGCCTGCACACGAATCGCACAGGAGCCGTGCTGAGAGTTGCCCCGAGTTCTGAGTGGCCCGGTTAAATATGAAAACGCCTTCTCAAGCAGACAGCAACCAATGACAATAGACAAACTTATGTTAGATGCTTACAGCATTGAAGTCTACCGCGTACACGCATTTTTTTTCTCGCGAAAAAATCACTGATTCTAAAGATAAGCCAGGTGGAATCAAGCAGGGGCGAAATTTCTTGATTTTACACGCTTGTCAAAATGTCCTCAGGACGTATATTAGAATTAGGGATTAGGGAGCAGGTGAGGTCCAGGGCGTTAGCCTGCGACGAGAAACAGAGAGAGAGAGAGAGAGAGCGCGACAAGATTTTCAGGCCATAACCAGCCGTCACGGGAGCTATGGCTCGTTCCAAATATACTGTACATGCGAAAGGCTGCTTGCGCCCATTTGGGGATGCGCGGGCTTGCCAAATGCGACAACACATTAGCAGGGTTTAATCGGCCCGGCGTCTCTTAATGCCTGGGCTAGTGCTAATCGGCTGTAAAACACAAGCCCGCGCTTGCTCATTACAGAATTGTGCGCCGAGCCACCGAACACGATTAGGGCGCCCCCCTCCCCCCTTCCAACAATTTTTACACCCCGGCTGTATCCCATGTTTCGAAAACAAACAAGATGACGCCTCGGTGTATGCAAACAAAACCGCCGACAATTCGACGGTCTGTGCGTGCGACATGTGGAAGCAAACATTCAGGCTATTTTTTTTTCCCCCTCTCTACTATGTTTATAATTTTTTTTTGTGGTGAAATTCGTGCAGGGGTTTCGAAAAAAAAAAAAAAAAACGAGCCATTTGTGAAGCGGGTAGCAGAGAAACACAAATGATAAAATACCAATCCACACGTGTGTTTTCGTTCCCTTAACACTTTTAAGGAACATGCCCCGACGTCTAATGCCGGAATCACATAGCCCCGACGCGCACGTCAGGACGGTCAACAGCAAATTAAATACAAGATAGATCGTCGTAAGCCGGGCAGATTTTGCCGTCCGACCAGCAATTTTGGATTAGAAATGATTTCTATTCCTCGTCGTGTCGTGCGACACGACGCGTAGCATGTACAACCTTGCAAAATTAAATTATATGATAATCTTCCCAATCTTTCCATACAATGGGAAATACACGCAGCGACACAATAATATTTACTTCTTGGCGTGAAGTGCCTCAGTATAAAAGGAATTAATTCCAAACTCCAATATTATGTGTTTCAACTTACCGACCGATTCTTTTTCAGACGAATTTCTAATTATAAAAGTTCAGGAGAATAAGGTACTCTACGATCTTCTTTTGAAGACGTATCGAAATCAGCACCTATATTATGACGTAAAACAATATTAGGAATACAGCTGCTAATATTTTTGCGCTTAAATCGTGTTCAAAACAACAGGCAACATGTAAACGAAAATTTCCTCTTGTCCACCGCCTTTGAAACTACCATAGTCTATCAGCGCCTTCTAAATAGTTAGGTTAAATGCTGGAAGCGTGGTGTCGGTCGTGCTGTAAATTCAAGTAGTCACATTGAAATGTGTCGTGGTTGCGTTTTTGGCCGTGTCGTGCTGTGTTGGTCAAGAATCAGCGACGACAACGGCGATGAGGACGTGAACTCTTGCCGGGGATCGACGCGCGAGAGATTATAACATTGCAGATTTTCGGGGTTACGTTTACCGTTAGTGAGTACAGAGATTTGGACGGCTCTTAACATCGGGGTCTTGAGAGCCGATGTGGGTGATTTAGCTGGGTATGTAGCAGTGCCGGAATGAAAAGGCCGGGGGGAGGGGAGATGACCGAGAAAAACCCGCCGACCAACGGCATCGTCCGGCACGATTCCCACATGCGAAAATCCGGTAGTGACTCGACCGGGGATTGAACCGGGATCGCTTTGGTGGGTTTACTGTTAGTCATAGACATTTTCATTAGATAGGATTAAAGAGTACTTGCTTATGTTGTCACTTAATTTAATATATTTCCAAAACAAGCTTAATTATATGAGTTAACAGTATAATCTTTGGTTTATTTGAAGAGTTTATTTTGACATAGAGGTCGTGTGTATTTTCATTTGCTAAGACGATAATCAGTAATCATATTTTTATTTTTATTTATTCTCTAGAGTATCGTCAGTATTAAATGTTTATTAAACAAAAATACTAAAGATAATTATCCTGGTTGTCTCTCGTCTCGCCATTGCTGAGTGGCGGAGATATGTGCCATGGTCAGACGACAGCCAATCGGAGGACAGGAGACAACATACGCAAGGCAGATGTAAAATAGAACTAATTTTTTCCACAGCAAAATAATCACCACCTTCAAAGTTGGACGTGGATATTTACAAGAATTTCTAATGATATTAGAATTAAGAAGATAGATTAATTTCACTTAATAATTTCTGAAGATGTTTTGTTAACACATTGAATTCTGCACACATTTACTGACCACCTAAAACAAATTAGAAGTGAGTCACCTATATCCACTACTGCAAGAACACCGGTTCTGTTGGTGTCTGTGTTAGAACTCACCATCGTCCTATTGGTCCATACCACACCGGACACTACCCTGTACTTTACAGCGTTCATTACTGGCTGGTCATGTTTATATAACCTCAGTAATTGGTCCACACGGTGTTTAACACCTCCTGGAGAACGCTGGCTCAATCGTCGCGTTCCACTGTGACAGCAGACAACCAATGCCCAGCTGATATCGGCTTATTTGTACATAATAATGTAGAGTCTAACATGCAGGTCATTGAACTCGCGAATTCTTCAGGTCTCCAATAATAACTGAAGATAAGTAATAATGAATTTCATTGCATTTGAAAAGACTGATGGATAATTGGTTGAATGTGCTGCTGAAGAGGCAGATGAAAAAAAAAAAAAATAGTGTTAGTGGTAATTTGTGAAACGTCTGAAATGTAACAAGATAATATCGCCAGGGCGGTTGTGAAGCGCCGGTAAGTAACGCGGACTCAAGCAAGCGGGACGCAGTTTGCCGCTTCATATTTAAAGCCAATCAAACTGTGCAAACAAGAAATCAAGCAAGCACCCCAGGGCGAGCGACAAACACCGCGGCGATACGTTCATTTCACGTTCAAACACGCCCCGCGTAATGAGTTGACTTCTGCAGTTGCTGTCGCAACCCATCTGGGCTAATTCAGGCAAATTTCAGGCCTTACGTACAGGGCCAGCTGGCTTCTAGCGAAAGATTTAACACTTTGTAGAATATTCAATTTGGAATTTTCTTTGCTGTTCAGATCAAAAGTCGCATGGATTAGCAGTCTTTGCTCGGCTAGTGCTTAACACGACCCCGCAAGAATACGACAGCGCAGTAACGATGCTATTTGCTGACGATATAATCTCTTTTTTTTTATTGTCTCATTGTAATATCCTTTCATACGATAAAGGACATTTGATTGGGTCAGTATCACCTCGGCTCTCTATTGGTTGACGACCGGCGAATAATGAACGCTGTAAAGTACAGGGTAGTGTCCAGTGTGGTATGAACCAATAGGACGATGGCGAGTTCTAACACAAACATCAACAGAACCGGTGTTCTTGCAGTAGTGGATATAGGGGACTCACTTCTAAATTGTCTCAAGTGCCTGTAAATGTGTACAGACTTCAATGTGTTAATCTCAAGCTAGACTTCAAAAATCTAGGTCGACACATGTAGTTTTATTTCGGTAAATAAGAGACATGAGGTTACATTCCAGTAGTGACGGTGGCACATTTACAGTTTTAATCCATGCGCAGCTTGCACATAGACTCCCACTGGAATTACGGCGATCCCCATGAAACTGCGAATAATAAGGTAACGCGGGGGAAGAATAATTGGAAGAATAATAGGCAAAGATTTTGATGGTCATAACTTTTACCACTTTGAGGAGTATGCACGTTTATAAGTGGGGCGCTGTTTATAAGGACATTTGTTTGCTCTCGGAGACAAAACTCACACCCTTACAATGTTATTGTTTCGCTGGACCATATCAAAATCCAAGTAAACAATTACAACTAGTCGACATTTCAGTCCGTAAGAATAAAACTGCTGTTTTCAATAAATTCTCAAATGTACACGATGGATTGTGTAACCTATTGCATGTGTTGCGGCATATTAACTGGCGAATAGTTAAAGGGCGGCCTCATTCGCCGACGGCCAGCCAATAATAAACTTTGCAGAGTGCAGTAGGCGTTCCCTGTGTAGCCACGACCAATGGGACGATGGTAAGTGGAAATTCAAGAGACCAACACAACTGAGATTTCTGTAGTGGAGAATATAGGCAGTTCACGCCAACCTTATCTTCAGTGCCAGGAGATTTGTGCCGTCCTCAAAGTGTTAAATACTTCGACAGAAAAAATCCCACATTATTCTATTATGATCGAAGGACATTCTTTTATTTCAACAATGGTCCATGTGACTAATAAATAAATATGATAAAAGAAAATTACGTGAAATATTAAATCATGCTTTACTGGCATGTTCCCCCAACAGTACGGGTAAGACGCCCATCGTTATGGGGGGGGGGGGGGAAGACACCACCTATAAAAAAATTATTTATTTGAAAACAAATGATATAGTCACTACAGGAAATTGCTTTATTAACATCTACAGCAAATATTTCACACAGAAACATAAAATAAGCCACGTGGGTCATAAAAAAACAAGAACATAAAATGCAATTCCTGAATATCTGTCACAACTAACATCTGTCTGTGCAACTGACCCGCGCCACAAGCTTCATGCTCTCAATTCTCGCATTTAAGACACTCAACCCAGTCTTTTTGGGGCACATTTTGTCATAGAAGTAGCTATTACATACAGCACAAAAATTATCGCTTCTGCGATGGAGATGTCGTGTGTCTTCCTAAGTGTCATTTCAGGATGACGTTTCAAAAAACAGCTGTAGACAGTCATAGTCACCTAATCTAGTACGGGTGTTAAAATAAAAACCTATGTTTCATGCAGCAGTAATTTTCGGCAAAACGAAAAGCCATACAACGAAAAGTGTGGTGGAAAACTGGCAATATCTTTAAATAGTTCTCCATAAACACCACAGACTTTGAAAGTACGTATCTATCTCCTTGTGGCTGCATATAGACATGCAGTGCTGTCTCTCCACATGGCTGGCGCAGATATCAGCGTATTACCATCAGAAATACAAACTTCTCTGGGGTCTTCCAACCCCCCCCCCCCAAATAATGTTGCCTTACTTTTAAGTAAGGACTGGAAAATCTCGCAAATTTCTTTTACGACATGCTAAACTTTAAACACAGGTACATTTATTACATGTTAACTATTAGTAGGGACATGTGAAATTCGCGTTATTATTTGGCATCACGCTGAACTTCACAGTACTATATGCACTGGAGCTGGTGTCATTTCCCCATTGGCTGCTGCACAGATGTGAAGACACTCCCTCTCCGATTGAACTACACGTGATTGGGGGACACAATTGTAAAGTGTTCCTTTATTGGTGCAGAGTCACTCAGGGCGTGTCACAAAGTATGTTCCAATGACAAACGTATTGCAAAGGTACATGTGTTTCAAGTTTGACCTGTACCCAAATTATAACGCGAATTTTGCAGGTCCCTAGCGATTAGATTGCAGTTTAGTAGACACGCCCAGGTGAACTCAAAGCCAATAACAGAACCGGAAGGAAACAAGCAATGGCTACACACTGAGGCTGTGTCCCAAATAGCCAGCCAGCATCTGCACTCATACTCGTACTTTCATCATCAATCCCTCCCATATATCCCTCCATACTCGTGATTTTGAACGGATCCACACTAGTAGTAGTGAAATAAGAAGTCTGGTATATCGGCGTCTGGCGTAGGAGCTCGGAGCCAGGGGTCCGCCATATTGAAATTTCCCTTTTTTCCATAAAAAAAATTCCCCCTTTCTATCAAAATTGACTAAATTTTCCTAAAAACTTCTTTCCTTTCCCTACAAATTTCCCTTTTTCCCCTTAAAATTGCCCTAGAAATTTTCCCATTTGCAAAAAATAAATAAACTCCCAGAAAAATCCCGTTTTTCCCGGAACAGGAGACCAGGATTCGTGACACTGGAGAGGAGGATTTGTGACCCCGGGTCAGGGCAAGCGGACTGGTGAGGACTCAGAATTTTTTTACCTTTGGCTTGATTTGATACGGATACACACTCGCACTCGCCCACGCTCTCGAAATATAGTACTGTTATAATTGTGTGTTGTTTGTTTGAAAGACGCTCAAGTGTGCTTTCGTTCACCTGAAGTAACAAAACGCTTTTTTTTTCCGTGGTCATTGTAAGCAATGGAGATCCAAACAAACAAACTATGTCCAGCGAGCATTCATGAAGCGCGCATCCAACCCTCACTTGCAACACGCACTCGTGCACTCGCCCTCGCGTGCTCGCACTCTGTCATACGGAACAGCACTCTCTGACGTCACTTCCGAGTAAGAGTGCGCGAGAGTAAATACCCTGACTATGTGGAACACGGCCTTAGACAGCAGCTAATATAATCCGTTCACGGTAACTTCACACTTTTTCTGAAGCCCTGCTGAATTTCTACTTCCAAGGTTATTCGTCCTCCTCGGAAAAACTAAGGTGAACTAAGCCTATAAAATCACACCAAAAGACAACGCACCGAATTCGTGCGCAATCAGTCGTAATGATATTTTGCACGAGCACTATAATTTACTAGGCGCTACCAACACAGATGTTTTCTCGCTGATTTTATTCATGTTTATTATAAATTAAATATTATTATTAACAAATAAAATATACGTAAAACTTCAACTTAACAAAACATAAGAGACTTATACGTTTACAGAGGTACAAAACGTTTGTTTTACATGACAATTATAGGAAATATCTAAACCTGTTATACATAGGGTCATTTTTCAAAACCTTTGATCCAAAAAGTGTGAAGAAACCGCGAATAGAATATAAACAGAAAACTGAGGCTCCAAAATGTATTGAACCGTGAAGTCTAGCATATAGGTACTGGAAGTCCTTGTTTATTGTAACTTCCATAATATCATCTCTTAAAAATAGCATGTAGGTTCAGTTTATATGTCTGTTTCTTCTCCAGTATCGAGCATGTTCTGAGATATGATCACGGGATGGAGCGAGCTTCACAAGACAACGCAAGCTCCGAGGAGCAGACTACCGTGAAAAGAAAAGAAAATATTTTCCCACTTCTCAGTAGGACCTAAGGAACAGCTGGTATCTACACAACGCACAGGTATTATTTTTGCAAATGAACATAATGTTGTGTCGCTTATGTCTGATATTGAATAGACAAAATTATATTACGTTAAATTTCAAAATTGAGTTATAAAAGTATTTTTAAGTTTAAGCGGTTAACTAACCCAAATTGTGTGTGTGTGTGTGTGTGTGTGTGTATATATATATATAATTATATATAAAATCATAATTCTTTGAAAACTAAAAACTAACTTATAAAATGTAACTCAATCTAAATGGAGTACTTTAAAAAGTTTAGCATGTGGTACCACTGTCAATGAATTATTAATAGGGACAAGAATACTTCACATTATGTAAAAAAGTGTAAAAAATATTTTAATGTCCTATGTACTTTTCGGTCTCAGTAGGGCTACCGGTTTAAAAGATTTCATAGTGGCGGAGTTTTCTGTCCCAAATTGAGAGAGAGAGAGAGCAATGGTGTTGCATTGAAGTCTAGTATGTTGCAGTGGGACGCCTGTGAGTGGGCAACCCGCCCATCATGAGTGTTTCGCAAGGTGCAGTGTTATCACGACTCGGCTTCTGTTCGCACGCTAAGCTAATATTGGCGGGGCGAGTTCGCGGGCAAGCCGAGTATTTGTGTAATTGTAGATGGCATGGCGATCGAATCGATCGCGTTCGGGTGGTAAAGAACGCGCTGGTGGTGTATAGGGGAAGCAGGGGTCTGGCTCCTGGGAGGGGGTAGGCTTGAGTAGGAATGGGTGGCCGGTATATATATATATATATATATATAGGGGCGCGAGTCTTAGACGAGGAATTTGTAGCCCGTCAGTGAGCGGGGATCCTTGGGTCTGGGTAGTTATCCGCTCTTGGAACGGGATGCTGATTCACAGATCCCAATATAAGTAAATAAACGTAGGGAGGATGTGGGACTTTGAAAATTAACCAGGTCATCGGAGTTGGACTTAGACGAACGACGGGGAGAATTCAGCCTTAGTGGAAGATAGCAGGGTTCCTAATATCGGGACTTACAATTTCGTCGCCGTATTGTTTCTGGGACTATGTTTTTGGAAAGCCACTACAAGTGAGGAGACAGTTTATGGTAGATGGGACCCGGATGTCATAGTGAATAATTATGGAGTTTTTTTAAACTTTGACTTTTCGGTGTATGGTGTTAGTGGACTTAGTCGTTTCCTGCATCTGGGAGGAAATTTAATGTGTTTACGGATTTTCCTATGTGGAGTTGTGGCCGGGGAACTTATGTGTGAGAGATAATTTTATCTATGATGGCAGTCTTTACGGCATTGGGCGAGGAAATTCGAGATGGAGTTTTGAAGCTTGGTCACGCGGTGGGGCGTGTTTGTGTTAGTGAACTGATCGTCGCGGTAGGCCCAGATTGTGTGTGAGGCTATTGTAAAGGTTAACTTCCCTACTAGGCCATTGGCAGTGTGAAAGGAGGAGTATCCTCAAGTGAGAATCGTTGGGAATTCTGGAGATGTTCGAGTCAAGAAGCGATCCGGCAGTTTGAGGGTTGGGGAGATTGCTACGAGGGAGTGATAGAATATCGAATCGGGGGAGACCCGGGACATATTTGTTGTATGGGATATTGTGAGAAAGGGAACCTTAAGGGTGGGTTTTGGACATGTGTGTGGTGCGTGGTGTGTTTGGGCAAAGGAGAGGGAAGTACAGCCCGTTTGCGGGAAAGTGTGGGAACAATATCCTCAGCCCTACTCCTTTGCCAGTGGTGTGTGTGTGAGAGAGCAATTGAAAGTCAGCTCAGGGTAACCTCGGCTATCGATGAGGACAATATCCTCATCCTCAATTGTTAGAGTGGAATGAGGGTGTGGAGGCCCAGTACCAGCCATAACTGGTGGGAAGAGTATTCCTGGGTACTGGACCTGAATGGTGACCTGTATGAAAGCTCAGATGTGGAGTACGACTGCGAGGGAGTTTTTTGTTAATGGAGGTTGTTCAGGCTTAGGAAGCAGGAAATGTTTAGTAAGAGTGAACCCCTACTAAGAGCCAGACCTCAGCGTGTTCCAGTGTGTGTTTTATAATGGTAAAGACGTTTAAAAGATTGTAAGTTTGGTGAAAAGATGGTAAAAAAAACCCTTTGTGCTGTATGAAAATTTTAATGGGTTTTTTAAAATCCAGAATGGAAGTTTTTATGAGAAACCCTGACCTTGGTGTTGACCATAAGAGGAAAATTGTTAAGTGGCTGTTGCAGCCTTTGTTTTCAAAGTGAAGTTTATGAGAATCTTTAGGGTGGCCTTTGGGTGCGACAGCAATTTTTAAGTGGGCATTATAGGAGCTCTATTTTACTTGGGGGTTTGATGTTTTAGGTGCGTCTTAAGATATAAAAGGGGCAAGTTGGAGTTGGGCCCAGCTATATAGTGGATTGTATTGTGGATCTCAAGTTTTTGTTAAATAAAGTCACTGTGTTTGTCAAGTGTGAATTTTGAATCTTTAGTAATTTCTGAAAAAAAACCCCAAACTTTTTTTGGTACCTTATGTTTTGCTGTAGTGTAGTTACCTTCTCCTGAAGCTATGCGATATTTTGGAGTGGACCCAACACGACCTGGTGAATTACACAATACTTATACCTATTTTTTTTTTTTTTTTTATGCTGAAACTTAGGGTGACCCATACCCATTATATCACGTGATAAAATGAGGTTAGGGCGGGAGAGTTGGGGTAGTGTTTGACCCACCTGAGCTGAGGCAAAGGCGGTCTCATCATGACTACTTGTACTATTAAACACCAGAGCTTAGATCCACTGTCTTGGTTGGATGATTTTAACTGTCGCGCATTTCAGGGGTCTGTCCGCTAATCACGGACACGCATTGTAGGAGTTGCTTGGTTCTGATTGGCCCGATAAGGTAGGGACGTGTCTCCCGACAGTGACACGTGGCCAACAACCAAAAGAAAAGACAATGTGTGCCCATAGGAAGTTGGAATCCAGCATTCGAGTGAATATTTTCGCGAAAAACAGGTGGCCCTATAGTAATCAGTTTCAGCTCAGACCAAGTGGCACGGGATTCGGTGCTTGTCTCCTTGCAGGTCTGTTATTGGCTCAAGGTTTATCTGGGCGTGTCTAATAAACTGCGTCCCAATTTCAAATACAATAGAAATACATAGGTGTATAAGGTCTAGCTTGTCCTAAAATGAATTCGCGAAATTTTTCAGTCCCAAAATAGTAGGTAATTACTTACAAAGCTTGAGCACAGGTGTCATTAAAGTACCAGTAGTCAACCATTTATTAGCTTTGAGAAAAAATAAAATAATATTATTAAGTCCTAACAAAAAATTAATATATCTGAAATAAATATTGGGCCACCCAGGTATCCTTTGCTCGCTAATGGGCGAGAGTGTTAAAGACGAGGGGTTATGGTAAAAGGAAGCCTTTTTTAATGACGGATCGCCACTGGGAAAATATGGTTTCTTAGGCTTTGAGTATGACTACAATACGCAGTTGAATTCACGGGTTGAAAGATAAATGTCACTGGATATTTTCAGCTTTTATCTTAACGTCTTTTGAAATAAGTCGCAGCTGTGTGTACTTATGCTGGACGCTGGAGTCATCGAAGGTAATTCTGGTGAGGAATCGCTGCAATTTTTTTTTGTGATTTTTTGTGATTTTGGGATTTGTGCTATCCCCTTAATTTGTACTTTCTATGATTTTTTTTTTTTTTTACAATTTTCAACTAACCAGTTGATAAGGAAATACGAGAGTTACCTAGAAGTTTTGCAAGTGGGAATCGTGGCGGACGATGCCGCTTGTCGGTGGCTTTTCTCGGGTGTCTCCCATTTTCCCCGCCCTGGCATTCTGGCACTGCTACAAACTCACCTTGCTTTACCCACTTCTGCTCTCGAGACCTAGATGTTAGGAGCAGCCCAAATCGCTTCACTCATTCACGCAGCCCTAGTTACACCGTTCTTACTAATATCCATCCACATTCGAAAGCAGGAAGGAAATTTGACATTACCAGTGACACTATGGGGTTTGGAAAACTAAACAGGCTTGTATGGTAACTGGGTTCAGTACAGATTGAGGCAATCTGTACACTGGTAATATACAATACAGTGTTAGATGAAACTGTTGTCACAGGCACGTTATTTTTTCTCTTATTTTGGTATCTCGTGTTTCACGTTATCAGAAACGCAGTGATAGTCTTATTCGTTACACCAGAAAATCTGGAATGACCTCACACATCATTATCTTTGATCCTACGAGTAAAATGGTAATGCGATTAGTTCCATGGAAACTCTGCATAATTAATTAGGACTGATGGAGTTATCTATGACAGTGATTTACGAGAGAATGTAACTACGCGGCCCATCGCGATTCCGCAAGCTTAAAATACCATTAATGTTGCTGAATATGGACGTTCAGTTTGGTTGGAGTCGAGGATATAGGAGATAAATTTCGTATAATTAGCTTAATTTAATATTGAATTCTGTGAAGTCATTATTAAGTTATAAAACCAATTGTTTCTTTGTACGCGTAAAATAGGATGTTTTAAATTAAAAACATTTCATTCGTGTTCAAATTAAAATGCATATTCTAAATTCAATTAATATGGATTAACTAATTTCTCAGTGCGATTTTCAGTTTTAGGCCCACACATCATTAAAAAAGTTATTTTCTTTTTGTTTTGTTGATAAAATTCTTGTTAACGTTGATTGCGTTTTATAAAAAAATTGGAGAAATGTGTTCAAGCAGAATAAATACCATACTATCTATTGTTTCACTGTAATGTTTTTCAGGACAGAAACAATGGTCGATATTTTTTTTTTACCATTCAAAAATGTGGCTATTGAAACACAAATATGTTTACGGACACCCGATTTTCGCGAAAATATTTTACGGCTAGTTGTATTTGATACCAATTTAGTTAAGATCCACTTTCGTGATTGGATGATCTATGTTTTACGCGTCTTAGGTGTCTGTCCGCGAATAACAAACGTACGAGGAGTAAACTGATCGTTTAAGTAAGAAAATTTCTTCTCGCAGAGATACGACTCCAATAAGCAAAATAATACTGTTGTACGCCCGAACGGTATTGAAATCTAGCATGTGCAGAAATCCTTTCCCGAAATTCGTGTGCCCCTAAATATGGTCGTTGAAAATTGCTGAAATTCAGCAAACATCTCTGTACGCGACTTTTTGCTTACGATATGTATTCTTGTGGAAAAAAAAAAGTGTTTTGAAACTATACCGACAATGCTGTATCTTTTCTTATCAGATTGCTGTATTGAAACCCTACAGTCAACGCTTGACCCGTTCGGTACCCGAATTAATTTACAAGCTCCGGTGTTGCACCCGTGAAATATTTTGTTGCGTTCTGTACTTGTGTTGTGTGCTGTTAGGAGTTGTTACCAGGCCTTAGCTGAGCGGCTTACCTGATCACACCTCTCACATATTTATCCAGGACACCGACCGTGATTGCTGAAATGAATAATGAAATCGTAAACCACAGAAACCGCCTCCACCGCCCAGTAAACGGGGACAATGCAGCCGATATAAGACAGTGTAACACGTCGGCGGAGTCTTCAGTCATCCGGCTATCGGGACGAAGACCATTGAAGATGGGTATGCCCGAGCGTCGACTTCCGCCATCTTAATCAGCCTCCGGAATCATGAACAAGGTGGGGACTCTCCAATTAGACATTACTTAGAATGTGCCTGTTTAAATATTTATAATTGAATACATTATAATTAGAGACCCGGAAATTTCGCGTATTCATTTGGCAACAAGTTAGACTCCACATTACTATAAGTACTCGAGCTTCAGTTAGTTGTACATTGGCTGATGCTCCAGTTTTATTCCAGACCAGGTAACACGGGATTAGTTCCTAGTTTATTTGCAGGTCATTTATTGACTTATATTCATCCAGGGCGTGGTTTACAAACTGCGGGCCATTGCAAAAAGATAGTCATATGCATATGTGTGTGAAGAATAACTTGTCCTCAAGTGAATTCGCGAAATTTCCGAGTCTGTAATTATAATGTTGATATTGAAATAATATCGTACAACATTAATGTTAAATAAACCCCTTTGAAATAGTGTTCATTACGTAACTCCTATCAAGAACTCGCTACGTCCCTATAGCCCCGTTAAGGCATGACGATGAACCATAAATCATACCATATCATTGGTGGAGGCACCATAAATCATATAACAGTGTGCTTCCCACATCCAGTGCACAGAATTCCGCGTGATCAGTGGCACTGTCTACCTGCTGGCACCTACGATATTTAAATATAAATTCCCATGTTGTGGTAATTTCGCCTCAGGGCTTTAATTTTAAAAATAGACTCCACTCGTTTCTCTTCTCGCTCGTCGTCTATCGCTAAATCTCCAGCCGCTCATCCACTCACCAACTCCCAGCCCGGAGGCCCGTCGCACTTTCATACTCGCTGGCCTTGACCTGGAAAGTTCGACGTACCCCGAGTCACGCTGAGAGAAACTAGGTCAGTAAAGAACTATAAAATTCTTCAGATGAAAGTGGAAATCTAATCAGCTGATCGTCAGGAGCGCGCGCCGCAGAAGCATAATCGTGGCGGCATGATTTTTGTAGGAAGATGCGCGTGTCTTCGATTATCGCTCGACTGTCATTCAGATATCCCTTGAACCTCGGAGTCCGCTATAATATAACTTCTCTTGCCTCCTCCTACACTCGCTGGCGTGGAAGGGGCCAAAGTTTAACGCAGACCAGCGACACGTAACAATATTTTGCATAAGAACGATTTCTTATTACGCATTACCAGCGCAACTATATTATAACAGTTTTCATTCATATTAATTATAAATATAATATAATTTATAGGTAACGCATGAAAATTTACTCCGTACTTTTGCATTATTTTAAGTAACTATAACATAATACCTAACATTTTATTAAATCGAACTTTTACTATTATTTTTTCAATACACTACATAATTTATGTTTTAATATCAACCATATATATAGTTCAGGGCGAGAACATTGACACCGTGGTCTATGTACATCCTTACACGAGTCTCTTGGACACACGTTTATATTTTCTGCTTGATTAAGTGGCACCTTGACACGTGACTTCCTCCAGACTACACGTAATTGTACTGCACATACATACTGGTTACACACGGATTATATTTCAAAGTAAAAAAAAAGAGATGATAGTATTCTATTACACAGTTACAACACGTATGTAATGTCTTTCACTCACGCATCCAGTTCAGTATTCCAGCCTACCAATCGTGCTATTCGCTGCGCCGATGCTCTCAGTCGCAGATTTTCCTCCAGCTGTTCGCTTCTCTTGCCGCTCGTTTCTCTTCTCGCTCGTCGTCTATCGCTAATTCTCCAGCCACTCATCCACTCCTCAACTCCCAACGCACCCGAAGATCCCAACAATCTTTAACGAAACAATGGATCAACATCTATACAAATTTTGATTTCGGTGCCGGTTTTTTTAATAGTGTAAGTCGAGTTACACACACGGGCATGCAGTTTTAACTGTTATAGGCTGTTCACCGTAAAATGAGCACTTCCGAAAGCCCTGCTTAAGATCTACTTGTAAACTACGTTGTGTGTTCTTCAGCCTTATGTGACATTAATATTGTCATGGGCCTCATCACTTTATTCGTGGGTCGGTAAAGTGAAACTATAAAATTATTAGAAAAGTAAATATTGTACAAATCTGCTCATTTTACACTTCGATGCATTAAAAAATACAGAAAGCGAGATAAATAATTATGTTATAACAAATGGTTACCTAACACTTTTTTTTTCGACATTAATATATGGAACTACTTTCCCGTCCGTCGTTACCAACTTTACTGGACACATGTCACTCATTACGCCCGTTAAACTATGTGCAAGTAGGAGCAGTGACTTTTTTCTAAGGTTAGTTTCAAAAGTGCTCACGTTATCGTGAACAGCCTATAACACACCTTGTCCTACGGACGGGGCCAAATCCTCCGGTATTCGGCCGGAACAACAAAAGTGTGTTCAATGGTCGGGATACATAATGCACCTTCGTAACATAGCCGCCCATCACGAATTCCTCTGCACCAGGTTCTCAATTCGTTCAGCCAATTGCCTCTAAGAAAAATATGTGAATTAGGTTTTAATTTATTCATCACATCCGCCTTCCCCCCCCCCCCCTTTTTCCGGTCAGTTGTTTGGCCACGTAAAAACTTTATATATGTAAGTATTCAAACACTTGTTGACTGGTTTAATATATTCAGAAAGTCAGATGTTATCGAAAATACATCTTATCCTTCTTTTCGATTTTATGTATTTTTAATAAAAGGAATTCATTGTTGTGAAGATGCCAACAAGTTCATAATGAAATACTAGTCCGTTAAAAGTTTAGAAGTGCACTCTATCCTTACATTATGTGCAGTACATGACATGAAATTAATTTTGTGGACTTCAAGAATTAATAATATCTGAGAATCTTACACATTCAAGATTAAAAATATAATTTACACCTGTCAGAACACTTTTTTTTCAGGGGTTAGTAATTTTGACCCCTGTGCTTTCTCTAATCTATTACATAATGATGTAGCTTTATTGTGTCGTGGTTTTTCAAATTAAAGTAACTTGAATATTTGTGGAGAAGACACTTAAATATTGTTATATATTAATTTCGTAAACAGTCCCGGTTAAAATTTTTGTGACAGAAGGGGAAATATCGAGGCAACCAAAATCCGTAAAGTATTAATTACAACTTGAATGAACAATATATGAGTTGAGAAATTGCCAGTTCTCATTAAGTATTGCTGTTGTTTAATAGTGCATTATGTATCTTGAGCGAAGACTGCTAAGGCCAACGTACGTAGTAGGCCTAAATATGAATAAAAACGCTATATTTCTTTGGACTCGAATAATATTCCGCCAAGAATTCAAGGGGCCCAGTAAACTGACTCGTAATGTTTTCCGAAACGGCTGTCGATTACCCCCCCTTTTTTTTTCTCCCATCGCGCCAGGGGTGCCAACTTGCTCGAGGCAGTCAGGGATCCCATGCGGATTTCATCTGTTCGCCCAATACGCCGGAGTTACTCGGCAAACTGCCGTTCCTTCCTCCCTTCCCCTCTTCGCTATCCCCTTAACAAACCCTTCCTGTCGCTGGCTTCGCCTGACGCAGTTTTATAACCATTAGGCCCCACGCGACGCCGTTAGCAGCCCGCATACTAATGGCGCCATTCCGCTCCCTGCGCGCGGCAGCTGTTGCTCTTAGCGTGTCCCCGAACAACCCAAGAACCTCTACTCACCGACGACTTCAACATCGCAGAGTAGATAAGTACACAGAGAGGAAAATGGCGTTGTGTTTTCTTTGTTGTCGGCGTACCCATTTTATAAATGGCAGCGCGGAGCTAAGGGAACTGGCTTTGCGCCTTATTGGCTATCGCCTTTTGCTAAAGGTTCCCTATTGGCCGAGCTGGCGGCTGGTGAGTAAGTTACCAGGCACTGATTGGCGGACGGCTTTCTGACACGTGTGTGAGTGAGTGAAGAGATTTGTGCGGCTCCTAGCATCGAGGTCTTGAGAGCCGACGTGGGTGAAGTGGGGTTGTTATGGAGCAGCGCCAGAACGAAAGGACAGGGGAAATGGGAGATCCCCGAGAAAACCCGCTGGTCAGCGGCATCGTCCGGTACGATTCTCACTTACGAAAATCCGGAGTGAACCGACTGGGGATTGAACCCGGTTCGCTTTGGTGGGAGGCGAGCAGTCTAACCGTTCAGCCACCGTGGCCTCAGAATGCCATAGGGTTGAATATAAAATCGGTTAACAAATTGAGCATAATATTTCGTACTAATACGCGGCAAATTATTTTTTCCCATTACCTGGTCTGTATTGGATTTTATAACGTATCTTGTGAATGCGTGTTCCTAAATACCAAAAAAAAAAATCAAACAAAACTTAAGAAAAAAACATTTTTAGAGATATTTAAAACAATACCAAATCCTAAATCACTTATCCAAAAATTTGCAATTATTTTTCAAAATCCTGTCAAAACAAAGCTACCTACCTAGCTGATAAAAGTAATTTTACGCTGAATTTGCTTGTCATTACTTGAAGAATTTTCTGTTCAAGTGTACATTTTTTGTAAGTGTTGCTTTAATGTGTGTAAGCCCTGCTTTCTAAGCGAATCGGGCCTACCTAGTTACAACAGAACTTTACTCATGGTTAGGGATAGGAAAATTTCGCGAGTTCAATGACCTGTAGGCTGGACTCCTCAGTCCTCTGCATACCGGAGCCTCATCTGTGTGTTCATTGCCTGTCGTCCGACACCTGGCGGTTATGGGATTCGCAAGTTGTTTCCTTGCAAGTGTGCTATTGGCTCAGAGTCGTGCAGGGCGGGTCTTATAAACTGTGATCCAATTGCGAAGGTGACTTCACTATAAATGTCTCTGACGTCTACCTTGTCCAGAAATCAATTCGTGAAATTTTCCTATCCCTACGCATGGTAAAACATTTATGTAGTGAGGAGAAATTATGGGTTGATATTTATAAGTTCTTGGTACATACTTCAGATGACGTAATAAAATATTACAATTCCAGGGGAAAGTCTCACGATGCATCTCATGATGAGTAAAGTACTGCCAAATCAAAATTATTCAGATTAATGACTCCGAAATTTACCTCCGGAAATTAACTTCGCCTTGGTAAAATGTGATGGAGTGCTTCCCCAACATTTGTCGTTTTTCTGCAAAAATGAAAAGGAAAGCCATTATTAGAGGCACTCATTAAGAGGTCTCTATGATGAATTTAGGTATTCTTTAAATTACGTTCCGAACTTCTGGCTTGGAAGTATGCATATTTATTTTACCACAGTATGAAATATCAAACAGGTAGAAAAATGGATTGCTTAAATTTGGCAAAGCGATTACACTCGAGCAAGCCGAGAGTTTTATTCCATTGTTAAAACGCGCTTGTGACTGCTTGTTTGATGGCGTTATTTCACTTAACCCATTCCGACCCAGTGCACACAACTGTGTACATTACGCACGTGTAGGGAATTTTTTTTTCTGTACTGTACACTGCAAAGTTCAATGACCAACGATCTTACCTTGTGGGTAAATGATTCACAAACCGTCTTACTGTTCTAGGCCACGATTGGTTCATGTAACTACAGCCGAGCAATCAGCCTGCATCTCATTGGCTGTGGCAACGAAACAAGCGTGGTATCAACTCAAATACAGTTTGCAACACAAAATTCTTTGATTGCAACATCTGAAACCGTAATTTAAAGCGGGTCTGAAAGGGCTGGAATTCGTTCGTTTTGAAATTGAAACGTTAATTAACATGCTTGAAAGACGTCTTGTGTTGAATTGAAACGTTAATTAACATGCTTGAAAGACGTCTTGTGTTGAATCGAAAGCAGAACAAGCCGAACGAACCTAAATATTCATGAGGTTTTCATACATCGTCTGATTTCTCCCCGCGCACAGAAAACGTATTTCGTTCAGAATTATTTCCTCTGCTAGCTATCGCATATTGACGCGTGGTTCTTGTCGTGTCTTTTACTAACACGCTCTCTCGCATTCGCAATTTGAATTTCAAATTTGGCAGAGATTCGTGGTGTGGAAACATCTAACTACTTGGTTTATTTTATTTTTTTTATAATCATTTGTGCTGCTAGATGTTTGGTTGCGTGTAATTGGAGGGGAAAAAGAGTCGCCAATTTCGCTCCATCCAGCTTCGCAAGGAGTATTTTATTTTTCTAAGTATCCTCACGGGTAAACTAATCAACAGCTGACTTGTGTTCCGCACTTGACTGCACGAAGCGGCGTTTATTCCATAGATGCAAGGTAAGCATTGCTTCATAGCCTGCACGTAGGAAATGTTTGAGCCTTCATAGTTTTCGCCTAAACTTTATAACACATTTAATTCTGAGTTTTCTCCGTTTCCGATTCGAGAAACAGAGCTTTTGTAACTATGAATCGATAGTCGAACTCGCAAGCAACACCACGCCACACGCTCGAGCTCCTCCGTTATAGGCTGTTCACGGTAAAGTGAGCACTTGTTAAGGCCCTCACAAAAGGCATTAACCCCTAATAAATATATTTTATTGCAGTCTCAGACGTTAACTTTTGAGAGTTAGGACATTTATATACACTGTGTTAATTAGTCATATTGCAATGTCTACATTAAAAAGTGGCGGAAAGGTAGGAATTAATCGAAAGGAAAGATTTAGCAGGGCCTTTAAAAGTGCTCACTTTACCGTGAACAGCCTATACCAACTGCGTTCCTTCGGCAGGGTAAGCAGTTGTGTTTGCGTCCTCCAGTCCTACATTTTTCCTTGGAAAGTGGATGAAAGTGTTCGGGAAAACGGGAGTTTACCCTCCACACGGTAAATACGTGTGGAAGGTAAACACAGTTGGCATTTTCGTTTGTTAGTAGAAATTGAAAATGGAATCACAGCCCTCAGTACTGATTTTAAATTATTGCTAGAAATACGTCTTTAAATTAATATTTTGTGTTGAATTATTGAGCTTATATCAACCATTTATTGTATTGTAAAGTGTGTAATGTATCATATTTTAGTGACATTTAACTAAATGTTATCTAAAAATCCCTAAATATGTGGCACTATTATATTGCATACCAAAGGATAGGGAAATTTCGCGAATCCATCTTAGGACAAGATAGACGTTAAATACGTATATACTGAAGTCACCTTTTTAATTGGATCACAGTTCATTAAACACACCCTGGACGACTCTGAGCCAATAGCAGACTTGCAAGGAAAAGAAGTAGCGAGTGCCCATACTGCCAGGTGTGTAGTAACACTGGCTACTGTGTGGGTTAGCAGCCAATGAACAAACATGTGAGTCTCGAGTGTACACAGGACTGTGGAGTCTAGCCAGCAGGTCATTGAACTCGCGAAATTTTCCTATTCTTATGCATACCCTGTAAAAAAAAATTCCCACTACACGCAACTGGCAACTCTTGAGCTCTGTGAGTGAAGTGAGTGAGTGAAGAGATTTGGACTGCTCTTATCATCGACGTGTTGGGAGCCGACGAGGGTGAAGCGAGATGAGTATGAAGCAGCGCTGGAATGCAAAGGGGGAGGGAAACCGGAGATCCCCGAGAAAACCCCCCGACCAGCGGCATCATCCGGCACGATTTCCACATGCGAAGATCCGGGGGCGACCCAACCGGTAATCGAGCCTGGTTCGCCTTGGTGCAGACGAGTAGTCTAGCCATTTAACTACCGCGGCCTCCGCGAGAGGCCCTGCGTTTAGAGACACGGGCATGCTGTGAGGTATGCGTTGTTTGCTTTTGACATGCCATAGTCCATTCACGGTTACTTCCGACTTTTACGAAGCCCTGCTAAAGTCATACTTTTAGTATATTCCTCCGCCTAATGCAAACGAAGCTTAAGGGGACTATGTAGCTGCGCGTCCAAGGTCAAGAAGTGAGGGAGCGATACAGACGACAGATACACGCACGCCTAGCGCCTCATCGCTTCTATGCGCAAGGCGTGCAGTGTTTCCGTCGTGACGCTGTATTTTGTAAATTAGATCTGTAACATAGGGGTTTTATTACACGCGATGAAAGTACACAGACTAAACTACGCCCGTATCTCTGTACTTTTCTCTTGCCGCTTAAGAAAACTGCATAGACGACCTTAAAAATGCGTTACTTGACCATTTTCACGAATTTTTTTTTCTCAAAGAATACACTCGATATGACAAAAGTAAAAAAAAAACGAGGGCCATAGATAATTGTTTTTATCTTTTATATCAAAAAGTCGTATTTCCAAAACTTTTATTTACCGAGATACGCGTTTACGCGCAACGATTTTATAGAAAACGCTTCAGTACATAGGACCCTTAATCAAGTCTATAATATTACACGAAAAGGACAGCGAACTGCATTCATGCGCAGTACCTTAAGTAACACTTCCCATAACAACTAGCCTATTTCTTACTAGGCATTACCAACATACCTACTTTCTCCCTGTTTTTATTCATGTGAATTATAAATTAATAATTATAATTAATTATATATAAAATGTAATTATGAGGTCAAATAAAATAAGAAATAATTTACATTTACATTAACAGAAGTATAAAACGCTTGTGATAGTGTCATATTAAGAAAACAACCAAACACGTATATACTAGTAAGTGGAGTAATTTTTTTTTTAAGTTCGAATAAAAAGTGCGAAGAAAACTCGAACAGGCTATATACGGATGTTGACACTCAACTACTCTCCGTCTCATGTGAACTGGCAAAGATTTTCACAGTTCGACGAAAGTTGCGCCCAAACGTCTATACCTTTCGTTCACGTGTCCCTTCTCCATCAGCTGGTGCGTCACGTGGAGGCTGCATATTTCATCAACACGCTGTCAGCTATCCCACTTGCCATTGTACTGCGATGATAAACAAATCTTAAGGTGCTTTAGAGACAAAAAAAAAAACCTTGCAAAAAATTGAACATTTACTCGTGTTTTAATTGATTCGAGCTGACGAATTTAGGTTAACATTTGCGAGACAGTAATCGTAGTTCTTATCACACTTTGGACGTTACAGCTTACATGACTGGAATTGAAAGTGATTCGGGGAACTTGCTCGACAACCCACTTTCATTCGCCAACAGCTCACCAACGACTATTGCAAAGCAGTAATTCTGCTACAACTTGATACTAAAAGCTAAGCGTCTGCTACAACTTGATACTAAAAGCTAAGCGTCTGCTACAACTTGATACTAAAAGCTAAGCGACTTCGGACTACGCGTTGTTAAGCAATCTGTGATCATCTCTTTGATATAAGTTTAAGTTATATTGTTTTGTACGGCCCCCCCCCCTTTTTTTTCAAAACACAAACCATTTTTCTCTACGGTATGACTATGATAACATTCGGGCGCTGGAAGGAAAACAATTCATTATTTATAACTTACGGGACACTATATTATCTTCTAAAAACTTAATGTCATGTCATTTATAGGAAGAAAAAAAATATATTAGAGCCTATTGTTTTTGTATAACCACAATAAGTAACTCACAAGTAGAAAAAAAAAAAAGTTAATGCTGAACATGAAATGTATGCGTTACTTCAAGATGTCTAGGTGATCAGATTTTATTTTAGATTGTTAAATATAAGGATATTTTTTTCCCTATCATTTTTATTTTTGGCCGCCTTCAAGTTGTCGCGAAATAACTATTGCTAAGCGTCTTTTACCTATCGTGTTGATTTTGCTAAGGTTTCGTTTGCGTGGCCCGTAAAACCGTGACTTTGTCATGTGATGACTAAAATCGAAATACATTTTGTCCGACGAAGATATGTGTAATGTCAACTAGGCCGGTTCCTAAAAACGCAATAAAATTAAGTAAATTTTTTTTTCCTCCAGTTTAAATAAAGACAAAATGTTCGACGCTGCTACTTAACGTGCCTGAAACCACTTCCTGTTAGGGTTAGATTCCTGGAATGTACAAAACGGGGAATAAAAGGAAAGTTTTAAATTATTTGCCTTGTAGTCGTAGGGAAAATAGCGACACGAGAACATTGTTCGTTTTCCTCGTGCTTTTTTTTTTTTTTTTGTATCCAAACAGTGACATCTCTACAGCCGTGGTTTACATCAGCACGAGTGGGAGGGAAGAATTATCGTCCACCAAAAAACAATTTCCGATTTCGCACCTCATCCACTAACCCACTCTCTTTCAATTTTTTTTTTCTCTCTCTCTCTCTCTCTCTCTCTCTCTCTTCGTGTCTGTCTGCTCTCCCCGAACCATGCCCCGTCACCTTGCAGGGTTACCAACCTTCTGCGGTTCGGGCTGCCCAACTGTATATCATTGCCGCAGAATATTGCCTATCTATTGCGCTCATCAGACCGGGGTTAATACCAGAGCGAGGGGGAAAAAAAAAAAAAAAGACAAACGAACAGAATACAAAATGGTAGAGGAAATAGAGGTGATTACATCCGCACCACCATTTCCAACATTTATGTATTACGTTTGCGAAAAAGATTATATGCGCCGTTGCAAATATGTACGGATTTTTACATTCGAAGCGCCAGCAAAAAAAAAAAAATATATAAAAAAAAAATATAAAAAAATATAAAAAAAACTGCAGCAAAAAAAAAATTCAACATTCGCTGTACAAATCTTCGGTGTGGCTTATTTGAAATTTTTCGAATAAATGCAACGTGTGTGTGTGTGTATCTGTTACTGAGTGGGAAAAAAATTGATTGCTTACAAAACCTTATTCGTTTTTGAGTGAAATGTAAGATGCTTTTTATCTCTAAATCCAAACATGTTCTTGTGTGCTGGTATATGGAAACATTTAAATATCCACTTGTCTGATAAAAGAGTATTTTAAGAAATCATCTTTTAAAATACTGACATGGACATGTCTACTCTATTTTAACGTGCAACTTGGCTGTCATGATTCCACTTAATTTGGCAGCAAAGAAGGGGAAATTTGTTCCTTGTGTTGATATTGTGTTAAAAGTTTCGTGGTTAAATGTATCTGTTCTGGAGTAAGTATTTTTGCGGTTTTATGCCCGTAAAAAATAGAATAATGAAAATCATCATGGTTCTTACGTTTGTGGACATTGGCAGATAAGTAGATCCCGAGCGAGACTAAAGGCAGAGCCACAACCGCCGTATCGTTTCCGTAAGAAAGGCTTATCACAAGACATTTCCCGTCACGACCTGCGCATTGCCAAGCATCCGTGGCAAGCTATATTGCTTGCACGAAACGCGCCATCCCGCACAATAAATAGTTCGAGGACATCGGGCAACGGAAATATAAAGCAGTACGCGCTGTTGCCAGATCACGGCCGGACGAATAATGGGGCCGCGGGCGGTGTGATATAGGCTTAGCCAGACGACGGGAAGTACGTCTGTTCTCGCCTCGGCGCCAATCAGGGAAGACGTTCCAGAGACCCAGAAGGATGACGACCCGCCGTGGTCCGTCTGCAAATCAGCCTCCGGCATCATGCAAGGTGGGGAAGATCGGTCCAGTAACTATAGGCTGTTCACGGTAAAATGAGCGCTTTCGAAAGCCCTGCTCAAGATCTATTTGTATGCATGCAGTGTGTTCTTTCGCCTTACGTAAAATTAACATTGCCATGGGCCTCGTCACTTTATTCATGCGTCGGTCAAGCGAAACTGTGAAATTACTAGAAAAAGTAAATATTGTACAAATCTGCTAATTTTTAAAACTTCGATGCATTAAAAAAATACAGAAAGCGAGATAGGTGACCATTTGAAATAATTTAAATTATTTAACACTTTTTGTTCGACGCTAATGTATGGAACTACTTTCCATTCCATCGTTACTAACTTTACTGGACACATGTCACTCATTGCGGCTGTTAAAATATATGCATGTAGGGGCAGTGACTTTTTACTAAGGTTGATTTCAAAAGTTCTCGCTTTAGCGTGAACAGCCTTTAACAGCCATTGCGGTTTCATTAGGCTTTATTAGAATAACTTAAATGTATAAAGCGCCAGCTCCTCCGGTAGGTTTCCAGTTAATGAAATATGTGTAAAACACATGAGGTAAGTAGTAATGTGTCAAACCATGGAAGGGGTAAACTTAAAGTCAATTATAGAGTAGCTCAAACCATTTAGTACGACCCTCATAACCGTGTATTTTAAGCTAAATAATAAATCGATTTATAAACTAAAAAGCTTAAAATATAACAACGTGTAACCTTCTACCGGAAACGGGCAGCGTAGGTAGAGCTAGTGATTTTTCGCGAAAAAAAAAAAATGAGTACGCAGTAGACTTCAATACTATAAGCACCCAACAGCAGTTTGTATATTGCCATTGGTCGCTGTGTGATTGAGAAAGCGTTTTCATATTACACCGGGCCACTCAGAATTCGGCAATATCGGCACGACTTCTATGTGATTCGTGTGCAGACAGTTGTCACGTGTCAAAAAGTATTTGCGCCAATCAATATAGGCAAACGACCCTACAAATTTTTAATTATAACTTGTCTTGAAATCTTTTCGTGAAATTTCGCCACCCCTAAGCATAGGAGCTTGTGGTTTTCATGCGACGAATCACAGGTACGTCTGGATACAGACGACGGCGTAGAATTCGAGTCTGGAGACGTCCTGGCCAGCGCCGTGATACACGCTTCATTGTGAAGCAGCGCACATAGTTATTCTTGGATTAACTAACTTAAATTACGGCATAAGCAAGGATATGCATTCATGCAATTCAAGACAAAAGAAAAGCATTCGTATCACAGCGCACCGAACAAAGAAATTTGAACAAAGCCCATGCATTTCATCAGTAGAATTTATTAATAAACTAGCAACGACACTGAAATAGCCTTTGAGAGACAACACGTTGTCTGTTTTCAAAAAAACTTCTTTAACGGTATCTTTTATCAAATGCATATTACAGTGTAGACGAATATTTTTAGCAAACATAATGTGCTAAAAATTTTGCAGCTGTGTAATGTTTTTATTATTGTGCAATGTAATCAATAAGTTATTTTATTATGTTTATATTTTAATAAATATTATGTTGTAATGTTATATTGTAACGTTTTTAGGGACTTTTCTATTAAATATTTGCATCATATATATATATATATTCATGTTTATCTTTATGACAATTTCCATCACATTTGTTGTGTAAAAGTGGAAGCTAAATAAATAAATATATAAAATAAACACCACCCCCAACGAGAGGTGTCATATCTAGAGACGTGAAAAATTCGCGTTATCTTCCGGTGACGCGCTAGACTCCACTGTCTTATAAACACGTGACCACAGTTCGTCGTTTCATTGGCCGCTACGCTGTAATCAACGTCAATGAATCTGCTTGATCTCATCAAAAGAGATTGGCCACTCCAAAGCTGAGCTTATATTATTGCAGGGCTGCCATCAGCCCTGAAGCTGAAATCCTGGTTCCTGCGTGTAAAAATTCTCTAATATCCTGGTATCATTGGGTCAAATTCTGTAAAATCCTCGGAATGAAAGAAAATGGCAAATTACAGAAAAAAAAGTGGATATGAAGGACGTTTACATATTTAATGAGGTTGTTTTTGTTTGGAATGTACAAACCATAATAATTATTTTCTCTACTCACATATACTTTTGTCTATACAACGACCGTATCGGCGATAAACTTCGTTTCCTCGCCTTTGTGATATCAATTCCAAAGGCAAAACTGCAAAGGTTATTTTCAATAGTAGCCTTGGCCTTTGCATGTGAACATACAGCCAGGAAAAAAAAAATGTATATACTGTATACCCGCGCCAATGAATAACTAAGCGGAATATTTTGGACGAACACTATTGAAGCAATGGCATCATGTCGAAAATATTTTGTTTAATTAATCACCCCTGTTGTAAGAATATTTCAAACAAATGCGTCAGTGAAAATGACACACATAGCTGTGGGTAAAAAAAAAAAAAAAAAAAAAAAAAAAAAAAGTTTGGATTTTTATATTAGTTTCTAGAGTTAAAAATCCGTAAAAAAACGGATAAAAGTGTTACTGGCTCAAGAGTTCTCCGAGGCGTATCAAACATATTTTTAGCCAATAGCTGAAGTTCGTCACACGTGCTGTGACAGAATTTTGGTTCCGTGATTTACATTGCACTGTGTTCATGTGATAGTTTTACTGTCAAAACCTTGTTTTATTTATGTGTGTATGAACGCTTGTTAGGTTATTAATTCCTGACCCTTATTTATTTCATTCTGATAAATTACCTATTTTATCAGCGTTTACCTTGATTAATAATATTGAACTTTTGATTGCAAATGTCGCTACAATGCCTGTTAATGTCTGATGTCTTGCTGTGTCTCTATATAAAAATATTTTTAATCTCTCTGGCTGAATTGTTTAAAATGTATGTAAGTTTGATATCCACGGACTGCTTTTGTTAGGAACAAAAGAATTTTCTTGTTTGGTTTGTTTTATGTAAAATTATGATATTCGTTCAAAGGATAAAGTAGCAATTAAAAGATTTTGTTCGGCATCGTAATGATTTTGGATTGACTTGGTTAGAAAAGAGGTGATTCCTGTTAATTAAAAAGGAGGGAATGGAGATTTATCCCTCGATCCAGCATTTCATTTGTAATGTCATATTACAAATTTGGGGAATCCAGCCGAACTACAAGGATTACTAAAATGGTACATTTCAACAAATTATTTTATTTGTGCTGAACTAGTCGGTTATAATTTTCGGTGATATACCAAATTCAAGAGGATATATGTCGGCTTTGAACAAATAAACTATACCTTATTTTATGCACTGGCTAATCCAGTGAAAAATCACACCTACCGCCTACTCAATATCTACCACCACTAGTCCAGAACCAGTTTGATTAATGCTTGTATGTTAAGGTATGTGGTATGTCACAAAATTGCGGTGCCAACCTTAAAAAGCATAATTTTCTCATTAACATTTAATATTTAACAGCCCAGCTAGATGGAATATACACCCGATACCAAATATTTGGTGACCAATGTTGTGAATTATTCCAAATAATATAAAAAATATTATACCAAACTTTATTAAGAAATATGTTTCCTCTCCCCTTCGTAGACAGTAACTTGGAGTTCAATCTGTCCTTAAATAATAACGCGAATTTTGTACGTCTCTACTAATAACCCTTTATTAACCCGTTCAGACCCAGTGAACAGAGTTGTGTACATTACGCACGCCTAGGTAATATTGTGTCTGTATTGCACATTGCGAAGTTCAATAACAAACCATTTTACATGTGGGTAAACGATTCGCAACCCGTCTTATTGGGCTAGGTCATGACTGGTTCATATAACTGTAGCCGAACGTGTAGGTTACCGTTCATTGGCTGCGAAAACGAAACAAGTGCTGTGTCGACTTAAGTACAGCGCGCATCGTAAAATGTTATGTTTGCAACACCTAAAGCAGTAAATTGACCCTTTTAGTCCTACTTTAATTTACGGTTGCAAACTAAAAATGTCGTGATGTGAGATGTACTTAAGTCAACACAACACTTGTTTCGTTGTCACAGCCAATGAGTTGTAGGCTATTTGTTCGGCTACTATTTATGTGTACCAATTATGCCCTAGATCAAGTTCATGGGTCATTGAGCTTCGCAGTGTGTAGTACAGACCGAAAATTATATGCACGTGCGTAATGTACTCAATTGTGTGTACACTAGGTCCCAATGCGTTAAAGTGGGCCTGAAAGGGTCAAAACGTCAAACCATACCCACCTAGCATTCCAGTGAAATCTCAGTTTCCTAAAATTACTCGTACAAACTAACCAAACAGAAAACAAAATATTATGTTTGTACAGGGATAAAAATATATTTGGCTGCCCTAACCAAATATTTTGTTACGTATACAAAATCTTGAAAAGAATCTTAATTAATCTTGAAGCTCTGTGCTGGGCCTAAAGAAATCTGACTGTCAACAAAACAATTGGCTTAATCAACTGGATATGTTTGTTTGGCAAGTCATTCGATTGCCTTCGTTCGAAAGTACAGCTCGAGAGTTTGTTTTCATTTTTGTGACTATTAGGATAGTAGCAGTGTTAGTGAAGAGTACTTACTGTCGCTTGATAATGGCGTAAACTTCTTAGTACAACGAATTCAACAAGGAAACTAAAAACTAAAAAAAAACTGTAACACTCGAGATATTTATTCGTCCACGTTGGCCAGTATTTGAAATGTCATGTATTTAAAAACGTTCTGATTTCACCAGTAGTTACTTTAGTTAATGTTGCTAAAGCTTAGCGCTCCAAACAAAACTGTTAACTCTACGTAAAGCCAAACAAGTCTTTGGTTGTACCAACCAAATATTTGTTTTGGGCAACCAAATCTCCGTGGCAACCAAACAACAACAACAATATAATTTGGTATCAGCCACAAAATATTTCACTGTCCCTATAAAAACAATTAACTTGTTTGCGCCAACAAAACTTTGTTTGATTAAAAAAAAAACCTTTTTAGAAGTCTACTATCGATCCATATTTATGGCGAAGGGCAGTATAAACATGTTATAAACCTTCATTTTAAGATATTCATCTTATGCTGAAACGGTTTGTATACAAACGACACCGACTGCCGAACAAGAGTGTGTATTATAGACTTAAGATTAGGTAGACCTATTATTCTTTTCCAAGCATATAATTACAGACAATTAAGGGCAAAGTGAGCACTTTTGAAAGCCCTCTCATTTGAGATAAGTCAACAAATATATTTTAATTTAGCGTTAAACGTTAACTTCTGAGTGCAGTAGAATATAGAGACTGCGTTCATTACTTAGATGGCAATATTTATTTTTAAAGGTGGTTAAAGGATAAGAAATGGCTGAAAGGGAAAAGTAACTAGAGCCTCAAGAGTGCTCACTTTATCGCGAACAGCGTATACCAAACATTGACTTCCTTATCGATCGCCAATAGAACTGCGAAAATTCAAATGGCCAACAGCAATGGAAGTACCTGTTGAAGTTTTGGATCTGAACAGACCCGCCATTTAATACCGATAAAATAATTTGACTGTGTTAACATTCATCATCGTGGACGATTTCATTTCGAGCTATAATCCCAGGTGACAGAACGAACTCGAAAGACGTAAGATAGCATTCGAGACCGCGCCTTGCTCTCCTCGGTTCTTTACGTCATTCACTGAGAAAAAAAAAGGCTCTGTTGAATCAAACAAGATATATATATATGGTGCAAACCAAAGTATTTGTTTGTGTACGGTCAGTAAAATATTTTTGTTGCTGAAACCAGATTATTTTGTTGTTTTCATTCGGTTTTCCCAAACTGTGAGATTTGGTTGGCTCAACTAAACGTTTGCTTGGCCACACGTGCATCAAGCAATCTGGGCAGATATAAAGCAATTTCTCAAGTTCGCGCGAGTTTCGAACCGAGATCACCTGCGTCCGAGCGCTTTGCCTTAATGGCTTCAGCTAGTGCGACAGCTTGTTAAGCCGGGAAGTTTCTAAATAGATATGCTGCAAATGTTGAGCAACGTGTGCGAAGAAACATTTCAGTTTCACAGCTCTACTTGTCAGTTCCTTGTTGCATTGTTTTATCAATGTGTTTATACGATTGTTAAGCGTCAATAGATGCACTAACAAACACGGTTACTATCTTAATTGTCACAAAAAAAATACAAACAAACTCTCGAGCTGTATTTTCTAACGAAGGCAGTCAAATGAGTGGCGGAACAAATATATACAATTGATTCAACAAAATATTCAGTTGACAGTTTAATTTTTTTTTTTTGGCCAACACGGAGATTTTGTTTATTCAAACATATATTTTGCTAGACGAACAACGAACAAAAGTAATTTTGTTGCTTTTCAAATTTTGTTCGCTCAACAATATATTTTGTTAGGGAAACTAAATATATATATTTGGCCCTATACAAACAGATACTTTGTTCGATTTTCTCTCAGTGTTTCCTCGTTGATGAAATACGATAAAAAGGTTTTGGAATAACGTCATGCTGTAATAAATCTGCGAGAGTTCATACACACACAATCACTCTTTTACTTAATAGTTTTAATTATGGCTGCAATACTACAGATAGACGTACACACGAATGCCAGTAATTTCCCAAAATTATAAACGAACCCTGGGAAAAACAAAATATATTTTACACCGTATTGCCTTTATTATCGTCAGTCATTTTTTTTTGTTATGTAATACAATGCAACAAGCAATTATTTTATTACGAAACAATTTTGATATCTCCTGCAGCTCGTAAAAGTTTGAACAAGCACAGGAGTGATGAATAATCAAATTTGTCAAGAACGTTAAAATAATCATGGAAATACAGCTTCATTCATGGTGACTACCGTTTAGAAAGCTGTAACATAATTTGTGCACAAACCGGAACCAAACAGAGATGTGTGTATAGCGAGAACCGAGTTTTACGTTGTACAAGACTATAGCTAGTAAAATAGATATGTAAATATTCGGCCAGCGTATCTTCTGTGGTGAACTAATTTTCCTTCCCGAGAGCGAAAACAGCGTGAAGTGGATTTGCCCGACGGTGTCGAAAACGCTTCGCTGAATATAAAAATCCTTCTAAGATTATATTCAGTCAACTTCAGATGCCGTGGTATTGAAATTTACATCGCCCGCGTTATTTTACTGTAAGTATACAGGTCTCGAAACAGAATATAAGAATATAAACAGGAAAGAGCAATTATAGGTATAGGCTGTTCACGGTAAAATGAACACTTTCGAAAGCACCATACTTAATATCTACTTGTATGTACGTTATGTGTTCTTGCCGCGGGCCTAAGCACTTTATCCATGCGTCGGTCAAGTGAAATTGTAAAATTATTAGAAAAGTAAATATTTTCAAAATCTACTCATTTCCACACTTATATGCACTCAAATCACAGAAAGGAAAAGAAATATTTTAAGTTATCAAAAAGGGCTACCTAACACTTTTACTCAACGTTAAGATATGGAACAGCTTTCAATCCTTCGTTACCAAATTTCCTGGACGCATGCCATTCAGTGCGCCCGCTAAAATATATGCAGGTGGTAATAATGACTTCTTTCTAAGGTTGATTTCAAAAGTGCTCACTTTATCGTGAACAGCCTATAACTGGTATTGCCAACATCGCGAGAAAACATTCTTCGGAAGTGATACATTTCTGTCAAAGCATTTCTTATGCCTTATAAGTGCATGATGCTGTGACCCTTCCTTAAGGGAAAAGGACACGCACTTTAAAAGGGGGATGCTCATTGTCAGATGGCGTAGCTTTAAATTAAATGCAACGTTCTGTCTGATGTTTGTGTATAAAACCACACTCAAAATCCAATTGACACAACTCGTACAGTCTTTACTGTATTTGCTCTTGTGTGTGTGTGGGAGTTGTTTGATATGATTAACATTATCTTCATCAGCCACGATATCAATACTAAAATAAAGTCCCTGCAGTAACTTGCTGGAACAATATCACCTTGTCAATGACGTCGAAGGCTGCGTGCAGAAGTCTCGGAATCGGCGGCAGGTCAGCGACAGGCCCTGCTTCAGTCCTCCGCGCGCGCTAAATACGCCGCGCCGGATGGTTACAAACATCTGTTTGATAATAATTCTCTACTCATGTCCTCGTACCGAATACTGTCGTTGTTAGGGTGGTTTCCAGCCAAGCGCAGGAAGCAGCTTCGTAGATCACAGCAATGTGCTGTTGCCACCAAATACATTAAGGGGGGTGCCTGCCTGGTGCTTTAAGTACGTAGCAACGTGTTTAAAAATATATGTTTTTTTGACAAAACAATAGATGTGCCCCAATATGTTTACCTACTAAAACGAAAATTACCCCAGACGACAACAGAGTGGTACTTTCAAGATATTAACCATCTGAGGAGTATGCACGTATATAACCGGGGCTACGTTTATATGGATATTTCTTTGCTCTTGAAAACAAAACTCACACTCTTACAATGTTATTGTTCCGCTGCACTATATCAGAATCCAAGTAAACAATTACAACTAGTCGACATTTCAGTTCGTAAGAATAAAACTGCTGTTTCCAATAAATTCTCAAATGTACACGATGGATTGCATAACTGGGTGCATGTGTGGCGACATATTAACTGACACGTAGTTAACACGTGGCTTCATTCGCCGACGGCCAGCCAATAATAAAAGTTGCAGAGTGCAGTAGGCGCTCCCGGTGTAGCCACGACCAATAGGACGATGGCAAGTGGAAATACAGAGACCAACACAACTGAGATTTCTGTAGTGGAGAATATAGGCAGTTCACTTCTACCTTGTCTCTAGAGCCAGTGAATTTGTGCCGTCCTCAAACGGTTAAGTATGCTACGAATATTATTTTGGAGCGCTCCATCGTAGTTAAAAACGCATTTTTCAGCCTGCGGTATCATAAGACATACTACCAGGACACACGCAAAACTACGATCGGAAGGCGCCATGGTGGTGTGGTGGTCAAACTACTAGACTTCCGCCTAGGCGACCGTGTTCGATTCCTGGGCGGGGTCGCTCCCGAATTTCAGCACGTGGGAATCGTGCCGGACGATGCCGCTGTTCGGTGGGTTTTCTCGGGGATCTCCCATCCCCCCGCGACCTCTTGCATTCCAGCGCTGCTCCGTAATCCGTTTCACCCACATCGGCTCTCAAGACCTCGATCTTAAGTGCCGCCCAAATCTCTCCACTACTACTATAATCCATTCACGGTTACTTCACACTTTTCTGAAGCCCTGCTTAAAGGTCTACTTCCAGGATATTCCTCCGCCTTGTTCAAACTTAGATTAAATATGTCTAGAATATTACACCCAAGGACAACGCACCGAATTCGTACGCACACAGTTGTAATAATATTTTGCATGAGAACTATTTCTTACTATGCGCTACCAACACAAGTGTTTTCTCATTTTTTCCCCCATACTTATTGCAAATGTAATGGTAGAATTTATAAAGAAAAAAAAGATATTTCGACGTGAATACGTCTTCAAATTTGCGACCATAGTGGGAGGCAATCCAGAAAATCCGATGATAACAAAATGGGGGATACAGTTTGGCATTGCAGTTCCGAATCTATCGTCTTCACTCAAAATTCAAAATTACACCACTCGTGGGGGGGGGGGGTGGAGGTAGGCACCGCAATTTTGAATTCGTTTCGCCGTGTCTCATAACTTCCGCGTAGTAAATAAACTGTTGAATAGGAGAAGGTACGACGCCCGTTTAAGTTTCAATCAACAGCTCTCGTCAAGATCAACCGATTGCGTGCATAGACATTTGTGTGGAGTGGTTATGGTGAACTTGTATGAATGTAAAACATTAAGAAAACTAAACACAATTTCTGCCTATAGGCCTACTTGTCAAAAAACTAAGTCGAAATACAAAAATCGTATATGATTGGAAATAGCATTTCAAAAATCAATCCAGTGATACCCATAAAACTCCATATGATTGAGTGAAGCGGTGCCGGGAACGTAAAATAACAAGGCGTCCGAGCGTGTCTCAACGTAGGGCGTATTCACGAAAATCAAACGGCCGTGTCCCCAATACAAACCAAACCCAATGTTTAATTTATTTTAACAGAGGTGTAAAACAATTGATTGTTTTAAATGTCATGTTTAGGAAGTAACTGAACACGTCAGACATGGGGTAATTTTTCAAAGGTTTGATTCAAAAAGTGTGACAATACCGAGAATAGACTATACGAGCTGAGCCAGTACTGAATCACACTACAGACATCCCATCGATAAAATGACATGGTACACGCAATACGTAGGGATAGGAAAATTTTGGGAATTCATTTCGGGACAATATAGACGTCAAACACATATGCAGTGAAGCCACCTTCGCAATTGGATCACAGTTTATTAGACCCGCTCTGAACGCCTCCGAGCCAATAGCAGACTCGCAAAGAAATACCTTTGCGAATCCCATAACTGCCAGGTGTGAGGCAACAGCCAATGAACACACAGCTGACGCTCCAGTATGCAGAGGACGGAGGAGTCTAGTCTACAGGTCGTTGAACTCGCGAAGTTTTCCTATCCCTAGCAATACGGCAATACTTACTGCACGCCAGTCCAGAGCCTTGCGCGTAGCGGCGATGGCGCACTCGACGCTTGCGGCAGTGTCACCCTTACCGATCCCGCGGCTATGAGCCCCAAACGCGGGAATCGCCACAGGTTTTGGCCGTTTATCGTTTCCTGCGGAAGATTGCCCATTGTCAGTGCTGCCGGTGTGAACAGTGAGATACCGGGCGCTGAGCGAGTGAAGAGGTCTAACCCGTTCACCCAGAGTGACCATGATCGTGGACATTTTGCAAATGAACGAGACTCATGACTCTTTAACATGAGTGGCTAGTGTCCGTATCATTGAGCGAGCAGCACGTTGTTGGTTGGCTGCGCGAAAATTGCTGATCACAAGTGTAGCTCGTATCAAGAAATTACGTAATTTCAACACTTTGACACTGAAATTAATGTGTGAACGAACGGGTTAAGCGCCTCTTAACATCGGGGTCTCGAGAGCCGACGTGGGTGAAGCGAGGTATGGAGCAGCACCGGAATGCAAGGGCGGGGAAACGGGAGAGGCCTGAGAGAACCCGCCCGACCGTCGGCATCGTCCGGCACGATTCCCACGTGCGAAAATCCGGGAGAAAGGGGGGGGGGGTGGAATCCCAGCCCCGATACTAGACGCCATTTTGTGGGAGCTTGAGGCTGGCGTGAACACTTTGTAGACTATGCTCGAGTGTAGCTCGAGCAAAACTAATTTGAAAATTCCTTTATTGTTCAGGACAAAACTCGCATGGATGTGCAGTCTTTGTTCGGCTAGTGTTTAATATTACTTCACAAGAACACAACAGCGCAGTAACAATGATTTTGCTGACGATAGAATTTCTTTTTTGTTTAGCCACTCAAAGGAACATGATTGACTGTAAATCCTATTATACGATAAAGGTCATTTGATTGGGTCAGTATCAGCTCGGCTCTCCATTGGTTGATGGCCGGCCAATAATGAACGCTGTAAAAGTGCAGGGTAGTGTCCGGTGTAGTATGGCCCAATAGGACGATGGTGAGATCTATCACAGACACCAACAGAACTTGCGTTCTTGCAGTAGTGGATATAGGTGACTCACTTCTGATTTGTCTTAGGAGCCGGTAAATGTTTGCAGACTTCAATGAGTTAAAGGTATAAGCAACTGTTTCACATCTGCACCGTTAAGTATTCTATACCAGCGCTGCGACGCTAGCGAAGAATCGATGAGCCAGCTGTGGGTACGAACGTGAGAGCATAAACGACTTTTCTCTCTCTCTCTCTCTCTCTCTCTCTCTCTCTCTCTCTCTCTCTCTCTCTCTCTCTCTCTCTCTCTCTCTCTCTCTCTGTAGTCCGTTCTATTGCTACTTCCAACTTTTCTGAAGTCCTGCCAAAGATCTACTGCCCTCACATTCCTCTGCCTGATGCAAACAAATATTAACCGTGTCTGGAAAGTTACACCAAAGGGACAACACACCGCATTCGTGCACACTCAGTGCAATATAATTTTTGCACGAGAAATATTTTTACTAGGCATTACCAAACACAGCTATTTTATCCATGTTTTTGTTGATATTAGTTGCCCCCCCCCCCCTTAAACCAAGCTTTGGGTTTAGTGCGCAAGCTGTGCTAATTTCTTGTGTTTTGAAGTAACGATCATAAACGTATTTTGTTTTATACGATAGTCGTAAACCAGCCTTCTGAAGATAAATGCATATACTTAAACAAGTTTTACATGAATCAAATATTCACGATCTGTATTATACGGTGGCTGACAGACCAATGACCTCACATTTTTCGAAAGAAAGTTAATTAGATATAGACTTACGCAATAATTCCACCATTAAATAGATTTTGTCATTAGAATACTTAGAACATTTTAAAGCGAATCTCAGAGTGTATTGGAAGATATAATTTACAACAGAGTGTAAGGAGTTTCCTTACATGGAGTCTCCACATGACACTTAATTATTTCTAAATTTCTATACTCGCCATTTATGGTTATTTAACTATTGTGAACATATGTTATTAACTTAATTTGAATGATTGAATTTAAATTCTTTTACATGTCACATTAATCAATATGTATTTTCACATATTGTAATTTATTTAAAATCAGTCAATGCTAACTATGTCAAAAACATACTGTGACTTTTACCCACACTCTACTAGATTGACAGTTTAGCTGCATAATTTTAATAATGGAAGTTAATGTTTAAATAGTGTGTCATCTGTTTCTCATTGGTAAGATAATATGAAAGTGTGCTCAGCAGAAAACAAATTTAGTGATTTTGGAATGTGACAATGCAGATATGTTTTTGTTTGCTTGAAAGGACTTGACTGAAAATTTTATGTTTTATGAAAAGATTCTAAAGAAAGAACACATGGCCTCCATGCAGAAGTAGCATGTATGACTAATGTGTCTGATATTAAATGAAGTTTATGAAGATGTTTCAGTATCGAATCTAAGCAGTATTAAGTATCGCTGCTAAACCCACCGGAGAATATCTAATTGTAGGAAGATTATTCATTATACATTTTTCCGGTTGGTGTTCTGAGGCAGTCTGGCATACCAGGTATTGTGCCTTAATATCTGCGGAATTCTCCAAGTAAGGTTTTTCTTTACTATTTAATCATTCAACACATTGCTATGAAGTTGTGTGTGTAATTTAATAATATAACAAGTCCAGAGGTCCAAGTGTATGGTATTAAATTACCATGAACTACTGTAAATGATTCTTAAGCTCAATTGATAAATTAAGCCTGGTTGCCCACATAAAACTATTCAGAATATTATTCAGTTAATTTTAGTAGTCAAATAATAGTTTGTAATATAACATAGCTGTTGTGTGATTATTTTAGGGAAATCAATTGTTTATTTTGTCACAGATAATTATTTTCTAAATAACTAATTTTTTTTTGACAACTGACAGCAGTATCTTTAAATATTATATGTATTCCGTCAAAAAGAGAGTAAAACATGAGATTTTCCATCATTTCTTTAATTATATTTTCCTAAGCCTTCTTCAAAATGTTTCCTTGTATTATGTTAGCAGTAAGCATTTCTATTTCTGCAATATATTATAGTCTGTGTATATTAATCAATTTTCCTTATCATGACTTGGGAAAGAAGTGGTACATATTGGTATTATTTGTGCTGATTTCTACATGCACACTATCTAATTTGATTACACATATTTATATTCATTGAGTTATACTGTCTTAATATATATAATTTTCTTTAAAGTTAATCAGTTTCCTAGTATACTGCATTAAAATATGTATGTTATTTTCTGAATATGCGCATATTTATTTTCCAATCCGTTCTAGTTTCACCGCTGCTTTTAAAATATAAGTCTCTGTTATGTCTCTATGAGTTTGTGCACTGATTTTGGTCCGCTGGACCATCATAATAATATATGATCTGCAGTGGTTGCAATTTAAGCGTGGGGAGAATAAATGGGTGGTTACCGAATCTCCCCGAGTACGTTAATCAACGTCCTCAGTTTCCTAATTCCCCTCTTAATTTATAAGCCTTTTAACTCCGCAGCCAATGAATTAATGGGGTTGCTCGGCCCGTGATGAGGTTCAAAGTTCTCTCTGTCTCGCTCTTGCCTGATTCCGAAACCACAAAATTCCCTAGCACTATCGCTCCCTCGGCGAGGCAAGTTTACACGCACGGGTAGCCTAATGCTTGGCGAGGGATAAATATTTAATCGCAGCTGCCGTCGCAGCGGGAGACGATGAATTTATTATTCCTTCGCAGTGAGCTGCTTGAGGAATCAGTGATCATAACTTAAACCTCGCTCGCGCGCCGCGAGCTCTGAGTAAACGGTTAGGAGCACACGGGGCTTGCGGCGTCCTCGCTTGCCGAAGTAAATTTCTGTTCTCGTCTTCTTCACGTAGTACTTTAACGAAGGTGAGCGTCGCTCGACGAATACCTCAGCTTAATTCTAGAACTTTCCTCGATAATTTCTCGCAAGCTAGCGTCAACCAACCTGCACTGAAATTAAACTTGCAGTGCGCTTCCCTTCTGGCGGGCGAAGGCGGTCCGCGGTGGCGCAGTGGCCAGACCACCCGCCTCCCACGCAGGAGAACAAGGCTCGATTCCCAACAGGGTCACTCCCCGAATCCTTGCGTGCGGGGATAGTGCCGGACGGTACCGCTGGTGGGCGGGTATTCCCGGTGATCTCCCGCTTCCCCCGCACTTGCATTCCGGTGCTGCCACATACTCGCCTCATTTCACCTTCGTTGAAACTCAAGACCACGATGAAGTGAGCACTTTTGAAATCAACCTTATATATATATATATATATATATATTTTAACGGGCGTCCTGAAAGACATGTGTCCAGTAAAGTTGGTAGTGGTGGAGGGGAAAGTAGTTCCATATATTAACGTCGTACGAAAAGCATTAGGTAACCATTTGTTATAACTTATATTATTTCTCTCGCTTTCTGTATTTTTTTAATGCATCGAAGTGCAAAAATGAGCAGATTTGTACAATAATTACTTTTCTAATAATTTCACAGTTTCACTTGACCTACTCATGAATAAAGAGATGAAGCCCATTGCAATGTTAATTTTACATAAGGCGGAAGAACACACGACGTGTATACAAGTAGATCATGAGCAGGGCTTTCAAAAGTGCTCATTTTACCGTGGACAGCCTATAAACAAAATGTTTACACAAATGCAACGAAATATAACCAAGCCGGGATTCCGGCACAGATTTTATAGCTGATTTTGTGTAGAAATCTTGACGTTAACTTCTCAGTGGCAAACGGCACTCTTCCCCGAAAATTCCTCAGTTTTTTTTAGAGTTTCGCTTCTCAGTCGTTTACGTTTGATACAAACACTCAAAACACCGCGAATCTGAAAGGGCTCGCAACATTACCTTTATTTTAATTTCGAGGTCTTGAAAGCCGATGAGGGTGATTGAGGTGAGTATGGAGCAGCGCCGGAACGTAAAGGCGGGGGGGAACGGGAGATCCCCAGGGAAACCCGGTGACCAACGTCATCGCCCGGCACGATTCCCACATGCGAGGATCCGGAGTGACCCGACCGGGGAGTGAACCCGGATTGCATTGGTGGGAGGCGAGCAGGCTAACCGCTCAGCCACCGTGGCCCCTCCCCGCGAAGAGCAGTGTTTCCAAGCATTCTGGGTTTCGAAAGATTTTCAATTCATGGTTAGTCTTGCTGGCACATGAACTTTCATCTTATACCGACGACTTTAGGATAAGTATAGAAAAAGGAATTGTTAAAAACCAAAATGAGTTGAAACATTTACTATCACCTATCAGCAGAAAAGACTTGGCAAGGGGAAGGGCCCCGAAAATAACTTCAACGCTGCCAGTCCGGTATATAATTTCTTCTAAATTGTTGACATTAATTTTATAAAATTTATTTTGGAAATATTTATTTTCATAGGCCGTTAACGGTGAAGTGAGCACTTTTTGAAGCTGTTCCACCTGACATAATAACCAATAAATACATTTCATTGTGGCCTCTGACTTTTGGTTTTGGGTATGATGAATGTATACACCGTGTTTATTACCCACGTGGCACGGTCTACATTAACAAGTGGTGGAAGGATATAAACTGGCTGAAAGAAAAAAAGTAACTAGGGCTTCAATAGTGCTCACTTTATCGTGAACGGCCTATAATATTTTTTCTTCTACATGAACTACATGCAGTTTGCAAATCATTCATGTCAAGATTTTGTTTCAAAATGTGGGCGGTAGAGACAAAACAATATTTAAAAATACATTTCTATGGTCCAACGGAACGTGTCCGGATGTTTGGAGCAAAAACAGTCCGGCAGCGTGAACAAAATATTGTTCAACGTAAAAAAAAAAATTCTCAAAGTAAATACATGTATTTGGTAACAGGAACTAAATATCATCTCCGTTGTGGCCACACCACGAGCGACATAAATTCTTTGCGCGCGAAGGATACGGAGGAATCAGGTCGAGTGCTAATGCCAGCTGTAAGTGTATCCTTCCGCCTGTTGCTGACAGCTACCCCGTTCTCTCATCGAGCTGCCCTTAATGGCTCTCCACCCTCCAAACTACATCTGCTTCGCAGCCGCCGTAAAATAAGCTGTCGCATCAGATACAAGTATTTTCGCTCTACCTCTTAGACCCAGTTTCACCACGCGAGATAACGATATTCTATCGAGTTTAAGTGCTAAATTATCTCGATTATCTGTCTTTTATGTTTCACCAAGCACCTTATCTCGAGTTTCTCTGTATATAAAGATGAGATATTTTAACCGCCGATTTTGGCGGATAAAATCACTTTATAAAGATAGAGTAGCAAAATATTACCAAATACATTAATTAGACTATTCACAAAGAAATTTGGAAAGTGATAGAGATTTGTATATTATTAGCATAACATTAAACAGTAATAAACGCAATATAATCTGGAAACGATAGCAAAATTAATGCAAGAGTATTCAGAAAAATGCCGATGTATGGAAATCATTTTGGGAAACTTTGTTTTCTATATAAAACACTTTTATTAATTTGAATGTAGATTGAACGTTGCCAGATTCTTGCAGTTTAAGTTTATTCTCTGCATATGATTCTTGGGTCCTGCAAAATTCGCTTCATTATTTTGCATCAGGCTGAACTTCACAGTACCCTGCAATTGGTTCACACAATTGTGAAGTGTTCATTTATTGGCACATAGTGACCTTGGGTGTGTAAAATAAAATACGGCTCAGTGAAAAACGCATAGTAAAGACAGGTGTGTTTTAAGTTTAATGTGTCCGGAAATAATAACGCGAATTTTGGTGGTCTCTACCATGGAGGTAATAGATGATAGAGCGGCGACAGCCTATCATCTCCACGTTTATCAAGTGAAGCCGATGCCTTGTCTGACTTCCTTCAACTGCGCATGCGCAGACCGATTATTTACGTCAGCCGCCACATTATGAGACGCAGAAGTTACGTAATAAGCAACGCAAAACATGCACCTTTTTGCTACTACTAGCTCTGTCCTTGTCTTTCATTTCCGGCTTCACTTTCGTGTCTTGGCTTCCACTCCATAGAATAATTAATAATACCTCCATGATCTGTACTCGTGTTCTGTGTGCGCGAGGAGCGAACCAGTCACGTTAGACAGTATCTCCTGCTTTGTGTTGCTCTCCTGGTAGCCCGCCCTCACAGCCAAACCACGAGCGAGCGAGCCTACAAAAATATTTCTAATTTATTACCGTCGCGGGCGTTTTTTGGCGCTGAAGTTTTTTTTTCACACTTGCGTGTTATTTTATTTACCGCTCGAAGTACAAGCGGACGTGGAAAAGAATTTTTTGAAATGAACGCAAAATAAGAAGATAATGGCGAACGTATCGCCATCGTAAAAGAGTAGTTAGTTAGTATGTCGTGGCAAGAAACCAATTAGCAAGTAGTGTTCATATTAACGCGAATTTTTGTCGTCGCTACATGCATGCATGCATGCCCTTCTCGCGTGCATGTGTGCCGTGCCAGCCATGAATTACGGCATTAGCGAGTTGCTTTACTGGAAGTATCAGGAGTATATAACACGCGCGGAGGTTATGAGAGTCGCGGTGGCTGGCGCCTCCTGGTTTGTGATGTTCTCCTGGTAGCAGAAGCTGTGTTTGTGGCGTCTCTGGTGAGCGAGCGTGTAAAAATTTTTTTTTATCTATTCTATCTTCGTAGTCGGTCAACGTCTACGCTTTCTACCTTCCTTTTGTGCAGTGTTTCCGTCGTTGCCAGGGGGAGGGGGCTATGTCCTATACCGTGCAGTGTAACAAGTGAAGCCAGTTTATATAGTGTGGAGTTAGACGGTTGTTTTCCGGTTTAAAAAAAAAAAAAAAAAAGGTCACGTGATCAACAGTAACCGAATGCATTGTATCGGCGTGTCTTACACGTACGTGTATTTTGATGAGTATTAAAATAGACATAAATTAATATACAACCGTTTTTGACCTAAACGATAGCATACATAAAGCGTGAGTGTGGTTGTCTCAGATAACTAGATATAAATTTCGCCCTTAAATATGTAAAGTTATCTATTATTTACATTTAAATGGAAGTGTTGTATACTGTGTTTCGGTTGATTTTCTTCCCATTACCTATGTATGTATTTGCCGAGAAAATATTCCAGGAAATAATTTTCTGACGACTATAAGAGCTTTTCAAGTTTATGATAATATTTTAACCGTACTAAAATCGAATATAATGAATACGCTATTGAAGTCGTCTGCGAGTGCGTTACAAGTGAAGCAGCCATGCGGGAGAGAGACCACTTCTGTTTACATTGAAATTGAACAGCCTTGCGATTGCTATAGAGACAACTTCTGTTTACATTGAAATTGAACAGCCTTGCGATTGCTATATGAACTCACTAGTTGTTCTGAATTGTCTCTATATTTGTGTTATTCTTGCGTTTGTGAAATGTAAACTTGGCATGTAAACACGCCTTACAATTATAATCTATTTGTTATTTATTCGGTGACGAACGAAAACTAATATTAATGCATGAAAAAGCGTACGCGCCGGGCCACGCGATTCCAACGTTTAGTGTATTCGTGTATACCGTGGACACATTCGTGAAAGACATCGCACAATTATAGTGTGTACAGCGATATGTTATCTGCGTAAGTTTGAAAGTCATCAATTGCAGTGCGTTTAATTTTTGAAAGTGCGGTTACGATTACTAACGTGCCGTAAATTTAATGTCTAACCTGTAAGTTGCGGACTCGTTAGAGGTACAAGCACTTTGATAAAACTGCAGATACGTATTTTTCTAAATGCTGATTTGCTATTTCAGTGTAGGAGTTTATGGAATTCATTTGTTCTTACGATTTTTTTTTCTCCCCAAGTCAGCAGAGTTGCAGTGACAAACAAGAAATCAGCTGTTTATCAATGCAAGAATATAGGCTTACAAATAAACCAGTTCTCATATTTTTAATAGCTACTGAATGTAGCTTTCATGATTTGCAATTTCCATGGTTTCTCAAACTCACTCCATGCAATTTCTGGGGTGACTCAATGAAGACAATTTGACCGATTCCTTCCTTGTATTCCCTTCGTTGTGTTCTTGGTTTACCATTATCTAATGAATCTGCTGTCGACAAGATGTTAAGTTAAATAAATGAAGTTTACTTGTGTGTTTAGATGGTTATGTATTTAACGGTAGGCTGTAATCATTACAGTAAATGACATGTTTATACATTTTATCGTTTTCCGAAGTTAGTCAAAATAAAGAAGACGTAGATAACGCCAATCTTTTCCTGTAACTACACCATCTGCAAAATAGAAAAACATAGCATGATTTTCTTTAAATTCTATTTCACCCTTATTAATGATATTTTAAATTCTAATTTCGAGGGCAACTAATTGGACGTAAGCTTATTTTAATATCGATTGCGAATCATGGATATTTAATGAAAATGTTAAATTTTTAAAAGCCTACTTGTAAATGAAAAATTGGATAATGTTTACAGAATAGCCACGAACACTGCAAAAAAAAAAATACACGAACACTACAAAACAACCACGAAACAATTATACTGTAAGCAATACGAAAAACTATATTTACTCTGAGTAGCAAAGCAGAAATACAATGGGGGAAAAAATAACCGCCTCCTCAAATAAAATAAAAGCAATGTGGAACATTACTAATAATGAATTGAAACCTGGGCAAGGACATGTTAACCTTTCCTTGATATTTGATGGTATTAAATTCGAAAATAGCAAGGAAATATCTAATAGTTTTAATGACTATTTCACAAACATCCCACTAAAATTGCAAAATGAACACCGAGCTACAAATATTAGTCCTGCACACATACCCCAAAGACCTAACACTTGGAATGCTAACACGTTGTTTTTCACACCTATCTCTGAAGAAGACATCAAAAATGTAATTAAAAATTTCAAAAGTGAAAGTTCCTGTGGAATATATGAGGTACATATGACTCCGCTAAAAAAAATTTCTAATTTAATAAAACTGCCCAGGGCTTACATTTTCAATGAATGTCTTGCCCAGGGAATTTTTCCCGATAGACTCAAATATTCAAAAGTAGTACCAATACATAAAAAAAGGGACAAGACATTTTTGGATAGCTATAGGCCTATTGCTCTTCTTACGTACTTTTCAAAAATTTTAGAGAAATTGATGGCAAATAAACTGACACAATTCTTAATAAAAAAACAAGGTTATTTCATTGCATCAGTATGGCTTTGTAGAAGGCAGAGCCACAGAACAAGCTATTTACAGTTATACTGAAAAAATGTTAACTTTTTTTGATAGAAGACAATTCGCAACAGGTATATTCGCAGATCTTTCAAAAGCTTTTGATTGTGTAGACCACAATATTAGTGTCGACCACTAACTTGAACAGTGTGGCGTAAGAGGTGTAACAAATAATATGTTTAAATCATATCTTGAAGACAGAAAACAGATCACCTCCATAAGATATTGCCACAAAAATCACATTACATATATTATGTCCAACACGAGAACTACTCGAGTAGGAGTGCTGCAGGGATCAATACGGGGACCAATTTTATTCCTAATGTTTATTAGTGATTTTACAGAAAAAAATAACCAACAGCTCAGATATAATGTTTGCTGATGGTACAACATTTTGGTAACTAGTTCTAATAACTCTGTTCTTGAAGAAAATATGCAACAAACAGTGACTGAGATGTCCCGTTGGTTCCAGTATAATTAATTAATACCTATTAAATGTAAACAAATATGTGCTCATGAATTTCATGCAGAGAAATAAATATACAATGCAGAATGAAAGATGCACAACAATAGAAGAGGACAGGTTACAGACAGTAAATAGTATTAAATTTCCAGGGCTCACTGTAGACAGTAATTTAACAAGAAATGAGCATGTTAATAGTGTCTGTAAAAAATCGAGTTCAATGTGTTTTGCGGTACATACCTTAAAAAAGATTTGTATTAATAATACAATACTTGCATACTATTTCTCAAATATTCTGTCCATAATCAATTATGGAATCATATTTTGGGGTAAATCGAGAAAATGGAAAAAGGCTTTTAGATTACAGAAGAAAATAGTGAGATTAATAACTAATAAGGAGAAAGAATCCATTGTAGGCCGCTTTTTATAAATAACAAAATTCTCACTCTTCCATGGATGTATATGCACCGTAGTATTCTTTTTTTTACACGGAAAACATTTAAAAAGTTAAAAATAGTAATATACACCATTACTACACCAGACAAGCTAATCATCTTCACCTATTCTCTTACAGAATCTCAAAATTTACTACTATGCTGGGGCAAAACTAATAAATAACCTACCCAGTCATTTGAAGTCAATTAATAGTTTACAGAAATTAAAAATAAATGATAAATTATACTTTTTAAATAAGGCCTTCTATTCCGTAGAAGAATACTTACATAAAGATGAATTTCTATAATGATGAGCAAGACTGATATAAGGAGACTTCATGTAATACCTTGTGTTTAATATCTACCTGTACATGAATTGTAATAATTTATACTGGAACTATATGTAGTCTTAACTTGCTTGTAGAGCTGCTAGAATTAATAAGTGTGTAAATTATATTATTTATCTGTTATATATTTCTACGTTAATGTATTTGTGTGCAAATATCCATATTGCATAGCAAAATAGAAAAAAAATTGACAAGTCTTTTCCAAAGTGTATTGGATGTATATGGGATGCAAAAAAAAAGTGTGTCTCGTGAAACAGCGAATACTCTAGCCGCTACACCACCATGGCCGCCATCATATTGAGACGGGAGGAGTTGAGAGAGGTTTGGTGGTTTGTAACAACCAAGGTATTGAGAGCCAATGAGGGTGAAGTATGGCAGATATGGAGCAGCATTGAAATGCAAGGGTGGGGAAAACGGGAAAACCTCGAGAAAACAGGCCAGCCAGCAGCATCAACCAGCACAATTCCTATATGTGAAAATCTGTGATTAACCTCACAGGGAAACCAACATGGATCACATTGGCGGAATGCATGCGTCCTACCACTATGCCCATCGCAGCCCACTCCCCCCTCCCCCTTCCTTGGGAAGGGAGGAGAAGAACCTCATTTATTCAGCTATAATGCTTTTTCTTAGATGAGTGCTTGTTCGTCAAGTTTCTGCAGCGTGGTTCTGAGGGATTGAAACTGAATAGTTTTTAATGTATTCAGAAGAGAATTTCACACTAAAAATTATAATTGCACAAGTTGGTAGGTAACAACAAAGAAATTTTCTCTCAAGTGTGTCTGTGGACCACTTTGGTAGTGGTTAGTACATGTGCTCTTGTTATCGATATCATTGTGCTGCATGCGTCTTTCACCCATTGTAGTTCAACAATGTATCCTAATCTAACTACCAGAAGTAACATAAAATGCTGGTGAATAAGTTTCCATACATTTGAACCTAACCATAGTGTGGTTCCTTTATTAGCGCTAAAAGTGTATTTATTGAAATAATATCCCATTGTAGTTGTCTCTTCCAATGTGAAATTTTTTGACATGTTGGGCTGAATTAAAATAGTGGCTTCTGACTGACTAAAGTCTAGGCTACAGTCACCGTAGCGTTCCCGCAACAAAATAACAGTGGCGTTTCCATGGACGTATGAAAATGAATTGGCTACAACAGCAGAAAGGAAACTGTTATGCGAGTAATGAGAAACGAGCACAAAAAAAAAATGACAGACTGTACATGTATCGCGGATATTTTCAAACAGTGTGTTGGCTGACCTGATATTAATTTTTGTTTATCTACTTGTGATGAAAAAAAGTTTCGCGGGAATCGTGTTTCGGGATATTTAAAGTGTGGTATACATGTTAATAATTTGCGTTGACTATTTGAATAAACTATGTTCTTTGTTATAAGCTTGCACTGCACTGACTCTCGTGGTTGGAAATGTTGCCTCTTGATTGGCCGGCGTAGAACTCGGTATAAAAGAATTGAAAATATTCAATCGTTATAACGCCGCTACCGCGAGCAGGCCGCATCTTACGCCGTCATGTTGTGTTGTAGCTGGTGCCATATACAAGTGTGGATTCAATTTTTTATTGTTAATTCTTACGGGGATTGTAGCCGGGGCTTAAGCCCTTGGTTCTAAATTGCACTTTTGGAGAAAGATGTAACATAATTTTTGTAGATATAGGGAATAAAATTATCCATAAATGTATTCTGTCCCTCCTCCCTTTTTTTTCTTCTGAAAAAATTTCTAAAATACTTGATTGTCCAGTGCAGACAATTCAGTAAGAATTTTAATTTCTGTGTTTTAGTTATGCACCAAGGATAACTTAACCCTGTCCAACATTGTAGATGCAAGAAACAAAAATTTACCCAACGATAAGGGATAAATAAGTATAAATCTGTACCATAACGGAGAACTAATGTAATGAAAAGAAAGGGAATAACTAAAACGTGATTTGAATTTATTTACCAGAAACCATTTACTATATTGACATTAAATATGCATAAAGGAGGTGAAGTCATATTGGAAACGAACCTCTCGAGTCATTGTCAGTGTTAGGAATTAAAATAGAAATGTCAGCAAATAATTATTTATTCGTGGCTCAGGAACATGTGAACTTTGCCTCCCAGAAATTCAGCTAGGCTGCTGGTCGTTGTTTTGATGCACTCATTACAGATACGCAACCTGCAATACATTTCACGGCAACCGTAGCACGCGTGTTATACTTTACTTAATTATTTATTCAAAAAATAGTTTTCCACAAATCCTGATATATGAGCACTATATCTAAAACACGTGTTTATTGTCGCACATGACCCAATATTGGTCCGCGGTACACACACTCACGATCTGTAGTTTTATAAGGAAATTATTTGATTGCACAACTAACAAAAGCCAATAATAAACTAGTAAAACTTCGCACGTGAATTGTAACATATATTTATTTATTCATTAGCTTCTTTGTTCAACAAGAAATGCTTCGAATGTAACCTTTCTCCCAACGTCATTCTAACGTAAACACAATGTTTTGGGTTTCTGTCAAGAAGGCGGCTTGAGTCCATAGTAAAACCACCTATCTCCAGCGGCTTCACCTACGTCACAATATGCCATCTCCTGTATACTTCTATCTCCACGGTTCCGGTCCGTATCTTCGTACTTTTCTCTTGCTGCTCAAGGGGAATGGTGCACGAAAATCGTATATTTATATAATTCTTGTCACGATTTGTGTTACAGATGATTTTTTTTTTTCAAATTTTCGGTTCGATGAGACGTAAATAACCATCTCGAACACCTTATTACATGGTAAAAAAACTCTCTGCGTTCGGTATTCTCGGAGCTCTGATTGAAGATAAGATTTAAAAAAAATGCCTTTATTTACTTCAATGAGTTCCCAAAAATAATGAAGACAGCGAAAATCTAACAACGTAAAAAAGTGTTGAGAATTATTATTTAAGTCTTATCGAGCCAAAAATCTCGATAAACCCTTTGGAAAACGACTTATTTCGAAAATTGGGTAAATAAACTCCTTTCATGCGCCATTCGAAAACTGCGTAGGCAAGTTTTAAAAATGCGATATTTGACCATTTCCATGAATTATTCTCTCCAAGAATGACAAAAGAAAAAAATAGGGCCATAGATAATTGTATTTAAATTTTTTGACAAAAAGTCATATTTCCAGAACTTTTATTTACCAAGATATGCGTTTACGCGCAAATAACGATTTTACAGAAAACGTTTCAGTTTGAAATAAGAAGGGCCATTTTGCCGCTACATGAAAGGAAGAATTTGATGATGTTCGTAAAAGATTAATTAAATGGTAGGCAGTCTTGGCGTCTAGTTGACAGCGGTATCATTAGAAACGAGATTAGTGGACCTGAAGAACTCGCGGATTCTTTTCGCGACAAGCTAGAATTCAAAACACGTGTGTTTATATAACGTTAGCCGTTGGTCCAAACGATTTTAGACACCTCCTGGAGACCGGTGGCCCAATCGTAGCCTTCCACTGTGACAGCAGACAACCAACGTGCAATCGATATCAGCATATTTATACATAAGACTGTAGAGTCTAGTCTGCAGGTCATTGAACTCGCGAATCTTTCAGGTCTCTAATGATTGGATAAGCAATAATGCACGTAATTTGAGGTTATGAATTCAGGCCTGGGTGTAAAACACATAAAAATTTAAAACATTTAAAAAATAATCAAAATTATGAGCTGCACGACAATCTATAACTCAGCCGCAAAAATAACAGTAACTTATGAAACATGTAGGGGCCTATAACACAAAATGTAAGCCTGTATTTTCAGATGTTTAATATCAACCGTACGGCATGTTTGCCTGAATACGTAAATTTCTTTAAATGAATGCTGATTTATAATATTCCCCTTTAGAAAATTACTTTGTAACGTAAGGAACATTTAAAACATCTATAATATTGCATAATTTGTTGATAGAACATTTGGAAAATGCAATTTTCCGTTGTTTTTTTTTTATGTGCCGATACTATATCTAACAAACTGATTTTTCTTTACGATACATTTTTGTTTGCTACTTTTTTTTTTTTTGTGAAAATACCATCTCGACTACAAAGAACTATTCGCTTTATTAACGTAAAATTCCTAACATTTTCTTTCGACTGAGTCATCGGGGTCGTTTTCAAACCATATCGAAATAAAAATGTCGCGATTTTCTCGGAGAAGGATGAGTCATGGCGAAGCACGCAACACTTTATCCAGAGAAGAGTCGAAGTCTAACTTGATATCTCGATAACACTATCTAGTTTTTCTACGAATTTCATCTTCGTTGGTGAGACCGGGCATTAAGGTGGGTCCCCTACTACAGTTGTTCCCAAACTGTGTTCCGCGGAACCTAAGGGTTCCTTCAAAACTTCGTAGGGGTTCCGCGAAGAGATCAGTAGTAAGTTTTTTTTTAAAAAGATTAATAACCTTTTATCCGGAAAATTGTAAACCTGACTTTAACTCTCAACAATTATCAGAAGCCGTACTTACATTCCTGCCACGACTTACACCGGTTGATCTCCAAAAGTCGTACAATCGATACTCGCTACCGTTTCTCATTAGTTCATTTTACGGAACATAGATGGTTCTGCCAATGCACTTCCAAGTTCGCTTCAGCACTCGTCTATCATCGGCCATGATTGCGACTAGTGTTTGTGACTGTGAGAATTCTTGTTTTTAAAATAAGTTTCGGGTGAAGATTTGTTCGTTGTGTAATACAGTCTTCATGACAGCCATTTTATTTCGCAAGTGTTGCTATCAGGTAAATATCACTAGTTAAGGGCGATCCACAACGAAGTTATCATGGAGCACTGTGTCCAATTAACGTAAAACTTCGTGACTGTGTTCACATTGAAGTTAAAAATATATGTCATTAATTTACTTTTCATTCACTCATAACCACAAATAGTTCACACGCAAATCATATAAATATATCTACTTTCATTCCACAGAAATAACTTGTAAACGCCAGGAATAACATAAATTATTTCATATTCCAACGGACATAATTTTTGAAAACAATACAATGCCATATCATTTCTCGAATTTGATTGGTCGTTTCCACGTTACCTATGCGTTATGTTAAAGTTGAGTCGACGTCTAGCAGAGGAAAATTAACTTAATATAATAGATAATTTAAGGTGAAAACACTTCTGAACTATGCCTACCTCTGAAATAACGCAAATGCAAATGTAACATAACTAGCTCCATGTTAATTGTGAACCGGCCTGTAGGCTTTTTGTTTTATGTACTCTGCATTTTGAAATTTGTACGATTGCTATTCGAACATCTCGACATACAACTCTTCAACTATTGTTCTCAAACCGGAAACATGAGCAAGAACTAATAAGCTCATACCTTTCAAACAGACAAGTGCGGATCAAAGGAAAAAATACTTCATTCTACTCTGAACCAGAAAAAATCAAGCATGGGGCCCCACAAGGATCAATATTAGGCCCCTACTCTTCCTAGTTTATATAAATGACCTTCCATGTGCCTTAACCCCAGAAATTACTCCAATTTTATTTGCAGATGATACTAGCATCTTAGTGTCTGGAGACTCAGAAAATGATCTTACACAAAAAAAAAACGGACACAGCATTTACAGAGCTAAATACATGGTTTACTGCAAACAAATTAAACTCCAACCTAGATAAAAAAAATTTAATGAATTTCCTCACAAAGAACATAAAAAAAACCTTAATTCATATGTTAGCAGTAACAGAGACAAAATTAGTGAAACTGCAGTGATTAGGTGTCTTGGCTTAAAAGTAGACACTTTACGTAACTGGAAATCTCACATTGAGTATATTTTACCTAAACAAAGTTCAGCATGTTTCGCCCTGCGGAGTGTTGCAGAGGTCTTGAACAAAAATACAGCAAAACTTGCATATTTTGCATATTTTCATTCCATCATGTGTTATGGTATAACTTTTTGCGGTAGTTCCACTCACGGCATAAAAAATGTTTCACATGCAAAAGAGAGCTGTAAGAATAATCAATGGCAAAAGAAAGTCAGACTCATGTAGACCTCTTTTCAAGAGCTGAGATATTTTAACATTTGCACGTGATTACATGCTTTCAGTACTTATATTCATGTCCAAAAACAATCATTTATTTCAGAAAAATTAGTCCTTTTATAAGCATGGCACTAGAATAAAAAACACTCACACGTGGCTTCAGTTAATTTAAAACTTGGTAGTCCTACCTTGGTAGTCAACTTTTCAATAAGTTACCACAACACCTTCAGTAAATTTGCTTCTCTAACAAAAACTCTTTAAAAAAACAGCTGAAAGAATTCTTTTCTAAACTAACTTTTGATAGTGTAGATGAATATCTGAACTACAAAAATTAAGAAATTATTGTATACATGTCTTTGTACACAATTCTTGTTCTGGGTTTTCGCGTTTTCCCTTTCTTCTGTTTCGGAAAAACGACGACGCCCCACAGCATGTTGGAGGAGGATTGGTCAAATCATGAGGAAAAGATGTGATGCGTGTACGTGTAATCTGATATATATATACACACACACATCTGCGTGTGTGTATTTACTATGTCCAGTGTATAAATTCCGTATACTGTCATCTGACTTGACCAACATCTTTGTACAGCTATGTATTGAAAAAAGATCTTACGGATGCACTAAAACAAAACAAAAAAAAACAAAATGGCGTGTTCCTTGCGGTAGGTCGTGCACAAGGTCGCCAGCTGTCTAGCTTTGGGGAGGCACCGGGAGTGAGCTCGCGATGTCAGCTGTGTGTTTGCCGAGCGCGGCCGAGCGGAATGCAACGGCGAAGTTTGCCTGTCGCGGGAAGAGGCTTCGGGCAGTGTTCATATGTGTAAAAAGACGCTAGTGGTGTCTGCGTCCGAGCTGAGAATAAGTTGCTTGAAGTTGTGCGCCGAAAAGGCTCCCCCGCGAAATCTGCAGTAACTTGTGTGCGCGTACTTTGCAGTACGGAGTTCCGCACGCCACGCCTCGCCCGCAAAGTTCACGCGTGCGTGAACAGACTGCTGAAATGAAAGCGCGTAACTTATGTTCCGGCGTAGTAGCGGCAGCTTGTTGGAAATATTCTCCGCTGCACCGGCCGGCGTGTGGACGACCCCAGCCCCATTTGAATGAAGTTGCGCTGCAGGCTTTGGAGCTTGCGGGGATCGCAGAGGCTCGGGACGGCCGTCGTCGCTTTTCGCGTACGCCTGGAGTTGGCTTGCACGAGTTCTTCTATCAACACATACTAAGGTACTGTCTCGTCGAAAAAACCGCCCAACAACACCGTGGGCTGTTTCGTCTGAAAGTTTCCCCACAAGCGGCTACCGCCTTTTTTTTTTTTTTTTAATGTGTGTAAGCAGTATTTTTCATAACTATTTCAATGTGCAATTTTGGAGCACCCGTACGTGATGCATTTTTACATGCTATGGTGTTATGTTCTCACTATCGTAAATTAAGGCTAGAGTGCACCGTGTCTATGAAGGAACTTAAATTTGTGTATCAATCATTTTTTGCTGTGATCAAAAATAAAAGAAATCAAACTTTACTTGCTGGGATTATCCATTCATGGTGTCGCTGATCCTGGACATATTCTATTTAAACAATATTGCACAAAGACACGAATGCTTATTTGCCTAAATACTACAGCCTTACAGTTTATATATTTCTCTGGAATATATTCATAGGGACGAAGGGACACAAGGGGTCTTTGTTAAAGACGAGCACCGCTTGTCCCTTGATACGTTACATATGTTAAGTGGGTGTTTCGGCAAGTGAGGTAGACTTGAAGTGCCCGAGCCCTTAAGGGACAAGGGCGACTCACCAGGAACCGCGCTCACTAGTTTATAAGGCAGTGGAGTCTATCATGTCACCGGATGACAACGCGAATTTTGCACGTCTCTACTGACAATGTTTAAAAGTTTAATAGCGTGTGGCACATATACAAAATAAAGCATTTTTTTTTTTTGTGGTCAATGCCCTTAATTGCGAAATGTTTTTGTAGCTAACAGTGTACAAAGAACATGGGACAGAAGAAGCATGTCAGCTGCGCATTATTCGTCTCTTCCCCCCCCCCCCCCAACACTGAACTGATTTTCTTCCCACGGAAATTACAAAACAACGTAGTTTCGACCACGTTTACAACACTGTTTATTACTTTTAACTAAGTTGTAACGTAAATGCAATGTAATCAAGTTATGCAAAATTCTATTTTTTTTTTTTTGGTACACAAGCTGCGGCTTATGGTAAAGCCAAATGTAAACAAACAGCACGTCTTTATTGATGCACGTAAATTCGACCGTTTTTTCGGCAGTTCTTCAGTAAATGTTGGGGACGTGTTGGAGTAGAAGATTTGTTCACCTTATCTTTAGTCGTTTCTAATTTCCCTGACATTCCCATGAATTTACAAGAAAATTAACAATACCGTGTTGTGTGCTCACGAGATAAATACTTATGCCAGTAAATAATAAGTCTTCAATGTATATTTTTCCTATGATTTTGTTAATTTATTTTCCATTTCTCTCTCATTTTCTTCACTTTCCCTGACAAACTTTTCATTTCTCCCTGACATTCCATGGCCATTCATTTTGATTTCTGTTAAGAAGGACTGGTGCTTAAAAGCATTATATTTACCCGATTTTTTATGTAAATATTTTTCCAAAATGTTTATCGAAATATTTGGCTCGACAAGACGCAAATAATAATTTTCAACGCCACTTTACGTTGTCAGATTTTCACTGCCTTCATTATTCTCGGATCACTAATGGAAGAAAGTAATTTTTTTTCTTATCTGCAATCAAAATTCCAAGAATAACGAACGCTGAAAAATTTTAACCATGTAATAAGGTCTTCGAAATTGTTATTTACGTCTTGTCGAACAAAAAATTCCGAAAAAATCCTCTTTAAAACAAATTGTGACAAAAATAATGTAAATATACGATTTTCGTGCACCATTCCCCATTAAGCGTGCACGTCACGATGAAAGATTCCTCGGGCTATTTAATGCAAGCCTACATGGCAGCTTGTATGGATGGTTGTATGGAAGAATTGGTCGACTGCTGGCCGTTGTCTAGGAAGTCTTCGTAACTGGTTGTGTGCAGTGTTCGATGGAAGGTTTCCAACACGTTTGAAATTTTAGCCAATCAGAGATAGGGTGAAAGAGATACACTTTGTTGGTTTTATTTTAAGAAAGGGCCCAGAAATAAATAAATAAATATATATATATATATATATATATATATATATATATATATATATATATATATATATATATATATATATATATATATATATATATATATATATATATATATATATATATATATATATGAAAATGTTTATAGGCTAGTCACGGTAAAATGAGCACTTTTTGAAAGCCCTGTTCAAGATCTGCTTGTATGTACTTGGCGTACTCTTACGCCTTATGTAAAATTAACACTGGCAAGGACCTCATTTACTTTATCCATGCGTCGGTTCAGTGAAAATGTGAACTTATAAGAAAAGTAAATATTACAAAAATGCTAATTTTTTTACACTGCGATACATAAAGCTAAATAAATAATTTAAGCTATCACAAATTATCACCAAACGTTTTTTATTTGACGTTAATCAGCGCGCCCGTTAGAATATATGCCGGCAGGAGCAGTGACTTTTTCCTAGGGTTGATTTCAAAAGTACTCACTTTACCGTGAACAGCTTTTACTGGTTTTACTGTGCGAAAATTAAAATCGAAATTCGTATTTATTTAACATAAAAGCTCCGGTTATAGAAACATAACTCTGTGTATAAACGCATAATGTTAAAGTCGTGAGTGAAGATTGTTCCTTAACCACAGCTGCAGAAGTAAATTCATAAAAATACACCCGTCTTTACTTGAGCGGCAACAAGTATCGTTAGGCACGTTATAAAAAAAAAAAAAAAAAAACACACACACACACGTCTGTTCACTGCTCGCATCCTGGCTCGGGTAGTAAGTCTCGTGGAAGTTTCAGACCGAGCTTGCGCGAAAAAGTTTTATCTTGGCGTACAGTCTTTACTTTCGATGTCTTTCCAGAATGTGGGTGTACTGAACGGTTGATGGCAGCGGGTCGTCGCTTCTTACCCCTCGTTTTTTGACGTGAATACGTCTTTAAATTTTGCAACCATAATGGGAGGCAATCCAGAAAATCCTATGATAACAACATTGGGAGATGCAGTTTGGCATTGCAGCTCCGAATCTATTGTTTATATTCAAAATTCACCACTCGATTTCCGAAGGATCAATGAATATGTTACGTTGAGTGAGGACTGAGAAGCATCGTCCGAAGTCGGGGGGGGGGGGGGGTGCAATTTTGAGGTTGTTTCGCCGCGTCGCATAACTTCCGCGTAGTATAACTTTTGACTAGGATACGCTACAATGCTCGTTTGAGTTCCAATCGACAGCTCTCGTCAAGATAAATCGATTGCGTGTATAAAACAATTCGTGTGGCGTGGTTATGGTGTAATTACGTGAGTTTAATGTAAACAATTAAGAAAACTGAATGAACTCAATGTCGGCCTATACTTGTCAGAAAGCCAAGTCGAAATACAGAAATCGTACACGGTTGGAAAGAGCATCTTAAAAGCAATCCAGCGATACCCATAAAAATCCATATGATAGAGTTTAGCGGTGCGCGTAAACGTAAACGTATTCACGCAAAACAAACGACCGTGTCCCCAACACAGCCACACCCCATTTTTTTTTTTTTATGCAGCTACCCCTAAGCCAACGAGAAAGGACGTGAACTACTCCAGAACGCGCGTAGTCGCGTCCCACCGCGGGACAAGACACCTGATTGGACGCGCAGGGAAGAGAATACATCGGACGACAAAAAAAAAAAAAAGCAGATAAAAAAGAAGTGCAGAAAGGAGTGAGAGGTCAAGGGAGATGATCGGGCAAGGTCCTCGGAGGGGGAGTCCCAGGGATTTTCACTCGATATTTTACGTGCTCCGCGGGACGTGAGCCGCAGCCGATATCTCGAACACTCATTGGCTGTGCCCTCCTCTATCCGCGCCGGCGGGGCGGAATTGAATATTGAACTACACGACGCGGCTTTAACGATGCTCTCGGCTCGCCTCGTAACGATCTCCGACTACATGAAAGAGCTGGGGATAATGGAAGCCGGCGACGCGGTTTAAAAGACGGAGCTTATGGGAATGCCATTGCTAGCTGCACTTGGCGAACATAAATGGCCCTGTTAACGCACGTGCACAAATGCTAGAACTTCAACCACATTTTAAAGTCAAGGGCCCCCCGTTATCAACTTTCTGTAATATTGCGTATTTTCTTTCCAAGGTTCTTACAAAAATGGTTTTTCGGGAGGGAAAGGAGTAGGTCTGATATTGTGGGTATACGTCAATAGGCTGTTCACAGTAAAATGAGCACTTTTCAATGCCCTGCTTAAGATCTACTTGTGTGCACGTTGTGCATTCGTCCGCCTTGTGTAAAATTAACATTGCCATGAGCCTCACCATTCATGCGTCGGTCAAGTGAAACAGTGAAATTATTAGAAAAATTAATATTTTACAAATTTCCGATGCATTAGAAAACAGAAAGGTAAAGAAATAACTTGGAACTACTTTGCACCCCTCCCCCCAAATCATTACCAGCTTTACATTGAGCGTGTGCTACTTAATGCGCCCGTTAAAGTATGTGCAGGTAGGAACAGTTCCTTTTTCCTTAGGTTAATTTAAAAAGTTCTCACTTTATTGTGAACAGCCTTTATCACTGTTATCTTCGCTAGAATGTTTCTTTCAAAAGCTAAATAAAATAAATTAATAAGACGTCATCTACACAGTTTTAATATTTGTGTGATGGAAAACGTTGTAAATTTTGGTAAAGCTATGCAATAACTTTGTTTGAAGTCTATAATACTGCTCGCGTACGAACAAGGAGAACCGGGTTCAATTCTCGGCCGGGTCACTCAGGATTCTCGCAAGTACGAATCGTGTCGGACGATGCCGCTGGTCGGCAAGGTTTTTTAACCAGGGATCTCCCGTTTCCCCCGCTCTTGCATTCTGGCGCTGCTACATTCTCATCTCATTTCACCTCATCGGCTCTCAAGACCTCGTTGTTAACCGCCGCCCAAATATACTAACCCAACTATAATAATTTGCAGGGCATTTATAGAGACATGCGTTTGTTGAAATATGAACCTTTTAACTTTATAATACATTTGATTATGTCATGTCAAAGTACTCAAAAATAACGTATAGCTGTTGAAATTTTGATGAGAAATGAATGTGTCTGAACAAACTTATTTTTAGCCTATTTTTGGAAAGAAAGAAAGGCTTATGAGACCACTTTCCTGTCTGCTTGCCTGGGTGAGTACGTGTGTGTGTGCATCCCTTACAATTTTTGAACACGTGACCCTAATTTCACCAAACTCGCCACACAGTACTAAGTGAGGGAACCTGACTTTTATAGTTTTCGACCACACCCGGAACATACTTTCAAAATGGTGACCATTTTGAAATTTTGGAAACCATTCAACCGGTCTTAACCAAATCTTGTACGTTGGCAGCGAAAGTTGTAAGCATCGAGTTCAGAGCTAAATATTTTTGTTGGTCTGTCATTTTTGAAGATAGTGCCACATGAAAAAATAAGCTTTAACATTATATCTCGAAAACAACTCAACCCATTTTCGCCAAATTTGGCACGCAAGTAATACTATGTTTGACCAGATAAAGTTCAGTAATGTAATATAATTAGATACTTATTTTTAAAATGGCGGCCATACAAACATTTTAGGCTTATTTGTTATTACTATCATACCGTTTGACCAATTTAAACCAAAGTTTGTACTCTGGCAGTATCTAATACAAGCATCATATAAGCCAAAAACTTTTGTCTGCCATTTTGTAAGATAGCACTACATGAATTAATTACATTTTTGTGTAATTTCTCGGAAACAATTGACAGATTCCTACCAAATAAGGCAATCAAGTAGTATTTGGTGCAGTTGACATATACAAATAGGTTTCACGTTTGTCAGACACTTATTTTCAAAATGGCGACAATCTAAATATTTTATCATATTATGCTAGATCTTCGAAAACATTGAATCAATTCCAACTTAATATTATCTGCAGGGGGTGTATATATATATCAAACATCAAATGTGTCTACATAGAGCTTCTTTTGTCCTCCATTTTGTAAGATAGTGCCACACGTATACATAAAATTGTTATGCCATATCTCGAGAAATAATTTTCTGATTCCTACCAAAAATGACAAATAAGTATTTATGCGGTAGGCAACGTTAACTGGTATGTTTTAAGTATTCAGACACTGATTTTCAAAATGGTGACCATGTAGATATTTTAGTTATGTATGTTTCGTCGAAACCATGTAATTAATTCCAACGAAACTTTGTATGATGTATGTATATATTACATCACTCAAATGCGTACACAAAATATCTTTTATCCGCCATTTTGTAAAATAGTATCACTTGACAAACTGAGATAATGCGATCTCCGAAAAAAACCGATTTCTACCAAATTTTGCAAACAATTTGCACGATGTTAGGCTAACTAATAAATTCTGAGTAGGTCAGAAGACATACATATTTTTAAAATGGCGGCCATATAAACATTTTAGCTCCAAACTTTTTATCTACGAAACTGCAAAACAAATTTCAACTTAATTTTGTATGCTGACAGTATCAGTTGTATCCATAAAAATTGTCTATGTAAAACCTAATTTCTCCGCCATTTTGTAAGATAGTCCCACATGAAATAATATAGTTTTTATGTTGTATCTCGGGGACCAATCAACCGGTATGCATACAGAGATCCTCTTTTGCAGGATTTTTTTGCAAAGTAGTGTAATGTGAGTAAACTGAACATTTTGTTATATTTGCCGAATAATTCGACTAATTTCCACAAAATCTTACACACCTACAGAAGGCCAAGTATATTTAAATGATTTAAATGGGTTCAGGCAATGATTTAAAAAACGGCGACCATATACGTAAATATTTTCATATGTTTGAAATATGTGTTTAATAATTCAACAATATAAATGAAACATTTATGCATGCGCTATCTATTACGAACATCGTGTGCAGAGCCTCTTTTTAAGAGTTTTTTTTAAGATGACCCCATTAAAAAACAAGGTTTTTATGCCATATCTGGGAGACCGATCAACCGATTTCCATCAATTTTTACACACAAGTAGCATTATGGTAGGTCATGTAAACTTATGTGTTTTAGTGGCTCAGACAGTTATTTTAAAAATTATGGCCGAGTAAATATTTGATTTTAGTGAACTCTATCGTTCAAAACATTAGACTGATTGCATCCGAAGTCGTTGCTCCGAATCCTACCTCTGCGATGCAGTTGATTGCAAGCCAGCTTAATTTTACGAGTTTCTCTGAATTCGAATCCCGGGTAAGTCACGCGTGTAATTTAATTGTCTTTGTACTGTTTCAAATGTTTCTGGTGTCATCTCTAATGATATTGCTGCCAATGAGACGTCAATGTCTACCTACCATCTAAACTTCCAACAACTTTAGTAAAATTGATTTCCTTCCGTGTAGAGGAAAGTATGGGAATTTTAGTTATCAGTACCTTTTCGTTTTACTGTATTTTTATTTTTCTGAAAGTGAATTTGCTCGCTATGTTCTACATTCAAATGTACAATGCCGCAATATAATACTGCGCCGTCTATTATGGGCGGGCATTGTTAAAGTCGAAGCCCAAAATAATTCGAGCACAGATTGTAACGGCACTCGGCACGCGATATGTCGATTATTATCTCGGTGCCTCATTGCGACCGAGAGAAAATGGCACATTATTCAAATGCAAACGTGGAGAAATTACAGCTATTTTTCGCCACAGCTCTCAACAGACACCCAGTTACTAACACAGCAATACCAAAGCGCCTATTAGTCGCGTTTCTGACGTAGTTTCCGTATTCTCTATTTGCAAAGATTATACACGTGTTAAGTTACTGAGGATAACTTCCATTTCCTTTTTCCTCCGAATATTCGCGGAAAATTGTAAGTAGTAGGGCATAGGGAAGGCTGGGACAGGGCACTGGATAAGGGATCGGGCTCTGGCCGCCATGTTGAAATTTTTTTCTGACAAAATCGCCTATTTTACCTTAAGATCGTATGTTGTAACCCTAAACATACCATAAAATTTCCATTTTTCCCAAAAAAATTCCCGTTTTCCCCATTTTGCAAAAAATGACTCCCCAGAAAAGTCAATTTTCTGATATATTCTCTGACAGGGATCAGTGACCCGGCTTGCTCTCGGGGTCAGGAGAGCAGGATTTAGGATTTTTGACCTTTAATTCCAAAAATTTCAAAAATATTATTTTTTAAATTTAGATATATTTTATAATTAAAATAATTTAAAGGTGTAAGTATTAAGTGTTGTATATCGCTGGACTCGTCTTTTCAAGGAGCATACGATCATGATACCATATCGATCATGTAACCCAATGCCAGAACTACCACTTCGGATTTACCATTTCCCCCCTAAAATCGCATGTTCTACCCCCCCCCCCAAATAGGTAATTTTCACCTTGAAATTTCCCTTAAAACTAACTTTTTTTTTTTCTGAAAACTCCCAAAATATTTATTATTTAAAAATGTGTACAATCTTAACTCAACGTGTCTCAATGCCTCGGAATGGAATGGGTTTCCTATAAATAAACCTCCACCTGTCAAAAAATTTCTACTTGCATGGCAAGAGTAGTGTTGTCAGGTCTGCACTGTAACTGCATGTGTGCATGCTTTCAAGTAGCTTTCTCACATCTGTAGTATGGCATCGGATAGCCTAAGTCAGCACATAGCATTTCTGCACCCTCTTGGTGTCATGTAACTGGATGCTGTACGCGCTTACGTGCTTACAAGTCATTTTCGCATCTGGACGGTGTCGGATGACCATGTGCACGGGAAAAGCTATGTTAGCATTTTCACAAGCCTGTACCTGCATGGTGTCGGATAGCCTAAATCGGGGATGTCTCTCATAGCGGGCCCTACTCTGCAGGTACTATTTCACTCGTATCACTTGTGCCTCCCCGCCACTCGGCTAGCCTATATAAAGGCCGAAGCATCGCCATATCTCCCATGGGCGTCGACCTGTGTCAACTTCATTAAGGGGGGGAGGGGGCGACGGTAGGTAAATGTAGGATGTATGTAGGAATTAGTGTCTCGTCAACTGCCGGATCATTATATATATGTGTGGGTATATTTATACATACACATATATGTATTCGTGACAAATTATTTATAGGAGATGCATACAAATTTAATTGAGTAATCATTTAAATTCTTAAATTTGCGATAGTGCAAGGTTTTTAAATTTCTTAAAATGTTATATTTACACACACAGAATTTCAACCAAGTGATCATCTAAACATCGTAATAGAATAGAGAGTCTGGCAACAGCTCACGCTATTTATAATGTAGTCTAATTACCTAATGCACTGCAAATTTGCATTGAATTTATCCTCGTACTTTTTATCACCAAAACCACTGTCTCATAGCTTAAAGCATTTCACTTGCCTGGCTGTCTGTGACTTCACAAACATTTTCAGTTCCTAATGGAAAAGAGTTAATGTTGCTTTGTTTAAGTATGGCCATGACGTCCTTAAGTTAATGCTTCATGGATTCTGTTTCTCGGCGCTTATACTGAACCTCAATTAAGGCGTATGTTTTATTTCGTACTTATAACTGTGTTAAATACAAAAAAGGGCTACAACACATTTTAATACAGCGGTGTTGTAAGTAAAAATATCTGCCTGGGTGCCAACATATGAATTTGCATTATTTTAAACTTATTTTGTTTAACTAATTGTGCCAATACCAATAAACAAGCTCATTAACACGACATGACTAATTACTGATAGCTAAGTCTAAAAATTGCATACATTTATTAAAGACGATGCAAACTGCAATGTACATAGCAGTGTATAGCATTGGAAGTACTTGTTGACCCCATGTTTTAAAAGAGAAAATCTTAGCCCAATACTGTACAGAAAACATAATCGAGTACTGTTAGTTCTGTTCTTTTCACCGAATGTGAATTTTCATTAGGATATCCATAGCCAATATAAGCACATTAAACATAGTTACCATAATCTATTGACATAATATTTATTAAAATTATTTTTCGTAATATCTAGAGCAAGCGACCAAAAATTTATACATTCTTAATTCAACCACACATTAGCATTTTTCAAGTTATGTTAATAAAATATGATAATGTATAAACATACTAGCTGTTACCTGCTGCTCCATCTGCGTGCAAAATTCAAACCATAACTATGATGACCAAGTGCTCTATCTTATTTGTTCTTCTTTATTACTGTAATATTCTGGATTAACACATAGGGTACTTTCATCCTGGAATAAAAAACAGACCATCAACCAGCACCTACTCAAATGGTTGGTGGCATATTTTATATATTCCCTTAGAAACTGTTCGTTTTTCCAGGATGAAAGATACCCTATGTGCTAATACAGAATATAATAATATTATTAAGATAATTGGTGTGCGTACTATTTATATCTTCACGTGCCTGAAAGAATGATGTAATATTCTGGCACCTTCTTTCTGCACTCTTAAATTAATCTGTATGCCTCATTGCGAGACGAGTACTAAGACACACTATTCAATTCGTACAACGACTTCACTCCAGTACGGGGTCCTGGAATACTAACTCACGAAGTTTCTTGCTGGCCGAGCACGAAGCAAGCAAAGTATTAAGAGATTAGGGCGTCTTTGCCAGGTTAATGGATTGAGAAGGGGGGAGAGGGCTAATGGATGGCCGCCGAGATCCAAGAAAGAATGCGACGGAGAGGAGCAAGGGAGACGAGCAGGTAGAAATGCCATAGTACAAATACCTTTCAGGAATAAGGGTAGGTGAGGTACTATTGGTTTGTTAATTTCAAACACTTGAATACTTTAAACATGATGTCAGTTGAATATTACTGCCTACTTGCAGGGTTAATGGAAAGAGAAGAAATGAGAGAAGAATTCTTACAGATAAATGAAACGTATTTGGTGAAACTGATCAAAATGCAGCTATGAGTTTTTAAAAATCATCTCAATCAAGGGACGAGGTTTACCACCACTTTCCCCCTCCCCTTGCCACTCCTTGCCAGACACTTAGGGAAGGGCAATGCCTCCCTGCCCCCCCCCTGGTGTAGACACCCATGATATCTCTCACTCTGATATCAGCGCTTGTCGACTGCATATCCTTCAGCTTCACTGCAATTTGCATCTAGTGATTTGTAGTTGGAGCGAGTAGAGTTTTTTTGTACTTCAAGATTTTTAGGCTAGTTAGCAGATCAAGATTTTAAGGTTAGGTTTTTAGTACTTCATGGTTTTTAAGTAAGGTTTGTAGTACATCAATAGATTAGGCTAGTTATTACATCAAGTGTTTTATGTTAGGTTTTTAGTACATCAAAATTTCTAGGCTAGTTAGTATATCATAAAAAATTTTGTGTTAAGTTTTAAGTAGATCAAGATTTCTAGGCTAGCTAGTACATCAAGAATTTTATGTTAGGTTTTTACTACATCAAAATTTATAGGCTAGTTAGTACCTCAAGAGTTTTAGGCTAGGTTGTTTAGTACATCAAGATTTAAGGCTAATTGGTACATAAAAATTTCAATTTAAGTTTTTAGTACATCAAGATATCAAGGCTAATTAGTACATCAAGAGTTTATGCTAGTAATTATGTCAAGATTTTTAATTTGGGTTTTTGGTAAGCGATGGAAGCAAGCCAGTGCAAGTTCTGCGGCAAGGCTTTTGCGTTTAAGAATAGCTTGTTAGGCGTGAGAGGAACTGCAGCCTAATCCCACATCAGGTAGAGCAGCTGATGTGCGAAAGGTGTGGCAAAACTATTGCTCGCAGAGATAAACTACAAGAGCAGCTTCGTAGTTGCAATGGTGCCATCAGGAAAGTGGCCACCACCAACTGGAAGTATTGCTATAAGGCTTCCCAACATCTGACTCATGCACGAAGACATCAAGCAGGATGTGAGTTAAATACTAAATGCGGCCTATTGAAGTGCAACAACTGCAGTGTCCATTTTGCCCGCCGTGACAATTTGGCCATGCACCTGAAGGTCTGCAAGAGGAAATCAGCACAGTCAACCCAGAAGAGGAGATGTTTGTGGCCAATAGATAGTGCTCTACCATCCTGCTCGAGAACATCAGCCCAACCGAAAATCGTCGCAGGAGCTGGTGCAGTAAGTAGCCATGGTTTCGTCGAGGCAGAGCCAGCATTTCGTGGAAATTAAAATACATATGTAGCAGAGAATGATGGTGATGCCAGAGGTATATGTGACTACTTGGTAGGCATTCACGAGGACATTGTTGCACAGTTAACAGAAGACATAGAGAACCTTGGTGCAGTTAAATTTAACATCGTGCTGGAGTGTACTTATGGAAACCCAAGAGCCACATGAAGACCAGACGAATGCAAGAGCTTTTAAGACGAAAAATGTGCCAGTCTACAATACCGATGATATAGGATATGCAGTGTCAACAAGTATTGAGAAGCTCTGTACTGAAGAAAGAGAGTATGTCGAAAGAGGATCTGGATGGATGCTCATCTCTGTCAACTGGCTCCAACTCCGAATCAACAAACTAGATCCTATAAGACCCTCACCATGGATAAATTTGCCAGCTTCCATCGAGGCTAAGAAAGAGGTAATCAATACAAAAAATGAAGACCACGTGTGTTTTAAATGGGCAGTACTGGCCAAGTTCATGGAAAGTACTCATCTGGAACATGTCGACAAGAGATACAGCAATGTTGAAGACAGGTACGACTTTTCAGGCATCGCATTTCCAACACCAGTGCGTCAGACAAAATTGTTCGAGAAGAAGAACCAAGGAGCATCAGTTAATATTTACTCCATTGATGGAAATGAAAAGATTTTTCCTCTCCGAGAGACCAGTGAAGAAAAGGACGATCATATAGACTTGCTGCTTTTGTCAGATGAAGAGACATCACACTCCTGCTACATTTCAAATTTCTCCCAACTGGTACGATCCCAGAAGATCGCTCATTATGGTATAGTACATATATGCAAGAGATGCCTGATGCATTTCGACAATTAGTCATGAATGTCTGGGCTGAAAGATCAACAGTGTCTGGCTGAACACGAGAAATTGTGCTCTGGATATGCACCACTTCGAGCTGAAATACCACAGCCTGGAAAGGATGGGAGGCCTCCAGTGCTATGCTTCAGAGATATTAAATACCAGTGTAAACTACCGATTGTGATCTACTCAGATTTCGAAGCCATTTTGGTACGGATTCAGACCTGCCAACCTGATCCTGAGAAGGCTTTCACAATGGCATACCAGAAGCACAAACTTACAGCTTCTGTATTTTAGTACACGTAGACAATATCATAATTCCTGCAACACTGACTTCGGAGCTGCCATAAAAACCTGTACTCTTCACAGGTATGGATGCGCCAAAGATTTTATTGAGAAAATTGTTGAGATCGGCGAGAAAGTGAAGATCTAGGAGACTTCATTGAAGATGTTACCACTAACTCCAGCACAACATTCATCATATCTCCAGGCATCAAGATGCTGCCACTGTGGAGGAAGCTTCTGCAAAGATAACGTGAAGGTACGGGACCACTGCCTTTTTTAGCGGAAAGTATATTTGAGCAGCCTGTAACAACTGCAATTTGCTCAGAAGACGACAGACGAGGCTTCCGGTATTTTTTCATAACCTGACATACAATGAAAATTTCATCTTCAAAGAACTGGAGTATGACAACAAGGGCATCACCATCATACCACATAATGAAAAGATGATTACTTTTGGAAAATCGCTTGGAGAGATGTTCAGCATTCAATTTATCGACAGTTTCCGTTTCATGGCCAGCAGCTTGTCAACCCTAGTGACGAACCTGCTAGCAAACAAGTTCAACAGTACATCTAAATTATTCAGTTCCAATGAGCTGGCTCTAATGACAAAGAAGAGAGTCTTACAATCTCGTTATATTGACAGCATCGAGAGACTGGATGAGACAGAGCTACCATCAAAGGAGAAGTTTGATAATAGGCTGACAGATGCGAACATAAGTGATTCCAAGCACGCTCATGCTCAGCAAGTATTGAAAAAAATTGACTGCCAAACCTTGAAGAATTATTCAGATATTTACATAAAAACAAATGTACTACTACTCATCGATGCATTTGAAAACTTCCGTAGGCTCTGCCTAGACATGTATGGACTAGACTGTGTTCACTACATAAGTTTACCTGGCTACGCATTTGATGACATGCTGAAGGCGACTGATGTGAAACTCGAACTTTTGACCGATTATGACATGTACATATTTCTCAAGAATGGCATAAGAGGTGGTGTGGCTTTGTGTGTAAAGAGGATTTGTGTTGCAAACAACATGTATGATGATGAGAACTATGTCCTTTATGAACCAGCGAAATACCTTATGTACATGGACGCTAACAATTTGTGAGGTTGGGCGATGAGTTTGCCTCTACCTCTAATGCATTTCAAGTGGACCAATACTGACCTTGACATCATGGGTGTGCCTGACAATTCTCCTTTGGGATACATAATCGAATTTAATATAAGTTACCAGTCTGAACTGCACAGTGAACACAAGGATGTGGTGCCCTCTATAAGCAGAGGATGCAACAAGGCAGCTATACAAAGCCCTTGTGTTGCCCTAGAGTGAGTGGTGTAGGATAAACCCCCAAAATTGGCACCAATGCAAAGCAAAGCTAAACACTGCTGTTGAAAAGGTGAATTGTGGTTGAGAAACATTAAAAAAAAACCATAGAAAAAATTGTGAATCCACTGTGATATGAGTTCCAAAATAATGGTGTCAAATGGATGTTGACCTAACACTGAAACCCATACATTTGCCATAAAAACTTCCAGTATGGCTTTATTAATACAAAGATAAATTGTATTGATAAGTTAATAGGCAACGACCCATAAGTTGCCATATATACATGAATATACCTTGTTTACTACTCCAATCAGAAATTTGTACTGACAGGTAATGAGCAAAAACTATCTCCAAAATTTATCGGTAATATGCCCAGATAATGCAGTGTCAAATTCCAAGTTAACTCTAATTTCTCCTCATCCAAAATGCGGATTGAACTACACAGCAGTGAATATACAATAGTATTTATTTATAATTGAGCCATTATGCACTAAAATTACCATTCATTTCTTAACAAAATACTATTAAACGTGGCAATCTCATTATTAGGCAATAACCGCAAAGTGTAAGCGCCCATTTTCAAATTCATCTTAAAATTGAATGTTAAAACAAACTCCTTTTAAAAAATATTTTCTACCATTACGAGACATTTTCAGGTGGTTTTGATAACAAAAATGCATTGGTACCATTTATCTTACTAAATGCCATCAATAATACATTTAAGAATTTACCAGGTGGTCTTGGATAACACAAGTAAATGGGCATAATTTTTCCTGCTAAATGTCATTAAAAATACCTTTAAGAACTTACCATCATTTCTTTTAGAATCATGCTTGCATCATCAAAGAAATTCAAAGTCCCGAGCCCTAACTAAGCTGCATTGCCAGACGGGCATAATGACTAACATGTTTATGAACTTAACTTTTGAAGGTCTAGTCTGATTCTCGCAGAGCCGCCATCTCCCTCGACTGGCTCTCCACAACCACCTTTTATACAAAATTACACATTTTTACAACATCCAATGTTCAACAAATTGCTGTCAGGCTCTTGATTGCGCAACCATTCCCATGCTCCACCACAAAAAAATCATCAGGTTGGGGTATACTCCAATAGCTGAAGACTCACAGGTTCGTAGCAAATCACGAATGCCTTGGCTTTCTCCATCCCGCCGACCTACAGAGCAACTGGGGTGTGTTCACTTTCCTCGATATATTGACGCAGAGCAGACCCAGCTAGATCGGCACCATGCATGCTCCAGTTACCCTTACATCGCAGCAGTTCTCAACATTCAGTCCGCCCTCATCACGGCAGTCAGACACCATCTCTACGCAGCTCGTCTCGGCGATTTTGGATTGCGTGTTGGATAACCAACATGCCGGCGACGCTTACAGTTGATTTCCAATCTCCGTTGGTCGTGGATTCCGTGCAGAATTCACCCAGATGTCACCAATTTCCTCCAAAAGGCAATTAAGTGAAGCAACAACATCGTAATGTAGTTAGTGAACATTTAGACAGCACAGAAACCTGTCCCATGGGACAGAAGAAATTTTCAAGCCAATACTTATCCAGAAATATTTTTATTATCAATCTCAAAAACTCATAAACATCTCCAAAATTCATTTTCCGTATGAAAAACAGAAACGTATGCGAAAATCGTCATGTCCAAATAGGGTACTTTTTATTCATTACTTGTGAGCAAACTGAAAAAAAATGTGGTAAATTTGAGGACATATTTCCAGTAATATTCCATCTATTTTCCATCCAATTTGACGTGTCCAACAATGGTGAAGGAAGGTGGGGGCAAAGGACAAATTTGAGACACCTGTCTCAATTCCTCCCCCCTCCCAAAGAAGACTTATAGAAGATCCATCATGTACCAATACTGCCAAAAATTCAAAATATCATAAGAAAGGATCGGATGAAGTAGTAGACATAGAATCGAAGACGAGAAGAGCTTGAAGAAAAAGAAGACACCACTTGATGAAGATCCAGAACCTCAGCATGCTCGTGAAGTTCCTTCGGTACAGGAAGAAAGATTCTCCCATCATCTTGAAGTTCTCACAAGATAGAAGAAATGAATATCACAGAAGTAGTCCAGATGAGCCCAAGATGATTTCTCCATGAAGTGGCCAGCTTCAGTGAAGATCCATCCCGAGATCCATCCGTTGGGGTAGGTCCAAAAGCAAGTAGGTCCAATGTGGTACCAAGATGTCCAACCAAGAAATCTGGGTGGGGAAGTCTCTGCAGCAACTTCTCTACTACAGTGTGGTAGTCGTCACCAAAACAAAAACAAAACTTACACAAGCAAGATGACAGTCAGAAAACTAAATGCAACCTCCTCAGTATCAAAAGTACTCCAAAACAGGTACACAGTACCATGATGGCTAGCTCCATTTGATATGCCTGGTTTTCTTATTTCCCTAACTAAGTAACGTATTTATTTATGAAAGCAGGTTCCTACAGATAAAAACATCTTACACTATATGAGATGACAACTCAACAAATATGAAAGAATGGAACACCTTACTTCTACATGAAGATTAAAACCCTGTGAAATGAGCATGGATGAAAGATGACGACTCCACCAGGATCCGACCTAAAATCACACTTAAAAATCCAATGATGATAATGATGATGATACAAAATTTTAACAAACAATAACATTTGATTATAATAAATATCAATACCCAAAAATCACTAATACATTACCAAAGTTCCACATTCCACTTGCATTTCGTGCAAAAGACAATCAAGTACTAGAAGTGCTCAGTTTCACTTGAGAGAGATGGGCTTTATTTAAATGACCTGGATTAGAAACATCCTCCAAAAGAATCGTACATGGGGTCAGAAATTTCCGAACCCAAAAGGGTCCTGCAAACTTAGGTACCAGCTAAATTGAGCAGCCTTGTTAGTTAAGAGGTGTGTCTCCAAAAACACTTTGTCTCCTGGCTTTATGGACACTGAACCACTGTGAAAATCCTTATGAGAAGCCAGTTTCTGATGGTATTTCCTGAGATTCTTTGTTGTTTTGGCCCAAATTATATTTAAGTAATTTTTCTATGCTGCTTCCCAGCAAAATTCTGGCAATCCCTATGGATGTATGAGGGGATGCACTGAAAAACTTGTGTATATTTTTTATATAAATTAATGAATTCTTTTTATAAAAAAATCTCTTATTTCATAAAAAATCCTTTCATAATTTTTTCTTAACAATGACATCAGTTGAAACAATCTTTGTACACGATGGAGAAGATACATACAAACATACACACACAATTCATGGAGAGAAGTAATATATTTTTATTTACTTGTGTTGGTATGGTTTTAGTATATGCAAAGTCCTACATGAATGGTCGAGTTCTACACCAGCGGAAAAATTTATAATTCCTACATGAGTGGGGGAAATATTCAGTCTTATAGGAGGTGGAAAAAATATTCAAATTCCTACACAATGTTAAAATTTAAGTTCAGTGTAAGTAACAATGTCGTCATCGTCGTCGTCCTCCTCCTCCTCCTCCTCCTCCTCTGCAATCAGGGATCATTATGGGTCAAGTGTCAAGGGTAATGGGCCAAGGGTTATGGTTCAAGGGTCAAAGAATCAGTCCTGTGAGTAGCCGGTCTGACAGTTACCTACTTTAAATGTGACCATAATTTATAAGTGGGCGAAAATAACACAAGGACCAAATGTATTTATTTTAAATTTTAAATAAATCTAATTTTCGGACAGGACAACGATGATTAGTTAGCGAGTCGGTCAGAAGTTTATTAGACTCATCTGGTAGGTTCCCTCCCGGGTAAACAAAAAATAACATTATTTTCGAATTAAAACTAATTTTTTTTCCCTGTGGTAACTTGATAATGAGGTTTTATTTTCCTGTAGATTATTACAACACTGACTTTGGTGTAAGGGGCAAAACATTTAATATGTTTTTTTTTTACTGTATGTTGTTTCACCTTTGATATGTGTGTATATAGGTGCGATCGACAAAAAATAAATATTTAGAGCGAAATATTCCAAGCCTTGTTAGTTAGCGATGGGGTAAGTCGTGCCTCCTTGTTAGTTGAGGTCAAAGGCAGGCCTTCGTATTCGCAATTAATCTTCACTGTATAGCGAGAGAGAATGCTTCCAAATCGATCTTAACTTTCCCTGATACTATGGTATCAGCATGGAACACAGTTCTATATGCAAATTCTCCCATCGCTCGTAAAAAAAAACGCCGCCCGATATTTTCTAAGACCGAGAGAAAAATAACATTGTTTCGGCTCTCGAACACAGGTCCTTACGCCTTTAGAGATGGCTTAAATCATATCAGGTACACATGAATACTAAACAGTGAGAAATTAATATACGAACATCGCTAAAAATGTTTCCATAAGTCAGGTCACTAATCGAATTGCGAAACACTTATCTCACCCTGAATCCTATATCCGATGCTTAAAACTTGCATTTCCCGTTTATTATTCATTCCTAAAGCAGTCTCTGAAACACTCAGCAAAATTAAAAAAATTTTCCCAAGTCCGATAGAAAAAATTAATATTTCAATGGTTTCGGGCTTCGATCTGGAGACGCTACGCACTACGCCTAACCAATGGATATTGCGTAAATGTTTATAGTTGGTGCGTATTAATTAGTCAGAAAAAATCACATACATAAGTTCGTTTAAAACGATCCAATGTACAGGTCGGTATTCGAACTGGGGTCCCTAAATCATTTTTATTCATTGCCCAAAAATTGGGGCTCGTATGTATGTGTGCGTAAATATCTTTCATTAGACATATTGTAAATTATAAACCACGTTTCTTACACGCAAATTATAAATAATTTGTTCTGTTGTAAAGCAAAAACATTAAATGTACAGTGATGTATCAAACATATGTTTTACAAACTCTTCTGCAGTCTAAATATAAACACGAAATAATAATAATAAAAAGGAAGTATAGCAGTGTATACTTTTTTTTTTACTATTCAACACATAAATATTACCCTATATTTGTCCGTGAATATTACGTGCGCATTGATTGTTACTTCCAACTTTTTCTGAAACCCTGCCCAAGTTCTACTTCCAGGATCTTCCTTCGCCTCATGCAAACAAAGCTTAGAAAATTATACCAGAGGACAACGTGGCGGATACGTGCGCGTCACGACGCAACCGTTGGACATAGCCGTGATATCACCTGGCGCGACGCTTCGCAATGCATCATACACCCGCACCGTCCTGCTGATACGCACACTAGGCCTTCGCGTTATCTAAGCACGTGCGCTGCACAGCGCATCGTTGTCCCCCGTGTGCACAGCACGTCGCTTGTCCGCGGGGGCTGGCAGTCGCTCGTAGCCGGGGACACGCAAAACTTCGCGTTATTATGTGGCATCAGGCTGTTTGCACTACAGCCGATATCTTTCCTCCCTTGGCCGCTGCATACTCCTGCATTCACTCGCTTTCCGGCCGAACTGCACGTGATTGGGGAACGCAATTTTGATGCGTTCGTTTGTTCGCGCACGGTTACCCAGGGTGTGTCACGTAAAGTATAGTCCAATGACAAACGTGTTGTGAAGGTGCACGTGATTGAACTCTAACGTGTCCTCGAGTAATAGCGCGAATTTTGCAGGTCTCTTCTCATAGCTGGACTTCTGTACTCTGGCACGCCACATCACCAAACAGTTCGTCATGCAAGCACAGATATTTTGACAGATGGAGGTTTATTTCTAGGAAAACCAATACAAATCCGAGGCATTGAGACACATTTATTTAAGATTTTACAAATTTTTAAATAATACATTTTTTGGGTTTTTTTTAAAATAAAAAAAGTTAATTCTTAGGGAAATTTCAAGGTGAAAATGACCTAATTTGGGGTGCAGAACATGCGATTTTAGGGGGAAAACGGTGAATCCGAAATGGTGGTCCTGGCATTGGGTTACATAATCGAGATGGTATCATGATTGTATGCACCTTTATAAGAAGAGTCAGGCGATATATAACACTTAATATTTGCGCTTTTAAATGTTATAATTATAAAAAAATATTTAAATTTAAAAAAATAGTAAATTTTGAGATTTTTGGAATTAAAGGTCAAACGTTCTAAATCCTGCTCTCCTGACCGCGAGAGCAAGTCGGGTCACTGATCCCTGTCAGAGGAAATAACTGAAAATGGACTTTCCTGGGGAGTCATTTTTTGCACCTTCGGAAAAACGGGAAATTTTTTTGGGAAAAAGGGGAATTTTATTGTATGTTTGGGGTAAAATATGCGATTTTATGAGAAAAAAATTTCCAACATGGCGGCCAGAGCCCGAGCCCTGACCCTGGACTCTGTCCCAGACTTCGCTATGTCCTACTACTATTGTAAAAGGATTGTTATCAATAGAGACCGCCAAAATAAGCGTTATTATTTCGGGACACATAAAACTCAACACACATGTGCTATACGTATTTCATTGGGCCATACTTTATTTGACATGCCCCAGACAACTCTGCGCCAATAAATGAACTCTTCACTGATGTGTTCCCCCCCCCCCCCAATCACGTGCAGTTCAGTCAGAAAGGCGGTGACTTCGCATCTAGGGGGTAATGTAAATAGATAGAGATCTGCAGAATTCGCGTTATTATTTGGGGACACTTTAGACTTCAATCACGTGTACCTTCACAACACGTTTGTCATTGGACTATACTTTATGTAACACACGCCCTGGGTAACTGTGCGCCTATAAACGAAAGCATCATAATTGCGTTCCCCAATCACGTGCAGTTCAGCCAGCAAGGGAGTGAATTCAGACGTATGCAGCAGCCAATGGAGGAAAGATATCGGCTATAGTGCATACAGTACTGTGAAGTTCAGTCTGATGCCACATAATAACGCGAATTTCGCATGTCCCTACCGATGACACATTTATAAATAACACAATGATTAACTTATTTTATATAATAACGCAAAGCCTTGGGATACGAAGATGATGTAGCAGTGATTTCGCCAAAAGAAGTCATCTGTAGCACTAAAATTTCGTATCACAATATCATACTTTGCCCTAGAAACATGTAGGCCTAACCCTATTTTCATCTGACCATACAATATTCTTGTAAGCGTATATAATATGCTTGTAGGCATACGCACATAAGTATTTGTTCATATGCGTAGAAATATAAAAGTTTTTATATTTTATATATATACATGCTTTTTAGTATGTAAATTATTAAATATTTATATGTGCATTATTACATAAGCAGGCGCACGTTTCTGCTTATTTTATGATCCATTGCTCGAGGGAACAGAAAAGTGTAATACATTTGAGAAAAAATTTTAAGATCAGATGTGGTAGCCAAATTTTTCCATCAAACAGATTTGGATAAATCATCAACTGTTATCGGTATGCACAGTTCTGAAAAGCTATACTCTTCAAACATAATAAAAAATAGAAATGGTTCAACATGCAAAAATTTTTGGTGGAAACTGGAGTCGTCAAATTTTTTTCCGACAAATATGTCGGGGTTCACGAAGCTTCAGTGACGTCACACACTACAAACTTCCTTTGACCAACTTTGTTGTTGCGTGAAGTTGAATTTACCACGTGACATGCTGATATAACTTCAACATAACATACCGGTTAGCGTGGTGTTTCTGGCAATTTCTATTCAAGAAACGATTTTACCACTTATCAAAGACGAGGAGCCACTGTGAAATACGGTAAGATTTTATTATAAATTGTTGACATGGGGCAAACGTCTACCAAGGTTGGGATTATCATTGTTAAAAGTTTGCCAACCAAAAACTTTCGCCACTAGGTAAGCGCTAGTTTCGCATATGTACCAGATCTTCTCCATTTCCTACGTTAAAAAAAAAAAAAGGGTATTGCGATAATCCTAAATCAAATATGAAATAACTTTATAAATAAATAAAATCTTTATGTTTTATAGTTCAGGTAGGATAACATTTTAATTAAATGTTACCTATTGGAGGCCTGCGCACCTAGAGACGCAAATTTTCCCTATATAGGCCGTTCAAGATAAATTGAGCACTTTTGAAGCCCTGCCATGTAAGTAATAAACACCGTGTATACATTCACCATACCCAATACCAAAAGTCCGAGGTCACAATGAACTGTATTTATTGGTTATTACGTCTGATATAACAGCTTCAAAAAGTGCTCACTTTATAGTGAACAGCCTGTACTAAACTCTCCCAATATAAATATCGTTTTGTTCCTAACATGAGTATAAACCTTGAATGGGGTTAACACAAAACGAGCTCCATGTTGACACCGTGGTGAATCAGCCTTTAGGTCTTGTCACACTGTCAAATTTTGACCTTCAACTATATTTGACAATGGAATTTGAGGACAAAATACGGCCATCAAATTTTTCCTTCCAACAAATTTTGTCTAATAATCTTTAATGTGTTTGAAAATGTTTCTCACTGTCAAACTTTTTTATTGAGAGAACCTAATTTGAAATATTATTTAAAAATTATTTTCATAGTGAGATATTGCGTTTTTTTTAATGCGGTCCAGTACAGGAAGAAACGTAAATAATATTGTAATTAATTTTCGTTTCTTTACTAAATTTAAGTTTCATTTGTAAGACATGTTTTTTTGCACAGTGAAATTAAAAAATTTGATGCATCTGAGTTCGTTATATTATGTGCAATATTCACTTATTATAAACATTCATGCCCAGATAGATTCTACACAAATTAATTATCTTCATAACTTACTTCGTATCCAAGCAATTGTTCGTTATTTTAAGTTTCTCGACGTCAATTTGTGTTGCACGCGATTCTAACTGGCTGAGACCGTCAAACATCAAATAAATTTGAGAACCGGTCCAATTTTAAAATTGTTTGATGGAAACTGAAGCCAGCCAACTTTTTCAGACAAATATGGCGGCGTTTATTACGTTTCAACGACGTTGTAACAGTCCAAATTTCTTGACCAAACTTTTTGGAAGCAGCTTGACGGAAAAAAATTTGGTAGTATTACAGGGACTTTATAAAGACAACAAACGTTGGCTAGCTTCGCAATGGCGCCACGGGCCGACCGGAGCTTGCATAACTGCGAGCTGATTGTTAGGAAACTAATATATCGCAGAGGGATATTGTTGACGGGTCCGTTCTTTCAAGCATGTAAAACGCGTTCTCTCGAGAGTGTTACGATGGTTGGGAGGCGGAGCCAGACAAACCATCTTGTAGAATATGTACCCTTGCATTAAATGTAGTAACGTATCATGTAATAAACAGGCAAAAATATAGCCTAGTCACGGTTTCTTCACACTTTTAGAGTGTGTTGTGTTTGGTTGTATCCTAAATATGTAATTTATCACAAGCGTTATATACTTTTTTTTTTAACAGTAAAGTATATCATTTTGGTTAAGTTTAACACTCTTATTTTAACTATAAGTTATGTTTCATGTATAACTAATATGAATAAAAATAGGTGTGTTGGTAATACCTTGTAAGAAATAGTTCTTACATTGGGTACACACGAATGCAGTGCATCAGGTCTCTGGTGTAATTTTCCGAGCTAGTTTGTACGAGGCGGAGAAATATCCTCAAAGTAGAACTTAAGAAGGACCTCCTAAGGAAAGTTGTAAATAACCGTGAATGTAGTATAAACTAAATAAAACCACACCCCAGCCACATAAGCCAATTATTCCGCCTAACTCTAAGGCATTGAACAGCCACGCGTCATAGCGAAGGCTGTTTTATTGCAAAATGAGCGGGTTAGTGTTACAGAAACGCGGCTATTTTTTTGTGCACTTGGATTCGTCTTGCAATTTTAGCAAGTATTCAGGTCTACTATATTCACTGCTATGTGAGAGTAACGACTCCTATTTTGTTTTGTTTCTGAGTGTATGGGGGATGAAATTGACATTTCGTGAAGTTGTGTTGTGCACGTGTGCATATACGAATGATGAATGAGTGTGCAAGTGAATGAGTGAGAGAGTAATTAAATTGTATTTTTTCGTTTGTTTAGTATTTAATTACATACTTATAAATTTTAATACATAATTTTAATGTTTGAATTTCTAGCAAGTGTAAGTGTATTATGTGATGGGTCCAGTGTAAGATAAGGCGGCTATGCCTTAGCTGCACCCTTAAGCTGTCAATAAATAAATACGTACATTATCATGGGCTGATGATTATCATTTGCTGATATTTTTACAAATTTTTTTTCTTTGACCAGTAACAATGTCTGTGTGTATATATATGTATATATATATATATGTATATATATATATATATATATAATAAAATAACATTATTTCTCAATTTTCGAGGGTGAATTACACTCACTCTTAATAAGCTTTTTAGACCAATAGTCGTACGCATATAAAATTTATTAAATGGAACCATTTTTGTTGAACACAAAACTCCGCTGCATATCAATAGACGTCTTTGATTATTACTTACTGTGTTATTTTGTGAAACTGAGATCTCAGCCAGTTGATATGGGGCAATTCAGCGCAGTTTTGTCATTTGGTGCAATGAAATTGCTTTGAACACATTTCGAATATCTTCCATGTCTATTTCATGATTGTGACAATGTTGTGTTACAACACGGCAGTTTTTTTCCGACGGTTTTTAGTAATTTTTGTTACAAAGTGCGTAAAATTTTTCTATTACATATGGGTCCTACTACGAAGTCTCTGTGTAACCATCTGCATTTATTTACTATCGTGGCACTGAAGACATTTCTTCGCCCACCGTACACGTGTATAACAACAAATCATGCAGTTACTTATCCATCATAACAAAATCCCGAACCTTCATTCCTAACTCATCTTTATTTAATAGCCTGTATTTACAGCGACCGAATCATTGATAAATGTGCTTACGAAAATTAGCATTGCTCCGCGATTACGACACCACATACAGTAACTGAATTTGGAAAAGACGTCCAAGAAGGCATGTTCTAGTGCTAACCAAGGGGCATGTTGACACGATGTTTTACATTAGTTCCTAGACCAGATTGGTAGCTAGCAAACATGATTCAAGCTGCTCACCAACTACAAAGTTTTTGATCGTATCACGATAATCTTTTCTGTGAAATTTGGTGTAGAACGTAAGACATCTGTGATGTCATTCCAGTGTCGTATAAATATATTTCAGATAAAAGTAGGACTACTTCGTCAAAAAAAAGAGTGTGTGTTGTGTGTGAGCTGTGTACATATTATATATATATACTATATATAATGTATATATGCACACACTACATGTAGCTAAAAATCACCTACAAACTCTGGAAGGTGATTTGTAAAGAATATATAAGACGTAAATATATGCACTATTTTCCCTTAAAGATATTAGTAGAGCTATGCACCCCCAAAAATAAAAATTTTGAAATGATTTTCGGTGAATAGTGTGTTGTAGAAAAGAGACCTTACATCTGTGAAAATGTGGTTGGTATCGTCATCCTCTTTCATCAGGTAAATTGTGCCAATTCTTAACAAAAAACCACGTAGCAACCCTTATTATCCAGATGAAGGGGCATTATATTACCGACCACATTTTCGCAGGTGAAAGATCTCCGTTTCACAAAACGATTTGTTGCTTAATCGCAAGTAGTTCCTGATATTTGCAACGAAAATCATTTTAAACATTTGATTTTTGAGGGTGCATATCTCCCCTAACAATCACTTTAGGGAAAAATGGTTCATTCGCTTTCGTCTTATATTTTCGTCAGCAATCACCTCCCGGAATTTGTTGGTGATTTTTAGTTACATGTTGCGTGTGTGTCTATATATATATATATATATATATATATATATATATATATATATATATATATATATATGTGTGTGTGTGTGTGTGTGTGTGTGTGTGTGTGTGTATGTATATATATGTATATAACATTCTCAGTTAATCCCCTCGTGCCATGGAAACCTATTCAAAGACAATTTCAGATGGAGAAAACACACCCCCTCCCCTCTAGCTATCTACACTTGATTAAAGTAAGCATGCCTCGTTTTAAACGTTTTCAAGACACAATACTCTTGTGTTACAACGTTTTATTTGAACAAATTATCAGCGTCGCTTTTAATGAGAATAAATCCTTAGCTAATAACTGATAATCAGACAGACAACCAGATAACATGAAACCTACGATGCTAGTTACAAACACGAATAAACGAGAGAAAATGACTCTTTTTGAAATATAAATGTTAAGTCAACAGAAATAATTTTATTAGAAAACAAAAGGATAATTTATTAAGAGTTTACGATTTTACACTTGCTTCTAGTCCCGATCGTAGACAACCCGAAGACTCTCTTAGACGCTCATGTTTATGTTAATGCAACACAGGCCTCTGTCTGCAACACAATGGCTTTTAGAATTTTCCCCTGACTCACCCGACCCCCACGGAGCATACATGGATTGTGTTTCCACGACCATTTGTCACTTTGTCAAAGGGTCGCCCCCTAGGTTCCCTCACACCTCTTTCAATAGCGCAGCCATCAGTAACGGCTGGGTGAATATTCTAAGACAACTCCGCCATTGGCGAACAACCTCACGAAGCGTTGTAAATTGTTTTGTTGAATTAACCCCGCCCATTACATTTCAATTTCTAATCGAAGGTGTACGGAGGTACAATAAGTATTTATATAGTTAAAACGCATATTTACATGAGCAAGTAAATGAACACAATTATTTCTCACGACGTCAGAAATCGGACAAGTATTGGCAGTTAAATGTTTCAGCTCAGATAGCTTTCCCTGGACAAGTTTGGTACTACGCAATACCAAGTGGATTTGAAATAATGATTAATAAAACATGATTGGTTAGTTGGAACCTTTTAAAAGAAAGAAACTCTTTCACATTGGCTGCTCTAAAACCCATTTACAGGTACTGAAATTCATAACCAACCCCCTTCACAGGGATTGCAAATAAAATTAATTGCTTTTGAAATCAATGCTGGTTAAACAAAAGGCGTGTTATTACGAGAAAAGCATACCAGACTAAAAATTAGTTAATCTCGGGAATTTAACCCAAATTATCTTGAGGGTCATCCTGATCGCTAAATGCTTGGCTACCAAGCACCACAGCTAATTTTTTTATAGTTGTAAATCGTATTGTTATAACGTTTGAATTTGCAACATTAAAACAAAAATAATATTAGTTAAATAATTTAAAAAAATATTGATATTCTATTTAGTTAATAATTTTATCAAGAAAAAAATAACTTAATTTGTTTTACAATATTTTATGCAAAACTCATAAACGTTTATGCACTATTAAAATACAGTCCACTATATTTTCACTATCAGCATATTTAAAATCAATATTTAACACACCGCATCGTAGAATGATTTGTTTATGTGTACAAACCCAAAGATTGCGATTTTATTCTTTTGATGTATTTAAAATACAACTGAGCTCATACAGCGGCGATCATTCTGAACGGCACATGACAGAGAATTTCCCTTTTCGGAGGTATCATCAATAGTCCAAGTAATCCCATATGCTGAACACAAGACCCACAAAGAAATTGTGTATTTTTCCTGACAAAATATCCTCCAGAGATGTTTGCATTTGTCAGATATCTGGCTTTCATCATCCCACTTCTCTCTGTCCTACCAGCCTTTTGCTTTTTCTCACCTCTTGGTTCGCTAATATGGTTTCCTTTAATCTTTTTCCACTGTCCAAATGTTGTCTTATTTCTCTGTTATACTGTGTGCGTTGCAGACATATTTTTTCCCGAAACACGTTTTGGCCGTCCACATTTGACTATGGGATGACACAGTTGTTCGTGCTTCGTATGAGTATTTTGAGATAACTGAAAGAGATTATCACATTTATTCATATCGCTGAAGTTCGTAATAATAGGAAATCGGAGAAATAAAATACTCATGCCAGCGTTATAAATAAAAGATAAGAAAATATTAAAAGTTTAGTACAACCCTGCATAAATGTTCCTCAATTTCACAGAAACGCAGGAGAAAATTACTGTGCTGTGCTCCCGAGTTCAGATAAAAGTGAAATTAGCACTGCTGCTGTTTTGGGAGTGCTGCATTTTGTCGGATAAACGTTTGGGCTAAAACTGTGCACTTCAAACTGCAGATAAGCCATTGGAACAGTATGGTAAGCCTACTGGCCAAAATGTTGTTAAGCTAAAAATTATGTCAAAGGGTTTTTTTTTTTTTTTGTCATTTCCGAAGTTTCAAAATTTGTGTCCTTGGGTTTACTGGGTATGATAATCCCACTTCTTATCGATTATGTTTCGTGATCAAGATACGATGCATTATAGTTAATAAAAACTAAATTATGTCTAGATTTTTTGCGGTGTAGCTGCACCTACACGGTATATAAAATTATTTATAATGGAGACTTAAATACCTTTATTCCAAGCAAATATTTCTAAAAAACTTTTAACTACATTCTTATTATTTTTATTGTTCACTATGTAAAATACTTTGAAAACGGCTAATACATTATACACTGTGTCGCAGATTGACTGGACATGGAACCATAAGGTAATATTTTATGCATTTGAGTTACATATATGTTTGGACAGTAATATTTAATTGATTTTGCATATTATTTGAATGTTAACGCAATTCTTTTCACGTGTTTATTATAGTTTATGTTAACATTTCACTTCCTTAATTTATATATATATATATATATATATATATATATATATATATATATATATATATATATGAACCACCAGTCCACTATTCTATGATAATTTTCACACATTGTTCTGAATTCTACATATGGTTATGTCACTATTTTTATTATTATATTAATATGTTTGATTTGATTTTCAGTAATTGTTTCATAATTTCAAAGGTAAAGACATTGAACATGTAATGCGTCTAAATTTTCGTTGGAATTTTACTTTTGAAATTCCAACGCCATCATAAATTTATTTTAGAAATTATGCTCCCAGAAGTTAAGGTTTTGGCAGTCGCAGCAGCAATATTTAAAAAGAGGCTGTAGGCTAAGTAGTAGATAATAATTTTGAGTGTTAAACTGACTAAGCGAAAAGGACGCCGAGACTACGACGCCGGCGCCGTGCAACGAGATAGCGCCAGAGGACCTCAGGTGACGCCAAGGCAATTTAATGGATGGAAAGCTTAAGTACATGAACTGTTTTTCAAGTATTGAATTTTAAGGAATCTGAACTTATTTTGCTAAAGTTACTATTTAGATTTTTCAACGATTTGACTGTGAGTTCCATGAGTATATTAAATCAGTAGTCCCGAACTTTCGCATATGACATAGTACAGCTGGAGCAATATGGAATGAGGAATTAAAGACTTATTTTGAACTTTCAATATAAATCCAGAGTAATTTTATTTGGTGAAATATCATATTTGAGATTATTAAGTAATGAACTGACTTTTAACATTTGATGAATTATCAGTGAATGTGATCCAAGAAATCTAAGAATTTAAGTAAGAGCTTACCAAAGTTTCTGGAAATTTAAGTACAGAGGAGGCGATTTCCGGTGGAACCTGATTAATATTTTGAACTGATATCTCAGGTAAAAGATTTATTAATTTTTTATAGCAGCTCTAAAGTTTCATAGCATTTCTCATTGTTTTATTTTATTTTAATTTTGTATTCTGATTTATCCCTACTCTTGCTTGGATGGTGGTATGTCATTTATGTTAATTATCTTACAGCACAATTTCATTTTTGAGTAAAGAGATTTCTGTCATACACAAATATTTAGTTTTGCACCTTGTTGAATTATTCACGTGCTTGGGTCTTTTATTTATTTCCTTTTTTTTTAAATTAATAAATTAACTATCAAGATTACACACGTTTGATTTAAATGAATTATTGTGAAGGTTGGAATGTGTTTTCTATTGCATGATGTTTATAGCATCGCCGGAGAGCTCCTGATTCCAGTGTGGTAAGACCAAGGTCACACCACGAATAATAAGGCGCCCAAAAATCTATTAAATCATTATAATTATTATTTCTCCCAACTAACACCAGATAGATTTACACATACGCTATTACAGACATTGTTTCGGAGTGGCGCACAACGAGAACCATTAAAAAAAAAAGTGGCTATCCCAACGTGTTGGCTATTACGTAAGAGTGGCGGACCACCACGGATGTTACAGCTGAGTGAAAATTTTGTACGAAGTTATTTAAAAGAACTGGCAAAGAAATTGCTGAAAACTTCCTAACCTTATAGATATCCAGTAACGGATTTTCCATAACTTAAAAAAATATATATATATATATTTCTTTGGACTTGAGTACTTTCCGCGAATTAGATCGCTCGTTTTTCTGCACTTGTGGAGTAAAAATCGGAATCATTAAAAAAAAATGTTTTGTAGCTCTTTTATTGTGCGTAAACAGAAATCGATATATCTGTTATGATGTGATGTTCGAAGAAGATCAGAAAAGTGTTTGGAGGCCATCATGACTACGACTACTAGAATGTCTGCTTTGCATGTACGAACGGCGTAGTTTAAAAAAACTAATTATTTAAGAAGTAGCGACATTTTTTTTTTTTTTTCATTTCCCGCTTACATTCAATCGTTTCAAGATATGCTAGTTTTTAAAGGCGAGTTGAGCTGATTTTCGATAATCGAAGTGAAATTGACTTCTCGATCGCCACTGGAACGATCATTTTTTCCATAAGCGGCAAAGAATACCACTGTAGCTCCGGAATAGTTCTTTACATAAATCCCACAGCTGTAGGAAACGCAGGTAGGTCTAGTATTTCATGTGCACATCGCTCATTTACCTTTTTCCGGCCTTAGCGGTCAGAGTTTCTGTATGTTGGAAACAAATATCGGTAAAGAATTTTTTGCGAAGATGCGGAGATATTAAATACCACACTCAACAAAACTTACATCTAGAAAAACGTGACCTACGTCCGTGGCTCACAAGGATTCGAACCCGCAACCTTGTTGATCTGTATGTACCTAGGCGACCTTTGTCACAGGAGTTGTCTACATTCAATATTATTGAGGAGAGATGCACGCAAGGAATACAGAAATAGGACATCTCAGGCAAGCTTCGATAAGGAATACCAGCTACTCAGAATAAAGACAAAGGACATTCACTCTGGAAAATGAGGATGTTTCATTGAAAAAGGAGGACAATTCAAATACAAGCGCCGAAAATTACTTATACTGGAGAACCAGGTATTAAATATTTTTCGAACGCAGTTAAATCTTAACAGCGTTGAAAAAAAAAAAAAAAAAACTTTAAACAAGTCGTTATCATTTCAAGCAAACATTTTTTTTTTAAATTCTGTTACTAACATAACATAATTTTCCAATTCAGTTTACATAATATGTGATGGATAAGTACTAGAAAAATAAACTTGCATGCTTACAGTTGTTTTACACAACAGACACTTTAATACATGCACCGCAGTATGTCAAATACACTTGAGCAAGAACGTGAACATAATTTACATGGTTTATCAAATTTTATGTATAGTTAACCAAGTCGATGCTATCACAAATGAACTATTTTAGAAAATCTGTTTCACAAAAAAATAATATCAAAATAATTAATAGATAGAAAAATATGATATTATACCTGGTCAGAACAAAGCCGAGCATTTTTGATCAGCACAAAAATTTCTGGCCGGGCGTAAAATAAATTGCTAGAAAAACCGACTAGTTCTCGTTTTGCCGGACGCCTGGTAAATCTTTTAACTTCTATGGACAGTAGAGTTGACTGCGTTGTCTTATTATCTTCGTAGGGTCGTGCAGTACCATATGGATACACCTACGTATAGTGTCGTGCAGTACCATAGGGTACGTAAACTGTCCTCCCTTTTCGTTCGTTTGATAACAGGTTTTCGTAATTTTTCTTCCCGTTTTCCTTGTAATTGTTGATTCTAATATTTTCTGTGTAATTCTTTGTGTTTTTTTTTCCTAATACTGACAAAAACTAATTCATGACTTACCATTTTCCATGTCTGTATTATTATTATTTTTTTTTTCGTTTTCGTTTTCCGTGTCTTGCTGGACTGCGTGGCAAGATGCTGCAAAGGCTCGTTGAAGAATATCACATTCGACGAAAATAATATTCTAATGGGTATAAAATGCAAGGGACCTCAATTAATTTTCTCTACTAATTGTAAAATTACTTTTTTTTTCAAGACGACTTTTAGAAATGGAATTAGTTTTGTTAACTTGCTACATACATTACCGTGAATACTCCCGTCATTGTTCTCTTTGAAAAGTAGCTACCTAGTTTCGGGGAGGGAATTAATTTTTTTTTTCAAATTTTAGTTTCAGAAGTACTTACTTAACACACGGGTTGACTACTCGAAAACGAGAGAAAGCAGAAAAATATTCCACATCGTGGGATCGTTCACACACATCATACTTGGGAATAAGCTACCGGAGTTTCCAACATATTTCCATTTCAGGGAATTTTGGCTAGTGACGAAGATTGTTTGAATGTGTAGCCAACTATGTGCTTGGAGTAGCTAAAATTGTTTTATTGCCCAGGTTAGGAACAAAAATAGAGTTTCTTCGTGGGAGAGTTTGGCACAGGGAAAATTCGTACCGTGCTTTTTGGTTAAATTAAACTTTTACTTATAATTTATATATGAACTACAACATTCCATTTATAATTGATATGAATGAAAACAGAGAGATAATACGTGAGTTGGTAATGCCTAGTAAGAAATAGATCTTATTCGAAATATCATTACACCGAGTGCGCACGAATGGGTGGGTTGTCCCTTTGGGGTAGTTTCCCATCACTGGTCAAGTTTAATTTGCACGAGGTGGAGGAATATCCCGAAAGCAGAACTTTTTGCAGGGATTCAGAAATGTTGGCATGAATGGACGATATGGTCTATTCGCGGTTTCTTTAAACTTTTTGAATCAAATCTTTGAAAATTCACCCCATGAATGACGTGTTTGATTATTTCCTAAATATGCCATGCATGACAATCGTATTATACTACGGTCAACATAAAAGTATCTTATTTTTCCTTAAATAAAACTTTTGGTCATATTTTATTTACAAATTATAATGTTTCATTTATAATCAATACGAATAAAAATAGCGGGAAAATATTTGTGTTGGCAGTACCTAGTGATAAATAGTTCTCGTGCAAAATGTCATTAAACTAAGTGCACGCGGATGTGTAACGTAATTTCTCCGGTGTAATTTTATAGATCTGGTTAAGCTTAATTTGCACGAGGCGGAGGAATATCCTGAAAGTAGAAATCTAGCACAGAGTTCCACGAAATCCGGATGTAGCCGTGAATGGACTGTAACCTACATCTCTCTCTGCGACGGTCCTGCACGTTTGCCGATTCCAGCGCCGTCGAGGCGACCTCAAAGGCCTGGCGGTCATGCAACGCGTGACAAGGAAACCCGTAATCACACACCTCCTCGGCGGAATCGTTCGCCTCCCCTCCAAGGCCCTTCCTCCGCGGCACGAGGGGACGTGTCCAGCTCTCGTCCGACCCCTGTCGCCGAATTAACCCCGGGGATGGGGTTTCGGGCTCTCTGGACGCGGCGCGGTCGTCCGCAGGACGGTGCGAGATTACAGAAAGGGGTCGGGACCGCGGCACGTCCCTGCCGCCCAAGACCGCCGCACAAGGAGTTTGTTAACCGGCTCGCAACACCGCCGGGGTGGCAACAGGAGGTTCTGCTGCCCCTTCCGCAGACCCAACCTCCCTCGCCGTTCGGGAAGCATCGCCGAAGACGGAGCAGCAACGTCGGGTAAGAAGGACTACACGACACGAGTACAGAAGACAGACAAGGCTTCAGTACAGCCGCGTCCCAGGAAGTGGAGTGTGGAGAGAGGTTTAGGCGGCCCTAAACATCGAGGTCGTGAGAAACAGTGAGGGTGAAACGAGCTGAGTAGGGAGGAGTGCCGGAATGCAAGGGAGATCCCCGAGAAAACCCGTCGACCAGCCGCATCGACCGGCACAAATCCCACGTGAGAAAATCTGGGGGATTCGAACCCGGTTCGCCTAAGTGGGGAGGAGGACGATTAGTCTGGCCAATACACCACTGCGGCCCCACGTCCCAAGGAGCAATAACAGCTAACCCCTGAAATAAAGGGCATAACGAGTATTTTTGTTTTTCAAACGGAAGGCTTTCTTCTTTCTCCCGCTCATTAAAAAAAATGAATTGATGGATTGAAATAATTATTCAAACTTCCAAAGAAAAAATATTATTAACAAATGTGGTTTAAATATTTCTTCAGACTCACATTAAATAAATAATAAAACTAGATAACAACAATTTGAATTAAAACCAACATGAAACTGCAAATAAACACTCTCATAAATGTACCATTCCTAAAAAAATTTAGCAATTGTGAATTGCAGACACGCTAGTAAAACAGAAATACTCAAAACAGTATAATGTCAATACATATTACTCAGTAGGAATGGCAGACATAAACACAACATAAAATATAAGTCTCAGAAGAAAGCAAGGACATTTTAAAACATTCCTCAGCGATGCTTCTACAGGAAAAAACTTACATACCTGTAAGGATTTAAAATTAGGACCATATGCCCATTTTAATTATTTCCTCATTTATGTGTTTGCAAGACATATAAGTTCACCGATAATATTTTTCGTTGGCACATTAATCATGTTAATTAAAATGTAAATTCTACTGTTCGTTGAATTTTTTTTTTTTTATTCTCTTACTCTTCATGCGTTATGAATTTATGGCTTGTTGCGATCTCCAGGTTTGTCTTGATCCAACCACCTTTTCTTTGGTCGTCCAGTATTCCTTTTTCCTGTTTGTTTATAATAAATTATTTACTTAAGATATCATGTATCATTCATCCTATCTACATGATCTAACCAATTTTTCCTGTATTGTTTTATCTGTCCATTTAAATCATTAATGTTAAACTTTTTCTTTATATCTTTATTTCTGAGTCTCTCTCTTCTTGTAACTTCTATTAATGATTTCAGAAATCTCATATCCACTGTTTGCAACCTACTTTTGTCTTTATTTGTCATCGTCCAAGTTTCACTACCATATAATGCCCGTGTAACTTCAATTGTTTTATAAAATCTGATCACTGTGTCCTTCATTAATTTCTTTTTTAGCGTTCTCCTAATTGTCCCGCATTATTTTTGAGAGATTTTCAATTTTATTTGTTCCGTCTATTTTTTTTTTTAAATGGGTTGTAAGTACTATTCAAGTATTGTTGATATAGATAGTAATACCAGCAGAACTGTTTCTTATATTCCTGTCTGTGATTATATTTGCTACTGTACATATGACTGCTACAGCAGAGCACTGAGTTCCTACTACAAAACAGGTAGAACCTTCAATAGGACAACATCAACATATTTGTGTTGTGCCTACAACAAGTAAGGATTTAAATAACCGGACATAATGTTTTGATACTGCTATCCTTAAACCCGATTGCAAAACTGTTCAGTACTAGCAATTAAATATTCTGTCATAATGCATTCGCGGTTACTTCACACTTTTATGAGGCAGTGCTAAAGTTCTACTTCCAGGATATTACTCCGCCTCGTGCACGCTAAGCTTAACTACGTCGAGAAAATTGCACCAGAGGACAGCGGACCAAATTTTTGTGCACTCAATATTTTACATGACAACTATTACTTACTAAGCGCTACCAAACACATGTTATCTCGCTGCTTTTATTCATATTTATTATAAATGAAGTATTATAGTTTATAAATAAAATATAGGTAAAACTTTAATTTAACGAAAAATAAGATAATTTCATGTTGACAGAAGTATAAAATGCTTGTGATACATAACATATCTCGGAAATAATCAAACCCGTCATACATGAAGGGATATTTAAAAGTTTTGATTAAAAAAGTGTGAAAAAACCGAAAATATACTATAGGATCCATACGCACATTAGCAAATACGATCACAGACAGAAATGAAACAAATAGTTATTCTGGTATTACTATATATTTTAACAATATTTAGATGGTAACTTCAGGTCATCAGATGGCTGTGTCTATGTTTACAGTGTAGGTGGTTTATTCAAACATGTATTTTTCTCATTGCAGGTTAAACTTTCCATTACAGTTCAGAAAGTCAGTGAAATATTTTTCAACCGAGACATTTTGTATGTAGACTACACGTGCTTATTCATTTTACGGCGGCACCCATATTTGAATTACGGCGCGCTTCTCTACGCGATTCAAAGAAAAAAAATATATATATATATTCTCGCCCTTGCGACAGTAGTTGGTGTCGCGACATTTCAGACACACGTAATTTCAGGGACGAACAAAAAGTTCTCGGAGCAGGGCGGAGAATGAGTCGCACTGCCATTTAATACGCGCTTTCGCCCTTTCTCCCAGTTATGAAACGTTCCGGGGCAGAACATTATTTTCATTCCATCTCCCTTCCGTGTGCCCTTTGCAAATGCCTCTCGCGAGGCTAACACGAGGGAGCACGGCGGAGGGACGAGCCATGCATTGTTTCTAGTCTCTTCGTTTCATTCCTGAAATGTCAGAATGTGATTCTCGCATTTGAAACGGGGTTCAGCTTTGAAGGGCGGGGGGGGGGGGGGGGGGAGACACGTGGTTTGCTTCGCTGTTTCCACACGGACTCGTGCCAAAATATCTTCATATTGTCTGATGGCGGATGGTTCACACGTTTATAACCCAACCTTTTAAAAAATCACACCGTGTATGATGTAACTTACCTTTCCTTCAACCCTTTGAGGAGTACGCCCGTATATAACTGGGGCTACTTTTAAAGGGACATTTCTTTGTTCTTGAAGACAAAACTCACACCCTTACAATGTTATCGTTTCGCTGGACCATATCAGAATCCAAGTAAACAATTACAACTAGTCAACATTCCAGTTCGTAAGAATAAAACTGCTGTTTTCAATAAATTCTCAAATGTACACGATGGATTGTACATCATGTTACATATGTTGCGACATATTAACTGGCACATAGTTAACGCGCGGCTTCATTCACCGACGACCAGCCAATAGTAAACGTTGCAGAGTACAGTAGGCGTTCCCGGTGTAGCCACGACCAATAGGACGATGGTAAGTGGAAATACAGAGACCAACACAACTGAGATTTCTGTGGTGGAGAATACAGGCAATTCACTTCAACCTTGTCCCTAGTGCCAGAAAGATTTATGCCGTCCTCAGAGGGTTAAATTGAACTTTTATTTTTATTTGATCTCTAAATTAGGCGTTTGGTCGTTGTCCCTTTGGAGCAATTTTCTAGACTCCGATTTGCTTTGTTTTCATGAGGTGGAAGAATACCCTGGAAGTAGAACTTTAGCAGGGCTTCAGAAAAGTTTGCAGTAATCGTGAATTGACTACGTAGGATTCTGGAGAGTTATTTAAGTCGTCTGCGTAGGATGCGAAAATGCATTGCATACATACATTACATCGTCATACGCTACGAGCATAACCTAGTAGTGTAGCTTTTATTTAACTCATTGAGGTCGGCACACATTTACCGGCACTTAAGACGAATTAGAAATGAGTCGCCTACATCCACTACTGCAAGAACACCGGTTCTGTTGGTGCCTGCGTTAGAACTCACCATCGTCCTATTGGTCCGTACCACACCGGACACTAACCTGTACTTTACAGCGTTCATTATTGGCCGGCCATCAACCAATGGAGAGCCGAGCTGATATTAATCCAATCAAATGTTCTTTATCATCTGAAAGGATTTACAATCAGTGGTGACCCTTTTTGTGGATATACAAAAAATAAATTCTATCTTCAGCAATATCATTGTTACTGCGTTGTCGTATTCTTGTGAGGTAATGTTAAACACTAGCCGAACCAAGACTGCACATACATGTGAGTTTTGCTCTGAATAAAAAATACATTTTTATATTAGCTTTTATATAGTATACAAAGTTTTGTATATTGTTAAATTTTCTTTGGTTGGCGTTGGCTTTGAATTGGCAAATACAACACTTTTGAAGTCCGAAGTCTAATAGCCATTTTGATGTTTGGCTAAACGATATTTCTACATTTTATGTATGGATAGCAATATTTATTTCATAGTTAATCTGTTCGAGTAATTAGGTTTATCCTGTGTATTTATGTGAAATAAAACTCTTTGTGTTCTGTTGACATGAGTCACACTATTCCAAGTGAAACTATTTTCTGGCAATTAACAGGAGTTGCTTATTGGTGTTCTGCGCAGTTAACAGTAGGCACAATTAAAACGTGAATCACTGTTCTAGCTGTGATATGGTAAGATTGCTAGAAACAATATTTCATTGTTATGTATACAAAATAATAATCTGTATTTTTCAAAGTGCAAATATTGTGCATTTTCACCCAGTCTTGTTAACGTGTTCCTTACGCATGATGGAATTATGTGCAGGGACTATCCCAAAATTTTATCTTAGGCGGGGCTTCAGGAGAGTTGTAAGTGACAGCGAATGGACTATACATGGGCCGTATTACGTCAAGGGAGCTAGATGATGAAGGGAGGGGAGGGGGCGGTCCGGATGCTAAAAATGGAGGGGAAAGTGGTCGGTCCGAGTGACGTCACAGGGGGCACTGTGAGCAGTTGCTCCATGCAGAAAGCCTTCGCCAGGGGCGCCAACTCACTGCAGTGTAGTCTATCACAGGCTGTTCACGGTGAAGTAAGCTCAATTTAAGTTCTTTTTTAAGTCAATTTGTATCCTTGCATTACTATTTTTTTTGTATAAAAATTTCCCTACAACTAGAAAGCAATGCATACATTTTACAGTTCTCAAAAGTTACCATCTGCGGCCCCAATAAAATTTTTTTTTTTTTTCAGTTTACCGCGAATGGCCTTTATGCAAAACGTGTTTGGTGTTGAACCTGCTAACTATGCGCTCTATTAGATGCGTTTCTGCAGTATGAATTATACACATACTTTACCATACTTTACAAAACTATGGCCAACTTGAAAATACTTTTTTTTTTTTAAATTAAGATGTGCAGTTTATGGCGACAAGAATGATTGAAAGTACACTTCATGAGAACATTTCTAAAAGTTTTTAGTTCCTCTAATAAAAAACGCTTAGCTGGGTGGATAGTCATGTCAAAGGATTATACGGTAAACATATGAAATTTACATTGGACAATTTTAAAGCAGACTTGTGCCTGATAACAATCCTTGAGACTGCTTGCTAAATTGTTTTCGTTTTCATTTTGGTCTTTCTCGTTTGCGCAAAGCGTCAGCGCGAGCTTTGATATTCAGTAGACGCAGTCTTATGAAAGTCCGGGCCCTGGCGAGTTTCCTTAATGTCTGTTGACTTGCGTTCGGATATTTCGCAGTAAGCTGCGCGAAGGAAGCCTGTGTTACACCAGGTTTGCTGTTCAGCCCCACTCCCACGGCACGAGTTAAATATTTTCTCATCGCTGTTGACCATGGTAATTACCGCTTGAGACGGTATAGCAAGTCCTCCGCGGCTTAACGACTCAATCCAACCGCCTACGTAAAAAGAGAACAAAAATTCTAAAAAAAACATATTGAAGTTATTATTATTTTATTTTTTTTGCATTTTCCATTTTGTCTCAAGAGACTTACCTTCGTTTAAACTAGGCTTCTGATTCATTAATTTTTCGTTCTTGCTGCAATGATCCAAATAGCCCGCTAGGTAACGAAGAGCTTCCGCTTCATCTGACTGTGTTTTTTCCTCCTCTGGTTCGTCTCCAATGTCCTCTACGACCTCACTGTTTTCAGGATTTACAATGTCTGATATAGCATTATCTTCCTCAGTATTATTTTGCATGTACTTTATAAGCAGCTGAGAAGTTAAATATGGTTTATTAGCGCTGATGTCTTGTGCACACGTTCCCGATGGGAGAGGGTGTTCGCTTCCAAACAGAAGTATTCCTATTCGATATTTAAACTGTGTTGTTGTATGGTTGTCGTTATTTCCTATACTACGTATCTGAGAAAAAAGGGTTCCAAGCACATCCTGATTGAGACGGCAAGTTATAACAAATTTCAAGTGTTCAGTTGAAACTAAATAATTGTGACACTATTATGGCTTTCTGAAAAGGCATTAATGAAGTTTTTCCTGTTACACTAGTGTTCTCCACAACGCCCTTCATGTCGTCTAGGATTTTTGCTTGTTCTATAAAATGAATACCGAAATCACTGTGCCACGGTTTTCTAAAATCTTTTACAGATCTGGAGTTCGTCGCCTCAAACCGCTTATCAACCAAGTCAAAAAACTTTGAAATTCGTGGTTTTTGGGGGAATTTTATTTTAACTAAAGTCGCTCTGTGGTGGGGAAATTAATTGCGTAGCATACTTCACTTTCTGGTGTGCGCTGCCACTTATATTAAGATGCACTCTGCTATCAAGTTTAGGAGTTAGTCAAAGTTCCTTGTCGTGAAGTATTTACCGTAACTGCCACCTTGATACTTCGGTTCGACATGGGAGCCGAATACCGTAGTCCAGATAATTATTCCCCAATAGTTTTGTTAAATGGGGAGTGTTTCAGTAAACATCCACACTTTTCGCGTCACGTCCACCGGATTCCTAAAAGAAACTTTGTTTGTAGAAAACTTGTAAGTTTCTCCACAGACTTAGATTTCCGCCTCCCATGTCTCTCACAATGGCTACAACATTAAAACCAGAATCTTCAACTTCGTTTATTACTTTGAACAGTTTCTCTATTGTAAAATTTTTTTTCGAAAGTCGTAGGAAATAGGTTGTTTCCATTTAAATGCCATGCCTCTCGCTACTATAACCTGGGAGTTGAAATGGGGGGCCCGTTATTCTACCTTCTCTTTGGTCGTAATACATTCTAGAATCAACTCTCATTGCGTCGAATAAAATAACTGTCAAACGCTCCCGGGAAGACATCGATAATGATCTACCTTTCAACACTGGAAACAATTCTTTTTGGGAGCCAGCTAAACACTTCAGGTTGCGAGTCCATTTTCGAATAGTTGATAATCCAGGTAATGATAGACCATCATTATTCCACAAATATGAACGCGCCTTCCTTTAAATCGAACGAAGAGTTACAGCTACCGCTATGTAATAATCTTCCCACAATATTCGCTTTGTTTTTTTTTTTAATTAGCCTTTCTACGTCTTTCAAAAATTTCCCTTAATTTTGTGTTTGCATATTTTGGGCACTACCTATGCTGAATTTTTATATTTATCAATTCCTGTCTCAGCGACGCATTTTTATCTTTCAGATTTTTTTCCACGCGTATTCTTTCGCTTTATTTCTTCCTCCACAGATGATACTCGCATTGGGAATAATTTCATTTAATTTTCTAAAAAAAGGTATTCTCTGAATGACGCTTATGTCCAGACTTGGACCTGGTTGACACTCTCTTTGTTCATTCAGTTCCTACGTTGCACGAGTCCCATTACTTTTGTTTTCTTCGCATTTCGAATTTTCTGGATGTCTTTTCCTTCTCCGCATTTCCGTTAGGTCAGAAACTAATCTCCTTTTCACAGTTCGATTCTCTAATCGTTCACTTCATCTCTGGAAATTAGTTGGGCGATACATTTGGTAACTACAAATGAGGCACGACGTCTGTTTCAGGGTTCATTTTCATTTTATCTCCGTGAGTTCACTTTGAAGATCTCTCTCGTAATCGTTTTCAGAGAAATGACTGGAACAGACTCTTTATGTATCCGCTTTGAAGACCTTTCTTTTACACGCAAATATCCAGTTTATCCTTGCAACTTAGTCATTTGGTAACCTATGGCACCTTACCGCTGAGCCAGTTTTCCTATACTATAATTTATACAGTTTTGCACTGCACAACCAGGCATTTTATTTTCCACGCGTATAAAGCAGTTTTCTTTACACTGATATATAAATTAACTGGTGAAAACATCTAGCAATATTAATCATATTACGACTAGCGACACTAAAATAAATTAATAACTACACCCAAAACACCCGTTAAAAGGTTTAAACATTTCATTTCACTTGTTAAATAGCTTTTTTAACACTTAAAAATTTAACCCACCTGAAAGTCACTCGTTATTTTACAGATTATTAAGAACTAGAAACCTTCGCACATTCAGTTCAAAAGTGCTCACTTTATCATGAACAGCCTCTATTGAGATCACTGATGGTTCATCAGTGTATACAGCAGTAAGGGAATATCCTGCAGTAAACAGTTCATGCATATTTTGTACGTTCGTAGTTTGGAACGCTCAGCAGTGGTATTTATCAAAATTACAGCAAACGAAGTAAGTTATGAATTTAGGTATTAAATTTTATTTCTCTCTGGATTTGAAAAACTATTTAAATATAAAGAAATCTTATGGATATTTGGCTTGTCTAGAGAAAAAAAAAACAATTTTCATAATAACATAATTTTTGTTTTGAGCTTGTTTTTGTGTTGCTTTCGTGCGGGATTTCATCCAGGACTCTTTTGTATTCAATGACACTACCATGTGAACATAATATATGTAAATATGTTGGAGAAACTGCGACTAGAATCGCCCGCCAATATCGTGTTTCACTGGTGCTGCGCGATCTCTGCTATAATCCATTCACGGTTATTTCACATTATTTGAAGCCCTGCTTAAGTTCTACTTTCTTTCAGGATATTACTCCGCCTCGTGCAAACAAAGTTTAACTAAGTCTAAGAAGTAAGACCAAAGCGAAACGCACCGAATTCTTGTCCACTCAGTTGCTATAGTATTTCGCATGGGAACTATTTCTTACTAGGCGCTATCAGAACACGTATTTTCTCACTGTTTTTATTTATATTTATTATGAATGAAATATTATAGTTTGTAACTAAACTATAGATAAAACTCCCATTCAACGAAAAAAAAAAAAACTTATAACTTACGTTAACAGTTATACAACGCTTGTGATTCATGGGATATTTAGCAAATAAGTAAACACGTTATACATGGGGTGATTTTTCAAAGGTTTGATTCAAAAAGTGTGAAGAAACCGCGAATAGACTATAACTCTAGTAAACTGAGTGCTTTCAGTAATCAGTCTAGCCTCACGATGGTTGCCTCTTAGCGACGCGCGGAAACCTGTACTAGTAATCCGTCAGTGCTCGTCAGTAGTGTACCGTAACAATAGCTAATGTGTTTGAAATAGCCGGCCAGTAGAGGAATTCTGGTAATCTTCCTTAATTTTATATGAGGTAGTTTTCAACCTATACGTTGTAATGAAATAACACATATCAGGCTGAAAATATAGGAATGTTGAACTCACCGTAAAAAAATATTGTTACGATTTCTCTCTCTAGAAATTAATTGGGTTATACCAAGTTCGTTAAGGGATGGAGGTCTTAATCAAATGAAAGAAATAATTATAATTTCCTTATTTGATTTACAATAACTACAGCAAAATTCTCTGAACTCAAATCCTCACAATAAATTGAAATCACTTACTGTTCACAATTGACACCAGTTAATAAAATTTATAATTACGACAAAGAAATCAATAAAATAAAATAATTAAATATCAGTCCCAATAGACAGTGTATCAACCTATTCAATTATTTTATAACTTATACATTCATATTTGACATTTCGAATGTTTACAATAAAATCAGTATTACTCATCCATTCAGTCCCACCTCGGTTCAGTCCATGCCCCGCCAGTCGCAATGTTCTAGAGTCCTCCAAGCGCCCTCACACACAGTAGGCATCAATCGTCGGTTTCACACCCTCTCCTCCATTCAAGCCAGTAACACCTCGCCCGCCGTCGTCCCGCAATCTCCAGTCGTTGTCCACACTTTACTTAGCTGGCGCACACTCGCCAGTGGGTCTCCGTCAAAGACTACTGGCCACTGGGTTGCGGCAGTATATATAGTGTCTTAGGCCGCGACCTAGAATCTTCCCAAACTCGTGTGATACGTCGCGGAGGGCTGAGGCACCAGCCAGTCTTACTAGAACATTCTTACGTCGTCGCTAAACATATCGGAAACTCTAGCAGGCGAGAGGAGGTCTGTGACGCCAGCAAGTCTCGCCGCTGTCGGCATTCACGGGATTCCCAGAAGGGGCATTCACGGGATTCCCAGAAGGGGAGAACAGGAGGCCGAGAGCGTATCGTTCCAGGAAGAGGGGAGGGCGAGGTGGGTCTCCGATTACGACGTGGGGCATCGGAGTCGGCGCCAGCTGCAGCACGTAACTCTCTCTCTCTCTCTCTCTCTCTCTCTCTCTCTCTCTCTCTCTATATATATATATATATATATATATATATATATATATATATATATATATATATATATATATAAACATAAACTGAGAAATTGTTTATAATTTTACAGTTGTTCGTAACTAACAAAAAAAAAAAATTCTCTTGCAAAATTACTTGTTTTTAAAACTACAAGAGCATTGTTTGTAATAGAGCTAATTAAATATCTGTACGATACTGACCCATATCCAAGAGCATAAGCGAAATGGTGGACACCGAAAATTTGAAAACCATATATAGCTCTCTGTGAAAAAACTAGGGGTGGTGTAAAATGTAGTCATGTGAAAAAAGAAATGAACTGGAAGTTTGAATAATGTAAAAAATTAAAAACACGTTGAGTGTTAATCAGTAATATCGTCACGTGGTTTCTAGTCCCCGTGCTGGCAAGGCGTAATTAATTTTTTTTTTTAATATCATTTTTTCCCTAATTTTATGGTATAATTTCATTACATTTGTTTTCTAGACGATAAAAACATTTTATGTCCACAATTCGGTAGTGTAAGATTTTATACAATCATATAATTTGTAATATTACTCGATATATTTGCAGATTTAAAGGAAAACTCTTTGTAGCTTTACAAAACATTTTCTTGGCATCTGGGTTTCCAAGGATTTTCTTGTAAGAGTACAAAAACATTTTCACAGTTCTCCACTACTTTACAAAATAGACTCTTTCGTGAGCAAACGTAGGGACGATACCACGGAATTATGGGGAAATAGTTTACCATACTGCAAAAACTATTGTAATATGTACTGAGAAATCGTTTGTAATTTTGCAATCGTTTGCAACAGCACGGACATTTCTTTCGAAAAATTGCTCGTTTGTTAAACTACAAGAGCCGTGTTTGTAATAGAGGCCAAGAAATGTTCATACTACACTGCCCGTATCTACGAGCCCAAGTAATACGGATGACACTCAACAACATAAAACCACCTATAGCTGTTTGTGCAGAAACTAGGGGTAGTGTTAAGCGTAGTCGCGTGTTAAACGGTGCGTAATGTAAGCGTAAATAACATTAAACACTTGGAAGAACTCAAATAAACCTAATAAAACAACAGAAACAACTTCACTTTCTTGTTTAGTCAGTAGCTAAGGTATACATAGTAGAAATAACTCTACGTTTCGTGAGTCGAGTTTGTCAGATGGTTTTCGGTGCGAAGAAGCAACAGGATGTAACTGGTTTTTTTTCTTTCATGAATTATTTCATATTTGTATTTACCTCTTATTTATTCATCGCATTTGTTTTCTAGAACAAAAGTACAACTTTATTTTCACTTTTATGCAATGCAGGTTGCAATGCAAAGGCACAATTTATCGTATTACAAATATGCTTTTTGTAGGTGTAACAAGAAATTTTTTTTTGTGGTTCTACGAAAACGACTGGTTTCCAAGAATTTTGCTGGTAAAAGTATTAAAAAAATTTTCCATTGCATTCGCGCTTTATCACTATATTTATAAGCTGGTATGATACATAAGATAATCTTTTCTATAGGATGTTCACGGTAAAGTGAAAACTTTTGAGGCACTAGCTACTTTTTTTCCCAGCAATTTCTTTATCATTTAACCGCCTTTAAAAATAAATATCGCCATGTAAGTAATAAACGCAGTGTATAGACCCCATCGCACTTCGAAGTTAATGTCTAAGGCTAAAATACAATATATTTATTGACTTCTATTCCAAATGGGAGAGCTTTAAAAAGTGCTCACTTTACCGTGAATAGCCTATAAGAACGTGTGATCACCGAGAAGCTGCGCTGAACGTTACGGACTAGGTAGGACCCATGGAGTGACAATACTGGGCGGTCCAGCTTCCGTCACTTGGGGGTGGGGGTTTGAAGGGTCAGAGCCGCGCCACACACGTGGGGTAGTTGTGCCAGCTTGTCGTATCCTCTCCAACCCCCCTCACCCTCCCCAATCTTCCCCTTCTCTCATCAGTATTCCTCGCTCACCGCTATCGGATACCACTCGCAGTATTCCACCCCCCCCCCCCCCGGCTCTTCGCACAGCCTTGATTGATGTACCCTCCACTATCTCGCATGTCCTCCGAGGACCCCCTACGACGGGGGCCCGTGAGATACGCCGATACCTGTGCCGCTCCGGTATATTTCACCTTCGCCCCCTAGTCCTACATCCCTATCTCCGTTCAACTTTTTTTATTTTCTACCCCCCCCCCCCCCAACAAACCCTCGCGCGTTGCCGGGGGTTCGTCATTCCAGCGGCATCGCGGCCGCCATTAGTCACACACCTCGGCGAATTCCCGGAAATGGATCGGTTTCGTATTACTTAACGGGGACAAGTTACTGCTCGCGTACTCCGCAGGTGGTATGGGCATTTCCTGAAGAATATTTCCTTCAAGCGTTCTCGCACGTCAAACGTAAGTTTTAATGCTGTCTATGTTCGATGGAGGCTATCTGTCTTGGTTTCCCCTCCAAGGCCCCGTTTTTCTGGATGCCTAGGGGACGTAACAAGTTTATTATTTAATACACTTTACGGCCTGTATCGATCCAAATGTTGCTCTGAAGACTTTCCAAACAAAAAAAAAAACGGCGTCTTGTTTTATAGCCTACTTTCCTCTCGGAGGAATGTCTGTCTGTATGTCAGCCACTGATAACTTTTCAATCCCACGATATATTTTAATAAATTTCTGAGGAATGTGATGCCACCAAATATAGTTTTGTATTTAAATACTCTAAATACTCGTGTCTCAGTGCACAATTGTAGATGTATCGATTCCCGATTTATTTATCCGCGTTTGTTACACCTTTTATAGCAATATAATGTGATGTATTTTTCAAGAAAATCATATTTACTTATGACATTCATCACTCTGCACTTCCGCCTAACACACTGTTGGCATTTTTTAAGTATTTTATTTGCATCTAGAAGCTATGTTACACATACTGGCCTTACTCGTATAAGACCCTGTAAATATTTTTCCATTATATATATATATATATATATATATATATATAATATTATGAAAAGGCGTATGAAACACTGAGCAAAATTGCGAAATTGTAAGTCCAACAGAGAAAAAATTATTTTTGTAATTGTTACAGGGTCTCGAACCCACAGTCCCACGAAATGCCTAGCCTTTGGTGACATCTTAAATCTTTATATCAGGCACACTCACCTCGAACTTGCCTTCTGCGAAGATGGGAACTTTGTAGCCGTCTTCCATTCCCCAACCGCAATTTTACCATGTCAAGATTGTTAGGCATGAGCGAGAGGTAGTTTTTTATGGTGGTGGATATGCCCACATCCCATGTTTCATCAATAGTAACACCATTAATTTCATATATTACTCGCTCTATGAGGTTAAGTATACCGTTGCGAACGAGCACTGTTGTGGTGGGGTGGGTCCCGTCCTCTTTCGTGAGCGTACCTCGGGATACGAAAGAATGACTGTGAAGGCAGGGTGTAGATATCTCGATGCTGTATCGGGATTCGAACCTCATGCCCGAGGGCATAGGGGCCAGTCAGATACGGCTGGTAGCAATGCAGCTGAGACTTGTCGATGCTGTTCTCGAATTCTGCCCACTGGGTCACGTTCAGTACATTGTCGTCTTCCATGTCTGTTCACTTCCAACCCTAGGCTACGTATAAACTGTTCGTTGTCACGTGTTAGCACGTCGGTGTCTCGAGCTCTACTGGTCTCTGGTTTGGTGCTGCGCTCGACCTTATGCACGGTAAGCCTAGCAAAACTCAATCCCATCGTTTCAAGTGCAAGCGCAAAGTGATTTCTTCATTTCTGAAGGCTCTCTGTTTATCTTCCTGATCGACGATTGATACCACTACTTCGTATGCGCTCTTCGCGATCACAGGAACATATGTGATGCTTTTAGGAACTTCGACCAGTTTATAACCTGGTGTGGCCGTCGGCGCGAACTCGTGCAGTCTATTGCCGGTTTTACCATTTACGTAGTAGCCGCTCGCCAAATTACAGTTTATGCATATCACGTTCACTGGAAATATGTTCACCGGCCGTGATGATTCGTGCATTTTACCAGCTTTGTAGGTTCGCATCTCAAACCCCAGCATTGGTCCGATGATATCCGGTTTCGTAAAGTAGATACCTGCACTGCAAAATATTTCTGTCTTCAGTATGTTTGGGTTACTGCTTAGTTCGAAAGTCACATCTGATGGCATGGATTTCTTGATGGAATTAGAGATGTCGTTCAGTTTGTATGCACCAGTGGGAATACTTTTTTCCTTCACGTCACCTGCCGCTACCTACCGGAATCCACATTTTCTTCTATGTTGGATGTAGAGTTGTAAGTCTGAAAATCCGTAAGTCCAACGACCCTCTCGCCTTCCAGCTCCAAGGGCGGTTAAAACATTGCCTCAGCTCAGATGTCTCACCACTTAGAATGATGGACACTGACATACTGACTGGAGAATACATATGCAAACACCTTTTATGTAAACGATTAACGAATCATTATTCGCTTACAATTCCTTTTAATTCCACTGCACTAGAAAGAAAAGACACAAATGTCCACAGTTCCATGTGTTAGTCAGCTGCTCCGTTTCGTAATTGTAGGTTAGTTTGCAATTTTTCAGGTACAGTTGCAGTTCGGGTGGAGGATGCAAATTCCCAAAACTGTCATACTAGTTTGCATGTTAACCCTTTTTTGCATACGCTACCCAGTGCGTGCAAGAAATGGCTGCCGTATCCAGATTAATTATGGCACACTCATTACATTTTGATTTAGCAGGCAAAGCATCTCGCATTAACACTCCTCTAAAATTAGCTATCTTCAATTTTCGTGCAAAAAGTTTCTAAATCCATTTTCGTGAACATCCGTTTCGGTAGAGATTTCATTAGCGCCTTCTCCTGCTGCGACCCTTTTCATTTCTCGCACCTCCTCCTCGGTAGGGTCGTCGTATGTAAAGTCCTTTGCCGTTTTTTTTTTACCTATGGCGATAGTTTCCAGTTTGCAGCTGTGGAGACGGTTTTCCTGCAATTGCTTACATTCATTCGAGGCTCGTTTCACTGCACTAACGATGTTCGCTACGGCCCTAATGATACCTCCCATGGCACCGATTGGAGGTATTAAGGCAGGAAAGAATCCTCCCTTCTTTTTCTTCCCTCTCCTCTTGGAACTTAGTCTTGCTTTCTTTGCTCCCATATCCATCTTCACCTCGGCTTTCATCGCGTTGGAAACACCCCACGCAGCTATTTTCTTCACCGAGTCCAGTATCTGGCTACTTTCTTATTTCATCTGCCTTCTGTGCAAGTATCTTGTCTGCCTGGTGCCATATTTGCAGTTCCTTGTGCTGGGAATAAGTGATATCGCTCCACGCGCACGCCTTGTCCAGCGCATCGATACCCTTATCGCCGCGTGCCAACCTTTTGGCTAGCTTGGTTCCTGGCCCACAGAACCTGTATCCAGGAATGTGTAGCTCGAATGGTAGACTGTTGATTAGTGTATCGATGACATCACGACCGGATTTCGACGTCTTTACCTTACGATGCATTGAATAAGGCTGATCTGAAACTTATAAATACGACCCTTTTATCCTTTTTTGTTTCAGTATCATTCTAGACTTGGAACAGTACAGACGTAAAATGCAAAGATGCATCTGCTGTGTAGCTCGTGTGGTAAAGAATTAGTATATTCTTAGAATTTACAACGACATTAAATAACGGCCTGCAGAATGCAAAGTTCGAGTGTGACATTTCAGTGCGGTTTCTGCAAGAGGCATTTTTCTCTATGTGATGCATTAAAGACACATTCAAAAACTTGTAGCATTGGTTCTCTACAACTACAGTCGACTCTACATGCTCCAGAAGAGTGTAGTGGTAAAATATAGATTATCAAGCAAGATGTTACCCTACCCATATGAATTCGTGCTTTAGATGAAGATATCTCCCATGAATCGTGACATGGGTCTATTTCAGAATACTGTTGTGCGCTGCATCATCGCAGGACCATCGGATTGCGTCAAGACATGTGTCCTACTGAGCGTGCTGGGAGAACCGATCGGTCTTCGGTTCGAGGATGTGCACCTGTACTCTAAATCACTCCAGCAACCGAAATATCAACGATTGGCACTAATACTGCAGGCCGTGGAAAGCTCGGGTTATTTTTCATGCAATGATAATGAAGCCATCGTGTCGCCAAGCGAAGCACTGACAAACTCGATATTCGTCTTTGATGACAGTGAGAAACAGACTTGTTTTCAAGAGTACTTTAACATGGGACGACACGCATATGTTGACTGTGTGTACCTCGGGCAGACTTATTCGCGCATACCCAAACAACTGCTTCGTGATAATGCCAATGTGTTGGTACTGTTTCGCATGGACGATATGAACTTGTGGCATGTGTACGGCGACCACGTCAATACTGACATGACGTTTGCAGAGTTTAAGGATATGTGTGCCTTGTGCAGGAAAGAGAAATATGGATTTTTTTTGTGATCGTAAAAGACTGGCCTCTATATAATGGCAGGTACAGGTGTAGCTTCGATCAGTTTATAATAAGACACTGACCATCAGTCACAATACAATTTCCAAGTTCGGACATGGTCTACTCTCCGATGATGATGATGATGATGATGATGATGGAAAAGTGCTACTGAAAGCTCACCTCACCGATGTTCGCAGGGGTCAGTCGCTCCTCAAAAGCTCGAGAGCGTGAAAAATGAAGTGGTGGAAGATATGCTGGCTATCGACTGACAAATAGGGGGCGTGGAGGCACGGATAATAGACCTGATCCACGTGTCGAATGCACAGATACAGGAAGAATTGAAGACTCTTCAAAATATGTTGACGTGCAAGCTGGCTGCCAAAACCGATGTTGCGAGTCATAGCAAGAAGGTGCTGGATGTGTGCACCTACCAACTGGAAAAGATCGAAGATTTACTTTCCTCAACTCGAGAGTGAATATGTATATATACGTGTGTAGTTGTGTGTTTATTTTATTCTATGAATGATGATGGACCGAATTAAACTGATGACTGAGCTGCAGCAAGCCATCGAAGATGTTCACGTAATATATCTACTCGCGAAAAGTTACAAACTGGCTCTCGAGAATCGAAGGGAAGCCGATAAACAGCTATCTCGACAAACTTGGGCGATGAAAAAGACATTCTGAAGTAAGACTTAGCAATTTTTTTATAAGTGGTGATATGTACATGGAATTTTTTTAAAAACAAAATTGTGTTTTTACCTTACTTTGCATTAATTTTATTCTTGCCTGTCCTTATACATATTATTGGTAGCTCTGAAAGACTGATTAATTTAGTGGTGTTGTGAGAGTCTGTTTTATTCCATCATGAGAAGTGTTTATCAGCCCCTAAAAATGTTTATATTGGTATGAAAACTTTCAATATTGCTCACTAGTTAAACTTTTAACACTTTTGAGAGTATACTAGTTTTGAATATACTTATGGCACATGGGTTATTAAAAAGAAAAATATGTTTTTTACATACATACATTTATTCACATTTTTACAAAAAAACTTAATACATCAATTTTAAAAAAATGTACTAATTTTTTTCGTACATACATGAAATCTAAATATCAGAGTCTATTGATCTTTTGAAGGGAACAGTATCATATTCTGTGTAGATAAAGATGGGAGGCTCACAGGGTAGAACTGTTGCTAGTGTAACCACTAGAGATTGAGTCACTGGTCTCTTCTGGTGTAGTGTCACTGAAGGATGAGTCACCACTGTTGCTAGCATAGCCGCTGCTGCTGGAGTACAGAAACTATGGTTCACGAACAAACATACCTGAATTAATTATTTAGTCCAGTTTGAATTGATACGAATGTTTTTAGGGAAAATCTAGATTCTCGAAGCAGTTTTTGCATACATACGGAGGAAAAAATTGATGCACAAAATTTATCCATCGTCGGTAAACGATGAAGTATGTATTTCTTAATACTTCTATGATGTTGTTTACCATCGTATGATTCTCTGTACTTGATGTCCTTGGGGTCCCCGGGCATCGCATAAGACGGTGCTAGCTTCGGAGCACAGAGATGAACGGCGCAATTACTATCTTCGCACACGAAACCATGGAGGATTCGTATGGCGAAAATTCATTCCACTATAGAAGGGAATGTACGTTCTCGCTACACATTTCAAAGTATATCGAGCTGTAAATATCACCACATTCATCTTTAAAAGTAATACCATACTGCACACAATGCAAGCCTTCAAGCACATAGTCGTAGCAAGTGCTAGGGTTGTACATTATGCATGGCGACGACTCGGTGCTAGTAGGATCAGGCAACAGGAATACCATTTCATCTTCCTTGGAGTCTTCAGAAAATTGTACATAATTGTTTTCAGAGTCCACGGCGGCTGGGCTAGCTGACTGGTTGACTGTAGACTCGGCAGAAGAAAACTGGTTGCAGACCGATGCTCAGACAACGAATGCGGCGTACACATCACAGGTTAGTGGGGTGCACATAGTCTCCACAAGTTGTTCTACTGTGGTTCAAAATGGTGGTGTGACGTTCTCCATCACAGTGCTCGGACCAACAGGTAATCTGGTCTTCTCAGTTGATATACAATTGTGCTATTACCTCAAATTTGACTCAGCCGTTCTTCTTTTGTTTGACTTATCAGCTCGCTGGTAGAACAGGGTAGCTTCGAGTCGGGTCGGAGATAGTACACTGGACAGGTAATAAAGCTGCATGGTACTGGAATCAAGCTGGAAAAAAAGTCCACCTTCTTCATTCATGCTGAACCAATGTTCAAACCCATTGCAGGCTTGTACTTGCTCTGGCATACCACGTATCCAGAAATGAACACGACGGTAGGCCACAGTAATATAAGAGTAAATGGCTGCAGCTTCAGGTCGTCACTGTAATGACATGATGGGATGAAATTAATACTACGAGCCTTCTCCTACAATTTTATATATCAGCTTCCACCTCTCCACTGATTTTTCCCACTCCACCACCATTATAAATAGGCCAGTGTTCAATTCAGTTGCAGGCTTGTACTTGTTCGTGAACCCTGCTGACTCATTCTCTTGATTTACCTGACACCATGCAGGTCCAGACCTGCCAACATCGCTATTCCCACACACATGGTCATCCGACACCATCCAGGTGTGAAAACGACTTGTAAGCATGTACATACTCCACATACCAGACAACAAGGGGGAGAAGAAATGCTGTATGATGGATAAGGCCTTCTGACATCATCCAGGTGCGAAAAAGGCCAGAAAGCCCGTACAGACTCCAGTTACCGTTCAGGTACAGACTTGCTCTTGAAATTTACAAGGTCAGCTGGTCCTCGGATAAAATGACGGGGTGTTGTGAGTTTAAATCTATCACTGGTTTGTTCAAGATGTCTGGGCTGTGGTCCACATGACTTCTAGTTTGAGGTATGAGTAAATTTTTAGTCTGGTGTTGGTTAGTAGAGCAGATATTCTGCAAAATAATGCTGTGATCTATCTATTGGGTATATGTGAAAAAAATGTTATATAAATTCATAGTAATATGTGTATCTGCTTCTCTGAAACACTTATTAATTTAGTTTGAATCAACATTTATGCGAGTGCATGTCGTAGGAGGGCTATAGTACATGTTCTAGACTGTTGCTAAATAATCATCATTGCCCTACCAGTGAATAAGTTCTTATTAATGTGAAAATATATTTCGCTCAGCGTGAACTCATAAAGCAGACTACTGTCAGACAGGCCACTCATAAGACGGATTATTTGACACCTTGACTCAAAGTGACCTCAAAATAACACCAAAATAACCCCTAATGACTCCAACATGACCCCTAATGACTATAACATGACCCCTAAGGACAATAACATACCCCTAAGGAATATAAAATGACCCCTAAATGACCCCTAATGACACCTAATGACCCCTAAGTGCATTGCCTGCAGTGCTAAGTATGGAGTACATAGTGTATGTAGTGCTAAGTGTGGAACACATAGTTTATGCAGTGCTAAATGTGGTGCCTTGGATATGTTAGGTTAGGTTAACATGTCTTTCAAAGTCCTGACATGGGGTAGCATGTGCATGACTAAGTTAAAAATATTCCGTGTTCTACACAATATGAAAATACTTGTCTAAGTTCTTACTTACATGACTAAATATGCTGGTGGTTATGTTGAGTATATGTCGAGAGAAATAGCATTTATATTCCGAGTCCTGACATGGGGTGGAACACATACAAGTATGACTTGGTTGTACAGTTAGTATGGTTGATTGGTATGACCTGATCACATACTCTGCTGTTTTGGCAGTATGAAAAAAATATAGCTTAGATGGTACGAGGAGAATGGTTTAATAGTGAGACTCGTTTTTTTTTTGTAAGGGCGGAATTGTTTGATGTGATGTTTAGTTGGTTAAATGGGGGGAGCTGAATGCTTAGCTGGTATGGTCGGTTAGTATGAGCGGGGTGGTTTGATTGGAATTAAGACGATATGGGTGTCGTAGATGGTTAAATTAATAATATTGATCTTATGATATGGTAGAAATATTTGATTAGCTCGGCAGCTGGTATGGCTTGTTTATATGTGTAACTGGTAAAGTTACATGGGACTGAAATGGTAGTCAATATAGTAGACTGTTATTATTGATCAGTAAGTCTGAGGTATGGTGGTAGATATGGCTTTTATTGTTAATAGCATGAATGAGGCAAGCTAATGCCATGGTAAAAGGTATTATATATGTTTTGGTGTTCAGGACAATTAGATATGTCTGTTAAGTAAGGCTGGATAGAGGGGAGTGAAGAGGGGTCTGGCGATAACTAGAGTGTGGCGGTTGAATGTCGAGAGAAATAAAAAATATATATCCAGAGTTCTTACAAGATGATTGGGCTAGGTTATCTTAGGTTAGCTGAAGTTAGGTTAGGTGATGTAAGATAAGGTTATCTCAGGTTAAACGAAGTGGATACTGAATAGTTTATGGGATAGTGTGTTGGAAACAATTTACAAGCATTACATAACATAGGAGTAGGAAATATTTTTCTAAGTTCAACATAGAAGTCCCTACATGTACATACTTAAGTCGGGAATATTAAAGAAAATTATTATATGTAAGCAAAATCGATAAAGTAAGTATAAACAATCAACGTTCTTAATATAAAACACTTGGCATATATTTACTAAAACGTTTTCTCATGTATGTTTTAAAAACAATCCAATATGGTCCTTGTCATAGTCACGTAATCATATATTCTGATGACATGTTCTTATCTGTCTGAAAATATTAATCCGTAGACCCCTCACTCGATACACTTTAAAAGTTTAATTAAAAAATACTTAAAAAATACTGAAAAATAAATGTATATTAGTTCAATTCAAATAATATATATGTAAGTTAAACTAACAAAAAATAAAAGAAATGATATAGTAAAAAAATTATATAAGTTAAATCTAAATAATTTATATGTAAGTTAAATCAAAATAATAATAAAAATTAAAAAATTAAAAATAATATAATAAAGAAATACTGAATAAAATACTCAAAATAAATTTAAGATATTAAAAGAAATTATAAAGAAAGTAAAATGATATAATAAAAATTCATACTTAAAAATTATCGATTTGAATGTAAACTTAAAAAAAATATTGATAATTAAATGAAATACTTAAAAATTATATAGAAAAAAATAAAAATGTTATGTCTTAAATGACAGTTAAGATATTATTTATTTGAATTCAAGCTATATACTACTTATAAGCTTTTGTCTCGATAGCCGAGTGTTCTAAGGCGTAAGTCTGGCGATCCAAGGTCCGGCAGTTCTATCCCGCACTATTCCAGAGGGTATTTTGAGTTATAAAAAATGCGGCGCCTCTAGCGACCGATTCCAGAACTAATATGGCGGCTTAGAGTATGCGAGATCGACTAATCAAACGAGAGCGATACCAGCGCTCAGAGTGGCTAAAGCCAGAACCAATATGGCTGCACCCCTAGTGGCTAAAGCCAAAATTAATGGGGAGAAACAAATGACAAACGAAAAAACCAAGATGCTGGCCTCCATTTAAATTTAAACAAAGATGGCGTAAGAAAGATAAAATGAGAGAGAACGGAAGAAGAAGAAAGAATAAGGGAGAAGGAAAGGAAGAGAGAAAAGAAAAGAAAGAATGCAAATAATAAAAAAAATTGGGTGCACTAGGAGAAAACCCTCGGAATGCAAGAGCATGAATTAATAACATACTGGTTACCAAGATGACAGTTGTATATGGTGGTATACTGGTTACAAAGATGGCGAGCCAATATGGCGACGTACTGGCTTAAAATATGGCGGTGTACTGGCTAAAAACAAGATGGTGGACACGTGACCGGAACGATAGAACAGGAAATCCGGAATCCAACTAGGCAGTCGCGTGACGTCAGAGCCCCGAGCTATTGCCTGAAGCTTGATGCACTCGGAGGAACTATATACCACTACTCTTGTTTTTTAAATTTTAATAATGTGACAAATTTTATTTATTTTTAAAAATAAATATAATTGGGACCAGTAACGACCTTCAGCCAGGGACTGGTGTCAATTTGATGTGCTCTGTTCTGTACTCGCGAGTACTCTGTGTTCCGTTATTCTCTCACTGCTATAAAACGGCCGCCGCCACTTTATCGCGGATCGGGTCGTGTTACGACGCGCAATTAGGGCGGAAACGACGCCATCCCTTACGCCCTGCACGTTAACCGGCCGATTGTCACCGCCCTTGTTAGCGGCGGATTATATACTTTTTTCCCCCACGTCATAACGCACGGTTGCATGCGTCGCACATTCGCTTTTCCAGTTCTGCACGGTCGAATTCTAAATATTCGAATGAGTGGATACGAAATAAGTCTGTTATATCTTTTTTTTTATGCTCAATCCTTAAAACCAAATTTTAAAGGAAAAAATACTGCTTAGCTTTTTATGTCACATTTTTACATTTTCGAAGGAGCATTGTAGACGGCAATTTTACATTTACAACCGAAATTCTAGTAGCTACGGAAGAAGGAGAACGCTATTTTTTGAAACGTCAGTGAATATTATCTCTTTAAGAGTGGGAGGGACCCCCACGTCCAAGGTCGAGAAGCGAGTAAGCGATACGGGCGACACTAACACGAGCGCCTAGTTCCCCATCGCTCCTACGCTCAAGGCGTGCAGTGTTTCCGTCGTGGTCCTGTACTGTGCAAATTAGATCTGTAACAGTGGAGTTTTGTTACACGCGATAAAAGTCCACAGATTAAACTACTCCTGTACATTTGTTCTTTTCTTTTGCCGCTTAAGGAAACTGCATATGCAAGCTTTAAAAACGCGGTATTTGACCATTTTCACGAATTTTTTTTCTCAAATAATACCCTTTATATTACTGAAGTAACAAAATAGGGGCATGGATAATAGATTTATATCTTTTCTGACAAAAAGCTGTATTTGCAGAACATTTATGTAATGAAATACGCGTATTCGCGCAGACAAATATTTCACGAAAAACGCGTTGGTCCATTCCACTCTTAACGCTTTGAGGACTGCATAGATGTACTGGCGCTGAGGACAAGCGCGAAGTGAGGCGCCTGTATTCTCCACCACAGCAATATCGGCCGTGCTGGTATTTTGTTTCTACTTCTACTCTGGTTACAGCGGACTAGCCTACTCTGCTCTGTAGGGTATATCATTGGCTGGCTGTCAGCCAATGAAGTCACGCGTTGGCTGCGTACTAACTAATGTGTCACGACATAGAGTAACATGTTTTATAATCCATCGTGTTCATTTGAAAAATCATAAAAATAACAGTTCTATTCTTACAATCTGAAATGTTGAATAGTTGTAATTTTTTAATAATATTACCATGAAGTGCAACTTTATATGTATGTGTTAGTTATTAACACTTTAAGGAATACGCTCTAGTGTAGCTTGATCAAAAATTTTGTGGAAATTCCTTTGTCATAGAAAATGAAACTAGCATTTTCGTGCAGTCGTTGTACTGTCTGTGTGTAACAAGAACTCTACCACAATAATGTTGTTACACCTCCGCAAAAGGACAGGCGTGATTGTAAAACATCTTACACAAATAAAGACATTTGATTGGGACAAAATCAACTCAGCGCCTTAGTGAGTGATGACCAGCCAATAGTGAACATTGCAGTAAGTGTGTCCAATGTCATGTTGGCCACTCGAACGATAATGGATGGGAACACAGAGACCAATAGCCTTTGGTTGTCTTGCAAATGTCTGCGGACCTCAAAGTGTTAATTAGAGCCAATATTTAACCTGCATGAATTAAAGAGGATGGAATCCCTTGATACCTGTTTCAGGGTAACATTGGGGATCAACCAACGAACAACTAATTGAGGCCCAGCTACACAAATAAATGCAGAGTATAGTTTGTTACCGAATGAATCCGCCAAATATTCAGGGTTTCTATATGCTTTGAAATCACGTGTTAATAATTGCAATGTACAGTAAAGGCTGTTCACGATAAAGCGAGCACTTTTGATATGAACCTTGGGAAAAGTCACTGCCGCTAACCTTGCAAGTATTTTAACCAGTACACAGACTCGCGTATGCTTTGTAAGGTTGGCAACGATGGAGGGAGAGTGGTTCCATGTTTTAACGTTGAATTAAACGTGTTAGGTGAACTTTAATGAATACTGGAGTTATTTATTTTACCTTATTATTTTTCAATGCACATATGTAGGGGTAAGAATAAGATAATTTGTAAAATATTTTCTTTTCTAATAATTCCGCAGTTTTCCTTATCCGTGGTGGGAACAAAGTGAACAGGCCCACGAGAATGTTAATTTTATAATATGGTGGGAGAATACAAGATGTGCATACAAGTATCGGATGTTAACGGTAAAATGAGAACTTTGGAAAGTCCTGCTTAAGAACTTTTTATATGCACGTTATGTCTTCTTCCGCCTCGTGTAAAATTAAAATTGTCATGGGCTTCATCACTTTATTCATGCGTCAGTCAAATGAATCTGTGGAATCATTAGAATAGTAAATGTTTTACAAATCTGCTCATTTTTACACTTAGATGCATACAAAAAGTGAAAGCAATAATTTAAGTTTTCCTAAATGGTTACCTACTACTTTTGTTCGGCGTTAAGATATGAAACTACTATTCCACCCTTCGATTCCAACTTTACTGGGCTTATGTCACTCAGTGCGTCCGTTAAAATATATACAGTATAACGCATGCCGTTTTGAGCTTTTCTATATGCCGGACACTACGTAGTTATGAGTACGTAAATTGCAATATAAAATAATATTTCAGTGATTTGCATATTTTTGTGATATATGTAAATGTATATTTTCAGTTTTATTTTAAACAGTATAATTTATTTCTCAAGTGATTGTGTTGTGTATGATTATTTTTGTGTTCTTGTATGAGTTAGGTGTATTTCAGGTTATGTGATTTTTATTTTATCTATCACGTAAGTCTGTAAGTCTAGTTAACATTGTTGTCGGTTGCCATGACAACGAGATTACGTGGTCATCATCACTGTGATTGCCGTGCCGTGACTGGCCGTACGTCGTTGCCTTCGCAGTTAACATTGTTGTCGGTTGCCATGACAACGAGATTACGTGGTCATCATCACTGTGATTGCCATGCCGTGACTGGCCGTACGTCGTTGCCTTCGCAGTTAACATTGTTGTCGGTTGCCATGACAACGAGATTACGTGTTCATCATCACTGTGATTGCCATGCCGTGACTGGCCGTACGTCGTTGCCTTCGCAGTTAACATTGTTGTCGGTTGCCATGACAACGAGATTACGTGGTCATCATCACTGTGATTGCCATGCCGTGACTGGCCATACGTCGTTGCCTTCGCCTCAAGCGTTAGTTTGAGGGCGAGCCACCTCGGCCCTACCGATAGACGGGCTGTCAGTAGGATTTCCATAAATTTTAGGTGATCTTGTCGAGTCAGAGTTTTGATATAGCAGACAGCCTGCCACGTTTATATATGGAAGTATGAGGTTTTGTCTGCTCGCGCTTTCTACGTGGTTTATTTAGATTTTTCGCCACCCGCCAGTTTGACGCGCGGCACAGAATGAACTTTAATTACGTGCACCAAGTCTCTTTAGCTTGAACATAGGGAAGACGCCTGACTTGATGCCAGGACCCTCCACTCCTCAGCCCGTCTAGCAGCAGCTACTACACGACAGCATATGCGAGACAAAGAAACAGTTTTTCTGCAGTTGGAGAATTTTAACTGACGACCGGAAATTAATCTTTTTCTGGAAAGTGACGCCAGCCAGTCCGCCATATTTGAATGTCAACGCAGTTGCTTATTTATTACACTCACAAGCCCCATATATTTTAAAGATTACTCATGCTCCCAAATATTGGAGTGAGCCTTTTCAAATAATGATTATAATCACTATTTTGAAGAACATTTTCGAAAGAAATATCATTTTTGTTGAGAGGCAATTACTAGTTTGGGCGATCTCAGTGGTGGCCAAGTATCAAATGCAATCAAAGCTCTGGCATTTAAATGCATTAAATATTTTTATACCAAGGTTAAGTTATGCTAACATTATCGCGATTCCAAGTTGTTCAATCATTTTTATACTCAAGTATGTTATTTTCCACATGTCTCAATTATTATGCGCGTATTGAAATCTGAGCAGATTTCTTTCTTCATCAATCATCTGAAGTGTTGTTTAATCTTTCATAATATATAAGTACATTTTTAAAAAGTGGCCTTCTTCGTGAGAGTGTCTTTTAACAGCAATCAACTAGCTGGAGTTTGCCCCGAACAGTTAATGAGTTTTAAAGGTAATATGCGTGTTGCCCACTATTATACCTGTGCCTACACTCTCTCTCATGGCAAGGAAAATAATGGAGAGAGCAACGTTGGAATAATATTCTGGATGCAGAGTTCTTGTTTTCTGGTAAACCCTAGGAGCTGTAAGTTTTCCTGTTCACTTCACACGGGCGCAAATACCTACACAAATAAATGTAAGTCACATCTCACATCAACTAACGTATTCTAACCGGTGCCCAATAATAAAATCACACCCTGCCTGCATTACCACATACCCTTACGTAACCCCGTGTTACAACACGTAGGATCAGTGGCATTTTTTAAAGGTTGATTTCAAAAGTGCTAACTTTATGGTGAACAGCCTATACTAGTTTGTTGCGGCAGGTGCTAAAGTCAAACAAGTCGGGCTTCCCCCAACACACTCCGGTCTTGCGGGTTGCCGTAACTTGGTCGCAGGCGCACGCCTCAGAACGACAACACGTATAACGAGGCTTCTCTTGCCAGAGACATCTCCACGGAGAGCGGAAGTATTGATCTCCAATGAAGCGTATCGTTCTTTACCGTCAGAGATTCTCACTCGCATGCGTTCGTTAAGCGGTAGGAACATCGCTCCCGTCGCTGATGAAAAGAGCCAGAGAGAGAGAGAGAGAGAGAGAGAGAGAGAGAGAGAGAGAGAGAGAGAGAGAGAGAGAGAGAGAGAGAGAGAGAGAGAGAGAGAGAGAGAGAGAGAGAGAGAGAGAGAGAGAGAGAGAGAGAGAGAGAGAGAGAGAGAGAGAGAGAAAAGAGAGAGAGAGAGACCATTCATTGGTTCAAAAAGTATTGCAACTGGTTCTGGTGCGGAAATGATGAAAACGTGTTCGTCCTACGACTATATTGTTTCCTCCCAAGACACTAACAGCAGCTATTTACACTGCAAGTAACCGCCCCAAAGAATCCATCCTCGCTATTGTAGCTAACTTATATCAAATTATTACCCTTGAAACGACTGAATATCCATTCGCTGTCTTTTCATGAAATATAAATTTCTGTACGATCACTTCAAGAATGAGTGTAGGGTTTCAAATATTTTATGCGAAAAACAGATGTCTTTTATAATGTTCATGCAAATAATTTTAACAAATCGAAGACCCACGTCTGTAACGAAACTTAATGACTATTTTTATCTAGTCAGAATTTATTAAATGTAATAAGAGATCAAGCGGATGACAGTAGATAAACCTTACAATCGCGTTATTGGAAGCAAGTGCCTGTGGAAACACCAACATAGACAGTTTACCACTAGAATCAATGAATTTATGAGTGTTTTGTATCTCTAACATACTGATTTATCCTACATATATTTCAGGTGCTGGTTTAATAACTTACTAAAACTATTAGAAATATTTAATCATTTTTTGTACTGCTTGTGCCATATTTATCTTATTGTGTTGGAAACATTTGGAGGTAACGTAAATATTTAAAAGACAAAGCTAATACAAGCAGCACAGGTATATATTTAATTATTGCCGAAAACAGCATTCGGCATCTAAATGGCGTTAGTCAAGTAGGTTCTAATTAAGCAATTTCAAAACTTCGTTCTAGAACCTCTCAAGAATAATGCAAGCTGTAAACACACTGTAAATGCTATCCAGCAATGATATTTAGGATTTTGAATTTATCTACCCACTTTTTTTATTGGGTTCTCTAGCTACTTAGCTACTGCGGCCCCACTATTGGGTGTTCTAGCCCCTGACCAGCTGCGGCCCCTCTATTGGGTGCTCTACCCACTGAGCTACTGCGGCCCCACTATTGGGTTCTCTAGCCCCTGAGCTTCTACGGCACCCATATTTGGTTCTCTAGTCACTGAGCTTCTGCGGCCCCCTTATTAGGTGATCTAGCCACTGAGCTACTGCGGCCCCACTTTATATATATATATTCACTGGGTCACTGCGGCCCCACTTGGAATAACTCTAGCCAGTGGGCCACTAAGGCTTTTTGGAAGGAAAGGTTTACAGCCCATAGACAAAAAAGAAAGGAGAAATTATGTTTTTTCTTTAATAATGCTTTTTTATGCAGTGATCAGTCCTAAGAAACGCTTAATACAGTACCTATTTGCATTCATGATTATTATTTTTTCTGGAACCGGTTGGGATATCTCGATGAAACAAAGACTAAGTTGGTTCTGGTATTATTTCCTATATACTGTGTAAATTCGATGTCAATACGTTCAGTGGTTTTTCAGTTAAATCCGTTCGGACAGACAGACACGAAAAAATTATTAACATTAGATATGGCTTAGTTATCAATTATGCTACATGAAAAAATAATTAAAAGTAAAAAATTCGAAAATCACAGACAGGCGCTTCTATTTTATTTAGTAGTATAGATTAACATTTCCATGGGTCTCATCACTTAGTTCATGCGTCGGGTCAAATGAAACTGTGAAATTATTAAGAAAGTAAATACTTTGCAAATCTGCTCATTTTTACACTTCGATGCATTAAAAAAACACTAAGCGAAATAAATAATTGTAAGTTATCACAAATGGTTACCTAACACTTTTTATTCGACCTTAAGATATGTAACTACTGTCCATCCATCGTTAACAACTTTACTGGGATCACGTCACTCATTGCGCCTATTAAAATAATTGCATGCAGGGGCAGTGACTTTTTTCTAAGGTTCGTTTGTAAAGTGCTCACTTTATCGTGAACGGCCTTTAAATATTTTTCTCAAGAACAGAAATGAACGTATATATTTTGTTGCCCATTAGTACGCTAAATTTGAGTATGGAAACATACAATATGGTAATAGAGAATTGTCAATAGTCAGTACAAATATATCAAAGTAGCCCTCTGTTTACGATATTTATTCATCTGTAAAACAGTATTTTTTAATTATAGCTACAATGTTATGTATTTTCTGAACAAAACACGTGCGAAGGTTATTGATGTTGTTTTCCATCGCCGTTGCAGTGTTTCCTTATAAAGTCTGTTCGCGATAAAGTGAGCACTTTTGAGATAAACCCTAGAAAAAAGTCACTGCACCTGCTTGCATATATACTACAATAGGCGTACTAAGTGACATGCGCCCAGTAAAGTTGGTAACGATGGTGGAAAGTAGTTCCATATCTTAACGTCCAATAAAAAGTGTGAGGCAACCATTTGTGACAAGTTACAATATTTCTTTTAAAGCACTTTTAAAGCATCACAGTGTAAAACGAGCAGACTTGTAAGATATTTCTTTTTCTAATAATTTCTCAGGTGCACTTGACCCTCGCATGAATTAAAGTGATGAGGCCCACGTCAATGTTGATTTTACATAAGGCAGAAGAATACACAACGTTCGTACAATCAGCCTCTGAAGCAGAGGTTTCACAAATGCTCATTTTAGCTTGAACAGCCTATAGTATTCTGTGATCGCAACGGGCATCATGACGGTATCGTTTTCGTGGGGAGGCTGGTTGAGACTTGGCAGTTCTGCCTTCGATAAGGGTGCCAAAACATTGATTGATAAGACACACTGTTAAAAATGTTCGGTCCTTTTACAAGAACAATTCTTGGAAAACCCATTTGCCAAGAAAGTCCATTGTACAACTGCACACAGGTTTCTTATGAATTCTGCAAAACATATATTTGTATTATTGCAAATGATATGCAGGTATTACAACATGCATTGTTTAGAAGTGGACATAGATTAAGGGGGTAACGATTATTTTTCAATACAATTCAACTCGCCAACAACGGGACTAGAACTCACGTACGTTGTGACATTATCCCAAACCGTCAACCACAACACCAACTTGACTTACGATATTCACAATTTTTATTGCACTGAAGATGGAATTAAACACCTACAAAATATTATTGAAGTGGTTCGGTTAGGAAGAACGCATTTATTCTCGTTTCAAGAGTTATGTGTTGATGTGAAACATTAACATTAACACTTAATGAGTTAAAGCGTAACGTGTTTTTACAATTGCAGTCGTTTTGTGATGATTATTTGAGTTGTTTTAAGTGGTATACGTAGTTAAACCTAACAGTACGTATCTTTTTGCACGCAAACACACTTTACATCACCCTTAGATTTTGCACAAACATATATCTATACTATAAAATAAAATAGAATTTTTCACTTTTAATTATTTTTTTCATATAGTATAATTGATAACCAAGCCATCTCAAATGTTAATTTTTTTCGTGTCCGTCTGTCTGCCCGAACGGATTTAACAAAATAACCACAGAACGTAATGACATCAAATTTACACAGTATATAGATAATAACCCCAGGACCAACTCAGTCTTTGTTTCATCGAGATATCTCAAACAGTTTCGGAAAAACAATGATTATCAGGGATGTAAATAGGTACTGGATTAAGTTTTTCTTAGGATTACTGCATAAAAAGTCATTGTTAAGAAAAGTTCCGTCATTTCTCCTTACTTTCTTATCCGTGCGCTGCCTTCGTTTCCTTCCAAAAAGCTGTAGTGGCCCAGTGGCTAGAGTTATTCAAAGTGGGGCCGCAGTGACCGAGTGGATAGATATATATCATGTGGGGCCTCATTAGTTCAGTGACAAGAACACCCAATAAGGAGACTGCAGAAGCTCAGTGGCTAGAGAATCCAATAAGGGTGCCACTGTAGCTCAGAGGCTAGATAACCCAATAGTGGGGCCGCAGCTGGTCAGGGGCTAGAGCATCCAATAGTGGAGCTGCTGTATCTCAGTGGCTAGAGCACCCAATAGTGGCGCTACGGTATCTCAGTGGCTAGAGCACCCAATAGTGGAGCTGCGGTATCTCAGTGGCTAGAGCACCCAATAGTGGAGCTGCGGTATCTCAGTGGCTAGAGCACCCAATAGTGTAGGTGCGGTATCTCAGTGGCTAGAGCACCCAATAGTGGAGCTGCGGTATCTCAGTGGCTAGAGCACCCAATAGTGGAGGTGCGGTATCTCAGTGGCTAGAGCACCCAATAGTGGAGCTGCGGTATCTCAGTGGCTAGAGCACCCAATAGTGGAGCTGCGGTATCTCAGTGGCTAGAGCATCCAATAGTGGAGCTGCGGTATCTCAGTGGCTAGAGCACCCAATAGTGGAGCTGCGGTATCTCAGTGGCTAGAGCATCCAATAGTGGAGCTGCGGTATCTCAGTGGCTAGAGCACCCAATAGTGGAGCTGCGGTATCTCAGTGGCTAGAGCATCCAATAGTGGAGCTGCGGTATCTCAGTGGCTAGAGCACCCAATAGTAGAGCTGCGGTATCTCAGTGGCTAGAGCACCCAATAGTGGAGGTGCGGTATCTCAGTGGCTAGAGCACCCAATAGTGGAGCTGTGGTATCTCAGTGGCTAGAGCACCCAATAGTGGAGCTGCGGTATCTCAGTGGCTAGAGCACCCAATAGTGGATTTGCGGTATCTCAGTGGCTAGAGCACCCAATAGTGGAGCTGCGGTATCTCAGTGGCTAGAGCACCCAATAGTGGAGCTGCGGTATCTCAGTGGCTAGAGCACCCAATAGTGAAGCTGCGGTATCTCAGTGGCTAGAGCACCCAATAGTGGAGGTGCGGTATCTCAGTGGCTAGAGCACCCAATAGTGGAGCTGTGGTATCTCAGTGGCTAGAGCACCCAATAGTGGAGCTGCGGTATCTCAGTGGCTAGAGCATCCAATAGTGGAGCTGCGGTATCTCAGTGGCTAGAGCACCCAATAGTGGAGCTGCGGTATCTCAGTGGCTAGAGCATCCAATAGTGGAGCTGCGGTATCTCAGTGGCTAGAGCACCCAATAGTAGAGCTGCGGTATCTCAGTGGCTAGAGCACCCAATAGTGGAGCTGCGGTATCTCAGTGGCTAGAGCACCCAATAGTGGAGCTGTGGTATCTCAGTGGCTAGAGCACCCAATAGTGGAGCTGCGGTATCTCAGTGGCTAGAGCACCCAATAGTGGATTTGCGGTATCTCAGTGGCTAGAGCACCCAATAGTGGAGCTGCGGTATCTCAGTGGCTAGAGCACCCAAAAAGGGGGTCGCAGTAGCTCATTGGCCAGAGAACCCAATAAAAAAGTGGCTAGATCAGTTAAAAGTCCTAAATATCATGCAAAAATAGAACATGTGTGAATTGATGGCAGGGTGTAATTAATAACTCCATTAAACCTGAAAGATTAAATATTAATATTTTACATAAAAACTTTATTGAACTATGGTGGGCTTAATTTTAATAACTTTACAAAAATATCATGCGAACGAAGTCGCACGGGTCACCTAGTGTATATGTATATGTGTGTGTGTATATATGTACACATACATATGTATCCCTTCATCACCACACTATACAAATCAGCACACAGTAACCACACTGGGGTCACATTGACCCTACATTTTCTAAATTCATAAAATTCTAGAAAAAAATTGAAATTAATGTTTACTAAATACATTTATTTCCACACACTAACTCTATTAAAATGTATAATAAAACATTTTTATGGTTTATTAAAACAAATAGTAATTAAAATATAAAAACCAAATTGAGATGAAATAGATTAATGTTTTGTTTAGTACTTGCATATTATTTTTGTGTTTAGTATTTAGTAGAAACAAATCAAAGCAAACATTACAGTCTGTCTTGGAAAGGTTGTTGAATTCAAGAAAATATCAAACATACAAATACCATAACAACCTATTCTTACATTGTTTTTGGAATTACGTCATTTTCTCTGACAGCTGCCATATTATTAGTTTCTTTCCTCTGTGGTCTCGCAAACAAGTTCCTAAAAATATGAACCGGTTTTCATTCATTGTTTCTCTGTAGAAAGAGCTTCCAAACACGTAAGACCATAGCTCACGCGTGTGCCTGTGACTATTCCTTTACACACCTTCTAAATAAAGTAGGCCTAAGAAAAATTGTAGCTCTTCAATTGTGCAGTCCAGGCCCGCAGCCAGGGGGAGGGGGGTGTTTTGGGAGTCTGGACCACCCCCCCCCCCCCCAAATATTGAACTAAATCGGAAAAAAATACTCATGGTAACATTTATAGTCGTCTAGCTATTGCAATGAAATGCACCTAGAATTAATAGATAATTGGGTGTTCTGTTTGTTGTGCATAAAAATACTGTTATCTGATCGGGTTGACCTTGGGCACATGGTCGTTGACATTGTAGCATTTGCCCTGCAGTGCGCCCTGCGCGAGCTGCGGAAGGCCAAGTTCTTACTATATCCGCATATCTCTGATATAGACACAGCTCATTGTGAGTACAGATGTTGACGTGTTGAGTTGTGGAGTAGTTCATCGTACTTTTGTGCCGCAGAAAGTTTCTTTCTCTCGCACAGCGGATACTGCATTCCGATTTTCGATGGATAAACTTGTTATAGAGAAAAAAAAAAAAAACTGGAAGTGGAATATAATGCCACCGACACAAATTCAGAGACACTGGTAAGTAGTCGCATTGTGTGTGCTGTACAATCACGTTTAACCATAAGATATGTTTGTAAAGTGTAACTAGATATATTTATGAGACTAGGCTGTGTTCTAATTCAGTGCAATGTTCCCTCGAATACTTGCCCTTGTCCCCTTCCCGTGTCACGGGCCCATGTAGGTCTCGAGAAGGGCAAGTGGTTCGTGGCCTTGGTTGAAGGGACATACAACCAGAGTAGAGAGCCCACGACCACAAATACAGTCAGAATCCCTACAGAGAGATGCTTACAGCGTCCAGCAATGAACATCTGAAGAAGCAGGACCTTCGACTTTCGACTGCAAGTAACGAGTAGTCTTAACTAGCGTAGATAAAGGCCAAGTTTCTGAGCGTATTGCCAACTCTTCGTCTCCACGTCTCAACAGTGTGGAATTAAAATACGAAGTTTTAACTGGAATATTTGTGCCAGGGCCACTGTTTAAATTTCCAGCGACTAAAACTAACAAATCGATGCTTAAATTTCAGCCACAGTTGGCTACAAAAATGGAACTGGCTGGCGTATTCAACGAACAGCGATGGACCCTTCTGCAAATACTTTGTTTTATTTGCTTTAGATTGTGTAAGAAAAGGTTCCCACCAAACAACTGGCACTTTTCTGGGTTCCCCATTTAGACGATGGAAGTTTGCAGCGGAAAAGTTTGACAATCACTCTAAAGCTAGTTACCATAAAACATGTGCGCTTGCTGCAGAAAACTTTCTGAAGGTGTATACTGGGGAACAGTAAGATGTAGACTGAAAAAAAAAAAAAAGGGATATTCAGGACTCTTCGCAGGTACCGTACACATACCGATGAGCATTATAAGCACCATCTCACTAACTGTTCCCGATATGCTACATACGTGTGTCCGGAAATACAAAATGAAGTCAAGAAAATAATCACTGAAATTAACAATGTTCCTCTTACAACGACACACGTGTTCGTAAGGTCATCCAGCACCCAAACATTTTTTCTTCTTCTAAATGTTGGGTATATATTATGGCGTTACGACATGCTATCGACGATAACTTGATAGAAAAAAAAAACAAAATTATTTTAAAACTCACGGTTTTCATGTTTTTAGAGTATACATGAGACTTTTAACTTAGATTAGTTACAGGCAAAAGTTTAAAATGTGTGTAGCATTGAGAATAAATAGAATTATTGCGTTTGGTTCTTTTGTTTTTATTCGGACCACAATCCTTCACGAACTCTGATACGCTCCTCAGACGTTCTTGTAACAGTTTGCTAGTTTAGTACGTAATTTACCACGTAATCAGCTTCCGTATTCTGCCATGAAAGCGGAGGATATAGCAGTTCCAGTTAAAAATAAATATACCTACCACAGTTACTAGACAAAAGATCTTCAAATTTTTATTTCTGTCAAAAAGTGGAAACCACATTTTTGGAAATCTGGGACAGTATTACCAACCAACATGCGATCACAGTTTATGCGATTATGAATCTAAGAAGAAAGAACTGATATTTAATCGTGGGTCCAATACTATAAGTAGTTAACTGAAAATATACTATTTGTAGTTATGAACAATTTTATTTTTCGTGCTCATATTGTGTATCATTTACATTAAAATAATACAAAGAACCCCTTTTTTACACAATCAAGTGTAAGAGGAAAGTAAACACTCCGAATTCAAAACATAAATATCTTCACTTACCTGCATATAAAACTGAATAAAACTTTTTCCCCTGTCTATTCTGGAAAGTGGCTTATAAGGGGTCACAAATTTAGAGTAAATGTTTATTACTTCTAGAATTTAAAAGCTCATTACTGGAAAATACGCTGAACTAGATAACTCAGATTGCATCAATTTTTGAGTTATCTAGTTATAGTAATGGGCCCACTATATGATATAAGGGAAGAATGAAAGCATTGAGAATATACAATTTCTGGGTACTTTGCGTAGAATTTTAGTTCAATAGTTGGATTAGGCTAGGCTGCAGAAATCAATAAATGCTCAGAGCCACATTAAATACAGAAATAGCTATGAAAAATACAACATAAAAGGTATCTGTTTCAAGGAAGTGTTAATAAATAATTGCATTATATTTGATTGGAACGCCTGTGCTGATATAAATTGCAAATATCAGTTAGCTATACTTTGAGAATTCGTAATGAGGGCTGTAATTAGTTAACTTTGAGAACTGTCTCTCATAAATAATTCCCACTGAATTCAGAAATGCCATATCTGTCAAGACCAATCGAGTTAGCTAGTGCCAAGGTATAACGCTAAGTGCCTTCCTTGCTCTTACAGTCTATCTAAGTAGGTCATGTGAGCGATGTTTTCCTCTAATTCATTATTCCCGACTTACAAAAATTCTGTATGAGAAGCTATTAGAAAGCATTGGAAATTAGGGTAAATGACGGGAGTATGAATAGGTCCATTATGCCTGAGAAAGGCACAACAGGAGCAAATAGGTGAATATGAAGATAACACCCTAATCGGCCCATGAACTACATTAAATGTGCTTGAAACACATGTTTCTAACAGAAACTCTGGTACGTGATAACAAACCTGTTTGCCCACGGGAAGTAATTTATATTCATAGTAGCCCAGAATTCAAATTTGTGAAATTATTTTTGGGTTTTACTTATTTATTGAGTGCAATGCAATGCAACGAAGTGAGTGAGTGAAGCGATTTAGCCGGCTCTTAACAGCAAGATCTTGAGAGCCGATGAGGGTTAAATGAGGTGAGAATTGAACAGCGCCGGAATGTAAAGGCGGGGGAAAACGGGATATCCCCGAGGAAACCCGCTAACCAGCTGCATATTCCGGCACGAGTGACCCGGCCAGCATTGAAACCCTGTTCACCTTGGCGTGCAGGCGGGTAGTCTAACCACGACAGCACCGCGGCACCTCCACGCCACTGAGGACCTGTCCGTGTCAGGGCTCGAACCATGAACGCGGTCTCGTCGACACACGAGCCGCTCGAGTTATCGATCGCGACCTTGAGACGAGGTAGTGTAGGGTCGAGACGAGAGCTCTCGTTGCAGGCCGATACGCGATCCCTCACGGCATACACCAGAGTCGTGGGTGCAACACGGGAACAAGGTCTCGCTACAACGGCTACATGCCGCTCCAACGTGCCAACTTGTGCATTGTAGTTACATTAAGGCTGTTCATGATTAAGTGAGCACTTTTGAAATCAACCTTACAAAAAAGTCACTGCCCCTGCGTGCATATGTTTTAACGGGCACGCTGAGTGATACGCGCCAAGTAAAGTTGGTAACAAAGGATGGAAAGTAGTTCCGTATCTTAACGTCGAATAAAAATCTGTGATATCTGAAACTATCTGTGATAGCTTACATTATTTCTTTCAATTTATTTTAATTTTAATGCATCTAAGTGTAAAAATGTGCAGATTTGTAAAATAATAACTTCTTAAATAATTTCATAGGTCTACTTGACCAACGTATTAACAAAGTGATGAGGCCCACGCAATGTTAATTTTACATAAGGCGGAAGAATACACAATGTGCATACAAGTAGATATTAAGCAGGGCTTTCAGAAGTGCTCAGTTTAATGTGAACAGCCTATACCTGAAAAATTCGTGACTTCAATGACCTGCAGGTTAGACTATACATAGGGATAGGAAAATTTCGCGAGATCAATGACCCGTAGGCTAGACTCCACAGTCTTGTGCAAACTCGAGCCTCAGGTGTTTGTTTATTGGCTGCTGCACCAGAGAGTAGCCAGTGTTACTTCACACCTGGCTGTATAGCACTCGCTACTTGTTTCCTTGCAAGTCGATTATTGGCTCAGAGTCTTCCAGGGCGTGTCTAGTGAATTGTTATCCAATTGTAAAGGCGACTTCAGTGTACACGTGTTGGACGTCTATCTTGTCCTGAAATGAATTCGCGAAATTTCCCTATCTCTAACTATACAGTATTTACACAAATATACTGGTGTCAACTGTGCATTGGTTGTCTGCTGTCACAGTGGAAGTCGACGATTGGGCCACCGTTCTCCAGAGAGGGCCTAAAACAGTGTGAACCAATGGCTAACGTTATATAAGCACACGAGTTTTGAAATGTACCCTGTCCCAAAATGAATCGGCGAATTCTTCAGGTCTCTAACTATAGTCCATTCACGGTTACTCACAAGTTTTATGAAGCCCTGCTTAATTCCTACTTCCAGAATATCCCTTCGCCTCGTGCAAACCAAGATAAGCGTATTATATTCAGGTTAGGAACAAAACGAGAATTTGTATGGGACATTTTTACATAGAGAAAATTTTCGCCGCTAGGTGCGCAGTGTTCCAAAAGGAAACTTTTAATTAAATTTTTTCTGCATTACAATAAGATAAAATATTTTATTTTGTTACGAAATTATTATTTAATTTTTGTTTATTTATTTGCAATATTTATACATTTAATGACACTTAATACATTCTGTATAGATAAAGTTGAGCCCCTTAAGCATTGCTCGCTTGGGGATCTTTATGAAACAACACACACACAAATACGTTGCAAGATGACAGACAGAAACAGTGGGGTTAATGAGAGAGAAAACATTAGTGATGCCCATAGAAAGGCATATAGGATTGAGGGTGACTAAATGTTACCTATCGCCTTTGTAGGAGGCTCGTACGCTGCATAAACTGCAAGCGCCACCACGGCGTGAAAAATTTCTATACTCCATTCAGGGTTCTTCCCAGTTTTCTGAAGCCCTGCTAAAGTTTTTACTTCCAGTATATCCCTCCGCTTCATATAAATAAAGCTTAGAAAATTACACAATATAAACAGCTCATTGCATTAATGCGCTTCCCGACTAATAATATTTTTAATAAGAACTATTAATACTAGGTGTTACCAACACAACTATTTTTTCAATGTCTTAACTTATATTTGTTATTAATGAAAAAATATATATCATTCTGTAACGTCCACATTTTTTTACTGTTTCTACATCTTGTCAACATAATTTATGTACTTTTGACACGTTTAAATTTGCTTATGTTTAACACTTGTAATTTTTCGTATGTTGTGACGTGTATTCACATGGTTAGGATCTCAAATAATTAGATATACGAATGGCAATGTTCATGTGTAAATGCATTTAGTTAGCTAGTTTTGTTTGTATTCTTAAATTTATATTTTATATTAATTACTTTTTCACTGTCGCAACTGATTGTTAATGTTTCAAGGATATTTTTGTATATTTTTATTACATTTCTTCGAGACCTTAAATTCTATGGATTAGGGATTAAGGCCGTTTTGGAGTGAGACAGTTTATATTTACGTAGCGAGCCATTCGATTGGTAAGCACGTTTGAACCCTGCGCCCCTATTGGCGGGCGAGTCCAGCATAGGGTAGGCAGGTCCATTTCGGTTAGAATCTCGCTCTCTCTGCCACCATCTTCCTAAGCATCAAGACGTTAGAACAGGACGCCCGTCCCAGGATATTTAAGTTAGATTTTAGGGTGTTCAGTTTTAACAGCTCGCTCTAAGTTTTTATTTGTGTATTTCGGTCGAGTAGAGTGTGAAAGAGCTCCTCCGTTTTAGTATTAAGCTGCTGTTTAGTAAATAGTCAGGTAGTTAGACGTCGCTACGTTCGTGAGCTGTGAGCCACGTAAGACAGAGCCCCTACACGTCTTATGGTTGCATCCTGAGCCTACCAGATTTGATCCTGTCCTGTTCCTACAAATTAAATAGTATCCTTCTTCGTGATCAACTCAACAGTAACGTAAGAAGTACAGTATTCATTTCTGCTACGTATCTAGTACAAACAAGGTGGCGCATGTTCTAGACGTTTAAACCCGTCGCAATTTTGGCTAGTCGTCCGTAGCTTAATCCAGCACATATTTACTAACCACAAGAAACCCCAGTGAGAGCTTTAGTGTTCTAACGGCAGCATCTACGCCAGAGGCATAAGTTAAGTAGATTTTTGAACTGAGACTTTTTTTCATTTAAGAGAGGACTTTTACAGTGTAAGTGTGTTACGTCAGACTTCCATATATGCTAATGACCGTTACGCCCGGCCACTCCCTAACGGCAGTGTAGGTTCTAAATATATTTTCTTTAATATTGTCATTGCCATTCAGGGTTGTTTGATTGTTTCGTTTTCCAGCATTAATTTTTAAGTTTACACATATTTGAATATTTTTATTGAATAAAAGGATAATTGCTGGAAATTACATTGTGTCTGACGTGTTTTCGTATTCTCATCTCTGTGTGATTTCTTGGTTTGGATCCTCTCCTAATATATGTAAACTGAATCTGAAAGAACGCCAAGTAGGTTTAAGAGTCTTTGCATGTCAGAATAGTTTTTCAGCAGATTGGCAAACTATGGTTTGTCGTGGTATGTAACAAGGTGAGTTGGGTACGCAGAGACCGTCTGGAGTCGGAGCCCGCCTGGCTTCGAGCGGACTTGTTACTGAGCTGCATGAACATACTACTAATATCCCATGACAAATTTTATAAATATAGCCAACAAACTGATGAATTAATGCGATACGAGAGGGAGGTGCATGAGCTATGAAATTAACCACATATGTACGCAGGTAGAAGATCATACATACGTCACGTTGGACAATGAAATACAGTCTTATACATCACTTCAGTTATTTAATCTTGCTTTATTTAAGCTGGCGCCCTTTACCGAGTAATATCACATGGCAGTACACCAGTTCATTTCCCCTCGACATCAATATTCAGATACTCAGCCACTCTCCCCACATTAAATATATATATATATATAAAAGTACAGCATTGCACGCACTGGAGGTGCCACCATATGTTAAACGCAGTGTTTACTCCAGACGTAAAGGGCTGTTTCAATTCATATCAAATGTATGTTAAAGTAATATTTAACCAAAAATAAGGTATTCTTACGTAAACACAAGTATAAAACGCTGGTGATAAATTAAAAATTTCGGAAAAAACTAAAAACTTCATTCGTGGTGAGGTTTTTGAAAGGTTTGATACAATAAGTGAGAGGAAACCGTGAATAGACTATAAATTATTCGTGCATGATATTTTTGTAACCAGCTATTGGTACACATGTATTGTGCAAACGGCTTGAAGTGTATGGCTGTCTTAAGTTCCAAGGTGCAGACTACCACAAAACACCCGTCTTAACACGTGTAACGCACAAGGGTTTTAATATTTACTTTAAAAAAATCTTCTGAAGAGCCACTTTAATTATTTCGCAAATTTTTTTTTGGAAAAGTGTTGTTACGGACTATTTTAAGCATTTTAAAACAAGTGATTTTTCCTATCTGCCTTCGAAAACTAAGCAGAATTATTTCAAGGGTACTGACAACATATTCATCGTAACTATGGCCTTAAGCCTAAATACTGAAATTAATGACTGCATATCAAAATTAAGTTGAATAGTATAAATTAAATAGTTGTTAGATATAATATTATTTTCATCCTTGGCGATTTTTTATAGAAATGCCTTTGTTAGATTATTTATATTGGTACATTAAAAATAATACAATAATACTGTTTGGTTAAGTCAACCTTAGCTCAAAAATAGTCTTAAGTAAGATTTGAGAAATTAAACTTTTTCTTAGAGATCATATTATTCTACGTATTTGAAGTGGTATTCACAGCGAAATATTTAACATGCTTCAGAGTTCATGGCTGAGTTTGCTTCCTAAACACGAATTCTTCTGGGGCCACGGTGGTTGAGCGGTAAGGTGTTTCTCGCCTCCCATCAAGGCGAACCGAACCGACTTCAATCCCCGGCCGGTCCACTTCGGATCTTCGCAAGCGGGAACCGCGCCGGACGATGCCGCTGGTTGGCGGGGTTTTCTCGCGGGGATCTCCCGTTCCCCCCCCCCCGGCCATTTCCAGCGCTGCTCCATGCTCACCTCACCTCTCCCTCGTCGACTCTCAAGACCTCGCCGTTTGAGAGCGGCCCAAATCTCTTCACTCGCCCACGAATTTCCCGAGGTCGAATTGCGGGCGGTCATACCCGCGGGTTGGAGCCAGTTTACGATAAATCGAAAGTGTCTCTGTTGAAACTTTGTGTTTCTGTATTCCTGTGTCTCGCTCGCCAGGTTTCTGGATCAAAGCCGGCGAACTCCGAAAACCAATTCTGCTGGTTGCGGGAATATTATGAATGCGCCTTGCCCACCTGCAGGCATTCCACCAATTCCCTAGTGAATTTTCACGGAATTTCCAGAGAACGGGTTTATTTAGGAAAATAACGAAAAAAATGTTTTCTCGTCGAATACCGATAACGGATTCTTCTCGGGGAATTTTACTGCAATATAAGCGTAGCAACTGTCAATAATTTCATGAAACAATTCGAAAAATGTGACAGTTTTAAAAGTGGGTCACAAAAACTGTTTTTTTTTTTAAAGTCATACGTTATAAAAAAAAATTGGCGTTCATTTTAAATAATTCTGTAGTCCCCTATTTGTAAGAGATTAGACGCTCAGCTCTAACTTTAATTATGTTTACCACTCCCTGGGACCACTTTATACCATGAGTCACATGTGTTGTGAACACAATATGTTTACCACTCCCTGGAACCACTTTATACCATGAGTCACATCTGTTGTGAACACAATATGTTTACCACTCCCTGGAACCACTTTATACCATGAGTCACATCTGTTGTGAACACAATATGTTTACCACTCCCTGGAACCACTTTATACCATGAGTCACATCTGTTGTGAACACAATATGTTTACCACTCCCTGGAACCACTTTATACCATGAGTCACATCTGTTGTGAACACAATATGTTTACCACTCCCTGGAACCACTTTATACCATGAGTCACATCTGTTGTGAACACAATATGTTTACCACTCCCTGGAACCACTTTATACCATGAGTCACATCTGTTGTGAACACAATATGTTTACCACTCCCTGGAACCACTTTATACCATGAGTCACATCTGTTGTGAACACAATATGTTTACCACTCCCTGGAACCACTTTATACCATGAGTCACATCTGTTGTGAACACAATATGTTTACCACTCCCTGGAACCACTTTATACCATGAGTCACATCTGTTGTGAACACAATATGTTTACCACTCCCTGGAACCACTTTATACCATGAGTCACATCTGTTGTGAACACAATATGTTTACCACTCCCTGGAACCACTTTATACCATGAGTCACATCTGTTGTGAACACAATATGTTTACCACTCCCTGGAACCACTTTATACCATGAGTCACATCTGTTGTGAACACAATATGTTTACCACTCCCTGGGACCACTTTATACCATGAGTCACATCTGTTGTGAACACAATATGTTTACCACTCCCTGGGACCACTTTATACCATGAGTCACATCTGTTGTGAACACAATATGTTTACCACTCCCTGGGACCACTTTATACCATGAGTCACATCTGTTGTGAACACAATATGTTTACCACTCCCTAGAACCACTTTATACCATGAGTCACATCTGTTGTGAACACAATATGTTCCCGTGACTAACCACAAACTACAGATGACGTAGACCGATCCCGCTGGCTGCGCAAAGCCAATTTTCATGTCACCAACATTTATCTGTTTGTCTGCCAACGCGTGTAATGAAAACGGCGTTGTTTGGATCTTAGGTTAGAAAACTGATTTGTAAACATGTTCTTGGAGATTTTTTTATACTTCCTGTAACCAATTCGTAATGCAGTTTGACTGAATTCAAATTGAAAGAAGTATTTTATTCATATAATAATGCTTGTCATCTAAAAATTAAGATATTAACGAAAACGTTCATCACTGTTGGCCATGTGACTTTGACAGTTTTGTGTGATTGGGGTAAGTCAATGTTGGGTACATGCGCAGAAGACAAATAAACGTCTACCACATCTTAATCTATGTGTCTAACCTGCTGTACGTGAGCTGTCGGTGTTATTCCGTAAACATCCAGTATTCATCGTTCTGTGCATTCATAATTGATCCAGTAACTTGGATTACCTCTGTGAAGTGATTTTTTTTTGACATCCTGTGTCGGAAGGAGATGTTCTAATTCCCCTCGATGCATTATATGAATATAATTCCAATTCATGTCGTTTACCCTTTTAGTCACCGATTAATTTATAATTTTAGTGGTTGCAACTCGCAAATTGTTTGTTTCTAACTGTAATTTTAAAGGCTGTTCAATGTATACTGAGCACTTTCGAGAGTTCTCCTAAAGATCTACTTGTATGCACGTTGTGTATTCTTCCGCCTTGTATACAATTAAGATTGCCATCGCCCTAATCACTTTATTCATGCGTCGGTCGAGATATGGAACTACTTTCCCTCCATCGTTACCAACTTTACTCGGCGCATGTCACTCAGTGCGCCCGTTAAAACATCTGCGGGTGAGAGCAGTGACTTTTTTTCGAAGGTTGATTTAAAAAGCGTTCACTTGATCGCGAACAGCCTTTATGCAGGTTTCCACATCACCTTTCGTACTCCGTAACCGCGCAATACGAGAAGGCACTGCACTCGATACGTCAGCAGAGTTTTTATTCCCCCGCCTTATACAAAATTAACATTGCCTTAGGCCTCGTCGCTTTATTTACGCGTCGGTCAAATGAAACTGTGAAATTATTGAGAAAGTAAATACTTTTCAAATTTGTTAATTTTTACACCTCGATACATAAAAAAAAAACAGAAAACGAAAGAAATAATTTTAAGTTATCACAAATGGTTACCGAACACTTTTTTATTCGGCATTAAGATACCGAACTACTGCCCATTCATCGTTACCAACTTTACTGGGTGTATAACACTCAGTGCGCCTATTAAAATGTAGGCATGCAGGAGCAGTTACTTTTTTCTAGGGTTCATTTCTTAAGTGCTCACTATCGCGAACAGCCTTTACCAACTTTACTAAACGCTTGCTAGCCAGTGTGTTCATTAAAAATTATGCACTAGGGTCAGTTATATAGTTCAAAGGTTGATTGCAAAAATTACTCAAATAACCGCGAACAGTATTTATCAGCATAACACTCCGTCATACGCCAGAACCAATAAAAAGGTGTCTCAGCTTGATGTCACTGGCAGAATTTGAGGTTATATGTCTCCCAACTCGAAACTTAAAACATTCATAGCTTTAAACTGTTTTACCGATTATCAATTTGTATTATACAGCAATTCGAACACGATGTTGTCATAAATTCATGTACGATAACAAATACTGTATAATACTTAAATCACAAATTATTGTAAAATGATAAGGTACCTATAACAGCCTTGAATTCCGTGAATGTGGGATTCTAAAAATATATATTACATCATAATCGTCTCACACTTACCAACTTTACCACGCTGGCGGTAAAGTCTCAAAAATAAATGATGTATCGCGCCATGTCCATAGTTGGCATAAGGGTCTCAGTGTAAGCTGTCGTGTATATTCCAATTTTTTTCAACTACGTAATATTTCAATGTAAATAATTTTTCACAGCAGAAATCAGAGTCGTTATGTTGCTGACCATTCACAAGTTTGTTTATTGAAACATGGATATGGTCAACAATGTCACCGAAAATCGCTGTAAGCAGCCCTTTGTTTACGATGTTTGTTCTTCTGCAATACAGTGCTTTATATTATAGAGACAATGCTGTAACTTTTCTGAACGGATTGATTAGCACTTTGTGGAGTATGCGCGTATATAACCGGGGCTACGTTTATAAGGACATTTATTTGCTCTTGAAGACAAAACTCACTCTCTTACAATGTTATCGTTTCGCTGGACTGTATCAAAATCCAAGTAAACAATTATAACTAGTCAGTATTTCAGTTCGTAAAAATAAAACTGCTGTTTTCGATAAATGATCGAATGTACACGGGGGCCATGGTGGCTGAGAAACAAGCACGGTCGCCTCCCACCAAGGCAAACCGGGTTCAATCCCCGGATGAGTCACCGGATTTTCACAAGTGGGAATTGCGCCGGTCGATGCCGTTGGTCGGCTGGTTTTCTCGGGGGATCTCCCATTTCTCCCCGTCCCTTAATTCCGGAGCCACTCCATATTCACTTTAATCACCCTCACATGCTCTGAAGACATCGATATTAAGAGCTGCCCAAATCTCTTCACTTCAAATGTACACGATGGCATGTATAAACTGTTACATCTGTTGTGACATATTAACTGGCACATGGTTAACACGTGGTTTCATTCGCCGACGGCCAGCCAATAATAAACTTTGCAGAGTACAGTGGGCGTTCCCGGTGTAGCCACGACCAATAGGACGATGGTAAGTGGAAATACAGAGACCAACACAACTGAGATTTCTGTAGTGGAGAATATAGACAGTTCACTTCAACCTTGCCCCATCAGTGTGCAGGAAATTTGTGCCGTCCTCAATTGGTTAACTAAAACCCATACAGACATCACTTATTATCATTCTGAGGAAACGTAACACACGCGAAACTTGCTTGTACTATTTCCTATTACAGTCGCGATGCTTCCTTGTGGCCGGGTGTATCGTCGGGACGTTTGATACTGCTAAGTAGGGATTCCCCTTAAATCAATTTCAAGTATGACACCCCATACACCCTACACTTTGACAGAAATTGTCAACTTAACGGCTCTGCTTTTACGACGGCGCGTAACCCGGAGGGAGGCATTCACTTGCTAAGACCATAAACCGAAAGTAAAGTAGGCTGATAGTAGGGGCCTCACTGCGGTACTGAACCACTTTGACCTTTAACCCGGTGACCTACTTTCCGCGATGCACTTCCGGTGAAAGTCAAGGGGTCCGAGGTCAAAGTGGTCCAGTAGCGCTGTGAGGCCCCTACTACTGATTTCCGCCATCTGCTCATATGCTAAGTGTTAGCTCTCCCGTTTGTCTAAAGCCGCCTGTTGGATTAGTCAAAATCACGCGATCGAGCATCGACGTGAATTTTCTCTGCACTTTGTTTCCGAATCGATCAGGGGCGCCGCGGCGATGTGGTGGTCAGACACCCCGGCTAGGTCGCTCCCGGATCTTTGCATGTGGGAATCGTGAATTTACGATCCCGCTGGTCGGCGGGTTTTCTCGAGGATCTCCCATCCCCCCCCCCCCGCGACGTGGCATTCTGGCGCTGCTCGAAATCTCATCTCACTTCCCCTTCATCGACTTTCAAGTCCTCGCTGTTAAGAGCTGTCCAAAATTGTCCACTCCAAATCATTCGGTGCATTAAAAAAATATTTCTTGACGTGGGTATATTTTCGTTTAGTTTAGTCAAAACTGGGCCAGTCGGCGGAAGATAATAATAGATATTATAGGGAAATTCATTTGCAAACTGTCGAGCTAATTATGTTTCCAAACCTCATAATTTCGACGATGCTACTGACCGTCCAATATCGAGAGTACAGATTTTGTCACAGGTAGGCCAGGGCAAACTCGCCAATGTAGCCAGCCAACACACCTCGCCATCATGGCCTGGAATGTAGATAGTGCTCATTTGAGGCCGAAAGTAATTGCAAAAAATTAAAACCTGCGACCATCGGGCGCAGTAAAGGTGGTCATGTGATGTGCAGCTCACATAAAATCTTTACTGTATATTCCGTCAAAGCAACAGATAAAACTGCCTAAACTGAAGACTAACATTAACACGCAGACCCGTGACATAACTAGGACTCGAACATTTGACGCAGTGGCACAAAGTTCGAGCATATAAGACATAACTGTGATATTGTTGAGTACCGAGCTGGATATTATCAACGGAATGAAATATGCAACTCTAATGTTAAGAATGCATTTTTTAAAACCCTAACATTAAAAAAGAAGGAAAGACGGAAGATTGACATTACAACTTTATGGTAGCTGAAAAATAAATATTAATCAAACAAGTATGAATTTATTTTGTAAAAGAGATGGGAGACGACCTAAAATAAGTTAAAAAAAGTTTCGACGTTATACTGTGTGACTGGAACGAATCTAATTGATCTACAACGACGATCATTACTATTAATTACTGTACACATGTCTGACAATTTTCTTTCCTTATGGGCTGTCATGCATGTAAGAAGTTACTATCCCATTTCACTATGTCAATGAGGATTCTGATACAATACGGCAGAACGTTCGTGATTGGTCTACAAACGTCTTAGCCGAGTCAAAATCTTGTTAATTCAATCATGAAAGAATATACTAGTTAGAGCGTCTTAGAATATATGTTGGCTCAAAAATTTTTCACGATTGCGATTTTTCATACATAATCTCTATTAATTATGTTATGACAGCGTGGACATGCCTAAGAAATTCGTAACAGCTAAAGCCACGTTAACAACGAATCTGACATTCACGCCAGAAAAATATTTGAAAACGCTTCGGGTTTATAATGTTAATTAATTACCAAAAAAAAAAAAAAAAAAAAAGCGCCGAGATCCCAGTGATTCGTCCCTTCACGTGACGTTGAAACTGGGATTCCATTTCGACATGAAGAGACCGCAAAACACATAGAACCGCCGAGGAAGGTTGTCTGCCCACGTCATCAAGACTAACATACAGGTTGTCTAAAAAAAAAAACGGGACATGCCACCGATCTGAGAAACATATCAACCTTCGGTGTCGAGCGAGAAATTTAGGTAGACTTTCATTACATACAGCCCGAAAAAAAATGACTTATGTTCCTTCCTCAGTCATAAATCTTATTATCATTTTCAATTGACTAATTAATTAATTATTATTTAAGGACAGGCTGAACTCCAAGTAACTGTGCGCTTGTCCAACTTCAGCCATTGGCCAAAAATATGTTTGGCATGCCTCGGAGAACTCTTAAGCCAATAATACAAGTTGAGCGGTGGAGTGGCCAATCTCTTTTGAGGAGGTCAAGCAGATACGTGGCGTTGATTACAGTGCAGCGGCCAATGAAACCACGAGCTGTGATCACTTGTTTATGATGCAGTCGAGTATATCGAGTCACCGAAACATAATGCGAATTTTGTAGGTTCGTACGTAATTAATTAATTACCAGGAATACTTTTTTTCTTGTCTCGCTTTTTTTTTACTAACAGAAATTTTTTGCGACCAGTTTACGGGAGCTAATTAAATTACCGACGTTATTATTTTAAACGTAATCATTTCGTACGGAATGCTGGTGATGGTGCATGATACGTGCCTTCTCTTTAACTAAAGGGAAGGTATTTAATACGGGTGCTAGCACGTAAATTGAACGGCGGGGAATAAATATTATTATCGCTGGCGCTGCCAGGGCCATAGCGTGATGTCGGCTAATGCGGCGCGACGGAGCAGCGCGAGGTCTCCGTGACAGCTGGGCACTTCCGCCTGTCGCTGCCGTGACGGGCTGCCATTATAGCAGCGGTGTGTCGCGGGTTGTAGTTGACTCAGGCGGAGAAAGCTGCACGGCACTGCACGTTTTCCGAACGGACTCTCCCGACAGCAAATGTTATGCTTCGGAGACATAACGAAACAGAAAGCGATTTACTGCGGCACACGTGTCGTTGAAATTCGAAGCATATAGGAATTCCGCGACCTCACAAAACAAACGAAAACACAAATAATTTGTTGTGTTAATTATATTTAGTAATTATATCCAGGCACACTTATGCACCTACGTAAAAATGATAGATTTAACTGAGAAAAGGCGCATTAATAACGTGTGCGACAATGTCGTAAACTATTTGTATTAGTGGTTTATAAACATACAGCTAACCGTGGGCGACATCTGTTGACAGAAAAGTAAATACCTACGCGACATCTGATGAGAGAAAAAGTAAACCATTTATGCCGCTGAAACCACCTAACAATAACCTAAAGGACTGCTGCAAGTAATATCTTACGAATAATTTAAAGTGTTTTACATCGCATTAGAGTGTATTATTTTTGTTTCTTGACTGTTCAACTTAAAGTTTTACCGCTGCGGCGTCATCAGGCTCCGAAATTTCGCGGTACGATAACGAGACAAAAGCGGTCCACACTCAGCTCGCTTTGGAGTGCGCCGCACACCGACAAAATCGCTTCTCAACAAACCGAGTGCTGTGAAATGTAATGTTGTAATCAGCCCGCAGACGAAGGCAGAGGTAAGATATCGCACGTTCCCTCTGGTCGACTTCTGCGATAATCCGCCTACCGGCAGATAATTCTCTTCGCAACATCAGCAAGGGCGTTTCATATAATTGCAAGAAAATATTTTTTCAGCTTGTTCAAATCCTTCGTGATAACACTTTTCTCGAATAAAATTTTTTTAAAAAACTATATTTTTTTGGATAATTTTATGTAAAAATCCCAATTATTTCTGTTTTGCTGCAGACATTAAAGCAGATACTAACTAAGCTTGACATATTTGTAATCACAAAGTAATAGGTTTGAAAATACGCCAGATTTTCTTTATATTTAATTTTTTTTAGAGCTTATGTGTTTTAGTGCATTAGTTATTCTTGTAATTTTTTTTTTTCATTTGTACAATTTAGCATTTGTTACTATGGCTTCATCAAGACCGGAAAATATCGGATATGACATAGAATTATTCAAAAAATATAAAGTGTATAATTCTTTTTAATTCTACTAAAATGGCATCAAATAAAACGTGTCCAAGTCCATCAATGTTTGGTACACTTATAATAAAATAATTAATTTATTGGTATGAAACACCAAGATGCCCACCTGCCTGGCGTTTAAAGTCCGTTGCAGTTTTTGAAATACACGTTCCCTCGTGAGACTACCAAACGTGCGTCCAATGTACTGATACGAAAATACCGTGTGCTTTCAAGACTTCGCGTGCAAAATAACAACCATTTCAGGGTACTCCAAACTGTCTATACAGCGCCTCTGCAACTCAAAATAACACTGTTATGCGCTCAGGGGTAGGGTGGCCGACTTGTAGTGTAAGGGTCGTGGGTTCGCGCCCCGGTCACTCCGCGGCAGATCCCCAATTCGCCTGTCGCACCGAGAATTTGTCAGCAAGTCGGTCTAACTTGAGCTCGTCAGTGTCACTTCAACAAAGAGAGAGAGAGAGAGAAAAAAAAAGATGATCTTAAGTTAGCGGCCTGAAATCGAAGTTGAAAGGGTGTGTGAGTTCAATCCCGGCTACAACAGAAAATCTTTATACTTTTGTAAATTATCGTAAATCGCGTAATATAAATAGTATACTATCGTAAATATGTTTATTACACTTAATTATTTGACTAAAATTCAATTAAAAAAATATCTAAATCACCACTGCAGTCAGCCATCACTTATTGTATTAGCGAAAATTTTTCATTGAAACAATCAGTGGTTTTTCACTGATTCTCAGTGGAGCCATTTTCACTGATTCGAGTAGTTGAATTTCACTGCGAATCAGTGGTTTTCCACTGATTCGATTTTAAAGTGTATTTGCAAGGGACATGGTAATGTGAAGGGATTCTTCGGGTCTCCACTTGAAATTAAATTAGGAATGTGGTGCACAGTTTCCCTGGTGACACAAAGCTACTCCCGAATGACCGTACCACGCTTTCACCGTTTTGTGACGGTACGCTAGTTAACGTTGGAAAAAAAAAAATCGTGCTTCGAACACTCCGCTTGGCGACTCGCGTGCTAGACGAACGGGCGCCTTAAGTGATTTAACGCTTCCCTCCCTCCCCCCCCCCCAAACCCTTCGTTCTGCCGGCTGACACGGAACCAACTTCCCGTGCTTATTGTTTTATTTTTTTATTCGCCTGAAATTTACGACAGATTAAAGATTTGTATAATTGCATGCCGTGTACAGGGGTTATACCATATTGGAAAAATCGTAAGATATTAAAAAAAAAATTAAAAGCCCTAAGTTAGGTGGTACGCTGGATTTGTTCTGAAATATTTCCGTTTAGTAAGTGCCGCCCGCATGCATTTTTTATACTCAGTTTATCTTCTTTCCTTGTATCTATCTTCTCTATCTTTCTCCACATTCTTATATATATATATATATATATATATATATATATATATATATATATATATATATATATATATATATATAAATAAATAAATAAATAAATATATATATATATATATATATATATATATATATATATATATATATATATATATATATATATAAGAATGTGTGTGTGTGTGTGTGTGTGTGTGTAGAGTTTACATAAAAGAGCACTTAAAATAATGAAAACTTGGAATTTCCATAAGGCCAAAAATTAATATTAGCAAATTGTAAAATATATTCTCAACGTCCCATTTTCCGGTGAAACGTTGGCATTGATTATTTTATGAGCTTACAATACGAACGGAAAAGAGTGTTTCGAAACAATAACGTTTTCCGAAGCAACAATTAACAATTTTTTTTTCTTCAAATTAATTAAAAATGTTCGGTGAACGGAAAGGAAATGTATTATTCCTACTGCATGCTGGATTGGGGAGAATGGCAGTTATCGGGAAATCGGGATGTATGTCAACGGATATTGAGCATAGACAGCTTATTTGACAATGCGAAATAAAAACTTCAAATCTAATGTGCCGAAAAATTTAAACCGAAGTAATGAATAATAAACATCTGCGTGTCGGCCGCGCTTGAGTCAGCGTAAAAAATGAGAAGGTTATGAGACCGAATCTTTTATATTTTGCTAATTAAGTTTAACAATATTTTGCATCCAGACTATTTATTACTAGGTAATGCCAACACACATATTTTCTATTTGGTTTGTTCACATACATTATAAGGGACATATAATTTATAAATAAAGTATAAGTAAAAGCTTAGTTAACAACAATAACATAATACTTTGTTGTTAACAAGAGTATAAAATGCTTTTGATACATGACATATAGGTAACAACCAAACACGTCATATATAGGGTGATTTTAAAATGGTTAGTGGGACATACCACGAATAGACTACAGGATGTTCGGAAGCTCCATACGAAATTTCTTTATAACAACAGTAAGACAAAAGTCCTATAAACTTATATCGGGAAATGAATTGTTATATCAGATAATAGTGTTCAAAATTGCGGCGTACAACACCTTGTTACGAGAGTCCCCGTCGCGCGCTTTGTTAGGAAAGAGTTCCTCTTTACACCGCGTGTAGGCAGCGAGGACACTGATCAGTTTATAAAACACAAAACTCAAACACAGAGCCAAAATTGCAATCCGTAAACTACGAAATAAAATGCGCCGAGGACGACGAAACATGTGGGTCCGGCAAACCAAGTAAACCTTGAAGTAATCCCGACAATCCTTCGCACAAACTCCAACCACGGGGAACGACGGGGACCAATCACAAATAGTTACGTCACTAACACACGTGGTGGGGGCGAGAAGTGTGTACGGAGCCACGAGGTCCAGGGAAGACACAGTAGGCGGTGTGTCAGAGAGCAGCGCTGCCAGGGGTCCAGGCAGAGGCGGCGGAGCCAGAGTGTCCAGGGTGCGATACCCTGTGAGTCCTTCTAATATGATATAACTTATCTATAAACTGTTCACGATAAAGTGAGCCCTTTTTAAGGCCCTCCCAACAGGCATTAACCACTAATAAATATGTTTTATTGCAGCCTCAGACATTAACTTTTGAGAATGGTGAAAGTATACACCGTATTTATTAGTCACGTGACAGTGCTTATATAAAAAAATGGCTTAAGTATAAAAATTCTCTTAAAAGGAAAATTTGGAAGGGCCGTAAAAAGTGCTCACTTTACCGTGAACGGCCTATACTATGAACTCTTATTCCCATTTTCCCTTCAATCCATTGGCCTCTTACTAATAAGAACTGCTCATAAACTGTAAGATGATAACATCTTGTAAACTTGGCTCTAGCCAATCTCTAATTTAAGTAATTATTCTCATTTAAATCACATACTTCATCCTTTTATCCTCCACGCGTATGTTTTTCAAACCAAGAATCTTAACAACCCACAGAACAAGGCGGCGCAATCATGCGTGTACGACATCTAGCATAACAAGTATAGGCTGTTCACGGTAAAGTGAGCATGTTTTAAGGGCCCCCCCTCAAAGGCATTAACCACTGATAAATATGTTTCATTGGAGCCTTGGACTTTAAATTTTGAGATTAGTGGGATGTATACACTGTGTTTATTAATCACATGGCAATATTTATATTAAAAATTTGGCGGAAAGATAAAAATCGTCAAAAAGGAAAAATTTAGCAGGGCCTTAAAAAGTGCTCACTTTACCGTGGGTAGCCTATAGGCGCGTGAGACTATACTGAGACTGCGTCGCGCGCCTACTTCTTATACAACTTGTCCTACACGCGTTTTCGCACACACTTGTTCTCCAGGCGTTGTACACCATAACTCGGTGCACATTTAAATGATATAAAAATACTTTTCCCGGAAGTGCATACGTGTGCGGCGACTTCGTATTACAATTGGTCCAAAGAAACTATGTCTGGAGTTCGGGCACTGAGTTTCTGGACAAACCTTATTGCGACCCGTTTCGGCCTCGCTCGGGTGCGATTTACAAAAATGGCGTTTTTAAAATGTAAAACAAGTATACACACTAAATGCTTAAGGTAACTAACATGTAATCAATACTGTGTTGTTTAAAAAGTCTTCGTAAGTGAACCCCTATTTTTAATCAAAATTTAAGAGACACAAATTGTGACTGTGGGTCGTCCTTAAAAGAAAAACACTTGCAGCCACGGACATGTTTGTTTTTTGTTTTGTTTTTTTTTTTTTTTTAGATCTTTTTGAGATCTACAATTCTGTAGCAGTACATTAATTTTGGCGTATGTCTTATGGTTTAGTCAGGGTAAGCCATGTAAGAGCCCAAAAAGCGGCTTTTTCCGACTTAATTAGAGAACGTCGACATTTCTCTATTATCCATACTTTAAATATGAATGTAATATATACCTAAACCTTATTCTAAATAGTCTCTAAATGTTGGTTAAAACCGCGTAAAAATCCATAAAGTAGTTTAGAAGATTTAGCCGAATACACAGACACGCGGCTGGGCGACTTTGTTTTATACTATGTATAAATGCTAGAAAGAATGGTTTGGTAATACACTACTACAGTCAATAACTTTGCAGGCTGACTGGCGCACCGAGTCTAGACAACCACGCACTACAGCCCCTATAGTCCACTCACGGTTACTGCCATCTTTTCAGAAACCTTGCTTAAATTCTACTTCCAGGATATTCATCCGCCGAGATGAAAACACACTGTATTCGTGTGCATTATGTATAATAATATTTTGCATAAGAACTATTTCTTACTAGGTACTGCCAACATATCTATTTTCTCCTTATTTTTTTATTATTATTAATTATAGACTTTAATATATGATTTATAGATAGGTTCAATTTAAGTGAAAATGACGTACTTCTATGTAAACATATGTATAAAACGTTTGTGATACATTACATACTCAGAAAATAACTACACACATCCTATATGGGTTAATTTTTCAAAGCTTTGATTTTAAAAAGTGTGAATAAACAACGACAAGACTATACGACTTAATTACTGTACTGTGTATATTTATTTCTTTCAATAACCCACCTGAACTTGTTTTCTAGAAACGAACCATATAAACAAACGTGATCACATATACATCTGCTGTGACCATTTATAAAAACTGGATCTTGGGACAAAATCATCGTTATTAAGTGCCTGTACGTGAACATTCTACGAAGAAAGCAGTTGCTGTCCCACGGCTCATCAAAATGTCATGTGTTGAAGATTGCCTACTGCTGCTACTCTTCAGCTAGTAGAAAGAATTTCTTTAAGCACGTTGAAGTCTGCACACATTTACTAGCACTCAGGACAGATTAGAAGTGAGTCACCCATATCCACTACTGCAAGAACACCGGTTCTGTTGGTGGCTGTGTTAGAACTCACCATCGTCCTATTGGTCCATACCACACCGGACTCCACCCTGTACTTTACGGCGTTCATTATTGGCCGTCCATCAACCAATGGAGGGCCGAACTGATATTGACCCAATCAAATGTCCTTTATGGCATAAAATTATTCACAACAAATCATGTCCCTTTGTGTGGATATACAGAAAAAGAAATTACATTGTTAGCAATATAATTGTTACTGCGCTGTCGTGCTATTGTGACGTCATGTCAAACACTAACCGAACACAAACTGCAAATTTACGAGGGTTTTGTTCTGAACAACAAAGAAATTTTCAAATTACCTCTGCTCGAGCTACACTCGAGCGTAGTCTACAAAGTGGTAAAAGTGGTAATAACTTACTAAAGACTGTTCCCGATTAAATGAGCACTTTTGAAATCAACCTCAGAGAAAAGTCACTGCCCCCTGCCTGGGTATATTTTAACGGGTGGCTGAGTGACCTACGCACGTTCAAGTTGGTAACAATGGAGGGAAAGTAGTCCCATATCTTATCGGCGAATAAGTGTTAGGTAACTATTTATAATTTGCGTTTTTTTTTATTCTAGTACATGGAAGTGTAAAAATGATTATATTTGCGAAATTTTCCTTTTGTAACAATTTTACATTTTCACTCGCCTGACGCATGAATAAAAGTGATGAGGCCCAAGGCAACGTTAATTTTACGTAAGGCGGAAGAATGCCCTTAGTGCATACAAGTAGATCTCCAGCAGGGCTTTCAAAAGTGCTCATTCTAACGTGGACAGCCTATATCATGTAAAACTCAGATTGCAGAACAGTATCAAGTGCGCTTGTCAGGAGGACAAACAGTAATAACCCATAACTTAGTAAATGGTTTAGAATCGGAAACAACGTCAAATGGGCCAAATGTTTACACGGACCTATTAATATTTTGAGCATCTCCTCTCCACAGGCAAAAGGAGTCCCGCGTATTATTATGAAACATCCTGTGTATGTAGAGTGAGTCAGTAATGTAAACAATCCTGGCGTGTGCGGATTCCTTATAAAATAAAAGGGTAGCGTGTACGTCTTATGTTTACAGTGAATTCAGAGGATGGTTGACACCCCTGAAAGTGGGGAGTAGAAATGTATTACGCGGCGATAAATTGGATATTACTCGCGAATAAATAACGAAAAGTAGTATACAGGCAAATGGTTACAAGGTACATAACCACAGAAAATAGTGCTGTGGAGAGTACACCCGTAGCCAACTTCATACATTAAATAAGAGCGCTCATATTGCACAGAACTTTGTAACCCTCACATGAAGTAATTTGACATGACATGTCAGTAAACAGCAGGAGAAAATCAATAAAAAAATAAGGGTTACCTTGGCAGTATCCGCTAATCCCGACTGTTACCTCAGAAATCACACGTTTAGTTGGAAATAGATTTGTGATAGCCTGGAAGGTAGACAGTATATACCAATATCGTGCTTCACGTGCTAACTCACAGCATAACACATGCCAGGTTAGTATACATCAACGACTCGTTCTGTATTATATAAATTGAATCCTGAAATGTTATAAAATCTTCGGACAGTTGTTGATTAATATATTCACAAATATATTTTTAATTTTAGGGATTTATTAAACAAAATTGTTTTCTCCCGAGCAATACCTGTGAATTACAGATAATAAGCATTGTTACCCAGACTTCACTGACTTGTGTGTATCTAGGTCAGTTGTAATTATTTTTATTGACTTTTGTTCCGGCGAGTACTCATTTCTGGTGATTAGATTTTTCTTGTTGGTCAACAAAGTTCCAGAAAGTGTCTGAAATATCGTAATACACCGAAAATAAATCTATATAAGCTCACGTTATAGTCTATTGTTTCTACAATTAATAAATAGTGATGGGAATTAATATATACGTGCGAAATTCGCATTATCTTTCGGTGACGTGATAGACTCCACTGCCTTATAAACAAGTGAGCACAGTTCGTGGTTTCATTGACCGCTGCTCTGTAATCAACGTCACGTATCTGCTTGATACCCTCAAAAGAGATTGGCCACTTCAAAGCTAAGTTTATATTATTAGTTCAAGAGTTCTCCGATGAGGCGCGCCAAATATATTTTTCGTCAGTGGCCAAAGTTGGCCAAACGCACAGCAACGTGTAGTTCAGTCTGTCCTTAAGCAATAACGCGAATTTTGCAGGACTCTAGGAATTATGCATGACTCTAGGAATTATGCATGACTCTAGGAATTATGCATGACTCTAGGAATTATGCATGTCCCTAACGACAGCCCTTGTGATTCATTATAAATTCCTGAACTACACGTACTTCTCGATCTAAAACTAAAGCTGGACTCACAACCATCCGTTTCATCGGACAGTCGCCCGTCCGTCCGTCGGCCACGTGATCTTCGACCAATCGCAGGACAACTTTTCTTCTCATCCGTCAATCAGTCAAATATATCTCAAACCTTAACTTTCGACGGACCCAGGGATGGGCTACCGCCATGTAATAGCGTTCCTTGAACATAGCTGTCGGAAAAACAGTCACTTGTTTACTGTCTGAATATTTTTCTTTTTAAATACACATTAAATACACAACGCAGTGAAGTTGTTTACTTTTTTTTTTACGTCACATCTCTGGATAGAACTGAAGACGACCTGTAGGGAAAGAGAATATATTTATGACGTTCATTAAAAACGTTTGTCTCTGTGCGAGAAGGTTCGTGTTGTTAGGTGATAACAGTGAACTTTTTTCTGGCCAGACGGATCGACGGACGACGGACTGTTGTCAGTCGCTTTCAACTGACGGACGAAAAAACCAACGGATGGCTGACTGATGGACGGGCGACTGACGGAAGCGACGGATGGTTGTGAGTCAAGCTTAATAGTTTTATGGACCTCCGCGTTTTTTGTAAAAAAAAAAAAAAAAAAAAAAAAGTTGTTTGCGCGAATACGCGTAACTAGGTAAATAAATGTTCTGCGAATACTTCTTTTGGTCAGAAAAGGGGGGGGGGGGAAGCAATGATCTGTGTCCCTATTATTTTACTTTTGTCATATTTAGTATATTCTTGGAGAAAAAAATTCGTCGAGATGGTCAAATACCGAATTTTTTTTTTAAGCTTGCCATTGCAGTTTCCTTAAACGGCAAAAGAAAATTAAAAATATACGGACGTAGCATAACCTGTGGGCTTTCATCGCGTGCAATAAAACCCCCACTGCTGCATATCGAATTTCCAGAGTACAGGATCACGACGGAAACACTGCACGCCGTGCGCGTAGGAGCGATGAAGCACTAGGTGTACGTGTTAGCGTCGCCCGTATTGCTTCCTCGCTTCTTGACCTCGAACGCGCAGCTCCAGCAAATTCTTTAAGTGACGAAGAAAAGAAACCACTGTGCTCAGAAAGGAAAAAAAAAACGAAGTTCTGAGAAGTGCTGGTAATTCCTTCAACGACGAATATCTACTAGTTACTCTCGGAACTCCTTCCCTATTACGAGGCGCTGCATGTGCGTGGTGTTTCCATAATTTCCTTTCGGCCGCTCACGAGCCATTCCAGTTTCTCTCTCTCTCTCTCTTTTCCTTTTTTTTTTCCTTGCGCCGGCCACGAGAAAGAAGAATAGCCGCCTCTATTAACGGGCACTGGGAGAAGAATAATCGGTTATTATCCTCGCGGCGTGGTGCGGGCGATAACAACGTCACACGCCTTACAAGGCCGCTTTAATGAGGCCCCTCGCGACTGCAGCGCACCCAGCGGCCAGATGTGCAAGCTTTTCCTTCTCCCGCTCTTCCCCGCTGACTCGGGTAATTGCCTGCTTAAGGGGGGGCTCCTTGTTAAAAAAAAATTCTGTAAAATCAGGTTTTAGCGCGTATAACATGTTAACGGTTTCTTCATACTTTTCGAATCAAATTTAAAAAAAAATTACGGCACTTATGACGTGTTTCGTTACTTCCTAAATGTGTCGTATCAGAAACGTGCTGTTAATATAAAAGTACTTCATCTTTCATTAAATCGAACTTTCACTTGTATTTTATTTAAAATTTATAATATCCCGTGTGCATACAGCCATCACGCAATACTAGCCATCTTGTGTAGCCGAGTTCCGTGCAGTGTGCGTACAGTGTCCGGCAGATATCTGGGCGTGTGAGCTCCCTAGACTCCAGGCCAGTCCCCTTGCCGTTTTGGGGGTTTTTTTTTGCCTTTCTCCGGCGACCCCGGCAGCCCGCTCCACAGCGTTCAGACACGCCCAGATGTCTGCCGGACACTGTACTCGTTACGGCGCCTCATCAGTTAGCTGAACATTCGACGCCGTTGTCAGCCGGCAACAATCAGAGGCGCGAACATAGAGAATCGCTACAACATGGTACGTGCGCGTTGATTCCTTCCCCCCCCCCCCATCAATACAGTAGGCGGTAACTGTATTTATGTATATATCACGCGAAGAAGCACAATTGGCTCGAAGCGAGGCGGATGTGCGTTACTAAGGACGCAATCGTCACGTACCAACGTATTAGGCAAACATCGCGATAATCCGTTCCAACACAATAAACGGACGTGCATTCTTTGAAACCTGCGCTGACGTAACACCATTCATTCACCGCGTTCTGTACTGACGTCCACGAATCAACACGCTTGTGGTGTTATGCTGTGGTAAGTGTTATGTTAGATGGACAGCATTAGGCGCGGGTTGCATACATAACGGTAAAACAGGCGCAGACGACTTGCCTGGTATAATTAGTAATTAAATGAATAAATACAGGGAGAAAATAGGTGTGTTGGAAATGCCCAGTAATAAATAGTTCTCATGTAAAATATTATTACAATGAGTGCTGTGCAAGATTCCCTATTGGTTGTGCTGCCAGCTAGTAAGTTATCACACACATATGGTGGTTGTGCTAAGAGGTTACACGATCAGGCATAATATCGATTTTAGTGACCAATTTTATTACTTTTTTTTTTTTTTACATTTTAGCTTATAAATATCTTATTTTTAGGGATACAGATGTTAAAGCTATATAATAAATTCAGAAAAATTGTTATTTAGAACTTTTATTTAAACGTTATTTTTTAAACGCATATCCTGTTACACAGACAAATTACTCCGCATCGGTAGTAATTTTCCAAGATGATGGCTGAAGCACAGTTTAGAATGATGCAGACTTCTGGCATATTGTTTAATATTACTGCTGTAACATATGTACTGAATTTCACATTTATTGGAATTACTTCTGGGTCAAGTCAGTTGATGTTTTCACAATGAAATATCCTTTTATATGTAGCAGGTAATACGGTCTATATTGTCCACTTCAGTAGCTATAAAATAGTATTATTTTTATTCAGGATAATTAGTGTTGATACGCTGTAACGTTCTCTTGATGCCCAGGCAAGTGTTACAATTAAACTACATCCACCCGAATTTTGTTTTCAGTGGCACATACTTTTTACTTTCTAGTGCAGCCAGAGTTAAACTCAGGCATAGTGTTCTTAGTGTTAACAAACTAGTGTATGCGTACGGTACGAAAGAGCGAACGATAATGTTTTCCCTCACACGTCCATAGTAGCGTTACCCGCATTTCCTCAGGAAAATTCATAAGAAAGTTCCCAACTTTATATAACAGCGACGCTACATTGGTCTCAGTCAGCATAACACTTGTTTTTTATATGGCCAAATATGTATTTAGCAGCCCTGACAGTGCATTCTGTTGCGTAAACAAAAAACACGAAGAGCTACAAAATTGATTTTCTTCATCTAACAAAATACACACTTGTGTAAACTAAACCCACGTTTTTAATACACTCTATAATACTGTTGCGTAGCCTTTCATTTGATCGCCCTCGTTCGAAAATACAGTTCGAGTGTATGTTTTTAATTTTCGTCACAGTTGATATTTCGTTTATTGATGCTTAAAAATTGAATAGAAATCCCAATACGATAAGTTCAGCAGGAAACTAAAAAACAAGGCTGTAAAACTCGAAAAATTTTAACACGCCCGTTGTCAAGTATTTAACCCTTTGAGGAGTATGCACGCTTATAACCGTTTAGCAGGACATTTATTTGCTCCTGAAGACAAAACTCACACTAATACAAAGTTATTGTTTTGCTGGACCATATCAAAATCCAAGTAGACAATTACAACTAAAGGCTGTTCACGATAAAGTGAGCACTAATGAAATCAACCGTAGAGAAAAATCACTCCCTCTACCTGCATATATTTTAACGGTCGCCCTGAGTTGGCAACGATGGATGGGGAAATAGTTCCGTATATTAATGTTGAATAAAAAGTGATAGGTAACCATTTCTGTTTACTTCAATTTAATTAACTTTCTGTGTATTTTTTAATGCATCGAAGTGTAAACTTGAATAAACTTGTAAAATATTTACTTCTCTAATAGTTTCACAGTTTCACTTGACCGACGCATGAATAATGTGATGACGCCCATGACAATGGTAATCTTACATACGGCGGAAGAATTCACAATGTGCATACAAGTAGATCTTAAGCAGGGCTTTCAAAAGTGCTCATTTTATCGTGAATAGCTTATAGTCAATATTTCATCTCGTAAAAATAAAACCGCTGTTACATGTATTGAGACACATTAAGTGGCGCATAGTTAACGCGCGCCTTCATTCGCTGACGGCCAGCCAATAGTAAACGTTACAGCTTGCAGTAGTCGTTCCCGGTGTAGCCAGGACCAATAGGACGATGGTAAGCGGAAATACAGAGCCCAACACGACTGAGAATTCTGTAGTAGAGAATATAGGCAGTTCACTTCAACCTTGTCTTCAGTACCAGGACATTTGTGTCGTCCCCAAAGGGTTAAATTGTATGCATTAAAAAAAAAGTATTTCGTGAATAATGGCTTTAGTTGAGTTGGCTAGGGCGTATAGTTGTCAGGCGCAAACGATTTGGGTTCAAATCTCGGACGGGCTACCGCCACACTTCCATAATAACCGAAACGGTTTAATGTACGAAAAGCCAAACGAATATTTAGTTACACCGATCAAATCTTACGGTTTGAGGTAACCATATAACATCAAGAGAATAATTTGTTTTCATCAACGTACTATTTAAATGGCCCTATCCTGACAATTAATTTTGTTGCCACAAACAAACTTTGTTTAATTCAGCATAGTCTTTTACTCACGGTAAACGTTCTTATATTTGAATCCTGATACGTGGTAGTGTTTCCATAAAGTGTATACTTTCGAAGTTAACTAGAAAATATTTTTACAGTGTATCATTTCATGTAACATATCTGAATGGACTTTTCACTGTAAAATGAGCACTTTTGAAGCCCCTGCTTAAGATCTACTTGTATGCACGTTGTGTAATCTTCCACCTTATGTAAAATTAACGTTTGCATGAGCCTCGTCATTTTATTCATGCGTCGGTCAATAAAAGATGTAAAATTATTACAAAAGTAAATGCTTTGCAAATATACTTAATTTTACACTTCGATGCATTAAAAAACAGAAAACGAAAAAAATAATTTAAGTTAGCACAAATGATTACCTAAAACGTTTTATTCTACGTTAATATATAGAACTACTTTTCCATTATTCGCTACCAACTTTGCTGGGCGCACGTCACTCGGCACGCCCGTTAAAATATGTGCACGCAAGGGCAGTAACTTTTGTCTACGGTTGATTTCAAAAGTACTCACTTTATCGTGAACAGCCTTTACCAGCGTAGACGGAATACAAATGCTAGTTTCACACGTTCCATCGGCGCTACGCTTACCTGACACGCCCAGCAGGACTCAGAGCCAATAGCACATACCTAACACACTGGTAGCTTCATTCCGAGTGGCCGGAACGAACAGGGAAGCGAGTTCTGTTCGCGGCAGCGGCCAATGAAATTGTAACTTCTCACGCGCGTGTTTAGAGGACTGTGGCGATTAGCTTGTCGCCGTTTTAGAACGCGAAATTATATGGTCTCTGTCCATAAATAGTGAAATTGTGATTTAAAAAAATTTATTGTAATCGTACTATGGAATATAATGTTTAAATGATGGGCATAATATCCCGTAAATAGCGACAAATTTCACAATGTTATGGCATTTCTTCAATTAAATTTGTTCCAGCTAGGGATAGGAAAATTTCGCGAATTCATATCGGGACAATATAGACGTCAAACAGATATATAGTGAAGTCACCTTCGCAATTGGATCACAGTTTATTAGACCGGCTCTGAACGCCGCCTCTGAGTCAATGGCAGACTCGCAAAGAAACACCTTGCGAATTCCATAACTGCGAGATGTGGGGCAACAGCCAATGAACACACAGCTGAGGATCCAGTATGCAGAGGACTGAGGAGTCTAGCCTACATGTCGTTGAATTTGCGAATTTTTCCTATCTCTAGTTCCAGCTCATGAGAAGTCAGTACAGTAATTCAAATGGCTTTCCCCCGGTGGAAAAAAATTGTCAGAAATACATTTTTGTTGTTTGAAAATTTCATGTGATCGTAATAAAAATAATATGAACATTCTGACTATGGAATAAATAAGCCGTTTTGTGAACGACTTCGGAATAACCCATTAACTGCAGATATTTCCCGGTAAAGGAGTTTTCAAATATTTTCTAAAACCGTAACGATGTGACGTATTAATCTGATGAGTACCTGCGGATTTCTCGTACCTGAAGGCGTGCAAGGGGCCGCGGTGGCTGAGCGGTTAGCCTACAGGCTTCCCACCAAGGCGAACCGGGTTCAATCCCCGCATGTGGGAACCGTGCAGGACGATGCCGCGTGTCGGCAGGTTTCCTCGGGCATCTCTCTTTCCCCCCTCACCCCTCATTCCGACGCTTCTTTATTCTCGCCTCATTTCACTCTCAACGGCCCTCAAGACCTCGCTGTTAAGGGCCGCCCAAAAGAGAGCATCGGTCGTTTTATACGCAAACAATGTCTGATCGAGAGGATAGAATATGATAAAAAAATTTACCAACGATAAAAGACGAAGACCGTGCATATATTATTATCCCATCCCGTATCTTCTTCCTGTTTACCGGACAGAATGCCTTCGTTTACCATCTGTGACATTTCAAAATTTTCTTTCGAGAACATTAAATATTCACAACTTGTTTCTCATTCCAGCGTATTTTGTTTAACATTAAAAAGAAGAATTTCCGGTTTTTATAGAAGCATTACACGGAAAATTTACTTTTATGCGTAGAAAGGTAGTCTTAAAATATTAACGTGAGACGAGTACAGTACCATGTCCAGTCTGCAAAACTACCTTGAAATGTGGGTAAGCGAACGGCGTGAGCTGAACTGTTGGAAGGTAAGCTGGGTTTCTTTTTTTCTCTGTGCTGTACCTAGGGAGAGGTGTTTTTCGTGAAAATATTTGTGGCCATGCTGGACTTTAATATTCTACTCACACAACCACAAATTCCTTTTGTTATCGGCCGCGTGTCTATGTGAGAAGACATGTTCCTATTTGACTCGGCCAATCGTAATGAAGTACTACGGCACTGGACGTTCACGACAAGCGGACAGGCTTTTGAGGCACGTGACATTCAAAATCGTCCAACCACGAAAGTGCACATGAACTTACGTGTTGTGGAGTAAAAATTGGTTTTGAAATCTTTTCGCGAAAAAAAACCCGTCCCCAGCTATACCTGCTCTAATCGTTCGCTAATTTTCACATCGGCCAGTTAAACGTAGTAGGGCAGTTGTAATAGGTGTCTCACTGCTCTCTCGTGAGTGGCCGCGATACACCCAGTTTCTCCCGGCTCCCCTCTGGTTACTGGTTCCTACTGCGTGCGCCGGGTGTGTGCAGCACTGAGCAAGCACCAGCTTGCCTTGCAACACTTCACCGCACGCCGCTGGTGAGATGGCGTGACGGTCTCATTGATGTGAGCGCCCCCGTTCTCTGATTGGCTGTGCGAGGTTCAGGAACGGGCCTTAGTCCCTGATTGGTCAGTGCACGCTGCGGAAGATTCCCTGTTAACTGGGCTGCGGGCTGGCCAACGCCGCTCCGACGTGTAAAGGCTGTTCACGATAAAGTGAGAACTTTGAAAACGAACCTGAGAGAAAAGTCACTGCCCCTGCATGCATGCATTTTAATGGGCGCACTGAGTGACATTCTCCCACTAAAGTTGGTAACGATGGATGTAGAGTAGTTCCATATCATAACGTCGAATAAAAAGCGTTAGGTAACAATTTATGATACCTTAAAATTGTTTCTTTCGCTTTTTGTATATTTTAATGCATCGAAGTGTAAAAACGAGCAGATTTGCAAAATTTCACAGCTTCGCTTGACCGACTCATGAATAAAGTGACGAGGCCCATGGCAACGTTAATTTTGCATAAGGCGGAAGAATACACAATGTGTATGCAAGTAGAGATTTGAAGCAGGGCTTTCAAAAGTGCTCATTTTACCGTAAACAGCCTATAGCTATCAGGAGAGTGAAGCCATTTTGCTGGTTTGTAATTTATGGAGTTCGCGTTAGAAGAGGCTGTTTTAGTTCTGTATTCTCAAGTATCCTGTGGAAAGATGCTCGAAATATTTTGGGTAAAAATCTGATGTTAGATAGGTTATAGTAATATTGGGTTCATTTGCATAATTCCTGAACTTAATTTCCAGCTTAAAGTGAAGATACGAGGTGGGAAATAGTACGTAAATGTAGAAATTATATGGGAAAATCTCAAATTCGCGTGTCGCATTCTACTTTTATGGGCGATTTTTTTTTTTTTTTTTTTTTTTTTTTTTTTTTTTTTTTCAATTAATACACTTTTAGGATTTTTATCACTTTGTAGAATATGCTCGAGTGCAGCCCGGGCGAAGCTAATTTGAATTTTTCTTTGCTGTTCAGAACAAAACTCGCATGGATGTGCAGTCTTTCTTTGGCTAGTGTTTAACATTACCCCACAAGAACACGACAGCGCAATGACAATGATATTGCTAACAATAGAATTTCTTTTCATATAGCTACACAAAGGGACTTGATTGTAAATCATTTTATACGTTAAAACACATTTGATTGGGCGAATATCAGCTCGGCTCTCCATCGGTCGATGGACGGCCAATAATGAACGCTGTAGAGTACAGTGTGTTGTCCGGTGTGGTATGGACCAGTAGGAAGATGGCGAGTGCAAACAGAAACCAACAGAATCGGTGCTCTTGCAGTAGTGGATGTAGGTGACTCACTTCCAACATGTCTTAAGTGCCAGTAAATGTGAGCAGACCTTGACGTGTTAAATAACTTAATTTTACTTGATCTTTTCCGGTATACAAGACGTACAAACGTCACTTTATTGTGTCTGTGAAATTGCTCAGATAATTTAAATAATCATCCGCTTATTTATAAGGGCATCTGTGGTGTTATGGTTAGACTACTTGTCTCCCACCTTGGCAAATAGGATTCAATTCCCGGTGGAGTCGCCCCTGGAATCGTGCCGGGGGCGATACTGTTGGTCGGAAGGTTTACTCGGGGATATCCCAACCCCCCCCCCCCTTGTGAAAAATTTCCGTATATTTACTGAATGTTTTACGGAAATGTACAGTGTATATACGGAAAGGCAATCCGTAAATACAAAATACGGAAAGTCTCCGTATTACCTTTGGCTTGGAGTTACGGGGACGAACAATGCCGATTCTACACGAAGCTTTCTTCGCCACTGTAACAAGAAAATGATAGTTTCTGCGGCAGTTAAGGTTATCCACGAGCGACTATGACCTATTATTTCAAACATTAAAAAATAGCATCAGGCGTGTGTAACATTTGGCAACACTAAAAATACACTAAATTTAATAAAAACTGGATTTTTGCTTTCATTTTAAGAATATTAACATAAAAATTATATCACGAATTTTAAGTGAGCGTAGTAGGTGAGTGATTAGAGTCGTGGACTGGTAACTTTTTGATTCGGGTTCAAACATCGCTTAAGTACAAAATATTTTAACTTTTTTAATATAATTTTTTTAAACACAGTAGAACACCCACATAATCAAAATTAAAGACATTTTCACTATCTCTATTTATTTTTAACGGAAAGTACAGAAAAATAACTCGGAAATCAACGGAGACGCTCCGTGAAATTTACGGAAATTCCGTTTCTGAAAATCAATGTGTCCGTAATTTTACGGAGAGTTTACCCACACTTCTGGATAAATTTTTACGAGCTCTTTTCCGTAAAACGAAGGAATTTTTTTTTTAATAGTGCGCCCTTGTATTCCGGCGCTGCTCCATAACCAAATCGCTTCACCTTCATCGGCTCTCAAGACCTCGATTTTAAGAGCCGGCCAAATATCTTCATCCACTCACTCAGCATATTTATCGCAACATTAGTTTGCGGATGGGTGGTTTAGGCTTTTAAACCTGCGTTGGGAAAAAGAATGGTGGTGTTGGGGGGGGGGGGGGCGGGGGGGGGAGTTGTACATGAGGTACCGCACCTTTAACTTATTACTCCGCGTTCGTGTCGAACCGGAAGATGAATGTATCGTGCGATTCCGGCGCCTGAGTGGGGCAGCCATTGTAGCAGGGCGCGTGCATTGAAACTATTTCCCAGGCCATCATCCCCCCCCCCCCCCGCGGAAACAAAGGTTTCCCGCGAGTGTTGCCCCAGGAGATACAACTCCGACCCTTGTTTCGTAAAACGTGCTCCGCCAATCCCCCCCCCCCCCACCATCCCCCGGAGTGGGGGGGAGAGGCCAGAAATTGTACGCAAATACCTGTGCTTTGTTATCCACCAGCACGCGGGAGTTACACGTCGTGTTTTAACGATTTTCTGCTCGTAATCGCCAATTCCTACAGACATACGAAATTCGCGTTTTCACTGAGCCGCCTTTTGTGGCGCCACCCCTTTTTGGTTTTATTGGACGTGTCATATTTGGTATTCCTTTGAGGTCGCGGATGGCAGTAAATTTTCCTTTATTCAGGGGATCCCCAGTTTGTATTTCTTTTAAACTAATTTAAATTATGTAACATGCATAAAGTGTTGAAAGGAGCTATGCTCTTATAAAAGTCAAAGATAAAAAAAATATCTAATTAAAAAAAAAAAATCTTCACCGAACGTATGAGATTAAGTAAACGTTATATTTGCAAAGTTTATATTTGTTGTTAATTTAGTGTTTTGAGTTGCATATGTCTTGTTAACATTTGTTATTTGGCTGTGGGTTAAGTTTGGGTTTGAGACAACTAAAGGTTATACCATTTCCATTTCCTTGAAAATTTGTTTGTTCACTTAACCTATTTCACTATTACATAAAGATAATTTTCACAGTTTTTTTTTATTCCTTAAGGTATAACCAGTAAACACACACACACACACACACACACACACACACACACACACACACATATATATATATATATATATATAATAATAAATTCTGTGTTGACTAAATGAAAAGTGGCAAACGAATATGTAAATCATTTCATTGCGCAGAGGCTGGAAAACAAATGTGTAGGTTCGGCTTGGCTACTTCAGTTTTCTGGTAAGTATACATGCTGGGCACAACTAGATCCACTTTTTAATGTTGCTTTTCTTGTGTCGGGAATTTTGGGGTCGTGTGTTTCTTTTAAGCCCGTTTTACTGTGCTTGAAATCGGCACATTATTAGAGACCCCGAGAAATTCGCGAGTGCAATGACCTGTAGGCTAGACTCCGCAGTCTTATATACTCTCATACAGACATCAACTGGTTATTGTTTGTTTGTTGTGGTAGTAAAAGGCGGTGGTTGGGCGCACAATTTATTGCATGGTTGTTACTGGCCCATTTATCTCCAGGAGGTGTCAAACGACACGTCGACCAATTATAAACGTAACATGAACGTACAAGTGTGTGAATTCCAACTTGTCTAGAAATGAACCAGCGATATTCTCGGGGTCTCTAGTTATTATTTGAGAATATTTTGAAGTTTAAAGAGTTTTCCTATGCAATACGTTTGTCACTGGCCCATTCTTTATACTCCCCGGGTAGCTATGCGCCAATAAGTGAACACTTCTCAATCGTTTCCCCAATAACGTGCTGTTAACTCAGAATGGGAGTGAGTTAACAACTTAGCAACAGCCAATAGAGAAACGACGTCGGCTCGGGTGTAGACAGTGCTGTGAAGTTTTAGCTTGACGCCAAAAATAACGCGAATTTCGCGGGTACCTACCGATTCCATGGTCCAAACGAAATGACCCATTCCTTTCGGACAAGAAGAAATAAACAGGGGAAAAATTCCTTAGTTATAAGATCGTTGACGAATATTTTATGTAGTCCATTCTCGGTTACATCTAACTTTTCCGGAGCCCTGCTAAAGTTCTTTCAGGATAATCCTTCGCCTCGTGAAAACAATACTTCACTAGGTCTAGAAAAGTACACCAAACGAACAACGCACAGCTTTCGTCCACGCTCAGTTTAACAATATTTAGTATGAAAACTATTTATTAATAGCCATTACAAACACACTCATTTCCTCCCTGTTTACAAGTAATAATTATGAATAAAACATTATGATTTATACGAAATTCATGAGCAAAAGTTCAATTTAACCAAAAATTATATACGTCTATGTTAACAACAAAAGTAAAACGCTTGCGATATGACTAGGGCCAGTGATTTTTCGCAAAAAAAATCTTAGCGCTTCGTAGATTTCGATTCTCTTAAGCATAAATAGAAATTTTTACTTTGTCATTGGTCGCCCTCTGCATGACAAGCCGTCACTGTTTTTAACCCGGGACCAATTAGAATTCAACCTTCGGCAGTGAACCAAAGTGATTCGCGTATAAGCTGTTCACTGTAAAGTGAGCACTTTTTAAGGCCCTGCTAAATTTCTCATTTCAATTAATTTCTACCTTTCTGCAACTTTTTGATGTAAACATTGTAATATGACTAATAAACGCAGTGTATACATTTCTTCACTCTGAAGTGTTAACGTCTGAGACTGCAATAAAGTATATCTATAAGAGGTTAATATATTTTGGAAGGGCCTTAAAAAGTGCTCACTTTACCGTGAACAGCCTATACTAATAGTAACATTCTAATGTCGCTAATCGATAAATGTAAACAACCATACGGCGTTTTGAAATATAACACGTCTCGAAATCGTTCCACGAAATTCCACTGCCCCTAGATGTGGCATTTTTAGGAAAACAATCAAAACACGTCTTACATGGGGTGATTTTTCAAATGTTTGATTAAAAAAGTGTGAAGAAATAGTGAATAGACTGTAGAATAATACAAAAAGAGAGACAATAGAAACTTAACCAAATTTCCTTCCCCCCCCTTTTTTTTTCTTCCATTTTGAATGCTGCGGGCGGCATGCAACGTCGCATGAATTCAGAGTTATAAAATTTTTTCTGGCCTATATTTTGGAAATTTTGCTGACGTAACATCGCGTCGTCCAGCAGTTTTGTCATATTCCTGCATCGTAATAGTCCGAGTGTAAATCACTCAAATAAACAAGACTGATGATATATAGGTAGAGAGACCTGCGTAATTCGCGTTGTTATTTGGCATAATGCTGAACTTCAGAGTACTGTATAGTTATACGGCGTCGGTTGGCTGCTGCATAGATGTGAAGTCACGCTTTTCTTTTTTTTTTTTTTTCTACTGAACTGATCGTGATTGAACTACACAATTCATTTAATGGCGCAGGGTTACTCAGGGAGTGTCAGATAAAATATAGTCCAATGAATAACTTTTTGTAATGATACATTTGTTTGAAATTGAACGTGTTCCCAAATAACAACGCGAATTTTGCAGGTATGCTACATTCAATACGTTTAAAATCCACGTAGCCTTTGTGAATGTAGGAAATTTTATTGTTTACTTATTAATATTTTTCCTAAGTGCAACTTCCTTTTAACCCTTGGAGGACAATACACGTATATAACCGGGGTTACGCTTATAAGGACATTTCTTTGCAAAACTCACACTTTTACAATGTTATTGTTTCGCTGGACTATATCAAATTCCAAGTAAACAATTTATTACAACTAGTCAACATCTCAGTTCTCAAGAATGAAACTGCTGTTTTCAATCAATTCTCAAGTGTACACGATGGATTGTTGCATCTGCTGCGACATATTAACTGACGCATAGTTAAAGGGCGGCTTCATTTGCCGACGGCCAGTCAATAATGAACGTTGCAGAGTACAGTGGGCGTTCCCGGTGTACCCACGACCAATAGGACGATGGTAAGTGAAAATACAGAGACCAACACAACTGAGATTTCTGTAGTGGAGAATATAGGCAGTTCACTTCAACATTGTCTTCAGTGACAGAAAATTTGTGTCATCCTCAAATGGTTAAATGCCATGTGTCTAATAAAAGCAAATGAACGCTGCTGCAGTGTTTAATTTTTCAGTGATAAATATCAGCACAAATATCGCGAAAAACCAGCAATTTATGAAACACGGCAACCTTGCATTCAGGGTGCAATATACATCGATTTAATAGTGTTAAAATCGATATTAGTTCATTATTTTCGCTAGCCAACTTCGGAAAGCCGCACAGTGGAAAATGGCAGGTATTTTAACCTTGAATAGAAATGAAATTATTGTCTTAATGGGATTCGACCACATATCATTTACTTCAAGCCAGGAGTCGTATTAGCGTCGCTGAGGGAACGAGTAAAACACATAATCACCAACTAGGTTACCCTTCAACCATTTCATCAACCATTCAAGGAGCTAGAAGTCCTGATAAGTCATTGTCAATTTAATGAAATATTTATACAGTAATATTTTTCTTTTCAAACTCTAAATGATTCTGGAATAAAAATATATACATTACTCTGTGTCGTCTTTAATCAGTTTCATATGGCTGGCAAAGGATAGAGTGAGTGGAGAGATTTCGTCGTCTCTTGACAGCGAGATCTTGAGAGCTGATGAGGGCGATTGAGGCGAGCATGGAGCAGCGCCGGAATGAGGGGGCGGGGGAAACGGGAGATCCCCGAGAAAGGCCCGTCGACCAACGGCATCGTCCGGCTCGATTGCCACATGCGAAAGTCCAGTGACCCGGCCGGGGATTGAGCCCGGATCGCATTGGTCGGAGGCGGGCGAGCTAACCGCTCGGCCACTGCGGCCCCTGAATTAAACGAAATCTTACGCTTGCGTATACCAATGAGTCTTACGTGATGCTTTCATACACTAAGCGACAAGCTTTACGAAACCATTTAATACGTTTTATTAAATTTTTACTAGACGCGTTAATTTTGTCTATTATAAAGAAGGTAATGCACGACATAAAAAATCTAATTAACATATTGTCTTCCATTTTGGAATGAAAGAAGGGAAAGTAATGCGGTGTTTTCATTTAAAAAAATGGATTGTTTGTAAAATAATGGCAAAAAATAATTTGAAATCTTTTTATTAACACGCCCTGGACGACTCTGAGGCAATTAGCAGACTCTTGCAAGGAAAAGAAGTAGCGATGTGCCCATGACGCCAGGGTTGAGTACACATGGTACTGTGGGGTCAACGGCCAATGAACAAACAAGTGAGTTTCCGATGTACACAGACTGCGGAGTCTAGCCTACTGTCATGATTCGCGAAATTTCCTATCCTATTAATAAGCCAAATTACACTTCAGAAAACAAATAGAACAGTGATATATTAGTGTAAAATTTTATCTTACAGAGAGGAGCAACCCTAAAGAGTGTGAAAATATATCAAAAACACCTAATGAAATTATTTAAATATTTAATTTCCGACATTCGTAAAACAAACAGTGTCATTAAAGGATTTAGCTTTAGAATAATAACAAAACTGAAAGTTAGGCGTATAAATAATAATTCTTACGTTTCAGTGGAGTTAGTACTGAGAAGCCAGTGCTCAAAGTTTTAGCCGTGGTACTTAAATCAAAGACAGAACAATTTTCGGCTATAATAAATCTTAAAATACTGTAATATGATAAGTTAAATGGCTGCGATTGACACCCGAGCAAGATAAATAAATAAATAATTAAATAACAATACGGTTATTGTGTTTGCCAGTCGTCATTTATTAAAATCACATATATAACTTTCTTGAAAGAGAAACAGTCACGTAATTACAGACAGTTTTTTTTAATAAATATTTGTATATTAAAAATCCATTATTTTTAGCTGCTTACGAAGTATGGAACTAAGTAAATGAATTAAAATCTACAAATGTCAATTATACACATAACAAGACTTCATTGAAATTTCGTACATAGAGCTTGCTGCAATAACTAAAAAAAAAAAAAAAAAACCGAGTTAAAAATTAATTACTTTGAAAACGCTGAATTAAATATAGCTGTAGAAATTGAAGAAAAAATGTGATTTCATACATTACGGAATTCGGACGTTTGAATAGCTTTTATTGTAGTGGTTGTAAATTATTTTATAAGGGATTGGTACGCTAACGATAATTGAAGTTCTGCTTTCAAGAGAAAAAAAAAAAAGTAATTCTATTTCGAATGCGCACAGAGTGTTTTAACACATTTCGTGTTGTCGAGGGGGGGAACAAAACCAGCTCAGAGCATTTTAGGACTAACAAGAGAGCTCCATCTGTTACGTTCCCCTGTTATCAGAATTCACAGTGCACGGGCGAAATGGAATGATGTTTTCGACGATGCCAGTATAGCGAGGTAAGAGTGAGTTATGAGACGAATCCACATACGTTGCGGCGGTTTGGACTATTACATTTGCCAATAAGGGGGGGAGGGGAGTTTGAACCCCCCCGCGCGTTCTGGCGGTCGATGGATTGTACTTTCGGAGGGGCAGAAAATTAGAGCAGCCTTGTTTGATATATGGCGAGAGGGGCCATTCCGGGGTTGTTGACAGAAGGCCCCTTGTGGATGTGTTCCAGTATGCTTACGAGCCGGCAGCGATGGTGAGCGGTATAGTAGGATGGGGGGGGAGGGGGGAATGTCGTGTTGACCAACCATCCGGCCAATATCCACTGGAATTCTCCAGCCAACCGTTCTGCCGGAGTTTCTAGCAAGGGAGTTCCATGTGTAAAGTTGCACCGTTTTGATCGCCCGCAAATATAGACTCGGGCGAAAATCCTCTCCTTTTTTTAAATCCGAAGGTGATCTTTTATTGATTCATAAAGTGAACTGTGTAGCAAAATTACCCTCAGAAAATTTACATTGCTTTAATAATGGGTAGAGACCTTTAAAATTCGCGATATAATTTCGAGACGTATTAAACTTAAAACACACGTAGGCCCCTACCTTTACTATATAGTTGACATTGGACCGTACTTTGTTTGACACGCCTCAGGTAACTCTGTGCCAGTTAATTAAAACTTCACAATTGTGTGCCCCAGTCACACGCAGTTCAGTCAGAATGACAGAGACTTCGCATCTAGGCAGCAACCAATGTAGAAACGAAGCCGGCTGGAGTCTATAGAGTACTGTGAAGTTAAGCCTGATGCAAAATAATAACGCGAATTTTGCAGGTCCCTAATAATGGGTTTATTTCCTCGGTCGTTTTGCGAACCGTTGAAAGATTTTTTTTTCAGGGGTAGGATAGTTATTTGTTTCACTTATTACATGGAATTATTAAAACCAGGAAATTTTAAGTAAGATAGTATGCAAACTGTTACCCAAAAAAAAAAAACATATATGTCATAACTACAGAGATTATTGTTTCGTTCAGAGAGTTAGGGTGTTCAATTGAAGTGATTAGTGTAATTTATAACTCAATTAAAGTTTTGGTACTGCCGTCACCATAATTTTTCTCCCTTATTGAGATTTAATCTGAACTTCATATGCTTTTTTTTATATCAAATGACTACACATCGGGTAAAAGTGGAATTAGGGAATTATCTAAATTCATAATAACTGAACCCATTTGGTTAAATTGGTACATTAAAAACATTGAATTCTTTATTAAACATTTGTATACGTGAAAGCTCCAATGGTTTTAAACAACTCCAAGCTGGCTAACGTGCTTAATAGCATCTCGTGTGACTAGTCTTTGTCTTCGCTAGTGCACCTTCAGCAGTATAATTCTAAATTGAACTAATACAGATTTAAATACTGCGTAACTATGGGATAATTGTGAATACGGGGTCTTAAATTTTGAGCAATAACGAGAGACTTGCAAAATTCGCGTTATTATTTAAGGACAGACTGTGAACTCCACGTTACTGGGTGTTTGATCAAATTCGATCATTGGCCAAAAATATTTTGGCACGCCTCGGAGAACTCTTGAGCCAATAATATAAGTTTAGTGGTGGAGTGGCCAATCTCTTTTGAGGAGATCAAGCAGACACGTGACGTTGATTACAGTGCAGCGACCAATGAAACCACGAACTGTGCGTGCTTGTTTAAAAGGCATTGGCGTCTATCATTGTCATCGAAATATAACACGAATTTTGCACGTCTCTAGCAATAACAATGTTATTTGACTGTCCAAACTTACCATTTCACTAAAAAATAATTGCGTAAGAATGCTGCATTGTGTCCTAAGCGTTACTTAATATGCTTATAAATGTCTAAGGTTATTTTATCACCTAAGATTTACGTTGTATCGTTAAGTAAAAATTTCACGAAATACAACTGATGTTCTTATAAACGACATCTACGCACATTAACATTTACAGTTATCAGGATAGAAAATTAATGGTTCCACGCCATTGATATTCGCTTCATACTATGCTCACTGGAAATATCGCCGCACTGATTAACGAGGTGAAAACCTGCGAGAAAATATAATCCTGAAAGCGCAGCTCTGATTACACGATAGCACAAAATTCAGGAAATACAAGCATTGCGTGGCGTCGTGAGCTCGTTTTCCACGAAACATTTCGAGCCGTCTGCACGAGTTATGTTGGCTGGAAGTGTTGCCGCGTGGTACCGAAACTCGATATCTCCACTGGAGTCTGCGTGTCACAAGGAATTGTAGTGATACACGAGGGTTCTGCAGACTCCGGCGGTGGCTAGGACAATGCGCTGTGGGCATTCTTAGCACACGATATCCCGGCGTCGTGTTCTGCTGCTGTTCTGCGCTGGAACGTCATACATAACTCGTAAACATTGCAAAGGAAACGATGGAATTAGCATCGTAACTAGGGGCGTGCAAAATTCGCGGTATTATTTGGCATCAGGCTGAACTTCACAGTACTGTATATATACCGGAGCCAGCGTCGTGTTCCCATTGGCTGCTGCATAGCTGTAAAGTCACGCCCTTTCTGACTGAACTGCACATTATTGGGGCACACAATTATGAAGTGTTAATTTACTGGCGCATACTTACTCAGCGCGTGCCAGATATGTTATGATCCAATGACAAACGTTTTGCAAAGATAAAAGTGCTTAACGTTCAACGTGTTCCCAAATAATAACGCAAATTTTGCAGGTCTCTAGTCATAACTAGGGCCACCTGGCTTCCGTGAAAAGTTTAAAGCGGTTAGACTTCAGTTTACTTATGTACACACTTGCAGCCTTCATTTTACTATTGGCCGCGTGTATTTGTGCAAGGAAAGTCTGTTACATAAGTGAGCCAATCAGAATTAAGTTTCTCTGGTACCTTTTTTGCGGACAGAAATATATGACGTATAACGGTTCGAATGATCCAATCACGAAATTGGTGCTGAACTAAAGTGCGTTGGAACACAACTTGTCCTGAAATCTTTTCGCGAAAAACAGGCGCCCCTAATCATAACTTATTCAGCATGAAAATATCTTTGTTTTGAAATTACCTAATTATCCTTACCAGTAGAACAAATTACGTTAGGAAAAATACCTTTACAATAAATAATGTCCGAGCAGACTTTACTTATGACTCATAACTTCAGAGGGGCCACGGTGGCTGAGCGGTTAGCAGGCTCCCCCCCCCCCCCCACCAAGGCGAATCTGGTCTAATCCCCGGCCGGGTCACCGGATTTTCGCAAGTGAGCATCGAGCCGGACGATGCCGACGGTCGGCAGGTTTTCTCGGGGATCTCCCGTTTCCTCCGCCCTTCATTCCGGTGTTGCTCCATATTCACCCGCATCGGCTCTCACGACCTCGCTGTTAAGAGCCGCCCAAATCTCTTCACTCACTCGTTACTTGAGAAAGAAGGAATACAAATTAATTTAGGAAATTTATTTTATGGCAAAAATCCCGTGGAAAAAATACTTTTTGTTTAGATAAATTATGAAAACTGGTTGCAGTAAAAGATGCCTTTCACTACACTGGGACTCTAAGTAAATAAGGGGCGTTTTCTAATTGGCTCATTAATGTGCATAACGTGGGCCTTATTTTAACACATACTGAACCACAGAGCGATACATAGTTATTTTATTAGGCAACACAGAGTAAACTTATTGCGTTCGATGTATAATTATTCTGCAGAACATTTATAAACTCATTTGTGCGGAAGCATTAAATTAGTTGATTTCGCCAAGGAAATATATTAATGATTCTATCGCTGTTGACAGAGTAATAATATCATGTCGTATGGGCCAATAACGTGTAACAAACATGTTTAACAAGGCAGAATAGCAGTTCGAGGCAACTACATGTCTGCTGAAATGTTTAAAATTATTCAAAATTCTTAAAGAAAACATATTTTATAAATATTTATTCTGAGTATAAAGTCATGCACTGTATAGTGAAAATTCAAGCTGTAATACTGCAGGAGCAATGCAGCTTAATACTCAGTTGACTTGCTGGTATTTCCTTTGTTACAAACAGGCCGCTATACAAACATTGAAGATAAATTTTAAATTGGTAATAGCTGAAAGTGATACTTCGTAAAAAGAAAGAAAGATGAATTAGGCATTAGAATGTAATAAATTACATACATTACATATTCTTTGCAAAGTAGTTGTTACCAATATATAGGATGCAATTTTCGATTAAGCAACTCGTGGAAAAGTTTTCAAGATAAATTTGCAATGTATGAAGTTAAATACAAGCTCCTATTACATTACATATACCACTCTAAGCCTAATGATGTCTGTGTCTTCGTTCTCTCCTGTCAAATAACCGAGATTGGCTACTAAATCGCCGAATGTCCTAGGCATATGTGAAAGTGGATGGATTGAAAGTTTCATTTTGTTTTGCCAAACAAAATATTTTTTAATATACGGCAAAACGTGTAGAAACCTTTAAACTGACTATTTAATTTCCAGGTGCATTTCATTGGCCGAAAATAGTACTTGTCAAATTAATTATATATTTATTTTTAAGTACAAAAATAAATAGATTTCGCTGCACTGAAAATTTTGTTATGTAAAAAATATCGTAAGAAAAATTACGTATTCGTTTTTCAATATGCAAACAAAAAAAAAATTCGTTGCCTGAAATAAATATTTTTATTTGTGTTTGTTGTGTGATGTAGCAACCAAATCAGTCGTAACAGCTGAAGTTGCCATACTCATTTCTAGCAGCTGTTAGTTGCAAGCGAGATATTTTAGGGCGTTGTTACCAACTCCACAGAGGGAGTATACAGTTACCAACTTCGAGGAGTTACCAACTCCTCGAAAGTCGGCGAACTTGGCCGAAAAGTTGGCAGCGAAAACGAGTATCTTCCTTCAGCGAGCGTTGGCACCAACCACAAGACCTACCCAAGCCTTTCCACCCAAGCACAGATGTTTCTGATTTCCACATCATCACAGTCGGGACAGAGGCAAAAAATAATATATATTTTTTTGATAGCAGGAAACGAGTTCCTGGTGGGAGGAAAAAAAAAAAAAATACTCGGTAGGGTTGGAGGGACCGTGTTGTTATTCTCGGAATGGCGGGGGTTTCGCAGAACGGCAAGTTAATTGAATACAACACCGCTTGAAACGTCGTCGTGTTTACATTTTCGTGACAGCCAGGCGGGAAGCCTCGCCCGCACGCACAACAAATACACACGCGCGCACGCACAAACGCGCGCGAGAGATCAACAGCGCGCTCGTCTCCCGCGTCCTTTTTATATGCGAAACGCCGGACACGGGTACCGCAGAAGCGGTTGCTTGTCCTCGGGGAAATTTATCTGGAGGGGGGGAGGAGAGAGAGGGGAACACCTATGAATTGAAAACATGTAGAAAAAATATTGTGTTTAATTCATTTCCGAAGAGAGCTCGCGGGCGACTGATCGAAGACGACGAGATGGGGGAGGAGGTAGAATTCGAATATGTGACAAATGCTGCGCGCATTTCCTCTTTATTAGCTCTGTATTATTAGCACTGTATTTACCATAGCATGAACTGCGCGACTTTCATAAAAGGCAAATTCCTGTTTGTACGCTGTTCACTGTTAACCTTTCGAGGACGGCACGAATTTCCCGTGACTGAAGACAAGATTGAATTTAACCAACCACCCATATTCCCCACTACAGAAATCTCAGTTGTGTTGGTCTCTTGTATTTCCACTTACCGTCGTCCTATTGGTCGTGGCTACACCGGGAACCCCTACTGCACTCTGCAACGTTTATTATTGGCTGGCCGTCGGCGAATGAAGTGACGCGTGCTAACGATGCGACAGTTAATATGCCGCAGCAGAGGTAACATGCTATACAATCCATCCTGTACACTTTAAAATTGATTAAAAACAGCAGTTTATTCTTACGGACTGAAATGTTGACTAGTTGTAATTGTTTGCTAGGATTTTGATATGGTCCAGCGAAACATTAACATTGTCACAGTGTGAGTTTTGTCTTCAAGAGCAAATAAATGCCCTTTAAAAACGTAGTCCTGGTTTTATACGTGCATTCTCCTCAAAGGGTTTATTCAACCCTTTCGAAATCAATCTTTTAAAAAACGTCACCGACTCTAACTGCAGAACTGACACACTGACCGACAATATAAATTGCCCCTCAGCGTTGCGACAAGCTATTGCTGTAGAGACCTGCGAAATTCGTGTTATTATTCAAGGACATGTTGAACTTAAAAAACACGTAGCTTCACAATTCGTTCGCGATTGGATAATACGTTATTCGACACACTCTGGGTAAATATGCCCCAATGAACGAACACTTCACAATTGTGTGCCCCAGTCACCTGCAGTTCCGTCAGAGAGGGAGTTACCTTCACCTCTAGCCAGTAGCCAATGGAGAAACGACTACGACTCGAATATATACAGTATGCTGTGAAGTTTAGCCTGATGCCAAATAATAATACGAATTTTGCAGGTATCCTGCGTTTGTGTCACATTTTCTCGTATTCAAGTAGATGCCAATACTTACACATCACTAGAACCTTTGAAGGCAACAACTTTGCTTGCGACATGGTTCAGTTGGAGATCTGTCTCGTCATTCTAAATATGCGCGCTGGTTCTGCGCACAATTTATATTCTTCATATACTTCTGACAGAAGTTTGAAAGAATTTATTAGCCTAGAGATGCTGGAATTAAAACATCACTATATTATATCTAGAGACCCGAGAAATCAGCGATTGCAATGACCTGTAGGCTAGACTTCACAGTCTTATATACTCTCATACAGATATCAACTGTTTATTGGTTGACTGTTGTGGCAGTAAAATGCGGTGGTTGGGCGCACAATTTGTTGCATGTTTTTTATTGGCTCATTTATTTCCAGAAGGTGTCAACCAACACGTCGACCAAAAATAATATGAACGTACAAGTGTGTGAATCCCAACTTGTCTAGAAATGAACCCGCGACATTCTCGGGTCTCTAATTATACCATACGCGTGTTATTATTTTGCAAGTGATATGATAACTTGACTTTGAGACTCTGGCACGTGTCTGATCTCTTACATTTGAGCGTCGCCATTTGTACGAATGAAGAATAAACAGAATTAAACTGTATAAAGTGAAATCATCTAGATTCACTATCCGCCAAAACATGATTTAGTTGAATCGAGAACTTGACGCGGTCGCGTGCCTAGAGATTTTACACTGTGGCTGATAAGTGCGGGAGCGATAATGACGACACTTACACGCGCCCCCAGCATGCTCCCCTCGCCACTACGCACAGTGTGTAACAATGTGCACAGCGTTTTCGTCGTGCCGCTACATCAGGCTAAACTTCGCAGTACTGTATGTAAAGGAGACGGCGTCATTTCTCCATTGGCTGCTGCATAGATGCGAAGTCACTTTTTTTTTTTCAATGAACTGCACGTGATTGGGGCACACAATTGTCAAGTGTTCATTTATTGGGACAAAGTTTACCGAGGGCGTGTCACATAAAGTATAGCCCAATGCCAAACGTATAAAAGAGGTACACGTGTTTCAAGTTTAACGTTTCCCCAAATAATGACGCGAATTTCGCCAGGTCTCTAACTACGGGACTTTCAAGCGCTGACGATAAGTTTAATGATGAATTGTCTGTAGGAAAGTTCGATACAGTCTCCTATTTCACATTCGCTCGTATTCGGGTTGCAGGCTTTAAGATAGAGCAGTCCGAAAAAGCAGATTTTAACGATGCTGGACGGCTCCAATATAATATGTACAGCATGAGTGTTAACTTTAAAGTACCATTCCTTCGTTCTCTGAGATGTAGTCCATTCAAGGTTACTTCCAACTTTTCTGAAGCCGTGCCAATATTCTAATTTCAGAGTATTCATCCGCCTCGTGCAAACAAAGCCTAACCGAGTATAGGAAATTACACTAGAGGGAGAACGTGCCGCTTTCGTGCGCGCTCAGTGTAATAAAATTGGATGGGAACTAGTTCTCACTACAGGCGTTACCAACACACGTGTTTTATCACTGTGTTTATTTGTATTAATTATAAATGAAATATTATAGCTTGAGTGTAAAATATAAATAACTATTCAACTTAATAAAAAATGATGTACTTTTACGTTAACACGCGTATAAAACGGTTGAGATACATTATAAATTAAGGTCACATCGAAACATGTCATTCATAGTGTGATTTTCCAGAAGTCTGATTCAAAAAGTGTGAAGAAACCTCCAATAAACAACACGTTATCTTTTCATAGGTGAAAGTATAGGAGACATGTCTAGTAGTTTTGTCAGAAAAACCTTGCATTTTAAACATGCTGCAAATAAATTCGTGCCCCAGGCAGGCAACCCGTGCCTTAAATAATATTTAAAGGATGCCAGTTAACAAGTTGTTGCCTGAATGGAGAATCCATTCTATGAAATAGAAACAAATTATTCGGAGCAGTAGAATTAACTGAGTTCAACGGAAATTACGATTTTTTTTTGTCGGCGAAATCCACACGCTGTTTAAGCCAGCAACTTTCCACTCGTTTTCAGAGGGGCACATTCTACGGTATGGAATTTTTTTTTTTAATTCCAGGTCTAGAGCGATGCTGCGTATAGGCTATTCACGAGAAAGTGAGCACTTTTTAAGGCCCTATTAAATTTTTCCTTTCAATTAATTTCTACCTTCCCGCCACTTTTTAATGTAAACATTGCAATACGACCAACAAACACAGTGTTTACATTTCATCAATCTCAAAAGTTAACGTCCGAGATTGCAACAATATAAATATTATTGGGGATTAATGCCTTTTGGGAGGGCCTTAAAAAGTGCTCACTTTACAGTGAACAGCCTATACGAAAATGTAAGCACGAAGGATTGTTAATTTTTTTGGTATTGCGATACGTCGCGGTGAATAATATTTCTGAATTTTCTCCTCTAAAAAAAAAATGGGTTGGGGGGGGGGGGGATGTTCAAACGATCCAAAGCCGGCGTTCCCCGAAGGCATTGCTAAAAGTATGGATTTGTTTTCTATGTGAACCAGCACGTGGAACGGAGGCAGCATGCTCAGATGCGGTAGAAATAAAAGAATATTCTCACACGTGACGTACGTGGCAGTATTTCGAAACAAGTGACAGTTAAGCCAAATCCGTGAAAAATCAGAGAAATTTAATGAACTGATAAATCGGTGTTAGATAACTGATTTAATGGCCGTAATTCATCGATTTACCCTATCTGCGATCCCCACTGAATGCCGAGGATTCCACCGCCACGAGACCACTTGTTCCCAGCTCAGGTGCTTTATTTGCCAGTCGGCAGTGGTTTATCAACTGACTTTCAGTGTAAGTTATTCCGCTGATTGATATCACTGATTAGGATTTACAGTGTACGAAATCGTTTAATGAACATACCAACAACAACCTGCAAAATTGTGTAATTTATTTTCTAAAAACGCATTAATTGCAACGTATGAAACTGTTAGTAAACGTTTGGTGCTCACGAGGAGTTTGCAGTTTATATTACTGTGATGGTTATTTCAAAGACACTTGTTTGCTGCTATCAAATTCAAGAACTCTCCTGCAGTTAAATAGCTTTTCGTGGTCAGTCGGACATTTTTCCGGTATCCTTGCTTTGGATTTTAATTTTCTGCCAATTTTGTGTCCTTCTGCTATACTTAACATTAACATTACCGTGTGACCGGATCACTTTATGTATGCGTCAGACGTGTAACAATTTTAGTAACGTAAATGTGTTATAGGCTGTTCAAGGTAAAGTGAGCACTTTTGAGGCCCTAGTTACTTTTGTCGTACAGCCATATTTTATACTTTGACCATATTTTAAAGTGAATATTGCCATGTAAATAATAAAGACAGTGGCTGTACTCCACCGCATTCGGAAGTTAACATCTAAGGCTAAAATATAATTTTTATTGACAATATTTCCACATGAGAAGGGTTCCAAATGTTCTCACATTACCGTGAATAGTCTATACAAATAGGCCAGATTATATCACCATACGCATGCGACGAACAAGGTATAAGTAGTAGGGGCATGTTCGTTTCAGGCCGCATAGGCTTAATTGGGATTAATTGATGGATTATCGATTTTATTGAAAGGGTTAATCGTTAATCAGATGGAAAATTTAAAGAGTTAAATTTATTTAAAAGGGTTAAATTTAATGAAAGGGTTAAATGTATTGAAAGAGTTAATTTTTAATCCAATCAATTTTTTTCTTGTTGTACTTCTTTCTTTTTTTATTTTTGGGAGGGGGTAGCAGGAGCTCTGTACGATGTTGACGATGTTGTGTTTTGGAGGTTTGTAGGGATATTAGTGGTAGATAGGAGATTTTTACCAATATATTTAACACATGAGAACATTTCAACCTGTTTAAACGATTTATAAGAGTGGCATAAGCGTAAATTTTATGTTTTTTTTGTGGGATATTTCTCATAGACAGTGGTGGGAGATAGGAAACTTTGAAAGATGCGATTTACGTGTTAGTAATGACAAATGATTGACGACTGTTTCCGAATGCAATTAAACATAAGAGAATTTCAGAGTGTTCTACGTATGAATAAATTAAATGCATCAAATCGCAAATTTCAAATGACTACGTGAATTATAAGTGCAATTACTCCAGTATGGAATTTAACATAACGTGAGTCTCGAGCTTAGAAATATATTTTACACAAGAGAATTTCAACTACATGAATAACATCTGATGTCAACATGTGCAAACTCACAAAACGAGGACATTTACGTGAGTGTGGAATTAACGGTCTAAAACAAAATGTCCATATAAATTAAATTAACAAAATAAAAATGACGCCTCCTGCACATACCTTACACGTCCGTCTGCCTGTGAGACTGGCGAGTAGGAACGCATTCCACACTTAAAAGAAAATTTTTAACACATGTAATAAAATTGCACATCTCCTAAAACATATCTGTCCGACTGCGAGCTTGCTGAAGGAATGACGTATATTCTATATTGAGTTTTGTTTCTCCTCACCTGCTGCCTGCCACTTGTCCACTTTTATAGTATTTTGAACTAGCTACCTGTCTTTCCCCAACAAACATAACATTTAAAATTAAGAAAAAAATTTGGCAGTGTGTCTAGGATGTTAGTAATAAAATTATGTTTTCAGTTATATTATGTGTGAGTGAGTGTTAGTTATTAAAAGTGTTTTCTTTTTTTTCTGGAATCATAAGACACCTACAAATATTTTATTGGGGTGTTGTAAGTTTTATATCAGGGAAACTAAAGAAAAATTTACTTAGTTTAAATGGGTGAGCGTAAGCAATCTTGTATTGACATCTTGCTTGAAGATCTTTACGTAAGTGGTTCCAATTCGGAATCACAGACGGAAAGACAAACAAACTGTCGAGACAATGCCCCTTCGCCTAAACAGACACAAGTTGATCTTTTGGAGGATGATCTCTACTTAAGCGATTCGAGCACTGATTAGCATACGGAGAGATTGTTTACAGCCAAAGGTCACATCGTGTCCGCTTCCCCCAAACATGAGAAGGTTGATCTTTTGAATGACGACTTATTTCTATCAGACTTGGAAAATTCTTGCGATTTGGAGAGTGCTCCAACCATATCACAACCAACTTTTGAGTCGGTTAGAGATATTTCACCAAGGAAGCCAGAAAATAATTCCTTTTCCGATTCCCAAGCCTCGGTGGAAGCTTTGCCAGACCTGATGTACCAGCTATTGGCTACGGCGTTCGCAGGAAGACTAAATTATGTGCAGATATGTAATGATCAATTAGAGTCTGACGTGGATTTTTCTCGTTCATTTGAGAGATATAAAGTCCCTTTATTAATCTTAATAATGGCATTACCCCAGACTATTATATTATCCATTTCTGTAGCGTGTAAGTATTTGAAATCCCACATGGCTGAGGAAGGTACTACAGAGACTTTTTGTTTTCAAAGCAAAGCCCTCACTGTCCCTCATTCATCTGATGTGGGTTTAATCTATGAGGATGATATCATTGCTCATCTCACTAACAGACTTGAAAAGTTCAGTGTGCGGGGCTCTGGCTGGAGTCTCGAAATATTGACATACATGGACGTACACATGAGTCAATATCGGCCATTCACCATCAGTGCTGTGCACACTAAACTGCCAAAGTTTATTTCCAATTGTCTTGCTTGTGTCGATGTACACTGCCCGGAGGGAACGTGTTTTCTCTATGCTGTTGTAGCATCTTTGTTTCCTGACACGCAACATGTTTACAGAACTACTTCATATCCTTAACTTCAAGAGGTTTTGAATATCGAAGGTCTGTCGGAACATATAGTCATACAGAATATTCGCAAGTTTGAGGAGAACAATTCTATTTCTATCAATGTCTACTGTGTAGTAGACAAAGATAGTAATATAAATGATGCAAATTACGAAAAGGGTGGGGTTGTAGTACCCATTCACATTTCTCCTGTATGCCATTACAAACACGTAAATTTTTTGGCGATTCGTGCAAGTGCAAATGCCGCTTATTTGCATTTTGTCTGTATTAGAATATTTTGTCCCGGCTGGTTGGTAGTCAGCTGAGTAAGAACCATAACAGGACATTTGTTTGTGAGCATTGTCTTCAGTATTTCAGAAGTGAGGAGAAACTCGCAAGTTATGCTATTCTTCCACAGCAACAAAAAGCTATTCGCAGTACTTTTCCCACTGGGAATGAAAAACACTAGGAATTTAAAGATTTCAGCAAACAACAGAGATTGGGTTTCGTCGCTTATTGCGACGTTGAAAGTTGCCTGAGGCCCATGTTGACTTGCATGCTTAATAACAGCATATTACATATGCTTGTAGCATTTTGTTGGTGTACTCATGCAATCAGGCTTTGTCTTAGTATTTCGAGTTTGTGGGTGAGGATTGTATGTACCAATTAGTTTATAAACTGGTTGAACTTACAAAGTGGGTTGCAGGAATTTACAGCGTTATTGTTCTGATGGATCCAAATACCCCTGCTGATGAAGCTAGGTTGACAGCTCAGAAAAGTTGTCACATTTGTAAAGAAAAGCTTGGCACAGACGTGTGGTCGACCATGGCTATCTTATGGGCGAAATCAGAGGTTGCACAAATAATGAGTGCAACTTGAATTTCAGATTGCCCAAAAGACACTTGTCACTGTTTTCCATAACCTGCAGAATTATGATGCTCTCTTTCTTATAAAGCCCTTGGCTGAACATCGCGTAACGTTACACAAAGGAAATGCGGTAATTGAAAATACTGGAAAAATTCAAGTGAGAGGAATGACCCCAGAGAAATACAAATGTATCAAAAAACTGATTCCCAATGGGATTGATAGGAATGAAAATACACAATATTTCACGTTAAGATTAAGTGATTCATTCCAATACATAAGCACCTTTCTGGAAACTTTGGTAGGCAATTTACTGCCTGCGCAATTGAGTATCACCCGCTCGATGTTTCCAGACAACACTCAATTCGAGTTGATCAAATGGAAGGGAGTTTATCCTTATGACTTTATTAAGTCGCCAGACAGTCTGATGTGCAAGTCACTCCCGGCAAAGGATGCATTTCATAATGTGATGAGAGGTGAAGGCTTAGCGATGAGGATTATGTGCATGCCCAATCTGCATTGGATATGTTAAACTGCATAAACTTACTGCAGTATGCCATTCATTACTTATGTGTGGACACTTGTTGGCTGGCTGATATTTTTGAGAATTTCAGGATCGTAAGTTTGGCTCATTATGGTCTTGACACTCCCATGTATGTATATTATTAATTGTATTATGACCAGTCGTGTATTTAAACCCTTCATTTAACCATTTGCTTATATATATTTTTTAATGATTTAATATAACATTTAATCTTAGCCACAACTATTCTCTGCATGATAATTATCATTGTGTGTTATTGCTGGGTAACAATTGTTATATAGGCTCTGAGTTGATTGTGGCAGTTGTAGTTCCTTATGCCGCCACTTTAGTGTAAAGACCAGCCACCAGGTATCGCGAGCTGGTGCGGACTGAGTCTCACGTAAATTTGGATTGTGCCCATACTATACAATAGTGAGTCGATGGTATCTTGTCGGGTTGCGACGAAACTTTCCCATGAGCAAACAAGGCATAACATGGAAATTTACTTTGTGAAATGGGGCTCTGCTGGACTACAAACAAGCTGGCCTACACACAAGCTGGCCTTTAATATTGCATGAGGCGCAACCTTCCCTGGGAAACGTGTGCAAAACTGACTAGAAACATAGACAGGTTGAATAACGTAATCGAGGGCATGGAGTCGAGGAGGAATGAATTATTTGCTGCTAGTAAAAATTTGTGCCGAGTTTTGGAACACTATTTAGAGACGGTTGTAGACCACCAAATGTTTGTAGATCTATTTGATCAACCATGAAAGTCATTGAAACCATTACTGGACTTTGGTGTGGAAAACGTATCGAGGTGAACCCTGACTTTGTGATAATGGCGGATGTGTTAGAAGCTGAGCCCTGTGCTACTGGACTGTCAACCTGGTAAAATTGTCCGACTGAATGACTGAAGTTATTTTGGCCGGGTATAACATCTTGACAGTTCTGCTAACCAAAACTTTCATTGAGTATGCACATGCTCATAATGGTTGCTGCGGTAAACTTAATGTGAGGGCAAATGTGTTATGACAGAGCGGCTTAGCTAAAGTCTAGTGCCGATACAAATGAAGACCATGCCTGCAGGGCGAAAACAGCTGAGCAGATTTCCGAGCACCGAATAAGTACAACACGATGTAGTCGCCGGCAGAGGCAGTCTAATAACTGCTTTAAGTCGTTGCCCGAATGATTGGGTTGTTTCCTTCACATCTTCAGGCCCATGGTAGGGCTGCTGCCAAGGTTCTGTGATTATAATTTTGGTACTTAATATTACTTAGAGTGAGAACGAACTTCCCGAACTGGTGTAAGAGAAATTTTATACAGTATTTTAAATATGTTGGCCAGAGATTTTTGCAATGTCGCGTGAGTTAATGCATTGTAATTTAAAAATAAATTTATTGCCTCCAAAAGTCTGAACTTGGAAAACATTCTTTCACGCATTACTGAAGTGGACCTCTTTTGCTGTTTGATGCATTTTACCAGTAATTTCTTTATAAGCTCATACAATATTGTAGACAGGGCATGGTTCAGATGATTGTTCAATGTTGAGCATGTCAAATTTCATCCAAGGGTGGGGTTGGGGATTGTTGTTGTCTGGATGACAGAGTGTGGTACATTTTGATACACCCCCTCCCCCTCACCCAGGGGGTCAGAAGGCTTCTCAAAACACTGAGGAAATACTTGATGTATGGCCAAAATTGACTATGTTCATCACGTTATACACTTTGAGCAGACGGGTTGGATGACTCTGTACAATTAACATTGAGAAACATGCCCAGGCTGTGAACAAATTTGAAAAATTGTTTTTAAGTTAATGAATAATTCCATTAATGGAAGAACCTTGCAGAATGTCTGCCGGGAAAGGGACATAACAGGCGTTTCGAGGTATGACACCATCTATGGGGCTGCAGAGCTGATAGGATGTCCGACATTCCAGATAAGACAGATTATCGATGAAAACTTGGTCCTTGTCGAGATGTCAAAGAGTTCTGTTGCATTCAACAAACCTTTGTACACCGGTGTTGCCATTCTCGACCTTTCAAAATGAACTCTATACGAATTTAACTATCATTACATGTGTACAAAATTTCTTTTGCTGGCTTTGCATCTCCTCTATTGCGACACCTATTCCCTAATCTATTTTGTTGCTTGTGATGACATCTATAAAGTAATTACCCCATATTTATAGGCATGGTTTGATACATCCAACTATGTGCTCGATAATCAATAAGGATTCCCTTACGAGAACAAAGGTCGTATCGGGGTGATGAAATATGAATGTGCTGGGTGCATAATCACACTCTTTGTGGGTTTACATCCTAAGCTTTATGCATATGTTGTTGTGAATGAGTAAATTATTTGTAAGGCAAAGGGTGTAAAACCCAATGTTTTGCAATCACTCAGGCACGAGGATTATCGAGATTGCCTTGGAAATTGCACAAGGGTTCTGGGGACCTAATATCAGTTTCGTTTGCATGCTCATCAAGTCTACACCAAATGCATAATAAAGGTAGTGTTGTCAGGTATGAATGATAAGCGGTACATTGAGGCAGATGGAATTTCAACCTTACCTTGGGGGCACTACAGAATACCTGAGTAATTTTTTTTATTTTCTTCTTTTCTATGTCAGTTTCAACACGACAATAAATGTATAGACCTCCCAACACCACACCACCAACAACACCCATCTGCTGCCACCACACACACCTCCTGTTCCACACTCATCACAGCTGTCTACAACTGTTTGCACACCTGTTGCATAACCATCAACGCTGCTGCTACTGCTACTATCTGTTTACCTAAGGCATGACATAACTTCAGTATAAACTCTCTTGATACAAGTGTCTTCAATCCAATTTTCCACTTTACAAATAGGAAAAGAAATTAATGTCTTCATAATTGAAATTTGGAATATACCTACATGTTAGTGTGTTGAAAGCAGTTATCTTGCACCTGTGAGTGTCTGCAAATATATTACCGGATGTGAAATCTTAAAAAACACCTTCAGTGCACGTCTTTATAACCTCCTCAAGAGATTCTAAATATTGTATATAGTTATTAAAGAGACAGCCTCCACATCGATATAGTTTTTAAATCTATTTATTTTTCTTGATTTTGTTGTTATACAATACAGTATTAGGGTTAAGATGTACAAATTATGTCCATAACTTTGTCATACAATATTTCTTAAAATATTTGTAAAAGTTATGCTTTTCTAAAATGAATGTGGTAAAATGTATTTTATTGTGTAAATGTTTGTAACATATGAATTCTCTTGTAATGTTTCTTTGTAAATATTAACTTGTTTTGGATCATAGAGTCTTTGATAATTGTTAGTTGTATATGTTAACTTGTTTTTTTTTATCATAAAGTGTTTGATAAATGTTTGTTGTAAATTGAATATTTTCTGTGTGACATTGTAAATATTTCCCTTATAAGGATGATTTCAAAAAGGATATTTTATGATAAAAATTTTTCATGTAAAAATGAATAGTATGTGTCTTTTTTTTTATTATCTTGTGTCACTAACTTTTTTTCAAAAATAATAACTAAACATTGATGGTAACAGGCTAAGTATCTGTCACACAAGAAACCTGTGCTGGAATGACTATGTTTTTCCACTCAGACTGTATAAATTCAATCTTGGTGTAGGAGACACAATACTCTGCTAGCCAACTTTTGTGACATCCCACGGGAACATATTGAAAGCGAGCCCTGAATACCTTTACAGAGGCAGGTACAAAAAGACGTCTGACCATCCTTGCCTACAAGAAAAATTCTCCAGCTGGAGCTTTTATGTATGCATCGAACAGAATCCAGCGAACATTTTAAATATAAAAAATATTTCATTTTACACACACACAGATTACAGCTCTTCAAGATCCAACACGATGATGTCTGGTGAAGAAAACAAACACAAATATTAATATATTTAAAGTGTTTTTTAAATTTAAAAAATAAATTTCTACTCTGGAAGAAACATGAATTCTTCTACTTGCAAGAGTCGGACGTACCCTTCGATGGAAGTTGCTTATTTCGAAACAAATTATTTGGGGTAAGATTTTCTATTGTTAGTTACTTTCTTGTAGATTGTTATATATTTCACTTATCAGAATAGACGTACACTACTGTGTTTGTTAAAAGTTGTTGGAAAACGGGAATAAAGTTTAAATGTCTTGTAAGATTGCTGGAAATGGGAATAAAATTTGGTGTAAAACAGTTTATATTTTTTAAATCCAATGCATGTGCGATAAAATAATTTGGAGCTTATTTATTAGAGATGAGGAAAATAAAGTTTTATTGGTGGTATTTGTGAAATTTTATTTAGCTGAAAATACATCAACCTCTTGCATCTCGAAAAATAGGAGGAAGATTCAGTGTTCGGGCAAAAATAACAGTTTGTAGGGAAGATGAGAAATATCCCATGTCAGTTCAAAATCTGCTACTGCCTCCCTAGGGAAACTGTCGTGTAGACCTTGAAGCAAGCCTTCATTCATAGCCGTGGCAGTGCTCTGTTGGTGAAGGAAGAGGGGACTGCCGATCCAAAGATATCCCAAAAATGCATCACTTAAGTGTTGTAAGGGTAGGGGGTAGCAACCCCCTTGGACAGGGGTAGTCAACCGAAAAATCACTTTCTGACCTTGAGGAGAGCAGGTATAAGCCCCGCTTTGGAAGGGATAGTTTTCTGTTGGTGTGGGTGGAGGGAGTGTTTGTCGCTAAACAGGTTCTTGCAGTGTTGGATCGACACCAGGTTGTAGCACCCTCTGAAAACGAACTCTGAATTTTGATCGCCGAAGACGTGGTCATTGATAAGATCTGGGGTTCATGGAATGAACATTTCTCGGCAAATGCGCTCTGGCGAGAGGTGGAGGTGGGTGTGTATGGAGCAGTTGACCTTGGGCAGAGCGACCCGGAGGTTTCTCGAGGGCTTTGCCTTCTTTGTACTTCCCTAATCCTCATGCTGTATTGACGCAACACTGGATCTCTCGGCTTCACCGGAGTGTGGTAGCAGCGATTAACGTTTTAAAATATACTCGTTTTAATATAAAACTATTTTATAAGGAAAAAAATATAAATTTCCATTATATAGTGCATTTATAGTGTAAATCCTGTTTCTGTGTTCAGTATACGAAATTTTTAATATGATTTCCAACTCGCGTTTGTGCTAACAAGTATGCTCTATTTACCACACTTTATGGAAAAAATTTCCACTACATATTTTATTTTTAAATAATTCACTCTTATACATTCGCTTACTTGAAGGACGAATCAAGTCTTAATAGTAGCTTGGTAGATTTTCTGTTAGTCATAAATTTCTACTCAGTTGCCTCTAAGATGCGCTACATGTATATAAGCAAGTGCACTTCATACAATACACTAATTCATCGAGTGACCTCCGAGGTGGATGGGCGTTGGCCGCACTCCACGTATCTAATTGTGCTTATAAGTCTCCACAAATCATATACTAATGCCATTCCTTTAGCAAGCTCGCTGTCGGACAGGCGTGTTTTGGGAGAGGTGCAATTTTATTATGCATGTTAATGAATTAATTTCTTTTTGCATGTGGATTATGTTCCTACTCGCCAGTCTCACAGTCAGACAGACGTGTGTGGTATGTGCAAGAGGTGTTATATATGTCTTGTTCATTTAATTTGTAGGGACATTTAATTGTAGATCGTTAATTCCACACTCAGATAATTGTCCTCGTTTAGTGAGTTTGCACTTGTCGACACCAGATGTTATCCACATAGTTAAAATTCTCTCTTGTGTAAATTATATTTCTAAACTCGAGACTCACATTACGTTAAATTCCATACTGAATAATTGCACTTATTATTCATGTATTAATTTGGAATTTGCGATTCGATGTGTGTAATTAATTCATACGTACAACACTCTGAAATTCTCTAATGTTTAATTGCATTCTGAAACAGTCGTAAATCGTTTGTCATTACTAACACATAAATCGCATCTTTCAAAGTCACCTATCTTCCACCACCGTCTATGAGCAATATCCTCCAAAAAAATAAAATTTACACTTAGGTCACTTTTAGAAATGATTTATACAGTCCGAAATGCTCTCGTTTTTAAATATATACGTAAAAATCACCTATTTATCAACAATATCCCTACAAAACACATCAAAATTATTTTAAAAATTAAGAAAAATGACATTTAGAACACCCTTGCACTCAACTCAATACCTATATAACACATTGCAACCCACCACTCTGGTCATCGCCTCTAGAACACCGCGGCTTCAACATCGTACATAGCTCCTGCTAGTCTCTCCCAAAAAGAATGAAAGAAAGAAGTACAACAAGAAAAAAATTGATCGGATTAAAGTTAACTCTTTCAATACATTTATTTAACCCTTTCATTAATTTAACCATTTCAATAAATTTAACCCTTTCAATTTTTCATCGGATTAAGATCGGATTAAGGATTAACCATGTCAATCAAATCGATAATCCATTAATCAATCCCAATTAATCCAAAGTGGCCTGAAACGAACACGTCCCTACTACTGATATAAATTTAATATATTTAGCTTATATAAATATAAGGTTACTGTGAATATGTTAAATAAGGTAATATCGGGTAACGTCCTTTATTGACAGTGTAGCGAAGTAATTGTGGTACGCTTTTTCCTCCACCTACTCACATTTAACATTACTTACATTTTGCAACTTAGATTTTCAACATTTTTTTTTAAATATTTGCTGTAAATACTTGTTTGCTATGTAAAGTAAAATTAATTAGCATAATTTTTGGTATGTGATAAAAATAATATTAAAAAAAAATATTTTACAGGAATAACAAAAGGAAAATAATTCAAATAACAAGTTTAGGTTTCAATAGGCATGCCGTTATATTCATACATACATAAACATCTGTATCTACCAATTATATTTTCACAGGCAGTCTTATATACGAACGAGAGTACACACAAACACCTACACGCACACACCTACACACACTTAACTACACAGCCTCAGTAGTTCACCATCCCAATGAGATTGAATGTACATACATGTAATAAAGTATTTTTTACATTATTCACCATCTAACTGTAACTGGTAGACCAAGTAGGCTAAACTTTTTTTTTTAGCTGAAGGGCACATATGTAATCAAGCGATCACCGCCAGAAACCATAAATTGGTTTCACACAAACAAACCCAACGAAATGGTTTGATAATGTCTGTGGTGTACAGTAATATATGTTTACGGTGGGTCATGTGTGGGGCAACGAATTTTATTCTATACATTTTAGTTATGTTTATTGCAATTATTTTATTACAAAATAATTAATAACAACACCTAAACGTGTTTGGAACAAATCTTGGTCAGAATTAAAAAAAAAAAAAAAACAATTTGTGCAATATGCAACTCATTAAAAAATTATTAAAAAATATAAAGCACAGGAACCTTTTAATAATATCAAATCATCGTGCTGCAGATTTAGATTATTTATCTAAATGGTTCGTTAGTGGATACAAATGTCACATCCTTTAATGATAGTGAATCTGGGTACTAACGAATGATAAGGATGTCCGTTACGATGCACTTCAAAATATTCCCTTGGTTAACGGCTCTTATACAGGATCATCCGGTTAAAAACTCGCATCTCTGGATCACTTAAACTCCCGTCGAACCAGCTTGGGATAATTTCGATACCCTCACCAAGGCAAATAAAGTACATATGTGAATTTTGTCGATACTTCCCAGTTCTTTTCACTTCGGGGGTTAGTTTCCCGGTCGAGGATCGCACGTGGTATATTTATACATATATTTTTTTTCGAGTATTGACTTGAGGGCTACGAAGCTTCGTGTTTGTGAGATGCGGGTAACGGCCCCATCTTGTCAGGAGCTCCAGCGCCAAGAACCAGGGGCTGCCATTATCCCTCAAGCAGAAGCTTGTTCGTCTTCGGCCGCAAGTGCTGCCAACTGCTCGCAATTACCCTGGGACCCCTCCCCCCCCAAACCCCTTCGCCCTAGCGCGGCTCGGGGTAAACAAACTACAAGGGACGGTGCCAAAATGGCCGGCATATTAGCCCCCGGGGAGGGAAAAATCATCTCCATAAAACTCGGCACCAACATCAAGAAACTATAAATCTGCTAGCTCCAGCCCACCACCAACATGCGACGCGCACGCAACTGCCATTTTCGTTTATGCGCTCCTCGTGAGGGGGATAGTAAGGGAGAGGGGAGCCATAAGTCTTGTTCCTCCGAGAATGTTCACCCTAATGGGAAGTAATTTTTTATTTATGTATAAACCTACGAAGCGAACTCCGCGTGAGACCAAATTGTTCACTCTCGTATAGCTCACAATATCTCGCCAAACTATATAGATATTCTTTAAATAATACTCGAAACACCTTTTTTTTTCTTTTTTTTTAAAGTAAGTAACCTTTACTGTTTGTGAATTCCTAGGTACGTGCCCATTAAAGCCCTTACAAAATACAAAACTTTAGGATTTGACGTTACAGTTCCTTTCCTTTGACGAAATCACCGATAGACACTATAACTATAAAGTCGAAGTTCAGACAATTGGAAACCGATTATGAAATCTTTGTAAAAAATGTGTATCCTGTTATGTAAACTATTATATATTATCCAAGATTCCATTATAGGTTCCTTTTTTTCAAATACGCATAAGCACTTAAATTGATATTTAATTTCAAAACAAAAATACTACGTGGTTTACTTAATTCACACTTATCAACTAGTGCATTTCCTCTCCATATCAATTCCTCTGCTATTACTTTGATTTAGACAAGCTTGGTTTACTAAAACGAGATGGGAATCGCCCACAATAAGAAATATTCATTCCACGTAACCTCTGTTACATTCTCGCCAGACGGCTGCTTGATTTAGACTTTAAGTTTCAATGTTTCGATGTCGTAAAGTGAAGAGTGTATGGCCGGTGGCTCCACACCGAAACACAACCTCTCCCAACAACCCTCCTTCTACTCATATCACGTAAAAGGATCAGGAAGGGATGGCAAACAATCTAACAATCTCGAAACACTTCAAATACACCTCCAAAAAAACAATAGCAGAATAAGGCTTGTTTAACTGATGCATGTATCCTTGTCCAGGATTTTGGGGGAAATGACACAACTTCCACAATTCAGAACACATGACATTCCCTTGTTTTTCTCTTATTGACAATTTTTAGCATATTTTAAAATTCCATAAAAATACATTGAATACCCTGTCTTGGGCTTTCTTTCTCTTTTAAGCGTATATTACAAATCACACAACTTTAGAAAACTCTTTACTTTAACATATTTTAAGCATAATATACAATTCGCACATGTTTTAAAAGTCTTTCTTTGAATACCTTTTGACCCTATAACACTATTCACACAAGTTCAGAAACCCCTTTTCCTTGAGCAAAATATTTAAAAAAAACCAAATACAATATTGACACAAGTTTATTAACAGATAACGGTAGCATCACAAAAGTAGAACCAATATTTAGTTCAATAATGCCCGAAATGCACCACAGGCCACTCTTTCTCCTCTCTAGTTTTTTCATGCTCCATCATTCCACCTAACTTATCATGCTCTCTCATTCCATCTTGGGTGTCTGTCATTCCATTTTGTTTCTTCATGCTCCGTCATTCCATATTGTCTCAGAGTTTGAAGCTATGACTAAAGGGTTTTAATACAGCAATCTGCTGAGAAAAGTTACGGCATGGTAACTATAATTTAAAACACTGTTTTACAAAGGGATAAATATTTTAAACTGAGTGCTACTTACAGGAAATCTTACTGACTTTGACACTTTTCAACGACTGTATTTATGTTTCAATAACCAAATTTATGAAGGGCCATCAAATATCGTCTTCGAGTTCTGTGATGAAAAAAATACTTACAACGAAATATTAAATACTGTTTCTCAATAACTAGAATACATACAACTGGTAGCAATGGGACATATATGACAAAAAGGCAGGGCCCTTAACAGTTGCATGTCTGTCAAGTGATGTGTCGATTAGCTGCCCGTCGAACTATCCTGTTGAACATCCGACTATTAGCTGCATTGTCTAACAGCCAAGTGCCGATCCAATTAGAAGTTTATTTGGTACCTATCGAACAGATGCCTATCGTTCCGCTGCTGCACACTGATCTGAAACAGTTAACCACTGAAGTCAGAACGTAAAACCAATCATGGGTCAGAAATTTGATCGACCCTTAATTTTCGCAATGATATCTGATCTGCATTGAATTTTTTTTTTTTTGCTAAGATTCACAGACATTCTCCATCAAATCTTAAATTTATGTATGTGAATTTTTTTGTGACGTGTACCAAAATTATTTTGATGATACTGGCCGAGTTCTATTTCGTGCTGTGTAACTTAAACGATGATTAGTTATACTTCAATAAAATGCTATCCTCATGTAACCATTGGTGGTAAAATTCTTCCAGTATGTTTGGAAGTGGGAAACAAAGGCGGTCTATTCAAATGAACTTAAAGTGCCACCATCAGAGTTCATACACCGTGCTTGTTAAAATTCCTAAATATGCTCAGTGAGTCCTCGTAAAATAAATAACAATAATTTCTGGCAGAGAAAGTGTGCAACTTTAAGGGCGCGGCGTTTAAACTTTCCCACTTTCTCTCCTTGTAGCTGCTCGCCTCTACGACGGGAAGGGGGGGGGGGGATCTGATTTTGTAGAGTGTTGTCGGTAGTAGGAGGGGGTGAAAGTTTCTGGTTGTAGGAGGAAAGTTGAGGGGCGGGAGGAGCCGCTGATGAGTTTTTTTTCTACCGCCGCTGGCCCGAGTTAACTGTACACATTTACCTCATCTGCCTTGTTCCCAGCCGAATCCATAAATAAGGCAGGGCTGCATCAGGTCGGATTACCCCTCTCCTTCTGGTCCGGGGCGCTAATTAAATACTTAATTAGGCTCTCGAAACTTCATAAACCCCCCTCCCCTTTAACCCCCCCTCGCCGTAGTCGTTCCCACGGGCCTGTGTTTAACACCTGGTAATCCTCGCCATGTCTGCTGGGGATTATGCTCGAGCTTGTAAACCAACCCACGAGATCTGACTGCACTCTTCATGCCTCGCACAGGTGGCTCGTCCGCCCTTAAGGGGCCGCTTGCTAGGCGCTTGAAATGTGTTGCAGTGCGTTGGGAAATCCGTTTTTTTTTTTTTACGATACTATTCCACGTGCGTCCAATGTGCTAATTTTCGAAAAGAAAACAAACTTCAGGCGATGACGGAATGTCGCTTTCATGACACTCCACATGTTAGAACCACTATTTTCAAGCCATCCAACATAGCTAGAAACAACATTTTCAGACTGCCGTATGTCAAAATGTGCTGATCGGATCCACGTGGAACTCATATACAATCCTGCATTGAACTTTGCGACAGACTTTTCATCGGTAAAATAATATGGTCACCCGCTTAAATTCCCATAGAAAAAAAATGGTTCTACGAGAAACTAGCGCGCTAGTTTAGTGCTTCGCGCATAGTGGCGATGCGGCACTTGATGCGCGTGCCAGTGTCGCCCTTAGCGTTCGCTCGCTCTAGTGCCGTGCCGCGTCAGGAAGGCAGCCTCCTTAACGGTTAACTCGAGGATCAAAGCTGGGGTCCGGTCATTTTCTGGCTCGCACCGATTGTGAGCCTTTGAGTGTCCGGGGGGGGGGGGGGGGGGGGTTAACGCCAAGCCAGTGGTTTTCAACCCGGCGAGCCAGGAATCACCACGGCTTGTTGCATAAGCCACTATGTGCGTAATTTTTTCTTGTTCGTTTGTTGGAGACCGCAGTGGTATAGTGGTTAGATTACTCGCCTCCCACCAATGCCACCCGAGCTCGATTCTCGGCGGGGTCGCCCCCTGGATTTTCGCATGTGGGAATCGTGCCGGACGATCCCGGCAGGTCGGGTGGGTTTTTTTCTCGGGGGGATCGCCCCTTTTTACCCCCGCCCTAGCGTTCCGGCGCTGTTTCACCGTCATCGACTCTCGAGACCTCGATGTTGAGGTGGCCACCTGGTTGGAGGAGTTTTGCACGTCTGAGGCGTAAAAGCGTGGGAGCGCTAGGGGCGACCGAGAAATGCGCATCGACTCTCTCATTGCTTCTACGCGCGAAGCACTGAACTGGAGTGCAGTCTCGATAACTCGCCTCTACGAGACTTTCAGCGGAGATCCTAACATTTTATGACGTAATGATAAAAAGAAAGGTTTGCTGCACGTCCCTATACCTTTTGTAATGTTTTTTACCGGAATGTTCATAGGCTACCTAATAATGACCGTGAAAAACACCCGTTTCAGCCATTCTCACTATACACGAAAACATGCTTCACAGAAAAATGGAGGAACTGAGAAACTTCTTCAGAGGCGTGACGTTTCTTAAAAGCTGTCCGTTAGCAGACCTCGCTCACACACGTTGGACGATTTTCTTTTAAATAAAACTTTTTCTGCTGAATATCTGCACACCGTTCGACTGCATATACCCAGGTGGACACCTTAAAAAACACAAAAATCCCTCCACTCCAATTCTCTCCACACCTACCGCATTGAAAGTTATACTTTTTAATCTGTTCTAGAAGTAAGTAAATTCTAAAAGTAAGGAAGTTCTTAAAGTTAAAGTTCCAAGAACTGTTAAGCTAAATACAAAATCCCTACTACGCTAACCCATTCCCCGAATTGTCTACGATGTGTACGTCGTACAGGGGAGATGTATTCTCCACCCGTCATTCTTCTGAACGAGAAGTAGTTGAACGCGATCAGCTGATAGATCTGTGGGGCGAGCGACGGAATGCAAGCACGAGAGAAACGGAAGTACACGGAGAAAACCACCCCCCCCCCACCCACCACCACATGCGAGGATTCAAACGTGACAGCACAGGGAGTCGACCCGGGTCACGTCAGAGGGGCGATACAGACGTCAAAGTCTTTCAAAGCCACAGTCAGTGTGCAGGTTCGCCTGCCGCGATGCAGAGAAATCTTCGAGAAATCTTCTACAACTGCCGCAGAGGAAGGAGGGTTCATCCCGTGAACTCACCCCACTTAAGGTGATTTCAAGCTCAGCTATTGAAGGTTATACACTGCGGCTTAGCTAGCACCTACTACTTCATTGCCGAGAGACATTTCCCAAAATCGACAACCACTTCCAAACTAAATATATTTGCAAACTTTTTAAACCGTGACAATTTACCTTCACTAACCTTCGGCATTCTACTCTCCCCTATAAATACATCTCTGCATGCGTATTTTCCCCAATGTTGAACTCAGCACTGCAGCCCATAATCTGCCAGTCTTCTTTTCCCCCTTCACATATCTCCAACAGACTGAAAACGCACTTCTTTAAGTGCAAACTTTACGTCGGGTAACAGGTAAACTTCAACTGATGCCAGGCCTGGTGAATATGAGTGGTTTTCAAGCACAGGCATTTGTTTGTCCGCTATAAACAGTTTCACAGAAAGGGCGTTACAATGAAGAATCCTTTAGTGGTTTTCCAAAGATCCAGTTTTTTTCTTAATCATAATCTCACTTTGACAGGACCTCGCTTTCTTAAGACATTTCTGGTTCAAGTGCTAATCGATTTTTAGCGCTAACCACGATCCCAGTAAGATGACATAAATCTCTCTTTCACTAAATACCAGAGGCAAACCAAACGACACAGGAAGACGGGCCATTGGCTGTTTTACTCCACAACAATTAACCCTTCGAGGAGTATGCACTTACATAACCGTGGTTACGTTTATAAGGACATCTCTTTGCTCTTGAAGACATAACTCACACTCTTACAGTGTTATTGTTTCGCTGGACTATATCAAAATCCTAGTAATCAATTACAACTAGTCAACATTTATGTTCGTAAGAATAAAACTGCTGTTTTCAATAAATAAACAAATGTACACGATGGATTGGATAACGTGTTACATCTGTTGCGACATATTAACTGGCACATAGTTAACGCGCTGCTTCATTCGTTGACGACCAGCCAGTAATAAACATTGCAGAGTACAGTAGGCGTTCCCGGTGTAGCCAGGACCAATAGGACGATGGTAAGTGGAAATACAGGTACCAGAACAACTGAGATTTCTGTAGTGGAGAATATAGGCAGTTCACTTCAACCTTGTCTTCAGTGCCAGGACATTTATGCCGCCCTCAAAGGGTTAAGGACTATATTCGCTCAACTCCCCAACAGGTGTACAGACACAAGGATTCCCAGTCCTTTCATTTAGGCCGTGTGCGAATTCAGATTTATACTTGTGCACTCGCATCCTTGCATGTTTTACTTACCCTTGGCAACAAACTTGATGAATTCGGACAGACAGTCTTGTTGGCTTCGGAAACATCTATTAGCCAGCTGATCACTTTTAATGAATGTGCATTCCTACAATAACTAGACAATTGCAGAAATTTATATGGTTAAATAAAGGATTAAATAATATTTAAATTTGATTTACACACCTTTTGTTATCTTGCTTGTTTTACCGTAGCTTTTGTAGGCTATGAACGTTGGCCTAGTGCGGACTTATTGTTTGGACCTTTCTTTAAGGTAGCCTGCAACTTAATTATTTACTTAGTTAAGATTTTTAAGCTACCAAGCAGCGAGGTAGCGCTACTGAAATTTAAATAAAATAATTACCTCTCATATCAATAGTAACCTACAAATTGCTTTTCAAAATTGCGGCACATTTTCTGCAAGTACGCGAGAAGTATACATCTTTATATACTTGTATACATGCATAATTCACTTGCAATTTGGTCAGCACTTGCGATGTCACTTCCGGAGACAGGTACGCACAAGTATGCATTTCAGGCGAATTCGGACACAGCCTTAGGCTTTTTTCTGCGTTCTAGGCCGAGAAGTGCGGGAGCGATAAGGGCGACAATGCCACGTGCATCAAGTGCGCCATCGCCGCTAAGCGCAAGGCTCTGAACTGGCGTGCAGTGTTCTCGTCGCACTGCGAGCAACTATGGGACTTTCAGCGATGACCTTATTATTTTACTGGTGGAAAGTCTGTAAGTATGTTCAATGCAGGACCCTTGAGTAATTTTTTTATATATATTTAACGCGTATATTTTGAGATACCGCGCTATGAATAAACCTTTTTCAGCCATTTTGGAGTGGTCTGAAATGGTGTATGTAATGTGCGGGACTTCTTGAAAGCACTCAATGGCTCTCGTTTGAAGTGTGTGTTCTTTTCGTAGGACAACACATTGGGCGCACGTTTAATAGCTTTGTGGAAAAACAAGTGAATATGGTCTCACAACCATCCGTCGAATCTGTCAGTCTCCCGTCCCTCAGGAGGTCACGTGATCTCCAGCCAATCGTAGGGCAACTTTTTTTTTTTCCCCACCCATCAATCCGTCAAATGTATACTCAAACTTTAACTTTCGACAGACCGACGGATGGGCCACCGCCTTCTGAAGACATCCCGTAGATGCGAATACGCACCTTGAAATAAAATGCAAGGCGGTGGATTTGTGTATATTATCTGTGGTGGTAAATTCAAGAGACTAAAATGTAAACATTAATTCATTACGAATTCTTATTGCGTAAAAAAAAATTTTTTCCCTCCTACAAAATATCACGATGTTATGTCCTCACGCTGAAATGTTGCCGTACAGAAGGATTGTTGTGAGTCGCTGACGGACGAAAAAAAAAGAAAAAAAAATAGATGGATGACTGACTGACGGACGGGCGACTGAGGCGCGATGGATGGTTGTGCGCATATAGCTAGAGACCTGAAGACTTCGTGGATTAATTTTAGGACAAGCTAGAATTCAAAGCACGTGTGTTTATATAACTTCAACCATTGCTCCGCACGATGTGTGACACCTCCTGGGCAACGGTGGCCAAATCTTTGCCTTCCACTGTGACAGCAGACAACCGATGTGCAGTTGACATCGCCATATTTGTACATGAGACTGTAGAGTCTAGCCTGCAGGTCATTGAACACACGAATTTTTCAGGTCTCTACCTATAGCATTTAAGGCGGCAGCTAGGCGAGGACCTTAAGTAAAATCCCTAGTAAACAATATTAAACGCCTCGATGTCACATCTGGGCGTAATAAAACACTGTGACCGAAATAGCAATTAAAAAAAAAAAGTATTAACTTGCTTCGCGCTTGTTTCCTAATAATTTTCGGCGGCGTATATAGGGCATTAGTACATAAATGTGTTCAGAAATGATACAGCATTGTCGCTATAGTATAAAATACTGTTTTACAGAAGAATAAATGTCGTAAACAGAGGGTTACATACAAAGATTTTTTGCTGACTCTGAAACTTTCAACGATCGCATTAATGCTTCAATAACCAAATGTATGGATGGGGAAAAAAAAAAAAAAAAAAAAAAAAAAAAAAAAACGTTCATTGCAATCCTGAAATAAGATTTACTTTCACATATTTAACAATTATTCAAATCATTCTAGTAGCTACAATTCAGGGATTACGATCACTTCACTCTTCACGTAACCCGTAACGAGCAACACGTTCGCGTAATTCGTCTACCGGGGGACTAACGTGAACCAAGGAGACCTATTGCGATCATTTCACGTGATAAAAAAAGCTTGTCAATGTTTAGCTTTTGCAAGACATGAGAAACGTGACTCTGCACCACTTGATCTCGCTGGCCAATCACAGCAGGGACGTTGTTGTGTTATCTTTACTTTTCATGGTTAATTAATTAACTGATTAATTTTTTCTCTTTCACGTCTCCTCGCATTTTTAATTCATGCACAGCATATAAAAATTTCACCCGTAAATTACAACGTAAGTGTAATAAAATTTAATATAAAGTAATTATTTTTACTTCTTAAAAATGTATGGATCTTTACGTAGCCCCAGTTAATTAATTATGTTTCTCAGAGGTATAAAAATACATGCATTAAATATAGAACGTTTGCCGTTAACTTTAATCTTTTTAGTAGGTTTATTTTACTAAACAAAATGGCAGATAAAATTCTATTGCATACAATCAATTCCATGAGTATGATAAACGTGTCCACATTTCCTAGAGACGTTTCGTTTCTCGAGATTGTGATGATGCATTAATTGTTTTCAAAGTTGGTATTACTCAGGAACGCCATACTTTCGCAACCTGATCTTGCCACGTCAATATTAAAACCCAAATACGCCTGTGCAACAAGAATATTGAGAGTTTTTAATCGGAAAAGCAAACGAAACTAATCTCAGACGTGTCCAGCCAGTGCATAAAGGTTACGTTCTTACTTGAAGCTTCATGATATACTCTCCAAAAATACCACGTTTTACGTATACGTGAAAGTTTCACGTGAAGCGTGTTAAACGCGGGAAGCGATAATGGCGACAGTGTACGAGATTTTTTCCCAATTTTCTGTGTTAAAAAACATGAGAATTGTAATTACCATAAATCAAATATAAAATAACTTCCCAAGTAAGTAAAATATTTCTCTTTTATTATTCACGTCGCTTTTGGAACACTGCGCACCTAGTGGCTGAAATTTACCCTATCCCAAACTGTTCTATGAGAAATCACGCTTTGTTCCAAACCTGAGTAGAATTAACGTTAGGCCCCGTCCACGATAAACGTGGCTGAAATAACGTTACTTGCTACGCATAACAAGCGAAACCGTCCGTCCACAGTCGGCATTAACAGAAAAAAAAAAAATAAAAACACGTTTCACAAATTAGAAAGAGCAAACGAACGGGAAATAATTTTTGTAGCGTAAGAAATTTTACACGTACAAGTGTGCTATCTTATTACAGCAGTTTTTTTAAATGATTATTGGCATTCTCATTGCCGGGCGTTCAGAGATGACCATTTTAACACTTTCAGCCACAGATAAATATATAATTTTAGGCGTCACAACTAACAAATTTTTCGTTCGTAACTATACTGATATCGATACGACGTTTTGTCAAAATGTGTCGGTGGTTTATCTTACTGGCAGTAGCGGTTTATACGGTTGCGTGATGTAGTTTCAACAGGGACTGGTGATTCCCACGCGCAGGGAACTTCTCTCATTGGACGGCATTTTCCACCGCGTACAGCGCAGGCCATTAAAGCGACCTCATACGCAACGTCCCGTATAGAGGACACTGCGACTGAAAATGCAAACGCCAAGTCACGCAAATAACGTCAAGAGAATCGCGTCAAATATGACCCATTCGCGGTCACTTCAGAATTGTCTGAAGCCCTGCTAAAGTTCTACTTGTAAGATATTCCTCCGCCTCGTGCGAGCTAAGCTTAGCTACGTCTGGAAAATTTCACCAGAGGACAACACATCGGTTTCGTGTGCAGTTAGTTGTGATATTTCTTTGCACGAGAACTATTTATTACTAGGCTCCACAAACAGAGATTCTTTCTCACTGTTTTTATTCGTGTTTATTGTAAAATAGTTATTATAATGTACAAATAGAATATAGGTATAATTTCAATTTAACGGAAAATAAAATACGTATGTGTTTTCAGAGGTGCAAAACGCTTGATACATTGCATATTTTAAGGAAATAACCAAATACATAATACATGAGGTGATTTTTCAAATGTTTGTGTTAACACATCCGAAGACACCGTGGATCGACTATACTAGTCGTGGGTTTTGCAATCTCAGATACAGGTTTAACTTCATGATGCTGTGCATGTCATGTGCACTATGTTGATTGTAGACGGGTTCCCTACCTCCATGAAGGAGGCCAGCCAGAATAAAAAAATTAGGGGGCTGTGCTCCAGGGTAGATGCCACCCCGTGAATATTAAATGCGCCCCCGACGTCCGACGGGGCGGTCGCATCCGGACTCCGGTGAGGAGGGGGGGGGGGGGTGCACAAACATCCGGGGGACAAACCCCCGTCCTCGCGATTCTTTTCCTGCCGCGGACTACAGGTCACGTGGTTCCTTCCGCCCTTCTGACCAAACCCTTAACGAACCTCCCTCGACACAAACGCGCGCGTCACACATCCCCGCGGCCGGACACGTAAGCTAGTAAAGTGAGGTGGTGAGGAGTAGGTGGCCTTGAGCTGAGTTCAAGAGTACACAGTTTAACAGCAGTAAAGAAAACAAAGTCCAAAAAATAAATAAAAGAAATCGCTCTATCTCACAGATACACCATCATTTTTTCATGTAAACACATTAAATGTTTGTAAGTACTGTTACAATTTTTCGAAGTCTGTGGCCTTATCCAGAATTTTTCAAGAATGGTGGTCTTAATTGAATAAAAGAGTAAATAAAATTTTTTAAATAAATTTACTTAGTATCTTGACATAGCCTAACACAGATAAACACGATCGAACACTTAAAATCGGCCTTCATAAGCAGTTTTCTTACACCTACTGAATTTATATTAAAATTATATTTGATATCTGCAAGGTATAGTATTTTCAATCAAGTCTGTGTCACTCGTACATTCAGTCCCACTTTGTTTCGGTTCATATATCGCCAGTATTGCCTGTCCGGACACATCCACAATCTACTCGTCAGATACTCCACCGCCCGCAGCACTCGCGCTGGCAGCGGGCTATTGCATGAACTTTCTGGTGATCTCCTTCCTCGGCGCAGCCCGACGTCTAAAGAAGGTTCTGGGCCAGGACGCCTGCCATTATAAATGCCATTGAAATCGGAGGATTGAGGGTGTGTGATAGTCATCTTGCGAAGTGCGGCGGAGAGTGAACGAACGGCGAGCGACAGTGTAAGAGACTGCGCCGCACAGTAAAGCAAGAACTTATGAAATCAACATTGAAAAAACAAAAATCACTGCTCATAACTACATGCATGCTCCAGAATACAAATGCATGCGGGTTTCCACTAAAGTTGGCAGCGAATTACTAATAATAGTTCCAATACTCGACGTTTTATTGAGAGTGTATGATCACCGAAGTTAGTTTTTCTTGTATTTAAAAATCAAGAGTGCGAATTTCCATATAAGTTACATATTTGCATTCTTAGCAATTCAGTTTTTTTTTTCTCTCGGGTGGTGCATGGATATGGGAAGGAAAATTTCAGGTTTTAAACGACCTGTAGGCTAGACTTCACTGCTCTATGTATTTTATAGCTTAAGCCTGTTGCTTCAGGGTGTAGCCAGTTTTGCCCCAGACCAGGTGGCACGGAACCCGGTGCTTTTTTTCCTTGCAAGTATGTTATCAGCTCAGAGTTCATCTGGACGTGTCTAATAACCTGTGATCCACTTTCAAACATAACATAAAAATACACGTGTTCAATGTCTGGCTTGGCCTAAAATGAATTCGTAAAATATTCCTGTCCACACGCAGGAAAAAAGTGTGACCAAGAACGTGGCGATGTTAGTTTCACGTACATAAGAAGGACACTGAAAGGGGAAGAAAAGCAGATCGTAAGCAAGGCTTTCAGAGGAGCAGAATCAGCAGTAAACCACCTGTTAAAGCAAGGATGTTCACAATCTAAATTCACCAGTTCAGTCATTGTGTCCATGATTGTGGACACGTTGCAAATGAATGATGCTTATGGCCGGTACTATACAAATCAAGGTATCAGTGCCGAACACACTGAGAGTCTACCTTGTGGCTAATCTGATGTGTGGGATTCTCTACTACACGTCGTTAACATGAATGGTTGAGGGGACTATGTAGCTGTGCGTCCAAGGTCAAGAAGCGAGGGAGCGATACGGCCGACAGTTACACGCTCGCCTAGCGCCTCGTCGCTCCTACGCGCAAGCCGTGCAGTGTTTCCGTCGTGAGGATGTACTGTGCAAATTAGATCTTTAACATAGGGGTTTTATTGCACGCGATGAAAGAACACAGATTAAACTACGTCCGTATCTTTGTCCTTTTCACTTGCCACTTAAAGAAACTGCATAGGCAAGTTTTAAAATTGTGATATTTGACCATTTTCACGATTTTTTTCCTCCAAGAATACAGTAAAAAAAATGGGGCTATAGATAATCGTTTTTTAATCTTTTATGACAAAAAGTCATATTTCCAGAACTTTTATTTACCGAGATACGCGTTTACGCGCAAACGACGATTTCACAGAAAACATTTCATTACATAGGACCCTTAATGTCCGCCTCATAGAGCAAGCAGCACATTGTTCATTGGCTCCCAGACGAATGCTGAAGATAAGTACAGCTCATACTAAAAAAAATCACGTTATTACAACACTTTGACTCTAGAATTAATGTGTGAACGAACGGGTTAAATAACTATGAAATCTAACTCATAGTCACGGATTGGGAAACAATTCCACGTGACCAAGAATATGCATGTGATCAGTAGAACCAACTAATTTCCGATACAACCAAATCTGATCACCAAGTTCCGTATTCATCTTCTTACGTGAATACATAGAAGCGTTACCAAAAACACTCATTACAGCAGTATTGTCTGTTTGGATAAATCTCACTAATCTCGTTTGGTGCAGGATCCTTCTCAACATGAGACCTTCTGAAGAAACACATTTCCAACAAACCACTGCCAGCTTGAGCAATTATGCCTTAAAGACCAAAACGGTGCAAAAAAAAAGACAACAAAATATAACTCTCTTCTACAGCAAGGATCTTTACTGTCCAAGACCTGTCATCTTTATTGACATCCTTAGTAAAATACACAATATTACGATAAACCTTCCCCGGGCAATAACCAGAAGAACGAATTCGCCCCCCGATTCATGTCAGGATTAAATCTGCAAAAACACATAATAAATACTGTTAATTATCGAAAAAATTAATATATAATATGCAAAAAGGAATCAAACTATTAATTCAACACAGATGCATGCCAGGAAAACGGCAGGACTCGGATAGAACCCGTCCTGGCAATAGCAACATAAAGACATATGCACATCGTGGCAGCGGTATTTCTTTCGGCGGAAAATTTCTAATTGTAACGGCAGTTTGGTAGCGTGCATTATGCACGTTGAAAATGCTGAACGTTAACTCCTTAATAATCAAGTAGAAATATTTTAGTTAGAATACAGAAACAAGGAATAATCAAGTAGAAATATTTTAGTTAGAATACAGAAACAAGGAATAATCAAGTAGAAATATTTTAGTTAGAATACAGAAACAAGGAATAATCAAGTAGAAATATTCTAGTTAGAATACAGAAACAAGGAATAATCAAGTAGAAATATTTTAGTTATAATACAGAAACAAGGAATAATCAAGTAGAAATATTCTAGTTAGAATACAGAAACAAGGAATAATCAAGTAGAATTATTTTAGTTAGAATACAGAAACAAGGAATAATCAAGTAGAAATATTCTAGTTAGAATACAGAAACAAGGAATAATCAAGTAGAAATATTTTAGTTAGAATACAGAAACAAGGAATAATCAAGTAGAAATATTTTAGTTAGAATACAGAAACAAGGAATAATCAAGTAGAAATATTCTAGTTAGAATACAGAAACAAGGAATAATCAAGTAGAAATATTCTAGTTAGAATACAGAAACAAGGAATAATCAAGTAGAAATATTTTAGTTAGAATACAGAAACAAGGAATAATCAGAATGCGTACGTATTATATTACGTAGCAGACTATAAAAAATTAACACACACACATATATACATATATATGTGTGTGTGTGTGTGTGTGGCCTTATTGATGACTTCTTTAGGATATATATATATATATAGACGACTTCCTTAGTATATATATATATATATATATATATATATATATATATATATATATATATATATATATATACATATATCCTAAGGAAGTCATCAATAGGGACACCCGAATTTCGCGAAAATATTTCCGCACATGCTATATTTCAATACACTATGGACGTACCAGCAGTTTTATTTTGCTTTCTGGAGGCTGTTCTCTGCGAGAACACATTTTCTTACTTGACTGGCCAATCAGAATTAGGTTAACTCCGACACTATACGTCTGTGGCTTGCGGACAGACATCTAAGACGCGTAACACCAAAATCATCCAATCAAATAAGTGGATCTGAGCTTAGCTGTTGTGAAGCACAACTGGTGGGGAAATTTTTTTTTTTTTTTTCGGGGAATTCGGGTGTCCCTAGTCATCAACCCCATAGCCGGTTCTCGGACAGGAATATTATTTTTACAAATATAAATTCGTCCAACGTATTCTTGACGTAAGGGACTTTATAATAACTTATTAAGCTACATATGCACAAGCATACATGCACACGCATGAAATGTGTTCATATCTTAGGGCACTGTTGTTTCAAGTTTATACTGTATGAAACGTTGGTAAGTTATAATTATCTTAACTAATTTCAGTTGGGAATATTTGATGTTCGTTTTTGAAGTAAACAATTATAAAAATGAAGGGGTCTCCGGAAAGAAGAAATTCAATAAATAATTTCAGTTGCAATTCCTTGCTTTATCGTCAACTTACGCTTTGCTTTACAGAAATAAAATTTTCTTCTCAGTATCACGAGGGAAAATTTTGGTTGTCTGACTGCTTCGCTGGTAGTCGTTTCTGCAACGTAAATTTTCTTTTATTTATTCAGCTCATTATTTAGTCGTCTGAGAACCGAGTCTGTTCCTCCGGTTAATTTATTGCCAAATTATACTGCAGTTTCCTCGTAAGGCCAAAAAAGGTTATAAATCGTGCTTTCAGCTGTCTACATTGTTGCTTATATCAGAATCCTATGAGTTCACATCGCTGCACTGAACAGCGGTTTATAGCGAATGGACGAGCAAGATAGGACGAAGAAATAAGTGGGTAATGCACAATTTCATTAAAATAAATTGTCATATATTTTATACCTAATTAAAGATTCCTTAAAAATAAAAATTTGAGTTTTAGAAAAAGAAAAAAATTAACAGATCGTACTATGTTTCTTTTTCCATTGAAACCAAATATTCGTACTAGGAACTATTAGTTATAATTTTTTCTGCCAGAATATATATATATATATATAGTCTTTTTTCGATTTTCTTAGCTAGGTTAAAACTGTCGACAAAATATATATTATAAATCCATTTTTAAAAGTATTCATCCGTGACAATTTTCTATTTGTTTGCATCATAAGGTTACATACAATACTGTCTCTTATAAAAACTGGAATTAAGGATGGCCCGTTTAGAGATTTAATAATGCCAAGTAAATTCCAATCTTAACAATATTGCGCAACACGGAATTGTCCGTTTAAATTAAAATAGACAGTATGAATACATTAAGTGCGTTTTTATTAATTTTTTGTATGCCTATCTGGGCATCCTTTTTGGGCACAGTTTACGATTGTATCAGAAAAAAATAGTTCATTATTACTACATCAGACAACCACTACAAGCAGACGAATTATACCTTAGGGATAAGTTTGTAATTTATTTATTTTTATATATTTCTTTAAAGAGATACCAGAGTGCAAATTCGTTTCGTAATGTAATGTTTGCGCTCGCTGCTTCGGATCCCACGCGAGCGAGCGGAAGTGAAGGAAAGCAGTTATACAATAACGGCGGTGTCAAAAGATTGTTTTGAATGAACGAGGGAGCGATAGGCAGGTGGCCGCGTATCTGATACATAAAGCGAGCCGACACGATAATTTATCTTTGCAACCCGGTGTTTCCTTCGCGTGGGAATGCGCCGAGAGCTGGAGGTCAAATTTGTAAAGTTTAGACGAAGAGAGCTGCCCACAATAAAAGGACGCCCACGCACACGCGCCGATAAACTTATCGCAGCTCGAGCCTCGCTGACCCCGAGGAGCTCATATTTCTCCAATTATCACGCAGGAATGTTGTCGTTATCACCATCACCTTTCCCAGAACAACGTGGATTGTCGAGAACGTTCTAGACGGCTCCTACCTCAAGTATAAATACCACGTGCGGGTCTCTGAAGAGTGAGTGACTAAGAGCCGAGAGTTTGTAGATTCCGGAGCGGCGAGGGATGACTGCAGCTATCTGCGAGAGTGCGTCGGCGAGATTGTGCGCAGTGATGAGTGGGACTGATCTGCGGGACTGTGGACTGGGTGCGTGAGTGAAAAGACATTCGGAACGATAGAAATAGACAGTTTTAACTAAATGCGTGGAAATAATTATAGAATTTAAAGCGACATTGGCAAGAGTAAAGACAGTGATGAAGACTTTAATTGAAATTGAGACTGTAATTAAATATGGCGCTCAATAAGAATAATAAGAGTTAATAGGACGCTTAGACTGGTAAATAACCGATGTTTGACTGTTTGTAGCATTGAGAATAAATATAATTATTGAATTTAGTAATTTTATTTTTATTAAGACCTCCATCCCTCACGAAGTTGTTGCGCCTCTCAGGCACCCATGTAACATTATTTCCATTCCTAAATATGGTTGATAAACTGCTAACATTGAGCCACTTAAGCGACATGTTTTTCAACTTGAGTAGTAAGGCGGTGATGGTTCTGAAACAAAGAGATGCCACCTTTTTGATTGACCTAATTAATTTGATATGAAATTGATATCAAAGGGTTGATTAAATTGATTGAAAGGGTTAAATTGATTGAAATGGTTCGTCAAAAAGGGTTGATCAAATCTAAATGGTTAAATTTATTGAAAGGATTAAAAGGATTGAAAAGATTAATTTTTTGTTTGTTTTATTTTTTTCCCGATTTTGTTGTTTATAGTTGTACTTCTTTCTTTCTTTCGTTCCTTTTATGGGTAGCAGGAGCTCTGTAAGATGTTAACGGTGTGGTATTCTGGAGGCGAGGGTTGCAATGTATTATATAGGTGTTGAGTTGAGTGCAAGGGTGGGCTAAGGGTTATTTTTTATTTTTTTTTTGTGTTTGGCATGGGATGGATAGCCGATTTCACAGACGAGGGATAGCCGATTTCTAAGAATATATTTAATGCACGAGAGAAGTTCAGAGTGTTTAAACAATTTCTATTTATCAATAAATAACACGAGAGAGAGATAAGTATAACTACCTGGTCTCATAAAGAAACAAGTGCAATTATGTGTCTCTCCAGTATGGAATTAAACATAATGTGATTTTACTACCCAGAGCTCTATGTTAGAAATATAATTTACCCGAGAGATAAGTATAATAAACGAACACAATTATGTGAGTATGGAATTAGTGATGTACAAAGAATATCCCAATAAATTAAATGAACATAAAAACAAGATACATATTACACCTCTCGCACATATCTTACACATCAGCCTGCCAGCGAGACTGGCGAGGAGGAACTTTAGAAACGTAATCCCCATGTAAAAAGAAATTAATTAATTAACATGCATAATGACATTGCACCTCTTCCAAAACACGTATGTCCGGCTGCGAGGTTGCTGAAGGAATGACGTTAGTATATGATTTGTGGATACTTATAAACACGATTAGATACGTGGAGTGCAGCCAACATCTGTAAGACTGCGAGGTCACTCGATGAATGAGTAGATCGTATGACGTGCGCCTCCTTATAAACATGTAGCATTGGCGCCATCTTAAAGGTAACTGAATTGAAACTACGGCAAAATTATGAATACGACCTACAATTTACAGCAGACACAATAACAAATGTCTATTCTGATAAGTAAAACATATAACGATCTACAAGACAGTAATTAATGATAGAAAATCTTACCCCAAATGATTTGTTTCAAAATAATCAACTTGCGTCGAAGTGTAGAGGTTAATCCCACACCACTTTATATATAACAGAAAAAAATGTCCAAACATCCTCGAAGAGAAAACTATTTAAATAATAATGGATGTACTACAAATTTCCATAAAGTCTGGTAAATAGAGTGCACTTGTTAACACAAACGCGAGTTGAAAATGGTGCGAAGTTTCATATACCGAGCTCTTAAACATGATTTGAAAATCTTAAACAACTTTCGCAATATTGATTTAACACATAAAAAAAGTTCCCTGATAAAATAGTTTTATATTAAAACACGTATATGATAAAACGTTAATCAAGTCTATCACCTGATATGAAGGCAGGTGATCCGTTGCTCATGTGCGATGGTCGCCGGACCGGACTTGCGGTAAACCCCGATCGTGGCCCTCGTCGGCCGCCAGCTGTCTACCCACCCTGTGTATATGAAGGAGCTATTGAGAAATACATCCATCTAGTCCAAGCTTCTATGAGTAACTGAAGATGGTAGCGACTGGATAAAGGGGTGCAGATGGCTCGTGACCTCACCCACCCTCGCGAGAGCGATGTGCCTAGAGGTCATTCACCTGTCTACCCCAATTGTCAATTTTTCGCCACTGAGGAAAGATGGCAACGACTGGCTAGAGGTCTTCACATCAGCCCCGCTTTCCTGTAGGCTCTTCCTACCCTTCACCCCTCGCCATAGTGACATGCCCCTGTCCATGTACCCCCGACCCCCCACTCTTCACTGTGAGACCAGAATGCATTTTTCGAATATCTCGAGAATTGCTCTGTCTCCCTCCCTGTCGATCCAAGGTCACGCACCCTCGTACAGCGAAGTTTGTACTCTTCCAAATGCGTTAACCTGCCTTATTTGCAGTGAAATAAAATTTCACAAGTCCTGCTGATTAAAATTTATATCCCTGAAGCTAAATATTACCCTAAATCTTAATCCGAAAATAAAATTAAAACAAATTTTACATCTTAATCCAAAAAATGAATTTGAATCCAATAAACTTCATCCCGTTTCCAGCAAACTTATTCAAGTACTTCCAAGAAACTCGGTATTTTTTCGTACGGGAGATATTTTCACTTGCTAAATTCTTTTTTTTTTTTAAACATTGAAAAATCACTGTTTTTCAAACATGTATTATTCCATTTACCTAAGATTCGACTATAATGATTGAAGACATGACACATGCATACATATTCAATATTTCAATCTGTTTTTAAATATGTGTATAGCAGTGAAAAATATGTATTATACGTGTAGACTTATCTATGACAGTAACGTTTACTTATAAGCAAAGTTTCAATTCAAAAACTTCCCAATATAAATTTTTAGATACACTATATACCATAAAATTTGCATATACTCCAACTTATTTGGAAATCGATTTCCCTAGAAAATAAATTTGGATGTAATATTAAATAAATAGCACTAATGAAGGTGAAAATGACTTCTATCAGGGCTGGAATAAATCAATTTCTGCGATATTTCAATACATTTAAGCACTATTTAAAGGGAAACAGTGGCCATATTTTAATTGTATAACCCATCTTTTAGGATAATACATTCCGACTATCAACAAATGATTTACATCATAAAGAGATATCCAAGTCAAATTACTTTATTCCATACAACTTAGGGAATCGACATATAGAATTATCAGACAAAGTTAGTGGGAAAAACGAAATTCATATTACATACACACATTTAAAACAGAAGGCAGTTAAGACAATCACAGCTCAAAATGGTTTACTCAACAGACTAGCCTCCTACTAACACAATCGTTTAGTAAACAAAGTCTTTCAAAATCCCCTCCAAATACTTCTAGACCCATCTCTCCCTTCTACATTCCTGAAATTAAAATATTATGTATTGATTTTAATCAAATACCAAGTAAAGATGTATTCTGTCTAACATACGTAGATTTAATCACATAGTTAATTAGTATGCATGCCCCTTCACTTAACATACAAATATTAGAACAGAAGACATTTTATCATCAATAATGAAACCTGATACTGTATAAAACAGTACATAACAAGTTAGTTGTTATTCTGAAATTGTGAGGAGAACATCTATTCGGAAGTAAACTTTCTCCTCACACCGAAGTTTATTCATTTAATTTACATTGATTAAAATGGAGACATCACCGAATAAACTACACTGCAAACACTGCAGGAAAATTTACACTTTCACCGACAATGTTCAGAGCCATGAGAGGAGCGAATGTTTGAATAATTCATCTCGTACGATTCGTAACTGCAAATACTAGCTTCGTCAGTTCACACGAATGGATAACTTGAGTCATCATGTCAAGATCTGTAAAAAAAAATAATCTTCCTCCTGAGAAAGTAAATATAACTTCTACACTAAATAATATCACAGAAGGAGAGGGAAATAACATAATTTCAATAAATGACATAGAATCGAATTGTATGAAATACACAATAACACATGAATGTAACGATTTTCGACATAACCCACCACAACGAGCTGTGAAGACCAGTGTTGGCGACGATACACCTAGTCGTTCTAAGCAAAGTAAGTCGATATTTATGATGAAACATCATGTGAAAACAGTAGTGAGGATGTCAGTGATACTGTTGAAGACATTCCTTCAACAAATGCTGTGAAGAAGGCAGAAGGCAGTAACAAAACTCGTTACATATTTTCCAAAGACATGAATGAACTTGATATTAAACTTTGATATTTATTGGAGTTTAAAAACATGGTGAATATTACAGAATAAAAGAGATGGTTTTCATTATAACAACACTTAAGTAACACGGTTACATCGAATGAAGTAATATCTGCAAACACCTGAGAATTATGATAATAAATTCTAGTTCATCCTATCACTTAATCAAAAAAAGTAATTATTTCAAATAAACATTGAATGATGGGAATATGTTCAATTTGAAATATTATGTCTTCCTCAAACCAATTAAGTCGTTTGAATTTCGTTGGAGTGTTAATATGATTTTTTGAGGGATAAAATATGTTTTGTGGACTAAAAAATGTTGTTTGAGGAATAAATTAGGATTTGAGAAATAAGGAATGAGAAAAGATTTTGAGGAATGATTCTGGGAATGATTTTGAGGAATAAGGAACTGACAAACACCCTATAACATATAACCAGCACTAAAATTTTTTAGTATTTATGTTTGTGAAGTGTACTATACTTTCATACATATTTGGATCATCCTGCATTTGTATACACTTTGAAGCAATTGTCTAATATGTCCTATGTTTTGTAACATTCTGTAGTTTCCTAATTTTTTTCAATAAATTGTTGTTGTAAAATTAATTTTTATATTTATTTAACCTATTTCTTATGAAAAGTAAACTTGTTTTCCTAACAAAAATATTTTCTCGACAGAGTGAGAGTGTGAAAGGAAAGTAATTAAAATTTCGTAACAGAGAGAGATTCTTAAATTTGCTATTAAAATTATGTCGCATTAATATGTATGAGTGGTGTAAAGTTAAAAGCCCAAGGAAAAGTCCTGGAAGAGACCACTCTAACCACTTTTCCATAACTAACAATAGTATATACCATCCCGGATTAGATATGATTTATATAAGCTGGGTTCGAGTCCTGGTTAAATCATGTACAATTGTAATCTAATTTCTGATTTTAAGTGTTGGGTAGCTATGATTGTAATATGTAGATTCTGGGTTCGAGTCTCTAGTCATGAATGAATATATGCTCTAAAAAAGGAATTATTAACATAACACTGTTAATTAAACTAAAATTAATTCGTTTGTGCATGTGAAAAAGCTAGTTTAAATGTGTGAAAAAGGTATGTATGCTCAATTTTAGAGTTTAAACTTAAATGAATCCCATGGAATATTTCCGATTAAACCCTATTACCTGACTAATTTATTGTCGCTTCGAATTCTTATACCCCCTTACTACTAACTTAAAGATGCCCTATGTTACCGGTGGTAATATTTTTGATACTTCTCATGTTGACAGAACAGTAAAAATGCACAAAAAAAAAAGACCAATTTTTTACCATTTAAACATTCGTGGAGAATAGAACTCAATAACAACGTGTTAAGACAATTTGTCTAAGCTTCAGGACATCTTATCCTAGTGTGAAAATATATCTGATCAACTCTTCTTTGTAACCCAGTAATGGTATGTAGGGGGTCGCATTTCACTTCATTTCTCTGCATTTCGACAATCTTTTATCCTTGGATTGACAACTCCTGCTGTCTTGAGAGCCATTTGAGGGCTACGTTCTCAATGATGAGAATATTATACTCGTAACCACACAAAATATGCTTATCAAAAGAGGAAATGACCTTAGCCTCTGAGAAATTGTTTTTTAATACTCTTTCCATTAAATTTAACTGTAAGACTACCGAGAAACGAAATTATGTTTGAGTTTCAATCCGATATAGGCTATTCACGCTAAAGTGGGTAGTTTTGAGGCCCTAGTAACATTTTCCTTTCAGCTATTTTTTTATCATTTAACCATCATTTTAAATACATATTGCCATGTAAGTAATAAACACAGTATTTCTATTCCATCGCATTCTGAAGTTAACGTCTAAGGCTACAATAAAATATATTTGTTCACTATTGTTCCAAATAAAAGTACTTTCAAAAGTGCTCACTTTACCATGAATAGCCGATACAACAGCGTATAATTCGTGTTACGTTTATTATCTGTGCTCGCATTACGAATATGGCGCCCGGCATTTCAACTGTAAGTTGTCGTGTAGGCTTAGATTAAAGAGACCACGCTTCAATTTTGTCTTTACTCTTAGTTCCTCTATGACCTACCTTAGGTGTTACATTGTGAAACTTTGAAAATTGGTTTATGAAGTGTACTGTGATAAATTTCTTGACAGCAAATTGACGGAACGTGCAAGGAGATTCGGTAAAAGATTAAAAATCGAATAATGATTCAAACGTACAACATTTATGTTTCAGTAACCAAATTTAGGAGCATATATCGAATTTCGATTCCATCCTGAAGAATAATTTCCATTGGAATATCCCATATTTCGTTTTTCTAAAATTAGAATTAACACAACTGTTTACTATGAGACCCACGTGTAAAGACCTGAAGAATTCGCAGATTCATTTTGGGACAAGTAAGATTTCAAAACACGTGCATTTATGTAACATTAGCCATTGGTCCACATGGTTTTTGACACCTTCTGGAGCACGGTGTCCAATTGTCTCCTTTCACTGTGACAGCAGACAACCAATGTGCAGGTGTTATCGACATATTTGTGCATAAGAGTGTAGCGCCTAGCGTACTGGTCGTGGAACACGCAAATTTTTCAGGTCTTTACACATGCGACAACTAAGGAGGGACATTAAACAGTCTTAGTACAATTGATTATTCATTACCTTTTATTACGATGGAGTTGGGTTGCATGAGTTAGTGTCACGATGTGTTTCCCTGTTTATTAATGGTCCATAGCGGTAAACGGCGCGTCGTTACACGTGTGTTCGAATCACACAATTATCATTAAGATTTTCCGACCCTGTGTCAAATTATGCATTGAAATCATTATTTCCAACAGGCTCTGTGCATGTGAAGACATGGATTCTTAATTGGTAGTTGTATGTTGTTCGCGTCCTGGGTTTTCTCGCCCACTCAGAACTCACCAGCTGCAGCGATGAATGCTTGTCATTAGTCCGCTGCGTCGGAGGGCGTATAGTCTATTCGCGGTTTCTTTACACTTTGAAAAATTAACCCATGTGCATATGACATGTTCGGTTCTTTCCTAAACATGTCATGTATCATAATTGATATATTATTTTGTAATGTAAAAAGATCTTAGTTTTGTCTGAATTGATATATTACTTTAATTTTACCTGTAAATTATAATGATTCTTTTATATTTAATATGTAATAAATATTGGAGGGAAAATATTAAGTGTTGGTAATGCTTAGTACGAAATAGTTCTCATGTAAAATAATATTAAATTGAATGTGCACGAATACGGTGCGCTGTCCCTTTGACGCAATTTTCTATTTAACTTAAGCTTTGTTTGCATGAGATGGAGGAATGTCCTTAAAGAAGAACTTGAGCAGAACTTCAGAAAAGTTGGAAGTAAAGGCTGTTCACAGTAAAGTGATCACTTTTGAGGACCTAGTAACTTTTTCCTTTCAGGCATCTTTAATTCTTTAAGCAATTTTTAAAGAAAAATATTGCCATGTAAGCAATACACACAGTGTGTATATTTCACAGCAATCAGAAATTAATGTCTAAGGCTAAAATAAAATATATTTATTGACTATTATTACAAATGAGAAGGCGTCCAAAAGTGCTCACTTTATCGTGAAAAACCTATAACCGTGAATGGAATATAGTTTGCTTCAAGTGCATCTGTAATACTAGTCGTACTCATGGTTAGTGTTTTTAAGTTCATCTCATTCAGGATGCATTTTATAGCTTAGCGGTTTAATTCGGTCGAAAATATTTTATATGTACAGATATTATTTTAAGGCGTATGACTTTTAAAAACTCGAGCAAAGTTAACAAATGGTTATCCGCACAATATAAGAGTTTCGTGTTGGAAGTGTTAAAAGTATACGAGTTTGACGTTTAATATGCCACGGAGTGAATTTGAGAAATTCACTTACCCCTATGTCGCCTACGGAGAAAGGGTTCGCGGTGGGGTAGGGGTCAGACTACCCGCCTCCCACCTAGGTGAACCGGGCTCGAATCCCGGCGGGTGGGTTGGGGGGGTGGATTTCGCTCCCGGATTTTCGCACGTGGGAATCGTGCCGGACGACGCCGCTGGTCGGTGGGTTTTCTCGGGGATATCCCGCTTCCCCGCGGCTCTGCATTCCGCTGCTGCTCCGTACTCATCTCGCATGACACTCGTCGTCTCTCAGGACCTCCACCCACCGACGGACAGTTCCAGGCGAGATACACGAAAGCGTCGACAAACGAGCTGAACAGTTGAGAGAGAATGGAATGAGTTTTCTGTGACTGGCCGAAGTGTGTTCCCAGCGGTGGAAGAAGAGTAAGAAGGTGCTAGAAGGTTGCGTTTGAGTTGAAGGTCCTTTTTTTTTTTTTAAAGTTTGCAGTCCTCGCACGTAGTATCTGCTCGCGAGAAGGCAGGGCGCCAGGAAATCGTTTTCTGTGATTGGCCGCGAGGTGTCCCGGCCCAAGTGGCGAGAGGAGAGCCGAATTCGGCGATGCTGTGCGCGTCTTGACTCCCCCGTGAATCGATCTACTCACGTCGATTTATCTAGTTTCCCAAAGCAAATTACAGTAATTCGGGGTAGCTTTGTATAATCAGGGAAACTTTGTACTATTTGCCTGATTTGATTTGAATCAAATATTCGAAGAATCTCTTCACATTACTATGTTCCTGGAAAATAAATTTGTTGACAATGGAGTACACAAGTTGAGTGTTGTAACATCTTCGTATTAAATAAAAATATGTGGTACGAGGTTACCCTTAACTGGTACAAAGCAAATGACTGTATGAGATACATGCAAAATCAAGGGTTTTTTTTTTCCCGGCAGAAGTATACATTTCACAACCGTATGTCTACTCAAGTCTTCGTATTTAATTTCGTGTCTTGTCACTTATAAAGCACATGGTTAGAGATGATGGAAAATCGCGAAAATGTTTTGAGCCAACTTATCTTCAATTAACACTCTACTAGTTTATTCTTACATGGTTGGATGAACAAGGTTTTGGCTCGACCAAGTTGTTTGCAAAACAAATCGCGAACGTTCTGCCTTAGAGTATTAGAACTCCTCATTGGTCGAGTGAAATGGGGCATTAGCTTCACACATGCGTGACAGACCAATAAGAAATGAAAACTGTTGGACGTGTGGACAGTGCGACGAATCCTAGCAAACAGTCAACTTTTCCCGCGATAAAACTATCGTCTCTACGCATGGTATATTTCATAAAATGGCCCACTTGTGCAGATCTTCTTCCAAACAAGCAGTCCGCGAACGGTTCCCGTGATCCGTCAACCTCCTGCTGCACCCGCAAACGCGCGTGAGCCACTACTCCATGTACATGTAGCGATTTTTCAAATGTTCAATTTAAAAAAAAAAAAATTGCAATGAAACAGCGAATAGACTATAGAGACGGACACTTTTCGTGAGTATAGGATGTCCCCAGGAGTACGACATTCGTGTCTGCAAATAAAGTATTTGTTTAAAGACTTCAAGGTAAAACGAACACTTTTAATGAATTTATAAAAAAAAAGTAAATATTTCACAAATCTGCTCGTGCTTACACTTCGATACATTTAAAAAAGTACAAAACTAAAAAAGATAATTTAAGTAGTTATAAATTGTTGCCTAAAATTTTTAATTTGACGTTAATATAAGGAACTATTTTCCATCCATCGTTACCATCTTTACTGGGCGTATGTCACCAAATGCGCCCGTTAAAATATATGCAGACAGGGGCAGTGACTAATTTCTAAGGTTGATTTCAAAAGTGCTCACTTTATCGTGAACAACCTTTATACGAAATACTAACTCCTTATATAGCTGGTTTCCACTAAAATTAGGACTTTAAAATTTCGGGTTTCTTCTTTATCTCTCATCATATATAAACTAGGAGCCCAGCTCGTGACCTTTTTTTAGTATAGTCACGTGCCTAGAACAGTAACGATATTACACATTTTTGTCAACATACAAAGACTGAAAAAAGAAAATGACGAGAAATTAACTCAACATTGGCCCCACTCGGAATCGCTGTATCCACTGAGCCACTAAGGCCCTACTTGGAATCACTCTAGCCACTTGGCCACTGCGTCCCCACTTAACATAGTTCTATCCACTGAGCCACTAAGGCCTCACTTGGAATCGCTCTATCCACTGAGCCACTAAGGCCTCACTTGGAATCGCTCTATCCACTGAGCCACTAAGGCCCAACTTGGAATCTCTCTATCCACTGAGCCACTGCGGCCTCTCTTGGAATCTCTCTATCCACTGAGCCACTAAGGCCACAATTAATTAAATCAACATTGAAACAAAAATGTTATTCTACTACCTTCATATATCTATGCAATGATCTCTTCGCATTAATACAAAACTACCATATAGGAAAAAAGTAATTAAAAATGAGTTTTTAGAGTAAAAGGTAATGATTACGTAATCTGATCTTGCTGAAATTAGAACTTGACCTGTATTAGACCCCGAGGATTCGCTCTGCAAAATTTGAAGAACTTCCGTTGAGTTTCAAGGGACTTAGAAGCATTAAAGACTGACGGACAGACAGACAGAGATCGTCTCCTTATTAGGATTATGAATCTAATTGAAGTTACCACGGAGCTTGTTGAGTTAAGGGGAACCTCCCTTGCCATACTGGATTCTAGGATTATTATATATGTCATGTGCCCAGAATGTCGAAAAATTGTCTGAAGATCAATTTGCGTTTAAAAATTAAGAGGTACATGCATTATACGGCATTCGTTTAACATTACCCTGAACTCTAATGTAAACTCATATAGGCCTACGATTTTATGAAATAAAATAAATTTGACACACAGTTAATGGTGTTGGAATGGAAAAATTCGTTATTTTATTTATACCACATATTGTTCAACATGTAGATATTATCCGAGACTTCTTTTCCTGAGATAATTTTTTTTTTATTTTTTTTTTTTTAGATCGCTTGGTTTGCTGGAAAATAACATTTCATATTTAAAATTTTACTGTTATTGTAATGTAGTCTACAAATAAAATAAATATTATTATTTGCAGAACATTTAAAAACGGCAATTCAAACATCTTGTCTTATTTCATTTTACGGCATGTTTAATAAGAGTTATTTCCTAAACATTTAGGGGCAGACAAAAAATATATGCAAGTATTTACTTATTTTCAGATATATTTTTTTAAATTACAAAAACAATTTCTTGTACGATTTTATATACGTCTTGATGTAGCGCTTGGCATCTTATTTCAGTGTGAATCATCTCATTTATTTTAGGTGAGATGGTTTCCATTATTTTTATATTTCTAAAAGAGTAAAATTATGATTTCGACACGTATTTTTGCAAAAACTATATGCTCAATTGTCTTTCTTTCGAGGAGAGAGTAATCACTGCTAACGTCTAAAACTTGGATATAATGTGGTACAAATATGAAATAAATGTTTTCGTGAAAAACACCCTTAATCCGTTCAGTTAGTGTGTCCATTAGGTTAACGCGTTGCAAATTCATAATACTTGTGGCCAGTGCTGTACACATCAAGGCGTCAGTGCCGAACACACTGAGATTCTACCTTGTGGCTAATCTGACATGAATAGATCATGTCCATATCATTGAGGAAGCCTCACATTGTTCATTGGCTGCGAGAAAGATGCTAAATACAAGTACAGCCAGTACCGAAAAATTACGTGATTGCAACAGTTTGACTCAGAAATTAATGTGTGAAAGAACGGGTCAAAGCACAGGTAGAATAACGAGCCACGTGTTAGCTTCAAAGAGAATTTGCCTCGATGTCTAATACTGTCCCAGACAGAGAACACGTAGGTATATAGAAATGAAATGACCTCGGCTGAGAAGGGATGTGGGTTTCTACTTTCGGCTGAAGAGCGTTAACGAACGTGGTTTGTCGGCGAGCGCAGCGGACGCACGCAATCCTGCCAGCGTGCTAACGAACGCTTGGCCCCTTTCTCGCGTCGGTAATTGCTCGCGCTTCGCGGATAGGTGCACACTATCCTGTCGTCGGCTGCCCGGGCACGACCCCCTCCCCCCCCCCCCCAATCATCCCGTGCGGGGCGGTGAGCTTATCAGCTGCGCGCAACTGCTAACAGGTGGCGCGAGCGGCGGAGTGGACGCGAACACACGTCGGACATCTACTTAGTGGCTCCCGCCTGCCTAGGCAAATACAAACACACGCCAGTTTAGTACGCACACGAAAATCACACGCAATTCGTACCCCACCGCAACAAACTCGACCAGCACAAACGTAAATTTTCAATTTCTTTAACCACCGTTGTATATTTCTTTATCCCACTATTTTATTGTGCTTTAATTATTATCATTATTAAAGGCTGTTCACGATAAAGTGAACATTTTTGAAATTAACCTGAGGAAAGGTCACTGCTAGTAACTTCATGTATTTTAACTGGAGCACTGAGTGACACGCGCCCAGTAAAGTTGGCGAAGATTGATGGAAAATAGTTCCATATCTTAACGTCGAATAAAAATTGTTAGGTGACAATTGTTTGTGACAACTTACATTATTTCCCTCGCTTTCTATTTTTTAAATGCATCTAAGTATAAAGATGACCAGATTTATAAAATATTTTATTTTCCAATAATTTCAAAGTTCCACCTCACCGACGCAACAATAAAGTGATGAAGGCCCGTGGTCATGTTAATTTTAAGTGAGGCGGAAGACTACACAACGGGTATACAAGTAGATCTTAAGCAGGGTTTTCAAAAGTGCTCATTTTACCGTTAACAGCCTATAGCAACTTATCAGCAACCTTATAGAATAAAAGTAATACACCATTTAAGGCAGAGCCACTTTTCAGGTCAGGAAACAAAACTGCCATTAGAATCCAGTATGGAAGCCTCGCCTGGGCGCACATATTAGCTAGGAGGGGGTAGGATCAGGAATAATAAAATGCGAAGTTAGTAATAGGACAGCGTATAGACTAAAAATCACATAAAAATTAAAAATTAAAATTAAAAATCAAATTAAAACAAAAATGAAATAGAAATGTTTGTACCAGTAGTTTTTTATACTTAGCTTTGCTTTAGATGTAGTACTACAGTTTTATTTAACTACTAGCTGACCCGTGCGACTTTGTTCGCATGAAATTTAGGACTTGTGTTCTTATTTTTTAAATAGAAATTTCGGTTCGCTTAGATTTTATGAAGTTATTAAAATGGAGCCCACCATAGTTTCACTAAGGTTTTATGTTAAAAATAGTAATATTGCTTCTTTCCGGTTTAATGGAATTATTAAATTACACCCTGCCATCGATTCGCACACGTTTTATGGTTTTTTATGAAGTAGACACCTATATTCCTAGCCACTGGGCCACTGACGCCCCACTTGACGTAGTTCTCTCCACTAACCCACTGCGGCCCCACTTGGTATACTTCTATCCACTAAGACACTGCGGCCCCACTTTATATATTTCTATCCACTAAGACACTGCGGCCCCAATTTGAATCGCTCTAGCCACTGGGCTACTGCGGCTCTTGGGAAGGAAAGGAGGATAACTCATAGACAAAAAAAAGGAGAAATGATGGAACTTTTTTTAAAAAAAGCTTTTTTTTACGCAGTAATCCTAAGAAAATATTAATCCAGTAACTATGTATATCCCTGATCACCATAATATTTTCGTAACAGTTTGAGATATCTCGATGAAACAGAGACTAAGTTGGTCCTGGGGTTATTATCCATATACTGTGTAAATTTCATGTCAACACGTTCAATGGTTTTTGAGATAAATCCAGTCGGACAGACAAACAGACAGACATGAAGAAAATTAACATTAGATACGTCTTAGTAATCAATTATCATATATGAAAAAAATAATTAAAAGTGGGAAATTCTAAAATCACGTACAGACACTTCTATTTGCTTTATTTGTGTAGATAATCGTTCACGGCAAGGAGGGGATCATAACCCACATAAAAATAAAAATAAAAATAAGTGTAAGATAACTGGGTCCCAGGTTCATAGGCAGGAGGTAGACGTTGTTTCAACCAGGTACTCCAGAAAAAATTGCAGGGCGTTTCCACGAGCTTGGTTTACGACGAATCAACTTCTGGAACTCAAGCAGAGAGAGAGAGAGAGAAAAAGAGCCCGAACTATCGATGCAGAGTATTTAAAATACACGTTTTACCGAGAAACTATCAAGCGAACTTCCAATGAGGTAATCTACTAGCAGAGCACACACTTCATACGAAGCCTGTCGAGTGCTCTTAAGACGTGACGCACATTAGAAACCCAATTTCTGAACACTCTGGAATTGCTAAAAAAAAATTGCTTTTTCAAAGCGTCGTGTCTCGAAATATATGCGTCAGGTACATACAAAACTACTCGAGGGCACTGCGCTGGACCTTGCCTCACACTTTCTCCCGAAACGCAGCACTAAGAGAACACTGCGCGCCTTTGCGCTTAGTGGTGATGGTGCACTTGATGGTCATGGTGGAGTCGCCCTTATCACTTCCACGCTGCTCCGTATTGGCGGGCCCCTTAAAGAGCTGTTCACGATAAAGTGAGCACTTTTGAAATGAACCTAAGAAAAAAAAAGTTACTGCTTCAGACTGCATTTATTGTAACGGGGGCACTGAGTGACATTAGTCCAGTGAAGTTGGTAACGACGGAGGGAAAATAGATCCACATCTTAACGCCGAATAAAAAATGGCAGGGAACTATTTGTGATAACTTTTATTATTTCTTTCGCGTTACGGTTTTTTTTAATGCACCAAAGCGCAAAAATGAGCAGATTTGTAAAATATTTACGTTCCTAATAATTTCACAGTTTCACTTGACCAACACATGAATAAAGTAATGAGGCCCATGGCAATGTTAATTATACATTTGTCGAAGAATTCGCAACGTGCACACAAACAGATCTTAAGCAGGTCTTTCAAAAGTGCTCAGTTTACCGTGAACAGCCTATACTTTCGAAGTGAACCAGTGAAGAAAAAAAAAATCACTCTCCATAACCATACGTATTCAACAGTATACACTGTGACACAGACCCTCAGTTCAGGTCACCGGGAATCAGCACGAATAGTTTTAAGGCCTGGCGTTATATTCAGACTGTAATATTGGTATGTATTCATGGCTGCTGAAATGTAAGCTGTTTTATATACACATAACATAACGCATTTGTATAGTTATCAAAACATACTTACTTCCATAAAAATTCCTTGGTTTCCACCTGAATGGGGCCGATGTAATATAGTGGCTAGACAACTAGCCTCCCACTTAGGCGCTGTCCCCCCCCCCCACCCCCCGGATCATCGTGTGTGGGTGCCGTGCCGGACGATGCCACTGGTTGGCGGGTTTTCTCAGACATCTCCCGTTTCACCCCGCCCTTGCACTGCGGCGCTGCCCCGTGCTCAGATCGCTTCACGCTCATCGGCTCTCGACACCTCACAAATCTCTTTATTTCTCTTCACACACGGAATCCAATGCCGACTTAAGAGAATGCCTCTACGTGCCAATGCCGTAGGACAACTTGTCTTTTGTCGCAAGCAGTTCAGGCTAACGTTGTATTGTTTTCACGTAGGCTGGATGTTATGATCAAGGCCGTGGAAATACACAACCGCTTTCGTTAAGAAATGTTGCTTTGTGTGTCACACGTTACAGTTTGGGAGATTAAAAAAAAAAAAACTTTAATGTTGCTCTCAGATCCAAGAATTTAAGGTTAAAAATTTTAGTATGTTTACGAGAACGAAGCTCATTGCGTCGTCGAAAGAAGGAAACAACTTGCTTTGAAATGACCGAGTGATCACTAAGTAAGGCACGACCAAGAAATAAATTCTACTTTAGGGTGTGCGTGCAGGACGCATCCTCAGTCCACGATGGCCAAGAGAACAGCTCCCGCCATTAAGCAGGCGAAAAAATATATATATAAAAGAAGGAGCAGTTTATAGTGTATCTCGTTAGTGTTGGGACACGGCTGTACTGAAAGAGGGGGGGGGGGTGCGGAAAACAACCCCAATAGCCGCGAAGTACTGGGGATTCTTTAACTGTGGCTAGCCTAAGGGTCGTAACTCTTACTCCCTGAAGGGGTGCGAGTGTGTTGTTGGGGTGTGGGAGGGTGGAAGGGTGGCGAAGACACTGTGGGAGGGAGGGGGGGTGAAGACACTGGGAGGGGTGGGGGTGGGTTTTTATTTCGAACTGCTGCGATGCGCCACTTCATCCTCCACGCCGCCCCCTCCGCCAACCCCTACATCGTACCTCATCCCCCTTCACCCAACAGGATAGAAATTAGGAGCGCAATAAATCGCACCCCGCGGGACGGCCGGATGATGAGGGTTTTCGGAGGAGTAGAGGGGTGAAGTGGTAGGGGGTTGGGTGCACCCCGAGCGGCACGTAGAGAGAGGCGAGGAACTGGCGCCGCGGTTGGCTGTTATGAAACTTTCAACATGTTGTGGTTTCTTCCCTCACTGGCATGGGGCCCTGGGCGGAGAGAAATACCACCCTGATTCTCTCTCTCTCTCTCTCTCTCTCTCTCCTCTCTCTCTCTCTCTCTCTCTCTCACACACACACCCTCTATCTATCTATCTATCCTTCTCTCCTCGATTTTTTTTTTCGAGCACGAACGCAATCTGAGGTGTAGCCACTTTCGATACGCCATTCTGCGGACAGACGCAAGTGGTAAAAATTTGTTTCATGTATTTTAAAAATATTTCAAGAGTTTGTGATGCAATATCGATAACGATCCGGCAAAAATGACAAATCAGTTTTAAAATAACTCTCGCATACTTTTTTCTATCAGCCATTTATTTTATCCTTCCACCACCTTTCCAGATAAATATTGCCATGTAATTAATAAATGCAGTGTGTGTATTCTGCTGCACTCTGACGTTAGCGTCTAAGGCTAAAATAAAATATATTTACTGACTATTATTCCAAATGAGAGTGCTCACTTTATCGTGAATAGCCTATAGCAGAATTTCTTGCAAAATAGATAATTTTGTAACATTTTAATATTAGAACACGCGATTAATGGCAACACATTAAATTACAGATGCAAAGCTATAAAAATGACGTTTTTAACAATTATCGATTTTTTTTTTAATTTTGCAATAGACTCAATAAGATAACTGAATACAATGCAGTACTTTATAATAGTCCTTGTGGATATCATTTTGTAGTATATTCCATATGATGATTTTTAGCAATATTGGGATAAAATTAATCATACAATACTGCTGCGTCAGATTCTACTGCACTAATAATCATATTACACAGTTACAGATATCGAGGGTAAAATAAATATTTTAAGGATTTAAAATGTAATATCGTACAGTGTTTATTTCTGCAATCTCAGTAGAGGGATTCTACTTTTGTATTTTTATTCAGTGGTTTTATTTTATTTGTAGCGTTTTTGCATAGAGTTTGTTTAAAGAACTATTGTTTATACGTCGTTGGTTGTAATTTTTCTATGAAACAACAGGCATATTAAATATATAAATGCAGATATATCAAAATACGTTCGCTCGCTGTTAACTGTACTTATTACGAAGTATATTTTAATACGCTAATTTAGAGAAGTAATATTTTTACGACCCTTGTTTACGTTCAACGTTGAACATGAATAATTGATACCATTCTTGGCTTTATTCTGGAAGCTTACGTTAATGATAACCGTATTTCGAGATATTTTATAGAATTTAGATTAACAATTTGAAATCCTATATTTATACCATACGTGCTACCGTTATCATTTAATTTCTTTATCTATTGGAAAATGTTGAGTCACATAAAGTAATCCGAAGAGAAATTGCTGTGTGGAACAAAAAAAAAATTCCATATTACTCTGGAACTTTGCAAGGAAATTACTTTTGCTCCCCTCGTTCGTAATATAATCCTGTAGAAATTTACCTACGATTTTGTTCTCATAAGAGCGTGCGAAAAGTGTTTTTCTTAATCCCAGGTAATATATAGAGATTACCAGTTATTTCACACCTGGGAACATTCACATGCGTCATGCCTTTGTCTTATTGGGATCTTTAACGGAACGGAGGTTTTAAACATGGAAAAATTTTTTATGCCCCTTATTAAAATGATATGCAAATTGGAAAACACGTTGAAAGCAAAATTTGCCATACTTAAACCTACCAGATATATGATAATTACCGTTTTCAGCCGCAAGTATTTAAAGATTAGCGTGTGCGCGAATCGGAAAATTATGTAATAACTTATGTTTAACCGTCAAGTTAGCGTAATCTGAGTACGTTTTCATAAGAGTACAAATAACAGCACTGCAAATTACGGAATTTCTTAAACACTGCTTCACTTAACTTCAAAGAGTAAACAATTTTACGTAGTATAATCATGTCTTGTCTTGTTTTTATATCATGTTTACACTTAAAATTGAAACATTATATTTCATCTTGGATATCATGAAGCTTTAGTTTACAAGATTTAGTTTTCCAAGTAAACTCTAATACTTATATTTGTAATTGAAACGCAGGAATATTAATGTTTCTAATTAATTTATGAATTTTCGTTCACATATCCAGATTTTTTTGCAGTTTAGTATTTAGATACTATATTGCATGATAAAATGTTTTCCAGTTATAGGCCTAATAAACATACGCCTGATATGAATAGAAATTTAGCAAAAAGTTACCCACAAAAAGTAAAATTCTTGAATAACTTATAAATATAAACTTAGATATAAAAACTTGTTTTAATATCTCAACTGGTGTTTTTAAGTATAAGTTTTATTGGAGGAAAATAATTTACTTTACCGTGTTATTAAGGCGCACTTAAAACCACAAATTTTGAACTATGCTATTTTATAGTGTCCGATCATGCCTTAATCTGTGAACGAGTGTTTACAACAATTAATAAGATATAAACATGTAAGTGGCATGTACGCTAGAATCCAGAGTTGGATTCACACAAGAGTTCTTTTGATTCGTGCAAGTTCGTATTAAGAGGATGCAGAAATTGCGAACGTGTAAGTCTATCCGCCTGTTCAAAATCCATTTACGAGCGCCAAATTCTGAATCGTTTAATATTCTCTGTATTCCTGGGCACAGAGTTGACAACATTCTCCAACGTATGTAGTCTACTGGCGGGTTCTTTGAGCTTTTCGAATCAAACCATGGAAAAAAAAAAAAAAAACCCCATGTATGACGTGTTTAGTTATTTCCTAAATATGCTATGTACACCAAGCGTTTCATACCTTTGTAAACATAAATAAATCTTATTTTTCGTTGAATTGAAGATATGCCTATATTTTAATTATAAATTATAATATTTCATTTATAATAAATATGAATAAATACAGTGAGAAAACATGTATTTTGGTAGCGCATAGTAGTAAATAGTTCGCATGAAACTGAGTGCGCAGGAATTCGGTGAGCTGTCCTTTGGTGTAATTTTGTAGACTTAGTTCAGCTTATTTTGAACGAAGCGGAAGAATATCCTGGAAGCAGAACTTTGGCTGGGCTTCAAGAAAGTGTGAAGTGGCCGTGAACGGATTTTACTAGCAAATCCTCTTTTGGCTACAACTTTCATTCAGACCGATTACAAGCCTGAAGTGAGGCATCACTACAAGGGCCAGGTATTTATATTAACTCAGAATTCAAGAGAGCACGGCCATAGCTTCCATTGCTATTTCTAAAATACACAGGTAGCTACCATTTCTGACGTGAATACGTCTTTAAATTTGCAACCATAGGGTAGGCAATCCAGAAAATCAGATAACAAAATCGGGGGATTCAGTTTGGTATTGCAGCTCCGAATCTATCGTCTACATTCAAAATTCAATTACACCACTCGATTGCCAAAGGATCAAAGAATACGATACATTGAGTGAGGACTACGAAGCAACGCGTGCAGTGGGAGGTGGGGGGGGGGGTGGAATTTTGAGTTTGTTTCGCCGCGTCTCATAACTTCCGCGTAGTATAACTTTTGACTAGGAGAAGCTACGACACTCGTTTAGGTTTAAATCGACAGCTCTCGTTAAGAAAGCTTGGAAAGAGCATCTTAAAAGCAATCCAGTGATACCCATAAAACCCCATATGATCGAGTGAAGCGGTGCAGGTGACGTAAAATACAACATCAAGGCGTCCGAGCGCGCCAGCGTAGACGTATTCACGCAAAATCAAACGGCCCTGCTCCCAACACAGCCACACCCCATTTTTTTGCAATTTGACTGTGAAAGTGCTAACTGGAAACGAAAACCAAACTCCACAGTTCCAACACCACAAGTGTGCCTCGTGAGTTTGAAGTTCCGGTTTTGGGTCATACGTAGAGCTAGTGATTTTTCGGGGGAAAAAATGAGTAGACAGTAGACTTCAATACTACAAGCACTCAACAGCAGTTTACCATTGGTTGGTGCCTGCTCGAGAAGGCGTTTCATATCCGACCGGACCTCTCAGAGAATTCGGTACGTCGGCACGGCTCCTAGGTAATTCGTATGCAGAAAGTTAACTCTTGTCAAAAAGTAATTCAGCGAATAAAAATATGTAAACGAACCTGCAGTGTTTTGAAATGTAACTTGTCTTGAAATCTTTTCCCGATATTTCACGTATCCTTATACGGTGTCTACGGTAAAATGAGCACTTTTGAAAGGCCTTCTTAAGATCTGCTTGTATGCACGTTGTGTATTCTTCCGCCTTTATTCGTGCGTCGGTCAAACGAAACTACGAAATTATTAAGAAAGTAAATACTTTACAAATCTGCTCGTTTTTACGCTTCGATGAATTAAAAAAAAAACAGAACCCGAAATAAATTATTTTTAAGTTATCAATAATGATTGCTTAACACTTTTTATTCGACGTTAAAATATGGAACTACTTTCTATCCATCGTTACCATCTTTATTGGGCGAATGTCCCTCAGTACGCCCATTAAAATATATGCATGCAGGAACAGTGACGTTTTTCTAAGGTTGATTTCAAAAGTGTTCAATTTATCGTGAACAGCCTTTAGTCATATGCACGTAAATGGGGACACCAATGCACCTAGCGGCGGAATTTTTTTTCCCTACGCCAAACTCCTTTATTTAAAAAATGGGGTGTGGCTGTGTTGGGGGCACGGCCGTTTGTATTGCGTGGATACGTCTACGTTGACGCGCTCGGACGCCTTGATTTTTTTTTTTTTTTTACGTTCCCAGCACCGCGTCACTCCATCATATAGGATGTTATGGTTATCACTGGATTGATTTTGAGATGCTCTTTCAACCGTATACGATTTCTGTATTTCGACTTGGCTTTTTGACGAGTACAGGCGGACATTGTGTTAAGTTTTTTTTTAAATTCTTTACATTAAAAATCATACAATTTCACTATAACCACGCTACACGAACGTTCTTATACGCAATCGATTGATATTGACGAGAGCTGTCGATTGAAACCTAAACGAGCGTCGTAGCTTCTTATGGTGAAAAGCTATACTGTACGGAAGTTATGAGACGCGGCGAAACGAACTCAAAATTGCGCCCCCCCCCCCCCCCCCCCCCCCCCTTGAAACCACCCTTTTCCCATAGCGCGATGCTTCGCAGGCCTCACTCAACGTAACATATTCTTTGATTCTTTGGCAATCGAGTGGTGTAGTTGAATTTCGAATGTAGACGATAGATTCGGAGCTGCAATACCAAACTGAATCCCCCGATTTTGTTACCATCGGATTTTCTGGATTTCCTCCTATTATAGCTGCAAATTTAAAGTCGTATTCATGTCAAAATATCTTTTTGTTGAATCAACCTCGGTGGTACGTATAGAGGAAGGATGCAAAATGTAAAGGAAAAGTAGATCCTTGAACACGGCTCAGTCAACAGTAAACAGCCTATATTTACATGTTACTGAAATGGAATAGCACTGCTTGCCTTCCTGGCACCTTAAGCGCACGCCGTCCGTACGAACGAACCAGTCACACGTCAGGATCTCCCAAAATATCCTAAATAACGTTGAATGCCTCGTCAGCGAAGGCACGAGCTAAACTGGAAATTTCTCCGGGTCGGCGTCGCAAGCTTGGACGGGCGTAAAGGACGGAATTAGCTGGAAGTGTGTCTTCTCAATGCCCAGCGCCTGCCCCCCGACTCTGAATTAACTATATCTGGTCTGGTACGCGGAGGGGGCTTCGACAACGGTACTCCATTAACCTCTTCCCCGTGCTCGGGGGCTGGAACACGGAGTACCTGCCACTACAGAAGCGCGACGCCACCTTACATCGCGAACTCCTGTGACAGTTTCAACCAACATACGCAGATGTTGATGTTCAATTGAAAGAAACAGAACCCCCCCCCCCCATAAAATGCAAAATGTCGTGTTAAGGGTTAGGGTTTCCGTATTGAAAGGTTCCTTTGTGGAAATACTTCTTTATGCAAACTTCCCATCACAAGCATACATAAAAAAATATATATATAAATTGCCAAAAGAGGATTAAAGATATTTCTTTACAAATTTGCTAAAACATGATTTTAGTTTCCCCACAACTTTGCAATTACATAGATCAATACAATAATAAAAGTTTACAATGATTATGTAACTTTCATAATTGTATTGTCACGGTGAAGTGTGTAACAGACGCAAAAATTAAAATGTATTTGAGACTTCCTTCTTTTTCCAAACTGATTACGTTTAAAGTAAAGAAGTTCTTTAAAGATGAAAAATGTGCATCTTACATAAGTCAGTTAGATAACCTCATTTTGTGTAGAAACCTTGCGTGATTTGAGCATTTGAGTACCATTTCCGAATTCAGCACACTCAACAGATAAATTTATCAAAAAAGTTTTTCCATCGCAGATTTGTGATAATCAATCAAAGATTGATAGTATGCAAAGTAATGCAAACCAAACGTCAAGGCACGTGGCCCCGAGAGAGTCCAAGGGTAGAAAGTCGTAAAATAGATAACACAGTAATCAGCAAAAGAAATACTTTTTTTTTTACATTCATTTCACGTTTACGTTAACTCGCATTTATGTTCGTGTTAAGTTAACTTTGTGTCCACGATTTGTTAACAAGCTCTCAAAGGTCAGTGTTATGGTTAAGATCACTGCGCTGGGACCGGTGCATTTCATAGCTCCTTTAGCGCGAGCGCACAGGCGTGGCTGTAAATATATATGACATAAACTATCCAACTCATGATGAACTACGTTTCTGCAGTGGGTTGGGCACATGTACCGCACGACGTTTTCTGAAGACCTGCACATTGACGAAGATCCAGCCTGGCGTATCGTGTATCGGAGCATCAACGATACTGATGCCATTCTGCTGTCCACCCCCTCCCCCCCCCCCTTAACTCACCTGGCACTCAGTTCCACCCACTGGCATCTCGCTCTCACTTTGTGGCCATTAATCATCCCCGTCCTCTTTTAGAGGGTGTCGGGCTCTTCGATTGTCCCCATTCAAGACGCAAGCCTTTGTGAGACTCCTTTCTAGCTCGCGTATAATGGACCGCATTTGTGTGTAACCCAAAATATTCTCCTGGTGATCATAGTGATAAAACGGGAGTGGCGTGTTTGATGTATCGCTACTTAGCGCAACTTATTTATTTTTAAAATATGGTCGCACACAATAAGGCAAAGTACATGAAGGGAAACTTTTAGTCAATCCAAAACAAGTTTCTAATGTGTTTCGCACATGACGACTGTTAATGTCAACGTTTATAATGATCGTGTGTTTTACTTCTGATATTACTTTTAACGAACGAAGATATTTATCCCGTGAAGACATGAAACCTATCACTCCAGAAACAGTTTTTAACCTAAAAACCAACTCCACTTGTCTCAAAACCACATCAGAGATAAAAATAACTTATTAAAACTTTATAATGCTACTTATGGGGATTAGTTTTTCATAAACATTTGAAAAATACTTTTTGTAGTACGAAATTTCCTGTGAATCTTCTCTATGCGGTTTATCAGTGGGTACTATAAGATTGTCATCTTTCAGTCCACCTCCTAATTCTGTCTTCCTCACAGCTTATTGTCTCTAGTTAATGTTTCTAAACTTTCTTCTCCAGCTCTGCTTAGGTATCTATTCATTTCTCGTCTTTTTATCATGAGCGTGTTCATGTTTTGCATTTACATTCGCCTCTTACGGTTGTATTCCCCAATTTAATTAGTCGTACTTGACCAACTATGGCTTCGAAGATGTTCATTTCAGTTTTTCTCGGGATTTGTCTTGTTTTCACTGTGTCTGCTTGAATATTAAACACGTTATGCTAGAACCAGTCTTAAAGTGGTATTCTGTAGGTCTGTATTTGTTTTTACAAATTATGTCATCGAGTAAGCTGGCTCTATTTTTCGTTTACTCTCTGGCTTCTTTATAAAGATTAAAATGGTTTAATATTTTAGCATCTATACTATAAACCTTAAACAGTGAGATATAAGTCAAATCATTGAAAGCTAGTGAAAATTGAGCAACTGATAATCGGTACCAGATTACTAATTAATAAGGTGTCAGAATTTCACTGATTTATTTCTGATTCCCACTACTGAATGTCGAGAATTCAACTGCCGCAAGTCACATGTTCCTAGTTAATTTGCTTGATTCGCCAGTTGGCAGTAGCTTATCAGCTGACTTCCAGTGAAAGTTATTTCTCTGATTGATATCACTGATTCGGGTTTTGGTAAGAGTGTACAGTTTACAGCGGATAATTATTTCGAAATATCTACTGATTTTGATTTCGTAGTTGAAACTTTTGTATTTCACTGCTTTGCTGGATGAAGCCGAACAGAATCGGTGACGTTCTTCAGTGATTGCGAGGATCACAGCGTCATCTGCAATTGGAAATTATTTGTATTTATTGAGTATCCATTATAGACATTTCACTTCTTCATAACTTCTAAAATCTTTCCCGATATCGAGATAAATACAACAAGGCTTGGAGATCCTCCATATATATAATTTTTGTAGGAATATCCCCTATCGTTTTATCTCCTCTTTGAATAATCGTTACCGTTACATTACTCATTTCGTATAGTATGTTAACTTTATTAGGTATACCAGTGAGGCAAACATTTTTCGCGGGTTATTAATTACGTCATCCAGTCTTAGTCGAAGTAATGCGTCCGAAATATTCACAAAAACTGGGAAAGACAGCTAGTTCAATTAGGCAGTTTTTCTATTATTTTCTTTACTATCGTTGTTGGACTATTTTTACGAACGCCTTATTATTTGCCACACATTATTACGAATAATATATATGTGTTTTATATAACATGTATTGTGTACTAAAATAACCATCAACAAAAAACATTATCAAATTATCTACTGCCAACATTAATATTTGTATGTTCACTTAATCTCTCAAACAATTTCAGGTTAGTTACCTCAATAGCTTTGGTTTTCGTAAAAAGACAACTGTGCGAAAATTATTGCTTGCTGCAAAAATTATTCGGTATACATTTTTGTGCTATTTTTGCCACTTGTTTTGACGCATCCAACTTTTCTGAAGCCCCGCTAAAGTTCTACTTGCTGGAAGCAAACTGTTTATCCTTTCTCCACTTGTAAACAAGACGTTAACACCAAATAGTACATTAATAAAAGTATCAAAAACAATGGAAAATTTATTTAGAAAAATTAATGATGGATAGTAGAGAAATTTCTAATTTATATGTATTGGCCTACAAATTAAATATTTTGCGTATTATCATGATTGCCTACATTTCGAATTAGTTGCTAATATTACACTAGAATAAGACAAAGAAATTTCATGGAGTTTCTTCCAGTGGTCCGGCCATAATTTTATTTTAAGTTCTACATTAAATTTGAAATCCAAAACAGCCAGGAGTTAAATAAACTCTATTCGCAGGCGAACAAAATGTCACATTTCAAAGAAATTTCTTCGTGGCATTACTAAAATTTAAATAAAAAACAACACATTTTAGATGAAATAAAAATTTTTGCTCGTATATCTTAAGGAAATTTGTTTGGCACAAATGTTAAGGATGGAATTATAATAATTATACTAAAAAAAAAGTATGCGAGAGTTATTTTTTACATTGATCGTGCATTTTTGTCATAGAATGTTGTATCGCGAAACAAGAAAACAAATTTAAAATCCAGGAATAAAAGGGCATGCACTTGAACAGCCTTAAAGAAACGCTCCAAGCTCAAGGGTATTGCTCATACGCTGCCGCCGTCAGGGGTTGCCTCCCTGGGGGATATTTAGCCTCGGGGTCGCAGATGCTCTCAGCGCAACCCCCTCGCGCAGATTATTCATCCTGTCACAGTCACCACCCCTAGGCGGCGCTGTAAAAACCTAACCCGCGCCGTCGAAGGCGCAGCCATTTGCAAGCTAAACACGTAAACAAAGCTGGCGGGAGGGCGCGGCGCCCGAGGAGAGGGAAAGAATTCAGGCGTCTGGCACAGCGCGATCACGGAATACGTAAATATACTGAAGCCAAACGGCGAGGCGGTTCATTTAAATCAAGCTTAAAATATCCCTTTTTAATCAGGGGTGTATAGGCTGTTCACGAAAAAGTGAGCACTTCTGAAATCAACCTTAGGGACAAGTCGCTGTCCCTGCCTGTATACATTTTAACGGGTGCACTGAGTGACAAGCGCCCAGTAAAGTTGGCAACGAAGGATGGAGAATGTAGAATAAAAAGTGTTACGTAACCATTTGTGATAACTTAAATTAATTTTTCACTGCCTGTTTTTTTTTTTTATGTATCGAAGTGCAAAAATAAACGCATTTGAAAAATATTTACTTTTCTAATAACTTTACAGTTTCACTTGGCCGACGCATGAATAAAGTGATGAGGTCCGTGGCAATGTTAATTTCACGTAAGGTGGAAGAATACACAACGGGCATACAAATAGATCTTAAGTAGCAGTAGGCCCGGAACGCTCTGACCTTGGCAATAGTTTGTGGAAGTGTATATTTTGTGAGTGTGTGTGTGTGTGTGTGGGGGGGGGGGGGTGTGTTAGATCGGAGAGATTTGTGCGGCTCTTAACATCGAAGTCTTGAGAGTCGATGAGAGTGAGGTGAACATGGAACAGCGTCGGAATGCAAAGGCGGGGCAAACGGGAGATCCCCGAGAAAACCTACATAACAGGGGAGTCGCCTTGAACGATTCCCACTTGCGAAAATCCAGAACAACCCCACTAGGAATAGACCACAGTTCGTCTTGTTGGGAGGCGAGCAGTGTGACCACTACACCACCTATACTTTTTTTCGTAATTCAAATGGGTGAAATATAATAATTAGGCAAATTTATTGCAACACTTATAGCTAGAGACCTGCAATCTTCGCGTTAATATTTTAGGACATTTTAAACATTAAACTTTTTTTCCGCTGTAATACGTTTGTCATTGGCCCATCTTCATTAGGCACGCCCCGGGTAACTCTGCGCCAATAAATGAACACTCCACCATAGTGTGATCCAATCTCGTACAATTCACTCAGAACGGGAGTGACTTAAGCAGCAGCCAATGGAGGGACGAAGCTGGCTCGAGTGTATACAGTACTGTGAATTTTAGCTTGACGTCAAAAAATACGCGAATTTTGCAGGTCCATACTTAAAGCTTACAATATATATATATATATATATATATATATATATATATATATATATATATAATGAATGCAAGTATTGTTTTTTATATTTTACTTCTACAAGTAAGCAACTTAAAAGAGAACAAGTAAATAAAGCTAGTCTGACGTATTTGTAGCTTGTAAACAAAAAGACACCTGCACGAAGAACAGGGTTGACTTAGAGAGCGAAAGGGTGCGCTGTAGTGTTTACCAACTGCTGCACGATTGGTAGGTTTCAGTCTCAATTTCATTAAAAATCATTCCATCATGGTAAGTTATTATTCCAACGTTTTAATTTACAAAATAATCCCACCTGTCAATAAAATAACGTGTCCTTATTTCCAAACAAATCGTGGACTAGGTAAAAACCATCATTAACGGTCGGTCGTTTCGGTTCTGTTTGCTGCAACTGCGCTATGAAAGCAATAATAATTTTTGATTGGAAATACGTAATATAGCCAATTTGCAATATTGTCACACTTTTTGAATCCACCCTTTGAAAAATCACTGTATGTATGACGTAATTGTTTTTTTTTCTAAATATGTCATTTATCACATGTTTTAACATAAAGATAAATTAATTTTTGTAGACGGAACTTTTACATATACTTGATATATTAAACAATTTAGTTCTAATTAATATGAATTAATACGAAGAAAGAAAATAGGCGTATTGGTAATTCCTAGTAAGAAATAGTTCTCATGGGAGATGTTATTAAACTGAGTGCACACAGCTGAAGCGCGTTGTCCTTTCGGCACAATTTTCTAAACTTACTTAAGAGTGGGATGGACCCCCCTGTGGGAACCCCGCGCCCAAGGTCAAGAAGCGAGGGAGCTGTAAGGGCGACGCTAAGCACGCACGCCTAGCGCCTCATCGCTCCTACGCGCAAGGCGTGCAGTATTTCCGTCGTGGCGATGTACTGTGCAAATTAGATCTGTAACATAGGGGTTTTATTACACGCAATGAAAGACCACAGAATAAACTACGCCCGCATATTTACACGTTCTTCTTGCTGCTTAAAGGAAACTGCATAGGCGTGCTTTAAAAATTCGATATTTGACCACTTTCTGTATTTTTTCTTAAAAAAAGAAATATATATATATATATTATTATTATTATTTTAAATCTTTCCTAGCAAAAATCGTATTTGCAGAACGTTTATTTACCGAGAAACGCGTATTCGCCCAAAGAACTATTTCCCAAAAAATGCGCAGGTCCATTCCTCTCTTAAACTTTGTAACATGAGGTGGAGGAATATCCTGAAAGTAGGTCTATAGCAGAACTTCACAAAAGTTATAAATAACCGTGAATGAGCTGTGTTTGGACAACATAAGAAAATATTACCATAAAATAACGCTGGTACAGCATTCTATCGCGTTACGCCTCCAATACGCTGCTGCTTCTGTTGGTTCTCACGAAGCTCTATTAGGGGCCACGTTAGAGTGGTTATCACACTACTTACCTCCCACCCACGTGAACCGTTTCTCCCTGGTCTTGAATTCCGGTGCTGATCCGTACCCACCTCGCTTCACCCTCATCGGCTCTCAATAACTGGATGTTAGGAGCCGCTTCACTCACGAAGCTCTGTTAACAGTCCTCGCGTCTGATCTACTGTGTTTTGTGAAACTTGGACTGTATGGAATAGGCTACATACTTTACACTGTCTACACTACGAATAGCATGGTTAAAAAATTAATCCATGCATTTTTTCGATATAAACGTTATAACTTTTAATGTTATAAGCGCTGTTCTACGGGCGTTTTGTTTTCGGATATTTTTTCATATTTCCGTTTTCTGTAGATTGTAATTTTGAATGTTTTTTCACAGGCAGAAAATTCCTCAGAAAATTCTACCGAATGACTTACTAGCGTGAAATATAACATAATAAATCTGTTTTCCAAAATTTCCTGTTTCCAAACGTGCCGAAATAAGCATTGGTAAATGTTGCCAATATTATTTATCCCAACATAACCCCTTTAATATTATGTAAAATAAATAATATTAAATTACAAAATTTCGTAAAATATTTGCTTCAAAGGCTGTAATTTTATTGCACTGAGGTTTTTTCCTGAAAAATTATACGAATGTATTTTTTTCTTGTTGTTAGAGTCTGTTCTGTGTAAATAGTTGTGCAAGTGAACTAATCTTGAGCTGCAGTGACTTGTACCGTTCTTGTACTAAAATCAGACAATCGCAACATGATGGCCACCATTACCGAGTCGGGCTGTCTTGCAGACTCGTGTGTTGTAAATAATTAAAAGGCGTGGAAAAAACAACTTCGATGTAGGCCTACATTTGTCTTTGGTTGGTGCTCCGGTTCGTGAATCAAATTGTACGTAACAAAGGTTAACTTATTACATCTTAACCGTGTATATAAACCAATGGCCGCTTGGCGTGATTTAAGACATCATGAGAAACCGAAACAAGACTGCCCGATATATATATATATATATATATATATATATATATATATATATATTGATATCTAACTGTATGCTATACATTTAATGCCATGTAAACATAAACTTGGATAGAACCTTATGCACTATGATATCCTGTCGATTTTTCTGTCTACAACCTGTCTTCAACCGGAATGATATTTCCTACCTCAAATTTTGTATTTATTCGCCTGCATAAATCTGTAATCATTCTCAATAATAACTAAAAGCTACCTTGTTGATGACAGAATATATAATTTAAACGATAAAACAGGTGGACGAAAAGTAATAAAATTCATGAGTGTTAAAGGCTGTTCACGATAAAGTGAGCACTTTTGAAACGAACTTTCGAAAAAAGTCACTGACCTTGCTTGCATATATTTTAACGGGCGCATTGAGCGACATTCGACCAGTAAAGTTGGTAACGTTGGAGGGAAAGTAGTTCCATATCTTAACGTCGGATGAAAAGTGTTAGGTAACCATTTGAGATAAATTCAATTATTTCTTTCCTTTTTATTTTATTTTTTTAATGCATCGTAGTTTAAAAATTTGTAAATTAGTAAAATATTTACTTTCCTAATAATTTCACAGTTTTACTTTACAGGCGTATGAATAAAGTGATGAGGCCCATGGTAATGTTAATTTTACATAAGACGCGGTAGAATATACAACGTGTATACATGTAGATTATAAGCAGGTCTTTCAAAAGTGCTCATTTCACAGTGAACAGCCTTTAAAATGTTTTAGTGGTATGTGTGTGTTAATATATATGTTTGGCCGTAGGGGTTGAGCTTTCGCAGAAAGCTATTAAAATCATATTAAATACTTGCTGTTTATAGAAGAGCTAAAATAATTTGAAAATGATGGTATTTTATGTAATCCACAGCGGGAAATTTTTTTCTCTAACTAATTTCTGCATCACTGAAATCCAGTTTACTCATGCAGCTGCGTAAGAGGATAGATTTGCTGTAATTACGGCACACCGCTGCCAACCGCGTAGAAATTACCAGGTTCTATTTAATGAGGAAATCTGTTGAAAATAACCACTGCGATTCTTTAATTTCGTTCTCAATAAGGGTTTTTTTTTTTTTTTTTTTTTTTTTTTTTCCATGGTATAGTATCGAGAACCGACATGAAAGTATGAAAATATATTATCATACTGTAGTTTGTAAACTGCAAGTTTTGCCATTTCCAGTGGTAACATTTAGGTCCCCCCCTACCTCCATCGTCTTTATCGTGCAATGGCTGTAGGGACATGCGAAATTCGCGTTATTATGTGGCATCAGACTGAACTTCACAGTACTGTATGCACTATAGCCGACATCTCTTCTCAATTTGCTGCTGCGTACGCCTGAATTCACTCCCTTTCCGGCTGAACTGCACGTGATTGGTGCACACAATTCCGATGCTTTCATTTATTGGCGCACAGTTACCCAGGGCGTGCGTCACATAAAGTATAGTCCAATGACAAACGTGCTGTGAAGGTACACGTGATTGAAGTCTAACGTGTCCCGAAATAATAAAGCGAATTTTGCAGGTCTCTAGCAACGAGGGCTAAAATGGCGCGCGCTACAAGAGCGCCATCGCCGCTACTGAACTGGCGTGCGGCGTTCTCGTGGTGTGCGTGTACCTAAGGGACTTTCGCCGGCGACCCTATCATTTTATCGATCAAAAGTCTGTAGCTACGTTCAATACAGGCTCCTGCAGGCTGTTCACGGTAAATTGAACACTTTTGGAAGCCCTGCTTAAGATCTACTCGTAAACACGTTGTGTATTCCTCTGCCCTGTGTAAAATTAACATTGCCATGGTTCGCATCACTTTGTTCATGTGTCGGCCAAATGAAACTATGAAATTATTAAGAAAGGAAATACGTTAAAATCTGCTCATTTGTACACTTCGATGCATTAAAAAAAAATTTAAGTTATCACAAATAGTTACCTAATACCTTTTATTCGACGTTACCAACTTTACTGGACGAATGCCACTCAGTGCGCCCATTGAAATATATGCGCGCAGGGGCAGTAAGTTTTTTCTAAGGTTAATTTCTAAAGTGCTCACTTTATCCTGAACAGCCTTTATCGAATAGTTGGGCTCGTGTCCAGCTAGTATGTTTTAAGATACGGCTGTCTGAAAAGCGGTTTTTTTTTTTAAACTACATTGGAGGGCTCCAAAATAATGCTTAGAGCATGCGTGGTGATTTTAAAGTACAATTCCCTCCACGTCTGAGGTATGGTGTCTCTTCGCAGGTAAACTTATTGGGGGCACGTTTACTAGTTCCGTAAAAAAAAAAAAAAATTATAATTTCAAACTCTGAAACGCAGATCAATCGCCAGGCAGGCTGAACCCTTAGTTATTAAGTTTGTTGAAATGAACATATGCATGGCTTTTCGTTGACTCCGGACTTGAGTTCATTCTGAAAATAAAATAAGGAAAAGGAAACATCTTTTTTTTCTTTTCTGGGGAGCCCCGCTAAATCCCGCTACACCAACGTGAGCACCTTCACAGTCCTGTGTGCCCTCCGGCTTGCATGTTAGTAGCTAAGGCGGTTGGAGAATGGGATGTGTCTCAGGGCAAGCCCTTTACGCCTTAGGTCGGGTTTAATTAATAAAATAGGCGCACGCACAGCGGCTATAGCAGGGTTGTCTGGTACCATGGCCGCAGTGTGGCCATGGACACGCCCCGAAAGAAGAAGGGTCTAGTAAGGGGCATAGAAAACCAGGCAAAGAGGAGCGGGTCTGGAGAAAACTATACGACAGCCGCGGAGGATAAAAATAATTCCTTTTATTGGATTAGGGCTGGCGAAAGTAGTGTAATTGTTAGTTCGCTAAGACAGACTTTTGTGAGGTTAATTAGCGGTGATATGAAATGTGTCGATCCGCTGCTGGAATGTATCCAGCGTCGTACCGCAGTAGCACGGCCCTGGAGGCGGGGGATAGAACTGCGCCACCCGCCCGCAGATGCCAGTCATCTCTCTGGAAGCAGAGAAAAAAGTGTTAGTTTCCAGGCATAAAAATAGGCGTAATTAGGGAGGGGAGAAACGCCTTAGTTAGAAAGGAGTCCTTTGTATCTCCTTTCACGTTTTCTCGTTAGTTTCGCCCTCCTAAGTGTTCCCGCTGTTCCGAAAGGCCGGTCGAGTTCAAACGGAATTCCCAAGAAAGCAATGAAGCTCGTTAATTTGCAAGGGCTAAGTACTCGTTGTTGAGTGCAGCTCGACGGCGATCGTGTCGCGATCTGTTGCCAGCTGCGCGAACTATTTTAAAACGCCGCCATCCCGTCGACAGGATATTACTTTTTTTTTTTTCGCTCTCATTTTCTGACTGCCAAAGGAGAGTGGTTTTTTTTTTTTTTTCTTCTGCGCCGCAGACAAACGAATTATGCGTTTCGAAATGAAGTGCCCTGTCCGTTTGTCCAACTGGTGGAAATCGCTTTCTGTCGCTCCGTTTTAATTTTGATTTGGCGGGTCGATACGGCTTTGCGTTCGTTGCGCGTGGTTCGGCGACACTGTGGCGACCAAGTGGTTGGAAAAAAAAAAAAAAAAAAAAAAAGCTTCAATCGTTTCACATTCATTTAGGGCGTGCTGTTTCATAACTAACAAATGGAACGAAACCGAGCTGGGTGTTGTTGTTCTTATTGGATGGTAATAGTGGTGTGGTTACAGGAATCTCTGTTTTACTCTGCGAGGTGCTGTGGGGTCGAATAAAAATTTTTAATGCCCCCCCCACCCCCAACCTCCCCTGAACTGTAAATTTCCGCATGCAGTAAGTTCCTCCACAAGCCTACCAACTACAGGTAGGTAGTTGGGCTTAACGTCTCGTCGACAGCGAGGTCATTAGAGATGGTTACTAACCTGCCCTTCTCGTTTGGGATAAATCTTCATCCAGATATGCTAATTTCAAAATGTGTTTTGAATAGTATTTGGAGTTTCAATTCAGCAGCGAAGAGAAATATAATAACCTCAAATCAACTCACCAAACTGATCGAGCACTTGCCTGTGAAGATATTTCCAAGTGTTGGGCATAGTTTCTTTTACGGGAGTCTGCGCATCGACGAGGTCGCAGATTAATAATAAGTATAGACGTGCGAAATTCGCGTTATTATCTGGGGAGACGTTCAACTTCAAATACATGTACCTTTGCAATATGTTTGTTACTGGACCCTTCATGTGACACGCCCTCCTGGGTAACTCTGTGCCTTTGCAATATGTTTGTTACTGGACCCTTCATGTGACACGCCCTCCTGGGTAACTCTGCGCCTTTGCAATATGTTTGTTACTGGACCCTTCATGTGACACGCCCTCCTGGGTAACTCTGTGCCTTTGCAATATGTTTGTTACTGGACCCTTCATGTGACACGCCCTCCTGGGTAACTCTGCGCCTTTGCAATATGTTTGTTACTGGACCCTTCATGTGACACGCCCTCCTGGGTAACTCTGCGCCTTTGCAATATGTTTGTTACTGGACCCTTCATGTGACACGCCCTCCTGGGTAACTCTGCGCCTTTGCAATATGTTTGTTACTGGACCCTTCATGTGACACGCCCTCCTGGGTAACTCTGCGCCTTTGCAATATGTTTGTTACTGGACCCTTCATGTGACACGCCCTCCTGGGTAACTCTGCGCCTTTGCAATATGTTTGTTACTGGACCCTTCATGTGACACGCCCTCCTGGGTAACTCTGTGCCTTTGCAATATGTTTGTTACTGGACCCTTCATGTGACACGCCCTCCTGGGTAACTCTGTGCCTTTGCAATATGTTTGTTACTGGACCCTTCATGTGACACGCCCTCCTGGGTAACTCTGCGCCTTTGCAATATGTTTGTTACTGGACCCTTCATGTGACACGCCCTCCTGGGTAACTCTGTGCCTTTGCAATATGTTTGTTACTGGACCCTTCATGTGACACGCCCTCCTGGGTAACTCTGTGCCTTTGCAATATGTTTGTTACTGGACCCTTCATGTGACACGCCCTCCTGGGTAACTCTGTACCTTTGCAATATGTTTGTTACTGGACCCTTCATGTGACACGCCCTCCTGGGTAACTCTGCGCCTTTGCAATATGTTTGTTACTGGACCCTTCATGTGACACGCCCTCCTGGGTAACTCTGCGCCTTTGCAATATGTTTGTTACTGGACCCTTCATGTGACACGCCCTCCTGGGTAACTCTGCGCCAGTGAATGAACACTTCACAATTGTGTAGTCCAATCACGCGCAGTCTAGTCAAGAGAGGGGTGACGTCACACTAATGTAGCAGCCAAAGGATAATCGACGCCGGCTCGAGTATATACAGCGGTGTTAAATTTAGCCTGATGCCAAATAATAACGTGAATATTGTAGGTCTCTAGTCATAAGAACACAGAGACGAAAAGGCGCTGCCGCTTCTTTGATGTTTGCCGCCTCCGTTGTCTAATTGGCTGCTGATTGGTTATTGCGTCCTGCGAGATCTTCCCTATTGGCTGCCCTAGGCTGCCGTGTCACCAGACGCTGATTGGCGAACAGCGTTCAGAAATTTTACCGGCCATTAACGCCATTTTGGTGGCGTGTGCGGCTGGAGTTCTCAGTACGAACAGCTGTTTTATATCTGCATGTTTACCTAAAGGCTGTTCACGATAAAGCGAGCACTTTTGAAATCAACCTTACAGAAAAGTCACTGCGTAACGGCGATGGCGCTCTTGTATCGCGTTTCGGTGTAACACCAATAGATCCCTTGAGTCTCCCGCCATAAAAGGAGATAAAGGATCCAGGCTGGCAGGCGGACCCCTCGAGCACTGTTATTTCCGTCTGGACCACAGGCTACGCTGAAGGTTGTACACGATAAAGTGAGCACTTTAGAAATGAACCTTAGAAAAAAGTCACTGCCTCTGCATGCATATATTTTAATGGGCGCTCTGAGTGACATTTGCCCAGTAAGGTTGGTAACGATGGATGGCAAGTAGTTCCATATCTTAACGTCGAATAAAAAGTGTTAGGTAACCATTAGTGACAAATTAAAATAATTACATTTTTCGCTTTCGAGTTTTTCTTCAACTTATCGAAGTGTAAAAATGAGCAAATTTTGTAAAGTATTTACTTCCTTAATAATTTCACAGTCTTATTTGACCGACGCATTAACAAAGTGGTGAGGCCATTGGCAGTGATGTTTTTACATAAGGCGGAAGAATACACAATGTGTATACAAGTAGATCTTATGCAGGGCTTTCGAAAGTGCTCATTTTACCGTGGACAGCCTATAGCAAGAAGTGTCGGCCTTGAACCGAGTGGCAACCCGCCCTGCGTCGGCATTTAATTTTCTCCGCGCCTGACCAGTGCCACAAGAAAAGACAGCAAAGAGAGGGCGCCAAAAGGGGCAAAGGGACTTTAATATCACCTCGCGAGAATGCGGAATAGACTTGTGAGGGGGTAAGAGTTTCAGGGTTTCATCGCGCTCCTGGGCGGCTGTAGCAGTTCGTTCATCTACTCCATCCCTCCAAAGCCCGTTCCTTCTCTTTCTCAACCCTTTTCCCTCTCTCTCTCTCTCTCACCCCCGTCGCGAACCCCCGCGCTTCGACCACCTGCTCCTTCGTGAAACCCTGCGCGACCCGAGTTAGTATCTGCCGTGCTCAAAGCCAGAGTATCCACCGGGCTCTGTCTGCCGGGATCCAATCAGAGGCCGTGATCATCTCTGGCTCCGATGGAATGCGAGCCGCGCTAGTCTATAGAGCGATCTGAGCTTGCGGGTGGGTTCTGCGGATGTTGGAAGAAGTGTGGGGTAGAAATAAAAGAGAATACGGGGGAAAGGGAGAAATAAAAATAGCTGAAGAAAGGGAAGAGGCTCACGGGAACGAGGAAATGTCAATTATTTTGGCACAGCTAGAGACTAAGGTTAAAATGGCCAATGCGTCCCCCCGTTAAAAACAAAAGTTAAAATTATATATATTTCACATATCCTTCGTTGTTGCAAATGACCACTTGTACGCACTACATACATTCGGCTAACGCTTCTAAACTACTTGATGGATTTTGATGTAGTTTTCACCATTATTTAGAAGTTTCTTGAGCAAGATTTATGTATATAGTACATCCATTTTTAATATAATTATAGTAGAGAAACGTCGACGTTTTATAATAAAGTCGGAAAAAGCCGCTTTTCGGGCGCTTACATGGTTTACGCTGACTAAACCATAAGAGATATACTAATGTGATGTACTACAGAATTGTAGATACCAAAAAGGTCTTTAAGAAAGTCCGCGACAGTGTATGATTATCTATTAAGGATAACCCACAGTAACCATTTTTGTCTTTTAAAAAATGGCGGTTCTCTTACGAAACCTTTTTGAACAACGCAGTATTAATCCTTATCAAATCGCACCCGAGCGAATCCAGTTAGCCCATAGTTGACGCCAAGTTTTACTTCAGTTATTATCACACTTTCTGGAACCACAGTTTTCTTCAGATAACTGGATACATTCGAGTTAAATATTAAGAAAAACTATGTCACTCTTTGAACACGTGGTTTTTGTCACTTCTGTTATCTAGTGTGAGGGAGAAGTGCAGAAGAATATTATCAAACTCGCCATTAGTATACGAATTACCTAGAAGATAGTAGCTTGTTAGCAAATTTTTTGTGACTTGTATTTCTCTGATCGATGTAGCTGGTTCGACTTTTGTGCCCGGATCCACGGTGGGTTAAGTGATTTCATGATGGATTTTTTTTTTCCTTTGCCGAGGGGTTGCTTTTAGACTTTTCGACGCCCAAGGCTAAATCAGTTTTAATAATAACGTTTCTTACAAGGGGATTGGGGCGCTTACACCTGAGTCGGAAATTTACGAATAGTACTCTTGTTCATTACCGTCGTTTTACTTCGCCCTTTATCCAGCCACAACTTACTTCACCTTCACCTTATTTGCTCTTCAAGCCGACCGAGGACAGACGTGGTTACCTGGTAAGACGTAACCAATGAATATTTGAATAATCAGTTTTTTTTTTTTTTGACAAACCATTAGACGTTTCCCTAATAAGTTTTCCATCCCTGGCCGGGTCACTCCGGATTCTCGCATGTGGGGATCGTGCCGGACGATGCCGTTGGTCGATGGGTTTTCTCGGCGATCTCCCGTTTCCCCCGGCGCTTCTCCATACACACATCAATCACCCTCATCGGCTCTCAAGACCCCTATGTTAAGATTCATCCAAATCTCTTCACTCACTAATACTTTTACGTGCGAAAATAAAACAAATTCTTGACGATGACGGAATGGTACATTCAAGCCATTGTGCGTATCGGAAAGAACACATTAATGCCCTCCAACATACATAAAAAGGTTTTTTTTTTAATGCTCATTTATCTTAAAATATACGAACCGGATGCACTCGAAATTACGATAGCGGAATGCATTGGGCGTTACTACAGAGTAGAATCCAATAAAATTATAGGTCCATCGCTTGAAGTGATAACAAGGGGAATCGTTGACGGAAAGACTGCAGGCCTGTTGGGCGCCTAGCGTGTAGAGGCAACACTGCTTCACGTAATTTTATAAGTTAAACCCGCTCATAAACTAGCATGTTAATGAAGGATAGTATAAGGTAAAATGGTAAGCTAATAAGAAGATAATTACATAAAGAGTAACTAAAGTATTTGCTGACCGTCTCAAACAGTTATAAACATGTTACACGGCATAAAGACATAAGGCCTATGAAAGAGAAGGATGGTACACTGTAAAATATAATGGAAAAAATACCTGACAAGTATAAGGTAATATTCACAAACTTGTGGAGGAAACACATTTTCCTTACAGGTAAGGTAAAATTACCGCACTCTGGCGTAAAACTCGCGTACATGGCAGTGGAAAATCCCATACGCGGATGGTAAAATTACCTTTCTACGGGTGCATCTCTTCAGAAATGTGGTCAGCAGCTAAGTGGTTGGGGGGGGGGGGACGGGAGGAAGAAACAATCTTTTAAAACGCTAATCTTCCTGAGCTTGCCATGCTGTCGTCGTGGTGTAATGGATAGCGCGTCGGCCTGTCGCGATGGGGGACCATGGTTCGCGGCCATCCAGCCAGCAAGTGTCGAGGATTTTAGTGTTGAGGTTATGGTTACTATTTGTCAGAGGACATGGGTAGGGATAGGAACATTTCGCGAGTTCATTTCAGGACAAGGTAGACGTCAAACATGTGCACACTGGAGTTGACTTTGTAATCGGTTCGTAGTTTATTAGACACGCCCTGGACGACTCTGAGCCAATAGCAGAGTTGCAAGGAAACAAGTAGCGAATCACGTACTGCCAGGTGCGGAGTAACACAGGCCACTATCTGGGTTGGCAACCAATGGGAAAACAATCGAGGATCGCATATACACAGTAATGTGGAGTCTAGCCTAAAGGTCATTGAACTCGCAAAATTTTCCTATCCCTAGATATAGGTAGTAAGAAAATTGACAGAACTAATACTCCAGGAACATTTTAAATATAAGTTGACTTTATAAAATAGCATATTTTCCCTTACTTGTATGAATTTGATGATTGTAACTTTGGTATATAGTAAATTATGACTTAGTATGCTTATAAAGTAGCTTTAGGTGTGTTTGACCTTGTAGTCTTGTTTGTTGTTGGGGTTGGTGAGTGTGTGTGTTTTGTTATTACATGATGAAATGGTTTATCAGAGCAATTCATTGAAATAATCTGTATGTGGTTGTTGGTACATGTTGAAACAGCATACACAATAGTTTTTTCCTGTTAGGGTTCGTGGACCTGATAGGAATAAAGCAGGAACTGTTTTCGCGTAAAAATATCCTATGAAAAATATGATTACGGTAAGGTTTTAGTCTTGAACTATCGCTCCTCGGGAGCGCATATATGTCTCTCTACATATAATGTGCATACTTGATAAGTATGTGTATAGTGAATGTTAGCATAGTGGAAAGTGTAATACCATTAAAACATAATAATAATATAAATAATACTAATTGCAATTCGGAAACAAATGAATTGGTAAATGACAGTTCAAGTTTGACTGTTTTGCTGAGAAGATGCATTACTTTGGTGAATGTTTAGTTGTTAATTATTCATGTGTGTACATTCATACCTAGTAAATATTCATTGAAAATTTATGCAAGTATGAATTTTCACGATTATGTTAATTACATTATTATATCTTATAACTGCATTCCCCTCAACCATTCTCGACCTTCGACAGTTGAAATCGAACATATGCACGCTAGTTGAGCAGTATACACCAATCAGGCAATATGATAGACAGCGATCGTAAGTGAATGTGTAAAAATTCATTTCCCAAATTTTTTCCAGGTTAATCTTATGGGACTGCGTCCGTCCTCCATTAATATGTCATTCTAAAAGTGAAGTAGAACCCCTACTCCTTTATACGGAGCCATTGGGAAGCAGATTGTGCAGCTAATGTGGAGCCTAACTCCTGGCAAAATTCCCTGTACCAAGCTCGCCTGCGACACTCTCTCCCCAGGTTAAACCTATGACAATACGCATGCCGATGTCGATAAGGGCGAAGGTAAAGTAGAACCCGCCCGGCCCTACTACTTATATACATGACCAACAGTTAACACGTGGAAACCAACACAGGCGCCTGCTGACAAAGGACAACACTGTTAAATTAAGTAAGAACAAAATAGGACAACACAAAAAGATCCGCACTAAAACATAGCAGTTTAACCAGACACGACAGAATACAAGCCAGGAATGCTGTAGTCTAGAATATATAAACACAGAGTCAGGCAATTCTATGAAGGACTCCAGTCAAATAAAGCAGGACAGCAAGCTAAATGCGAAAGTTTAATTTAATATATACGTATACGAAAAACAAAAAAATTATACGACCAACAGACAACACAACAAAGACGACACAGGCTATTTATCTACGTTCACAAATAAAACAAACACAGCGAGGAAACTCGCACAAGATCAAAGTGTATTCCCTCTTGGAATTTTCCAGTGTTGTATACATATATTTATTTTCTCGTCCATAGGTTGCTAGTCTTTTTTAAGTATTTATTTGGACTCAGTTCTGTCCTTTACATGACAGACCATCTGCATCACAATGGCGAATATCCAAAAATCTCCATCTTGTCATTCACCCCTATTGCACTATACATTCAACGATCCAGTTAAAAATGTCAATGTGGCGTGAGTGATTTTTTCATTATTTGCTACCGCTTTTCATAATCGCAATAGCATATATGAGGCACTTTTCGTTTTCCCAAAGTAATAAACCAGTAGTCTTGAGTTTAGGCCATCATACTTCCGCTATCCCTGAATGTAATCTCAGTTAAAATTTGACACACCAGGATATACAATATTTAAAAAAATAAATACTGAGTCTTTTAAGATATTTTAATCATACATTACAACTGTGGAATTATAATATTGAATGCTACATTGGTGAGACGAGTTCGTCCTTCTTGACAATGCCTCGTGCGTATAGCATTATGTGAATATTATTTATGAGTCTTTGGCATATCATAGAAGGGACGGCATATTCTTTCCCGTGCCTAAAACCTGTAATTTTGTTGGTCTCCCCATGGAAATAAAACGCAGATGTCTCAATTACGAGGAATATCCCTGCCTATGCGATACTGAGAAATCGATAATACAAAATGTGAACTGATTACCTTAAAAAGTGGAACAGAAAAAAAAAAGAGAAAATTAACAAAGGTACAAAACAAGTACAGCAATCTAACAAAGTAAATAGTACCTTCGCTAGAACTAAAAAAAATACCATTGTAAATACGTATTTCAAATGTTACGAGAAAATAATTTCAATTAATATCAATTTTTCTCCAGTTTTCTTTATTACACATATATTTTTGTCAGGATATGTTTTCTTAGATGTAACATGGCAATTAAATTATGTTTAGAAATAGGTTAATTAGTTATACTTAATTTTTATGTATTTCTTATGCTAATAATTTTTATTTAATTTAATGGTCTCGTATCTTGTGAATATTTAATGTTTGTTTATTTTGTATGCTTACGTACGAGACCAAGTGTTCTATGTGTTTTATTAGCAGTTAGGACGTGGGAATTGGCTCATAAGGGGGGGGGGGGTAGGTATTTAGTATTCTCCTGTTGGTCCCAGGTTCGAATCCTGGCTTGCCAAATTGGCTGGAACGTTAGGTCCCTTCAAACCGTGTCCAGCCAGCACAGTTTAACTCTCTCTTCAAACGAACCTCAGCTTCCGTCAGACGTAAGAACAGGGCTCGCACCTGAACGTAGGTGACGAGTCAGGTTTCGAGTTAGAATGTAGGGTGTATTAGCTTCCACCCATTTTATTATATTTTTAAGTGTTGCTCCATCAAGTGTGAGTGCAATTTAAGCCCCTTGCTAGGTTAATTTATGAGTTAAGAAGCTCGCCCGCGTCTGTGTACGAGTGTACGTATTTCTCTGAGGCGTCGAGGCCCATATATATATATATATATATATATAACCCTACATCTACCTGTACTGATGACAACATTTATTTTGAAAGGTCGTTCTACGGTCACTATGGAACAGTGAGAGCATCCGGAATTCCCTAAGTTTTCATTGCAATATATTTTACGTGTGGTACAGGGAGTCAGCTTTAAATTGTTCTAGAAGCTTACGAACTTAAAAGCGACGCCATGTTGATTTTTGACGTGCTAACTAATCAGTGTTTGCAAATTTGCCCATGAATAACCAGAGAAGAGTACGCGTCGACTAGAGCTGGGCACATAAAAATTATGTGATGATTATTTTATTTTCTGAAAATTTTCATTTTTGAAAGTGATAACAACAGCTGTTTCTACGTATGTATGAAAGTGAGCCTGCGTTATGTAACAAAGGGGAAACATAGGTACGGCCATTCCCACGTCTTTATTTATTTTTTTTCACGTTAGATATTTTCTAATTTCCACGAGGGTTTTTCATTCTCTTAACAGTCCAGTAAATTCATACAATTACAATAAGGAGGCTGAAATATTTTATTAATAAATCTGGACGTGAAAAGCATTTTTCCCAGTGGTCACCTACATCATTTGCTACAGTTGCTCCTATGTCTTCCTATGTTTTCAAAGTGTTCTCTTATTATTATTAGTCGCTTGTCACATGTTCCCCGGAAAGTGTTGGTACACAAATAGTGTATGTAGTTGTCTTACAGCCGGATGTATGGTTGTCCACGGTAAGTTCTGCCTCCGCCAACCACCCCACTGACCGGGCTTGTGAAACTCATGGGCTGGTATAAAACGCAAGTCTAAATATAACATTTTTTTCAAGTCGGCTTAGTAAATATTTCTGTTTAAAAATAGACAGATCGGCGCCCTACCCGATGATGTTTTAGAACATTAATAACTAGGCCTGTAACACTGCACATAGATCTCAATATAAATTTGCGTCGAAATACACAAAAACTGTTCATTGTAAAATGAGTAACAGAAAGCTGCGTTGATCTTCTAACATTTTGTAGTCACAAAGGAAATTAAAGAATCATTAAAGTTTACCTTTTCTTTGCACGTGCGTCGAATACAAAACTTCTTGTTTTACTTTTTGTGTACGTGATTATAATAGATTTTTAACTATGAGTTCTATCATTTACGCATATATATGTATTTGTGTGAAAAATTGCTTGGTTAAATTTTGAAGCTATTGCAGAAAATTCTTAGAAAAGCGGTTAGGAAAAGTATTCCGAGATCATCAAACAAGTCTGTATTGCAACAACTCCCGTTACCATTGAAGTGGAGTTCTTGAAATTGCAAGTTGTGGAGAATTAACTTATAAGTAATTTTCGTAATGTAAAGCATTTTTTAAATTACGTAAACAAAGTTATTTGCTTCTGTTGAGTAATTTCCCGTGTCGTGTAGCGAATATTGCTTTCCGACTTATCACTTATATTTTCTAACGTAAATTTGTTTACGTTAAAAAGTAATTTGCTCTGCTAAATGAAAGGGGACGTTTACTCTGTTTTTTTGAAACGTACAAACGATGTATTAATCATAACTGAATCTAGAAAATTGCATTTCCGAAAATGTTATGACACGATGTATTCCACAGGCACTGCAATCCAGAAATAAAGATGAGAAAACGGGGAAACTATGTGAATACCATCAATGACAAATTATAATCACGGAGAGACAAAGCCAAGATAATAAACTCTTTTTACTTTCAGTACACCAAATACAAACGACAGTTAACAACATCAATGTTTGAGCAGGGGAAACCGCGGGCTAAATCTTTAATTTCTGTACACCCCGTACTAATTGTGTTGACAAATTAGTTTTACTGGAGGTCAACGCCGCAGATAGATATAATATTGAAAAAAAAAAAAATCAAACTTGAAAATTTGATCCAAGAATATTATTTAGCACTGAATCACCAAAATAAAGTATCAAAATTCATGTCCTAAATATCCAGTTTTATCTCCTGTGTTTTCTCCCACATTAGTTTCATGCAGTGACTAATAATATTAGAAATTCCCTTGCATTAGTAACTTAAAAATCAGTGGGAAATTTGCGGCATTTAAATTAAAATTATGTTTTTGAAATGACGGTTTAAATATAAATGAATATGGTAGCAGACAGAAATACTTAAGTGATGTGCCACATGCTACGTTAGGGAAAGAATTCACCTTCAGTGTTTAAGTCATTCACATTTCCGGGTAGTTATAGGTGTCGTGGGTTTAAATATTTTGATACCTAAATTTTTCTACATAACCATTATCAGTACTGGATTATTTATAAAATAAATTATAAGGTAAAATAGATTCTATTTTATCTTAGGACAAACCACTGGGCGAACCGGATTCAACTGGCTGGGCACAGCTGGACAATTTTTTATTTTATTTTTAGTTTTATACAGTTTTAACATTTGTCTTCATTTAGTTATGGTTATTCAGAGTTATTAAATGAACTGTTTAAACTGCAATTAAATAATTTAATAAATAAAGAGAGAAATTAATAAATGCTTTTGTTCCAGATTTAAAAAATATATATTCAGACATCCTCAGTTTCAATTACCATCTGTGCAGATCGTGTGCTCATACCAACTTCAATTGATTTTTTCTTCATTATTTCAAAGAGGCAGTGTGTAATAATAAAGTGTATGATCTGTATTATCCTGCATCCAAGAAATTCCTATGCCATTATTACACAAGTGAAGTTTACACACGCTGTGTATACATTTGTTTGATTATCTTTTTATATTAAACAAACAAGAGGGCATACATTTACATAGCAACTAGACAAAACTACACTTGGAATATTAGTATAAAAGTCATGAGTTGTATTCTGAAAATTATTTTAGTTAAGAAATTGTTTATATATATTTTTGAATACATCAAGTATAGGAAACAGTAAATTTGTAAAATGTTTACTTTTCTAAAATTTTACAATTTCACTTTACCGACGCATGAATAAAGTGCTCGGAGTGCTGAAACAATGTAGAAATAGCTAACTTAGAAACACATAAGGTAAAATTTTAAGTAATGTATGTTATAAGTTATGTGATTCTAACTTGCAAACTTTCTAAGTTATATATTTATAACTTAAAATAATTATAAGTTAAGTGTTTCTAAGTTGTGATAGCTTTAAGTTGTGTGTTTATAAGTTATGATCGCTGTAAGTTATTATTTTCTGTGTTATGATGTTTCTAAGTTATGTTATTCTGCATTGTGTGTTTATAAGTTGTGTGTTTCTAAGTTATGATAGTTCTAAGCTGCGTGTTTCTACATTATGATAGTTCTAATTTATGACTTTCTAAGTTACAACTGTTCTAAATTGTGATTTTCTTTCTTACGGCATTTTTAAGTAATGAGTTTCTAAGTTACGATAGTTCTAAGTTATGATAGTTATAACTTGTGTGGATTTTTTTCAAGAATTCTAAGTTATAACTGTTCTAAGTTGTGATTTTATAGGTTATATATGGTTCCCAAAGTGCTCATGCCAACGGCAATGATAATTGACATATGGCGGAGGAACACACAATGTAGTACATACAAGTAGATCTTAACCATGCCTTTCAAAAGTGCTCAGTTTTCCAGGAACAGCCTATAACAATTCGAAATATACAAAAAATTCTCTGCAACGTTCAAAATTATATATTCATCCCTTACTAAAAGAGTTCTAAGGTGGACTTTTTTTTTTTTTTTTTTTACCGTCCTAGATACATTTCTGAATTCTTTCATTTTCACTTGTGTCGCTGTTGCGTGAACACGCCTGTTAAAGGGGTTCCCCCATCCCTGGGGAATGTTAATGATCTCGAAACGATGTTATGGGGCTAATGGCTCAAGGGCGAAGGGGCATGACCCTTCGAAGGGAACCACTAAGAGCTTCACTCTCTTCTGCTTTTCCGCCGGAAATTTGCCTTCAGCAGTTGGTAATGGGATAAATCTCTAGGCATAGTACTGATCTCGGCTACCGTCGCATCGAATTACTCTTAAGCTTCGTACACAATAGAAAACTTTAGCGTTTGACTTTACGTTTCCTCTCCTCTTACGAAACCACCATTACACAATACAATATTGTCAAGTCAGAGTTCAGACAGTTGAATGTCGGTTCTGCGAGCTTCGTAAAAATGTGTATCTGGTTATGTAAATAATTATACTATCCAGGAATGCATTTTAAGTACCTTTTTTAAAAATTAGCTTAAAAATTATATTAAAAGTTTATTTTAAGACAAAAACCTTATTAGTTTACTTTATTAAAATATGTCAATTCATATATCTCTACTTCACATTATATATATAAATTTTTTTGCTATTTATTTCATTTAAGGCGAGTTTTGTTTAATATACAGAGATTAAAATCGCTCTACAATAAAATAACGCACTTTCCACTCAACCTCTGTAGATTCTCGGCAAAATGGCTGCTTGATTTTGAATTTAAATTTCAACTTTTCGAAATCGTAAAGTCAAGAGTGCTTGACTTTACCTTTGACAGTTCCATCGTGTCAAGCTCCATAAGAAACAACATGTCGGAAAGCAAACGTAAAGTCAAATGTTAAAGTCAAATGTTAAAGTTTCCAATTGTGTCAGGGCCTTTAAGTTAGCAAGCAGTCTGTTGGGGGCGAACTTTTACCCTCCTGGCATTAAAAAAAAACAGAGAGCGAAAGAAATAATTTAAGTGATCACAAATGGTTACCTAACACTATGTTATTTGACGTGGAGATATGGAACTACTTTCCATCCATCGTTACCAACTTTACCGGGTGCATGTCACTCAGGGCACTCGTTGAAATATGTGCAGGTAGGAGCAGTGACTTTTTCTAAGGCTGATTTCGAAAGTGCTCACTTTATCGTGAACAACCTTTAACAATGCTTAGATGGTACCCGCCACCCATGAGATGGCTGTCCCTATTTTAACAATCACGATCGTGTCTACAACCGTATCTTTTACTCAGTGAGATACAATTTGTCCGAGACGCAGTAAACAATTTTGATACCAAAATTCGAAAAATTACTCTGCCTAACATAATTTATTTTAAAGGAAACACTGTCTGGTGTAAAGAGACAGGGGAAAAAAAAAAACACCATTTCAATGACCTGCAAGCTACATCTCACAGCTGATTTAATACGCGAAAGGGTGGCCGCGGTGGCACAGTGGTTAGATTACTCACCCTTCACGTGACGGGCCAGCCTCCCCAGTCCCCCCCATTATTTTGCACGTGGGAGTCGCGACCCTACGCCCTGAAACTGCGATGTGATTGGCCAGGTACGAAAGCGGGCATGGAACCTGCCACGAAGAAAAATAACATGTCATATTACTAAGAGCACTCGAATTTCGCGAAAAAATTTCCGCACATACGATATTTCAACAACCTACGGGCGAATGAGAATTAAATTACTCCGATAGTGTACGGCTGTGATTAGCAGGCAATACACCTAGGTCGCGTATTACCTGGATAATCCAATAAAGGAAGGGGATCCGTGCTAAAGTGTTAGGAAATACAACTGGTCGTGAAATACTCTCGCTGAATTCGGGTGTCCCTACCTGTCACTAAACTTGGCGTGAAATCTGGCCGCGCAAGGCGGGGAATGCCATGACGGGTGCCATGCTAGCCGGTATAACGGCCACTGTGGCGGACCTTGCACAAGCTTTTGCGGAATCTGATATCGTGTGATGCGACCTGAAGGCGTTGGGTTCATGTAGCTGGTGGGTTGGGCATCTGATGGTTCTCACCCAGCCTTCGGCATTACTTATAACTTGTGAGCACCGATTCTGTTAAGAGACGGTTAAGAGCCCAACGTAATCGGTTTGTCTTGTTGGCTTCAGCTATCTGTGAAACGTAAATGCCAATATTTAAAATTTCGGTATGAAAGCACACGAAGCTTGCTTTGACGCAAATATTTTTATTTTACACTAACTGCGCCCGCGACTTCGTTCGAGTGGACTTGAGGATTTGATTGCGTATTTTATAAATAGAAATAGGAAGTTGAAATAATACATGAATTGTGTCAATCGAAATTTGAAAATAATAATTTCTATAATCAAAAAGAAAAAAAATAGATTTATAAATTTTAAATATTAATCAAATAGAATTTACAAATTTTCTGCTTATGTTTAAATGGAAATTAATGCAGTGCCTGCGACTTCGTCCGCGTGGACTTCAGGATTTGTTTACATATATTTAAAATAGAAATTTCGCTTTGCTTAGGTTTTATGGAAATATTAAAATACAGCCCACCATAGCTTCGCTTGGGTTTTTATGTTCAAAATAAAAATATCGCTTCGTTCAGGTTTTATGGATGTATTAGACTACATCCCGGCAACGCTTCGCTCAGGTTTTACAGAGCTATTGAAATACATACGTATATCATTGGTTTGAAAGATTGTTACTTTATTGTCGAGAATAGCTTTATCGTCGCGTTCGTGTTAGTTGTTTGCTGATTTGTTATTTTACTATGCGTTTTCCAAAAACTAATGTATCTTTTTCTCTGATGCGTAACTTATTATACCAATAATCATTTTTAAAAAACTATTGTTTTTCAGCAGTGTTTTTTGACAATAATCCTTTTACAAAAAGAAATAAGATATGAAATATTTAAAAAATGGTATGAAAAAATTAATTAATTTCATAACCATTTGAGGTATCGAGATGAAATTAAAAGCAGATTTTAAATATAAATAAAATCTATTATCTCTGAAAGTTTTATCAAAATTGATTCAGCCGTTTCGGAGCCTATTCTGGACAAACATCCAGACAGACAGACAAAAATTTTTTAAAAAAATTATTCATTCATCAACGTCGTTTAATTAGCACATTACGTTTACATATTGGTATTAATTTTGAAATAACAGACAGACACTTCAATTTTATTTATTAGTACAGATTTATAAGGCTCATTATTGTTTATGTTGAACATACAGTAAAATTTTGGGCAATAAGTTGAGTATCCAGGATTCGAATTCTGTTTATCTAAAATAATAAAGGATGCTGTGGGATGCCAATCACAGGAATAATCGCTTAACCTAAGTGATGTGACATGTCCGGAACAGAAAGGCGCGATCTTCGTATTTGATTCGAAAATCAATCGATTAGTTTGCTGGAATTTTTATGAAGTGCTGCTAGAACATGAAAGAGCTTGTCCAATTACGTCTCTTTTACTACGGATATTGCTGTTGAGTGACCAGTGATTTCATGAAAGGACGACAACGCTGATAGCAAATACGGCTGACCGAATAGTAACAAAGAGATAATTAGTTTTCCTAAAATCGTAATCGGATTTTATCCTGCCTCTCATTTGAAATTGAACAAATGACTCTTGGATATTAAAGTAAGTTGTAGTGTGTGTGTGTTTATATATATATATATATATATATATATATATATATATATATATATATATATATATATATATATATATATATATATATATATATATTCAATTTTTGCCTTTTAATATCCCACACTTCTGTCGTTTGGCTGAGTCTGTGGACTGTTTTCATATTAAATGAACGTAGAATCGCGTCTGAAGTCAGCAGAGACATTCATGACTAATCCAGGGTTTGACTTGAAAGCCTTGTTCAACCTCAACTCACTCAGTCACACCCACTCTAAATATTGAACCGAGAAGAGCTTAGTGTGCATAAAACTGCATAGATTATTGTAGCCGGGTGGTGTGGATAGCGTGCCATTTCACTTTCAGGCGGGTATTTTAACCACATGAATAATCACCCTTATTGGAAAAGCAGACTGATTTACATAAGGTTGTGTGATTCTGAGGTTACATATTTGTTTTAATGGCTCTTTGACCGAAAATGTAGAAAAATCCACAGACTATCGCAAAATTACGAGAAGTGCATGATATTACGTTATTGTTAATATTCCCTGCTATGAGATCATTTGTCAGATGTAAATAATTTAAAATCAGTTATAGGGTCATAGCAAAGCTAGGTATGTCACAGAAAATCGATAAACTTTATGTATAAAAAGAAGTGTCCCGAATGATTGTCTCACTCATCGATGCACAGTTGAAATCGCTGGACGCAAAAATTCTAACATTTATGGATGGCTTCCTCTTAGGGCACAGGCACCCACTAAGAAAGGATATTTTGTTTTCTTAAAGGAATTTGACCTTAAGAGGGTGAAGAGAATTAAAATGCGTTTTCGAGAAACCTCAATAACAGGTTTGGTCATCATCATGCACTCTGGTTAGACTGTATTTTGATACCATATTATCCAGCCTGCGGAAGACCACGGGCGACCGGCCTATCATTTAGTAAACAATGAAAATTAATTTTAAAATTAATTTATTTCCGATCATAGCAGATATTGTCACTTGTAGCTGTAATTTTGTTTCATTAGTGCCCGATTAGCGGCCATCACTGCACCCTTCTCCTTTTGATGCTAAAGCTATAATAATGTATTGCGTCAGACATATCATTAACATATTTTTCATGGTAATATTTATATTACACACGTAACACTTTTGCTTGATCATCTTATATGTAAATATCGTATTCATATGTTTTGCACTTGTAATACGTCACATGGTTTGCATTTTTATGTACATGTAATATTTTTAATATTTTCATTTTTTTTTTATTTTAACATGTTACGATATTTAACTTTTGTTGTAAGGTTGGAAACTTTATTCTGTTTAAGCTAGGATTTAGTTAGATCCTCGTATGTTTGTGTTACTTATTTTAATAATCTTATTAGCTTCTTTTTAGTCTCATTTGTAAGACATTCTCATAATTTAAATATTGCATATTTTTCTTAAAGACCGTAATTCAAGATTTCTTAGTTAAGGACGGAGGAAGCGGTGCGTACGGGGTTGGCTGATAGTTTTTTTCAGGATCCCGTTGGCCTACAGGTTTGATCCCTGTTCCCCATTGGCTTAAATCTCTAGGCCCTTTTTAAGCATGATCCAGCCGTAAGAGCAAGAAGCTTCTTCATCGCACGACGCCGTACTAGTAAGACGTAGAGACAGGTCTCTCCCCTGCAAGTAGGTGGAGTGTAGGCATTTTCATTAGAGAGCGGAGTGTGAGTTATTTCCTCCGATTTCTCTACGTGTGCCAGCTGACGTGTGCGAGGTTTTATGCCTCCGCTAGTATTCCTAGAAGTCAGGAGATAGAAGTAGGTTATTCTGCGTTTGAGTTAATAGTCTGCAAAGCCCAGGATGCCCCATCGCTTACATCACTGCAGAATTCATTTGGAGTCTTTGATGACCAACTACAAGAGGAGATTCTACATCTACAGGAGCTACAACGTTTTCTAACTTCAGATCAAGTAATAATTAATCATATGTGGTGCATGATACTACTGATATCGTTGCCCATATATATGTATGTATGTATATATATATATATATATATATATATATATATATATATATATATATATATATATATATATATATATATATAGCGTTGCCCATATATATATAGCGTTGCCTATATATATACATACATACATATATATGGGCAACGATATCAGTATATATATATATATATATATATATATATATATATATATATATATATATATAGCGTTGCCCATATATATATAGCGTTGCCTATATATATACATACATACATATATATGGGCAACGATATCAGTATATATATATATATATATATATATATATATATATATATATATATATATATATATATATATATATATATATATGCATTTGTGCTACACATATAGTTTGAACAGTAATATTTAATGGATTTCACGTATTATTTGCATGTTAATATAATTTTTTTCACATGTTTATTATATTTTATGTTACCCCTTTAATTTCTCATATTTTTAGATGTATGTGAACCACCAGTCCATTACTCTATGGTAATTTTTACACGTTGTTCTGAGTTCCACACATGGTTATGTTACTATTTTTAATATTGTGTTAATATGTTTGATTTTATTTTCAGTAATTGAGTAATTATTTTTAAATCGAAATATATATTTTTTGGTGATTTAAAGAAGTAATATTTTAGGTCTTTGTTTTATTCTGTGAAAGCAAAGTCGGAAGCGAGCCGTGATCGGCTGTTGGTTGGTACGGAAGCCGGAAATAGGGGCTTCTGGGAAAGACATTAAACATATAAGGCGTCAACTTTTCCGTTGGAATTTAACTTTTTAAAATTCCAACGCCATCGTAAATTTAGTTGAGAAATTAGGCTCCCAGAGGTGAAGTTTTAGGTCGTCGCCACAGCTACTATTAAGAAGAGGCTGTAGGCTGAGCCTTAGTTATTATTTTGAGTGCTAAATCGACGAGGCGAAAAGGACGTCGAAACTACGACAGAGGCGCCATGTAAGGACATGGAGCTAAAAGAACCTCAGGTGATGCCAAGGCAAATTAATGTATGGAAAGCCTAATTAGATGAACTGTTTTACACGTATTAAATTCTAAGGGACCTGAACTTATTTTATGAGAGTTATTGTTTTGATTTTTCCACGACTTGACTGTGAGTTCCACGTGTGTGTTAAACTAGTATCGTATGTGAGTTAGCATAGCCGGAGCAATGTGCAATGAAGAGCTAAAGAATTGTATTGAACTTTCGATATAAATACAGAGTAACTTTATTTGGCGAAGGAGATAGTAAGAATCAGTATCGTGTTTGAGATAATTAAGTGATGAACTGACTTTCTATTACCTAACGAACGATTAGTGGATGTTATATAGGAAGTATAAGAAATTAAGTAGGAGCTTACCAAAAACTTTCTGGAAAGTTAAATACAGATTAGGCTACTTCCGGTGGATCCTAATTAGTATTTTTAAACTGAAATTTTAAGTAAAAGATTTTTTTTTTAAAATAGCAGCTCTAAAGTTTAACAGCATTTTTCAGTCTTTTATTTTATTTTAATTTTTTATTATGATTTATCCCTATTCTTACTTGGATGGTGGTATGTCCTTTATGTTGATCATCATAAACTATGATTTCAATCTGAGTAAAGAGATTTCTGTCGCTTTCACGCACCGTGTGGAATTACTCACATATATTTGATACTGAGTTTATTTATTTCCCCTTTTCGCTAATAAACTAGCTATCAATATTACACATGTTTTATTTAAATGAAGGACTATGAATGTTAGAATGTGTTTTGTGTTGCGTGAGATTTACAGCATCACTGGAGAGCTTCTGATTCCAGTGTAGTAAGATCAAGGTTACGCAGCGAATAATAAGGCGCCCAAAAATCAATCATACAACCATGTCACTATAATTATTATTTCTCCCAACTCACACCAAATAGTTTTACATCTACATTATTACAGATAATTTTACAGAAGGTGGCTATCCCAAGTATTGGCTATTACTATATATATATATATATATATATATATATATATATATATATATATATATATATATATACACACACACACACGCGTGTGGCTAATCACATGTGGCGGTTGTACCGCTTCAACCCGCGAAGAAGAAAGAAGGGAGTGAACTTCGTACTTCTGTTGACGGATGTGGTAAAATTGAATAAAATGTTCGAGACGTAATCATCCCAATGTGCAGGACCTTCACTAGTTCAAGATGTCAAAAATGCTGGGATATAATTTTATTTACCTGTTCCGTTAAACCATTGCACGCAGGGTTATATATACATATATATAGCATGGTTAGAAGCATCTTAAGTAGTAAGACGACGCCATTTTTCATCGCGTAATTTTCTTAGCTGACGTTTTGCTTACGTTTACCCTGAGCTAGGTAATTAACATTAAAATTTTTAATAAAGAAGAAACTTTTTTTTTTTTTTTAATTTGTTATTTTCTGTAAGTACCAACTTAATAACTTTAGTGACAGTTAGCGAACTACATTTACAACTATATATAGCCACTGGAAGTTAGGTACTGCCGCGTTTCCTTCGTCGATAGAATGATTCACATGTTTATTTAGATTTGCTGTTTGCCATCAGGGTTTTCGGGAATTAGTTAGTCCAAGTAAATTCGAAGAAATGAAAAATAAATACTGACGAGACAAGTGATCACCTAACTTATTTTTATCTATCATATGTTGTGTTTCCAGTGCTACTGCATGCAAGTGTTTTGTCTTAATTACTTACAGATAATGGTGCTTGTTTTTATTATTGGTATCACGTAAACGAAGCGTGTACTTGGTTACTGAGTTGCTGAAGGTAATTATAGGAGGTGTGGTAGTCTTTCTGAATACCAATAAATCCGGGCAAATAAAACGATTAAACTGTGACAGTTACATTGGGTCATATTACGTGCAAACAGAACTACATATCTGTATCTAATTAAGGCTACACAAAACTATTTTTTTTGTAGTTAAACTGGAGAATATTTGGTTGTGTGAGGTGCGGTGATCTTTACGATATTATTTGCAAACATTTGCTCGCACTCATCACACCTAAGCATGGGCATAATTAACCTAACCTATTTAACTTTCTCAGAGCTTTTACGTCCTCTGCGTAGAACCAGCAACTGCCTAACTTAGGTTTACGGTAAAATAATGTACTTTTTACAAACGGTTTCTTGGAGTTGCAAAAATAAACACTGCAGGCGTAACCACGACAGTTTAAAATATAGAGGTGTTATAAACCTACTGAATTATTCTTATACGCGTTTTTTTAATTAACATGAAGACTAATGCACTTCTTAGAATACACAGTATAGGAAAATTTGTTCGAATACATCAGTAGAATCACAAAAACAATATCGGCGACTACTAAGGATTTTTTTTTTTATAAAAGTGCAAATAGTTTATACTGTGCTAAGTCTTCTGGCTCGTTAAAATACATGTGCATTTAGCAACATTTGCTGCCAGCGTAACACAGAAAGAAAATTATTGTGATTGTAAACAATAGAACCATCCTTGATGCATTTCCTCATTATCCTAATCAGGTAACAAAACAAGACGTAATTGATGTGCCCTAATGAACCTGCTTCCTCTGCAATCAAATTTAAAGTAGTCTCATTGAGGTTCTGTGTGGGTTAGAGGCTGCGTGGCTTATTTTGAACTCGATGAAAGAGAATTTAAAACATAATGGCGCAAATAAATATAAAAAATATAAAAGTAATAATAATGCTCTTAATGGGGATATTTCGGTAAGTACGCGTCTAAATATGTTTTCAGTACAATGTTACTAGAAATAACTAGAGAATTTTTTTTTCGTCCAAATAACTTAATAAAACTAGCAGAAATTTTGCGTATAATGTGCCTAAATTAATTTTAATCAACACTATAAATGGCATTGTAACGTCTGGGTTGAGATAACTTCTAATATAAAATGTATGTGCTTGTGTATATGCTATATACGTATATGCTTGTAAAATACATACAATGCGATACGAGATGTCGCGTCGCATCCCCAGTAAAATAGTGTCTTAACATGAATATCCTTGTTCTCGGAAAAATTCGCGGGGAGTGTATTACGTTTATAAATAAATACGAGTCATTAAAATGCAGTGGACGTAATTTTGTATTAAATGTTTCCTATACGAAGTAGCGATACAAAATTTGATTTCACATAGTTGTTTGAAGTAAGTCAGAAAATTATTTTTTAAATAGTTAAAACACTATTTTACTGAGGTCGTGACATTTGAATAAAACTTTTTATTAAGTAAAGTCTTTAAAAGGGCACAAATTTGTGTCTGTAACATGATATGAAGTAAATAAGTAGGGACCCGCAAAATTCGCGTTATTTTTTTGTGTCGTTTCTCCATTATCTGTTGCTTAGTTTTTAAGTCACTCCCATTTTGGGTGAATTGCACGTGATTGGGGCACATGATTGTGAATTGTCAATTTACTTGCGCAGAGTTTCCCAGGGCGTGACAAATAAAGAATGGGCCAATGACAAGCGTATTTCATAAGGAAAGACTTTACATTTCAAATGTCCTCAAATAATGACGCGAATTTTGCAGATCTATAAATAAGAGTGAATATCGAGGCGTAAGTACAGAGTTAGGCTGGGAACTTCTGTCGTTTCAGTTGTTTGGGGGGAGGGGGGAGGGAGAGAGAGAGAGACTGACCGTTGGTCCACTTCACCCGGGTAGAGAATACAAAAGGTTAAGTCTGACTGACGGCGTAGATAATCAAGAAAACGCTCTTCTCTATCCAGGGCATTCAAAAGCAAAAATTTGCTACGCTTTTTAAACAAAGCTTGGGTTCGCCGGTGGTCCAAGAGTGCAGCTGCTGAGCGGCAAGTGGCATAGAAATTCCTGCTAAAGAAAATGAAATCAGCAGGGAAGGAAAAAGAGAACAATTCCTTAATCGGGTTTCACGATCGTCAGCAACCCAACATCTATACTAATGGCGCAATATTCTTTTACCAAACTACAACCGTAGTTATTGTGCTGAAGCTATTGTCCGTTTTAAACTTTGTTCACGGCGAAGTATGCACTTTTGAAATCTACCTTTGCAAAATGTCGCTGCTACTGATCCGCTCCAATGGTAGCTAAGTGACGTAACGAGTAATTCGCATATTCGATTTGGGACAAGCTAGGATTCGAAACACGTGCGTTTATGTCACTTTAGCTGTTGGTCCACACGGTGTTTGGCGACTCCCGGAGAACTGTAGTCCAATCGTCACCTTCCACTGTGACAGCAGGCAACCAATGTGCAGTTAATGTCGGCACATTTGTACAAGACTGTAGTCTCTAGCCTGCAGTTTAAGAACTATTTTATTAAGAATCAGAGACAAAATTACTTTTTTGTCAATTTGAACTGACTGCATAAAATTTAACTACGAGCATCTTCGAATGAACATTCTTTTGCTTAAAACACTAAGTTAGTCTGGAGCAAAGAAACACATTTATTTATTTATTTTTATGAACGTTAGGCATTTTCACTACCAAGTAAATGGAACACATCAGTCATGAGAGAGGCTAGTATTGCTGAGGTCACACAAAGCCAAGTCTGCAAACATATTACATTATTCCTGTCACAATTAATCTGTTAACAATAAGGTCACTTAATTAAATATTTTTCTTTCAACGTCCTGCTGAGTAATTATTCCCAGTGGCTGTAGGTATTTTCCTAGTGATATTTTTGGTTGTTTTGCATTTGTATTTTGTTGAGCTATTTGTAAGAGTTTTTTTTTTTTCCTCTGTCACACACATTCGTAAGTTCTTTAAATCTTCTGTACTGTGTCTCTACACGGGCCTAATCATGTGCAGTGTTACACATGTACATTACCGCTTGGTGTTGTTACTATACACATGTGTACACTGATAGCAATGTTTATTTTGACATCAGGCGGGAAAATATTTAACTGGCAGAAAAAATAAATAAACGTGGCATAAAATGTTCATTAGAACACTGTACCATGCGTACTACCTAAATTATGTTTATAGTTATTTGGGAAATTAATACTAAATTTTCAGTGACTTTGTGGATAATATACAATTACTTCATTATTAATATAATAATTAGTAATTCTGTATTTAAGAAAAATATTTTGAAATAACGAAAATTTAAATTCACTGCTGGGAGCTATAAACGGCGCAGTAGGTATCTTCAAGATTCAAAACACACAGAGTATTCTAATACTCAGGTAAGCTATGGGAATCTCCCATGGCCTTAAGAATGTCGTGCAAAAGAAAGGAGGGAGTTTAAATATTTATGATCAATAACTTTCATTAATTAACATGGAAGTGTTTTTACACTTCCATGCAATGTAAGCAAGGAATAATAACCAAAGAAAACGACAACCCATAGCTTCATCTCAGCTAATCTGTGGATACTGGCAGGAAGGACATCGCCAGAAAATTATCTGCCACAAAAAATAATAAAAAAATTAAATAAGATGCGTGAATAAATGACGTAAGGGGAATTAAAAATAGCCCATAGCTCAGAATTATGCAAAGCCTATTGCTTTGTTTAGTTGGGATATATTTTTATTTTTGATTAACCACGAGGTTACGAATTCAAATAGTGAATAAGCTAAGAATGTGTTTGTAAAGTCTGAGATGTGATTTAAGATTAGTTTAGTTTGTGTGTCACCTTCCAGTTAATTTCTCGGTAGCGGGCTGTCATTCAGCACAATTTAACCATTCATCTGATCCAGTAATTGCTCTATAACGCAACCGATAGCAAATAAAATAATTGGATGATGATTATATATTTCTTAATTATAGAGAATATTTAAGACCCGTTCTAGATTCACCTGCGTAGCGTTTAACCTATTCTGACCCAGTGTACACTTTGGTGTACATTACGCACGTGTAGGTAATTTTAGGTCTTTACTTCACACGGCGAAGTTCAACGACCAATGATCTTACCTGTGGGTAAATGATTCGCGAACCTATTTACTGGTCTATATCATAATTGTTTCATATAACTGTAATTGAACGTATAGTCTTCAGCTCATTGCATGTGACAACGAAACGAGTGTTTTGTCGATTTAAGTGCAGCACGCATCATAAATTAATGTTTCGTTTGCAACACTTAAAACCGTAAATTAAAGTGTGTGTGTGTGGGGGGGGGGGGGGTCCGAAAGGGCTAAAATGAACCATTTAAACAAACATTCTAAATGCGCCACTGACCTTAAGTAAGCGTTCGGTAGCACTCAGTTTTTCAAAAGAGCAGCGAGAGCACGCCCAATTTGTTCTGAGAAGGGCTTACAGCGGGCCACGGCGATTGATTCTCCCGCCCAACAAATACGGAGCTATCGATCATTTCCGCGCACAGGAGCGCGAGATACGGCACGATTGCCAGACGTGCAGGAAAAAAAAAAAAAAAAAAAAAACGCCCGGGTAATGAATCGCGTCGTGATGATTGTCCCGCGGGCATTCGTCCGAAATGAATGAAATTCGCGGTGTTATTTAAAGAACTCCAGTCCCTCTGTTAGTGTCGCCGTCTCCCTAAATCAGCTGGCAGATTAAAATTAATTACGTTGGTCGAAAGGCAGGCGCATTTCATTTAAAAGGTCGGAAAAAATTTCCTCTATTTGTGATGCGTATTAACCTGTAGCCTGACACAAGGGCTGAAAAGCGGGGGACTAACTTTAAATGAATCGACGAAATGACGAGAATTCTAATATACTGTAGATACTGTGTCAATTTTAATTTTTTTTTTTTTTTTTTTTTCAATCTTGCACAAGTAATATTCTTGGGTTTTTGTATCATCGCAATAAAAGTTTTGATTACTGGAAATATAATTTGTAGTTTTCCAGTATAATAGAAAAAAATGTTAATTGCCATAGTTTAAACCTCAGTCGCAGGAAAGCCAGAAAAAATATCTCAAGAAATAAATAAGTTAAAATACATTTAAGAAGTTTAGTGACTTTTAAAGACTTGTTTTGCTCAAGATTTTTAATTTCAAGTCATAATAATTACAATAAAAATTGTTGCAAGGTACTTCTGAATTGTTTTGGAATTTGTTATTAAACCGTTAAGAGATACCATGCTTTAAAAAGGAAATGTAAAAAAAAGTTAGTACAAACTGCAACATCTCAGCGAATCTGTGTACTCTAAACCTGAATATCAATTTTTTTTTTCTTCAAATCATGATGAACGTCTGGCTGACAAAACAGTTGCTTCCAAAACTTTACTGTAAATTCCGTGAAAATACACTCGTTTCCATTCACATACGGAATACGTGACGTTATATACCGACATATTAACCTACTGAGTCACCGATTCCTCGGAGATATAGTTTTCGACTGCTCTGTTAGTGATCCTACGTAATACGTCTATAAAACATTTTTAGAGACATGCAAAATTCGCGTTATTATTTGATAACATGCTGAATTTCACTTCCCTGTGCATACTTGAAGGCAATTCGTGTTTTCATTGGTTACCGGCGACCGTACGACGTCATTCACCTGCGTGGCCGCTGTACTGTAGATTGGCTGCTCAACATTTAAGCCTTTCCAATTGGTCGTAGTATCCTTGGGACTAGCCACACAAGTTGTCTGCCAATGGCAACAGTCATTACCGACATACAGCAGCTTGGAGCTCATTCTGCCGCCAAATAATAACGCGAATTTCGCAGGTCTCTAAACATTTTTCATAAAAACACAAAAATCCTAACCTACATATAAACTAATGAAAAACAATAAAAAATATTATTATTATTATTATTCTAGTTTAGTTTTCACGTAACTATCACAGCACAAGGATTTGACGTTTCACTTTTGATGTCAGTGTGTTGAAACGCACTATTTGTAGAAAATTTCCTAACGTTCCCAATTAAACTAAAAACGATAAGAAATTGCATTAATTTTTTCCCCGTTCAGTTTACGAGATCAAGTGTTGCAATCATTGAAATTTTCTGATGTTCGCTGTACTTGTGGCGAGCGTGCGTCTCGCATACAATGAACAATGTGCTGCATGTTCGTTGGTGTCATAATTACCCATGCACAGACGAGAGGCGCAGATGCTTCAACAAACCATATCTCTCACAAGAAAAGCGCTCAAAATATATACTACAGTCCATTCACGGTTACTTCGCACTTTTTCTGAAGCCCTGCGAAAGTTCTGCTTCCAGAAAATTCCTCCGCCTCGTGCAAACAAAGATTAATTAAGTCTAGAAAACTACACCAAAGGCCGCCGAACCGAATTAGTGCGCGCTCAGTTGTAATGCTATTTTGCATGAGAACTATTTCTTACTAGGCGCTACCAACACACGCTTCCTCACTGTTTTTTATTAGCATTTATCTTAAATTTAATACTACAGTTTATGGATAAAATTTAGATGAAACTTCAATTTAACAAAAAAAAAAAAACATAAGTTTGTGTTTACTTGGGTATAAAACGCTTAATACATGGCATAATTAGGAAATAACTAAGCCCTAGAGCCACCTGTTTTTCGCGAAAAGGTTTACCCGTAGGCTAGACTTCAGTATCATATGTGCACACGTGAAGCCTTCATTCTACTATTGGCCTCTTCTGTTACATGATTGATCCAATGAGAATTAAGTTTCTCCGGTGCTGGCCGTCCGTGATTCGCGGACGGAATGACATGACGCGCAGCGGTTCAAATGATCCAATCACGAAAGTGGTACTAAACTAAAGTGCGTTGGAACACAGCTTGTCCTGAAATCTTTTCGCGAAAAAAAAAAAAAAAAAAAGATAGAAACAGGTGCCCCTACTAAATAGCTAACACATGGGGTTGTTTTTTAAATGTTTGATTCAAAAAAGGGCGAAGAACCCCCCACGAATAGACTATATTCATTATTTGGTGTGTATAGTGCCGACCATAAATAAGACGTGTCCTAGGTCATGGACAATGGGACTGAACGAGTTATAGTTACGTATTTCCAGTTGAACACTTTGAGGTCTGATCAGTTCAACTAGCAGTCCGATAACACAGACGTAGTTCGTCTATAATACAACCCGCTACAAGAGCATCAGCTCTATTGGTCTGTGCGTTTCCATGTCCCACCATCCTATAGGTACAAATTTCACTGGATGGCTTGTCATATTGACAAGTTTCGTTATTGGCTCGCTGCTGGCCTGTGTCCCAGTTACAGTGAATGGTCATATGTAACACGACATACAGTCCAACCTGTTGGCCATAACGTGTCTTAACTGTCATATCTTGAGGTGCTTCAGTTAAACATTTGTGAATACTACAGTTATTTCTTTGCCTATGTATTTTTTTTTTCCCAGTGCACATGAGTGTAAGAGTGAACGAACGTGTGAAATATTCACTTTATAGAAATTTTAAAGTTTGACTTTACCGACGCATGAATAAAGTGAACATTCTTATGGTGATGTTAATTTTACATATAGTGTAAGAATACGAAATGTGTATACAAGTAGATAAGCAGGGATTTTAAAAGTGCTTAGTTTACCAAGTGCAGACTATAAATAAAGTAATACAATGCAATTTATTATAATGCGATATAATATAATGCAATTTAATATAATGAAATGTCATTTAATGTAATGCAATGCAATATAATATATTACAATACATTATAATATTATGTAATATAATGCACTATAATGTAATGCAGTGGAATATAATGTAATGCAATATAATATAATGCAATGTAATAAAATGTAATGCTATCCAATATAACGCAATGCAAACTAATCGTATATTAAAATTTTCCTGGAGGTAAAATAATTTTGTCTTTCTGTTCACGACAGTCAAAAGTGATACACTGGACGGAGTATGAGAATAATCACATGATCTGTGAAGATCTGAGCTGATACTAAAGACGCGAAGTCCGTACTGCAACGGGCGAGTCGCTGTTGCCCGGGCGACGTCGGACCGGCATGCAAAAGCATCCGCGAAACGTGCTTGTGACGTTCCTATAAAGAACGGCTTCTCTAGGAGCGAGAGAGAGAGAGTGGACGGGAGGGGAGCCGCCGATGTGGATATATAGACCGTTCTTGGAAGGGAAGGAGGAGAGATTTATCTGTGGACGTCCGTTCGGGGCGGCGCGCGGCGCTGAACGTTATGGTGAACGAGTGGTTGGGGGGGGGGGGGGGGGCGAATAAAGAAAGACTTCGAGAGTTCCTCGGGCACATCGACTCAGACGGGACCAGCATCCCAGAGACGCAGGTCTACGGATGCTCCATCAATCTCGTGAATCCTCTACTTACACTCCGTTCTCTCAGTTTATAGGCCGTCCACGATAAAGTGAGCACTCTTGAAAGCCCTACTACAGTTCTACTTCCTTGCCCATGATGTATCCTTCCGCCACATGTAAACAATCATTGCCATGTGATTGCCACATGTTAATAAACTCAATGTATTCATTTCAGGACTGCTAAATTTATCATGTATATTATATATAAAACATCTAAGATTTATGTGATGTATATAACACATGATATTTCTGTATATATATATATATATATATATATATATATATATATATATATATATATATATATATATATATAGGCATATGTTTATATGTTTATATATAGGTACATTATATATATCATGTAATATATACAATATATAAAATACTTAACATGTATAGTCGTTTGGGTCATGTCAAAGCTCCGATAGACAAAAACTTTACACAACAAACGATTGAAAAATGAGCTCTCTAGTGATAAAGTCATGGAAACCGTGAAAAAGCAAACATTAAACTCGGGCGGTGAACAAGGATCAACACGACACGTTAAAAAACGGCCACACATCAGTTAAGCTGAAAATAATTTGGAAGGTACAACACCACTTGTCACACAAATTACCAAACATTTAAAAACTGTACCGCAAACTTAACGTTTCCCATGACTCGCCGTTTTCTAATTGCCCCATCGCTCTGTAGCGTGACTAGTAAAACATCAGCTCGAAAACATGGTAGCTGTGTTTGGCCTCAGCTGACCGAAGTTAAGTGCGTAACGTAGCAGACGTCTGAAGCGTATAAAGTAGACAGAACGAGGCCGTGCAAGGCCTTAAATAAAAAAAACATCGACAAATTAAAGATAACGACGCACTAAAGGGAAAGGAAGAAGCAAGGAGGCAGAACAGCGAGGAAAAACAAGGGGATCGGAGCCGAGCAAAGAGTACACCACTGCACAGAAGTAGATGGTGCTAATAAACTTAACGTGACGGTGCTAACGTGGCAGTATATAAAAAATGTAATATATAAAAAAGTAAAATATATAAAATATGTCCATGTATATGTACATTTTAAGGATATTTTTATATGCGCCTTTATAAATGGAGATAAATATTTTTCATTGTAGGCCTAATAAATATGTAGAAAATAAGAATAATTTACACTAAAAATATGAACATATCAACAAATGCATTTTTGTATATGTACATTTTTTGGCACCGTTACTCTGTGTTCGTGCGCTTCTGGGACCCTCCAAAAAATACTGAACATCTATACTGTGAATTGGAGTGGTAACAGAAGGGTATACCATATACCAGACTTTTAACTGGCACCACCTTCATTTGAACAAAATAATTCTAAAAATAATGTATATTATTTATGCCTAAGTGAAATGCCGATCCGGCGATGGCCACATTTCCGGTCTCTCTTGTGGCCAAATGGGTGCGACATTTCCTTTTTGTCAAACCCACATAGACCTCGAGAAATAAATTTTACAGGTAAGTTCATGGACTCTCATCATTGTTGTGGTTCCTTCATTGAAATGACTGCAGCAAAACTGAAAACTTAAATGAGAAAAGTATTTAAAGAAAATTACTATACTTACGAAAAATGTTTTTTTGCATGCATACACAAAGCTGAAATAAATGTCTTATTATTAATGTAAAACCAATATGCTTTTAGGTAACGTTTATAGTAAAATATGAAATGTAAATAATTTATCATTTTAAAAATGTCTCAGATCTATTGGAAACATTTATTTTTGAAAAAAAACTCACTACCAACTCTATGTACAGACCTTAATCTCTTCGGTACAAATGTAACAACATATACTAACTAATATTATTATCATTATATAAATTGTAGCCAGGCCACCGTGCTTTTGTGTTTTCTATGTGCTTATCGCTATAACTGTGAATGTTTTTGGTATGTCAATTGTAGCCCGGCCCTTATTGAAAGCTAGCTCATACAGTTTCTTTAGAAATACTTAATTTAACACATACTATGTGCAATGTAATCTAACCTTTACTAAACATACATTCGCATGTAAACAGGAGCTCTGGGAGTCTGGGATGTTGACTATGCCGTGTAATTTTCAGTTACATTAAATTTCAATAACTACAAAAATTTTGCGGCCAAAGTGGCAGATATTACAAACAATTAGGCCTACTCAAGAACGCATACTATCTTCGTTGATATTTCTCAAAAGGTAGCAAGCTGTCTTGTCGAACATACATTTCGAAATTTAAACATGGAATTATACTATATGCCTAACTGTTGACAATTAATTGTAAATAATTTATCATTCTTATTATGGCAAGCATTACCAAATAAAACAATTAGGCCTACACTTGCATCACGAAAGAATGTCGGCAACAAGCACAGCTATAGGTCTATAGTTAATCAAACCAACTTTAAAATTTTATAGTTTATGTGTTGGAACACCTTTGGCGTAGAATCAAACTGTGACGTGTATGTTATGTTAACAATAGTAAAACTTAACACTGTAACTTTGGATGAATAACTACCTGAACACAAGTTTGAGGTTGGGCCTACATTACAAAATAACACAGTGATTTAAAAACGTGTCAAATTAATGTATAATTATTGACACGCACATTTGCACCTGTTACCAAGGCAGGTTTAAGAAAGGTTACATGACTGGGAATAAATAGATACGTACAGACGTATTTGAGGTTAGGCCTACATTACAAAACTACACAGTGATATAAAAACATGTAAAATTAACGTATAATTATTGATGGCAAAATTTGCACTTACTATAAAGACAGATTTAGAAGGAAGGTTAAACAGATGTGCGTAGGTACTTAAGTAAACATAACTTTTTATATTATTTGTCAAACTTAGGATATAAAATGTACTTTGCAAACTCACATGAATATATTAATGTCGCGTTTCTGCTGTCGTTCATTTACTTTCATTATTGTTGTTTAACTTTCCGTTTATAATATCACGTTTCCAACTGTCGATTACTACTTGTAATTTTTTTAACGATTTACTTCAATAACATACTAGGAATAAGCAGATAAAACACTTCGTAAAACCTGTTTGAGAAAACACGCCGTAAAAACACACTTACACTTACCTCCGGACAGTCGCAGTTGAAATTCTCATCATTTCTGCAACTCGTTCGAAGACCTCGCAACGGCTTCATCTCTTCTCGACGAATTAAAGAATAAATACTTTCGGCTATATCTATAACGTCTTCCTAGCGCTGACCATCCGTACGTAGTTTGCTGGAACTGAAGACTTTACACAAAACCACTACAACACAATTAAACACTATACGACCTATAGCAAAACAATAATGATTGCAGATATGCTGAAAAATAAACGAGATATATTAAAACACAACAACTTCCAGCTTCCGAATTTGCAACTTGCCTCGCAACCACTCCACACAAGCAAAGCCAAGCAGCAAGCATGGAGGAACCACAACAACGGACCTTTGGTTTTGACCGTTGCGCCGATCACGGGACACAATATAATTATGAGTTCCGATAAATACATTATCTTTACGCCAATAATTACCATATAAAACCATATAAAATACACTTCAAACAAATTAAGTAGCCATAAATTTAAACATTACACTTGCAAGGCAGCGTTATTTCTTAGAACTACTTTTAAAATTTCATTGCCAACTTAACTGGGTGTGTTCATCCCCAGCCTGTGCGGTAACAAACATGGTTATACATACGCAGTTGCGGGCAGTGGTTTTTTACAACGGTTGATTTCTAGTGTGCTCACTTTAACGTAAACGGTCTTTACCTACTTTCGCGTTACCTTAGCTCTTAACCCTTTCCGGTGGCTGAGCGGTTAGCCTGCTCGCCTCCCACCAAGGCGATCCGGGTTCAATCCCGTCCGGGTCACTCCGAATTTTCACATGTGAGAATTGTGCTGAACAATGCCGTTGGTCGGTGGGTTTTCTCGGGGATCTCCCGTTTTACCCGTCCTTTCGTTCCGGCTCTGCTCCATATGCACCTCAATCACCCTCATCGGCTCTCAAGACCTCGATGTTCGTACTTATGGGGAACATAATTCACTGTTGAAACTATATTCCGTACGTAGCCTAACAAACCGCGGATGCCAGCAAGATAAAGTGCGGACAGAATTTTATTGTGTCAATGTATGACGAAACATCGTATAGATATCAGTAGGCCGCAACGCCTAAAATTATAGATTTATCCGTAACTGAAAGTGGTTGAGATAACATTTATTTTCTGTTTTAAGGTGTTGTAAATAACAAATTTAATTACGCAAGTTGTACTTTGAGCCGAAACACCGATTGTTCCGTAATCACATCCAGACCTGACACGACACAGTTGTCTCTTATTAAATTAACCTTTGAAAAATTCACTGCCCTTATATGAGCACATTTCAACTTGCACACGTGATTGGCACGCGCCCAGTGAATTTTGGTATGGGCTGTTCACGATAAAATGAGCACTTTTGAAAGCCCTGCATTAGATCTACTTGTATGCAAGTTGTGTATTCCTCCGTCTTATGCAAAATAAACGTTGCCGTGGGTCTCATCTCTTTATTCATGCGTCCGTCAAGTGAAACTGCGAAAATTTTTAGGAAGTAAAAACTTCACAAATCTGCTTATTTTTACACTTCGATGCATTAAAAATACAGTAAGCGAAAGTAATAATTTTAAGTTGTCACAAATGGTTAGCTAACACTTTTTATTCGACGTTAGAATATAGAACTACTTTCAGGCCCACGTTACCAACTTTACTGGGTGAATGTCACTCAGTGCACCAGTTGAAATATATGCAGGTAGTGGCAGTGACCTTTTTCTAAGGTTGATTTAAAAAGTGCTCACTTTATCGTGAACAGTTTTTAAGGGCGGAGGGTAAATAGTTACATGATTTAACGTCGAATAAAAGAGTTCAGTATACAGTTGTAAATACTGAAGTGTAAATTTTGCTTTTTTTTTTTTTTAATCCACACATGTGTAAGAGCTAGTAAATTCATAAAATATTTACATCCCCAATAATTCTCACAGTTTTACTCGACCGACACATGAATCAAGTAATCGGGCTCTTTGGCAATGTTAATTTTACATACAGCGGAAGACTACACAATTTGCATGCCAGTAGATCTTAACAGGGCATTCAAAAGTGCTCAGGTTACCATGAACAGCCTTTGCCTGCAGAATTCGCGCTAGGCCTATCATATGGAAGCACACTGGAACTGGTATACACTTGGCCAGCTGTACGAGAGGCGCGCTCGAAGGCGCTTTAATCCCACAGCAAAAATTCAACGTAAGCGTGACCATTGTCCTGCAATGAGGTCATGCAGTTTTCCTGGCGCTGCATGAAGGCCAACAGCCAATCAGAACACGAATCGTGATCAAGTGTGTGTATACTGTAAAGTCTAGTATGCCACTAAATACTGATGCTGTGGGCTTTGTGTACTCCTGTAGAAATAATAACCATTAATAATCTAAAACATCAACACCGTGTGCATAATTTCGTTTACCAGAGTTAAAAATCATTGGGCTTTGTGCTTCGCGCTGTGGAGTACCGACCAGATAAGACCTTCGCGTGCATTATGTACGCATTTCTATAGACTCGTAGGCTTGAGTCTGAATGGATCAACGCACATTGAGGAGAAATAATCCCACGACTAGTGGCACTCCGGAAAAAAAATCCAGCTCAGATACAGTTAAGTATGATGCTTGCGCAACTGCAGTTTGACTTTTGGCTGCTGGTCACTTGTCGCAACGAGATGACAGCTCGACACACTTAACTGGGTCGGGTGCAAATTGTTACTCCGGTTCTTTATCGTCTGTGATTATTTTTGCGGCGCGTTAAGACGAGCGCCGACGGAAACCGTCCAGTTCGCGAACATGCATCTGGGCTCGAGTGTTCTGAAATACAACCGGACAAATTATTTTCGAATAAATCAGATGTCCCGTAGTACTGGTTTTGTTCTGCGAATTTTTTTTTTTTGAGTGTCAAACGGCTGACAGCTACTGTTCTCCTCAATGCGTGTTTGATCTCTTCTTCTTGCACTCTGAATCTGATTCAGATGTTTAAATCAGTAAAATTATTTTAACTGGACCTTGAGTTAATGCGTTGCTATATACTGAAGAATCAGTGGAATGAACCGACTTTTTTTTTTTTTGCCAGACCAGTGTAATTCACGATAAAGTGAGCACCAACCTTAGAATAAAGTCACTGCCCCTACCAGCAAATAGTTAATGGGCGTACTGAGTGACATGCGCCCAGTAAAGTGGGTAACTTTGTATTGTATTGTAAATGGATTTTTAACGTCCCCCGGTTTTATGCTTGAAAGCTTAGCAAGGGACGGCTTGCAGACTAACTTATAACCCACACCCATACCTTACCAGGGATTCGAACCCAGGGCCTCCCGCACCCCAGATCGGTGGCGCACCAAACGATCGCGACACGGAAGGTCGCCTAAAGTTTTGTAACGTTGGATGGAAAGCAGTTCCATATCTTAACGTCAAATAAAAAGTGTTAGGTAACCATTTCTGATAACTTAAATTATTTCTTTCGCTTTCTTTTTTTTAATGCGCTGAAGTGTAAAAATGAGCATATTTGTAAAATATTAATATTTAATAACTTCACAGTTTCACTTAAGTATCTTAAGCAGGGCTTTCAAAAAGTGCTCATTTTGCCGTGAATAGCCTATAGGAATCGGTAGAAATCATTGTGTAATCAATGCATACCAGGAAATAATATGATCAATAGAATTCCTCTGATTCCAGCTGGGCAGTTACAATGTATAAGCGGTCGAATTCAGTATATTTCGAGCAGTTTCAACAGTTTATATTTTATAGTGTACATTATTCTTTTAAACGCAGCAGTGCATACCCAACCGTGTGAATATTTTTCATATAGTAAACAATTGTGCGATATTACGGATAGCCTTAGAGCATTCGTCTTTTCCGCATTTCTCGTTTTCACATTTTAAAAACTGTTCATCATGAAATAATGGTCTTTGCATGCGAATTCGTCCTATTGCCGTTAACGTTGAGCAAGCTTGATTCCTCTGAAGTCATAACGTGCGGTGGAATAATTGCGTGCTCCTTGACTCAGACATTACTGAAATGCAAGACCCATCGTCGCCATGAAACCGACACATGTTTTGCAGTGCTGGAATATAGTATGGAGGTATTTGTCATATATAATAACTCATTAAGAGTAATTAAAATTATAAAGCATATTCATAACTTGACTGCAATTAAGATAAAATGAGATAAGATATTAAAGAGTTATTATTGCAAGTTGCTACTTCCAACTTTTATGAAGCCCTGCTTAAGTTCTTGTTTAAGCATATTCCTCCATCTCATGCAAACAAAGCTTATCCGAGTGTAGAAAATTACACCAAAGAGATAAGGCACCGCATTCGTGCGCAATCAGTGTAATAATATTTGCCACAACAACTATATCTTATTAAACATTGCCAACACAAGAAGTTCCTCCCAATTTTTATTCAAATTAACTATAAATGAAATATTATTATTTATAAATTAATTATTAATACAATTTCAATTTAACCAAAAATAAAGTACCTTAATGTGAACACAATTATAAAAGCTTGTGAAACTGCAAATAGATTATAACATATACTTCTAATAAGATTCTGTATTTCAGTACATTAGTAGCGTCATGACAAAAACAGTGTAACGGCTGTAAAAACGCCCATATGAACATATATCTGAGTGACATTTGTATCTTACAAATACTACGTTTAATGCTAATGTGAATGCATACTAATGATTTATTTATGTATTTTGGTTTGACACTTAGTTTGTTTGCAATGTGCTTTGTTAATTTGCATTTCACATGAGATATTTCATTTATTTTTATTCTTACGCTAATAGTAGTAGTTCTGAAACAAACGGATGCCGTCTTTATTTATATCAAAGGGTTACATTGAAAGAAATGATTAATTAAATTGATTAAAAGCATTAATTAAATTTATAGAAAGGCTCAGATGTATTAACAAATGAATAAAAATTACGTTTACGACACACGTACTAATATATAAATTACACTTAGTTGAATTAAAAAACTCATAATGAGAATCGCGGTTAATATTAGGTAATTATAATATACGTCCAATCGCTCGGGAGGTAGCTGCAGCACTGACTTGGATATAGCACTTACGTCAACTTATAAGCTGTGTTGAGAGCAAACACAACCTGCATTGGCTTACGTTTGATTATAGACTGAGGTGAACAACTCGGATATGAACTCATGTTTCCAAATAATTTAAACAGCTAACGAACACAAGTACATGAGAATCACTAAACGAATCACGGAACCAATCTATCCTGTTTTTTTTTTTAAATAATTCCCCAAAACACATCCGTCCACCTGGGAGGCTGGTGAATGAGTGACTGGAGGGTATGATGTGCGCCGGCTTATAAGCTGTTATACACGTGGAGCGTGGCCGATAGGCGACTGAGTTGAAATTCAAGACAAAAACTCTGAATACACTACATCCTACAACAGACAACGAAACTATAATTTAAAAAAAAAAACTTACCCTGATATTTAACGAAAGTTTCACTATTATAAGAAGAAGAATTAATTTTTGACGCAAATGTTCCATCGGAGCATAAGAAGACGAGGATGGCGTAATCCCGCAACACTTTATAGAAATGCTCTATATATTATTTTTAATTCGCAAAAGTTGGTCGAAGAAAAAGTATTATAAATAACAGACGTAGTACAAATTTTTCCGTTAAGTCTGTGAAATTCACGGCACTAATTAGCGAAACGATAGTTGAAAATGCTAACAAGTTTCGTCGACCGAACTCAGAAACGGGGTTTACACTATAAATGCACTATATAGTTTTATCACACGGAAATTATTTCTTCCCAATAAATTTTAAAAAAGTTATATATTTTTTTATTTTAAAACAAGAATCGTAGCTAACATTCAGGTGTATGATATGCCTACACTCTCCTAATCCCGCTGACTGCCGAACCTCTTCGTAATGGCACAAAGCCCCGCAAACCGTTGACCTGCCCAGTGAAGTCGGGGGAGCTGGTGTTTACTTCTATTCATGTCAAGTGTTTGCGAAGAACTAAGATGGCATCAGGTAGCTAAAACTGTTCACGTCGGTGCTGCCTGCAGCATGCCCCCTTCCCCCGCCCTTGACCAGACCGTGTCTTTGTGCGAAAAGGTAGTTATTTTCCAAGGTCACGCAACAACAGACCTGACCGCGTTTTCGCAGAACTGCCCTGCTGTAGGTTATACACCCCCGAACCCCCCCCCCAACAACAACAGCCCAGAACTCTGGTCCAAGCACCCCGTTATCGATCCAACCCTGCAAAAACCTGTTTAGCACCAACCACCCTGCTCCCCCTACACCAGGTCAGATTGCATTTTCAGAGGACTGCCCTTTTCAAGGCCACACAGCCCCGGCCTCCTCCCTTTACCCCCACCCCAGAGTATGTGTTTTCCGAGATGATAGCTGCATCGGCCAGGAATGGAGGTTCCCCTCAAGGCTAAAGCACGTATTTTATGCATCACGTCAGGATGGCTCCATCCCACAGGCCAGCGGATTTTGAATTGACCTTGGTTATTTTCCATATGCCCTCTTCCCTACAAACTATTACTTTCGCTCGAACACTGAACCAAAGAGAAAAACTGTTTCTCCAAAAGCCAGAGCCTGGCGTATTCCTATAAAAATAAAATTTCACAACTCCCGCTAATGAAATTTATATCCCTGAAGTAAAATTTACCCTGATATTGTAATCCCCTCAAGATAATCCCAAAGATTTAACATTTCTACAAAAACTTTATATTTTAATCCTGTAAACTTTATTCTGTTTTCCAGCAAACTATAACTAACTATAAGACATATTTTTCACTAATTAAATTTTTTTAAGTAATGAAAAACACGCATATTTCCACTTACACAAGTTAACACCATTTGACAACATGCATTATTCGATTTAAACAATACACAATTAAATGTTTTTTTACTTCCAATCTGTTTTTAAATATTTATTCATAAAGCATAGAAAAACATACATATTCCATGTGTTTTTAAATATTACACAATTAGTTTTCCTAGCCCAGAATTTCTACTTTACAATGTGTATATATTTGAACTTATTTAAAAATTGTTTTCTCTAGAAAGTAAATATCAATGTGATATTACTGAAATAGCATGTATACAGCTTGAAATGGCTGCTATCAAAGCTTAAATCTGTTAAATTTCATGATATTTCGACTCATTTTCCTAAAAGGCTAAATTTAAGCAAATTTAAAGGAAATTGGCAGCCATTTTGAATCCATTTCCTAAATAAGGAGGGTTCAAATAATTTTTTCTCAGTGTTAAGTCGTCAACTGCCAAGTTCACTTCGTGTGCATATGCATGCATGTGCATTACATTAGCAGTAGTGAAACTTAGGTGCTTACTACAAAGCTAACCATCTACAATGACAGGCGTCTACATCGAGAACGACGCCAGGCGTCCACTACAATCTATACATCAATGCTAGACGTCTATAACACGGACAGACGTCTACATCGAGAATGTGAGGATATTGTATCCTATTTGCCATGTGAAGACTGCCCTTATGGCATGACTGCCTTTTTTTACTAATGATAATAACATACTAAATATGCTGAGGCATTGTGTGTCGCGAAGACTTGAACAGATGCTGGAAGCAATAATTATTCCAGATATATTAATGTACTCATCCGGAGTCGATGAAGCGAATTCCGAGTCAAGCACTGTTTTCTTATAAATAATTTGAGTTGTGAGATTTTTCGTAAGTAGTGTATAAACTGAGAGTGTAAAAAAGAATAACGTAAAAATGATGTGCTATGCACAAGGTTTCGAAAACTACCAAGACAACTCCTTTGTAATTCAGGAGCTTGCTATTTCTTATGCAAACGACACTAATGAGTCTAAAGTACTATGCTTTAAACCTCCCAGACCTTGGTATACTTTCAAACCTCAAATTAAAAGTTTCGGGAACAGACTTACAAGGAGCATAACCTAAAATGGGATTCTGGTGTCGTAGCTTACAAAGAGCATTACTAATATGTGCATGATGTGCTCCTCGAAGACTATCCAGTATACGTGCTTCGAAAACTGAAGAAGAAAACTTTAAAAAGTTTAACTAATGTTGAAGTTATACATATTAGGAGATAACACGACTGTTCTAGTATTAATTCAATAGTCAAACCCTATAATAAAAATCACTTTGAGACAGAAATGTTATGTTCACAATGCAAAAGCGAAGTATTACGAGAATATTTGCACCAACATTCTACTTACGTATAAAATGTGAATTTTTGAAAAATGTTTTGTTACAGGCACCTGTGTAAAAAAAAAAAAAAAAAAAAAAAAAAAAAAAAAAAAAAAAAAAAAAAAAAAAAAACCCAGAGAAGACGTACTCCAGTATTACTCGAGGATACAAGAAAGTATGGTTCCAGTCTCTAGACAACATATACTTCCAAACACAGATGTGCAATGGAGATGAACATTGGAATGTCACAAAAAGTTTTGGAGGAAATATGTATACAGAACGAGTGATGTGTTATAAAGAAGATGACTGTCCATTTTTTAATATGCGACCTGACAGCGAATTTCCCTGTTCTTCTTGGGACCTGTGTTTTAAAAATTTAAGTGAATAAATAACCAAGGAACTAGGTTTTAGTTAAATAAACTATAAATTGAGTAGAGAGTTTTATGACCTTATTGACTGAAACATGTAATAATAAGGAACTCACCGCGCAAATATCATGTAATGAAAAAACCAGACGAAAAAAAATTAACCTTATAACAAACAAACTATTAGTTCACAAAAAATTACTATTCAACTTAAGATATTTGAGACTATCTACTGGCAAAAGATGTTTGCTGAAAAACCTGAGTAATATTTTACAAAACACTATAAATACATAAAATAAGTTGTTATATATCGCCAGCCTCTGTAGAGTAATCAGATTATGCAAAGAGGCTCTGTGTTCGAATCCCAGATAAGGCATTGTTAATATAAGTTAGTTTCCGGGTTCAAATCCTGGTTAGGTCATGTATGACAAGTTAGTTTATAAACATAAAAGTGATAAAGAAAGAATCACGTAATTGAAATATATACAATAGCTTGATAATCGTTTGTACTTGAGAGGGTGTAAATGTAGTCGAATCATAGTATTAAATTCAGGTTACAAACACCTCGTAATGCAAAAATCCTGTATTGGAATTACAATTGTTAATGTACGAAATCGTTGAATAAGAACATAATTGAAACCTAATGTTTTAAAACCGAATAATTGCATATGTGACATGTTAAATTCCAACATATATGTGCGAAAATTCAGAAAAATGTGTTAAATCCTTTTAAATGTGCAAAATCTGCTTAAATTGTGTTTAAAACATTTCAAATACGTAATATGTTCGTCTTATTTATTTTCAAAGTGAATCACGAAATATAAATTTCTTGTGATGAAGGCGAGAGGTAGGGTATAACTAGGGGTTCCCACGTGCTCTAAGTCATATGCTGCTCTGACTTCATGGGGTCAAGACCTCCTTCTGTCTGTCCACACTGCTAGGAGCTGCTGCCTGACCTTGATTTGTTTAAGGACACTGGCCACCCACCCGCCGCTAGCTCTGCTTGACTCTTCTGCGACAAGGGTGAAGGAACCCCTCGCACATAGCTTCCAACATTCATCCTCGCTGGGGAATTCGACCTGCCGCTTGCTGGGGTAGGGGTCCCCAGTAGTCATCTTGTGGAGCGGATTAGAGCTTAGCCTGTTTGACCTTGGGTTCAGACCTCCTTCGAAGCCTACCAGCTTCGCTATTAGACTTTATGCAAGTGAATAATTGAAAGAAAAACAGTTTTTAAAATTCTTTTGCTGTATTTTGTTAAAACTTTTCGTTAATTTGGTTAATCTTTTGGTAACTTTTACCACTTTTTCAGAAAATTTACTTATAATCATTGCAACTCATTACAATTTTGTAAACTTTTTAACAAATCTTTACAATTTGAACGAAATTTTCTTAAAATCATTAAAACTTTTAACAAATCATTAAAACTTACACTGCTTTTTCAGAAAATTTTATTCAAATTGTTACAACTCTTTGGAATTTTAATCAATTTTCGTATTTTTTTAACATATCCTTACAAGTCTTAATGTTTTATAAGAAATTTAATAAACTATTGTAGCAAAACCTTACAATTTGAATGAAAATTACATACAATTTATTCGGAATATGATAACACTTTTTTTTTTTTTTTAGAATTTGTTAAGAGTAGTTTATTATTATTATTAGTTGTTATTAATGATAAGTTGAATGGGTGCTTGTAGCGATTTGGTACCACCCTGCTTGTTAAAAATAGTTTATTATTGTTAGTGTTATTTAATGATAAGTCAAATGGGTGCTTGTGGCGACGTGGTAACACCCTGCTTGTGAAAAAAAATAGTTTATTATTGTTATTGTTAATTAATGATAATTCGATGGCATGTATGCGTGAGTGTGTGTATATGACTGCGAGTGTGAGTGCAGGGGAAAAGTGTTTTCAATAAATTCTAGGTGGGTTCTTGATGTATATTTGAGAGGAATTTAATAGAGTTTAGAAGGAGATATTGAACGACCACCATAGTATTGCACAATGGACCTAAGGCGAGACAATATCTCAATTCAGACCTTCTTTACACTGTTAAATACCTGCAAAAGTATGTTAAAACCATATAGAATAAAATACCAAGTACTATGAGAAAAATACTTTTTAAGGATAGGTGTAAGAGTGTGAGTGTAGGGGAAAAGAGTTTTCAATAAATTCTAAGTAGGTTCTTGATGTATATTTGAGAGTAATTTAATAGAGTTTAGAAGAAGATATGGAATGACCACCATAGTATTGCACTATGGACCTAAGGCGAGACAATATCTCAATTTAGGTCTTCTCTACATTGTCAAATACTCGCAAAAGTATGTCAAAATCATCTAGAATAAAATACCAAGTACTCTGAGACAAATATTTTTAAAACATAGGTGTATGAGTGTGCGTGCAGGAGAAAAGTGTTTTCGATCAATTCTAAGTGTGTTCTTGATGTATATTTCAAAGGAATTTAATAGAGTTTAGAAAGAGATATGAATGACCGCCATAGTATTACACTATGGACCTAAGGCGAGACAATATCTCAATTCAGGCCTTCTCTACACTGGTAAATACTCGCAAAAGTATGTTAAAACCATATAGAATAAAATACCAAGTACCCTGAGAAAAATATTTTTAAAAGATAGGTGTATGAATTAGAGTGAAGGGGAAAAGGTGTTTTCAATAAATTCTAGGTGAGTTCTTGATGTATATTTGAGAGGAATTATGGACCAGCTAAAAAAAGGGAAGAACTATGCTACTCATGCCTAGTGTGAGGGGGAGGTGCATAACCTCAGCTTCCAAGCTTGTTCTGTGTGAGCTGTTTGGTGACGAATATTTGAGTGATGGATAAATAAGCCTTGAGTACTTCTAACAAATAAAATTATTTTCATGTGTATGTGCTCTGGGGTGGTTTAGCCATATTAATATTTAGAGTGTAAGTAGTAGTAAGAGATTTAATTTTCAAATTAGTTGTAAAAACTGTGAGTATATAGAGAATTTATAGTTTTAAAAAAATGTAATTTGAGTAATTTTTTTTATTTTAAAAGTGTCTTAAATGTTTAGTTTTAAGAGTGTTTGTTTAGTTATTATAATTAATAGTGTGTGTTACTCCCTTGTTAAAACATTTAAACGAAAGTCATTATTCAATTTATGAAAGTATTTTTGCCAGTGTAAATGATTTTTTATGGTGTAAAATTCATAAATTTTTAAACTGTGTACACAAGTATGAAGATGTACACTAGTTTTGATGGTGTCGAGTAACTCATCATATTTTTTAAAAAGTGTATTTAATGTGTAATGCTTTTTAAAAACTCTCCTTAAATTCCAATGCAATAGCATAAGATTAAATTTCAATAATGTAACCCAAGTCTGCTTGTCCCCTAACCGCAAAAGATGTGAAAGATAGACGAGGGCGAGCCAAGTCCAGGAAACTCATTGTACAGTGCCTAGAGCTGTGTGATTGGAATTCACGCCACAGAGAGAAGTCTTCGAAGTGGTTGGGGTGCAGGGGAAGTTGGCAGTCTCCCTCCCACTGTCGTGCACCATGCAGGCGACTGTAGCATCTGCACGATGAGCACAAGCGGGATGGACAGGGAGGTTGTTGGCCAGGGTTGCGGGAAGGGGAGCGGGTTTCGATAGTGGCATGCACTGAGGCAGTTGACTGAAACATTTTCTAATTCTTTCATACACAGCTCCATGCATGGCCCAAACTCTCAGCCCATGTGTGGTCTAACCTTTCGTTCTCAGCATACACTGCTTCACATGCGTAACCTTCATCAGCTCTTGATACCTAAATTTCATTTACTCCCCAAACACTCAATTCTCGACCGACTGTCCATTACCTGGCTTTGTCCAGGAGGCTTTAGAAAGTCTTGTCCCTCTTATCTTTTATAGAAATACATTGCTGTAGTCGACTGCCCTTCCCAAATAAACACAACTTCCTTCATAATATTTTATTTTTATTAATGCATACAGTAATTTATGTTACTATTATAATATTAAATTCAACTATGTCATTGTGAGGGAATAATATGGGCTTACTTTTTCTCTGTTTTCAGAACGACGAGACCCATCAGTTAAAATTATTGTGGTGTTGTAATTGTTGTATGGGGGAAACTAATAAAACTATTACATAGTTAAAATGAGTGAGCGTAAGTGGCAAAGTATTGACAGTTTGCTTGAAGATCTTTATGTATGTGATTCATATGCTGAGTCACAGATGGAAAGAAAGTCTACAGCAAACTGTCGAGACAGTGTCCCATCGCCTAAGTGGACATGAGTTAATCTCTTGGAGGATGATCTCTACTTAAGAGATTCGAGCACTGATTCACTTACGGAGATATCATTAAAAACAAAAGATCGAAATGTGTCCGCTTTCCCCAAACATGACATGGTTGCTCTTTTGAATGATCACTTATTTCTATCAGACTCTGAAAATTCTTGTGGTTCGGAGGGTGCTCAATCCGTCTCACAACCAACTTAAGAGTCAATTAGATATACTTGCCAAGGGAGTCAGAAAAATTTTCGTTTTCCGATTCCACAGCCTCAGGTGAGCCTCTACCAACTCTGACAATACGAGCTCATGGCTACGGTGTTTGCAGGAAGATTAAATGATGTGTGGATAGTTAACAATAGGCTTAACAGTGACGTGGACTTTTCTCATCTTTTCCAGAAGTGTAATGTCCCTCTGTTACACTTAATAATGGCATCACCCAGACCAGTTATAATTTCAGTTACCATAGTGGATAAGTACTTGGAATTCCTCATGGCAGAGGAAGACACTACGGAAACCTTCTATTTTCAAGGCAAAGCCCTCCCTGTCCTACACTCATCTGATGTGGGTTTAATATGATGACGACATCCCTTGTCTCACTAACAGGCTCGACGAGTTTATTGCATGTGGCTCTGGTTGGAGTCTGCAAATATTGACATACATTACCAAAGTTTATTGCTGATAGGAAAGCATGTGTCGATGTACACTGCCTGGAGGGAATGTGTTTCCAATATGCCGTCATAGCATCTTTGTTCCCTGTCACACAATACCCCTACCGAAGTACTTTATATCCAAAACCTCACTAAGTTTTGAATATTGAAGGTCTGTCGACACCTGTAGTCATACAGGATATTCGTAAGTTTAAGGAGAACAATTCTATTTCTATAAATGTCTAGAGTGTGATGGACAAAGACAGCAATATAAATGTCGAAACTTGCGAAATGGATGGGTTGTAGTACCCATGTGTATTTATCCTGTACATCATGACAAACATGTAAATATTTTGGCTATTCACACAAGTGGAAATGCCACTCATTTACATTTTGCATGTATTAGAAATTTTGTCATGGCTGGTTGGTAGTCAGCTGAGTAAGGAGAAATACAGGATATTTGTTTGCAAGCATTGTCTTCAGTATTTCAGAATTGAGGAGAAACTAGCAAATCACGCTATTCTTTGCCAGCAACAAAAAGATGTTCGCATTACTTTCCCCACTGGAAACGACAAGTACTTGGAATTTAAAGATTACAGCAAACAGCAAAGATCGGTTTTCGTCACTTATTGCGATATAGAATGTGCGTGAAAACCATATCCTCTTGCTTGCCTAATGATAAAACGAGGAATACAACTACCATCAACCAAGATGTTCCATTTGCTTCTAGCATTTTGTTGGTCTGCTCATAAAATCCAAGTTTATCTAACTATTGTGAGTTTGTGGCTGCTGATTGTATTGACCAATTAGTTGATAAATTAGTTGAACTTACAAGGTGGGTTGCAGGAATCTACAGCATGATTTTTCCAACGAAGCCAAAAACCCCCCTGATGAAGCTAGGTTGGCGGCTCAGAAAAGTTTTTCACATTTGTAAATAAAAGCTTGGTACAGATGATAATGTGGTAAGTCATGACCATCTAATGGGCGAAATCAGAGGTTGAGCACATAATAAGTGCAACTTAAACTTCGGACTGCCCAAAAGGCAACTTGTCGCTGTTTTTCATAACCTGCAAAACTATGATGCCCCTGGCGGAATGTTACGTACCACAACCCGACGGAACCATGGTAATCGAAAACCCAGGAAAAATTCAAGTGATTGGAATGACCCTTGAAAAATACAAATGCATTAACAAACAAATTCCCAATGGGACTGATTTCAATTGAAAGGCAAAATATTTCAAGTTACGATTTATTGATTCATTCCAATTCATAAGCACCTCTTTGGAAACTCTGGCAGGTAGTTTGCTACCTGCACAATTGAGTATCACTTGCTCGATATTTCCAGACAACACCCAATTCAAATTGGAAAAATGGAATTTAGTTTTTCCTTATGACTTTTTAAGTCTCTAGACAGTATGATATGCAAGTCACTCCCACGAAAGGACGCATTTCATAATGTGATGAGAGACAAAGGCATTAGCGATGAGGATTATGCTCACGCTCTAGCTGCATTGGATGTGTTCAACTGTATAGAATTGCTGCTGTATGCCATTCATTACTTACGTGTGGACACTTGTCTGCTGGCAGATGTATTTGAAAATTTAAGGACCGTATATTTGGCCCATTAGAGTCTTGACCTCCATGTACGTCACAGCTCTGTCTCTTTCATGGGATGCTTTATTCTCAATGGCATGTGCACAACAAGAGCTGTTGACTGACCCAGACATGTATCTTTTTGTAGAACATGGGGTTAGGGGTACCATTACCCAGGTTTCAAAGAGAAGTACGGAAGTCAAGAATTTTTACATGGGTAAGGACTTCGACCCCAGTGTGCCATCGAAATATATATATATGCTATTTCGACATCAATGAGCTGTACAGTTATACAATGTGATCCAAGCTTCCAATTGGCAATTTCGAGTGGGTTGAGGGCGACGTGTTTTCAACATGGAGCTTTGCAAACACTTTGAATGATGGTGACACTTGTTTTTTCGCGGAAGTGGATCAGTCTTTTCCAGACGAGTGTCATGATTCTCTATCTGATCTGCCTCTGGCCCAAGAAAATGGCATAGCCCCGAACGGCTTGCATGAGAAACTTCTTTTGACACTCATGCTACGAATGAAATATGTTACACATGAGGCAGTAATTGATGTATGGAGCCACACCAGACTCTGTTCATCGTGTTTTGCACTTTAAGCATAAGGCTTGGATGGGTCTGTATATCGAATTTAACATTGAGAAACGTGCACAGGCTGTGAACAAATTCGAAAAATCTTTTTTTCAAATTGATGAATAATTCTGTTTATGGAAAAGCCTTACAGAATGCCCACTGGGAAAGGGACATCAGAGTCGTTTCGAGGTATGACACGATCTATGGGGCTGCAGAGTTGAAAGGATGTCCAACATTCCAGGCAAGGCCAATTATCATTGAAAAACTTGATCCTTATCGAAATGTCAAAAAGTTCTGTTGCATTCAACAAACCTTTGTACACTGATGTTGCCATTATTGATCTATCAAAATTAACCCTCTATGAATTTCATTATCAGTATATGCATACAAAATTTCTTCCACCAGCCTTGCACCTCCTCTATTGTGACACCAATTCTTTGATATATTCTGTTGCTTGTAAGGACATCTATAAAGTAATTACCCCAGATTTGAAGGCACGGTTTGAGACATCCAACTATGCACTCGATAACCGGCAAGGATTCCCTCACGAGAACAAAGGCCATACCAGGGTGTTGAAAGATGAAAGTGCTGGTCGCATTATCATACACTTTGTGGGTTTACATCCTACGCTTTACACATATGTTGTTGGGAATTAACAATGTACACATAAGGCGAAGGGTGCAAAACCTAACATGTTACAATCACTCGAGGGTTATCGAGTTTGCTTCGAAAATTGCACAAGGGTTTTCGAGACCCAATATCAGTTCCATTATCGTACTCATGAAGTCTACAGTGAATGCGTAACAAAGGTAGTGCTGTCAGGTATGGTTGATAAGCGGTACATTGAGGCAGATGGAATATAAACCTTACCTTGGGGGCACTACAGAGTACCCAAGTAATTTTTTATTACTTTCCTCACTGCAATAACTATAACACCACAATAAATACAGCCTGACCACGCCAACATAACTACCAATACCACACCACCGATGACATCCCTCTGCCTCCTCCACATGCACCTTCTGTTCCACAACCAACTTCACATCTATCTACAAATGACTACAACTTCTACAAATATCTACAACTATTTGTAACATCTCTTGTAACACCACCATCTCTGCTGCTACCTGTTTGCCTATCTGTACGGCATGTCAAACTATACTATCAAGAATACAACTGTCTTCGATACAATTTACAAAATAAGAAGAAAAATTTAAAGTGTGACATAGCAATTATCTGGAAACTACGCGTATGTGATTATGTGTTGCACCCAGTCATTTGGCATGTGTGAATGTTTGGAAATTATTCTACCAAATATAGCACAAAGAAAGAACACTCCTCATTTAGCATCTTTATGACCTCTTCATCAGTTTGTAAATATTATGGATATACACATAGTTGTAGGTAAAAATGACGATCTTTAGATTGCTGTATTATATTCATAAATATTTTGTTTATCATTTTATAAGCTTGTGTATATATAAGCTTGTTATCTATATAAGAAGGTTTTGGTTGGGAGCCAGTACCAATAGTAGTAGCGGTAGTATTAGTAGTAGTGTTACGATTTACGATTGATGTACACAGCTTCATTACAGAAAATGTAGTTATAGGTACTTTGTTGCACGTAATAACTGCTTGTAAATATATCATTGAAAAGAAAATGTTTGGTGGAGGCTGATCACGGTAAAGTGAGCACTTTTTAAAGGTCCTTCCAACAGGCATTAACCACTAATAAATATATCTTATTGCAGCCTCAGGCATTAAATTTTGAGGGTGGTGAAATGTATACACTGTGTTTCTTGGCCACATCGCAATGTTTATATTAAAAAGAAGCAGGAAGATGGAAATGGATGAAAAGAAAAGTTTAGAAGGACCTTAAAAAGTGCCCACTTTATCGTGAAGAGCCTATAACAGTTCATAAGATGAATGTTGTATATTTGATTATAGTGATATGTTTGTTTTAAAGTATATGAAAAAAAATGATTTTGTATATATTTATTTTATTTGGTATAACATATTGTGATTGAAAAAAGTTTGATGTAAGGCTATTTTGCATGAACTTTGTAAATAGTTAGTTTTAAGGAAGATTTTTGAAAAAATAATTTTAAATAAAATTTTTCTATATTAAAGTGTAATATTGCAAATTGATATTTATTAGTTTTAAAATTCCTCATGTCATTATATCTCTTGTGAATGATTGGAGATGGGATGTGTATGAAGATGGAGTACTTTTATATGACTGGATATTAAATGTTTAAATGAAAAATGTTTGATAGACATGAGACAAGTGGGTGATGGTAAGATTATAAAGCCAGGTAGCAGGATATTTGTTTGTTTGCTCACTTTCAAGGAAAAATATTCAGGATTCTTTCTTACTTTTTGATGAGGTAGAAAAAAACTAACTTATGACACTTCCATTAAGGAAATAAAATAGACACAAACTTTGAAGGGTGAGATTACAAAAATGTTGGGTAGAATCGAAGACGTCAGAATGAATGAATTCAAAAGAAAACAAGAGGGAAACTCCTAGTATCTTCAGAAAACCTCTGTTGGCCGGTTGGTCAACTTGAATTACCCTGGGGATTTAACGAAAACAAGATCCAAATGACATAAATACCCTTTCAGGGTCAGGTAGAAAGACCTCTTAGCGACATACCACAGCTCCAAGAATGTTTTCCTGCTGCCCTACAACTCTACAGCAAGCAGTGGCAGAATCCAGCGAACTTTGAAATAAAAATACTTTTGTCACATAAAGCTGATTACTACTATAGCTGTTGAAGATTCAACATGAAGATGTCTAGTGCTAAAACATAATCATACTTTACACATTCTCAGAAAAAAATGAAAGCTTTTTTTTAACTCAACTCTTTCACAAACATTAATTATTATTATTATTTATCTTACAATAGTAAAACTTTTGTTAAAAATCAGGGTAAGTTTTTTAAATTATAGTGTCGTCTGTTGTAGGATGTAGAGTATTTAGAGTTTTTGCTTCTTATATGTAACAGCTTATAAGCCAGCACACGTCATACCCTCCAGTCATTCATTCACCAGCCTCCCAGGTGGACAGATGTGTTTTGGGGGAGCTCCTAGTGCCATTTCATAAAAAAAAAAGGATAGCTGGGTTCCGTAATTCGTTTAATGATGGTCATGTACTTGTGTTCATTAACCATTTTATTTATTTGGAAACATTAGTTCATTTCCGAGTTTTTGCCCTTAGTCTATAATCAAATGTAGGTCAACGCAAGTTATGTTTGCTCTCAACACAGCTTATAAGTTGACGTAAGTGCTATATCCAAGTCAGTGCTGCAGTGACCTCCCGAGCGAATGGACGTATATTAAAATCACTCACTCTTAACCACGATTCTTGTTGCGTGTTTGTTAATTCAACTAGTGTAGTTTATATATCAGTATGTGCATCATAAACTTTATTTTTATCCATTAATCACACAAATCGTATTCACATATTTCCGAGTATTTATGTCCTTAGTCGCCTGTCAGATGCCGGCCGCACTCCACGTATGTAACATCTTTTAAGTTTATGCATGTCATACACTGCAGTCATTGCTTCAGCCATCTCCCGACCAAACAGACGTGTTTTGAAATCATGTAAGGTACATGCGAGAGGCATCAAGTAAGGTCACATTTTTTTTACGTGTTATTGTTATTAGGAAGATTGTCATTTAATTTATAGCGACATTTTTGATTCATTAATTAATTTCATACTGATGACTCATGTAATTGTGATCGTCTAGAACTTGTCGACACCAGGTTGTTCATGTAGAACTCGTTTGAAATATATTTAGTGTATTACATTAGTGCTGTTATTCATTCGGAATAATAGTATCTTTCAAAATCGCCTATCTTCCAACACTGTCTATGAGCAATATCACTACCAACCCAAAGAATTAACACTTATTCCACTCTTGCACAAAACTCACCATACACACACACACACACACACACACACCCTGTCCCCAACACGTCACACCTTAGTCGAGTGCCAGAAATCAGAGGGTCAACATCTACCAGAGCTGCTCCCCAACCCACAAAAAAGAAAGAAACTAATAAATTTGGCCCTTAGTACACTCTTGCACCAAACACAAAAAATTGATCGGATTAAGAAATTTTAAAGGCATTAAAACCGGATAAATTTTTTTGATCGGATTAAGATCGGATGAAGGATTAACCCTTTCAATACATTTAATACTGTCTATAAATTTAATTAACTCTTTCAATCAATTTAACTCTTTGATATCAATAAAGGCGTCATCCTTTTTTTTGAGTACCCGTGCGCCCTATTAATGTAATTGTTTTTACTTTATATTTAATTATGCATGTTTCCAGATATGAATTTGTTTACTTCTATTGACAGCTATGGTCCGTTGTCAATGGCAACGAGAGTTTGTTGATTATTTCGTGAAGTAGCCGCCTTGTGATTGGCCAGGTGAAGGCGTCGCCTTAAGGTCAGGGCTTACCCAGTTAGCCATGTTGCTTTTTCGTCGTAATTTTAGGCCGAGCGTGACGTGCGTCACGCGTCCGGCAGGAATTTTTAATGTAGTATAATTAGGGCACTAGCGCGGGTGACGATTTTCATCACAGACCAGCGGGAGAAGACAGGTACAATTTAAGAAGAAGAGAAGATGGTCTGTGTTGCGATCGTTTGTATTTAAATTATTTGAGATTAGCTAGTCTTTCGCGAATTGCGCGTGGTACATGTTATAGACTGGGATACCGCTTACCCTGGTCCGATGTCCTGAAGCTAGGGAAGACAGCTTCCATTGAGCGGAGAGAGAGAGAGAGAGAGAGAGAGAGAGAGAGAGAGAGAGAGAGAGAGAGAGAGAGAGGGGCGCCACATTTGCCCAGCATACCCTACTACATTCTGCAGACAGCTGGAGTGATGCGACGGGATTTCTGCAGCCAACGATGATTTACGTAAGATGAGTTTAAAGACGTCTACAAATTAAACTTGATTTTAGTATCGCATCTGACTCCATCTTGTCACCGTTAATACATTTGCGATTTAAATATTTTAACCTACAGAACCCGAGAGTATAAGAGCCCGTCTCACGAATTAGATTGGTGTGAGCAATATATTACTAATTTTGAGAAGAAATTTTTAAAATCATTTTTGACACGGGCAAATTAAATAAGATTTTCTTTAAAATTTTTGGCAATCACATGGCAATATAACAATCGTTGCAGACACTTGTGTGAAGTTATTAAAGAGTAACAATTTCATTAATTCACACAGAATTGCAAATAATTACTAATAATAAGATTATACGATGGAAAAAATATATTTTTTTGTCTTCACAAATTATTTGCAATAAAATTACATTAATGAAGTTTATGCTAGCCATATCATTCCTAGTCGGTAGGTTTCTTGTTATTTTATATTTATCTAGTAAAATTGCAAAGATGTTTCGTAATTTGCTTTTTCCTCAGTATATTCCTGTGGCATGTCCATGTGTTTGGTAAGTGGTCTGAAATATCCCAAGGTCAGATTGAGTGTGATATTTCAGGTAGTTACGTCTGGAAAAATTTCGATTTGTTCTGGCACTATTAGGTAACCTCAATTTTATTTAATCTTCCACACACACGGCAAATTTTTTTTTGCTACCCACATATGCTTAAAAGTAACTTGGTTTCAGTCTGCCACTTCTCCGACAAAGCACGAGTCTCACACCAATCCTGTTTTAATAAGTTTTTGGCAACCCAGAATTTATGTGGTGTAGCCTCACACATTATTATGTGTAGAAGCACTTCAGCAGCCTGAAATTAAATTTAATAGTAGAAAGGGGAAAACGTAAATTCTGGCGTTATTGTTGTTTATGAAGTTAAATGGCGATGGTGTGACAGAACCGTATTCAGTTTTCTTCAAAGGTAGTTCGCTGTATAGTGAAACACTCCGACGGTGTATATCCATCGCGTCTTTGTACCCGTCGCTAGGTATTGTCCTCGCAGAAAGACATCGCCCGCGATAAATCTCGACCGCGTATAGCGGGCGATAGTAGCAAAGGGAGTTGGGAGGAACCGTGGACAATTGACTGTCCCCTTTCTCCCCTCCCACGTGGCAGTGACGGCTTTACCGTGGCCTGACAAATGGAGCAAGTTCCACGCATTAGTCGGCGTAATCAATCGCCGCACGGGGAGTGAGGGTTGAGGACTATTACACGGGCAGCCTGTGTCGCACTTTTGGGTCCTTTAAGGGCCGAACAGTGCCTAGCACCTCGAACGCATCGGTTATTTGGCACGCGCTGTATTTCAGAATATAATTTTCGGCATGCACTTTCAACGTGTTGTAAATGCCAAGAATAGCGTTATCCTTTACAGAACTTAGCTCATTCTTGCTGGAGTTGCGCTGTTAATAACTACGACAGTAATTTTGTTAATTTAAGTACGCGGTGTGGTTCGTGATAATTTTCAAAACGTATGCAATGATATTAAGCACAAAAAATTTGTGAGTTCACAGATTTGAAAAATTGTGTGTGTGTGTGTGTCTATGTATAGTGTTAGCCGTTGATGTTTAGTGATTATTATCATTTGAATATTAAAAAGACGCAAAACACTTCTTTAGTGCAATACTCTCAGTAGAACAGTTCTTAAAAAAAAAAACATGCATTTTTGGAAGGTTGCCGTTGGATACCTGCCAGACGAGCGACATTCCATGCAGCAATTTTTGGTTGGGCCAATGTTGGCTGAACATAACAATAAGTTACTGATACATTTAATGACACTATTGTCCTCAACATGGGTGCAATTAATTTACAAATAATTTCTTAGTAGCTGAGTTGGTAGGAAAGACTTGACTTCTGTTTCAAAGTAATAACTTTCGAAATGAAACCAGAAATTTATGCAACAGTAATGACAAAATTACAAATACACACATGCCTTACACGGGACTTGAACCTAGAAAACCTCATACTCTAAGACAGCGTGCAAACCACTGCATTACGGAGGTCGGATTCGGGGCATCAACTTCGGATTTAATCCGTCTAATGTTTCAACGATAGGCTTTACTAACATAAAATATTCACACGGCATTTTTTTTAAAAATAAGTGGCATGCAAAATTGGGCGAGTATTAGTTGAATAGTTTTCGAGATATAATGTAAAATATTTATTTTTTAAATTGGTGCTATCTTTCAAATTGGCGGACCAACACCAATATTTATTTCAAAATGTAGTGCTTACACAATGCTCTGCCGGCATACGAAACTTGGTTTAAGTCCATTTAATGGTTCCGAGATATGATATATCATCCAAAAAATTTTAATGGCCGCCATTTTGAAAGTTTGTGCCGATGTGGCCGGAAACTATAAAAGTGAGGTGTCCTTACTAAAAATTATGTGTGTACCAAATTTGGTGAAATTCGGTTGAAGCTTTCAAAAACTTAGAAAATCAAAAGGGGGGGGGGGGGCATACACACACAGACACACCTAAATACACACACATACTGCCTCATAAAACTACGTTTCTCCACTCCCGAATTGCTTGCCCATTTCTACACCGGCGTGCCAAGGAAGTCACGTGTTTGCCTGTCATTTTGACCAGAAATCTTTAAATAGATTTGATTCTGTTCTATTATTTCTCTTGTGGATTGGTTCTTGAAGGGCTGTGTACAAGTCCTGCTGCCACGCCCTTTGGAAGGGCGATACGAGGCTGCCCTGCACTCTGCTGTTTTATATCCTTGTTAAGTTGCGAAGACACATGACTTGTTTTGCGTCTAAGAAAATAGTTAGGAAACATCAAATCTCTGACAGTGGTTTGGCGTGTTGTCCTTTTTTGTGTATGTTGCATTGTTTTTTAATATTAACAATGGCGACAGGGTGGATAGAGAAACTCTCCGAGCCGGCTCTGGCGCAGTTGCTATCGGAGGCTGGGGAGACTGTGGATGAGTCAAAATGAATCACCGAACTATAAATGAAGGGGAAGACATCGCGGGTGCAGGAGTGGGCGAGTCAAACCCAGTTCTAGAATCATTCAGGCATGTTCCGTCTGAACTATCTGCTAAATTACGCAAGTTGGAAGATTTGAAACTTGAGTCAGTAGTAAAATTTTTTGTAGTATTACAATCAATTATTTCCCTAAATTTTTGCTCAAAGGTCGTTATTTACGCAGCCGTGACTTTTAAGGTACCCGATATTTACAACCAATTTTCTGTCAAGCTAGGGAGGAAAATTGGTGGAATCGAGACATTAATAAAACATGTGTTAACCAGGTTTTGAGTGACGTATCAGCCATGAAAATGCGGATGCCATTAATAGATAGGAAACAACTTTCCTCACAGAGTATGCGAGATTTCGTGCAAGAAATAATGGCGTTAGTAGAGATTCTTGGTTATCCTTGCGAAGATTATTTTACTCAAATAATGTTTCACAATTTACTTCCCAAAAACCAGCCGATTTTTTGCCTTTTGCGAAAACCCCACTACTCTGAAACAGCTCTTATCGTTAGTAAGAGAAGTAGAGCGGACTTTGCAGAAGTGTAATTCTGATGCCGGGAGTGAGCAGAAAATACGGAGGAAGGAAGATGGTAAACAGGGAACAACAAAGTATTTCATTATTTATGGAAAATTAAATCACGTAGCTAAAGAACGTTTTCATAGGAAAGCAGTTTTTTTTCTGTAGCCCATGAGGATACCGCCAGTAATGATAAAATACTAACTCGTACCTGGTATACTCAGACCGGTAATGGGAAAATGGTTACTGAAAGGAAGAGAAATGAAATCGCTTGTTAGTTTTGCAAGAAAAGGGGACATGTGAAGACTAAGTGCCCCCAGAGGGTACAGGCGGTTGAGAGTCATTCAATGAATAGTTAGAGTTTTGAACGTAAATATGGGTTGCTGTCCGTTCCTGTGATTATTTACGATCAAGTGATTGTAGCAGCTCTTTATTAGTTTCAGAGGCCACTTGTTCTTCGATCAGTCACGGTTTTTGCGCTTACCTTTTGAGAAATATGCCCATGGGGCTCATTCGAGTTCATAAAAGAGAAGAAGTCGGGTTTTCTCTAGCAAATGGTGGTGTGATAAATTCTCGGGGTGTTGATATTTTTAAAATCAAAATTGAAAAATATTCTTGGAAATATGAATTTATAATTCTCCCAGGTCTGGGACATGAATTGCTATTAGGCATAGATTTTCTGGGGAAAACCCAAGCTTGTATTGATACTGCCAAAAGAGAACTAGGTTTTGCTTTTTGTAAAAATCAACCAGTGCCAATCCTTCCGAAGATATTTAATTGTCAAATTTTAAACGTCCGCTCTCCTGATTCGGGCCATGATAATCAGTTAGCTCAGTTGTAGGAAGAGTTCGCGGATGTGGTTACCACGAAATTAGGATATTATAATCAAAATCCTATTGTGTTGCGGGTAAAGGATAATGAGCCTGTTTCTCCTGTACCCTATCTAGTCTCTCCTCTATAAGTAAAAATTTTTAAAAATATTATTCAAGACTTGCAAAAGGAAACAAATTGTAGAGCCATATGTAAGTACGTATTCTAGTTGTTTTTTTGTTGCCAAAACGGACTCAGGGACAGTATCGTGTAATTTGCGATTACCGCAAAGTTAATAAAGAAATATATGTAGACCCCTATCCATTACCAACTATCGAATCGGTATTTCGCCATGTAGGACAAGTGAAGTACTTTTCGGTGTTTGATTTGAATTCTGCATCCCTGCAGTGTGAACTGCATCCGGATTCTCGGGAAATTTTAGCGTTTGTAACACACTGGGGGCAGTATCAGTGGTGTAGGTTGCCCATGGGAATAAATTGTGGACCACAAGCTATGCCAGTGTTTTATATGAAGTTCTAGGAGAGTTTCAATATGACTTCCTGTTTACCAATATAGATGATGTGTGTGTCTACAGTAACACATTTTAGGATCATATAAAACATCTGAGGCTTTTCTTATCTGGCCTGAGGGGAACTGGCCTCACAGTAAACCCTGATAAAGTTAACTGGGCATCCACTTATTTAAGATTCTTAGGATTTCTCATCTGTGATGGGAAGTTGATCACGGATCCAGAAAAAATCCGACCAATTGTAGTCATCCCTGTGCCTAAGAACCTGAAGGGGGTTAGGAGATTTTTGGGGATGGTCGGATTTTATTCTAAGTTTATTCCCTACTATGCTCATATGTCTGAACCTATGAATGCCTTAAAACATAAAGTAGTAGATTTTGTGTGGGGAGCTGAGCAGGACCATACCTTTTGCCAGCTAAAGGAAAAATTGTCAACGCCCCCTGTTTTGCGGTTACCTCAGTTTGACGAACCTTTTGTGCTGCAAGTGGAAGCTAGTTCAAAGGCATTAGGAGCATTACTTTGCCAATGGGATAGTGATCATCTGGTTCCCATTGCATTTGCTAGTAGACTGCTTCTTGTTGCTGAGCAGAAATCCTCGGCATACGATATTGAAGTACTCATGACCATTTTTGGTGTGGAAAAAATTTGCGACTATCTTGAAACTAACGAGTTTGAACTACATACGGATAACCAGGTATTAAGCTGGTTTCTGGCGACAAATAAACCCGCAGTCAGGTTACCTAGATGGTTAGTTCGTTTGACTCGTTTCCGCTTTCATGTCAAACACATCAAAGGAGAGGACAATGAAGTAGCAGATGCCTTGTCCTGAATGTTTTTGCGGAAGAATTTTGTGTAGACACTCTGGATGAGGTGGAAATGGTTCAAGAGGTGATGAGTAAAGACATTCCAGATGAGGTAGTTTTGGTGCAGGAAATTAACACTGAGGTTCTAGATAGACAGATTCCAGAAAAAAAAAAGATTTAACTTTAATTTATAATGTTAATATAGATTCAATAAAAGAAATTACTGATTCCCATGTGGATCAAGCCCATGTTTTGAATTAATTAACCCAAGTTTACCTTAAAGTGCCGTATCATTAGGGAAGTTATCCTGAATGTGTCAGCATCAAAGCTGATATTGAGGCTGGGAAGGGAGGACCCTATGAGGTTAGGAATGGCCTCATTGGTCATGTTGATGCTTAGACTCGTGCTTTAAATTTTTTGTTCTTCAGGTGTTGTCTGCTGTTCCACTACTATCACAACACATATTTTTTTTTTGGCCATTTAGGTAAATATGAGACGGTTGGCCGGATAAGGGACATGTTCTTTTAGCCAGTGTTAGTGAAAGATGTTGAGCAGCTTGTTAAATAATCTGAGGATTGCCAAAGGGCAAAACCTTGAAACACTAAAATAGTAAGAACTTATAGCGCAACTGTAGCTCGGTACCAGTGGTGATGTCTCTATCTTGATGTTTTTGGACCTTTACCTAGAACTAAATCTGGATTTTGTTCTATTTTGGTTGCAGTCGACAGTTTCAGTAAATTTGTATTTCTTTTCCCCTTAAGAACAATGAAATCTGTAGAATTTTGTAAGTTTCTTAGTCAACGACTCTTCCCTATCTTCGGGTCACCCGTACAACTGGTGACGGATAATGCCACCTACTTCATGTCCACTGAAATAAAAACCTTTCGTTTTCATGGGGGATTAAAATAGTACAAACTACCCCTTACTATCCAAAGGCCAATGTGGTAGAACGGTATAGACGGAATTTGAAAGGCGTCTTAAGGACATTTGAAACCGGTACCCATGAAGACTGGGACCAAGTTTTGTATCAGATTTCATTGACATTTAATAATGTCATAAGTAGTGCAATGAAGAAGGTGCCCTCAGAGGTTATTTTCGTGAGAAGGTTGTTTCATCAATTTATAAATTCCTGGGGACTTCACAAGTTTTATTAGAATGTCATTGATTCTAAAGAGCTTAAAGTTTGGGAGGAGGCTTGTAAAAATTTAAAGAAATATCACTTACAGTTATCTTCTAGGAAATATTATCAAAGTGGCACTGTATCCCTTACAGTAGGCGATCAGGTGTATCCTGAAACACATTTTTTGAGCAATAAGGCAGCTCAGTTTAGCTCAAAGTTAGCCCCAAAGTTTTCCGGTCCATTCCGAATTAGTCAGTTTCTTACTCCTGTAATTTGATTGTTAAAGGATGTGAGAGTAGTAGGGACGACCCACTTCTGGCTCACCTAGCACAAGAGTGGTCTAAGTTGCATTGGTGCAAGAGTGGACTACATGTCAAATTATATGCAAATGTGATTAAGTAATTGTTTGGTTTATTAATTGACTTAGTTAAACTAATAAATTAATTATATGTATAATTTCGATTTATTAATTGTTTAATATGAGAAAATTTTTATCAATTTTTTATGTTAAAGATATCTTTGATATTAAATAATTATTTTATTAATGGGCAAAGCAGGATCGGTGTGTTCTCTGTGACATCCTGGGTGTGAGTGGCTAGAGGAGTGGATTGTAATTATTTATATAGGTGTTAATGTTGGAGTAAGAGTGGTATAAATGTAATTTTATTCATATATATATATCTTGTTTGTGGCTGATATGCGAATAATGAGAAGGTCTGGAGGCATACTGAGAATTTAACTAGTTTAGATATGGGAGAAATGTTTTCTTTTCAGCGAAGTAAATATCTTTTAGTGAAAAGAGGTGATATATTAATTTTAATGTACGAATCGAGAAAATACTAACCAAAATTACACCTCGAATTGCATAAAAGGAACGAACTATTTCGGCGCAGTAAATGAAATAAGTACGAATAATTGAAAAGTTACTATAACTAAAAGACTTTAATAATGCGATGAAAATATTTCAAATGCTATCTGATCATTGAACGAATTTAATTAAATTATGCAAATGCCCAACTAATATAAAATTTCAACTAACCTATACTTCACATCCCCCCTCTCTGCCCCACTCAACAAAAATTCACATACACGAATATAAATACATATTTTACTCCGTCCCACTTTGGTTCTCAAGACCAAAACACACAAACAAGTACACGCAAAGAAATACAGGTTAAACCAGGATTAACGATCTTCCACCTAAAGCCTTACAAAAATTATTGATTACACTAACTTAGCCCAAGATTGAGGAGCTGCAAGAGGTGCTAGGTGAGGTGCTGTGTGAAGTGCTATGTGAGGTGCTGAGTGAGGTGCTATGTGAGGTGCATGTGGTGCTAGTGTGGTGTCAAGTCTTAAGTGTTAAGTGTTAAGTATTAAGTGTGGATGTGGAATAGGAGGGCTAGGAGGAGCAAGTACAGACTTAGTTTTGCAATTTTATAAAGTCTCTTTCAAGTGTTGTTGAAAAAGAAATTCATTTCAATATTTAAAAAAATAAGTGTGTGTACTAATTTCAGCACATATTTGAAGAATAAGTTTTTAAATCTAGTTATTTATAAGATAGTATTTTGGTTTATTAGAAGACAAACTCGATGACAGCTAGTGAGCCACTAGACATTCCTTAACCTTTAACCTTGCTCTGCGGGGCAAGAGTCTGTTTACCGGGACTTCTCCCAAGCCACTTTCCCTTCCAACAACCATGCCTTGTTCCACCATTGTGTGTTTCAGAGTTCATTCATACGATTTTCTCGAGATCTCCCTCATTCCTTTACTTTCAGAGTTCATTCATTTCTCGATGACTTCCATTTCCATACTCGTTGGTGTAAAAACATTACATCCCACCCAGAAACACTCAATATCCTGTAATTCCAAAAAATTTATTTAAAATGTTACAAAAAGAATCCAAACTATTAAATAACAAGTCATGTTATTTCCTTCAGCATAATAAGTGTATATATATTTTTTTTTTCTTCAAAAATCATCCTTAAAACTAAATTCACAAGTATTCACAAACATTTAAACAACTTTTCACAAACTATCAAAATTATTCACAAGTTTACATCTACAAAACTTTTCTTAGTATTATATTTACATCTTAATACTAAAACACTTTAAAATATGTATACAAACATTCATTCACACATAATTTTAAAATTATTATTTACAAACAGTAAAAACTAAACATTATACACAGTTTACAGCAAAAGGCGATTTGGGGTATCGTCCTTGTATTTCACATCCGGGTTAAAATTTGAATTGATTAAAACTAAAAAAATGTATACTATTTACATCAAACTGCGATTCGGGGTGTCGTCCCTTGTGGCACTATGTTTGGTGTCTGCTATGCCATATCTGGGTAAGCAGTCCACACACACACCAACACTTATGATGCCCCCCACACACACATAGTACTTTGTAGATTCTTATATTATGTAATCACATGCTGTGAAGAGTAATTCCTGGGTGATATAAAGGACAACAGGTGTTAATGCGTAGATGTTAAAAAAGAAACCCTGCAGCTAGGGCAAAGCAGTAACTTTGAGGAAATATGTGGAATCGATGCAGTAAATGCAGTAGGTTTGAAGACAGCTGTGATGCAGATTGAGTTGCGGAACAGGGTGTAGTGTTGGGTGCAGTGCTGGCAGTGGTGGTGGTGATGTTGATGGCAGCCCTATATTTAAAATGTTGATGAAACTAAAGTTGGGGAATAAAAATTCTACTGTAGGATCCTGTAGTGCCCCCAGGGTAAAGTCGATACTCCATCCGGCTCAACGAAGCACTTATCAAAACCTGATTAAACTACTTTGGTCATGCATTCAATGTAAACCTTGTGACCACGCGAACGGAACTGGTATTAGGTCTCCAGAACCCTGGTGCAATTGTCGACGCAATCTCGATAATCCTCGTATCGCAGGGATTGCAGCACGTTAACTTTTACACCCTTTGCCTTACATATACACTACTCATTCGAAACAATATATGTGTAAACCTTGGGATGTAAACCTACAAAGTGTGTGATGATGCAGCCGGCACATTAATCCTTCATCACTCCGGTTGACCTTGGTTTTCGGGTGAGAATCCTTACAGGTTATGGAGTGCATAATTAGATGTATCAAACCAAGTCTTTAAATCTGTGGTAATTACTTCATAAACACCTCTACAGCCAATTTCGTATATCAATGAATCGGTATCACAGTATAGAAGGTGCAAGGCTGGCTATCTTTCTCTACTGCAGAGTTGACATTGATAGAAATACCATTGTCCTCCTCGAACTTTCGAATATCATCTAACACTACAGGAGTCGACAGACCTTCAGTAAACAAACCTCATGAAGGTTTGGATATGAAGTTAATCTATGGCTATTATTTGAGACAGGAAACAAACCTGATATAACAGAGTAATGGAAACACAGTCCCTCAGGACACTGCACATTAATGCAGGCTTTCTTATTGGCAATGAACTTGGGGAGCATAGTGTGAGCAGCACCGATGGTGAATGCTCTAAACTACCATATGTGAACATCCATATGCAGAATTCGAAGCAGACTCCAGCCGCTACCACAAGCACTAAATTCCTCAAGCCTATTTGTGATATAAAACTAAGTTGTCTCATTATAGATTTCACCCACATCGTTTGAATGCAGGACAGAAAGTGATTTGCTCTGAAAGTAAACTGCTTCAGCCATAAGGATTTCAAATATTTAACCGCTATGCTGACACTAAGCATAATTGGCTGTGGTGATGCCGTTTTAAACTCTAAAAAAGGGTCCTTGCGCCTTGTAAACATCTTCCAAAATCCATACCATACTCTAATTGATCATTACATATCCACGTGTCGGTCAGTCTATATGTCGTTGCCTTTACCAACAGTTGGTATCTCAATTCAGGCAATGAAGCTTCCACTGAGTTAGAGGAATTGGACAACGAATTATTTTCCATTTTCCTAGACAATGTCTCTCTAATTGACTCGAAAGTCAGTTGTGAGACAGACGAAGCACTATCCGAACACTCGATTTTTCTGGGGCAGATAGAAACAAATAGTCTAACAGGACATCTACTTTCCATGTTTGGGGGAAATGATCGTGTTTCCAATGTGTTGCAGCTAACAGCCTTTCCGTGTGTGGATTAGTGCTCGAATCACTCAAGAATAGATCGTCCAACAAGAGATCGAAATTACTCAGTTTAGGTGAAATGACAATGTTCTGACAGTTTGTAATAGGTGTTCTTTTCGTTTGCAACTAAGATTCAGACCCTATGACGCTAACAAAAAGATTGTCCAATAAACTAGTACAATTTTGATGTTTTCCCTCACTCATTGTGCCACAATATACATTTTATTTCCCAATACAGTAATTTCAGGACCACAAAAAATATAAGGGCTGTGTAGTGCTGAAAAGAGAGGAATAGCATTATTATAGTATCTTGAAACGAAGTTCTGTTGTAACTGTAAATAAATGTCTATTAGGGATACAAACATAAAAATATTTTATCATAAACAGAGGGAATTTTTTAATGTCTGTTTTAATGTGTTTTTCTAAAATAATATTCTATGTTTGAAAACATATTTTCACAAGAAAATGATTTGTTTAAGACAAAACATGAAATATTAATCAAGAAAGAATGTGTTCAGCAAGGCCATTTGACCTGTTACTACACATTTAAAACACTTATTTAATTTTTTTTAAAGTTATTAAATTAAAAAATAATAATAATCTTACAACTAAATAACATACTTAAAATCAAGTTACAAATACACAACATATTTTCAATCATTCCACAATCGTTAGGAGTGTTCGTCTAAACATCCATCACACAGACATCCAACACTAAACAATGCATTCTGAGCAGTGAGTCAGGAAGTGCTAGTAGCCCTCCAAACACACTTGGCATAGTTTGGTATAGCTACTTTACTTTTCACTGCTCTATTAAACACACCCAAGCACACAACAGCCCTCCCTTAAACATCCTGAAAACAACTTGAAACTTGTAAAAAATACATTAACTAGTAAAATAATATATAAAACTAATAAAATATTTAAAACTATTTAATCATTGCGTGGGACCATGTCACCACAAGCGCTCATTCGTATTATAACTAATAAACTATATAATACTATTCCAAACAAACAGAATGAGATTTAAAAAAATCTGAAAAAAAAAAACCAAAAGATTAAACCATTTGTGAAAAACTAATTAGAAATTCTAAAAGTCGAAGAAATTCCGAAAAAAAAATCTAATCAACAAGGCAAAACCATTTTATTAAAATTGGATAGAAATTTTTAAAATGTGGAAGAAATTACAAAAAGGAGAATTTAAAATGCTCCCAATAAAATTCTCAACTGTACAAATTTTTAAAATAATTATCTGATTATTAAAAACAATTTGTTAAACAAGCACAGAAGTTATTGAAGATATTAACATGTTATCGAAAATATTTAAAAAGCCCTAAATGTTAATAATATTTACTTATGTAAACTCAAGTAGTGAAGCTGCTATTCACTTAAGGAAACCTGAACCCCAAGCAAGAGCAGGCAGCTGAGGTCCCTGGCCGCTCGCTCAGGCTGGTCCGGGCAGTTGGCTAACTATGAGCCTGAGTGGAGCCAGGTGCTGCTCTCACCTAGGCTGGACCAGGAGAGTGAAGCTAGCGAGACCCGGTTACCGGCTAGCTGCTCCCTGGCAGGCTGGCAGGGATGCGTTGGGCGGTGGGGGTGAGATGTCCTTCGGGCTCTAGTGGAGAGGTGGTCCGTCCTCCATGGCGACTAGATCAAGAATGGCGAGCGCCGCTCCTGTGGGTGTGTATATAAGGCGACATCCTCCTCCCCTCCCTCCCCGGGGAACCTATGCAGATAAGGCAAATAGTTGGATTTGATGATAAAACATAATTTTACTACAATAAATATGAGTTCCTTAATGAATTTAACACGAAATTAAAAGATTTTTTAACGAATTAGAAGTTTTTTAATGAATTAGTGCTCTAATTTTTTATTTTCCCCTTTTACAATTGTATTGCATTGTTACTATAATGTGAAATATGCACATTTCTTTGGTTTTAGCTATTACATTTATATTTATATTGAATTGCATTTTTATTTGCCGATTTTGTACATATTTTACTATGTGATATGATTCTGGAAATTAACAGTCTTTGTAATGCAGCACATATGGTATTAAAATATCTATTAATTGTATATTATATAACTTGTAATTATGTAACAAGCATTGTGGGCATTAGTGTATCAATTATTCTTATAATATTGGGTATCATTTATAAGGACTCTGAATTATATTAACCATGCTTTACCCAGGAATCGAACCCAGCTTATAATAAGCATGCTTTACCTGGGAATCGAACTCAGCTGTCATTATCCATGCCTTACCCGGTATTCTAACCCATAACCCCAAACTATAGCATAATCTGACTTCGCCACTGGGGTTGGCCATGTAACACAACTATTTTTGTGTACTTGTGTTGGAAAATGATTTATTAAAAATATGGTGTGTGTGGAACAGCTGTTTGTAATGGAGGTAGGTTATTATGACCGGGGAAGGATGGGTTGCTTTCACTGTATGTCAGGACCAAAAAGGAAAGTTTTTCTATACCCTTGCAAGTGCAGAGGGGAATGCAGTGCTGTGGTGGGAAGCATACTGAGTCGGAAAGGAAACAAAAAAAATTCGAGATCGGCCAGAAATGTTGCTGAATTGTTGGAGAATGCTTTCAGTGGACACAAAATCTACGAACTCTGCTCTAGAACTAAAATGTAAGGGCAGTATTTCTTTGAAATATTACTTTTATTTTTCTTTATATACAATTTTTAATAAAAGTTTTTCAAAAGCAGTTAGAGTGGATACCTCCAGTTATTTTTAATATTGTGTAGTCTGTTGAAATTTTTCAATTTGTTAAGCATTTTAGGGAGTATTTCTTAATAGCATTTTGCATGTACTTCGATAATTCATATTTAGTGGGCTTACCTCATACTTGAGAGAGTGGGATTCTCTGTTTAAAGTTGATTGAAAACCGTCAGCGTGCTCTGTTCTCGAATGTTATGTAATACAATTTGTGGACATCAGGGTTCACTCTGAAATCTTAAACATAAAGTGCTAGAAATTGTTTTAACTTGTCTTATTAGGGCTTTATGTTGGAGCACTTTCAACATTACTCTGTAGAATTAATATATAGCACTCGAGGCTCCTTGTTAATGAGAGTATGACATTTTAAAAACTGCCATTCATTTAGGCATGAATTCACAGTAGTATTTTTTATGAAATTGCAATCGACTAAATTTTTTACTGTTAAGACACAAGTATGTGTTCTGTAGTTAAGAACTACCTGTTCAGCGACTACTCTCATAATATATATGATTTTTTTAAGTGACTTAACTTCACTTATTTTCATATGATATTACATTTTCAACATTCATTTGCAAGAACCAATAACTTTTAGATAGTTTAAGACTTAAATAATTAGAGTATTATGTTTTGTTTTTTCGGGAAACCAAAAAAATTCCAAAATTTATTAATTAATTTTTATGATTTTATGTTTCTTAAGGTAATCCAAAACTTTTTGTAATGGGAAAATAAATATACACAAATGCATTAATTTTAACACACATATTTATTCAATATTTTGTATAAAAATCACAATTTTCTTTAAAGCAGTTTGTTTAAAAAACAAATGATCATTCATTTCAATATTAAACAGGTATATGAGGTTTCATAACACACAACCAATCATTTCAATATTGCACAGGTATAGAAGATTTCGAAAAATACATGATACACTTTACAACCATTAAAAAAGACACAACATTTTTTTAAAGGATCAAACATAGTTAGCCAAACTTACACAAGGTGATCCACAAATATTTTAACACAAGGTGATCCACAAATATTTTAACCCAAGATGATCTACGAATATTTTAACACAAGGAAGCATAATGTACTACAAAAGTTATAAGCTATTTGCAACTTCAGTAAACACAGTTTTCAAACATTTTCATACAATTGGATCAAAATTCCCTACTTCAAGTCTACTTTCGAGGAGAGAATGTTTCTTATGTTCTGGTTTTATCCTGTCTGTTTGAATAGACATATATTTACATTCAGGGGAGTGAAACACAACCTTTTCAACGAATTCTGGATATGTCTCAACATTATGTGAGTACACATCTGCAATACTAGATTGCAGCCATATAAAAAGAGGACATTTGCTCGCATCACTGCATTGAATGAAATCATGATTTGATTTGTCTCCCAGCAGAAAATATATAACCTTAGAATATAAAATTCCATCACAGTACTCCATAAATTTTTTAGTGAATTCTGAAACACCATAATGTATACAATACATTAGACTTGCCTGGTTTCATGCTCACATAGGGATTTCTGAGATGAAAGAACATCATGTTATGTATTTGCTATCTAACACCCAACTGAGAACAATTAGCAACAATAAATTCATTCTTTCACTTTGCAAGTTAAAATGTGTTCGAGAAGTAAACTTTAATTTTGCTAATTTTATGGCGTATGGCACATAACACTTTGAAGAAATATACCCATTGCATAATAAGTATTTAAACACTTTGTTAACACATACAAACATATGGAAATTATCATCACATTCTTCATAGTACTAAAATGGTAAAATATTATGTGTTGTATAGATCAGATGTTTCAAATTCTGTTCTTCCTCACAAAAGCATGTTACAATGGTGCACGCCCTTAGTTTTAAAGTTTTTGTTTCTGTAGCCTGTATGATATGCATTGATTTATAATACCATTCGAACTGTTACAGTTAGTTAATCTGGAATCAAAACTACAAGGGTACATGTAAAAAACCAAGCAAATATGAACATTTGAAATGAATGTCTGACTCACTTATTTCCTTAACACCTATATGTGGATGTGCTACTCTATAAGTTACAGAATACAAACAATTTTGTATAAATTCATTCTTACAAGTAGGAGAGAACATTATTCTGAATTTGCAACTTCACAAGCACAGATATTACACACTGAAGGAAAAACTAAACCACCTTGCTCAAAAATAAAGTTGTGGATGTCCTCATCACACATTTGCTTCCAATGTATTGTGGTTCCCTGATGAGGTCTGGTGAGTTGGTAGGTGGTTAGCCCATTGCCATACTCTTCCTCCAATTCTTTGGTATGACTAACTGACATCAGCTCAAAAATGTAGATGGTAAGTCAGTGCTGGGGTGGAGATACCTCACAGCACAATTGTTGCATGCTAATACTTCACCAAAGCGAGTGCAGATACTGGAATCAAAAGTATACCACCAATGTTCGATATCCTTACACACTTGAACTTCTAGAATACTGCCATACAGCTTAAAGAAATCTCTTTGGTAACCTCTTTACAGGACTTTGTATATGACTGTAGGGTCGAAGTTGCTAGCCATGACTGACAATTTAATATTAAACACTCTCCTTTATATAGTCTGTTATTTAAGTATTCTTACTTAACCAAATGTTGCATTGCCACATGCCATGGGAGACTTTAATGCCTGGTTGCCTATGTATGTAACATGTTCCTTGTTATCACATTGTTCGTTCCACACTACAGGATAGAACAGCAACATCCCTTCTGCATGACTTATTCAATTTTCTTGCATGACATGCATTTCGTTTTGGATTTTGAATAGGTTTCAAATGCCTGTTGTCTCTCATTGCAAGGTAGCATACTGACAGGCCACAAATTATACAAAAGACAAAATCTTCGCCCATAACAAATGTCGAACACTTAAAAAGTTTCTGTAGACTAATTAACGAGAAACACAAATGTTCTTCTCCATTACCCATTTGAATTTCTAATGGACCATCTTCATGTTGAAACTATATTCTCCTGTAACATGGAGTAGCATCAGCATATCGAAGTGTTCAGTCGACCTTCTCCATCATAACTGATGTGCTGCTGCTGTATGATTGTTCCTTATATATATATTTTCCCAAGACAAAATGTTTTTCACAGTTTGCACAGAGTGTAACACCAAGTAGGTTTAAACATCATTATATTGAAATTTTCCTCATTTTAGCTTGATTAAATCGAATTTACAAACACAAATATTGCTGTTCCAAACCTCACATTCCCTCATACCCCAAGGCAACATTTCAATACTGCTACTTCCTTGCATTTGCATGGTGTGTTGATTTTATTACATGTTTCAATCCATGTGATGGTGTTGTCATAAAATTCTCTTCTGAGTTTAGATTTAATTTGTCTAAATCCTGGTTACTCGATTTCTTCACTTCTGTTTTTAAAACATATATCCCATGACGAGAAGGGCAGTTTGCTGTTGGGTCTCATGTTAAAAACCGGGCAATCATCTTGGTCATAACACAATACACTTTCTTTGTATTTATTTCCTGCGAAACTTTGTGCAATGTTCCAATTTTCATGTTCTCTTTTGCTTGTATATTGGTTCTGGAATGGCTGTGTATAAGTCCTGCTGCCACATCCTTTGGAAGGGAGTCGCAATACATACACAGTCACACAGAGAGGAAAGTGATCTCAGGGAAGTTATCTTTCCTTCAGAAAGTAGGCTAAAAATTATACTTAGGCCTATGTAGGACCACCATCGTGTTATTAGTCAGACACGAACCACTTTCTGGCCCTTTAAAAACCGAATGTTTATTACATTGGTAGTGTGAACTATACACACAATGCGAAAGAGTAAATAACATTCTGCCAACATCAACGATATTTAAAAATGTTTAAGCAGCAGTCAAAAATTAATTAAAACAGTTAACTACAAATAAGTAGATAAATTGAAATGATTTGTTTATTTGTAAAATAAATTATTAATTAAATTATATTTACTATTGTAAACGAATATAAATATAAATTAAAGAATATAAGTTTGACATGTTCAATTTTTTGCTTTCTTTGATACTATACACCACCATTTACCACAATATGCTTCCCGAAGGGAACGCGCCTCCTTCCGAATTACCAGTCCATTGTGCTATCCACTACACCACTATAATCCTTGCGCGAAATGAACTACTAAAAAAATATTAGCTTCCATAACAGTTCACTATAATTTGTTGTATTCATTTACTATTAATACAGCATATTTCACTACATTTTAAATGTTCTTTATTTGGCTATCATTACATGCGAAATTCTTGATGTAGTTAAATGTCTTATCCATTTTGTTCAGTCAGAGCACACACTGCATAAAATCATGAGCAATCTCGCAGGGTAGTTTTCTCTCTCCTATATAAGTGAAACTGTAATGAAAACTGACACGTATTATTTTACACCAATTTTTATTCCAACTTACAGACAATCCACCAAAAGCCTACATATCAACATGCCAATTTAACTTCATTGTTAAAAATAATACATTATTCCCTATTAACTCCTTCCAACTTCACTCCTTACTTAGATGTTTTTTTTTTGCCTTATGTGATACAAATAAATTCATTGAAGTTCAAATTATTTTAAAGTAATTTATGCCTTTACACGCAGATCTAAATTTTATCTTGAAAAATCTGATTTAAGTTAATTAATTAAAACTTATTTTATACTAAGTGACTCCTATAAAGACAGTCAAATTTGGCCTGGAATGAATGATACATTAACGATAAATTGCTTATTGTATTCCAAAACACTGGCAAAATCTTTGGATTCCAACAAAACACATTTCCAACCTTACCAATCAAATGCCAGCAGTTAAAGGGGCTGGCCAAACGTAAGAATACCTACACGATACAACAGTATACATTCAAAATTTTTCTTTTATTTGATCATAAATACAGTAATTTTCATTGATGGCGTAATGTTGGTTACACGACATTGACTGAACTTAACAATAAGTACCATTTACTAACTGTTGTTTTCACATTGACACAAACCAACTTAATGAATTTCCAAGGGAAATTACCTCATGTATTGAAAAGCCTTCGTAGATTATAAAATACAAGAAAGGGACATTCATTTTTTCTTTTTTTTAACTTTTAAAACTATATTTTATAAGTGACATGGTTGGACAATTTTTACCCAACAAATGCATACATACTGTTACAATTTCTCTCTCTAGAAATTAAGTGGGCTGTACCAAGTTCGTTGAGGGATGGAGGTCTTAATCAAATAAAAGAATTAATTATAATTTCCTTATTTTATTTACAATAACTACAGCGAAATTCTCTGAACTCAAATTCTCACAATAAATTGAAATCACTTACTGTTCACAACTTACACCAATTAATAAAATTTATAATTACGACAAAGAAATCAATGAAATTAAATATTTAAAGATCTGTCCCAATACACAGTGTATCAACCTATTCAATTATTTTATCATTCATACATCCATATTTTACATTATGAATATTTACAATAAAATCAGTATTACTCATCCATTCAGTCCCACCTCAGTTCAGTCCATGTCCCGCCAGTCGCAATGTTCTAGAGTTCTCCAAGCGCTCTCATGCACAATAGGCTTCACTCGTCGGTTTCACACCCTCTCGTCTATTCAAGCCACTAACGCCTCACTCGCTGTCATCCTGCAATCTCCAGTCGTCGCCCACACTTCTCTTGGCTCGCGCACACTCGGCCAGGCGGCCTCCGTCCAAGACTGCCGGCCGTTGGGTTGCGGCAGTATGTATAGTGTCTTAGGCCGCCACCTAGAATCTTCCCCAACTCGCGTGATGCGTCGCGGAGGACTGAGGCGGCAGCCACAGTCTCGCCAGAACATTCTTGCGTCGTCGCTAAATGTATCGGAAACTCTAGCAGGCGAGAGGAGGTCTGTGACGCCAGCAAGTCTCGCCGCTGTCGGCATTCACGGGATTCCCAGAAGGGGAGAACAGGAGGCCGAGAGCGCATCGTTCCAGGAAGAGGGAAGGGCGAGGCGGGTCTCCGATAACGGCGCGGGGCAGCTGAGTCGACGCCAGCTGCAGCACGTAACAATACGAAATACCGACACTATGTTTTCTAACATGTAACGAAATATGACAAACCCCTTAAAAAAAAAAAGATATAGTTTTCGTTTGTTAAAAAAAAATACATGTTTTTAAAAAATATACGAAATTATTGGTTTACTTCATCAGAAATATAGTAATTTTCACTGTGAGCATGATGTTGGTTACACAATGTTGTTCATGTTCGAGTTACCAAACTTTGTGTTTCCAACATCTCTTCATCATATAACCAAATAAACATATTTAAGCAAGAAAGGGCCATTGTTGGCTTTGCAAAATGCCTTTCATAACTTGACATAAGCTGTTGGTTGCACAATGTCGACCCAATAGAAAAATTCGCAGGCTACCATTTTATCAACCATCAACCAACCACATTAATGTTTAAGAAATTGTATTTGCAATGTGTTCTGTAAGTTTCAGAGTCAGTGGCTTCATTTCCTGAGGAGCGCTAAGTAATCTCGTAACATTTTCGCGGTAGCAAATTTTCGTTGGCATGTTATATAGATCCTACATAGTATTAATGTTTGCATGTTTCAGTCCAACATGTTCTTAGTCAAACTTTTCAACCAAATGCTAATCGTTAGGCCAACGTGGATATTAATGTGGGGAGATCTGGGCGGCTCTTAACATTGAGGTCTTAAGAGCCGATTAGGGTGATTTGAGGGGAGTACAGAGCAGCACTGGAATGAAGGGGCGAGGCAAAACGGGAGATCCCCGAGAAAATCCGCCGACCAGCGGCATCGTCCGGCACGATTCCCACTTGCGAAAATCCGGAGTGACCCGGCCGGGATTGTATTGTAAAGGGCTTTTTAACGTCCCCTGGTTTCATGCTTGAAAGCTTAGCAGGGGACGGCTTGCTAACCTAACTTAAATTAAAACCCATGCCTTACCCAGGATTCGAACACAGAACCTCCCGCACCCCAAATCGGTTGCGCACCAACCGACTGCGCCACGGGAGGTCGGCCTGGGGATTGAACCCGGTTCGCCTTGGTGGGAGGCGAGCAGTCTAACCGGTCAGCCACTGTGGCTCCCCATTCATGTGAACCACACATTTTATGCTCACATTCTATACGCAGGTGCCTCATTACATACACGAACAGAGCTTTACTAATACCATTGGCTGTTAGCGTACAGAGTGACGATAATGCATCCCACAGCAGTGATGGGATAATCGGTTGCAAAAAAAAATCGAATATTCGATTTTTTTTTTCGAATCATCGAATTTTTAAAACAATTTGATTATTCACGATTTTCAGCTGTTTGTAATTAAACCAAATAAAACATTGCAGACACCAACATGTTTCACATTTATAAAAAAAAAAAGAAATATATTCTTGAAACGACGAATTTTCGAACTAGCAGAAATAATAAAAAATAAACGGAAAAATTTTTGGAGTTAATATTTTTTAACGAATGTATAGAAATTTACAGTATTTGCGGTCAATTTTTATGTATGGATTAGAACAAGACAATCGATTTATTTTACCGATTATTTATTCGATTAAAAGAATATTCGTAACCGATTAATTCCAATCACAAAATTATGCGATTATCCCATCACCACTCCACAAGGTTTAAGCGGGCAAGGTGCGTGTTGCCGCCGACTCCCGCCGGTCGGCGCGAGCGTCGCGCGCATGCGCTGTCCACGGGAGCGCGTGCGAACGAAGCCGCGCCGATGGTCGAAGCGAGTCAGTTTGCCCGCGGGACTCCGGTGGGCCGCACGAGCTCTGTACCGGGGGTGATAAACGTCGCGGGTTCGAGTCACGCGCGAAGCCGTCGGCGACGCTCTAAACGGCTTTCGGCTTGTTCGGGAGGGCGATGGAGGCTGCGACCTAGGCCGGACACGACCCACTGCTGGAAGATCCTCCCGACCGGACGCTTACCGAAGTTATTTATTTATCTGTCCTATCGGACGGTGGTTGGCTGTTTCGACAGCCATGGGACCCGGCCTTCTAGTGCGGGTGCTAGGCCTCATGCTGAGCGCTGTACAACTGTTGCACGTCACCGGTGAGTGCCGTATAAAAATTTAAACTTTTTATACTACTTACTGACATTGTCCATGCATGTTCCAAAGTTGGCAAGAACAAAGTGCAATCATTATAGGCTGTTCACGATAAAAATGAGCAATTTTGTAAGCCCTGCCGTAGATCTACTTGTATACTCGTTGCGTTTTCTTCCGCCTTATGTAAAAATAATATTGCCATGGTCCTCATCACTTTATTCATGCGTCGGTCAAACGAAACTGAGAAATTAATTTAAAAAAAAAAAAAAAGGCTTTTTAAATATGCTTATATTTACAGTTCGATGCATAAAAAAACCGAAAACTAAAGAAATATTTTAAATGATCAAAAATGATTACCTAACACTTTTTATTCGACGTTAAGATAAGGAACTACTTTCCATCCATCTTACCAACTTTAATGGGCGAATATCATTTAGTGTGCCCATTAAAATATATGCATGCAGGGGCTGTAACTTTTTCCAGTTTCATTTCTGAAGTGCTCACTTTATCGTGAACAGCCTTTAATTGCATCATTCTTTGCATTCCAGTTACAACAAGATTTTGGATTTTTCTAATAATAACTGTTAACTATTTTGTGAAAATAAAGTTGGGCTGTTAACAGGAGGAAATTAATATTAATACATAGTTAAAATGGCTCCTGCTATCTTAACAAAAGCTATATTCCATCAGTCTGCTAACAGTAATAAGAGAGTTATTGCAATCATAATAATGGGCCCTGTTAACTAACTATATATATATATATATATATATATATATATATATATATATATATATATATATATATATATATATATATATATATATATATACACGTAGTTGTAATTTATAAAATATTGCTACTTTTGCACTGGAACTCGGTGTTTGAGCTGGACGAAGGTGCAGAGAAAGAGAATATACCTGAAAATGGCAAAGTAGATACACGTGTGTGTAGTTTATACTAGTGCATAAAGTTTCTCAGTGAATAGTTTCTCGTGTGGCCCACGGCCAATAAATATGAAGAAGTGGGTGCGGGGGGAGTGGGACTTATCCCGCAATTCGACAGTTCCCTCCCCCTAGAACACTTTTGCATATTTCTGTGAAATTATAGGCAAATATTCTCCTAAAGAGAATTTTTTCAGTACACTGAGAGAAAAGTCAACAAAATATTTTTTTGTATAGTGCCTCAAATGTATATTTATTTGCCCCAACAAAACTTGAAAAGCAGCAAAATTAATTTTGTTTATCAAGCAAAATTCACACGTGAATTAACAATATCTTTGTTTAGGACTGAAAGAATCCAGACTTTCAACAAAATATTTAGTTGAATCAGCTGTGTGTGTGTGTATATATGTGTGTATATGTGTGTGTGTGTGTGTGTGTGTGTGTATATATATATATATATATATATATATAATTTGTTTGGCAACTCGTTCGATTGCCTTCGTTCGAAAATACGGCTCGAGACTATTTGTATCGGGATAGTAACGGTGCTTCATAGTGCCTTTATTTGTGCTTAATAATGGTATAAAAATCTTAATATAAAAATTTCAACAGGAAACTAAAAAGTAAAGATGCAAAACTTGAAATATTTATTTGGACACGTCGTCCATTATTTGAAATGTATATATTCAAAAAACATTCTTGTTTCACCAGTTGTAATTTTAGCTGAGGTTACTAGGACGTAGCGCGTGGGCGTAAACGATCTTAGTTCGGATCCCGGTCGAGCTACCCGACTTTGTTATATTAGCTAACAGAAACCGTATAATTTGAGTAGTGCCGAACAAATCTTAATTGCGCCAACTAAACATCTGTTTGGGGCAGAAAAATATGAACAACAAAAGTAATTTGGTTTCAACAACAAATAATTTCATTCTCCCTATACAAACAATTAATTTGGTTGCTTCAAACAAACTTTGTTTGATTCAAAAAAAAACCTTTTTCGCATTATAATACCAAATTTCACTATATTTGAATGGCAGGGAAACAAAAAACAAAACATTATTGTATATTACACAAATATTAATGTACCTAATGGAGAAAAATGGAGTAATACAATTTATGCATGGTTCTAAGTAGAAATAGCCATTTGAACACCTCTTCCTAGATATGTAAGTGTATGCCCCACTCAGTGTCTCAAATGAAATGATAATATTTGGCCAAGTATTTTGCGATTTGATAGTATGAGCAGGTTCTGAATTTGATTACGATTCTTCAGATGCATATTTTTGTATAAAGCATTGCATTAGACAATATATAAAGACTGAAACTCACTTCTTATTACATTATCAAATGCTGTACATAAATAAGTTCACAGCGGTATCAAAACATTGTAACCTTGTGACAGACGAAATACTTTGAATACAGAACTAAACCTTAACAGTTATCACTTTGTATGCTTTGACAACATTACGATTTACAGAAATAATACTGCGTTTTTTAATCCACTATTTTCTTGTATGCAATAGCTTAATTTTAATTATTTACGCACATACGCGTCAATAAGCACACGAAATAAATATTTCTCGTTCAAATTATGCTAAAAGAAAATTTTGTCAACTAATTAATTTCTGTAACTTGTACATTATATTTACGTGCTTTCCCGGACTTGAAATACTTAAACAAAGTCCACAATTTTCATAACTGATATTTTCGTCGTACCTGATGACGTAACGTAAACCTCGTATGAGTAAAAGAAAAGTGACTTTAAATTTTTGTTGCTGATTGAAACCAAAACGAAAGACAGAAAATGAATCTGTATCAACTAACCGAAAAATCAACATACGGAATAAATAAAGATTTCTAGCGCGAATTTTCAATTTTTACAGGTGAAATTTTTAAATACTTTGTATTCTACTGATAAAACAAAACCACATAGTCCTGTGTATTGCATATATTAATTATTTTTAAAGCAGATACAGAGGGGATTTTAGTTTATTTTTAAGGAAATACTTAGAAAATTAAGCTGTCTGAAGAATTATATTGGCTACGTAAAAGTTTGCAGAATACACCAGTTCAAAATAAAAGCTATTAATTAAATTTGTAATTATTTCTTATTGAATTGCAGGTGATAAAACCGTTCCTGGCGACCAACTGTGAAATTTCTGAATAAACTCGGAGTTTTTTTGAACGTGAATACGTCTTAAAATATGCTACCATAGTGGGAGGCAATCCAGAAAACCAAATGATAACAAAATCGGGGGATACAGTTTGGCATTGTAGCTCCGAATCTATCGTCTACATTAAAATTCAATTACACTACTCGATTGCCAAAGAATCAAAGAATATGCGAAGCACCGTGTGCGCATTGTGATGGGAAAGGGGGGAGGGGGGAGATGCGCCGCAATTTTGAGTTCGTTTCACCGCGTCTCCTAATTTCCGCATAGTATAACATTTGATATGGAGGAGTTACGAGGCTCGATTGAGTTTCAATCTACAGCTCTCGTCAAGATCAATCGACCGTGTGTATAAAAACATTTGTGTGGCGTGGTTATGGTGAAATTTAATGCGTTTAATGTAAAAAATAAAGAAAACTTAAAATCATTTCGGCATATGCTAGTCAAAAAGCCAAGTAGAAATATACAAATCGTACATGGTTGGAAAGAGCATCTCAAAAGCAATCCAGTGATACCCATAAAACCCCGTATGATCGAGTGAAGCTGTGCTGGGAACGTAAAATAAACATCAAGGTGTCTGAGCGCGTCAACGAAGACGTAAGTATTCATGCAAAACAAACAGCCGTGTCCCCAAAACAGCCGAACGCAATTTTTTCTGTCTGTTCCCTTCGACATAATTGCTGATTATTCGCACCATAAAAACCGCGTGACTCGGTTATTTACACACAAATTATCTTCTGCACATGCCATGTGGTCGGTCCGAAACAGTTAAAGGAATAATGAATATTCGAAAAGAAATAATTAGTAATATTTCTTTAAGAACTTGCATGGTTGGTTTGACCGTTTCCACGTGACGTCAAGCAGTGGCGGATCGAAATGGGAGGAGCTACGAGTGCTTAAACCTCTCCCTGAGAGCTGGATTTTTACCATGGATAAAATGACATAATCGATGACGCTAAAGTACACGATTAGTATCGGATAGGGTATTAGAAAGGGCTTAATAACATGCCCCGGTTTTATGCCTGAAGGCCTACCTGAGGGCGGCTTACAAACTAACGTTTGACTTAACTTAAACTAACCACCGCAGACCACGGGAGGTGGTAGGCTATATTATTAGTAATGCAGTGTTATCATATACTACAGTAGCAGAAAATTTCAAAACGTGTTCAGCCAGCATATTCATTTAGTACCGATATTTATATGTAACACTGAAACTTAATACTTATTCGGTAAGCATGAATTTTGAACATATTGCACAAGCATTGCCCCACAAGCAGCCCCCTCCGAGATTCTAATATCCGCCACTGGCTTCAAGCAAGATCTAAGCTGGAGTTTAAAGTCTCGTCGTTACCTAGTCTCAGTGGCGGAGGTTTGTAGGTTGTGTGATATCGAGTTTCCTGGTTCCAGTACCGTGTAGGGTAATCGGTGGTGTAGTGGTTAAACTACTAGCCTCCCACCTAGACGAAACAGGCATGTAGGAATCGTGCCGGACGATGCCGCTGGTCGGCGGGCTTTCTCGGGGATCTCCCTTTCCTCCTGCCCTTTCATCTCGGCTCTGCTCCATACTCACCTCAATCACTCTCATCGGCTCTCAAGACCTCGCTGTTAAGAGCCGTCCAAATTTCTTCACTCACGAGAACACTTCACGCCATTATTCATATTATATTCAAATATATATGTGCTGTGTATGGTGTAGAATTAGCATACGCAACAATGGGACAACACATATAACACTTGAGTGACCAGGCTGCACAGCTGACTTGCAATAAATCAGTGGGAATGGATGTGATCTTACCTAGGCTGCCTCTGTATAATTGCCCGGTGCAGTCCTGGGTCGGTAGGGGAACTAGTTTAATACCTTTAGCACTCTCTATAAACTAGCATTTGGCACGTACATCATTTATGTACGTACATCAAATAAGGCAGACAATTGAAAACTCTAGTATACACATATGTAAGATCCTGGGTAAGAAATAGGCTAACTTGACACTACAGTAGAGAAAACGACAAAACATATACGCCCTTTGAATGAATTTCATTTATTATACTTTTAATTTCCTTTTGTATTGTAATTGTTTAAATCAGAACTAATTAAAATCCTGGTGGTAATATGAGAAACTATAAAGACCACACACTATCCTAACAATGCTAAAAGTGGTCATGCCTAGCCTACTTGAACCCTTTTACGGTTACGTGACATAGCTTGCCAGAGTCTGAATATATTGGTTTCAAAATAAAATTAGATATACTGTTCTCTGTAGTAAATATTACGTTAAAACAAATTGTGTTCTCACTAAACAGTCTAGCTCTGGTAGAAACTACTCTTATCACAGGTTTTGCAGAGGGCGTATGTGTGCTGGAAATTTATGTACTTATAAAAGTCAAGATGGCGTCGCTTGTGTACAGATGGTAACGGACATCGAGCTCACTCAAGCTGCAAATAAAATTAGGTCCAGATGAAAATGTCAGATCGTTTTGGTAGGACTTATCTTTTAATCACCAAGCGGATTGAAAGTAGGATTCTCTTGCAGGATTTGGCGTTGTAGGATTAAGGTGGAGATACGTGAAGCTCCGCTCTACACGTACGTAGACCGCGTGTTTAAACTATGTAGCTCTTGACCACTTAACCTCGCGAATGGGCGACCATTGACGCAAGCTACACTGCTGGTTACAAGTTTACTTAAAAGTTCGTTCAGGGACACGTCTACACACCCTAAAACTAATTTAAAGTCCTACCTCTCCGTCCACTTCAGACGGGAGGTTCTGCCCTACGTCTGACGTCGTTGGAAGCTGCTAGCGAAGAGAGCGTTAGTCTCTGCAGGCTAGCTTAAGGGGGCATATAGCGCCAGCCAATCAACAATCAGGATTTAAACCTGCGGGCCAATTGGGATCAAAACTATTCAAACCACCCACATGAACCACTTCTGACGACCTAAATGAAGAAAAACCAAAGAATACGTGATTTCGAAACTGAGAAATAATACGATAAAAAGTAGAAAGACTTACAAAATTGAGATCACACCAAAATAAATATAAATTTTATAAAAATAAATACACAATGAAAAATGAACAAGGCTATTAAAATTACACATAATTATTATTGCCACCACACATCTAAGTTTTAAAAATCTTACATGTAAAGAAAAATAAAATTAATAAAAATAAATAAAATTTACATAGGCAGTTGAAATCATATAAGTGACATGTGCGAAAAATATTACCTTAATGCTTGCATGACAATATGTGTAGCAATTAGAACAGGAAAATTATTATAAGTTAATTGTATGCATAAAAACCCTATTTTCTTGGGTGTTACATTGCACTTCTCAATAAGGCAAGTTTTAATTGATGGCTGTAATTTGTAATATTACAAATATAGGTTTTGCAGATTTTGTTAAAAAACTTTTTGTAGTTTTACAAAGCATTTTCCTTGAATCTAGGTTTCCAAGGATTATTCTTGTAAAATTACAAAAAAAAAAAATTGGGTATCTATATCATACATGGTGACTGAGAGGCTCAAGCTAGTGCTTGCCGAAATTTTATTTTATAAACACAGCGGTAGGCGATGTTAAACTTTCACACTCTTCGTTCGCGGGAGAAAATATTTCCCATGTAAAAAAAAACCTCGAACTTCTCTTTACAGTATCTGACGTCACCTACCTGAGGAGACAGGTGTCGCGAGCCTCTGAAACGTGTGACATTACGGATTCTGGAACCAATCGATCTCGTCTACCACGCGTTGACCAGTCGCTGCTGACATTCGGATAAGTGGAAGATAGAAAATTTCCTCTATTCCAGTTCACGCATCCTATCGAACCGGCCAACAAAGAAACGCCGTGCAGCGAGAAGGCGTGGAATAAATATTTGTCGTTTGGAAACCTTTGCTTCTACCCAGTTATTGTCACTGGTGTTGAATACACATTTCGTTGCGACCCAAGAGGCACAAAGCTTCCCCTTAAATAAACGAAGAAAAACCATGCTTTGTACTTTATCCATGCCTTTGTCCAGCAGACTACTGGGTGGGTGTCCTAGAATTGATTATCCATGTTTAAGGCTGTGCAATACAGGACATGTTAAAATATTTTGGGGGGTTTTCAGTAATTCGTATTTTAGTTCTGAGACAACCAGCATTCGTGACTTTACGTTAAGAGGTTAATAGAAAATAAAATTAAATAAAATTTACGTCAAGAAATTTAATCTTTTACAATAATGTTACATATGCAAACCATAATGCTACCGAAATGATAGTAATTTACTCATGTTAAAATTTTGTAAAACAGCAATAACGTTTTTTTTATTAGACTAATCACCTCTTACCTTATGTACAGAGGCCCGGGAATTTTTGGAGTTTAAGAGGTGCTAGGATAAACTTAACATCTGTACTTCCTTGTTAGTTTTGCGACTGAGCCACTCATTTCCTTACACGTCTAGCAGAACTGTAAACCGGTAATATACTTTGTTACGAGCTAAGCGCGCTCATAAACTAGCACGTTAATTAGGTATCGAAGTAGGAAGCAGGATAAGTTAATAAGAAGGTTAATTTTTTTATGAGTAACTAAAGTATTTTACTAGACATCTCGAACAGATGCTCATTGTTACCAGTATACAGACAAGCAGCCAAGGGATGAGAAGGAGGAAGAGGAAGGTTTAACTTAGAGAGAGAAAGCAAGGTTGAGAGGGAACTCAGACCAGTCTCGCACCCTGTACAAATTGCTCCAAGGTCGGACGTCTCCACACCAGGGGCCTATTTCATAAAACGACTGTTATTACAAGCTTTTAATATAAAACTTCTAGAAAGGAAACAAGAAGTTCCAAAATTTATGTTTCATAAAGAAAGAAAATCGTTTCATTTCATAACAATTAACAAACTCTTTATATTAGTTTCCTACTCCTAATACAGGTATATTTTATAAGTGTATTGTTTCATAAATATAGGAACTCATTAAACACATTAGCAGCGTCAGTAGAGGGAGCGGCGGATTACTGGGCCACTTGTAGAATGACATGTGGATGGAGCAGATAATCGATTATTAGATGTATCGATATATCGACTAGCAGATAAATTGCCGATTAAAAAAATCAAATTAATAAGTGTAGTTTTTCAAATCAATTAAATAATTCTTTAATTTAAAAAAAATATTGTTGAATGAGATTTTTTTGTATTTCGTGGTTGTTGAAAGGGTTAGGGGTGATATTGGTGGAGCAGCATCTATGTGTTCTGTGTGAATTGCTGGAACCGACTGACCAGAGGGGAGGGTTGTAATTGCTTATATAGGAGTTCATGTTGATGTAATACTGCTATAAGTAGCATTATTAATTGTGGATGGAGCGAGAGCCAGCTGCGGGTTCCTGGACCACAAGGCGATTGAGGTGTAGATGGAGCGAGAGCCAGCAGCAGGTTCCTGGACCACTTATCTGGGAAAAGGCCTATATGTAATCCCATAAGATTAACCTGGCGGGAATTTATGGACCACTTAGCGAGTGAGGTGTGGATGGAGCGAGGGCATGCATGTCACTTCTGGACCACTTAGCGAGTGAGGAGCAGATCATCGATTGTTCAATTAATCAATTATGAGCGAAGGCAAGTGTGTCACTTCTGGACCACTATAATTTATGTTCAATTAGCCAACTGCAATAAGTACGAATAATTATAAAATTACTTTAATCACGGGATAACCACACACAACATTAAATCGAACTAATATAGACACAAGATATTAAAAATTGCTTTAATCATGCGATAACCACGAGACAAATTCATTAAAACGACTTACCCCGAACATGACAGAACTGAACACAAAATATATATTAATACTGCAACTAATTCCGTAAAAATATTTCAAACACCCGAATAAATGACACGAAAAAAGTTAATCACACAAAACAAAATTCACATGGTCAAAATATGCAAAATTGTTAATGATTAGATTGAACACACAAAATCCTACAAAAAACTCTTTTTATATGAACACATGAAAAATATATTTTACACTCACCCAGGAACAAAATAACTGTAGCACACTAAATTACTCACTTATTTGCCACAAAGCCAGGTGTGATAAATTCACAAATCAATAAGAACACACAACTTACAATCAAAATTAGAACTACAAGGCCAGACAAGCTAAACATCTCCCCCTAATTTAATGATCTCCCACACTGATCTATGCAGCCGAAATCTCCAGGTGTCATAAAAAATTTCCCCCTGACAAAAATCCCCTCCAACACTGACATACACATATATCAAGTCGCACATAGTTCACCCTCATTGGCTCTGAAAACTCGCATTACGAAATGTAAATATAAATGATCACCCAAACGTCTGTTCTTAAAAACCCATAAGTATAATCATTCCACAAACACGTCTTTCACTAGCTCATACGACCGTCACAATCGTTCGCCTATTGCGAAAACCCAACACACATACTTCGTTATATCATACATTAATATGCAGTACTGCTGCTCTTACAAAAGCATATGCTGGTGGATCATTTCTGTCGCTCCGATGCTCGCCTAATGCGAAAGCATTATGCACTCATTTCCCGTATATGAAAACTAATAAAAACATTTCAATTAAATTAAAGCCTAATAACTATCCGAACACGTGAGAGAAAACTGTATGGGAAGTGATCACTGTTCAACACCTTGCATTACCCAGGCAGCTCGCCTGTTCGGATAGAACTAACCTCCTACTAAACCAAGCAGAATGTGAGACTCGCCCTTTACACTGCGCAAGCCACCCCACCGACACGGTCTCCCGACACTGTCAAAGGAGCCGCTCCATTATTTCATGCCTCAAGACAACAGGGGGGAGATGGTAGGGCGAGTTTGATCCTCACCTGTAGAGACAAACCTGCCTCTGCGAGTAACTTGTAAACGCCACAGCCCAAGTGAAGTGTAAATGGAATTTATTCTCTAAAATATTAAATGTTAATGATACAATTCAGACCAAAATAATTTTCTGGAATTGAAGAAAAGGGTCTGAACATTCCGTTAACATATAATTAAGAGTATCCTACAAGTTGTTATTTAAAAACCCACGAACTTAACTGACGCTCTTATAACATTAAGTTAAAAATATTGTTAAAATATACTTTCAAAAAAATTATAAAGTGTTCAGAATCCAAAAAAAAAATCTGTCCTTCTTACTAAAAACTATATGGAATAACGTGCATTTCAAATCAAATTTCACAATTCAAACTCGAATATGTAAAACCTGCATTCTAAAAATTTCACTGCGAGAAGTATAGTAACGAATATTACTTCCGCACAGGACAAATACATCAAAAGGGATTTCATTTTGTAAAACATAGACATGTTTACAAAAATATGTAGACATCTTTGTTATACAGTAGATATTTTAAGTACTTTAAACTAACGTTTCCAATAGCCAGAGTGCTTGGTGTTGCGGTTTACCCCTTTACAGGATAATCAACATATATTTCATACGATTTCTCAAGATTCTCCCATTTCATGTCATAATATTGACGTTAGTTTACATTGTAAAAACTGTTTCAGAGACGTCTCTCAAAGTTTTATTTAGAAACAGTTACAAAACAAATTGTGTTTAATTAGATATAAATAGTATGTTACAGCATTTCGTTGTAATTTATACAGACTTTGTGTATACCGTCCATTTAAGCATATATATATGAAGAAGAATAATATCTCTTCACAGCAGTCATCAGCCATTGTAATGTTTTCTTTTGTATGTTATAGTAAAAAAATAATCATAAATTTGTAATTCCTTTGAAACTTGTTAAAATTAATATTTTTTGTTTGTTTGTTGCCAGCTAGTGAGACTTGCTCTGCGGGGCAAGAGTCAATTTACCTGGAGATGTCCCAAACCACTTTCCCTTTGGACAACTGTACCATATCTCACCATTGTGTGCGTGTGTTTTCTCAAGTTCAGCTAACCTTTCAAACTGCCTCTCATTCCTTTCCTTTCATAGTTCATTCACATTATTTTCTCAAGATCCTCTCTCATTCCATTACTTTTCACAGTTCATTCAATTCTCGATGGCTTCCATTTTCATACTTGTTAGAGTTCACATCGTGTAATAATATATAATCTCACCCACAAATTACTCAAACAGAAAAAAAATATTAAAAATGTGACAAAAGGAAATAAAACTACTAATTAACAAGTCATGCAATTTCTTTCACCATTAAAATTTAATTAAATAATTTTAAAAAATCCTTAAATTTAAATTCACAACTTTTCACAAAAAATATTTACAACTTCACAAACTTTTAGAACAAAAGTCTTATACAACAACAAAACAATCAGATATTTACTCAAATCACTTCTCACATTGTCTCACTTGTTTTCAAATATATTTAAAAAAAATTAAAATCATCACAATCACATTAAATGATTTAATCATTCTCTTCACAACCTTTCACAAATATTCTAACTCTTCTTTAAAAAAAGGAAATAAGTAAGTCTTCTAAGAAAAAAACCTTTCAATTGTGTTTAAACTTTGGATTTAAAATTAAACGCCAGCTTTTTGGGATGGGAGGATGAAAGAGAGGCAATGGCAAACCAGGAGGAGTAGTGACAGGGTTGTAACAGATTATCGGCGGAGATGCTGTGAAGGCTGATGGAGGTGGTAATTGTTCATAATTTAAAAAGTTCAAATAATCAGAAAGCTTAGAAAATAATGACGATTTAGGAGGAGATAAGTTTCTACAGCTCAAGTCTAATGGCTTACAACATTTGCTCTTCTTGATATACTCGTGTTCGGATTTTGGAAGCCATAAATCAAGAACTTCATCATACCTTGAACTGTGAGCTAAGGTCGTTACATGTGTTGAAGGTGCCGGAGGTGCCGGAATCGTCATCACAGGAGATGATGCTGGAGGCACTAAGTCAATCTTCGGAGGTGGCTCTGGGGGCACCGAGATCGTCATCGCATGGGATGGCGTAGGAGGTGCCAAGTCCGTCCTCAGAGACAGTGTTGGAGGCAGCCTCATCGCTCTTGCTGGAGGCAGCATCATCACTCTCACTGGAGGCGGCATTGGAGATGCCGACTGTGCTGGAGATACCGACGGCGCTGGAGATGCCAATGGAGTTAGCGGAAGAGCATCAAGACTCAACCAATCATACTACAGAAGTTCTTCCTCGAGAACGTGGGTAGACAAGCCTGCAAAGTATTCTTGGTAAAATGGCAACATATAGAAAAAGTTATATGTTCCACGAACACTAGATACACAACCACTGGAGGGGTGTAAAGATTAAACCACTCTATTTACAAATTTTCAAACTGCCAGGTTAATGTGCAGGGAGCAAGATTCGTCCCTGCATCCCAGCAGAACCCCCTCCACAGAAATACACATCCCTCCAAACACATTTCCATATATTGGCGTGTATTGCAACATTAAGAGCAAGAAAGGCATACCATTTTGCTAGGCTAAGTCTACATGAAGGGGAAGGATGGGAATGTGACTGCCGCTGTTTACCATACACAAGGATTTCCACACTCACCTCAGCAGGGTCATTGTCTGCACAGCAGGGAGCGGACTGTGTAGGGAAGTGTGCAAAAATTTATGAGTTCGGCTAAAAATGTCGTTGGTTTGCTGGACAATGCTTCCCTCACCCCACTGTTCATCATCGACATGCCTCTTTTGCATGCTGTGTCCTTCCATGAGTCTGCTGGTCTCCCACGACTTCTTTCACGCAGTTCCGACAGCCTTGCTTTACCGCGAACATCCCTCCTTCTCAAAACCACATCATCTACATACCTGGCTCTACACAGGAGACTTTCTACGAGCATGTTCACACCATGTTTACTAAAAAGAAAAAACACCTCCTCATGGCTATAGGAAATACTCTTGCGCAGAAGACGTTTCTCTGTTTACACAGGTATTTACTGCGCTAAATATTTACACATTTTGTTATAAGTTACATTCACCTAAACTGATTTCACAGTATAACAGTATTATTTGGTGCAACAATATATTATGACAGTCATTGGACTGAGTGAACGACAATTACTTGAGAGCCGATGAGGGTGATGTGAGGGACCAGTGCTGGATTACATATCTTCTTATAGACACTAAGTTGGATTACTACTGACCAGCGGTGAACAGGTCAGTATTGGGAGATATGCACATCCATTTTTGTTATTAGTTTTGAAGTATAGCCGCTACCATGAGCACAAAATTCTTAAAGTCTGCATGATATATACACACACACACACACACTAAGAGATATTGGTCGGGATGATGCCGTTGTTATATTTAGCAGAGGCTTCCTACATTTGTGAAAAATCTTTTAAAGTCAATATCATTATCTGTTTGATTGTTATGCATCCTAGCATTTGTCAGTCTGCCTGCAAAAGCTGTGCTTAGTTTTTTGTAATTGAGGTGGGGCAAAGTGGTAAGCGATTTACTTCCCAATCCTGTATAAATGTTGCGACATTTTGGAGGAAATAGAGTGGGTACAGAAGGAAATTTTAAATGTGGTATGGTCTCTTGAACTGAATGCAGAGCCAATTGAGGAGCCTGCGGAGTCGATTGCGGAGACTGTTGAGCTATGCAAGGAACCTGAGGAGCCTGAGGAGTTAACTGAGGAGCTAACGGAGGAACTAAGTGAGGAGCTAACTGAGGAGTTAACTGAGGAGCCATCTGAGAATATGGTACTGTTTGCATAGAATCAGTGTTGCAAGTTTTACAATGTCTCATAAAATTATCACTCCAAGAAAACTGTCTCTGGTATAAATCACACTGAAACGGCTTTCTTGAATTTTTCATACCACAGCTTCTTCTTTATTGTCGTCATAAGTTCGGCATAGTTGTAAATTCTATCCCACAGAAACGACACAGTAAAGCCATCATTGTGTCCATACTCTTCCAAGTCTAAAATGGAACTGAAAGATAAAAACCTTCTTTGGTCAGTTGTATATAATTCGAGGAATTATAAATTCTATGAAGCAATTGGAGTACATTAGTCTTTTGAAATGTATGTTTAATACTTTCAAAACTTAATGGCTAAATGTGCGTAACTAATATTACGTAGTCAGAATATGGAAATATTACAATTCATGTATTTGTAAAGTCAGTAAAACACAAAGTAAAAGTAGTTTCAAGCCATTTATTTTGCTACAAAGAACTTTTCATAACAATAGATGTATACAAAAACATGCATTTGCATTATTTCTTCCCTTTGACAATATTTGTAGTATTTCCATCTGTTTGATTGTTTTGCAGATGTATTAAACAGTCTGGTAAAAGTGCGAATACATTTCTTCGAAGTACACAGAACATTTTAAAAGATCTGAACAAGATCTTAATACAATACAATTTTTCACCCTCTAATGTATATTGGATGTTTTTTGAAATGAAAAAAGAGTATCCAGAAACTCAAATTACAGTTGAGTGGAAAAAAAACACTAAAACTGATACTTTCCAAATCATTCTCTAAAAGGTTTACTCCAACATGCAATTAGATTAGTAACATTCAATTTATACTTTGATTTTTGTATGCACTAGCACAGGCCTTTGTTCTTGTCTTGATCCATCTTTACAAAGTATAGGCTTGCACAAACCAATTGCTTTTATATACTAAATTCCATTCATTCCAGATAATACCTTATCACTTGTATAATATCCCCAGGTGACTCAGGGGTAGAATCATCATAATCTGTTTCAGTCCAGTCAAACAGCAATAACATTTTAGCATTAATTTAGAGTTTTCCTCTGCAGATAAGAATTTTGAATTAGATATGTATGCTTTACATAATTGTTTGAATGATGGGCAATTGTATTCTTTTTGAATATCAGTTACTTATACATTTCACATACTTTGGAAAATGCATTTTTAGTTGACACTAACAAAATACATTTCACAATTATCTAAATATTCCTTGCAAATATCTTCAATATGGTCATACTCCATACACCCACTTTCCCAGGTTAAACCGTGGAGGTGTTTGGATACCCATCTATTTGTTTTCTTGTATTTAGGACTTAGATATGTCCAGTGGAATGGTGGTTTGAAACTAAATACAGTTGTGTGTTCTTCCATGCCAGTGATAGCCAAATCTTTCATTATAAATTTTTCTGGGGATTGAAATCATTGGACATTGCAAAACATATCCTTGTAGCTGTGGTTTGTTGTCTACTGACTCAACTAATTATCTTTACCAGCTTATCTCTTACATTGTAAGTAGCCAATCTATCATGAATTATCAACATATAAGCTTGCATATTTTCCAGTATTGGTGTATTTGCAATAATTTCAATTCGTAAATCAATTATGCTATTGGTAATCATTTCATATTGTTTGCTTATATCAAATACAAACTATGTTCCTCTGGTTTTAAATGATACAGGTTCCAGGATTGGTGAGCTCATTTTGTTATAATAGATTTCCTGGAACTTTGAGTATAGATCATAGCAAAAAAGGAATTCCCCATTTCCCAAGTTCATATTTAAATCGGTATAGGGATAAGCCTGACTGTTTAGATACAGTAAAATGTTTTTCATATCATAGTTATTGAATACTGATCTATCAGCTTTTAAATTGTTTTGTTGGTTTGTTTGAAAGCAAATAACAACCAATTCATGGTTTCTCAACTGAAAACTTGATTTCACATACCAAATGACTTTTTGTGGTGTTGGAAGACATGGAAATGTCTCCAAAGGGCATGACCTTAATGCAATATCGAGATCCTTCCTTTTTTCGATATATTTTAAAAACTTTACTCTTTCACGGGTGTTAATTTCAGTATGTGCCATTAGGCATTCGACACTGTTTAATTCAAATAGTACACCTTTCTTGTAATTAGCCATGTCATATATAGTATTCAAATGTGTGTTACCAAATAGAATAATTTATTATTGTTCAGCATTTAACATTATATGTTAATACTCTTCAGCAAAGCTTGAAGCCATACTTAACATTTTAACAACTTTGTATTTTCCGCCTGGGTTTATTTGTGTATAAAATTATTAGCATTGCACCACCCAGCCATTAGCCCTGTATAATGATTGTTTTTAATTTCTTAGAGATATTGGTTTATCGTGGAAGTAATTCAAACATCCTGTGATTGGTCGATTTCAACACCATTGAAGAAGATATGCAATTCTATCGATTAAATGAAGTAATCTGTTTCTCACTATTCCTGTAGTTGCTGAATTAGTTGCATCAGCTGTGTTTTATATTGTTCCTCTAAACCTTAAACATGTTTTTGATGGTAATGTGTAAATATCATGATTTTGTATAGCAATCCTTATTTCCAATGGAAATATATACGATCCTGCTTGTAACAGCTCATATACATGTATTTCCATTTTGGTTATTACATCATCATAACTTATTGCTTCTTCAACATTGAGTTTGTTTTCCATTTATATTACATGTATATCCTAATTCCTTTAAAAACAATTTGTTGCCCTGTGGTAACTTTATGGGTATCTTATTTGAAATGATCATTTTATGCTCCTGTTTACGTCTTTAGTAAATACTTTATTAGAAATATGTTTTTTAGAAACATAGTTTTTAAATGAAGCACCTACTTTACAAGTGAGTTGACTATTATACACAATACCCATTTTGATTCTAATAAACACAGAATGCATGAGTTTATATAGCATTTTTTAAATGTAATCGAATGGTAATTTCTTTGTTTCTGAAATTAATTAATTTACCATCTTGATCGACAGTTGTAACAACTAATTAATCCACTCAATTAACTATTACTGGACGATATATCAATGTATTCAGTTTTCAATTATTTTGTATCCCGGATCCAATGCACACGTGAATTCATGTTCAGTGGTTGTCAGTTTTCCAATCAAATATGAACCACCTACAATATTAAAAATTATACAGCATACATTAACCCACAATATATTAACCTGTTTTGACTACTTGTGTAATTTATTCGCTGAATGTACTCTCCTTTTATTACCTAACATATATATAAATTGAATTGTCTTCCATGAAATCGATACTTATATTACTATACATCACAGTTGTTAACATATTTGGAATTCCACGTAATCGGAATTGTACATTTTCAGGTAATGTCGCTGTAATGAACTTTTATAAGTCATAAAACTAATAAGATCCTACTGGTATCACAATAGTAAACATTTTTTCACCGTTATTGAGTGTAAATGACTGATTGTGTATATCTATGTTTGGTATGTTATTGTAAATAACTGATTCGATTAGACTTATTTGCAATTCTCCATCCAACTCCAAAGCTGGGAAATATACCGACAGCAATTATAACGAATTTCCACTTAATATCAATGTAATTTCAGATTGCAAAACGTTTATACTAATATATTGACTTATATATCCTATTTTTATTCCAAAAATGTAAACATAAATAACCACAATTTATTGTATTTGGCAATTATTGTTTTGTAATTGTATCTTAATTGTTTGTTTTTCAAATAGTTCCATATTTCGATTGGACAGTGTAAATCACCAAAACTGTTGTAATACAATGATTGTTTTACGTTTTTAATTAATCCAACCCAATGTGTTATTTCATTTTGTTTCAAATCTAAACCAACAATCATACATTCGCGAATGTTTGGTTTCTTTGTTAATTCATCTCTCATATACACGCCTCAGAAATAGGGAATATCCAATTTTTTATAAATACATTAATGTCTATGTTAATGCACATTTGGAAGACTATTTAGGTCTTTCTGTGTTTCTTTCCACATTTGGAGTTTTTCGTCCTTGACCTACTTTGTATGGTTTAAGATACATTCCTTTACCACTTGATTTACTTGATATAAGAAGAGCTGAAACACCTCCCATTAAAGCTCCAAGAGCTGATAGTGTTGGAAATATTAATGGTAATAATCCACCTTTCTTTGTTTTCATTTCATTTTGCATTTTACGCCCATGCCTCATTTTTCCTTCACCTGCATAACTTTGTCAATGACCCAAGAGCATAGCTATTCACCTGTTGATGTAGATGGATTCTTCTTTATATTTCCTGCTTTATTGGCTAGAATTATATCTGCTATATGTTTTTCTTTCAAATGGTTTGTTCGATTGTATACTATATCATGGTCTTTACAAGTGTTATCCTAAGCATTTTTTCCTTGATCATTCCATGCCAGATGTTTTGTAATCATAGTTCCGGGTCTGCAATAATTGTATTTAGGTAAATGCAATTCAAATGGCAATTTGTTAATCAATGTATTCAATACTCCACATCCTTTTTGTTGTATTTAGTACGGGTTATTGTTTTTAACTGAATGCGAACCTATGAATATAGACCTACCTTTATAGCTTTTACATTAGTTTGTTACCTAATACTGTAGAAATGAAGGCTATAAAACAAAATATGCATCTACTGGTATATGTAAATACGAAATAAAACATAATTGAACAGAAACATGGTATTCTTTTACCTCCAAATATATGTTGTATAATAAGCGGTCTTTCTTCATGTGGAAAAAGTGTGTTATTATGTCACTGTTGTAACTTCCAAATGGACTTAAATTTGAAAACATATATGTGTTTTCTAAAACAGTACAACAAGAGAAACATCAATGATTAGCATCTATTTGGTTGTTAATTGAAGGAATGGGATATTTCCCTTTTACAAATAAAGAAGATATTGGGTCTCCAAATGAAGCATTACCCAATTCTGTATTTATATTTGATGATGTTTGGTGCCAACCGCAGGGTGAAATATAACAATACTTTAGTTTTGGTAGACATTCAAATGACGATTGTTTTCATCTAGCACAAAGTTATGCATGTATTCCAAAACATAATTAGTGTGATAATGCAAATATGGTAAAATGGTCAATAAAGTTTAAAGATATGTTTTTTTCTCTTGGAAAAATAAGTACAGTTTTCTGGTAATTATACCTTTGCTTCCCCTATATAAAGGAAGATATAGGTCTGGATTTGACAGTTTTTTACTTCCCGACGAAGAATAATGAGTATTTCAAAGTTTGGACTTAGTTATATAAAACACAATCATTACAATACCTGTTTAACGAGAAATCGCGATGGGATTTGTGATTTGAATGTACTATTTTACGTAATGTGGGTATAGCTGTAAAAGATACATATATGGTAAATAAATGTTACATGGAAGACTCAAACACCATTACCTAAACATAAGTAAATCGCAATCGACTGATATGCAAAATAAATTAATAAACATAATTGATCTATTACAAAAGTGTCTGCTAATATTAGTTCTATTTTGGAAATATTGGAAAATGTGATTATTGCATTGCAAAATATAGAAACTATAATGAACGAATGTTTGGAACATTAAAAAAATTTAATTATTGAAATGCTAAGTGCTAAAATTACAAAACAATTCGATACACATATGGATGAAATGATGCAATAAATAATTGTTGAATTGGTCAATAAAACATCTGCTTTATCTATGCAAACAGAATTGAAAAAGCAAATTGATGATTTGAAATCTCAAATAAACTATTTTAGTAGCGATTTGAGGGTTAAAACTGTGAGTAATAGACACACTTTTGAGTAAAGTCGATAAGATTTAAAAGGCACAAACTAATCGACCTAATACACCCGCTAAAAACCATCGATTCAATTTATACATAAATAGTTGAAAGGTAATGAAAACAAAGAAAAATGCCTGACTCTGCTTCAAAATTGCATAAAGTTATATCTGCTGTAAAGAGAAAATATTTACAAACTTAACATACTCGAATGGAACGGGCTGTTTTGATTTAAGAAATATTTAAACCTGTTACGAATAGCAAGGATGAATTACATTCCGTGCTAAATACGTTTAATGAACCATCAGTGGAAATTAAATCATAAGAACCTATAAAGAAGAAAAAGCTGTCTCAATTAACACGACTTTATTTAGCTACAAAAGACTTTTGGCCTATTCGCGATACATTACTTGGTATATTTAATCATGGAAATATGTGGCTTCTGGGAGATTCGGTAATTAAGTTTTTGCCTGTGAGTAGAATTCAAGTAAGTGATTATGTAACTGATGTTAGTGAAGGATTATTTGAATTATTATTTTAAAAAGTCTCAGATGGTTATTCTGATATAGATTTGGGGAAATTTAAGGATGTTGTTCATCGCACAAATGCAAATAAACATTTTGACAATGATGAAAATCATCTGTAACTACATTTATTAAGCAATATTGTTGGAAGTGGAATATATAAAGACAAAGTTGGCGATCTGTTTTCGCCTGTATATTGGAACAATTCTAACAAATTGTTCGAAAGATTAAAACTTCTCATTGCTTGGAGATTCTGGGAATAATTAACATATGAACGAAATTGTTTCTGTTATTGAAGAATTGACTGAAGATGGTTATATTACCAACGAAGTTCAGTAATATTGCTCAAGAGCTTAACACTCCTGCAAGGATAAACTTTCCTAGAAGACATGTTATTACTAAAGGCTAAAATTATATCTTTGAAGTAGATTTGTGTGAAATGACATTGCTTTTGAGATGCAATAAAGAAACAAATATATTTTAACCATAATAGACGGTTATTCCAAATATGTTTGGGGTATACCTGTCAAGAACAAGACAGGGAGACAGGTTAGCAATGCAATGTAGACTGTTTTGCGAGTAAGAATGCCAAATTCTCTCCAAGCCAACAAAGGAACAGAGTTATTTAACTTTTCTTTCCAGAAATTGACAGATTATGTTATCGATAATTATGTAATGTATTAAGACCTTAAAGACAGTGTTATCTAGAGGTTTAACAAGAACTTGAAACAGCTAATATACAAGCATTTCACATAGAAAGGCACATATTATTGGGTAGATGTTTTGCCTGAAATAGTTAAATGTTTTAATTCCAGATATCGTAGAACTATCGAAATGGCTCCTGAAAAGGTTATAGACAATAGATTTCTGAAAATTGTTTACAATAATGTAAAAGTGTTTGACAAGAGAAAGCCATTGATGCAAGAGAGAAGTTTCTCAAAAGTACACGACTCGTGTGAAGAATGAGGATCTTAAAAGAATGAAATAAAATAATTTGTAAATATTTTTATAGCAAATAAAAATATTTTATACAATATTTGATGTGTTATTCATCTAATATACCTACCAATATTGATGGGGATTAAATGTACAATTAGTTTGTAACTGGTCTTGAGAGCTGATGAGGGAAAGAGTAAAATATGTATTTATATTCATGTTAGTGTACTTTTGTTGGGCGGGGGAGGGGGTGCGGTGTAATGGCGAGTAGAATTTTATATTAGCTGGACGTTTGTTTAATTAAATTAAATATTGTGTTCAATTCGGTAATCACATTATTTAAAAATTTTTGGTTAAAGAATGTGTTTTTGCTTTTGTTGATTAAAGTGGAGATAAGTTACTTTTCTAAGAAAAACCGTATCAGCACACAATTAAAATTTGTTTAACGAATTTGTTTCAAGTGTTTTGGTTATTGATTCGTACTTATTTCATTTGGCAATTTGAACATAAATTGTAGTGGACTAGAACATACCTGCATGCTCCTGCTCCATCCACACCTCACTCACCTAGTGGGCCAGAAGTGACATGCGTGCTCTTGCTCCATTCACATGTCATTCTAATTAATTGAGCCAGAACATACATGCATGGGCTTTCTCCATCCACACCTCACTCGCCTAGTGGGCCAGAATGCCCCCGCATGTATGCGCTCCACCCACAAATAAAAATATAAAATACAATAAAATGGCTTTTATACCACTCGTACATCAACATTAACTCTTTTATGAACAATTACAACCCACTCCTCTGGTCATCCACTCCAGAAAGTCACAGAGTACATACCGAGCCTGCTCCACACATATAACCCTTATGACACCAGTAAAATGATAACATTCATTGATATCAAATAGTTATTTAGTATGATTTTTATATCAAAACATTATTAAATTAATTGATTTAACTAATCAATTTAATTAATCGATTAATCAATCTGTTAATATAATTAATTTTGAAATTACTATACAATTATTTTATCTCATTTTCATATCATGATTTAGCACTCAGTCCTTTCTTGCGCCAAATGCGACTTAGGTCACTCTTGCTCAAAGTGAGCTAGAAGTGGATCGCTCCTACTACTCTCGACGATTATGATATTCCCCCAACCTTAAGAACAAGTAAGATTTGATCACAATATAAACAAAGTATAGCAATATACTGCTTATTTAGGTCGTCAAGATAAACAAGCTTGTCGCGATATACGTAGAGTATAGTCACAACACAACGAAAAACAAATTAACATTTTGATGACAGTCGGGTTCAGTTGTCTTAAATAAAATTCCTGGACGCCGCAACATTTTCAGCGAATATCATCTTACATAAGAAGGAAACTAAAAATATTGGTTCATAAATTCTTACGTTATAAAATGACCATTATTTTAAGTACTGTATTTGTAGCTCATGTCCCAGGAATTGTAAAGTTTAGTGATGAAGATTATTGTGTTCAGCATTTATAAATTAACGCATTTGGATTGTACGCATACGGTTACGAAGTAATTAAAAATATATGTGAAGTACATTACTTGTTTCCATGAAATACCACTATAACGTAAAAGTTATCTGTTAAATATAAATTTCACTAAGATTTCAATCCTGATTAGCTGTTCCCACGCAAGTCTATCGTATTATAAATATGTTAGTGTTCTTTAAGCCATTATCTAAATTCAAGGTCCAACATTTCCTAAAAGAAAAATTATGTACAGTAAAGCATTTACACAAAATTTTTATCCAGCCCTCTGCCTACAATAAATCATCTACGTAAAAAAATCTCCATAAAGCTCTCACTTAAATTTGTAAAGGCATTCATGTATTTAATTTTGGGTCAGACAGATTATTTTTGCCATAATGTAATATTTGCTTCAAAATTTACCTTGTCAGGTGAATTTGAAAAGGCATAATGCGTGAAAAACCAATAAATCCTTTAGAAATAAAACCTTTAAAGGCTTCCTGCACTTTAACAGTTCTCTTTTGTAGGCAGTGTAATTTCCTTACTTGTCCCATAAAAATATAACTCAAGTCGACTGCAGACCGTACGGGAAGTTCGCAGTAGTCGAGGCCGAAAACGACATCGCGAAGACGTTAAAACCTTTCTCTTAAATCATGCCGTGGTGAAGTCACGTGGCCCCGAACACATTCCCGCGGTCACGTGGCATCAAAACAGCGTTGTTTTGTTGTTGGAAACGCTACAAAGTTTCTCTTTTTTTTTGTTTTCGGTGGCACGAGAGACTTGTCACTCGGCTACGCAGGCCATTGGTATGATTGCAAAGTGGCGCGCCATGAATAAAACATGCAACCTGTTCGGCCAAGCGCGGTGTGAAAGCCGCATTCATCTGGAAAACACGAACTGAAATACAACTCGTTTCAGTTCTGTGAACGAGAACTCGATACAGGCAACACAGTGGTTTGAAAACGCACGGGAATTTTGCATGTGCAACTTCTGGCTCTGTGTGCTGAAAAGTAGCTGCTGTGTATGGCATATTAAAGATTCGATGTCTTGTTTTAAGTTCCCCGGTTGCTATATCCGAAGATTTCAAAGTTTTATCTTGCAAATAAATAAGCAAATTAAACGACTGGTTGTACATAAAGCATCATGAATGGATTATAATGATGAAACGTGCACTAATTATTTCCACCCAGTTCTTCAGCAGTTTGTCAGAGAAAGTAAATTTTAGTGTAGATGTGTAGATTGTTCACGTTAAACTGAGCACTGTTGAAAGCCTTGTGTATTCTTCCGCTATATGTAAAACTAGCGACCCGCCCCGTCTTCGCACGGGTGCAATTAAGATAAAATAACTGCTTAACCCGGCGTTAATTAGGTTGGGTAAACTCTCCTAAAGCATTAAATAAAGCACATTATAATTTAATAATTAATTAAATAATTTATATTTTAAAGCTTTTTTGCTATTTTTATTTGATTTTTTTTTTTTACTTTTTTATAATTTTTCATATTGATATACATCATATTACAATGCAATTTATCTGAGATAGAAGTATTTAATATGTTATTGGCTAAGACATTCTCAGCAGACAGTGTTTGACGTCCTGTTATTGTTTGGTAGCAACATGTACTGTTTCTCGGGACTTCCAATTCGTGATAAACCAACATATAGTTGGCCATGGGAAAAACACTTTTTTCGTAGGTCGATTCCAACCAAAGAGAAAGTTTGACCCTGGGACTTATTAATAGTAATCGCGAACGATGTTTTTACTGGAAATTGTAACCGTTTGAAAGATATTGGCAAATCCGTGGGAATCATGGGAATCCTCGGGATGTTTGCCAGCTGCTGGACCGGTGAGGATGGTCGCGACAATCAAATTTTCTTTCGAGTCTTTAATGAGCAATCTTGTGCCATTACACATGTTAGGAGGGCTTATATTCCTTAAAAGCATGATAGGAATACCGGCTTTTAATGATAGTTCGTGAGGTGGCAAGCCAGAAGGATTAAGCGAATTTAGAAAATCTTGAGGAAAGTGGACGACATCGTCAACATTGGTGACTGTGTCAATCGACTTATAGGTTTTGACTTGGCCGGGAACTCTTTGTATAATGAGATTGTTGATTTCATTGACAGTGTCGTTTCTAGGCGATACTATTGCCCTGGAACACAACCAGTGAAAGTCTCTTTCTAGTAAATTCTCGAGGCCCGGATATATTGCTTCTATAAGATGCTGCAGACTGTGGACTTATCTGACCTAATGTCTCATTTAAAATGATTTCAGCAGAATTAGTGCCCAGATTTAGAGAAGGAAAAACTCCTCCAAGTCTGAGCAATTGTTGTGGGAAATCTTTATGCGTGTCTCCACCAAGATAGGCTCTCATATTCGTTCGCAAATTTAGGTGTTGAATAGAACTCCATAAGGGAGATGATTTAAGACATGCTTTGATGATATCTGCACGCGTCCCTTTCGTAACTACAGGGAGTGTCTGCCGAAAATCCCCAGCAAACACAAAAGCTACTCCCCCCATAATGGCAGTAGAGCTTCTAAGGTTGGCGCCGTACGCAGCACACAGCACGTTTTATTTTCCGAATCTGTCCGTCCTGCAAAGCCGTAGTACATTATTTTGTTCTATCATCAATAGTTTTCGCAGCGCACGCAATGTAAGGAATTTTATAGGTCATTTATTTACACTTTGGGTTACATTATTGGCGTTTTAGCAGGGATCCCTATTGATTTTTAAAATAAAATATAGCCCATGACACTCAGTGATAATGTAGCATTCTACTGGTGAAAGAATTTTTAAAATCGGATGAGTAGTTTCGAAGATTACCTCCTGCATCCAAACACACAAAGTTACAAACACTACATCTTTATAATATTAGTATAGATAAACATTGTCGAGTGAAACTGAATTTATTGTACAAGTCAGTAGTTTAACACAGTTAATGGTTGTTACACTTTCATGTATTAAAAAACAGAAGGCAAACACAAGCCTTTTCAGTATTCACAAATGTTTACCTGTAACATTGTTTTCAACGTTAAGACAAGAAACTTCTTTCAATCTGTCGTTACGAACTCAACGGGGCGCGAGTTGGTCAACGTGTTCGCTGAAATATATGCAGGATAGCGGCAGTGACCTTTTTTTGAACGTTGATTTTAAAAGTGCTCAGTCAACCGTGAACAGCCTGTAAAATGTTCCAGTGGGTTCGATACGTCACGAAAAATGCAAGCTCACGCTCTAAGAAACTATTCGCAAATTTACTATACGAGTGTACAAGTAGAGCGAGAAAGCGCAAATGGTAGAGTTATTCCCCGTACATTCACGCTAGCGTGCCTGCTTTTTCTCAGGAAACAATCAAATGCGTAGGAAGCTGCCCAACTATGCACAGTAGCGACTTGGTATGTTTACTAATACATTTATATGCTTATAAGATCCAATATGGTGCTGGTAATAGTCACATAATCATATATTCTGACGACACATTCTTATCGGTCTAAAAAATACGATTTTGTAGGGACGTCGCATGATACACTTGTTTATAAAAGTTAAATAAAAATATGAAAAATGAAATACGTAACTTTTATTTTTTTAAATTATGATTTATCAAATCGATGATTGTGAAATCATAATATAATTCTTCTTGAAAAAGCGAGTTCGTAGACATATCGCACTATACATTTATATCTGTAAATTGTGTAAGTTAAATAAATAATATTATAATTAATACATTTAAGTTTTCATATCACATCGAATTCAAAATGACTCCTCGGCCCAAAAATGGAGTCACTGAGGCAAATTGAGGAGGTTTCTAGACCACAGGTTCTGCTGCTTGCGATACGATCTCGAAATAACAATTATATATAGGCTGTTTACTGTAAAGTGAGCATTTGGGAATCACGCCAGACAATACCGGATACTGCTTGTTGGAGGGTTTTCTCGGGGATTTCCCGTGTGCCACTGGCCTTGCATTCCGGCGCCGCTCCATGCTCACCTAACCTCACCCTCGTCGGCTCTCAAGACCTTGATGTTAAGTGCCACCTACATCTCTGCACTCTACTACACCGAACCCAAATTACTATTTGTTATTTTAACACCTTCAATCATTGTGTCCACTTAAGGAAACGGCGTGCGATGTATTTTTTTTTTTTTTGTTTTTGTCCTAAGGATTCTTTTGGAAACTACCCGAGAAATATATTTTGTAACACTACTAATAAATTAGAATATGTTCCACAGATACTTGGATACTAATGTTGAATTTTAACACGCAAATGCTGCAGACTTCGCGTTTATTATGAATATTGTGTTACGTAAACCAGTTAGTGCGTTTTCTGAAATAATGTCTTGTATTCGTACAACATCCTAGTCGTAGAGTGAGTGAAGAGATTTGGGTGGCTCTTAACGACGAGCTCTCGAAAGTCGATGCGGGTGAAGCGAGTTGAGCGTGGAGCAGCGCCGGAATGCAAGAGCGGGGGAAAACGGGAGGTACCCGAGAAAAAACCCGCCGACCAGCGAGGCATCGTCCGGCATGATTCCCACATGCGAAGGTCCGGATGGCGACTGCGCTGGGAACCGAACACTGTTCGCCTTGGAGGGGGAGGCCAGTAGTCTAACCACCAAGCCACCGCGGCCCCTGCCAATCAGAGAATGGGGTACGCCCATTTAATTTTTCCGAATGCATACCTATTCTCCGCACTGTCAAGTATGAACTTGTGCCCTCTGTCTCGATGTGGTCACAGTCACCGAAAATAAAAAAAAAATGAAACCGCTATAAATTCCGCGTAAAGACCAGACCTAATAAAAATGAACGTCTTCCCCTGTGCACAATTTTTCTACTAGAATACCCTGCTTCCGTACTAAACTTCTCTTGCATGCAAACAAAATAAAGCAACCGTAAATAACTGCGCAGTAGTGGTTTCACATGTACACAGTAAATTACATTTTCCTTTAAAGTGCATGTCTCTCCGCCTTCACCCACGGGCCTAAATTACTATGCCGATTCTGCGGTCCACGAGAGTGGAATGGTCTGGCTGTGCAACGTTGCGAGAATGCATAAAATCAAACGGTTATGTGATATTGCTACGGATTAAAAATTTTTTGAAAGGAAGCTGAAATATTTGGCAATGTTTGAAGTGAACGGTATTCGCAGTTTCAGTAACTGGGACAGACGAATAGCTGTTCACCGACTGGGGTTCGGGCAAACTTAGAAAATAAAATAATATATCGTCACTTGCCATACATTCACGTCTGTCATTGCAAAGGATGAGGGATATAGTTTTGCGTTTAGCTGCGATGTTTTAAGTTGATGATCAATGGATTGGATTTCATGTCTTTACACTCATGAGAGTTAGAATTTACGTTTTAATGACACACTTATATTTCAAACAATCCCAGGGTGTCATTTGTCCGACAAATTTCTTTATGCCATGGCAATGTTGATAGGTACTTGAGGCAAAAGGGTACAGCAAACGAACATGTCTGGCTTAGTAGAGGAAGAATCTCAGCTCTGGTACTTTCAAGGGAGTCTTTGAGGTTTATCGACTTTTGACAAGACCAAAAATTTCGAACTAGCAAACTATGGAACAATAAAACATAGGGGAAAGACATCTCGATCGATAGAAAAACGCAGAAATGAGCAAATGGTCCATCAGATGAACTAGAGAATGAAAGAGCGAAATAACGTAGGAATGGAGGAACGAACAATAGACGAAACATGGAATCTGAATTCATAGTGATTGTAATTCTAGCCGACTTCCCATGGCATAGTCGGCTGGTGCGCCGCCGGTCTGTGGTGCGGGAGGTTCTGGGTTCGAATCTTAGGTAAGGCATCGGTGTTAGTTTAAGTTAGGTCATAAGTTAATTTGTTAGCCGTTCCTTCAGGATAACACCGGGGGACATTAATTAGCCCTTTCCAATTCCAATCTTCAATTCTAAATGTGATAGTGAAGATTGAGGAGAAAATACGTTTTCATGTCGATTCACGCTTACGATTATATATAAATTTTAAAATCGCATTTTTCATGTACAGTTCTCAAATACTCGTTCCCATATTCTTTCAGTGTTCGTTTGATTGTTAGTTTATTCTTTCGCTCATTTGCTCATCGATTAGTTAGTTAATTCATTTATTTGATAGTTCACTTATTTATTCTTTCGATTTTTATGGCTTTTGATTCCAGGTTTTTGCCGACAGTTTTTTTTTCTGTTTATTTTATTTATCCTTTGTTTACTGGTTCGAGAATTATATATTTTGTCAAACGTTAAGAAATCTGAACTTTTTTTCTTGATGCGCCAGAACCGGCAGTCTCCTTCTACTTATCTTCTAAAGTAATAACGATGGTTGCTTGTGTTATTTTACTCTTCTTAAAACTGCCTCTTAACTTTTATGTTTTATGAATAAACCGGCGATGGCAAAACGAATGAAATCGTCAACATAAATTTTCAACCGGAATTTCAGGAGCCTTACCTTAGGAATTCCAAAAAGGCCAGAAATGTGACTTCATAAATAATTAACAGTGCACTCCACTTTATTGCTGAACGATGCACGGCGAGCTAGGAATAATCATTTGCCAGCGCTCGAGTTCAGAAGACAATTGACTCTCCACTTCGTTGGATGGATGTGGCGTTTATTATTCATTCCTCGAGTACCGAGCACGCTGGATTTCAATATTATTAATGGCACGTGGGTCTGTGTGGCTCCCACTCGGAGCCTCGTACAGACCAGCGAATGGAAAACTTTATCTACAAACCTCTTTGTGAAGCCACCCTGTAGCTCCGTTTAAAAACTTTGGTGACCAAGTCACACTGTTCGGGAAGGAACTAGATGGTGGACTGGTTACGGAGTAACATTTCAAAGACTTCTCATAACAAATCCGGCAATTTAATGTGTGGGATTCACTGCGTAAATGAAAGTATTCAACACGATCTGAAGAACTTAGAATTAACATTTAAAAAAGTAAGCTTTCAACACTTCGCACTCTGTACACATTTACTGGCATTTCAGAAAAGGTACAATTGTGTCACTTATATTCACCATTATCTATAGGAACGACATTTCTGTTGGTATCCACCTTCTATCTTATTACCATTCACAATACGTTTAACAGATTACCAAAGTATTACCGTGCTGATTGTCTCCCAATCAAATATACTGGGTAATACAATACATAGTGTACATTCCAATTGTTGTAAAAATTATAAGTTTTTTTCGCATAAAATAGCAGTGACGTGCTGTAAAGTTCTTTAGAGATCTTATATTCACGCGAATGTTGTTTTCAGTGACAGAGAAACTTTAAATCTTGCCGTAGCTTGAATTACACCCGTTCATAAATGTTTTTGTTACAAGGAAGTATATTTTCTGTTGTATATAGGAATTATTTTTATAATTGCAGACACAATCACGGAGAACTCCAATCCAGACAGTTTCTGCTTACATTCACAGTATTTTTTAAACCAACAATCCACATGGCTTTTGTCCTTGTATAGAGATTCTTGGAGATATGTATGCATGAATGTGACGCATTTTATGTCGTACCTACACAACAAAGCGAGTGAATGTTGTCTTGTGTTTGTAGATTCGTATAAGTTACAGTGTTTCATATCTACTCCTCATAAATCTTATTATATTTTAAATTATATGTAATCTGATACGTTTACTTTCTACTTGTCAATCATATTAAAGTAGCGTGTCCTGCAGATAGTTAACAGGTGACGCACGCGCTAGTGATACAGTGACACATGTATCGAAAGCATGTGAAAGGTAGTTTGTTTATGTTATTGTTGTTTTTACAGGCTAATAAAATGTGTGTTTATTTTAACGTTCATTTCTTGATTACAACTAATTCACCGAGAGTAGTATGATATAGTTTCTTCTGGTACAGGGTTCAGAGATAGGAGGTAGGAGTTGTCCGCCATCTTGGTAGGCGCGGCCGGCGGCCAAGTTGGTCGGCGGCATGGGACGGCCACATTATCGACAAAATTGCCCGTTTCACTCCAAAAACCACTTCCGAAATTAATTATTATGCCCGAAAATCACCTGTTTCACCAAAAAATTTCCAAAAAATGGAAAAATTAAAAAAGCTGATTTGAAAGCTTCTCGAAGCAAGTGCTGAAAAATCCTCAGTCGACCATGAGGATTAGTGGTTCTTAGCAGAATGAATCACTTAACCCTCAGAGCAGGAGAGGAGGATTCGCAGTCCGAGCCGGGTCAAGCAGATGGGAGGATTAGCAGACATGGTCCCCTTCCCTTTGGCCACCATCCTGCACCCGCCATGTCCATACCCTACAACCTCCACCCTTCCTCCACACCAAATCCCTCTATGCCTTCACATTACCCCCCATCACCTCCCCATATTAACCAATAACCACCTCACCACCCTAACCACCCTCACACCCTTATCAATCTTCACCCCCTCATCCCCCTTATACATACTCATCCACCCTCGCCCCCTCACCACCTTCCTCATCTCATCACCCGCCCCCCTGCCACCACGCCAACCTTGGCTCACAAAATTGTTAAAAATCGAAGAACATGTTACCCCACCCCACAACCTTAACCAACACCTGTACCCCACCCCTCTTTTCACCAAATTAATCATTGGCTTTATGTAACAGAAATTATCGCTCCCCCCCGTATCAATCAATGATATAGGTCCATTGGCCACTAAATTACGACTTTAACACCTATTTTGCAGCATTGGACACTATAGATTGTGCTAGTTATTAATAATTTTATCATACCCCACCAGAGAGCTCTCATGTCGTCAATTTACAAACTTTATTTGTCTACGAGACACTCTTTCGAAATGGAGTATAATTAATCCATACTTTTATTAAGGTCAGTCCTTTAATAAATATGTAAAACGTAACATGTAAAAAAATCATTTTATTCTGTTGTATACAACACGAGGAAACACATACACAAATTAAATATTTATCTTTTATGCTTTCTTTTGTGTATTGCAAGCCACTGTTCCCCAGTGAGTTCTGATTTCAGTGGGAAATCGGTATAACGTTTAAAACACTGTTTGCGGACATGCATTTTATACCCATGCGAAGTAATCTGCAAGTAAACCAGTCCAGAATTTTTTTTTATTTAACAATAATGTGAAATATTTTAGTTTCGTAGTTATATTCGTAGTTTTCTCCTAACATTCAGCGAGTACACATTTACGGACACACCAGGGTTAATGTTATCAAAGACCCTTATTTACTGTAGATGAGTCGGAAAATCCAGTTAGCTAAAATCAGAATTTCTCCCACCTCAGCATACCTCTTGTCCTCATGCTGAGTATGCTTTGACTTAACAAACCTGGCCAACACCGACCACTTGAAACATTGGTTGTCATAGTTGTAGGGATTGATTATGGCATGCTTGTGTTTAATAAAGTCGGTGTTTTCCCCCAGCCTGCGATGGCATTTGCATGCACTCTGGTTAGGAGAGTACCAGTTCCTGCTTCAAATTGATGATAATTCATTTGTAGTCTTTGGCGAATCCCAGTAACATCGCTAGAAGAATTCCGGCCTCGAATTTCCCTCCGGGTTATATAGGAACTCTGTAGTCGTCTTCTATCCCCAAGTCTGGCATCTTGAATGCTAACAGCTCAATCGGCATGAGCGAGAGGTAATTTTTGATCACAGTCGTTATGCTGACATATCTCGTTTGGTCTACCTCGATACCATTGAACAAATATGTGATGCGATCTAAGAGGTGGAGAATGTCATTGTTCGTTATTTTCGTCCATGCTGGGTTAGAATAATTTCCTTTCGTCAGTGTCCCCTGAATTGCAGGAATGACTGACAAGGAAGAGTGCAGATATCTTGGTGTTGGACCGGTATTAGAACATCCAGTGGTAACACCTATGTTCCAATCAAGAATGGCTCGTATTCAAGAAGTTCCACTTTCGTGACGCTTTCTTCAAAAATCACCGACTCGTCGATGTTCATGTAATCTTCCATGGCGATCGACCTCAAAGCCAAGTCTGGGAAGGTATATCTCTACATGTGTTAACACCTTGGCGACCTACGGCATACTGATTTCCAGTTTGATGTGCTGTTTTGTTTTATGGCTTCTGGTCACCATAAAACTTATTAACATGTTCTCAAATGCAGGCATAGTGTGATTTCTTCAATTCGAAAGTTCACTAACTCTTTTCTCTGGTAGACGATCTTCACTACCACCTAGTTTGCTCTCTTCGCGACGACCAGAATGGAAGTGATACTTTGCATTGCAATGGCCAGTTTATAACCTCAAGGGACCATTGGTGAAAACTCATGCAGCATATCGCTTGGCCTAACATTGAGATACGTCCAGCTCATCAAATTGCAAGCTCTTCATATGAAATTAACAGGTAAGATGTTTACAGGTCGCGACGATTTGTGGATTTTTCCAATGTAGTATAAGCATGGCTCGAACCCCATCATCATTCTAATGAAATCCGGTTTTATAAAGTCGATAGCTTCGCTGCATCTGTGACATTCTTCAGAGTATTGGCATTCGCACATAGTTCAAATTCTTTGTCGGGAGACAGCAAATTTTTGATGTACATTGTAATTTCGTCTAATTCGTAAGAGCCAACTGGCAACGTTACCTTGCGTGATACATTACTGCTTATCACGAGATATAGCTGGCAATTTTTCCATCGTTGTTCGGTATCACATTTTAGGTTTGAAAATCGACCAAACCTATGCAACATTCCCCTTCCAGGTCGAGTGGATGAAAGTATACAGCACACACCTCGGAGCTACAACCTGTAAATGTAACTGTTATCAATGTGACTGAGAGTATCTGGTCAATGTACGGACATTTTATTCAATTACTTGTACTAACAAACAAGGATGTGAAGACATAAGTGTTCGCAGTTTCACGTGTTCGGCCTCTGCTCCATCTCGTTGTAAATCAGTTTGCAATTTTTCACATACAGTCGCAGCTCTGGCGTAGGATGCAAATCACCATAATTGTCATAGTAGTCTACATGTTAGCCATTTTTGACATAAGTTACCCAATGTGTACCAGACGTGGCTATCATGTTCAGGTTGATTACGATATTTTCGTTACTTTTGGGTTTAGGGGGCAAACCATCCCACATGAACACACTACAAAAATGAGGCATCTTAAATTTTCATATAAACCATTCGAAATCCACTTCCATTAGTGGTCGTTTCGGAATACATTTTATTATCACCACTTCCTTCTGTGTCACATTTCCACACCTCCTCCTCCCATTGGACATGGCCTTAGGTAGAGGTCTTGGCCATTTGTTTTACCCATGGTAATAGCTCCCATATTTGCATTGTACCTCTGGGCCTCCACCAACTGCTTCTGTATGTTCGATGCTGTGTTGACGGCTCGGACGATACCACTCGTGGCTCCGATTAGGCCCATGAGGACCCCAACTGCAGGCAAAGTAGTGGAAAAAGTCTGCCACTAGAAGTTTTATTGGTCTTGCATGTTTTTATTCCCTATTTCACCACTTTTAGTTTCACTTGCACCTTCCATTTGCTTTTAGACTACATGCCCACCTTCACTCTTTGGTCTTAATCGGAACACCCCATGCTACTATTTTTTCTCCGAGCATGGTATTTAATGATTTTCTTATCTCGTCAGCCATCTGTGCAAGTATCTTGTCTGCCGGATGCGAAGCTTGTAGATCCTTGTTCAGGGAGTAAGCAATGTCGTGTTCCTTGCATACTTTGTACAGCACATTGATGCCCATGTCGCCATGTACCAGTCTCTTTGCTTTGTTGATTCCTGCGCCACAGAACTTGAATCCAGGAATGTACAGCTCGAATGGTAGATTACTGATCAGCATATCGGCGATCCTCATTCTAGCTATGGTCCTACCTCTTCGAGACACCAGGGTGAACTGACCTAAAAATTTATAAATTGGTTCCTTTTACACATTTTTGTTTCTGTCTCGTAAAATTTGAACAGTACAGACGTAAAGTGCTAATGAAGCATCTGCATTGTCAATTCTGCAGTAAAGTATTTACAGCTGTGCACAGTGTGATTCGACATGAAGCAACTACATGCAAGATGAAGCCTTCAAGTGTGGCATTTCAGTGCAAACTTTGTAAACACTAGTTTACTCAGAGTAATATTTTGAAGAGACATTATAAAACTCATGGCACTGGTTATCTGCAACTGCAATCAGCACTGCAGTTAGCACTGCATGTACCACAGTCAGCACCACATGCACTGCAGTTAACACCACATGCACCGCAGTTAGCACCATGCACACTACAATCAGCATTTCATGCACTACAATCAGTACCACATGCAATGCATACACCACAGTTAGCACTGCACTTAACACCACAAGATAGTAGTGGTATCACACATGTTGTCAAGTAAGATGTTATTCTACCCATATGCATTACTGCTGTAGATGAAGCTATCCCCTTGAATCATGACATGAAAGACTATTTCCCAATAAAGTGAGGTGCATCATCACAGGACCATCACATTGTGGGAAAACATGCGCACTACAAAGCCTGTTGGAAGAAGAGAATGGCAATTGATTCTAGAGAATGTACCTGAACTCCAAATCGCTCCAGTTACCAAAATACCAACGATTGGCACGAGTACTGCAACCCACAGAGGGTGTGGGTTATTTCCCTTGTGCGATAATGAAGCTGCTATGCCACTGAGCGAAGCATTGCTAAAGATGTGGCATGTGAGAAACAGACTTGCATTCAAGAATACTTTAGCATTGGATGGCATGCCAACGTGAGCTGCTGGTACCTCGACCATACATATTCGTTCATACCCAAATAACTGCTTCGCGATAATGCTAATGTGGTGGTGCTGTTTCGCATGAATAATATGAATTTACGACATGTTTACAATAACCATGTCAATACCAACATTACATTATTGGATTTGAAGAGCCTGTGTTCATTGAGCTGGAAATACAAGTATGGATTTTTGTGAATGTAAAAGACTGGCCTGTATATAATGGCAGGTACCGATGTGAATTCGATGAGTTCATCTTCAACTGTTGAGAATTAGTTATAGCATTTCGAAATCTGGGTAGAGTAGCCTCAAGCTGCGGCTTAACAAAGACGAAGATGGAGGTTGTCTCGAACCAAAAAATGATGGACTTGTGATGCTGGTAGAAGAATAATTCGAAATGTTTGCGAACCCGAAAGATCGAAGATGCTGCTACAAAACATTACGTCCTTGAAACTGGTAATAGATATATCTCGGAGTTATACAATGCATTGGCTGATCAAAGCAAATACTTTCGCACTTTTCCAAGTTCGGGGCGAAGATGGATAGTGTGAAACCAAGAACGTTTGCGATTTGATGGTAATGAAGTATCATGTAAAGAGTGTGCAAATGCAAATTACTGACACTGACAGACTGGATGTGGCATCAGCACAAAATGATGAGAATCTAAAAGTGCTGAAATATTCCATAGAGCTTACATTCTTTACCTCGATTTCCCACCTTGCCACGAAAATGGATATTCAAAATCATTGCAAGGATTTACTGGCTATCTGCAGCGAACAGCTGGAAAGGATCGAAAATCATTTTTTGGAGACTCGTGTCTAAACCTATAAATGAGAGCAACTGTAAATATTTGCATTCAGTACAGTGTCGGACATTGTTAGCGAAATGCATCGAGTGATACAGTCGGTTCGCTCGAAGTATTAGCTTGCCAAGAGCGCCAGACTTTCGCACAACCTTATAAATAAAGAAATATTTAAGCCCATTACTCGCCATATAGATGTACTCAGGGAGAGTGATGTAGCACCGGTAGCCGTGAAGACCGAATTCGATGATACTGCTGAGTCTACGAAGAAAACGAAACATGATGACGTACTAACAGATCGGGATGAAAGATCGGATTGGATTTGGCACACAAGAAAAGGTACCAAAGAAAACCATGAAATCTAATGCTCTGGCTCAACAGTACCTGCTGTATGGTGTATACAGGAAAAATGATAAATGGTTCCTTGGTGCGTATGAATTAGAGTTTAGGTGGAATAATCCAACTAGGCGTTTACAAGACATGTGGAACATCCAGGATTTATGATTTTCTATTTCACAAGGAGCCCAGGGACTTTATAGAATCCAACCTGCTGTAATACAAGGCGTTGCTCGAACTCATGCACATGCTTTACCTAGATAACAATCCTGAGACCAGTGCTTATAAGGATAGAGATCATGAAAAAATCGACATTCTTGCAGACCTCTCCAGTGGTTTAGCACCAAAAATTGAGGACGGTCTGAAGGAGACTGGGGGATAGACTACAACTACTAGTTGCTCTGCAAAGGGTTGGAATTTATTCGCACACCAAGAAGATTATATCCATGGTAGAAGAACTGAAGGAAGGAGGCTACATAAAATGAGTCGGATGAGAATTGCCCATGAACTGCATGCGGCCACAAGGCAAACTGCAACAGTTGCCAGGTCATGATTTGTCGGATGAATGACCTGTTTCAAGCTGACCTCATTGAGATGATCCTGTATGCTTCAGTCAACAAGGACTACATATACACATTGACAGTTATCGATACCTGTAGCAAATTCACCTGTGCAAGGCTGGTCAAGTCACCGAGACCATGGCAGATGTATTGTGCGATGGATGCATGCAGACTAATTTGCAAACAGACAAGGGCAAGGAATTTTTCAAAGCAAAGTTCAAGGCTCTGATTAAGAAATATAACATTATTCCATGTACAGCAGTCTAAAAGCATCTATCGTAGATAGGTTGAACAGGACTTTGAGGAGCAAGGTGTGTGAGCATTTAACAGCGAATGGAAACTACGAGTGTCTTAAGTTATTGCCGAAACTCATCTGCGGGTATAATTCTACAATTCATTTTACCACTGGCATGAAGCCCGAAGACGTCGAGGACGACTCCCTGGTTCGGACAGTGTATACCATTACAAAGAGGAAGGACCACCGCAAGCCTAAAGCCAAAATCGGCTACCTGATGCGCATCTCCAAACCAAAAAGCATCTTCGAGAAAGGGGTTGGGGGTGGGTGCTACTTGATAGGGGGGAAGTATAAGAAAGTTGGTGTTGTGTGGGGGAAAGGTGGAGGTACCGGGGTGTGGACATAGTAGGTGCAGGATGATGGCTGGGGAAGGGGCCAGGTCTGCTTGACCTGACTCAAGAGTCCTGAATCCTCCTCTCCTGCTCTGACGATTAAGTAGCTCACTCTGCTAAGAGTCTCTAATCCTCTTGCCTGACTGAGGTTTTTTCGGTTCTTGCTTCGGGGAGCTTCAATTCCGCTTTCCTCATTTTCCAATTTTTTGGTGAAAAAACTAATTTCTGGGCAAAATAAACAATTTTGGAAGTGATTTTTGAAGTGGCAGGTAATTCTGACGATAACATGGCCGTCCCAGGCCGTAGACCAACATGGCTGACAACTCCTAGCTCCTATCTCTGAATACTGTTTCAGAAAAAAATTGTCATACTACTACAGAGGAATCATGTGTTTTTCACATTCCACACCAGTGCAACGAAAGGTTTGAACTCTTGCAGTACATCGTATTTTGCAATGTACGGAGTATGTTTATACCTTCGTTTTTTTTTTCAATGTTTGCAGCGAGGTATGTGTAGAAACTTTCCACTGGATATTCCAGCGGATTGCGCAACCTAACCCTCCATAGCTACAGTCAAATGCATACACCTATGAACACCACCTTATATCTCAAAATGTGCTCGTCGGACTTTCAAAATAAATACGTCAATGAACTCTCCGCTTAATAACATGTTATACTATTGGGAGAAATTCGTGTATTCCCATTAAAAAAACTAAGGATTATATCGTTATATCAATAATTAATTACATCTCTGAGCAGACATAGACCGTGTTTTATGAGCCCCGTAGTGACATGTACTTATTCGAAATCAAAATTTCGATACCTTCAGCGGTTCACAAGATATTTGGGATGAACAATTCAGTATATTTTTCCCCTTCCCCCCCGCCCCCCAAATTTGTACACATCAAAGGTTTCACTGCTCATTCAAAAAAACTTTTTAAATACATCAAGATACAAATTTAATAAAAATAGAAAACCAAATACATTGAACAGAGAACGAAGCATCATTATTTTAAGACCGCTTCAAGTACTGAGCATGTTTGATGTGCTATATTTGTATTGTTCTGTACTCGCTGAAATGTACTTATGTGGACAAATTTATATAACTCTCGAGGAAATAATTTCGACGCCGTGAACTTCAATAGAACCACATAAACAAATAATGTAACAAAACAAGTTGTGTTAAATATCGAGTCTGAACTTAAATAAAGCTTTTGCGCTTCTGCTTCTTCGTGCAGCGCACAAAGTAAGTATTTGAATATAAAACAAAACATTTCCCCTTCTTAGTTTTCGTGTCTTCTTTACTACTTTTAGCGTGGACCGTTGCGCGGAGTTATTTATTAAAATGCTGTCTTGGATTTGACGTGACAGAAGATATAAGTCTACAGGAAATTTGTTGAAGAGTAGCTAAGGGGAGCGGCTTTATACTTCGGCAATCGCATAAATTCTGGCCGGAGAAGATGCACGAAAACGTGAGGAAACACTGAGACAGGTTCCAACGAATCATTTATGCTACCGCAGGCGAGAGTACCTTCGCGAGACGTGTACAACCACGGACAGAAAAAGTGAGCACATTCTGGAAGTATAAAACACTTCTTTCTCACATTCGCGTACGTTAGGCAAGTAGGAGTATTTACGCGTGATTAAAAATTTCCGTATACCTACGGAAGTTTTTACGGAAATGTGCAGTAAATATGCGGCGAAACAATCCATGTTTCATATCGCTTCGTGTACGAACAGGTAGGATATCTATACCACCTAGACCTATTCCGGACAAAGTTATACGTCGATTTGGCCCAACAAGGTCGTTGCTGAGTTGTTAGATTCACGGACTACCGATCTTTACACTCGGGTTCAGTTCCACTCAGATAGCAAATATTCTAACCTTTGTACATTTTTTTTTTTACCGAGTAAAACACCCTCATAACGAAAATTAAAGATATTTTCCGTGATCACATTTAATTTAAATTGTAAGCACAGAAAACTAATCAGCGAATTTACGAAGACGTTCCATGAATTCGCGGAGAGTTCTTTCAAAATTTACGTTAAGTCCATTTCTGAAAACTACCGTGTCCGTTATTTTCCGAAGAGATAACGGAAAGTTCTGGAAGATAGGTTTACCATTAATTTAATCCGTAAAGTAAAACAACTTTCTTTAATGGTGTAATCGGCTGTCAAGACCTCGCCGATAATAGCCGTCGTAACCTCTTCACGCTTACTTTAACGGTGCAAGGAGCATGAATATGTCTGGTCTGGAAACTGCTAAATCGAATATGCTTGGAGCTATCGCCAAAAAAATTGGCCATTTCTTGAGGATAATCTGGCGATGGTGTCAATATTAGTCACCAGATAACAGCACATTTGCTATACAGTGCATTATTTTGATTTAAAATTTAGGGCACCGTCAAACAGGACTACTGAGACCTAAATTAGTTCTGTATGAGTGGTTTCCTTTTTAAAAATGAAGGTCAATGTAAATCATAATTTAAAAAAAAAAAAAAAAAAAAAAAAAAAAGTAGGTCAACTTTTGCCGCTAAAACTTTTTCCCAAAATTATTGTATGTGTCATTCATATACAAATGTCTGATTTTCAAAAAAAAACTTATTCTATTGCACCCTTAAGAAACAAAGTATTTTGCCAAAAAAATTAACATGTCTTAAGAGAAGGCATTCGATTAACCTTATTCGCCATCATACAGCCCGGAATTTCACGTTTGTAAGAAAACTCGTTAACTTTAAAATCTGTAACAATCATAGAAAGAATTACGTAAACTGCTTATCAGTACATATTTACGAATTTAAAAATTTTTATAGCAAAAATAAAAACATAACTACACTTTGGTGAAACGAGTTTCCTTTTGAAAATGTACTAATGGAACTTGCAAAACGAAAACGTCATACTAATTAAAAATAAATTTCGAAGGTCAGAAAGAATTCAGTTGGCTTATCCAAATTTTGTAAAATTACATTTTTAATGTAACTGTTAGAGCAATGCAGATTTGACACAAATAATTTTTGAAAATAATTTGCTACATGAGAGTTTCATTTCTTAGATTTTAATACGTGATGTATTATAAATAGTGTAATATTTTTCGCAGATTATGTAAAATGTAATAAGTCGAAATTTTCTCCGCATTTTATAGTTAGATTTTTAGGGCCGTTGCGCGACTAGCGAAATAACACGATAGCAATCGATCCTTCTGTTCTCCCCCCACCAATCTGATGTTCTGGAATACTGTAACTGTACATATGTCTGACGCTCTACTAGAGAGACGACTGCAATTGTTTCCTTGCGGAGGTAAACAATACACTTAAAAGGCACAGTATTTAACGTTAATAGTGCAAGAAATGAGGAGTATATACAAGGGGAGATAAAGGAATTTGAGTTCGCCCCCCACCCCCCTTTCCGCCCCCCCTTTTTTTTTCTTGAAGCTTGGTTATTCAATGGATAGAATGAGATCATTCTTGAAAACAAGTACGTTGTTAATAACGCGGTATCAATGTGTATACTTCATATAGTGGTAGGAAATGTTAAAAAAAGTTTTTAAATTTACTATAATGTTTTTTGGTATTTTCACCAAAAAAAAAATACTTGAAAACAAGTTACCAAGAAATTTTTTGTGACACTACAAGTAAATCTGAGCATGTAAAACTAATATTGACTAGAAAAAAAGAGTATTGTAGACTTTATATTAAATAAAATATCGAGGCACACACAAACAAATTTGTATATTTCAGAAAACAATGCGTTGTAAATATATGTCATTTGTAGAAAAACAAGAAAATCTTTAGCAAATAATTTCCAAAAAAATTGCTAGTTACACGTACAAAATTTATTTACTCTGTTGTGTGTGTCATATATATATATATATATATATATATATATATATATATATATATATTATATATATATATATATATATATATATATATATATAAGTACTGATATTTACATGTAGCATTAAAATTAATTCTTACTGGTAACACCTAGGCGAACCGGGTTCGATTCCCGGCGAGGTCGCTCCAGGATTTTCGCATGTGTAGGAATCGTGCCGGACTATGCCACTGGTCGGTGGGTTTTCTCGGGGATCTGCCGTTTTCCCCCGCCCTTGCATTCCGACGCTGCTCCACACTCACCTCACTCCACCCTCATCGGCTCTTCAATACACTCCACTCCACTTACTGGTAAGCGTATAGTTTGAACTTAACACGCGGTGTTCCTATCTCCAAGTAGCCACCTCACTAATGTGTCTACAGACCCTGTATTGCAAAAAAAAACCCAGACTTGTCTCAATCAGAGGAGCAAATAACTGTTATTTGTGAAATTGTAGGGAACACGTTGTTTGGAAAAGGAACTTTTTGCGGCAATCAAGTGGCAGATAACTGTTGTCAGTAATCAAGCAATGATACGCCAGTCACGTTAATGCATAGATAAGTCGCGGTTAGCGTGACGTTTACCGCTTAGCTTCGTTCCTCTGCTCATTATATTTCATTCCGCCTCGTGTATAAACATTGCTGCGAAACATTCAGATGTCGCTGTGAAATTATCAGGGACCCGAGAACGTTTCTATCACGCCAGGTCCTACTCTATCATCCACGAACGAAAAAGAAGCAGGCTATTATCCACATCATAATAAGTTAGGTCCACATCATAATAAGACATTATGATGTGGACCTAACTCTCTAATTGGCTACCTTTGTATTCATGTTTGCGTCTTGTTAAACTATATACAAACAAGCATGGTTGCTTTTTTTTTTTTTTTTTTTTTTCAAATGTAGATTACAAAAGCAGTCAGCTAATAACGAAGCAGCTGTTTCACCCGTAGAGAAAATATGTGGCAAGTGCGCATGATAGGCGAGCGGTAAATGCCAACCTTATCGCAGTATCTGACTTGTTTTTTTTTTTTTTTTCAGTAACGTCAACAAAACTACACTATAATTAGACTAACTGTAACGCGGATAAACTCTAGTGTTGACAAAATCTCTGTGTTGGACAAACAAAATATTTAGTTGAATCAACTCTATATATCTGTTTAGCCATATTCGAACAGAAAAATATTGCTGCGGTTTGTGCAAACACACGCAGGAAGAGATATCTGACTCAGTGTCTCCTGGATGAAGATGGAAAAATAGAAAAGACCCAAGAGCCGTCCAATAATGTCAAAAAAAGTTATTACGTTTGTTTAAGTAAAAAAGGTTGTACAACATTTTCCGGGTTTTTTTTATATCAAAATCATGTTACAAAAATACTTTTTCCCCGGCAGCTATACAATTAAATTTACGTATAGAAGTGAATTCTTTATAGAAAAATATTATTTTCCCTACAAATTACATTTTAATAAATCATTTATTTGATTACATTACCTTGTTAAAATGGCGGCAACCCCCTCCCCCTTTAAAAAATTTTAGGGACAGCAGTTTCTCCCTACAATGAAACCCAATGCTGTCTCCCCGATCTTGGACGAGACCATCGATTTTTACAAATTTTAAATACTTCCGAGAAGGTTAAGAACCGTTCTTCGTCCGAAAGTTCCCTGGTGGTGACGTCACTGGCTGGCCGACGCGGCATGCATTTGACGAGCAAAAGTCACGCCAGGTGGACACGTGTGGCGAGATGATCTGTCAAACGATCCCCGACGCACCAAATGTATGTCGTACCATAAGGCCACCACTTGTAACAGACTCCATTTTAGGCTTCCGTTGGTTTTCACTTTCATCCGATGTGCTGGGACAACGGCCACAATATTGCTCCCGGCGCTGTGGCGGTGGATCCACCTCATCACTACCATCCCCTGGGCTGACACGCTTGTTGCCTCCTAACCCCCCATTCTGGGAAACCCGTAAATAATGGACAGCCGCCGTCGGGCTGTCACGCTGCTCGGCGCCTTGCTTTCGTCACGGCCCGTCACCCCTGCTGAAGGTTTCTACGGGCCGGGTGACGACGCAAGAATGTTCTGTCGAGACTGGCTGGTGCCTCGGCCCTCCGCGACGCATCGCGCGAGTTGGGGAAGATTCTAGGCGGCGGCCTAAGAGACTATATATATATATACACATATATATACATATATATATACTGCCGCAACCCAGCGGCCGGCAGTCTTTGATGGAGGCCGTCTAGCCGAGTGTGCGCGAGTAAAGTGAATTGTGGCCGACAACTGGAGATTGCGGGACGACGGCGGTCGAGGTGTTCGTGGCGTGAATGGATGAGAGGGTCTGAAACCGACGAGGGAAGCCTACTGTTCGTGAGGGCGCTCGGAGGACTCTAGAACATTGTGACTGGCGAGACATGGACTGAACTGAGGTGGGACTGAATGGAAGTGTAATACGGATTTTATTGTAAATATACGAACTGTCAGTTTGGACACATACTTTCTAGAATATTTAAATAGGTTGTTACACTGTCTATTGGGTCTGATCTTTAATTATTCAATTTAATTGATTTCTTTGTGATAATCATAAACTGTATGAAATTGGAGTAATTAGCTGTGGACAGTAAGTGGTGTCAATTTATTGTGAGATTTTGAGTTCAGAAAATTTAGTTGTAGATATTGTAAATAAAATAAGGAAATTATAATTAGTAATTTTATTTGAATAAGATAAAGAAATTGTAACAATATATTGTCTTAACTCGCCGCCGCTCTCTCGTGGTGTAAAATAATTCACTAAACACGCCGGCAGCTGAGCAAAACGAAACCGTTATTTGTTATAATATGTCCACAGTTAACTGAGAGCTTTTTCTATTAACATTTAGAAATTTTCAGAGACCATACCTGCAAATATTTTAACGGGTATAATAACTAACATGCGCCCAAAAAAGTTGGTAAAGACGGAGGGAAAGAAACTGTATGTTTTAACGTCGAATTAAAAGTGCTAGGTAAAAATTTTTAAATAGCGAAAATATTTCGTTTCGTTTCTGTATTTTTTTTAATGCGTGTAAGTGTAAGGATCAGAAATTTGTAAATTTATTACGTTTATAATGATTTTTCATTTTCACTTGACCGACGAATGAATAAAGCAACCAGACATATTGCAATATTATCTTTCGGTACAGCGGAAAAATACACCGTGTTCATACAGGCAGATGTTCTTAAAGTGTTTCAAAAGTGCTCAATATACAGGATGTTGCAAAATTGTATGTCAATACTTCGGGGAAGCATTATTTATATCTGGAGGACGAAAGATTATCATATGAACAAAGAGCCGCAAACGCTTCGTTTCTTTGCTAAAGCGCGTAATACATAACGTACAGCGTATGGCCCGCGGGCTGGATCATGTTATTGTGGAATGTCATCACAGTGTTTCTTTGTATGATACCCACCTCCCATTACGACACTACGCCTAGAACAGTAGGAACAGCACATTAATAAGTTGCACACGTGCGAAAGCTTATCGTCGGCACTAAAAGCAATATTAAAAATGCGCTCCATCAGCATGAACACATGCATCTACCCGCTATTTCATAGACTCCCTGATGCGTTAATGAATCCATGGAGTATTCATGATTGTTTTGCAGCCCGTCACAATACGTTTACGAAGGGTGTCCACGTCGTACACTCGGGTTGCATACACAAGTGCCTTTAAATGTCCCCCATAAATAAATGTCAAGTGGATTGCAATTAGGGCTTATTGGGGGCTAGCATGGGAATGCCAATTACAGCTGCGATGGCGTCCCACAGTACGACGATCCAGCCCGCGGGTCATACATTGAACGTCACGCATTACAGGCTGTAGTAAAGAAACGAAGCGTTTGCGGACCTATGTTCATATAACGTTTTTTTCATCCTCGAGATGCGAGGAATGTTTCACCGAAGTATTGGCATGGGATTTTGCAACATCCAGTATCGTTAAAATCCATCACTAGGATGGTTCCTCTGTATGTGGAGGACAATGCCATGCCATACGAGCTGAAAATTATAAAACAGAAGCTGAGTGAATTTAGTGAGCTATTAAGTAATTCCGCACCCTTCGTATTCCCTGAACTACTAAACGCCAACTATCACAAGTGCTTATTCATTTGAGTCCACTGTTTGAAGGACAAGCGGGCGAAGGAGTGAAAGAAGATGGGCGGCTCTTAGCATCGAGGCATTGAGAGCCGATGAGGGTGAAGCGAGGTGAGTATTGTTACGTTTTATAAATATGGAGTTGAGGTTATTTTATTAGTTTTATATTAAACGTAGGCACAACTCAGAGATGAACCCCATATGAAAATCTTTCCGTCATCTAATTATAACCATAATAAAGCTGTTGCAATATAACTAATACGGTATTTCACATTATACTCGAATACTTTACATTGCGCAGAGGGAGCGTGTTATGTAATTCTACTCTGCATCTCCAATCATTTCTATTGTCTATTAAATGACGGCCACGTGACTAGCTATATTGTGTCCACTCGACCACCCTGCTGGGACAGTTTTACCTGTGGAGATGTTAAAGACTGAATATAACTGGGATCACGGATTCCGGAAACCCATCCGCGAGTCCATCTCGGCCAATAGTCTACTTGGTGAGGTGAGACTCCGGCTCGACAGTCTGCACTCCTTAAATATACTCCATGTTTAACACCTTGTAGGCTATGCTCGAGTGCAGCTCGAGCGAAGCTATTTTGAAAATTCCTTTGTTATCCGGAACAAAACTCTCATGCAGTCTTTGTACGGCTACTGTTTAATATTACCTCGCAAGAACACGACAGCGCAGTAACAATGATATTGCTAACAATAGAATTTCTTTTCATATAGCCACACAAAGGGACGTGATTGGTTGTAAAGGCTGTTCACGATAACGTGAGCACTTTAGAAATGAACGTTAGAAAAAAGTCACTGCCCCTGCTTGCATATAATTTAACGGGCGCACTGAGTGACATTAACCCAGTAAAGTTGGTAACGATGGCTGGAAAGTAGTTCCATATTTTAACGTCGCATAATAAGTGTCAGGTAACCATTTGTGATAACTTAAAATTATTTATATCACCTTCTGTTTTTTTTAATGCAACGAAGTGTAAAAAATAGCAGATTTATAAAGTATTTACTTTCTTAATAATTTCACAGTTTCACTTGACCGATGCACGAATAAAATAAGGCCCATGGCAATGTTAATTGTACATAAGGCGGAGGAATACACAACGTGGATGAAAGTAGATCTTTAGCAGGGCTTTCAAAAGTGCTCATTTTACCGTGAATAGACTATAAATCCTTTTATACGATAAAAGAAATTTGATTGGGTCAATATCAGCTCGGCTCTCCATTGGTTTATGGACGGCCAATAATGAACGCTATAAAGTATACGGTAGTGTCCGGTGTGGTATGGACCAGTAGGAAGATGGCGAGTTCTAACAGGCACCAACAGAACTGGTATTCTTGAAGTAGTGGATATAGGTGACTCGCTTCCAATTTGTCTTAAGTATCAGTAAATGTGTGCAGACTTCAATGTGTTAATAATGTTCTGAACTGTTGTTATAACTGGTAGAGCAGCGGCGCCTTGCCTCCGCGACCTTCGGCCGTGTCCGAATTCAGGTATATACTTGCGTACTTGCATCCTCGCAAACTTTACTTTCCCATTGGCACCAAACTGGATGAATTTGGACAGGCAGTTTTGTTGGCTCTCGGTACCTATTTATTAGCCAGCTAACCACTTTAATGTTAATTTATTCCGACTAAGAATTTAATAATTGCCGAATGTTTTAGGGGTTAAATTAAATATTAAATAATATTTAAATTTGATTTACGTTAACATCTATTGTCTTGCATTATTGTATGTAAGTGCAGTTTGGATTTCGTTTTTACTTTAGCTTCTGTACGTTAGCAACAAAGGCATAATACGAATTTATTATTTAGACCTTTTTTTTAAGGTGAAACTAGCGATAATTATTTACTCTATTCAGAATTCTATGTCTACGAAGTAGTAATGTTGCCCTATTAAACTTTAAATCAAATGTTATATATATATATATATATGTATCGGAAATCAACTTTAACCTACAAATTGCTTCTCAAAATGGCGGCAAGTATGCGATAAGTATACAACTTCGTTCACTTATATACTTGCATACTTCACTTGCAGTTCGGACAGCACTTACGACGTCTCTTCCGGGGGCAGGTACGCACAAGTATGTACTTCAGGCGAATTCGGACACAACCTCGCTCTCTTTAGGGTCGTTGTGGTGGGTAGACGAAAAGCGCCCAAGCAATGGCTTGCCCACACCACAACAGTGTGGAGCAGCGCCGGAATGAAAGGCGAGCAGCGACCGGCCGACCAGCGGCATCATCCGGCACGATTCCCACGTGAGGAAGTCCGGGAGCTGCAGCGTCGGGAATCGAACCCGGTTCACCTAAGTTGGAGGCGAGTGGTCTAACCGCTGCACGACTGCGGCCCCGCGGCGTTCGAAAACAGGACCAGCTCCGAAATTGTCTTCCTCGAGGTGATCACGCTTTTTCGCGAACGAAATGCAGAGTAGTTCGTGTCTTTCGCAGACACGATAACTGTTCCCGAATAAAACAAATTGGCGCGATAACTCCAGGCATTGTAGTGGAGCAATCGGGAACAGGAAATAACGCGTCAAAAGTAACTTCGTTACTTGTAACAGCTATTTTTTTTCTAGTAACTAATATGGCAATGTCTTTGCGTTAAGGTTTCAGGAACGTTAACTATAACTCTAACGTTTTAGCTCTTTAAATATTGGTAGATGTCACTACGTTTCGCGTTTATTTTTTTAAACATGAATTTTGTTACTTAACGTGTGTTTGGATTCTCCCTACCCGAAAATTATACAAACTTACATGAGTAAATAAATATATGTCTTCAGACGTATCTATGATTATAATCCATCGCACCAAACTTTGTTCTTGTGTGTTGACTGTTCTGCTATCGCTGCTACAGAATCCTAGTTCTCATTTGTTTGTTAGTTTATTTCCTTTTTTTTTCTGGCGAAGTTGTGAATGCAGCGGGGTTAAGTTGTTGTGTGGTTTAATGGTTTTATAAAATTATTAATTTTTTAAATTTATTTATAACTATATTTCTCGCTCTCTCTCTCTCTTCCACCTCAAAGCATCCGACTATACTGGTATAATTTATACTAATTTTGTAAGTTAAGCAAATTCTTCAGTAAATATGGCGAGAACATATACTGTAAAGATTTACAAATATACATATACTTGTACCGGTATTAGTTTAAAATTAAAAATCTGTAGGGTGGAAGAGTGCGTGCCTCACTGTTGATGTAAAATCTACCGAGGTACGTCTATCTCCAAGTATCGCGGAAAGTATCTGCCATTTACTTTACTAAGTGAAGAACTGAACTGGCAAATTTTACGGCGGAGTAAGCCAGCCAGTGTGGTATTTGCAAACTGATTTACATTTCCGGTGGAGTATTTGCAACAAAAACCGAGTTAATTTCAAAAATTAATTTTCCAGTCCCTGGAAAAAGAAGTCACTCAGACTGTGATGTCAAACATTCTACGCACACGGGTTTCCAGCAACTCGTGCAAATTAATAGACCCAATACTCAATTTGAAGGAAATGCGCGGGGGGGGGGGGGAGGGGCAGTTGCAGAAAATTCTAAACTGAGCTTAACGAAGTTATTCGCGCCCGTACAAACCGGCCGGTAATTTCGCAGCCACACGTTCTTATACTAACCAATTTATTATGTGCGTAGGTGCGTAATGGCCGGAATATTACCCGTCAAATTTGGATTGGAGGGGAGTGGGTGGGTGGGGGGGGGGTCATTCAATTCCAGGCGCTTTCACCCCTTGCCACCTCATCCGAGTTATTCCCTGTTCGTTATCCCACGCTAGTTATTCGCCGCCTCATCCCAGCCCATTGATGAATGCAAATAGTTCCCCAATTTATCAATTCGCGGGCTAACTTGTTTGCCTATTCAAACACTTTCAGCGGAGGGAAATCCGCGCGTTTACATTTCGTTTCGGTACCGTACCGCAAGCAGAATTTTTTTTTTTTTTTTTTGCTTGTGAAAGTAAAATTATTGTGAAGTCAAGAATATTTAGAATTCTCCATTCTACTTTTGTTGGGATATGCTTTGGGGCGTTTGACTTCTTGAATATTTATGCGGTACTTCTAATTACGCAAATCGCTTACATTACAAAGCTGAGACTGTTCTGTTCGCCTCATATCTTTACATGAAACAAAAGTATTATACCACTTAACGCGAGAAACTTCGATACGATTAAAATACAGGTTGCAGTTAGTGTGCATGTAATAATTTCACTGTAGAAATTTCTGTTAATTTTCTTCAAAATATTTTCCTATGTCACAAAATTCCATTTTTTGTTTTTCTCTCATGTGAAATAGGACGTAAAATGTTTGTTAGTGTCCTATAATTGCTAGCTACACGTTGAAAACGACGAATTTTGCTGCTCTACGGATCATAAGAATTAATCTACTCTCCATGCATGTATTTGACTCGCATATGTTTTCACGCTTGCCATTAAAGTTACAGTATTTATGGCTAATGCAGATATAACAACAAGGTTTAAGAAGTACTATCTTACATATATTGTGATTAAACCATTAAATAAATTGAGATCGTAAATATAGCCAAACAAACAGATAACAGAACAATCGTCTGAAATGAAAGAAAAAACACTAATAAAAATAGAATGATTTTTTTTTTTTTTTTTTAAACTATTGGCTTTGTTTGTCAGTTGTTGCATTAGTGAAAAGAATTAACAGTCTTTAGAAAATAAAACACCCTTTTTAATAAAATGTTTGGCGAACGTTTTATTAAATAGGTCTTGAGAAATTCAACAAAACTTATTCAGCGTAAATGACGCCAAGAAACTGAACATGATTAAATTTTAAATTCAGTTCTCCGTCTGACGGAGGAGCTTGATACTTAACGTTCGCAACGAGATCCCGTTGTTTGAAACAGAACGGGAAATTCTAATTTCCGCGGGGTTCAGTTCATGTTTATGTCGTCTTAAATAAAATAATCTCTCTCTCTTTTTTGTAATTTTTACATTTACAACTCAGCGAAATCATACTATACAAAATAAAAGTATATCATGTAAGGTTTTACACACCCGAAGGCCTGATATATTACACAAATTATAAGTCTTTAGTACGTAGATTAAGGGAAATAACTATTTTTTCCCCTGTTTATAACGCACCCGTCTACAGTAAAATCAAATAAAACGCTTGGCACCGAGAAATAAAATATAAATTATAAGAACCATCTAGACTGTTCAAATATGTATAACTAAATCTTGTTAACATAGATAACAATAACAACAATACTATTATAGGTTGTTCACGGTAAAATGAGCACTTTTGAAAGTCCTGCTTAAGATCTACTTGTATACACGTTGTGTATTCTTCCACCTTATGTAAAATTAACATTGCCATGAGCCTCGTCGCTTTATTCATGCGTCGGTCAACTGAAAATGTGAAATTATTAGAAAAGTAAACATTTTATAAATCTGCTAATATTTACACACTGAGGGGGAAAAAAAACAGAAAGCGAAATAAATAATTTGCATTATCACACATGGTTACCTAACACTTTTTATTCGACGTTAAGATATGGAACTACTTTCCATCCATCGTTACCAACTTTACCGGGCGCATGTCACTCCGCGCGCCAGTTAAATATATGCAGGCATGGGCAGTGACTCTTTTCGAAGGTTGATTTCAAAAATGCTCACTTCATCGTGAAAAGTCTCAATTTGTGGTCTTTTCTATGACTGTATCTAATACTATTGCTTCAGCAGAGCACCGTGTTCCTACCACAAAACAAGATAGTACCACCAACAGAAAACTTCAACAATATTTGGTTTATTCCCACAGCTATCAATATTGCAATAATCTAACAGGATGTTCTACTGGCAGTGCAGAAGAGTTGTGTAGTTAGTTATAAGCGTAGTAAAAAAAGAATTAAGTTATTATAATTATCGTGGGAACGATCCAAATGTTGCTGGAATTGTTCTGTTGGAGGTACTATCTATTGTGTAGTAGGAACGCAGTACTCCACTGCAATAACTGTATGTGGAATAGTAGATACAATCACAGATAGCAATACATCAGTCCTGCTACTATGCATGTTAAAAATATTTGGCTGCTTACAAAAAACCCATCAGATGGCCGTCCCTATTTCACAGGCTATTCACGGCAAACCGAAGTCATTTGGAATTATAGTCGAAAAAATATTTTTTTTTATTTTAGCCTTGGAAGTTAACTTCCGAGTGCGGCGGAATATACACACTATGTTTATTACTGACATTGCAATATTTACTTAAAAAGGTGGTCAAATGATAAAAAATGGTGGAAAGAAAAAAAGTGACTAGGGCCTCAAAAATGTCCACTTTACCGTGAACAGCCTGTAGGCCTAACTTTCTATATGGTTCTTACAATAATATTTTTTTCTCATCGCACCGTATCCCTCGTCATCCGAACAACGTAATATAACTGTGTAACGACGGTGTGTAAATGACCATTTTGTTAGTGAGAAATTTCACTCGGACAACTTGGAAAAAAAAAACGTTCTAAAGATGCTGCCGTGCAGTTATAATGAGCTTGAGTTGCATTGTTGTTCGTTCGAACCTTGGTGTCCCGAACGAAAAATTCTGTTTTTGTTTGCTCGCGGGGGGGGGGGGGGGAATCTCTGTGCTCTAAATGCGAATCAGTGATTTCAATCAGTATGCTGAGAAAAGGAGATTTGTTGAATCGAACAAAGTTTGTTCGCTCAACCAAATTAACCGTATGTATACGTTCGGTGAAATATTTTGCTGTCGGAACCGAATCGTTTTGTTGTTCTGATTTGGTTTCCGTAAACTGGCGACCAGAGTCAAACCTAACGACACGGGAAGGCGGGCCATTGGCTATTTTACACCGCATCAATCGAGGATATCTAGTCTATACACGCTCAGCTCCCCAGCAGGTGAACATGCCTAAGGGTGCCCAGTCCCATAACCGAGTCTCCCTCAGACCTGGAGACGTTTGACGAGAATACGTCTTTAAATCTGCGACCATAGTGGGAGGCAATCCAGATAATCCGATGATAACGAAATCGGGGGATACAGTTTGGCATTTCAGCTCCGAATCTATCGTCTACATTTAAAATTCAGCTACACCACTCGATTGCCAAAGAATCAGAGAATGTGTTACGTTGAGTGAGGACTGCGAAGCATCGTGCGCGGCATGAGTTTTGGAAAAGGGGGGGGGGGGGGAGGGGGCAGTATTTTGAGTTCGTTTCACCGCGTCTCATAATTTCCGCATAGTATAACTTTTGACTAGGAGAAGCTACGACGTTATTTCAAGTTTCAATCAATAGCTCTCGTCAAGATAAATCGATTGCGTGTATAAAAACATCTGTGAAGTGGTTATGGTGAAATTGTATGCGTTTAATGTAAAAAAATTAAGAAAACTTAACACAATTTCGGCCTGTATTCGTCAAAAAGCCAAATCAAAATACAGAAATCGTATACATTTGGAAAGACCATCTGAAAAGCAATGGAGTGATACCCATAAAACCCCACATGACCGAGTGAAGCGGTGCCGGGAACGTAAAATAAACATCAAGGCGTCCGAGCGCGTCAACGTAGACGTATTCACGCAAAACAAACGGCCGTGTCCTGAACACAGCCAAAGCCCAATTTTTTTAAGTGTAGGACTCAGTAGAAGTCACTGTGATCTATTTGCGAATATACACCATTCACAGTTACGTGTAAGTTTTGTGAAGCCCTGCTAAAGTTCTACTTGCAGGATATTCCTCAGCTTCATGCAAACAAAGCTTAACCGAGTCTAGATAATTACACCAGAGGGACAACGCGCCGTAATCGTGCGCACTCGGTGTAATAGTATTTTTCATACGAACTATTTCTTACTAGGCATTACCAACACACCTATTTTCTCACTGGTTTTATTTACATTAATTTAAATATTAAATTGTATAAACTAAATATATAACATTTAAGTCTAACCAAACATAAAGTAATTTTATATTCTTTTATATTAACAGAAGTGTAAAACGCTTGTGATGTATGGCATATTTAGGAAACAATCAAACACATAGTGCATAGCGCGATTATTCAGAGGTTTGATCCACGAATAGATTACGCCAGCAACTACAATGATCAGTGGAGGATTGGATTGGAGAGATTTTGACGGCTCGTAACATTGACGTCTCGAGAGCCGGTGAGGGTGGAGCGAGGTGAGTACGAAGCAGCCCGGAAAAGAACGGCCGGGAGGAAACGGGAACTCCCACTTGAGAAAAATCCGGTAGTGACCCCTCCCCCTACCCCCTTCCGTGTGTCGAACCCGGGTACGCCAAGATGAGAAATCTTGGCCACTACGTCACCCTGACGCCGACGATCAGTAGAGATTTCACTCGTTCAAGTGGAGCAGTTCCCGAGACGAATCTGGAGCCGAGCCCGCTGGTCCGGAGCAGTTTTTAACTGCTCCGGTTTTGGGACGTGTGCTCCGCCCCGCCAGAGCTCTTGTCGAGCTCTCGTTGATTTGCGCTGAAAGTTCGTCGCGTGGTTTTCCGCCGCGACGTTTAGCCAGACCTCAGGGGTCGGGTAGCTGATCTGTAGAACGATGCCCTTTGATGCCCTCCCCCGCGGCTAACCGTCGAGTTTGTTCATGAAGTTAGCGTTGAATCAAAACTAATTACCTCTACGGCGTGGGCTGGACGGTGCGATGCCCCTGGCCTCTTTCGGAACTCAACCTTCCCCCCCCCCCCGTAAGTTGTTTGACCAGGGGAAAGGGCAACAACGCGTGGAACAGAAGACTGGCGCGCCCTGCTGTTTAATTAAGAGAGCTCTGTTTTTATTACTATACCCTCCACGTTCCCTCCGTTTCTATAATTGCTTGTGACGTGGTTTGCACCCTCTTGATATGGATCGGCAGAAAGGGGCGGGTTTTGGAACAATTCCGCTTACAGTTTCCGGAGAGAACAGCCGTAATTGAGTGAGGGGTAAAAGGCTTGTTTTCACAAAGTTCTCGCCGGGGAGGGGGGGGGGGAGAGTTGATTTCTGAGCCTTTGCCCTCTCTGTTTTTGTTGGAGTCGGCCGGTGGTCAAGCGCGGTAAAAACTGAATCCCAGTTAGAAGGAAACCAACTCATTCTTACGGTTTCCCCGAAACATTTACTACCTATTAACAACGTAATAATGAAACACACACACACGCACACGATTTGCATTTGCATTTAGTGAAAATTTATTTTCAGGGGAATAGCATATTTCCAAGCAGGAATTATTTTAGCTACAAATAGACAAACGCGTAAAAAATATGAAATACTTGCTCAGATGAGTTAAGTAATTAGATATAAGGGATATATATTATATATAACAAAGTTATTTTTGTTACCTGAGGTAAAATGTGCTTATTCCCAACTTATGCAATTGCATAAATTGGGAATAAGCACATTTTACCTAAGGTAACAAAAACAACTTTATGTAAAGCCCCAGACGTGCCGGATACGTCGCAAGAGAATAGAAAGAAACATTCCACAGTTGTTTTATGGTTCCTGTAATTAAATAAAGCAGCAGGTAGAATTTTCGTCGCTACGTCATATGGCTGAGGAAAAATCGCACAAGTTACAATTTTATTAACGAACGTAACATAACACAATGCATAAATGTGGTTTGGAGCGAAGTGTTTCAACCATGGACTATGTTGAATTAGGAGAGTATCAGAAGAAAAAAAAAGTTCGTCTGTCTTTTGGGTAAAGGTCAAACCAGTGACGTTGGTAACGTTACTGTTAGAGGCTGTTCACGATAAAGTGAGCACTTTTGAAATCAACCTTAGAATAAAGTTACCGCCCTTAACTGCATATATTTTAAAGGGCGCCCTGAGTGACATGCGCCCGGTAAAGTTGGTAATATTGGATGTGAAGTAGTTCCGTATCTTAACACCGAATAAAAAGTGTTAGGTAACCATTTCTGATCATCTAAATGATTTCTTTCGGTTTTTTTTAAATGCATCGTAGTGTGAAATGTGCAGAATTGTAAAATATTTACTTTTATATTAATATCACAGTTTCACTTGTACGACGCATGAATAAATTGATGAGGCCCATGACAATGTTAATCTTTCATAAGGCGGAAAAACACGCAACATACATACACGTAGATCTTAAAGCAGGGCTTTCAAAAGTGCTCATCTTACCGTGAATATCCTATAATGCGTAAGACCATACGCGAGTGGTAAATTACACATGATAGCTTTAAGTTTGGAATAAGTAGGCAAAAAAATAAAAAAAAAGTAACGGTAACAAAGATTGAATTAAACATAATCATTGTTGGTTCCAAGTCTGGTTAAGAATTATTAGAAGGCAAAATTTCTAGTTTAGTTAGTATCCGTAAGTTAAACAGCATCAAAAAGAAAATATTCACTTGTTTTTCGCGAATAGATAGTATTCGTAAATTTACAAAAACTACATCCGTAAAATACTTTAAACCCAGTATAACGTAAAACTATTTTGTAAGTTATTTGAATATTTGATGTATATTTTAATGGCTGTCGGGATTTTAAGAGTTATCGCTTTACAAGACGACACGGTGATAGTTGTTTTGAACAACTTTAAATTCACAGCAGAGGCATAAAAACTTCAAGATAGAAGCTTCGTATTTATGATGAAATAAATCTTACATGTTGTCATCGGGGTCAGGGTCACTAAGAAGATCCTGATACAAAATTCAAATGTACAAATTCTTAGCCAAAACCACACAGTTCTGACAGTAAAAACACAGCACATTTTGAGACATTTTATCGTCTCGGCTTTTCGTAGAACCATTTAATGCAGTTAGAGCCCATGACGTAGAGGATTTCATTTCTCAATAAACTGTTAATGAAAACTCTTTGAAAGAAATTATCAATATACAGAACTTCCCTTAACACGTTGATGTATTCACACATTTACTAGCACTTAAGACAAAAGAGAAGTGAATCACTTATATCCACTACTGCAAGAACACCTGTTCTGTTGGTGGTCGTGTTAGAACTCACCATCCCCCTATTGGTCCATCCCACACGGAACACTACCCTCTACTTTACAGCGTTCGTTATTGGCCGGTCATCACTCAATGGAGAGCGCAGTTGATATTGACCCAATCAAATGTATTTTGTTGTATAAAAAGATTTACAATCAATCATGTCCCTTTGTGCGGCTCTATAAAAAACCAATTCTATCTCTACCAATATCATTGTTACTGCGCTGTTGTGCTCTTGTGAGTTAACGATAAACACCAGCCAAACACTGCACATCCATGCGAGTTTCGTTCTCAAAAACAAAGAAATTTTCAAATTAGCTTTGCTCGAGGTACACTCGAGCATAGTCTACGAAGTGTTAAGCATATCTGTAACGTATAATTAGTTTCTCACTCTACGTGCTAATAGTCATTGAAGCATTTATTTGATTGTAGTGTTTAACCTAGTGTGGTGTTTTAGATGGTACTAATCATTTGAGGATGGTTCAGATTTACTACCACTGAAGACACGTTTGAAGTGAACTGCCTTTATTTCATAACACAGAAATATCAGGTGTGTTGGTGCCTGTGTTTCCGCTTATCATCATCCCGTTGGTTCTGGCTGTACCGAACACGCTTATTTTACTTAGCAATGTTTACTATTGGCTGGCCATCGGCCAATGAAGTCGCGTTTTGACTATGTACCAATCAAAGTGTCGCGTCAGATGTAACATGTAGTACAAATCATCATGTTGATTAGAGACGCCGTTGAAAGAACAGTTTTATTGCTACGAGCTGAATCGTTGATTAGTTGGTTGTAACTTTTTACTCAGATTTCGATAAAGTCCAGTGAAACAGAGAAACTATATAAGTGTAAGATTTGTCTTCAATAGCAAAAAAAGTTTCCACATAAACGTAGCCCCGAGTATATACGTGCATACTCAAAGGGTTAAGCTAACCACAATGCTATAAGTAGTTCCTATAAGTCGGTACTTCTATTCAAGTTCATATAACTCGGTACTTCTATTCAAGTTCCTATAACTCGGTACTTCTATTCAACCTGTCGTAAAGGAATCATTCCTTTAGTACGACTTCACTCGGAGATCTAAACAGTTAAAACATTTAAAAAGCAGGGAATTATACGTGTTATTAAATTATTATTTTTTTAAACTGTTTCACTTGAATCCGTGAAATTCTACAGATCATTTCAATAGCAAGTATCCACTGAATAATTAGTGATTTCCACTGATTCCTAGTGAATGATACTGGTATGGCAGTAAAACCCCAGTGCATTCCACAAGTAGATAACAATTAACTGAAGATTTATTGGAGTCGAGTGGGGAGATTTGTGTGGCCCTTAACGTCGACGTCTGGAGAGCCGATGAGGGCGAATTGAGGTGCGTAGGGAAAGACGGAGAGAAACGGGAGATCCCCGGAAAAACCCGCCGACCAGCGGCATTGTCCAGCACGATTCCCACATGCGAAAATCTGGGACCTGGCTTGTGTGTGTGTGTGGGGGGGGAGGGGGGGAGAGTGGTGAGAGCGGTCTGGCTACACCACCGCGGACCCTGAACATTCAGTAAAATAATTCTATTGACTGAAATCGCTGATTTAAATCTAAGAATGAAGAATTTTCTGAGCACTGTTTTTGAAGAGAAATGCTGTAAAACTGTTAACCATTTCAGTCACAGCATCCTCTATCTGGGACGTTGCACATGGAGTGGCTTGAATGGCCAGCACTGTACACAGCTGAACATACCGTCCAATGAGAGAGGTTCCTTACGTGTGGAAGACAACATTCGCTGCTGGTCCCGTAGCCTCATAAACCACTGCTGCCAGTATCATAAAGCACATATAGATTCCTGTTAATCCCGACGTAAGACAAAGCGTCGTCTGAATATCGGTACAGTTCCGAACAAAAGATTTGCATGATGCAAAGCCTAAAATTATATTTTTATTTTTGGCTTAAAGGTTTAAGAAGTTTTTGAATGGAGTGAAAAAATAGTGCTTTTTAACCAGGAAAACTTCTTAAAAGGGTCAAATTACACATGTGCGTATAGGCAAGGTGCAAAACTGTTCACCTTTTTAAGCGGGAAACCTTCTTAAGGGGAATGGTGCGCGAAAGCTGTTTATTTACCAAATTTTTGTCACAAGTTGTTTTCCAAAGGATTTTTCGAAATTTTCGGCACGTCAAGACATTGATAATATTTGTGAAAACCTTTTTGTATTTTTAGATATTCACTGCCTTTTTTATTCTCAGAGCACTGATGGAAGGTAATCAAGAATATTTTATTTCTTATCCTCCGTCAGTGCTCCGAGAGTCACAAAGACAGTGAATATCAAACGGTGTAAAAAGGCGTTCACAATTATTATTTATAACTTGTCGTGGCAAAAAATTTCCATAAACCCTCTGAAAAAAAAAAAACTTACAATGCAAGTAGGGTTAAATATAATGCTTTCGTGCGCCATTCCCCGTAAGTAGGGAAGTTCTTAACAGGGTTTCACTAGTGTGTAGTTACTGCGATCAGGCAACAAGACAATCGCTGTGGCCAAAGCAATACGGAGGTGATTCCTCCAAATCGCGTCCCCCCCCCCCCCCCCGTCATGATTTAACGTCATTAAGGGAAAGGAGAGTTGTGTGCGGTGTACAGATTCAGAATCGTTAACTAGCAGGCGCGCTTGAACCTTGGACGAGGAAATTGCTTCGTGGGTTCTTGCCTCTAACCTCGAGACTTGCCCCCTTCCAACCCCCCCCCCCCCCCCCCCCCCTAGACACACCGCCCACAAACCCCTCCTGCCGCCCTGGAGTGCTGCGGGCAAGTTGGTATTGGATCGGCCCCGAAGTTTCTTTGGCGGGTAGGGTTGTCGGCTGTCCTCTTTGAGCACAGTGATAGACCCACCTCCCCTCCCCGTACCTCATCTCCTGCTACTCCCGAGTGCGGACTCGACCCTAAACGATAAGTGATTCTCCTGGACGCCCGAGGGCAAACACAGCCGCGGTTAGCCAACTTAAATTGCGAACCGAGCACGCGCCGCAGTTTTGTTCTTTCTTGGAAGCGAGGCAAGAACCTCTCAACCGCTGTTATCTGAATGCGGGCGGGTGAAATATATTTCGGAAGTTTATACCACGCACCCCGATTAGTCCATACTGCTAAATGACCCCAGATCGCTACATCTTGTTTAAGGTTGAAGCAAAGCAACGGCCTATGGAGTCTATACAATATGAAGAACTCGTTAAAAATTCGTACAGACTCCATAAAAATTGTCAGTAAAAGTGTGATTAACGCTGTATACGAAAGAAGAACGTATATATTTTGCAACATTATAAAATATTTTACTGAAATATACTTATCAAATGTGAACTTTGTCTTCGAGAGCAAATAAATGTCAAAGGGTTAATTAATTCTCCGCTTATTGTTTTTCGAATTTTAATACAGCGTTGAATGGACATTGCCATTTGCTACTCATGAATTCGCTTGGCTATATCTTTCAAACACTGAAGGTAACTATGCCATTTCAATTCGAAATAAAAATTTTATTGAGGAAAACATGTTAGGTGTAATTTATTTACATCATGTAGAATTTAAGTTTATGCATTCACTACAAAGTAAAGGCTCAAACGGATACTCACGCACAGTCAAAAATAAATTCAAACATTATTTGGTTTTACGAAATTTGCTACACGAACTCACTTGCGGTGCTTAGTAAATTAAATTATGAATTTTTCTCCTGCCTTACGATGTATACGTAATAACACAAAGAAAAAAATTCCATGTTATATTTTTTCCTGCTAGTACACGATATTTATTGAACAGTTGTGAAAGTTCTGCATATGAAATTTAATATTTTTGCAAACGAAACAACAGCTAAACACATACCAAAATAGCAACAAAACAAGTTTCTACTTCCCTTATTTTATATTGGTAAATGGTTTTGTTACACGTGTGCGTTCCAGAGACGGTAAAATTGTAATTCCGGCACGTAAATTAGAAGGACCTATGATATATAAATGTAATTAATTGAAAAGAAAACTTTCCTAGAAGTGACGCGCCGTCCGATCTCTACAAGATGGGACGGAGTTGTTGCAAGCACGAAATAGAGAGATTTTAATTACCCTCGACATTTGCCACTTCACCCCGTTGACTGAGGCGAAACTCGGTTTCCACCGCCGTGGCCAAAAAAAAAAAAAAACTGGTCGCGATGCGACAGCTGGGATAACTTTTCTCCGTCGCCAACGCGAAGGCACTGGGGAGTCGCGTGGTGTTTTTATTTTCCCGTGGGATGCGCCATCCCTGGGGAATTTCACTTCCGCGCCATCCCTGGGGGATTTCACTTTCGACACGTCCGCGCCAGACCCGCTTAGCCCACTTGCGCACAAGATTTAGAGATGAAATTATTCGCATAGTCTATCCACGGCTTCTCCGCACTTTTCGAATCGAACCTTCGAAAAATTACCCCCCCATATATGACATCCTTAGTTACTGCCTAAACGTGCCATTTATCAAAATCGTTTTACACCTCTGTTAACGCAAAAAGTATCTTATTTCTCCTTAAAATTGTAGTTTGACTATATTTTATTTACGATTTATAATGTTATATTTATAACAGAAAAATTAACAAAAAACAGCGAGAAAATACGCTGTGTTGATAGCACCTAGTAAAGAATAGTTTCATGCAAAAATATGATTACAACTGCACGCACACGAATGGCAGGGCTTCAGAAAACTACGTAACCATGAACTGACTATATCTTTAAAAACTCTGCAATATACTTATACATAAAAAAAATCCATAAAACCACGGAAAATTACTTTTAACAGTTGTAAACATTTCTTCTTAAAATTACTAATAATTCCTTAATTCTAGTAACGAACGTCCAGTTAATTTTAAGAACTTGCCGCGGTTTTTTCCATATTTTTGGTTTCTAAACTGCGATTACTAAAATAAATATTTTTGTTGTGTAGTTGTTTGAACTGTATTTGAAAAAGAAACATTTTTTAATTTAAAATTCTTTAATTCTGTAAATTATATGAACGCAAAAAAATTTTTTTCGGACATTTACGCGTTGAATAACACATTTTTGTAAAAGTATAGGATATTTTTCATATTAAAGTGAGTCACATAACTTTTTTTTTTTTTCAGTTTCTATAATTGGCTTGCGCTGCAGTAGAATGGTTGTACCGATTCACGGCCAATGGGGTGGGGGGTCGGAGATCGGAGCATCTCCTGCTCTGTCATTCCGTTCCCCGGCGGCCAAATTGGAACGCAGTGCCCGTTGGCCATTGACCTTTGACCCCCGACCTAACACCGTCGACCTATGAACCCAAAAAATCCCAAAAAAAAAAAATCCAAAATCATTAACAAAAATTTTAAAAATTGTTGGAAAATGTATTAGAAATTTATAAAGGTATTCAAAGGTCAATAGCCAACGGGCAGTGGCTTCCAAGATGGCCACCAGAGGACCGGAATGATAGAGCAGGAGGTGATCCGAGCTCCGATCTCCCATCCCCTTGGCCGTGAATCGGTATAATCATCCTACTCGCAACTTCTCGATGTTTGAAGCAACTATAATTTTCTGGTTACAGAGTTGAGGAAAGCTTCGTGAGTCCACCAGATTGTTGGTTTTTCTGAAACCCGAAGCTGTAAGGAATGCGTAGAAGTTCCATATTTTGTATCTACGCGGTCGAGTTACTTTATTCGTTATCACGGAGCGCTAAAATAATGACTTATTTGGTATTTTACTATTTAGTATGTCACAAAACTTACCAACATACGCAATTACCACATCGCAACCATCTTTAGACAAGTGACCGTCGATGGCGTCCGAATTGAACGGTAATAAATACTAACATACTTAACGGTCAGTTCAAATAGGGCTTAAGACGTTTACTGGATGCTTAAACACTATCTTTAAAATTCCTCTCCCATTAAATTCCTTAATCTAGCGTGCAATACTTCCCACGGATAGACTAAACGCGGCTTGAATGCCATGTTGAGTTCTTGTGATGAAAGCAGTTTTTTTGCTATCGAGGGGGTCCTCCCGCTTGGAGCTGCTTTTCGTGATCGAGGCCAAGACGCGCGGGAGCAATAAGGTCGACACTGCAACGCGTATCAAATACGCGAACGCCGCTAAGCGCAAGGCTCTGAACTGGTTTGCAGTGTTATCGTCGTGCTGTGTGTAGCACCTACCTACGGGACTTTTAATAGCGACCGTACAATTTTTATGGGAGGGAAGTGTGTAGCGAATTTCAGTGCAGGATCCTTTACTAGTTTCGCAGGAATTCACCCGAAATATTTTTAGCTGTAACAGCCTGAAAATATATATATATATTTTTTTGGCCATGTCGAAGAGTTTTAAAATAATGTTTGCAATAAACGTGATGTTGAAAGCTGTATTCTTTTCTAATATGAAGAGTGGTTTCTTTCTTTTACAAACAAATTGGGCACACGTGAAATAGTTCGTTTTAAATACGTGTATTACAAACATACACTCTAAATCGGAATCAGTTATTTTTTACTGATTGTCAGTTGAAACTGCTCCATCCGGAATCAGTAGAAAAATAAAACTATTAATCTCTTCAGTTAAATGAAATCCACTAATACAATCAATAGAGAATCTGTTATTTATTGCCTATTAATAAAAATCACAAGGATTTAAAAAGTACATTACTGTTTGAAATACATTAAGTGGAATTATTTTGTCGCGAAACAAAATTATTACAGGTACAAGGAAATTTTGGACGTGGGTGGTATCCAACCGCCACCCCAAAACGCAACACATTCTCTTGTTTCTTTTGGCTGACGTTCTACCAACTCTGCTACTTTGCCACTGAGATCAACAGTCTAGCATTTACGTAGTAACATAAACTTACAATGGCGAACGGCTGTAAGTTTCGTAATGTGAAAGTTCTTCATGTGGTCGAAATATACACATATTATGCGTACGTAGGTACACGTCTTTGTAAGGCTCGAAAGCTAAGTTAAGTTTAGTTCAGATTGTGTACTTTAAAAGAGAAATATAGTGGCTTTAACGATGTTGTCAGTGTTTTCCATATACCTGCCATTTTACAATGCAACAAGATTTTACAGAATGAAACTGATATTCTGAATAGACAGATTGCTAGACAGTGGAACTTTGCAAACACATGTACTTGCACCTAAAATCTATATATTTCGACAACAAGAAATACTTTCACATCACGAAACTTACAATAATATTTTAAACATTACACTTTGTGGTTCAGTACCCATAATACGAGCACACGTTTGGCAATGGTAAAGAAGGGCAGTGGATATGGCTTATCTTGAAAGCTTCAGCATGCTTTACTCTATGGGTGGAGGTTCGAGCCCAACCACGGCCAAAAACGTTTTTGTGTAGGACAATATTTGTGTTCTGCGACAAAATAAATCGTACCTAACTTACATCACATAGGAATGCTCTGTGCTCATTTATTAACCAACTATAAATAACTAGTTTCCCACTGCTTGAACTAGTAGATTTCTTTTAACTGATGAATAAGTGATACTTTTTCTACAGATTCCAGATGTAGCAGTTTCAACTGACAATCAGTAAAAAAATAACTTATTCTGATTTAGAGTGTACTGCAATACAGTTCTTACACTAGGTAGATAGGCGCCTTAAGGGTAGAATAGTTTGAATCGGGTTATAAAACGCAGAATTAACAATAAATAATTAAACATAGCTTCCACTCTCTCACGCAATTTAATTCACTTCACTTTCTTGGAAATGAGATAATGTATTAACCAGAGCAACTGATCCTATTCGCCCGGCGTTAATTGCGGAAAGGGTAACCGAATAGGGCGAATCGGGTCAGCACCAAATACTGGAAAATAATTACAGAAATTAAATATGCTTATAAACATGCTTTAATGCTAATTACTGTTCATTTGAAAAAGTATTTTGACCTCCCTTCTTGTTCAGCTGCACTATCATTATCGCGGGTTCATTTCTAGACAAGTTGGAACTCACAACCATGTACGTTCATGTTACGTTTCTAATTGGTCGACGTGTTTTTTTTTACTCCTCCTGGAGATAAATAAGCCAATAACAAACAGAGTTCTATGTACTGAAACATTTTCTGTGAAATCGTTGTTTGCGCGTAAACGCGTATTTCGGTAAATAAAAGTTCTGGAAATATGACTTCTTGTCAGAATATTAAAAGAAACAATCATCTATTGTCCCTATTTTTTTTGTTTGCTTTTGTCGTATTAAGTGTATTCTTGGAGAAAAAATCCGTAAAAATGGTCAAATATCTCATTTTTTAAATTTGCCTATGCAGTTTCCTTAAGCGGCAAGAGAAAATTACAAAAAATACGGAAGTAGTTCAACATGTGGTCTTTCATAGCGTGTAATAAAACACCAATGTTACAGATCTAATTTGCACAGTACAGCGTCACGACGGAAACACTGCACGCCTTGCGCGTAGGAGCGATGAGGCACTAGGCGTGCGCGTAACTGTCGCCCGTATCGCTCCCTAGCTTCTTGACCTTGGACGCGCAGCTAACATAGTCCTCGTAACGAGCGGCTTGGCGAGAATTCGATCTGAATCACGCCTTGGGGACGTGACAATCAAGAGTGGTGGGAGGAGGGTGGCGCCAGATACGTTTATCTCCCGCATTGGCTGGAGTTTCGGCGGTCCGTTCCTACACAGCTTTGGCAGTCCTTCCCCCCCCCCCCCCCCCCCATAATTCTCTCACGGCCTGAAACAAGAGAAAGTTTGTTAACTCGGCTTGATGCTGCAGACCGCGGTGATGATTTTCTGCGGGCTTTATCCGGACAGCGCAGGCGTGATTCACCGCCGAAGTTATCTCCCCGCTACACTGGCGCTTCAGAACCGCCGCCTTCGCTTAAGTGTGAATTTATGGCGGAGATTATTCCCATCGCACATCTGTGCCTGGATGATCTCTCGTGGGGAGTAAATAAAAATGCTCTCGAGCTTCCGTCTCGAGACACGCGAATTAATGGCGCGAGTTACAGAAGACCACTTTTTAAATTGTGTCCTGAATTGCTATTTCTGTTATAGTCTGTTTACGGTAAAGCGAGCATTTTTGAAACCCTCAGGATTTTGAAAATCCTGTTATGTTTTCACGAAAGAAAATGAAATTTAATGTCGGCGATTAAATTTATTTGTACAGAAAGTTAACAGGTACCTGTGGTAATAAGAGAATATTAAGTTATGCAGAATTGGTTTATAATCCTTGATACGTATTCATTATGATATTATATGTGTATGTGATCATATGATATATATTGTATAATAAAGCAGATCCCTTATATTTTAGTAATGATTATATTTTGGGATTGGTTGTATCTGTGGTGTACCTAAGGGGGTAGAACTACTTGCAAATATCTCTCCCCCCCCCCCCGCCCCCCCGAATACAAATTTTTGGAAGTTTGTCGCAGTATGATAGTGTCAGATTTACAAGTAGCTTCCGTGCCATGCTTGCTTCGCACGAGAAAAAATTTGTAAAGATAAAACTTCAATTTTGATCATTTAAATGTCCTTCCAGCTAAATGAAATGTCAAAGTTTGTTGGCCGTATTTATGCATGTTTTCACATTTCGTCTCAGAAAAACACCTATGATTTTGTAATGAAATAGGCTTAGTCACTGCCACGTTTAAACGTTGAAAGTGGAAGAAATTTCCCATTTGTAAATGTGGCTCACAGCAAGTCTTAATTTTTTATTTATTTACGTTTTATTTATATATTTTTCATTACAGCCACTCTTGGCTCGTTTTTCGTGTTTGTTTCGTGTCCGGGACTTTGTTTTCTGTGACGATATAGTGTAGCAATGCAGTAGGTTCAAAATATTTCACGTTATCATTAGAGATAGTGATTTTTCTGCGCTAAATTATGTGCACACGGTAGACTCCAGCAGCAGTCTGTGCATTGCCATTGGCTGCCGTCTGCTTGAGAAGGCGTTTTCATATTTGACCGGGCCAATCAGAACTCGGCAACATCGACACGGCTCCTACGTCATCCGTGTGCAGGCGGTTAACACGTGTCAAAAAGTAATTCAGCCAGTCAAGATAGGTAAACGAGCTTATAGTGTTTTGAAATATAACTTGTTACGGAAGTATTTTCACGAAATTTCACTACCCCTATTAACAGAGCCAGGGATTTATTCGCGAAGAAATCTTCAACACGTCGTAGATTTGAACACTCTTAAGCACAAATACAAATTTTCGTTTTGTCATTGGTCGCCCTCTGCGTGTGTAGCAGTTTGTGTTTTTAACCAGACCAATTAGAATTCAACAACTCTGGCAGTGAACCAAAGTGATTCGCGTACTAATAATAACATGCTAATGTCGCCAGTCGAGAAATGTGAACAACCATACAGCGTTTTTTAAATATAAGATTGTCTCGAAATCGTTCGCGAAATTTCAGTGCCCCTTCCTATATCCACTAAAAGAATGTTTCAAACAACCCACTCGAATATCTCCGCACTGTCTGGAACGGTTCCCTCGTGTTTCTGGAATTCTCGGAGAACTGCGTGGGTGGTCCTTCGCGCTGACCCGCCGACCTTGAACGCCTTCTCGACCCTCGCTCCAGGGTCGATTGCGTGGTCTTGTGCGCGCACGCCTGGTTTCGTGCGACCACGACAAAGGCCCCGTCAAACTAATCTTCTTTGTGACGGGAGCGGAGAAGAAGTGTGGAGAAAGGGGGGGGGGGGGGCTCGTAAATGTCCACCGGACCTTCGTCACATGCGACGAACACGATGGCTGCCTTATGACAGCGCGCCGTGTCGTGTAAAGGTGGATTTACAATAACCCGACAGCCCGACAAAACAGCCCCGACACCTACGAAAATTTTTCCTTCAGCTAATCAAGGGCAAGGTCACCCCGACAGCCCGACGAAAGTACATTCTATTCCTACTTACGTCGGACGTCGGACCGCTCGGCCTCGCTTGGATGTAGAAAATAAACCATAAACAATAACCTTACAAAACAAAATATGCGGTTTTCACTACTGTGGAAAATTTCGCATTAAACATGTTATTTACGTGTTCATCCTGGTAATCTTGTAAGCTAGTGAATTGACGAAAATAAATATTCGTGGGAAAATAACTGCTCCAACATCCAAAAAAAAAAACTTCGTTTACAAAGTTATCGAATCAAAATAGTGTACAGTGATTTGTGACAAACTTCACACTCCGTAGCAAGTTACTGGACATTCTAGGATATTTCCGGAAGCCACGCAACACTTGTCGGAAGGAAACTGTTGCGGTATTGTAAACATTTAACTTGGTGGCTGAAATGGTCGGGCTGTAACGTCGTGTCGGACTGTCGGGACCTCCTCGTCGTGGCATTGTAAATACAGCTTAAAAACTCCCGCCGTCTGACCTCAAGTTAGGCGCCGACCTCTGTGGTGCTCCGTCGCTCTGGGGTGCGGGGTTCTGGGTTCGAATCCCGTGTTAGTTCGTAAGTTAGTTTGTAAGCCGTCGCCTGTATGCCTTCGGGTATAACAGCTGGTGACAATAAGTCATTTCCAATCCGTTCGGGGCCGTTGTGGTCGTGCTGTTAGCGCGCTCGCCTCCCACCAAGGCGAACCCGGTTCAATCCCCGGCCGGGGTCACCGGATTTTCGCATGTGGGAATCGTGCCGGACGATGCCGTTGGTCGGCGGGTTTTCTCGCGGATCTCCCGTTTCCCCGCCCTTTCATTCCGGCGCTGCTCCATACTCGCCTCAGTCATCCTCATCGGATCTCAAGATCTCGCTGTTAAGAGCCGCCCAAATGTCTCCACTCACTCAAATCGAGTTAGGTCGCTACACGTTAATGGGGCTGGGCCAGAGATATATAAGAGAAAATGTCTGCTTGAGATATGTTACGCTCTCGGAAAATGAGTGGACCCAATTTTTCAGTGACTCGCACCAACAGTAGATATATGCGTAACCTATTGGCTGACATTTCTTCGACTATGATGGCTACAGAATTAAAAGAATCTAAAAGATAGAAAATTCTATAACGAGAGCAATATATATACAGAAAAATGAATTCAGCTGCCGAAAATCTACCAAAAATAAACTTAAATACTGAATTACATTTTAATGACTGCAAATATTTTCTTCCTTATTTTTTGTGTATTTTTCTATTTGTAATTTATAGCGAGCATATCGGCGTAACAAAAGCATTATAGTTCAATTACACATTGTCTTCAGAGTCGAGAAGAAGGAAAAACAGCGGGGAAGTTTCTGTATCAATCTAGACGTACGCACAAGAATTTTCGTGCTGTGAGCGGCAAACGAAAAACGTTTTTGGAAATTGTGTCAGCGGCGTTATTTCATACGCTTCAGTTGGAATCGTTTTTGCTCGAAAATATAGTCGGTTGGAATATTTTCATATTACACTCTTGTTTGGAGTCGTGGGCGGCCGAAAGAAACGTGGAAAAACTAAATAAACTGTGCTACGAAGTCAATATTTAGGCCTGCAGAAAAATTTCAGAGTATATCGTTTCGTTTCAGTTTATATTTAACGTAATATTACACCAAGACGTAAGTGATTCTCACATCCATGCTACGTGGAATTTGCGGTATCGTTACGCCATGAAGATGCATTGTGAACGCACTGTGAACACCTCGAAGATTGCCGGGTCTTGCAATGAAGACTAAAGCTGGAGTCACAATAACCCGACGGACACAATACGACACACCGACACAACGTCAGAGCTGGACGGAATTTCAAATTATATTTTATTCAGTGTTCACAATACCACGACGATAACTCCCCGACAAGTGTGTTAGTTGGCTGCTGGGAAATCCTAAAACGACAAGTTATCCTATCAATATCCCATATTTCCTTTTTAAAACTCGCGATAAAGCGAATAATCATTTTACTTTTGACAATATTCGAATTTATACAAGAGAAACATGTATTTAAAAATAAACCGTAACGTTATTTTGGCGACAAGTTAATATGTTATTTAATACAGTAGGGAAATATGGACTAAATTTTGTTTTGTAATGTTGTATTTACATTTTTTTGCGCGCTTCGTCGAGCCCGACACGACGGAAAGTAGAAATAGAACGTACTTTTTTCGGTCTGTCGGAGCCGCATTTTGTCATTTCAGTGTTTTGTAACGAAATATCAATAGAAATTTGAAAACTATTCCAAATCAATTGAAAAAAAAAACTTTCATACACTTTTTTTAGACACAATTATGAGCATTCTAAAAATAAATGCTGCATTAAAGAAATTTAAAAAAAATACGAACACTTTGTTTGACTTCAGCTGTAGAGTACATTGAAGTTGTAGATACACAACGAGGAAATGTATTTGAAGTGTGGAGTTTTATTCGCCCGCGATTAGGATTTTACTTCCATCAACTTTTTAACTTTTTTTTCCAAACTTAAAATAATGTAATGGACTAACCACATAAGGGATTTCCATGAAATTTCTTTATCTCATTTTAATGACATCAGCTGTTAGCTTTAACTGTAGCTAAACATCAAAGTTATGCAAAAATTTTACATTTGAATGGAAAGACCTACGAATTAAAATGTCCTCTTATTTCCGTTATTAACTTCTTTTAATTAATTTCCCACTTTTTTACACTTTCATCAGACCACTCTTTATTTCATGCCACAAAAGTATTAAATTTACCAATAATATTTTAACAGTTTTTGGCACTGAAATCTTTTTCCTCAGTGTGTAAGTATAAGCAAAATTATTTATTTTAAAGTATATCAATATACACCTTATTAATTTACCACGTTGCAGTCATTCCAATCGATTATAAGCCGTTACATTTCATTTTCCTTCGATCATCACTGCAATGCGCTAAAATTCATAAATTAAATAACTCTTGAATAATTTCCGAAACATTAAAACCGCACTTTTATTAAATTTTTATATGAAAATAGTAAATGTTTCCTACGATCGCCGTCTTGAATATTTTTTTTGCTTGATAGGTATGCTGTGTACTGATAGAAAACAAAGCTAATTTCACATGTCTGTACGCATAGCTAGGAGCATCCAATTTCAACGAAACTATTTATCGTATAGTTGTTTTTCAAGACACTTGAACCTAGAACCAGTTTGGTTAGTGACTTATTTATGTTTATCACCATCTTAAGTCTCTTTCGTTGAGTAAAATAGCATCGTTTGTCATCGCATAAAGAGACGCTGGTTAACTTAAAGAAAACTTCCCGTAAAATGGCGTAGAGTATGCGCCTGAGATGCACGGTGGCCATTATAATTAGAGAATGGGGAGTATTTTCAATACCTGTTTTCAGCAACAGGTATTGGGAGAGAACAGTCGATTCAATTTCTCCTATACCCCCCACATTATCATAGTAACAGCCCCCGGGAAACGACTACTTATTGTCACTGTCCTACCAGGAGTGAGGTAGTGGAGCAACGCGTCATAGCATACAGTTTACCCATAGCAGGTATTCCCAATAACATGTATCAGCAACAGGTACCGACTCGGAACAGGAACAGGTACGGGGTGTGTATGAGAAATACTTGTTCATCTCATCTCTAATTGGAATGGTTTCCTGCCAATACGGCTATCATAAACGACGTGGATGAGATTTGAGGTTAGAAGACTGTTTATGTAAGCAAGTGTTTTGAGTGGAGATATTTGGGCGGCTCTTAACGCCGATAGGGATGGAGCAGCGCCGGAATGTAAGGGCGGGGGGAAACGGGAGATCCCCGGGAAAACCCTCCCACCAGATTTCGAAAATCCGGGAGCGAACCCGCTGGGAACTGAACCCAAGCCGCTTTTGCGGGATGCGAGCAGTCCCAACAAGTAACCAAATTTTAATGCATTTTTTTAAAAATTAAAATTGGCAAAATAATTTTGTTCATATAAAATGACTTGTCTTTTGAAAACTAAGGTGTGAAAACCAAAAACGTTCATCAATGTTGAAGGCGGGCCGCGGTGGTGTAGTGGTTAGACTACTTGCCTCCCACCAAGGCAAACCAAGGTTCGATTCCCGGTGGGGTCGTTCCGGGATGTTCGTACGTGAGAGTCGTGCCGGACGATTCCGCTGAGTCGGCGGGGTTCTCTCAGGGATCTCCCGTTTCCCCCCTGACCTTGCATTCCGGCGCTGCTCCGTGCTCACCTCCCTTTACCCTCGTCGACTTTCAAGAGTTCGATGTTACGAGCCGTCGAGATCTCTCGCTGTTGGCCACGTGGCTTTGGCAGCTGAATTGGTGTGTGGTAGGTGTCAAGGTCGTGGACACGCGCAGAAGACTAAAATAGGTACACGTCTTCATTACTCTAAGAGTAGGCTGCGAACCAGCTGGACATTTCTCTGTTGGTGATGGCCTCCCTTATCACCGCTCAGCCAGTTCCGTCTACGGAATAATCTTCCCGCTGGACTCGAGTGCAAGGTCCGCAGCAGTGATCGCGAGAGCTGGGGGCTAATGAGAGAAGTTGAAGTAGGACAGTGTCCTCGGGGTGGTGAGCCGTTTAGCGGGAGCGGGGACCCAGTGGACGACGGTGGGAGGAGGAGGATGATGAAGAGTTGGTGGTGGAGGGGGGTGGAAACCCTCCACGCCCGCTAGGTAATTGAAGTGCGCGACCCCCGGGTCCTCGACGCCTAATCTAAGTTGGCGAGCGGGCCCAGCCGCACGTGCAGGAGTCGACGATCGGGCGACGACGCGCGGATGGATTAATTAAAGTCCTCCCCCCCCCCTTCACAACCCAAACAACCCCTTTCCCACCTGCCTGGATACTGCGAGAGATTCACACCCCACCTCCCCTCGTAACGAGATTTATCCGCACGTCGACGAGGGCTGCCGACACACGTTACTAACTCACGTAATTCGCCACCGGAAGTACCTCTTCGTACCAAAGGCGTGCGCGGGTGCAACCCCCAAGTGGGGCCGCGGTGACGTGGTGGCCAGACTACTCGCCTCGCACCTAGGCGAACCGGGTTCGGTTCCCGGGCGGGGTCGCTACCAGGATTTTCGTGCCTGGGAATCTTACTGGACGATGTCGCTGGTCGGCGGGTTTTCCCGGGGAAGTCCCGTTTCCCCTCCCCTCCATCCCGTCTTTGCATTCCGGCATTGCTCCGTACTCACCTCGTTTTACCCGCGTCGGCTCTCAAGATCTCGATGCTAGGATGAAGCCCAAATTTCTCCACTAACCCTCTTCACTCATGAGTTGCAAACGGACGTGGTGTCAGTCTTCATACGGATGCGTGCGTGTGTGCGCACCCTGGAGTTATGAATTTATTTCTAGGGTTATTCGTGAAAGGGGCTAAATTAGCTAAATATTTTAAATATCCAAGTATATCACGATCGCGATAGTATAAGATGGGGTTTTATTGAACCTGTAAGATTATACAGTAACTATTTTACTACAAACATTACGGGGGGGGGGGGGGGATCGCAATATCTCAATGTTAAGATACGCTCATATATCTTCACTCACTCACTCACTCACAGAAAAGTTATATACACTGTGGGGTAGATGTGTCTGGGGACAGCGGGAGGTCCAAGGCCTGCACTCTAGCGGGTCGTTTTTTCCCCCCTAACCTACCCTAATTCTAAGTGTTATATGTACGTCAAGGAAGGGGCGGGAGGTAAGTGCGCCTCAGGGATAGGCCCCTTACGCATACAGAGGAAGTGATCCATGCAAGGGGGCATGCATCGCGGCAGAGAGGGATTAGGTAGCCATAGCCGCGTTCGGTGCCAAGGCCATAGGTTATCTACGTCGAGATAAAGGTTTTGTTGAATCAAACAAGATTGGCTTGGTGCAACCAAATTATAGGCCGTTCACCGTAAAGTGAGCACTTTTCAAGCCCTAGTTACTTTTTTTCTTTCAACCAATTTATATCCTTCCGCAACTTGTTAATGTAAACCCCGCCGTGTGAGTGATAAACACGGTGTATAGAATCCCTATACCCAAAACAAAAAGTCCGAGGTCACGATGAAATGTATTCATTGATTATTATGTATGATGTAACAACTTCAAAAAGTGCTCACTTTACCGCTAATGGCCTATATTTGCTTGTAATGGGCCAATGAAATATTTTGTTGCTGAAACCAAATTATTTTGTTGTTCTCATTTGGTTGCCCCAAACTGTAAGATTTGTTTGGCTACGCGTACATTAAGCAGCTTGGGAAGATATGAAAAAAATTTAGAAATTCGACTGAGTTTCGAATCCATATCACCTGCGTCCACACGCTGCGCCTTAATAATATGAGCTAACGTGACAACTGACGATGCCGGAAATATTTTAAATAGATATACTGCTAATATTGGGCAACGTGTGGGAACAGATATTTAAAGTTTTACATCTTTACTTGGCAGTTTCTTGTTGCATTGTTTTATTAATGTGTTTATACGATTGTTAAGCACCAATAGATGCACTAACAAACACGGCTACTATCCTAATTGCCACAAAAAAATACAAACAAGCTTTCGAGCTGTATTTTCGAATGAAGGCAGTCAAATGAGTGGCTAAACAAATGTATACAGTTGATCCAACAAAATATTTAGTTGGCAGTCTAATTTTCTTTTGTCCCAGAAGAGATATATTGTTTATTCAAACATATACTTTGTTAGATGAACAAAAGTAATCTTGTAGTTTTTGAAATTTTGTTTGCTCAACAATATATTTTGTTAGGGCAACTAAATACATATTTGGCCGTATAAAAACAAATATTTTGTTCTATTATCTCTCAGTCTATAACTAAGAAGAGAAAGGAAAAACCAGCATATGCCCCGTAAAAAAACCCTTTTGATAGGAAAGAATTAAAAAATATAGCATGCATTAATAGAAAATACTACATGAGACAAGTAGGAACCATGAACTTTATTAGTGGGTAGAAAATTACCGGAAGAGAAGGGGCGGGATTTTTCTTTCTTTTGTGATGGATGGAGATGGCTTAACGAGAAAAAAGGGGGGGGGGGGGGACACCACTCTGGTGATCTCTGGCAGGTCGAGGCCCTGCATCCGAAGTAGCCTGCTGATATGGAGATCCAATATTACTAATCTGGACTGGTTTTAAGTCCAAGCAAGAAGGGTAGGGCCTGTAGTCTATTCAGGGTTTATTAACGGATCTTAAATCAAACCTTTGAGAAATAACCCCATGTATGACGTGTTTAGTCGTTTCCTAAATATGCCATGAATCACAAGTGTTTTATACTTACGTCAACATAAAAGCACCTCATTTTGTTTAAATCGAAATTTGATTAATATTTATAATTAGTACAAATAAAAACTGAGGGAATAGTTGCGACGGTAATGCCTAGTAACAAATTGTTCTTATGCAATGTATTATTAAGTCAAGTGCGCACGAATTCTGTGCGTTGTCCCTTTTGGTGTAATTTTTTCGGACTCGGTTAAAGCTTTGTTTGTATTAAGTGGCGGAATGGTCTGGAAGAAAAACTTCAGCAAGGCTTCAGAAAAGTCGGAAGTAACCGCGAATGAACTATATATCCTGGATTCGACAAACCAAGATCCCGAAGTAGAGTCTTCTGTACACCTAGAGCATGTCGCAACTTCAGTGACGGGCCTATACGGTGGGGACTGGAGTCGTACATGTCTGCTGAGCTATTGTAACAAAAATGCAAGGTTAACGTAATCATTGCTGTACAGATCAAACAAAAATTACGCTTGTGTGGTGGGGGCCACGGTGGCTGAGCGGTTAGCCCACTCGCCTCCCACCAAGGCGAACTGAGTTCAATCCCCGGCCGGGCCACCGGACTCTCGCAAGTGGGAATTGTGCCGGACGATGCCGTTGGTTGGCGGGTCTTCCCGGGGATCTCTCGTTTACCCCGCCCCTTCGATAACCCTCATCGGCTCTCAAGACCTCGCTGTTAAGAGTCGCCCAAATCGCTTCATTCACTCACGCTTGTGGCAAGCCTACTTTGTAGTGGTTCGCATTTAAATAAATCTTTTCTTTGTGGTAACAAGTCATGCGTGTTACAGCAAAGAGCGCGTTATTTAGAAAACGAATAATTTTACGTGTCATTTTCTTTTTCGTGATTTAAATTTAGCCATATTTCTACACATTTTACACTTGTAAAGCAAGATAGAAACACGTGGGTAGTGATAGGTTAAAATTTGGTTTTTAATAACTTAGCTTTCATGAGATTAAAACACATAAAAAAATAAATTATTGAAAATTTCGAAGTTCGCTAACAATTCTGCTTTATGACGCTAGATACAATTTAAAATGTGAGATTTAAATATTGTCACGCAGTAGTTATTTAACAACACTAACAAACTGTATCCGCATTGTGTGAAGATTTCTGTACTCGTGTATGCAAGAGTAAAATATTTTCTAATAAAGATGATAAAATAATTTAGAAACAGCTAAAAGGCCTTGTTGTGCAGTCAGATTCACATACCAGAGATTCTTCTTCCTTGCTGTGTCATTCGAGTAACATCGAAAGAAGCGATGCCACGCAATAAAACAACTCAAGAGTTCATTTACGACTTCAGGTCCTTCCTGTCGTGTGTGCTTTTTAATGGCGCGCTTTTCCGTCATCGTCAGCCATAAAACCCGGGACGTAGCTTTAGGTTACGACGGAATTTATTGTGACTCTCCCAAGATCGGCATACAGCAGTTTTTACAGCCTCTGTGACTTTGGCTTCTTCTCGTGGCCTTTCACACCGTAAATATTTCATTTCAAACGGACCATGCGAGTGTGTGTAGGGAGGTGTATAACGTGCCTATGGCATAAATTGACGTTTGCTGAGCAATCGTATGTTGGCAGTGAAATATTTTCATGGCTGTTCGGAGGCAAACCTTTAGAAATCGATTCAAAGCTTTCGTTATGTACGTCTTACACATCCGCGTAAAAAAAAAAAAAAAAAAAAAAAAAGTTTTTCCTTAAATATCTCGTCGACAAAAAAAAAAATAATAACTTCAAAATATACATGAAGTTAATAACTGAAATACTTCTCGGACGGAACTCTTTAAAATTTAGAAAATTCCGTGTATATCTATTGATTTTAGTTAATGGATACAAGAAAACACATGCCTTTGTAGATCTACTGAATTTTGCGAGAGGTACATACATCCAATTTATAGCAATGAAACCTCTGTTCTGGCTAGAAAATTTATTGCAAACCGTTTACTGTACAAGGTTTAATTCCTCACAGTCACCCATCGATTAAGAAGTCGATTAAGACATTCGTTTACTCTTGCTATTATCTGAAAATATCTATTGTCATTTTGTAAAATTCTGTAAGATAAATACGGTTCCTAGTTACGACTGGTAAATTTTTTTAATCTCTTCCGGAATGCTACAGAAGGCTGAGTGGTAGTCACATGCTACGTATTCCATAAAACGAATTTTTTTTTGCGTGACGATGCGAGCGCGCGATGGGAAATTGTTTGTTTTCTTTTTTTTACCAGTGATCTTGATTCCCACGCACTGAGTTATTTTCCTTTATTCTAGTCTTAACTTCGCAGGTTTCTCCAACTGAGCGACAAAACGCGATGCCACGTTACACGCGCGAATACAGAGGTCAAACAGCCGCTTATATCATCCGTTCACGGTTACTTCCGACTTTTCTGAAGCCTTGCTGAAGTTCTACTGCCAGGATATTCCTCCGCCTCGTGCGAACGAAGCTTCGCCATGTCTACAAACTTACATCAAAGGGATAGCGCAACACTCCGTATAATAATATTGTATAAGAACTTTCCTTACTACGCATTACCAACACACATGTTTACTCCCTGCATTTTACTAATATTGCTATAAACAGAATATTATAATTTACAGGTGAAATATAAGTAAATGTTTAATTTAATACAAATAAGATATTTTTATGTTAACACAAGTATAAAACGCTTGTCATACATGGCAATGATTAGGAAAAGAACCAATCACGTCATACATGGGGTAAATTATCAAATATTTCATTTAAAATAGCGTGAATAAAACACGAATAGACTGCCACGAACTTCTGCAACACACACTAGCCACCAAAATGTCGGAACGTAGGTCGCCAATCAGCATTTTACTTGACAGGCGGCAGCCTATAGCCAATAGGGAATCCTTCGCAGCACGCTGTAAACAATCGCACACAAAACTTCTTCCGAGAAAGCCAAAGGTCCGCGGTGGCCGTGTGGTTATACTGCTCGCCTCCCACCAAGGCGAACAAACCGGGTTCGATTCCCGGCCGGGTCATTTCCCGGATTTTCGCAAGTGGGAATCGTGGCGGACGATGCCACTGATCGGGCGGGGTTTCCGCGGGGAGTTCCCGTTTCACCCCGCCCCTTGCATTTCGTCGCTGCTCCATTCTCACCTCATTTCGCTGTCGAGGCCTCGTTGTCAAGAGCCGCCCACATCTCTCGACTCAATCCAAAGCCCGAAGCAGCCCATAAGGGAATGAGTTCTCCAACTTCAAAGGAACCGCGACACGATTTAGCGTCTATGAATGTATCTACTCTGTGGCGATGCGGAAATGTTAACCCAATCAGAGCTCTAACGCTGGTGACGGGCGTCAAGAGTACTGTGCGAGTCACATATATAGGCTGTTCACGGTAAAGTAAAGGCTGTTCACGATAAAATGAGCACTTTTGAAATCAACCTCAGTGCCCATTCTTGCGTATATTTTAATGGGCGCACTGAGTGACATGCACCCGGTAAAGTTGGTAACGAAGGAGGGAAAGTAGTTCCATATCTTGACGTCGAATAACAAGTGTTTGGTAACTATTGGTGTTAAGTTTCTTACGCTTTCTGTGTTAAAGCATCGAAGTGTACAAATGAGCAGATTTTAAAATATTAGTTTTTCTAATAATTTCACAGTTTCTATTGACCGAGGCATGAATAAAGCGATGAGGCAATCTCAATGATAATTTTACATAAGGCGGAAGAATACACAACGTGCATACAAGTAGATCTTAAGTAGGGCTTTCAAAAGTGCTCATTTTACCGTGAACAGCCTATAAGCACGTTTGAGGCCCTAGTTACATTTTCCTTTCAGCCATTTATTTTATCCTTTAACCACATTATTAAAATAAGTATAGCCATATATTAATAAACAAATTTGAGTATATTCCACTGCATTTGTCAGCTAACGTCTAAAGCTAAAATAAAGTATATATATTTGGCCATTATTCAGAGAGAGATTGCTTTCGAAAGTGCCCACACTTTACCGTGAATATCCTGTACTAGCTTTGAGGCTCTTAGTCGGCACACGGAGCGAGAAAAAAACTAATAGTTTCAAACTCATTAGCAAAATAAACTGGCGATTATCTGAGTTATACATTTTCCAGAGAAACTGGTAGAAGCCCAAATTAATTCAGTTTCCTCCTAAGTTTAAAGTAAAAAGAAATTTTTTTTTCCGGTGCCTCGCGAACATAAAACATTTTATTTATTAAAAATAATAGAATATCACAGCGCACAATAAAAAAAAATTGGGTTTGGCTGTGTTGGGTACACGGCCGTTTGTTTTGCGCGAATACGTGTTAACGCGCTCGGACGCCTTGGTGTTTATTTTCCGTTCCCGGCACCGCTTCACTCGATCATATGGGGTTTTATGGGTAGCACTGGATTGCTTTTGAGATGTTCTTCCCAACCGTATACGATTTCTGTATTTCGACTTGGCTTTTTGATGAGTATAAGCCGGAAGTGTGTGTGTTAAGCTTTCTTTTTTTTTTTTTTTTACATTAAACGCATGTAGTTTCACCATAACCACGTCACGCAACTGTTTTTACACACGCAATCGATTGATTGACGAGAGCTGTCGATTGAAACCTAAACGAGCTTCGTAGCTTCTCCTAGTCAAAAGTTATACTATACGGAAGTTACGAGACGCGAGCCCCCCCCCTCCCCCCCCCCCATCAAGCGATACTTCGCAGTCCTCACTAAATGCAGCATATTCTTTGATCCTTTGGCAATCGAGTGGTGTAAATGAATTTCGAACGTAGACGATAGATCCATAGCTGCAATGTCAAACTGTATCCCCCGATTTTTTGTTATCATCGGATTTTCTGGACTGCCTCCCGCTATGGTTGCGAATTTAAAGACGTGTTCACGTCAAAACACGTGCCAGTGACAAAGTGACAAAATATTTCATTGCTCTCCTTTTTACTTTTTCACAGCAAAAGGGGAAAAAACAACATTCTCGCGTAATAGAGGGCAGCACTGTACGTGTTGCCAACGGCCCGCGGCCGTCATACCATTCTGTTGAAAAAAATTGAGTACAGGAATTAGTAGTCTGCTGGCGGAGTACGTCGTATCATGTAGCGTCGCGCTAGTGTGAGAACTCCAACAGTTTATCCGACATTTGAAGTGAAGCCAGGAGGGGGGGGGGGGGGGTGTCTATGGTCCTGGGATCGAATCGCTGCCAAGCCACGAATGTGCTTGCACTGCAAAAAAAAATCGCTTTCATTGCTGGCGCACGTGATTTGTAGAGAGACCTGCAAAAATTCGCGTTGTTATTTGGGGACTCGTTAAACTTTAAACGCCCGTGCCTTTGCAATACGTCTGTCATTGGACCATACTGTATCTGACACGCGATGGGTAACGCTGCGCCAATCATTGAACTCTTCACAATTATGTGTCCCATTCCCGTGCAGTTCAGTTAGAAAGGACGTGGTTTCACATCTTCGCAGACGCCAGTTACGGAACATATAGTACTGCGAGTTTCAGCCTGATGGCAAATGATAACGCGAATTTTGCATGTCTCTTATGATTTGTTACCGCAAGTGAAAAGTTTTTTTTTTAAATCTTGTATTGCATTGTTAACGACTTTTCAAACGTCCCCCCGGTTTTATGCTTGAAAGATTGTCAGGGGATGGCTTACAGACTAACTTAGGACCTAACTTACATTAATACCCATGCCTTATCCGGGACCCGAACCCGGAGCCTCCCGCACCCCAGATCGGTGGCGCACCAACCAACTACGCCACGGGAGGTCGGCTTTTAAATGTTTATTACTGCAAATTATGCTTGTCGGAAACATAATTCTTTTTGTCTACATATATACAGTAGTAATGTCGTGTGAAAACCTTACAATACTTAGACGTCTTTGTCGTAATGTCAGTTCCACTGCAAAAAAAAAAACTTTTTTGCTCTGAGAAACCACCGTGATTAGCAAATACCCTAAGAGAGAGGATTAAACATTTTCTCAGTTGCAGTTCCGAAACTACATAATATATTGGCTTATGTTAAATTGCGAAAACATTTCTACCACGTGTTCTTAATTCATCACCTGCTTTACGAATTCTTGCTAAAGGCTGTTCGCGGTAAAATGAGCACTTTTGAAAGCCCTGCTTAAGATCTACATGTATGCACGTAGTGTATGCTTCCGTCTTATGTAAGATTAACATCGCCATGGGCCCCATCGCTTTATTCATGCGTCGTTCAAGTGAAACTGTGAAATTATTATACAAGTAAATATTTTGCACGTGTCCTCTTTTTTACGCGTCCATGCATTACAAAAAACGCAAAGCGAAATAAATATTTAAGTTATCACAAAAGGTTACCTAACACTTTTAATTCGACATTAAGATACGGAACTATTCTCTATCTGTCTTACCAACTTTACTGGGCGTGTGTCACTCAGAGTGCCCGTAATAATATATGCAGGCAGGAGCAGCGACTTTTTTTCTAAGGGTGAGCTCAAAAGTGCTCACTTTACCGTGAACAGTCTTTACAGCAAAATAGTTGTTTTATAGATTTGCTTGCGCGTTATAATTTGAAGTAGAAAAGACTACACGCACGAGTTCAGGGTGCGAAAGCAGAGCTATCCCGATCGCGACTAGAACGGCGCAACCGATGCATTCGAATAAATCACGTTGTGGAAACGGGGGAAAGAAAAAAAAAATATAACCATTGCCCGGTCCGTAATTGCAATTCCACGGTTTGCCGTCGGTAATACGTGCATTATCAACTGGTTCTTGGACTGCACGCGCTAATGTACGCACGCGCTAATGTACGCACGCGTGTATTTGCAAACACAGGCGAGATCATGAGCGCTGCTAATCGCGTGTTTGGTCAGCCTGTCCTGCCGCATAAACAACCACTTCCCTCCCCCTCCCATACCTAGTCCGTACCCACGTCAACAGAACTCTCTGGTTCAGACAGCATTATTATCTCCCGCCCTGGTCGAAATTACACAACGAATAGCCATTATCCGTTCACAATAATGACAAGTTGCTTCCCATTCTGCGGACCGTATATGTCTAAATATTCTTTTGTCTGTCGCAACTACTCAATACCCGTCTTTCTGAAATGCCCGGGGAAATATCACAACGGCGGCGTTCCTGGTCGCGCAATCGTTGCTATATGCTGTTCACGGTAAAGTGAGCACTTTTAAGCCACTAGTTACTTTTTTCCTTCCACTACACTCTAAATCTGAATCACTGATACAACAGTCACTTCAGTGAATTTAACTGATGAACCGCTGTGAAAATTCCATATTTTCTTCACTGATTGATTCAGTGAAATTTCCGACTGACTCGTCGGTCATTTTTCCCACTGTTTTCTCAGTGGTTTATTTTTTGACTGATGGACCAGTGAAACATCTGAGCAACTTGCTCAGTCTATAATTATTTTTCACTGATGTAGCAGTGAAACTGCGTGTAAAAATGGCCGTCGAACATCGTTTAAAAATGGCCGTTAAACGACGTGTATCAAGTGAAGTGCCATAACAACGAATAAACGAATATAACAAATACGAAATAATTTCTGTAACGTGTTTCGTCGCATAAAACGACATTTTACGAGGTAATATGAACACAGACTTTATTCCGTTTTTACGTCTTTCATTTCGTTTGCATGTGATTCAATAAAAGCAATATTTAATTTGCCACTGCAGTCAGCCGTCATTTATTCAATCAGTGAAATTGTTTCGCATCACTAATTTAATCAGTGAAAATTTTTCACTGAAACAATCAGTGAACGTCCACTGATTCTAAGTGGAGCCATTTCCACTGATTATAGTAGTTGAATTTCACTGCGAATCAATGGTTTCCCACTGATCCTAGTTTAGAGTGTTTGTTTTTGTAAATAAATACTTCCATGTAAGTGGTACACGCAACGCATGCATTTCACCGCACTCGGAAGTTTACGCCGAAGGCTACAATAAAATACATTTATAGACAATTATTACAAACGAGGGCTTCAGAAAGTGTTCTCTACACCATGAGAAGCCGACATCTTGGACAAAATGTGAGGTAGATACTAGTAAAGAGGTTCACCCATTCGTGTTTTCATTGCGGTCTTAAAAATTAAGAATCATGACGCTGTTATAAAGCAGACTTCTCCTACTGCAATTCACGCCAATTTTGATAATAGGATTTGAGGTGTCCAGAATTAGAATCCTTAGTTTACCACTTTCAAGCCGTCACCTGTCCGAGATACCAAGTCGATGATGACTGTTGGGAGGACGATATTTATTACATACATAAGAATATGCGACTCTAAATTTATGCAATTTCTTTCCTTTTTCAGTTCGATTGCTAACATTAGGATTTCTAATACAAGTATTACGTATTAATGCGCTCACTCAACTACATTCCATGCAGTTTAAGCTCCCCAACCGAGCGCTACGATGATTATTATGTAAAAACCAAATGAAAGAAGTGAAAAACGAAAGACTGAACTTTCATGTTACTTGGTAAAACGGTAATTTAAAAAAAACCGTAACCCACATTTAAAAAGTATATTTTATGAGGTTTATTAATTTCTGTGTTGCATTTAATTTTATACACCGCGAGTAACTGATCAGACAATCAAAACGCAAACGACTGAAAAACAGCGAAATCAATAAATGAAGGGAAACAGTTTTTTATATATATATATATTTAGAGTGTAGGATATAATACAGTGCCCTAACGTGGATATACTTGTTTCTCATAACGTGACACCATCGTGCCTTTAAATGGCTTGTGAGATATGCTCTAAAAGTGAGATAGTGTTTTATGATGCCTTGTACAGTACAGCGTACTGATCAACGTGGTCTCGGCTGTCAGTCACAAACTAACCTTCGAACTTTCGTGTTCCCGGTGTCATTCCACGTCCCGGGAGGCTGTAGATTATCGGTCTGAATACTAACGTATGTTAAAACGACAAAGTTAAAATTATAAACGTGCTCTCGCGCTTAGTAATAATACAATGAGATGGCTTACAAGCTAAAATGAAATACCTCTCACCCGATTACGGCGAAACAAAATTCGGGATTCACGCAATACAGTGCCCGTCAAAAGTTTTAGACCATTAGTAAATTTGTTAAAATACTTCCTTGCTTTGAAACTGTTAGTGCAATATATGTTATAGAATTATCTAACATTGGTACTGTCAAAACACCGATTAGCACGATTAAACAATTAAAATCGGTCTAATAATTTGCAAGTTATGATTTTTGAAATTATTACAGGAATCTTGAATTTTCATGCACATTTTTGTGCGAAATGTTATGTAAAATCGATTATTTTTCAACTATTTCAAAGTAGAATTTTTTAAATTATATTTATAAATACACTTCAAAAAAAGAGAAAAACAAACGAGGGCCATATTAAATTTGCAAACAAGTTTTAAGATTTTTTTGACTGGATTTGCATTGTTAAAAATAATTAGCTGTAAATTCACCAAAATTGTAAACTAAATATTTGTCTTACCAGTCGAAATGGGATTTTGAATGTAAGTTAGTTATATTTGTACTCAAATAATAACGTTAGAGTTTTGTTACCGCGAAATTATAAATTCACCTATTATTGCCATCCATGTTGAGACATTCAGTTGCAGCGGAGGTTTCGTACCGTTGTTGAGTATAAACTGGGTATAGAAAAGAGTATTAACAAGCATAAAATATCAAATTGTTGGAATGATTATGTTCAACTTAGCATAACGAGAAATTGCATCCCCTTTGGGCATTTACAAGGCATGGAATCAAACAAAATAAAAAGTATTTTGAGGTCAAACCCATAATACTGTTACATGGGACGGCTAAGGGGCGTATCTGAGTTTGTGAGGGATGGAGTTCTTGTTAAAAATAAAATAACTAAATTTGATTTCTAATTTATCCACAGAGCAATTATTTATAGCATTTAATTATCTGTCTTCACTACTACTCTTCTTATTCAACAGTGAGTGCAATATTTAATGTCTACTTCAACTCTAATTAACGTCCTTCTTAATGTCTCGGTTTGGTTAAAGTCAGTTAACTCAAACTCATCATTAACAGGTTTTCAGTCTATCTGCTGCCATGATTGTAATGTCTTTCACTCACGCATCTGGTTCAATAGTCCAGCCTGCCAGCCTCACTCTTCACTGCTTAATACTCGCAGTCGCAGACTTCTCTTCCACTAGACACTTCTTTCGCCACTCGTGTTTTATCGCTCGGAACTCAGCCACTCATTCACTCGTCAACTACTCCTCGGCTCGGAGGCCTGTCACACTTCGGTCGCCCTGGCCATCTGGAAGGTTCAACGCACCCCGAGTCACGCTGAGAGAACGAGGTCAAAATCCAGAGCATTGTTCACACAAATGCAGCAATCAATAAAACCAGAGTCAGCAGCGCGCGCCGCAAAAAGAATTATTGTGCCGGCTCTCTTTCTGTAACAGATACGCGGTCACCGGCCTATCGCTCGCTTGCTTAATTCAAAACAGTCCTTTTACTTGCTGCTGCCACTATCATATAACTGCCGTCCTCCACTTCCACTCGCTCGCGCGGTATGTGATACAGCGAGCGCGTAACAATACACACGCGAAAACAATCCATTAAGAACACCAGACTGAAAAAAAATATTTTGGGGCGGCCACAAAATATTTTTTTTCAGTGCAGCAAATGTCCGTATGCTACCTAATTTTCAGTAAAAATTTTTGTTCAGCGGTATCAAATGACTCAACAGTTTTTCCTTATTTCTGTTATTGGTTCATGTTTTATGTCAAGTAAAGTTGAAGTTATCGTTTACAGCTAGCTTAATCCTAAAGTTTTGATGCGTATTGTATACACAAGGTGTACGTGAACCAAGAACTTCTACTTCAGTAGAAGTAAGAAGCAATTTAAGAGAGTATCCTGATTTCGTCGCCAAGTCTAAGGGAATACATCACTGAAAATACAGTTTGGTGGTGGCCACAAAATATTTTGCGAATATTGGTCTTACGAGAATATTATGTGGTGAATACAAATATTTTTACTGTCTCACTAAACTTTTGGTTGTTCACTACAAAATGTGCTTTGCTCACTCAACTATACTTGTGTGGTGACTACAGAATATGCTATGCTCACCACAAGATATTTTGCGGCTACCACCAAACTGTATTTTCTGTGATCACAGGCATCTGAGCTACAGTGATAATCTGTTCACTGCTAACGGAGCATTTTTGAAGCCCTGCTTAAGATCTTATTGTATGTTGTTATGATTCTCCTTTTTTTTCTGAACCGAGTGTAACAATGCACATTATGTATCATTCCGCTATATACAAAAGAATCAGTGCCATAGACTTGATCACTTTATTCATGCGTCGGTCAAGTGGAAATTGGCATTTTTATAAAAGTAGATATTTTTAAAATTTGATAGTTCTTACACTTCCATGCATTGAAAAACAAGTGGAACTAAAACAAATAATTTTAGTATTCATAAATATTTACGTAATACTTTTAATTCGACTTTGAGTCATTGAACTATATTTTGCCTGCATAGTTATGCCAGTGAGTACACTCGTTAAAATGAGTGCATGCAGGGGCAGTGACATTTTTGTAAAGGTTGATTTCAAAAGATCTCATTTAACTCTAAAGAGGCTACGAAATCAGTTTGGTTAATTACGTCTTTGCTAACAGCAAAATTATTCCAACAAATAATGACCCTTATATAAATTCCATTGTCAGGCTTTACGTCGTGTAATGCTGCGGTGTTGGGTGATCCCATTTCCTCCCCTATTTTCTTTCCATCGCCGCTCCATCTCCATCTCATTACTCTCCTCATAAGCTCTCCACGCTAGGAGCTGCGACAGGGGTGTCCAAACAGCGCCAGCCTCCAGCCATCCGTGTCGATTCTGCCTGAAGGCGAAAAATCACACAGGTATACATTTTCATGGAAAGCTACCGATGTTCGCCAAACGACTTTGTACGACAGCAAATAACCATCGAAGAAATATTTTTAAACCTTTACACGCGACGTTCGTCTGATTTTTCACTAACTGCACATGGTCTCGATACTGGCTCAAGAACTGCCAAAAAATGTAACATTTACCTTCTTGCACAACCAGGTGCCGTTTGTTAACATTTTATTTTTCAATAAACCCTCACTATTTACGAAAAACCTTAACGAGAACACGAACCTTAACTGTAGCCAAGTGGTTTTGATTGTCCTGTAAGGAGAAAAGCATTTCAGTGTTTTTTGTAATGGTGATGTTTATTGCGCAAATGGCAAAAAAAAAATTCAAAGCCATACTCACTCTATGGTTACAACCCAACATATGTGCTTTTTCAGGATTAACAGCGTTCCATCAACGGAGTACATCATTATACACCGAGAGAAAATTGAACAAAATATTTGTTTGTATAGGGTCAAATACATATTTAGTTGCCCTAACAAAATATATCTTTAAGCAAACGAAATTTGAAAAGCAACAAAATTACTCGTGTTCGTCTAACAAAATATATGTTGGAATAAACAAAATATCTGTGTCGGGCAAAAGAAAATTAGACTGTCAACTAAATATTTTGTTGAATCAACTGCATATATTTGTTTGGCCACTACCTTCGTTCGGAAATACAACTCGAGAGTTTGTCCTAGACAAACAAATAATTGATTCAACAAAACTTTGTTCTCGGTGTAGCACATCCTAACATTCATGATTTGTTCCGCTTTCTCCAATGCACAAGTTTATTAAGAAAAAAAAATATGGATAAAATTTTTACGTAAGTAAAGCTTCAACTAAACGAATAAATTAAACGTGCAATAATAGAATTGCAATATTTCTTGATGTTTTTAGTAACTATCTACGGCAATGGAGGAATTACAGCAAATTTTCTAAGTTTGTTTTTATTTCGCCATTGCCCCGAAACTTCAAAAAGAGAAATTTAAATACAATTTTAGACATCAGTGTTTTATCATAACGTTCTTAAATTTTTACAGAGAATTTTATGATACCGCCTGTAGAAGTATTTTCTCGAAAATCAGATCTTTCCATTTTATCGATACTACAGTATGTACCGATTTACCGAGCAGCGTAGCATACACCGAGGTTTTGAAAACGAGAAACAGGATGTTATAAGCGCACAAATTAATACAGTCAAGAAAGTGATTTCGTAAGGCCTTATTTTTATAACTTGTACGAAGATTAAAGTTAGATCATGGTATCGCACATCACAAATGGTAAATAACGACTTATGGAAACCTCGCAATTCGTAACCAGTTCCCAACTATCCTCTCTTGGGGGGGGGGGGGGGACTCCTGGTTAGGGTGGTAAAGAAATACGAAATTCTTTCATCTCAATCTGCTACTTACATAATTCGTATTGCTATGCCGGTGCTTATACTTTAGTTGTTACCGCAGCGAGCCTAAAATAGCACATTTGTATATGCGTATCTCCTAGCTATAGGAGACCCAACCTTTCAGGGTAAAAACCGGAACAATTCAGAGATCAATACAAAACTCTTTGACGCAGTCTGGACCAAACTGCATTTATTCCCGGAAAACCGGAACATGCTTGCTAAATGACAAACACATCATTACGATGCTCTTGGACAAAATCGATATGTTGTGAGTAAACTCGCAGAATAACACTGTGCGCAGGGAAACGACATGTAACAAAAGTGTACTTAAAAAAATGTTGAGGAAATTCGAATGCATTTTCAGCGACAGCAGTATAATTAGCCACGGGACGAAACGCTCAGGCGAAATAACTGAGAAGGTTTCGGCCATGGAAAATATTACGCTGCGTGCTGTACTTAAACTGACACAGCTAGCTTTGTGTCCGGCGAATGTGATATAAAGCATTCAATGGAAGAGAAATGAAGACGCGATATGAGCAAAGGATAACACCCAATAAAATTTTCACATCCTCACGGGAAATGATGAGTCCCGCACGAAATTTTGGCCAGTGTCGAAAATTTTAACTCGCTAGAAATATCTTCATGTGCGAATAACTGAATGAATTAAATGATTCAACTAGAATTCTGTTGAACTCTATTAGCAATAAAACTGTTTTTGTTTTAATGAAAATAAACCTTCCCGGTAGTTTTTAAATGCTACGCTGCTTCGTCTAAACTGTTATAGTCATGTAAAACAATTTTCTTTCCGTATTCTGCAAATTGCCCTACTCCAATATTATATTCGCGATAAAGTAATGCATACCGCTTTATTTACATCCATCGAGTAAGACGTTAATTTATCATATTTTATTAATTTTTTTTGCAGAGGATGACTATGCTTTACACTGTTACGAATCGTCAGAACGGACACTAACGAACAACATAATGGAATCAGACAGTCGCGAACACGAAGACTATTCAATTTCCTTAACGACGCCCGAAGATACGGGGTTTGTACTAAAAAAAAAAAAAAAGCCTGTATCCCAACGCAGGTGCTGGAATTCTGTGTTCAGAGGGTAGCAGTAAGAGAGGGTTTTTAGATAATGAGTGCCACGGAATGCTGAAGAAAGATGAAGGGAGAGAGAGAGAGAAGGAAGGGAATGAAAGGGATATGAGAAGGAAAATAGCAGGAGCGTGGAAGAGGGGCGTGTTAATGATGATTAATTGCCTCTTGGCACATACGTTGCATTCACAATCCCTTTAATCGCGGTGTGAATTTACAACTTTTTTTTTTTTGGTACATACTTCTCGACGGTATTTAGGTAATTAAGAGACCTTTCCTCTTTCAAGGACCATGCGAGCAATTCTTACGGCAATTTACCGTCGTTATAAACCATTATGAATATAGTGGAAATGAAAAGGGCCTATGTTTACCACTAAGCACTTAAATATATCAACTATTACACATTATTTGCGCTAAATAATCCTTTCAGGGATTAAACTAAACACGTGTTGGCAGTAAATTAATTCCAGTACTAGTAGTTCAGCGTCTGAGGTGTGAACCCACGAAATCATCTGAGGTTATTTTTTTCTCAGGCCATTGCAAATAACAATTTCATATTTCAGACAACGGAAGGTACATAGTTTGTTTCCCGAATAAAAATTCCCCAGATAAAATATATTTGAAACTTGTAAATACCGCAGGAAATGTTCGAAGTAATTTTACCTTTCCACCAAGCTTTAGTCATGTCAGACCTCATTAGCATAAAAACCTCGTATTCATTTTAAAAACACATGGCTCAAGTTTGGGAGCGAAATTGAACCTTAATGTCATTCTATACCGCGACTACTCAGCTATGTTACGGCTGTTGTATCAGTTAGTTTGCAATTAAAATAATAAGTGACGTAGAGCAAAAAAAAAAACATTCGTCACATTTTATTAGTTGAAATAAAATATCGTATAGTACTAATAGTATTTTAATTTTAACACTAATGTACGAAAGTGAAACGACAATAAAATTATCACAGATTTTTGAAAAAATTCTAGTGATTACATGGATATGTGGCAGCTGGTTTGTCCTTGATAATGGAAATCACTTCAGTATTCATAGTTGTTTACCTGAAAGTCTTAATTCAACGTAAATAAATAGATCTAGTTTATCTTCTTTCGGGACCATCTTCGCTGGTCACACGCCAGTCAGTATGCCCATTAAAATATGCGGGCAGGAACAGTGACATTTTCCAAACGTTGATTACAAAAGCGCTTAGATAATCGTGAGCCGCCTAATAACTACATTCCATTAAACAACACAAGTCCGAATCAGTGATATCAATAAGTGAAATAGCATTCACTGAAAGTCGGTTGATAAGCTGGTCATGTGGTACTGGTTATCAGTAGCTCAATTTTCACTGGTTTTCAATGATTTGGCTCAATACTCACCGGTGCAGATTTAGAGTAAGTAAAGTAATAATAAAAATAATACAGGGGCTTAAATTTATGTACGTTTGCCTAACTATATATGAACATATATGTATGGGCGAACATGAGCATTTATGTGCGTGTTTATATGCATATCTATGAGTAGCACGTTTGGTCCGTATGTGCATGTGCAGTACGTGTTGTTTTTCCTACGTCAAGCAGAAACGACTAAAGCAATATAAAAAAATGTTATATTTAACTTCATCTGGAATTCATACGAGTTCGAAATTCTTCGTATTTGATATAGGTTTCTTCTATTTTCAGACAAAATTCTGGTGAGCATTTGTGTATAAGAAATGTAGGTGTGTTGGTAACACTATCAGAGTGCAGCGCCATCATTTCGCATGTGCTAGACGCCAGGTTTCTTAGAATAGCAATTCTTACATGAAAGAGAAAGCTGCACAACGCACATAAAAGAAATAAGCAGGGTTCCAGAAATTGTCAAGGTTTTGCGGATTTCCCTACGTCGTAAATTAAGAATCTTACCGAATTGGCCTGACACGGTATTAAACGAAGTCGAAACTTGTTATAACTGGGCACTTTTGAAGGAAAAAAAAGTCCCTGGTCGTAATTACATGTAATTCAACGCAAGTTCCACTTGACGTCCTCCAGTCAAGTTGGCTGCGAAACAGGAAAAATATTCCGCGACTCAGCGTTGCATGAAACGTTCTGCTAATTTTATATAAAGTGCTTTGAGTTCATTAAATTCCATTTTTCATTACTTTATGCACGAATGGACACGAATTAGCATATTTATAACATACGCTAATTTTTTTGTACTTTTGCGAGTAAAGTCCTTGGAAACCCAGTCGCCAAGAAAATTCTTTGTAAATCTACAAAGAGTTTTTTTTGTAAAATCTGTAAAACATTTATTTGTAATATTTCACATGATAGCCTCGTATTACAGCTGACATTATTAAGAAGTCTACATAAATTTACAATTTTTTCTTCTAGAAAACAAATGTGATAAATTAATAACCGAGTATAACTTTAAAAAAATATTTCGAAACATAATTTACGGGGGAAATAAAAAAATTACACTTCGCCAGCATGGGGACTAGAACCCACTCCACTACCTTCATTATCCGGCACCCTTAACCACAAGACCAACTTTTATTATGAGCTTAAAATATATATTTACAATAAATATAGCTGCAAGTAACTACAAAATATTAATGATGTTATTTGGTTGATAAGAATATGTATATTTATTTCATTTTAAGACTTCTGTTGTCGAGTTGAGATATTTGGGCTGCTCTTTACAACGAGGTCTTGAGAGCCGATTTAAGAGTTCTGTGTAGCCAGTAAATATTAACAGTTAATGAATAATACTGTCAGGTTTGATTGAAATCGCCGTTTCATTATGATTATTTGAGTTGTTTTGAGTGTTTTACGTTATTCAAACTTGCAATACATTTCTTCTTGCACGCACTTACACTTTGCATCACCCATAGTTTTTGCACAAACAGCTAGATACGGTTTAACGTCGCTGAGTGTCCGCCATTTTGCTGAAGCTCGTGGAAACTAGTCAGTATAGTACAAACATTCCTTGTGGTTTTACAATAGAAGTCTTCGCATTGTTACAAGCATTTGTAAAATAACAAAAAAATCTCTCAGTAATAATTACAATTTTTTTTTCACAGTGCATATTTACGTCTCTAAAATATTTACAGCTTCCCTCTGTTGACGTATGAATGAAGTGAGGGAGTCAAACGTCAATGATAATTTTAGATACGGCGGAATGACACAACACTGGCAAATAGGAGAGGCTGAGAAGGGCGATCAAATATGCTCACTTTACCTGAAACAGCCTATAGTTACGCGCACTGCCTTTGTTCGCAAATTGCACGAGCTTCCCCGAGCTTATCTGCAAGCTCTTGTTTCAGTGTAAGGAGAATTCCAGACGAGTTCCTCGCGCCTTGAGGTGTAGGCTATTCGTGCACCTGTATACATTTTTTTTCCGCCCCTGAAGATAACGCAACGTGCTTCGCGTCAGGGGGTTGGAAGAGGAGAAGGGGGGGGGGGGTACACGAGCACCGGGTGCGAGGTAAATTTACGGCTGGAAATGTTTCAGCCCCTGCCTTCCGAGATAAAGCGAAAGAAAATTTCCCTCCCTTCATCTTCCGGAACGCCGAGTTGCAGAAGGCCGGGTTTTGAGAAGGGGGGGGGGGGGCGGGGGGAGGAGGGAGAGGAATAATTCCTGGCGCGGACAAAACAGGGATGAAATGTGCTTCGGATTTATTCGTGAGTTAGCTGCAGCTGTTGTTAAATGCCTGCTTCCCTCCCTCAACCTGTTTCCTCTAGTGCTTTTAAACTACAGCCCAGAGATGCAAGAATTCGTGTGTATATATGTATATATTGCTGGCTGTTACCTTTCCTACTTCGGAATCTAAGACATTCTAAGATTTTATTTTATCGTTTACTGGCACGCTCGTATCGAGGAAAATGTATTAATTGTTTTAATTTTCGTGACAGAAGTTGCAGGAAGTTGGCAAGAATATTCACTTCACCAAGAGAACGAGCCAACCATTCCACCATATTTATCACCCTGTTGGTTATATGTTCATGCCCAGGTGCGGTGACCCTACACCACAATGTGAAACGAACGCAAATGTTATTTATGCGATGTGCTATATTTAGTGACGATGTAGGTATAGTTATTTGACGTGTGACTTGTCATATATAGAATGCGATATGATGTGGCGTTACACATCACTTACGTCGTTTGACGTGACGGTGTAACATGACAGAATGATTTGCTAAGGCGTGGTGTATTATGTGACTCGACGTAATGCAACCTGACGTTATGATGTTAGTTACCTGGAAAGTGGCGTGACATTTCACAATACTAGCTATGCCATACAGATACTTGATAAGGGAAGTATAATTAATACAAATAGTAAGGATACATCACTTTCCTTTTTTTACTGGCGAAAACCACGAGAGGAAACAAGTGGACATTGCTACTTAGCTCAAACTGAACAATAAAATTTTCGTTTTATCCATATAACGCGTAAACAAATGTCTTAAGAAGCTCAACCTCCGCTGAGAATCCGAATAATAGTTATCATACAATGACGTTACTGGATTTAGACGTAACTTCCGGGCTTGCTTAAAGAAAATATCAAAATGTATAATTTAATTTTTGCAATTAAATTCCTTAGCCAGCTAAATAAAATGTCGAAACTGAATGAATGCTTTTCCAGTTTTTTTTTACACATGCAGTTTCAAAATATAAATTAGTGTCTTAGGAACAGCGACTATTTTATAAATGGATTACCCTGAATTACATGGCGCACTTTACTTTGAACAGCCTAACTATGAGAAACAATATTTTACCATAGAGCCATAGAGTTGATAAGTAGACAGAGACGGGATAACGTGACGGTTCATTTTATCTGGGCGTACCCATTCTCTGATTGGCTGTGCGAAGATCTGGGAACAAGCCCCGTTGTCTGATTGTTTAGTCTATTCGCGGATTCTTCACACTTTTTGGATCGAAAATTTTAAAGAACATCCTATATAAAAAGTGTTTAATTTTTTTCGTAAATATATCACGGTATTGCACATAAAAGTAAATTATTTGTTGTTAAATTAACGTTCACTTATATTCCAACTATAAATTATAATATTTCGGTTACAATTGATATGAATAACAACAGTGATAAAATCGCTGTATTGGTAAAGTCTGTTCACGATAAATTGAGCACTTTTGAAATCAACTTTAGAGAAATGTCACTGCCCCTGCCTGCATATATTTTAACGGGCGCACTGAGTAACATGCGCCCGGTAAAGTTGGTAACGATGGATGGAAAGTAGATCCATATGTTAAAGTTGAATAAAAAAGTGTTAGGTAACCATTTGTGATAATTTAAATTATTTGTTACGCTTTCTCTTTTTTTTTTTTTTTCAACTCCTCGGTATGTCAAAATTAGCAAATTTATAAAATGTTTACTACTCTAATAATTTCACAGTTTCACTTGACCAACGCATGACTAAAGTGACGAGGCCCATGCCAATGTTAATTTTACATACGAAGGAAGAATACACAACGTGCATACAAGTAGATCTTAAGCAGGGCTCTTAAAAGTGCTCATTTTACCGTGAACAGCCTATATCGCCTAGTAAGAAATAGTTCCTGTGTAATATAATATTACACTGAGTGCGCACGAATCCTGTGCGTTGTCCACCTGGTGTAATCTTCTATACTTGGTCAAGCTTCTTTGCATGCACGAGGCGGAGGAATATCCTAAAAATAGAACTTTATCAGGGCTTCAGAAAAGCTGGAAGTGAGCCCGAATGGATTATGCAGAGTGCTGAGAAATATTCGCCGTTGGCCGGGCTGCGTCCCGGCGAGCGGAATACGAGCCGCTGATTGGCAAACGGCGTTTCAAAACGTTTCCGGCTTGTGACGCCATTTTGGTGGCGCGTGTGGGCGTAGTTCGAGAACCGGGTGTTTCGCTTCTGTATTCGTAAGCACACACTGCCGGCGCGATGTATTTCAGCCGGGCGATTTCTTCCGCCGTAAAAATTTACATGCTATCGCGAAGAGAGATGATATGCGAAATAAATGCCAACATTGCAAAATAGTTTCTCACAAATCTGGCAGAAACTATTATCTGGAATTGCCCTGTTTTCTAAGTTTTCCAATGTTGGCCCACAAAAATCTGTAGAATTCTGTCATACGACGGATGACATTTTTTTTTAAATGTAGATTGCTATGCCATATCTCTGAAAACATTCAACCAATCAAATCAAATTTTGTTATGATGGCAGTACACCATGCAATATTTAATTTAGAGATATATATTATTGTTAATCTGCTATTTGGAAGATAGCATTGCGAGGGAAAAATACAATTTTTTATGTTATGTCTCGAAAACTATTGGACCGATCCTCACCAAATTTGGCACGTAAATAAATATGCAATGTAAATAGATAAAGTACTTATTTCCAAAATGGTGGTCATACAAATATTTTAAGTTTATTTGATATATCTAACATACCGTTTAAACAATTTCGACTAACCCTTGTATGTCGAAACTATATAATACAAGCACCATATATGCCAACAAAACCCACTGTTGTCCGCCATTTTGTAAGATATCGCTACCTTAATAAATTAAGTTTTTATATTATATCTCGTGAAAACAATATACGTAGGGGCATTGATATTACGCGGAAAAGATTTCGAGACAAGGTCGGGTTCAAAGCACTGTGTGTTCAACCCACTTTTCTGATTGGCTGAAACATTTTTTTTGCTCTGTGTTAACTGTTAGCGCACGAATCACGAAGGTTTAGTGTCGGAGTTACAGAATTCTGAGTGGCGCGGTTAAGTAGTGAAACGAACCAACAGCCAATGTAGGTACGACAACAATTGAGGTGTGTGTGTGTGTGTGTGTGTGTGTGTATGTGTATATATATATATATATATATAGGCTGTTCACGATAAAGTGAACACTTCAGTAATGAACCTTAGAAAAAACTCACTGTCCCTGTGCTCACTTACATTTTAATGGCGCACTGAGAGACATTCGCCCAGTAAATTTGGTAACAATGGATGGAAAATAGTTCTATATAGTAACGTTGAATAAAAAGTGCTAGGTAACCATTTGTGATAACTTAAAATTATTTCTTACGCTTTCTGTTTTTTTTTAATGCATGAAAAGGGGAGAATGAGCAGATTTGTTAAATATATATATATATATTTTAAATAATTTCATAGTTTAACTTGACTGACGCGTGAATAAAATGATGAGGCCCATAGTAATGTTAATTTTACATAAGGGGGAGGAATACACAACGTGTATACAAGTAGATCTTAAGCAGGGCTTTCAAAAGTGCTCATTTTACCGTGAACAGCGTATAGTATTGAAGTCTATACTGAGTGCTCCGATTATTATGCGAAAAATCACTGGCTCTGAATATACGGAATTATTTGGAGTTAATATATGTCGGACGGGAAGTAAATGGAACAGTAATTTCTGTGTCACCGTCATGCAGGCGGATTGTTTAATAGCCCTGGCACGAAATGCGAACCACACAGCCACTGTGTTTGGTTAGCGGGTACCTCTGGTATAGTCTGTTCACGGTAAAGTGAGCACTTTTTAAGGCCCTCCCAACAGGCATTAACCACTAATAAATATATCTTACTGCAGCCTCAGGCATTTAATTTTGGTGGTGGCGAAATGTATACACTGTGTTTGCTGGTCACGTTGCAATGTTTATATTAAAAAGCAGCAGGAAGATGGAAATTGGATGAAAGGAAAACTTCATAAGGGCCTTAAAAAGTTCTCACTTTACCGTGAACAGCCTATAACACCCCCTGGGTATAAGGTTGGGGTTGCGTGTACGGGAAATGTTTGTTTTTGGAGCTATGATGTTATGGTGTCAGTCTGTTACTCGGTGCCCGACCACGCAGTTTCTACTGTAGTACATTCACGGTTTGTTCGGCCTTTTTTGAATCAAACCTTTGAAAAATCTCCCCATGTATGACGTGTTTAGTCAGTTTCTAAATATGCCCTGTATCACAAGCGTTTTATACTCGTGTTCATAAAACCTGCCTTTTTTTCCTGTTTAATTGAAATGTTATTCATATTTTATGTCTAAATTACAAGGCTTCCTTTATAAATAATTTAATTAAAAACTGGGAGAAAATAGGTATGCTGGTAGCGCCTGGTGAGAAATAGTCCTTACACAAAATACTGTTACATTTAGTGCGCACGAATGCGGTGCGTTGTCCCTCTGGTGTAATTATCCAGGCTTAGTTAACCTTAGTTTGCACGAGGCGGAGGAATATCCGGGAAGTAGAACTTCAGTAGGGCTTCAGAAAAGGCTGAAGTAACCGTGAATGGATTATACTCCGCTGCCCGGAAAACTTTCTCCGAAACATTTCGCAATGTGCTGTTTATATAATAGATAAGTACATAGAGAATGTTCACAAAAATCAACGACGACTCCGTCAAGAGATTCCGCACATAAATATAGACGTAAAGTCACTTTATATCTGAATCGGTGAGAATTCCACAGTTTAAATCGGTTAATAGCACCTGACGTATTCCACGACAATCTTTTCAGACAATTTAACTGATGAATACGTGAACTAAATCCAATTTTTCCTTCATTTATTGGTACAGTGACATTTTCCATTGATTCATCAACCATCTCATTCGCTGTTTATTAGTTTTTTTTTTAGTTATGGATCAGTTACCAAAGGAAATAACAACGCATAAACTAATAATACTCAAAAATATATATTTCTTAAAAGTAGAATATAAATGGCGGGCCAAAGGCAAGGCGATATGGGATAGGAGCCAGCCGACGGCCGGCCACCAAATTATGACATCACCCGAACACCATATTAGAGCCAGGTGACCTTTGACCTTGACCCGCGACCTTGACCCTGTGCCCGTGATGACCTTAAACACATAACAAATAAAAATGCAGAAAAAGTATAAAATCCGAAACAATTTTAAAAAATTAATAATTATAACAAAAAATTAAAGAATACTACCTTGACCTTCAATTATGACCTTGGATGACATTGAAGGCAAAAAAAATCTAAAAATTACAATAAATTACAACAAAAAAAATCCTTAACACTTGAATCAAGACTCAAGACCCAAGATCGAAGTCTCAAGACCAAAGACTCAAGACCCTTGACCAAAGACTCAAGACCCTTGACCAAAGACTGAAGACAGTCTTTTATCTCCCATGGTCTTCTTGAACATCAATCCCTCAATCGTCCAATCATTCCATCAATATTTCACAATCTTTCACAATCCTTATCATCAGCAATCTTTTCATCAATCTTTAACAACCGTTTCATCAATCTTTCGCAATCTTTCCATCAAACGTACAGTCTTACAACCAATCTTTAAATACTTTCACCAATCTTTTGATCACTCTCGCAGTCTTACCATCAGTCTCACAATCTTTTCCTCAATGTTCCAATTTTCCTTTCAATCTTTCGATCAATCATCAATCCATAATCAATCCCATGTGTGTGTCGTCTGTTCCCCATCCTTACATATGAAAAAAACATTAATTCGCCAACTGTCTCCACACATTTGTACTTGAAGACTGCATTAATGTTTTATATGCAGTCTACTGTCTATGCATTTTTATGCTTAAATATTTAATTGATATTCTGTGCGTAGATCTGTACTTCAGTAAACGAGTGCTCATAGAACAACTTTCAAGTTATGAAGGATGAAAATATACAGAATAAAATATTATAAAAATACAATTATTTTTAAAAGTACGTATTTATTATTTTGTAATTACAATTTCAGAAGAAAGCAGTTCATCATGTCATACGATATCATTCTTCCCCTTTAGTTCGCTAATGATTGAAGATATCTCAACAATGTTAGAGATCCCCTTGTTTTTGCACAGAGCCACACGGTATCGGGTAGGTCAAATATTGCCTCACTCTTAGATTTTTGACAAAACGCCCATACACGGGACAAAAAGCTGTCTCGGACTTAAAAGCCCACTGACTGCGTGCAGCACGGATACCCTTAAAACGACCATCTTACTCTTACAAAGAATACCTGAGAATACCAGAGTAAAAAAAAAAATCTCTATAAAAAAAGGGGGGGGGGGGGGTTCTCCGAAAATGTCCACTCACCCCAAGGATACGCTTCACTTTCAGTTTTAATGTGTGACTTTACGCACCCGTTCAGTTTACAATGATTTTATAAGTTTTCACCAATATTACACTCAGAAAATATTCACAAATGATTTTAAAAATACTCTCATAAAAGATTATATTAAACCTTATTGTGTTCATTCCAAAATCATTGGCCAGGGTTTGTATGTTCAGTCTCTCTCTCTCTCTCTCTCACTCTCTCTCTCTCGTCCTGATAGACCTGACAATAAAATGTTTTAATAAATCCATTACCATCGCTAGCGTGTGTGTTCTTTGAGAGTTAAATGCTATATTGCGAATCCTGACGGTTATTATTCCGTGACGATGAAGCAGCAAAATGTGGGGGGGGGGGGGGGGGGGGAGAATTTCAATATCTTATGCTGGACATACCTGTTCAGCGGCACTGATCTTACGTGCGGTATGGTGACACCAAAAGCTGAAAGTTGAGAACTCGCTCTGCAAAAAAAAAAAAAAAAAAAAAAACCAGCGGTCCTCCGAAATCGACTTTCGGGAGAAGTCAGCTGTGATTCTCAGGCGCTGCTCGCAGGTTTGCAGAAAGAACGCAAGGGCGTCGACGTCCTCGGCCCCAAGGACTTGATTCCGGTGAGAGTGATGCAATCTACATAAGCCCTCGGCCCCAAGGACTTGATCCCGGGGAGAGTGATGCACTCTACATACGCCCTCGGCCCCAAGGACTTGATCCCGGGAGAGTGATGCACTCTATATACGCCTCGACCCCAAGGACTTGATCCCGGGAGAGTGATGCACTCTATATACGCCCTCGACCCCAAGGACTTCATCCCGGGAGAGTGATGCAATCTACATACGCCCTCGGCCCCAAGGACTTGATCCCGGGAGAGTGATGCACTCTACATACGTCCTCGGCCCCAAGGACTTGATCCCGGGAGAGTGATGCAATCTACATACGCCCTCGGCCCCAAGGACTTGATCCCGGGGAGAGTGATGCACTCTATATACGCCCTCGACCCCAAGGACTTGATCCCGGGGAGAGTGATGCACTCTATATACGCCCTCGACCCAAGGACTTGATCCGGGAGAGTGATGCAATCTACATACGCCCTCGGCCCCAAGGACTTGATCCCGGGGAGAGTGATGCAATCTACATAAGCCCTCGGCCCCAAGGACTTGATCCCGGGGAGAGTGATGCACTCTATATACGCCCTCGACCCCAAGGACTTGATCCCGGGAGAGTGATGCAATCTACATACGCCCTCAGGCCAAGCCTCGCCCAAGGACTTGATCCCGGGGAGAGTGATGCACTCATAATTCATATACATAACGCCCTCGACCCCAAGGACTTGATCCCGGGAGAGTGATGCAATCTACATACGCCCTCGGCCCCAAGGACTTGATCCCGGGGAGAGTGATGCACTCTATATACGCCCTCGACCCCAAGGACTTGATCCCGGGAGAGTGATGCACTCTATATACGCCCTCGGCCCCAAGGACTTGATCCCGGGGAGAGTGATGCACTCTATATACGCCTCGACCCCAAGGACTTGATCCCGGGAGAGTGATGCACTCCATATACGCCCTCGACCCCAAGGACTTGATCCCGGGAGAGTGATGCAATCTACATACGCCCTCGACCCCAAGGACTTGATCCCGGGGAGAGTGATGCACTCTATATACGCCCTCGGCCCCAAGGACTTGATCCCGGGGAGAGTGATGCAATCTACATACGCCCTCGGCCCCAAGGACTTGATCCCGGGAGAGTGATGCAATCTACATACGCCCTCGGCCCCAAGGACTTGATCCCGGGGAGACTGATGCACTCTATATACGCCCTCGACCCCAAGGACTTGATCCCGGGGAGAGTGATGAACTCTATATACGCCCTCGACCCCAAGGACTTGATCCCGGGAGAGTGATGCAATCTACATACGCCCTCGGCCCCAAGGACTTGATCCCGGGGAGAGTGATGCACTCTACATACGTCCTCGGCCCCAAGGACATGATCCCGGGGAGACTGATGCACTCTACATACGCACTCGGCCCCAAGGACTTGATCCCGGGAGAGTGATGCAATCTACATAAGCCCTCGGCCCCAAGGACTTGATCCCGGGAGAGTGATGCAATCTACATACGCCCTCGGCCCAAGGACTTGATCCCGGTGAGAGTGATGCAATCTATATACGCCCTCGACCCCAAGGACTTGATCCCGGGGAGAGTGATGCACTCTACATACGCCCTCGGCCCCAAGGACTTGATCCCGGGGAGAGTGATGCACTCTATATACGCCCTCGACCCCAAGGACTTGATCCCGGGAGAGTGATGCAATCTACATACGCCCTCGGCCCCAAGGACTTGATCCCGGGGAGAGTGATGCACTCTACATACGTCCTCGGCCCAAGGACATGATCCCGGGGAGACTGATGCACTCTACATACGCACTCGGCCCCAAGGACTTGATCCCGGGGAGAGTGATGCACTTTATATACGCCCTCGACCCCAAGGACTTGATCCCGGGAGAGTGATGCAATCTACATACGCCCTCGGCCCCAAGGACAAGATCCCGGGGAGAGTGATGCACTCTACATACGCCCTCGGCCCCAAGGACATGATCCCGGGGATACTGATGCACTCTACATACGCCCTCGGCCCCAAGGACATGATCCCGGGGAGACTGATGCACTCTACATACGCACTCGGCCCCAAGGACATGATCCCGGGGAGAGTGATGCAATCTACATACGCCCTCGACCCCAAGGATTTGATCCCGGGAGAGTTATGCAATCTATATACGCCCTCGACCCCAAGGACTTGATCCCGGGAGAGTTATGCAATCTATATACGCCCTCGACCCCATGGACTTGATCCCGAGGAGAGTGATGCACTCTACATACGCCCTCGGCCCCAAGGACATGATCCCGGGGATACTGATGCACTCTACATACGCCCTCGGCCCGCCACCAAACTTGATGCAGTATTTTAACTTCAGCTACATTCATCGCTGCCCCTCGCAGTATTCAGTGTCCGCAAAGTCCAAATACTGCACGCGTCGTCACAAAAAAAAAAAGGGCGCATTATTGTGCGCTGAATGTTACTGGATCTCACAACTGTTCAATGCTATAACCTGTCTCGCGAGCCAATTGATTCTTCCGTTTACAGACGGCGCACAATTTACGAGACATGTCGCCAATGAATCAAAATCCGTGAGAAGCATGCCACAAGTTTTTAAACCAGTATAGATGGGTAGTTACCGTCCCTACGAGACTCACAGGTCCCATATTACTACTGGTCAATCCATCCATTAGAGTACCATCCACGGCCGTACTTCGCCCGCGAGTCCTTGCGCCCCTTTACCTTCCTATACCATGATGTATCGCCAGAGCGTCCCATATTACTACTGGTCAATCCATCCATTAGAGTATCATCCACGGCCGTACTTCGCCCGCGAATCCTTGCGCCCCTTCCCTTCCTATACCATGATGTATCGCCAGAGCGACTTCTAAACGAATTCCTTATAGTTGATGAGTCGATATTCAAGCACTCAAAGTGCATATTCTCGCGACAGTTTCTCTGCTTGGGTTGTCCGCGCCCGCGCGAAACGAGTTGCCACAGCCGACTTCGTGTAACATTTTCGCGCAAGGTCGTCACAAACACACTTTAACTATGCGCGAATTAAAAAAGCACGGCATGCCGATCCTGCGGCCTGACATCCGGCGCAGGCGACTGTTGCAGACTGCCTGCCACCCGCACTCTAACCGCGCTCCCGACCGCCTGGCTGCGACTCGCCAGGGTGACGTCACGAACTCTCGACCACACATCCTAGCGGCGGTTTTAACAACCAACATATCGATACACACGATAATCGATACACTCGATAAGAGCTTTGACAACTAGGAATAATTTGTTCTTTTAGAGTAAAATTTCGGACTGGATCGAACTCGGATTGGAATCAACTTGTAGCGAACTCGGAGTGAACTCGTTTCGACAATGAGTGTTTAAGGTAAAGTTTCGAACGTGGACTAAAGTGTAAACAAGACTGAATACGAGTTGCAACGGGATAGAAACACTCTTTTGGCGATTGGCAGTACCATAAATCAAACGTAATATAAAATTAATTTCACGTATTTCTCAGTTCCTTCAGGGCCGTTTATTTTTCACTTCACTATAAAAAAAAAACTTATTTTGCTACTCTCGGAATGATTTTAACATCTTACATAAACAAACTAACCAGTCAATATTGCGGTCACTTCTTCTTTGTTCTAGTTTCAGTCCGACCAGAGTTTAGAGTAAAATTTTAATCCGGATTCTACATTCCTGTCCACCTCGACAACTGGACTGGATTATCTCACTCCACTCCTACTTCAATCCAGTACGGATGTGTTATATACTAACATTTCAATCGAGATTCTTCAGTCCACTCAATGTTCAATCCGGATTGAAATGTTACCGTAAACGCATTAAATATTCCACAAAATAAGAATATTTACTTATAAAATACGCTAATAACAATTTAACCAAATTGCTCAACATTCCTTAAAAAAATATATAATAGAAAAACCAAAATATAGATAATAATAATAATAGTAAGACCGGTCTCAAAAATTATTCCACGTTAAAAAATTAACAAACTTGCCAACCGTGGCGCACAAAATATATCAGTGCGCTGCTAAAACTTATGTGGCTATAATTTAATTGCCTCAGCAGGTCAATCAAATGTCAGTTTATCAGCAAGTTTATTCGGGTCTTCGGGATATAGGTAGCCAGTATGCTCAGCATCTTCGACCTTATTCATGTTGCTCGTTGCAGGCAGATGTAGTCGAGGGCTGTGCCAGTTGATCAACAAACTCGCCATCGCCTTCAGCGCTAGAACTGTCCTCACGTTTGTTTTCATCATCTTCGTGATCGTCTTCACCTCCTGTTCCATCCTGAATATTGAGTTAAATTTCCTTTTGTAGGAGTCGCACAGTCGTCAGCAGTATTTAGAGTCGACAACTGTTTATTCTGAAGTTCGTCAACTTCACTCGAACGTCCTGCAAGTTCCACACATGTGGAACTTGCAGGACGTTGTGTATCCACACATACGGACTCTACCAGATCTTCGTAGATCTCTTATTACGTCATTGACGTTCATTGCCTCGTCATGTGTGTGTACCGAACATTGACCTACCCCCAATCGTACACAACTGTCAACGTCACATGGTCAACAGTGACGAACGTGTTTGTTTGTACCTTAATTTTTAAATGACAAGCACCATTATATTAATAAAATACTTTCATCAGTTTGAATTCAGTCAAACTGCAGTACGAATTGGTTTGAATAAGAATAAAAACATCTCTAAGCATTTGTTTACAAATCAGTTTCCTAACCTGAAATCCAAACGACGCCGTTTTAGCTAGACGTGTTGGCAGAAAAGCAGTTCAATGTTGGTACACGGAGATTGGCTGTGCGCAGCCAGCGAGATCGGTCTACCTCGTATTTAGTTTACGCTTTAAACCGAAGGATGATAAAGCAGACGGATGACTGACGGGTACAAGGGATGTTTGTGTGTCCAGATTTGTACGTAAGTACACCAAATACAAACAGCCGGGTCGCCGTTCAGCAACGAACCGAAACGCTGTTGGCCATCCGGCAGCTCGGCCAATAGGGAATCGTTCGCGTCAAGCGCTAGCCAATCGTACGCAAGGCCCGTTCCCAGAACTTCGCGCAGCGCATAAGCCAGTTGGTATTCCCAATTCAAAGGCGCCACAGTATAATCCATTCACAGTTATTTCACACCTTCCTGAAGCCCTGCTAAAATTCTGCTTCCAGGATATTCCTCCGCCTCGTGCCAAGTCCTGAAAATTACACCAGAGGGCGAACGCACCGCATTCGTGCGCACCAAGTGTAATATTATTTTACATAAGAACTATTTCTTACCAAGCATTGCCAACACACCTATTTTCTCACTGTTTCAGTTCATATTAGTTCAAATCAGATATTATGATTTATAGATAAAATATGAGTAAAGTTGCAGTTTAACAAAAAATAGTGTATTTTTATGTTAACACAGATATAAAACGCTTGTGATACGTGACAAATTAAGGAAATAGCAAAGCACCTCATATATGGGGTGATTTTTCAAATGTCTGTTTAAAAAATCGCGGAAAAACCGCGAATAGACTATAATATTTCATGTCCGCATATTTACCTAGTGTTCGTTTAACACACGAGATGTAATGCATAGGAAAGCGCATATATTCCGCGAATGAGTTGCTCGACTTATTCATGGGAAAATTTGCGTGTAACATAAGATAAGCGTTCTCTTCTAGTACCTATTCGTAAGGAAATATATAAATTTTAAGGGATTCTCACAGCGTGTTAAAAATAAAATAATCTGCTACAGCATACATGATTTCTTTTGTCAGTGAACTAATTGAACGAACTCACGATGACCCAAGAAGATAAAACCACAAAGTTTACAACTTGTGAACACCTTGCGTGATGGCCCGAGGTGTGATAAATGCCTTAAAGCTTCATTTTTTTTTTCTTTTCCCCACTCTTTACGTTCGTTTGGCAAATGAAAATATTTGTCACCCTGAAGTAGTCTGGATGTGTGTGAATCTTATAGGGTGGGCGTTTGCCAGTCAGCCGTACGTACTTGTTATTAAGATTATGTCGTCTGGGATTAAAATCTCTGGTATGAGAATAACTGAATTCGCATTTTCCGTCATATACGCAAGAAGGGGGGGGGGGGGGGACATTTTTTTCGAAGTCACCATTAAAACGGGAGAAAAACCTTATCTATTTGACACTCTTGCCATCTTTCAATGAAGCGTGATTTAAAAATAATTTAGCCACTCGGAATGGTTTTCACAGTGCGTATGAAACAGCAGACTAGGTAAATTTTTTTTTTACGCCAGTCTGCTTGAAAAATGAGCTTTTCGCACGAAGGTCGTTATTTTTCCATAAATGTGTTGCGGCCCTGTCAGCTAGTAGGTCAGCTCATTCATGCACGACGTGTAGCGCTACGTTCACAAATCCTGACAGGGTAGCGGGATAATTGTCCAAGGGGCTTGGTAGGGGATGGAACTTGCTCGGAGGGGTGGGTAGAAGGGGGTTGCGCTGCTCTGCCTTGTAGGGGTGGTGGCTCGAGCTGTCCGCCACTGCGAAGCTACACTGCCACAGAAAATCGAGTAGAATCACGGGAAAGTACTTCCAAATTTTCTGAAAACCTGCTTGAGTTCTGCTCCCGGGATATTCCTCCGCCTCATGCAAACAAAGCTTTACTAATTCTAGAGGGGCCACGGGGGTGTAGTGGTTAGACCACTTTCCTCCCCCATAAGCGATCAGGGTTGGATTCCCGGCGGGGTCGCTCTCGGATTGTAGCGTGTGGGAATCGAATCGTGCCGGACGACGCCACCGGTCGGCGGGTTTTCTCGGGGATCTCCCGTTTTGCCCGCCCCTTCGTTCCAGCGCCGCTCCGCACACACCTCGCTTCACCCTCATCGGCTTTCAAGACTGAGATGTTATGAGCCGCCCAAATCTCTCAGAGGAGAAGGTCGTTATCTTACACGTGCGTAGCTCAGGGAGCGCGTGTTCGTATTTTAACAGTGCATTTCATCAAATATTCCCGTGAATACAGGCACGCAATTTTAACAGAGCATTTCACCAAACATTCCCGTGAATACATGCACACAATTTTAACGGCGTAGGAGGGTTGAACCGTTGTTTGATGCCGAGGGAGGGGAAGAGCTAAAAACGATAGGGCGGTCGTGTACAGGGGGCGGAATGTGAGGGGGCGAGAGCGGCCTGTTCCTAGAGGTCGCAGGCCACATGCAGATGGCGAAAATTTCAGGCCAAGTGGGACTTCAACGCCAGGTGTTGTCAACACCCTGCTATCCTATTCTGACCTCTGCGCCCCCTCTCCTCCTCCTCATCCCTTTCGCCCCTCGTTAACCCACCTTCCCGTCCTGGGGTGTTAATGTCTCGCTAATTAATTCCCCAAAATACAGCAGCGGCAACTCGGCCACTTTCATCCACGACCTCCCCCCCCCCCCCTTCACCCTTCAACAGATGCGCACACCCACAGACCGTCCCCCTTCCAGCTTAGACTGCACCACAGCTGTCCTCAGGTAATTAACAACCAGCCTGGAAAATTAAACCTTCGCTTGCTGTTTTCTGGCGCTAAGAATTAACACCCCCCCCCCCCCACCTCTTCCCCAACGAAGTACCTACCTTGCGAAATAAGCGCGCAATTTATTTTTGAATGTGCCTTCCCAAGCGTGCATTGTACGAGAAAGTACGACGGCACACATACACACCTCTCTCTGCTTGCTAATAGGTGAGAAGGGAAAATATATTTTAATTTTGCTGGTTTACTACAGGCCCATTCTTTTTTCATATTTTGCCTTGCTAAAAACTCCTCGTCTTCTTTTCCTAAACATACAGTTTTCTTTCTTTCTAAAATTAAGTCCTAAGTCTATTCAGCTCGTGTACCTAAAATAATTAGTTCGCTTACATTCGACATGCAAAGTACAATTTCTTTTCCTTATAGTTCTGAAAATTGAGCGCTTTCGTTAAAAACTTTACGTGAGTCTGTTGTAATAAAAGTTATGAATGAAATAGTCTGGTACTGTTTATTTATTTATTTTTATATTTTTAAAGTCAGTCCGATAAGAAAACCTCATGTTCTAAATCTATATCTAGAGTGTTGCTGTTCGGAACTTTGATATGTTAACTATTGTATTCTGGTACGCAGATATTCGCCACGACACTTGGTCAGTTTACTAAAGTTGAACGTTAAAACACAATATTAAAGGAATTAAAGGGGGATTTGATATGAAATTTCTTCATATCACAAAGTGAGCGTAAGTTTTATTATTGACATTTTTTTCAGGTAATTGATACCATATGTTTACATTGTTTCACCTGTACTTATGTATGCATATTATGTTTATACCTTTCAAGTCTGGATTAAACATTTACCCTCATGTCACGGCAGTGCTTTTTGCATATAATTAATCCGATTAAGCAAAGTAATGAAAGTAATTTAAAATGTTTTACTTATCTACGGAAAGAAATGATTAGCGATTTAAACTTTTAGATTTCTCATGACAAAGCGATAGGATTTCGTGGGAAAGATACAGTTAGATATAATATTGTAGTGAACGACTGTATTAAATTTAGGGTAAAGTATTATATTTTATGGTGAAATAGTCCCCTTACACAAATTGCAGCAATGCAATCTAATGAATCGTATCATAAACGAGTTTCGAAAAACATGTAGAAATAGAAACGATTTAAAAATGTTATAACGTAATGTTAGTTCCAGCTACATTGTATATAAGTGAAGCGTGGTCAGTAAAACTATTGAAAGGCGCAGCATCCCTAACACAAACTGCAAAAATTAAATATTCAAGAAATTTAGTAAGACATAAAAAAAAACAGAATATAAAGAATGACACCAAAATTGTAACAGAATTCGGTTTTGTTTCCACTGGATGAAGACATAGTACACAAGTAAATTGAAGAAAAACTCGCGTAACAAAAAAGTTAATCCTGCGAAACTCTTAAAAATCATGTAAAAATATACATCCTTTGGAAGAATTAGATATAGGAAGGTTTAGAAACAGATTGAAAGTCAGAAAAATTAGGTGATTATTTAGAATTTTGTGACCAACTCTAATTACAGGAGAGCATTGTCTTGTGTAACAGTCAGTAAATCCTCAGTGACCTAACAAAATTCAACGTATGGCTGTTCAAATTGATTAGGCAGTTTGGTTAAACTGTTTCCGTTTTCAATAGTAAAATAGTCAACTTTTACAAGCAATACGCTAATATTTCTGGTATACTGTCTCCTGAATCGTTGTAATAACTCATTTTAACACATTGCGGTGTAACAAACTAGCCCTACTTAAGAAAATGTAAATAGTTGTTTGCTCCGCCTTGTGACTTGTGCTGTTGTACATAAACATAAAAATCTATTTTTTTCTTATATTTTTTGTATTGGGCTGTAGGAGATTTTTTTCGAAATAAGCAACACGCAGATCTGTATCATATTGATTTAAAAGATTAATACAAAACGAATGATGCCTTTGAAAGTAAGCCGATTTGTCACGACTTAGAACTAACATCATTTTACTCTAAGCGAGAACAAAAAAAGTTATGATTACATAAATATGGTTGTTCTCGGTTGTAAAATCGTTGATTTTCACGTATTTTTAATTAGATGCTTAATATATGATTTATTTTCACACTTGCAACGTAATGTTTTTATCACCTCTCATGGTTAGTAATTTGAATACTTTTTTATTTTTATTTTTGTTATTGTCATTTTTCTGATAGTAGGATTCTCATGCTTAGTTGTACGGATGGCAATAATTAATGTTTAACTTAATTAGTTAGGTAGATTTTATCTTTGTGTATATTTCAATTAATATTTATTAATTTATATTTTTGGTCTCACTGATATCTATTACATCCGCATCGAGACCCGTAACTCTGTGGTATTTTTATAATATGCAGTTTGGTTTGAGCCTTCTGATTTGTAGTTCGTTTCGCCGCGGCTCATAACTTCCGCGTAGTATAACTTTTGACTAGGAGAAGCTACGGCGCTCTTTTAAGTTTCAATTGACAGCTCTCGTCAAGATCAATCGATTGCGTGTATAAAAACATTAGTGTGGCGTGGTTGTGGTGACATTGTATGTGTTTAAAGAAAACAAATTAAGAAAACTTAACACAATTTCGGTCCACACTCGTCAAAAAGCCAAGTCGAAATACAGAAGTCGTATAGGATTGGAAAGAGCATCTCAAAAGCAATACAGCGATACCCTTAAAATTCCATATTATCCATTGAAGCGGTGCCGGGAACGTAAAATATACATCAAGGCGTCCGAGCGCGTCAACGTAGACGTATTCACGCAAAACAAACGGCCGTGTCCTCAACTCTGCCACGCCCCATTTTTTTTTGTAAATCGATTTTCGAGTACTCTGAAACGATGTTTCTAATTGGGCGCAACCTCTTAAAGTCACTCAGAATTTCTCGCCTGAAGTGTGTGATTTTCTCGTAGTTAAGGCCACTGGACGCACGTTTAATAGTTTCGTGGAAAAACTTTGAATTTCAAACCGACTGCAACGCAGTTGACGTACCGGGTAGAAGGGAGCCGCAAATGAATAAATAAGTATCCTTAGGCCGTAGTCTAATATTGGGGATTGGCTCTATAGTCTCTTCACGGTTTCCTCGCAATTTTTGAATCAAACCTTTGAACAGTTACCCCACGTCAGACGTGTTTAGTTGTTTCCTAAACACGTAATTCATCACAAGCGTTTTATAACTCTGTTAACATAAAAGTCTCACATGTTTCGTTAAAAATGTAGTTTAACTACATTTTATTTATAATTTATAGTATTAAATTTACAGTAAATATGAAAAAATAACAGTCGGAAAACATGTGTGTTGGTAGCGACTAGTAAGAAATAGTTCCCATACAAAATATTGTTACAACAGAATGCTCATGAATTCGGTGCGTTGTCCTTTGGCGTGATTTTCTACACTTAGTTAATCTTAGTTTGCACGAGGCGGAGGAATATCCTGGAAGTAGAACTTAAGACGGGCTCCAGAAAAGTGTGAAGTAACGGTGAATGGACTATATGATTTGCAGCTGAGAATTACGTCGTACGTATTCTCATCCCTGATCTGTATATAAAACGATATATATATATTTTTTTATTTTTCCACGCCACTATTTTTACGGCAACTATTATTTATTTCTTTTTGCGAAGGTCATAGCAGTATACAAAATTAATTTTCTCGGGAACTTCATATATAGCTTCTTTGCCCAGAGACAGGCAATTTGTGCATTTGAGTTACCGAGTTTTTGCTCTAAGGTCGAAAAAATACACGAGCGTTCCTGCAGGTAATTTGTTTGCTCGGTGCAGTAGTTCTCAGTTTTAAATTCCTATCACAACTTTGCCACTCACTAATCAAATCTTGTTTCCCGTTCTCTCTAATTGCCTGCAAGGCTAATACTAGGGGAAATTAGAAAGCAAAATGGAATTTCATCATTAAAATTGCTGAAGGGGATTGTAAGTTGGCAGGAATGAATGGCAGTTTGTTTTTTCAATTCGAAAGTAAACAAAACGAAACGGTTTGCAAACGGAATTTCTATTCCAATACGCCAGCTGCACAAGGTGTGATGTGCAGTGGTAAATATTTCAGTATTGACATGGCGCTGACCAACCAGTTAAATTTTTAATGAAACGCAATTTCATGTTTATTTCTGCGACGGGATAACTTTACACGTAAAATTAATTCAATGGCAGTGCTCCACGACACTTGCTACTCACGATCGTAGCAAAGAGTAAACTCATTCGAACGTCACCACTATAACAAAACGTCAACTTTGCATGAATACAAGACCTACAGAAATGCATACGTACAATTTTTTTTTCTAAAGCATAACATACAGTATGCTTAATTATTTGCCGCAAGATTTAGAAGAGAGTTTTCAGCGAAGGTTGTGCAAAATAAATAAATAAAAGTAATTAATGTCAAAAAAAGTTTATTGAAATACGAAATTTCTAACTGCAGTTAGATTATCTGCTTCGCTTTTCTGCGTTATTTAGACAAAACAGCCCATTTTCGGTTACAAAGTCATTTCTAGCACGTTCTGAACAACACGTTTCACGAAGGACTAAAACTTTCTACATATTATTATTTGCCTGCGGTGGCGAAATAAACTAAAAGGTTCCGGTAAAATAAATAGCTGTCGTTATGCTAAGCGATTAGTTAAGAAGACGCTATGTGCCACTGGAGCACGCGCTGAAGTGTGCCGTACGTTGTGGAGTCTCTGACCTTGAAGGCTGTTCACGATATAGTGAGCACTTTAGAAATGAACCTCGGAAAAAAGTCACTACCTCTGCAGGCATATATTTTAACGGGCGCACTGAGTGGCATTCACCCAGTAAAGCTGGTAACGATGGATTGAAAGTAGTTCTATACCTAAACATTGAATATAAAAAAAAATTGTTAGATAACCATTTGTGATCAATTAAAATTATTTCTTTCGCTATATGTTTTTTTTTTTTTTTTTTTAATGCACAGAGGTGTATAAATGAGCAGATTCGGAAAGTATTTCCTTCTCTGATAATTTTACAGCTTCACTTTACCGACGCACGAATAAAGTGACGAGACCCATGGCAATGTTAATTTTACATAAGGCGGAGGAATACGCAACGTGCATGCAAGCAGATCTTAAGCAGGGCTTTCAAAAGTGCTCATTTTACCGCGAACAGCCTATACTAGTTTCCCGCGGCGAATCGCATGCCACCGGGGTGGCGGGATACGACGCGCTGGAAACTACTTTCTCTTAAAATTTGCTTTAATAAGCTTTTAACTGTATAACTCTTGAAAAAAATACGTGACACGTGATACCCTGCAATTTTGACACAGCAAAAACCGAAACACTTCCAATAAAAAGATTGCGAAGTGAGGTTGAACATATGAGATGACACACGTGCACTTTAAGAAAAATAACAAAAACATGTGCTATGATTTGTAGGGTCGTCTTTTAGTGTTCCCATGTTTATGGGTCTTTAGGTTTTGCCTCTAAGCCCTTTTGGTTGTCCTGCAATGCACTAGTCTGCTCTTGGCTACGGTGCACAGAACGACACTGCGCAGGGTAGAGTCCGGATGCCAGCTGCGGTATCGCTGGGCGCGCGGCGGGGCAAACTGTCAGGGGGGCCAGGACGCTGACATACGTCAGGGGTTTGTGGCAAAGCTGCTTTCTGGGGCCCCCTATTTTACGTGGCATTAAGTAGTTCATGGTAATACTTACCTCTTTCACTATACCATGTTACCAGTAGAAAACATGTTGCTTTGAAATATCTTTAAAAGAAAAACAGCATCCTCTTCACATTAAACAATCGCGAAGTGAGTTAATTGAGCGCATTATTTTATGGCGATTTTTTGCGTCATCATATGACAATGACAGCTGGGGAAAGCTTTCTTAGTCAAGCGGCTTCGAGGGAGCCCTTGGGGTCGGGGGCAAGGGCAAACTGCCGCGTTTGTCCTTGTATGTGGGCGGATAGCATTACTTCGGCAAACTTAACTGTCTTTGAAGTAAACGAAATTCGAACATCATCAACTCTTTTATTAGTTATTTGACGTATAGTGTTGGCAATGCCTAGTACAGGCTGTTCATAGTAAAGTGAGCACTTTTGAGGCCCTAGTAACTTTTTTCCTATCAGCCATTTTTTTTATCCTCCCGCCACATTTTTACTTAAATATTTGCCAAGAAATAAACACAGTGTAAATATTTCACCGAACTCGTAAAGTGACGTCTAAGGATACGATAAAATATATTTAACTATTATTCGAAATGAAAGGGCTTTCAAAAAGTGCTCACTTTACCGTGCATGGTCCATAAGAAATAGTTCAAGAGCAATATATTATTAGACTGAGTGCGCACGAATAAGGTGCGTTTGTCCCTTTGATGCAATTTTCCTGATTTTGGTTCATAAGCGTTGTTTACACGCAGGAGTGGAACATCCTGGAAGCAGAACTTAAGCAGGGCTTCAGAAAAGTTGGAAGTAACCGTGAATGGAGTGTAGGAAAGCACGTTGCACTCACGGTGGGAGATGGTGTTGCCGAGGGTGGTTTTCTTTGGGAGCATCTTTACTTTTCTAAACTACCTTATTATAAGTGTTATGTGAAATTAAGTCCCGAAGGTAGGGCGGAATTTTGTTGCGTCTCAGGGCTAACCCCTTACGCCTACAAGGAAGGAAAATCATGCAAGGAGACGTGCATCGCGGCAAAGAGGGATTGGGCATCCATGGCCTGCAATTTGGGGCCATGACTACCTCCCTAAGTGTACTTAGAGTTAGTCTTAACTATGAAGAGCAAGCGAAAAACCGTAAAGAGAGACGTAAAAACCCTTGCGACTGAGAAGTGGACATTTTCAAAAAATATTGCATTCATTAAATTTAATGAAGTAGAATGCTACAGGAGAGAGAGTGTTTGGGAACATGCTCTTGGTTAGCAGAGTCGGCGAAGCAGCTCTTCAGGGGACTGCAGTCCCTCTCTTCCTTATGTCCTGCAACAAAAGGATAGCCCCTCGCGTGGCTCATCCTTCCCGACTCCTGCGGGAGGCGAAATCCTGTCTTCACCCCCTCCCGAGACCCATCGACCCCCTTCGGAGGCGCGAACCCCAGTGCTACTCTTGGTGTTGGGAGCGCTGCAGGGGGGGGGGGGGAACTCATCGCCACATAAATAACGTGGTGATGGCCCCCCGCCTCTCCGCCCCCCCTCTCAAGGGACGGGGTCACCACCACGCCCAACGCGCAACCCTCCCCGATGGCTGATGTACTGCAAAAGGCTCGCAGTGCATCAAGCCCTGTGGGCGGGCGAAACAAGGACACCTCGCGTATACATCACGCAGTCCCGGCTGACACCTCGACAGCCTTATTGCACCCGGGCTGGGTTCGAGTGATATGGGACTCGTCAGCTGGATTCCTTTCGCGGTTAAGGGGGCCGCCTACTAAGCGCTTGAAATGTGTTGCAGTGTGCTGGGAGATCCGTATTTTTTTTTTTACGAAACTTTTGCACGTGCGCCCAATGTGCTGGTTTTCGAAAAGAAAGCATAACTTCAGGCGATGACGGAATCTCGCTTTCACGACACTACGCACGTTAGAACCACTATTTCCAAGTCGTCCGACATAGCTAAAAAAACAACATTTTCAGACTGCCGTATGTCACAATGTGCTTACCGGATCTTCGTGAAACTCAGATACAATCCTGCATTGAACTTCGGATCAGACTTTCCAGCAGTAAAATAATAGGGTCACCTCTTAAAGTCTCATATAGAAAAAAAAAAACCGGTTCGACAGAAAGCTTGCGCGCTAGTTTAGTGCTTCGCGCATAGTGGCGATGCGACACTTGATGCGCGTGCCAGTGTCACCCTTAGCGTTCGCTCGATCCTGTGCCATGTCGCGTCAGGTAGGGGGCCCCCTTAATTCCAACTTTTCTGAAGTCCTGCTAAAATTCTACTTCCAGGATATTCTTCCACCTCGGGCAAATAAAGATTAATCGGGCATAGAAAATTACACCATTGGAAAATACTCGGCATTCTTGTGCGCTCTCAGTGTAATAACGTTTTGCATAATAACAATTTCTTAAGTCTGTTCACGGTAAAGTGAACACTTTTGAGGCTCTGGTTACTTTTATCTTTCAGCCAATGTTTATCCTTTAATCATTGCCATGTAAGTAATTCGCACAGTGTGTATGTTCCACAACACTCGTAAGTTAAATCTGAGGCTCGAATAATGTACATTTATTGACTATTATTCCAAATGAGAGGGCTATTAAAAGTGCTCACATTACAGTGAATATCCTATACGTGGCATCACCAACACACCTATTTTCTCGCCGTTTTTTTGCCTACATTTCGACCGATTTAAACCAAATTTTGTATGCTAGCAGACCATTGTGTAAGCATTACATTTTGAGATGGATATTGTTATTGGTACGACATTCTGGAAAATAGCATCAACTTTTGTATACTGAAAGTATCTATTACAAGCATAATGTATACCAACAAATAACCACTTTTTTCGGCCATTTTGGATGATAGCTCCATACGAATAAATAAAGTTATTAAGTCATAACTTCATAAATAATACACCGATTCGTACCAAATATGGCAAACAAGTAATACTGATGCAAATTATATTAAGTGGCATATTTTAAGCATGTCAGACACTTATTTTCAAAATGGTGGGCACATAGTAATTTTTTGTTACAATGCTATATCGTCGAAACTATGTAATCACTTCTAACATAACTTGGTACGATGTCAGTAGACATTACAACTTTCAACTGTATCTAAATTAAATCTCTTTCGTCCGCCATTTTGTAAGATCGCGCGAAGCGAATAAAATGAAATTTTAATGTCATATCTCGGCAAAGAATTAACCAACTCCTATCAAATTTGGCAAACAAGAAGTATTGAGTCAGATGACGTCAAGTGGTATGTTTTAAGAATTCCAGGCGCTTATTTTCAAAATGGCGTCCATATATCAATTTTTAGCTTAGAATACTCTATCGTCGAAACAATTTAATCAGTTTCAACTAAAATTTGTATGCTGGCAATATATATTACAACCATGAACTGTATATAGAAAAAAGCATTTTTTTCGCCATTTTGTAGGATAGCACCATGCGAGTAAATAAAGATTTTTTTTGCCAAATCTCGGTAAACAATTGACGGATTCCTTCCAAATTTAGCAAACAAATAGTACTACAGCAGGTTTTGTAAACTGGTATGTTTTACATAGGTCAGGCACTTATATTCAAGATGGTGGCTATATAAATATTTTAGCTGAGTATATTTTACTAACGAAAAAACTTCCAACTTAACTTTTTATGCTGGCAGTACCTATTACATCTATCAAATTTCCCTAAAAAGAGACTCATTTGTCTGCCATTTTGTAAGATTGCACTACCAATAAACAATTATAAGTGTCTCCTATCTCGGGAAACAATTAGCCCATTCTTTCAAAATTTAGCGAAGAAGTTGTACTGTGGTAGTACAACATAATAAATGTTTTTCTTTAAGTAGGACACACTTATTTTCAGAATTATGGCTATAAAATCATTTTAGTTTTGTGGGTGATATCCACCAAACTTTGTTGTCTATTTTAACTTAACATTGTATATTGGCAGAACGCAATCATCGAAATTGTTACTAAACTACTTTTTTTGTACTCCATTTATGAAGATCGCCACATAAATATCACGGAGGTTTTATACCATGTATTCCCCCCAAACGTTACGCTGGATCATTTCTAAAAAATTTATAACAATTTGTGCCCACCATAAATGCTACAGAAGGCCATATAGATTTTCATGACTTAAATGGGTCAAACAACGATGTTCAAAATGCAGTTTCATATATCATTTAGATCAGTTTGACATGTGTGAAACAATTAAACCAAATTCTATCAAAATTTGTATGTAGACAGTGTACATTAGACGCATCGCATATAGAGCCCCTTTTTCTGGAGATTTTGTACGATAATATCAAATAAGAAAATAAAGTTTTTTGTGCCATTTATTAGGGACAAAACAACCGATTTCCATCAGAATATTCGCACAAGTAGCGCTAAGGTAAGCCATGTAAACTTACACGTTTTGTGTGGCTCAGTCACCTGCTTTCTAAATAAACGCCTTGTAAAGATTTTAGTTTAGTATCATTCGAAACATTAGACTGATTAAATCCGAAGTTGATGATCCGAATCCGAGCTCCGTAATGCTTGGATTGCACGCTAGCGTATCGTACGAAGTTTCCTGGGTTCAAGTCCCGGGTGAGGTGTGTGTGTATTTGTACTTATCGAACTACTTTTGCTTGAGTCTCTAGTTTCATTTTTAAAGTAATTGTTTTCAAATCGAAATTAAGTTCTTCCTACTAACTCAGCTTTCAATAAATTATTTAAAAATTAATTGCACCCATGTTGATGAAAGTAGGCTAATTAATTGTATCAGTAACTGCTTGTATTCATATTAATTATAAATGGAGTATTATAACTTATAAATGATGTATACATAGAATCTCTTTTTGACAAAAATGAGGTATTTTATATTGTTTTATCTCAAAACAAGTAGGTCCTATACAATGCTTGAAATACATAGCATAATTATATAGAAACTTCTGTATCCATTACTTTTGGACCTTGTATTCTAAAAAGTCAGCATAAGTGCAGTACAGATCAAAAGTATTCTTGTTGCCAACACTTAAAACCTTAAATTATTTCGGTTTGGTTCTTATAAAACTTCCTAGGAACACAGCGCCTGAAAATCCCAATTTCCAGTATACAGATTTTTTACGAGGAGTGAAGAGATTTGGGCGGCTCTTAACAGCGAGGTCTTGAGAGCCGATGAGGGGGATTGAGATGAGTATGGAGTGGCGCAGGAATGAAGGGGCGAGGGAAACGGGAGATACCCGAGAAAAAACGCCGACCAACGACATCGTCCGGCACGATTCCCACTTGCGAAAATCCGGTGACCCGGCCGGGCATAGAACCCGGTTCGCCTTGGTGGGAGGCTAGAGGGCTAATCGCTCAGCCACCGATTTAATTCTAATCACAGATATAATAAATTAATATTTACTCGTTCTTCCACTGAGAGAAGTGGCGAGATTGCGACGGCTTTTAACATCGAGTTCTTGAGAGCCGATGAGGGTGAAGCGATGTGAATATGGAGCAGCGCCGAAATACAAGGGAGGGGGAAACAGGAGATCCCCGAGAAAACTCGCCTATCAGCGTCACCGCCCGACAGGATTCCTACATGTGAAGTGACCCCCCGGAAATCGAACCCGGTTAGCCTAGATGGGAGGAGAGTAGTCTTAACCACTAATCCACCGTGGCCCCTTCCTTCTATTGATGTATTAGTGGTCCACGGAGAAGGTATTATTTGAAATCGTAGTTGTTTGGGGTTGCAGAATTCGACGTATATGATTACTAACTATATATTTAAGGTTTCGACACCCAGCTCGCTCATTGATAGTAGTTGCATGTGAAGGCGTATATGTTGATATACACAGTTTAAAAAAATAATGCCGTATTTTAATACCGGTGTTGCGTAGAACAGCAATAAATGTGAAGAAAATATACGGGTCATTTTATATTACGGCCAATCGCTTTGTAAAAGTGATCCCAAGAATCTAGCATATGAACTTGTGAGGACTAAAGGCTGTTCACGATAAAGTGAGCACTTTTGAAATCAACCTTAGAAAAAAGTCACTTACCCTACATGCATATTTTTTTTAACGGGCGCACTAAGTGACATGCGCCCAGTAAAGTTGGTAACGATAGATGGGAAGTAGTTCCTTATCATAACGTCGAATAAAATGTATTAGGTAACCATTTCAGATAATTTAAATTATTTATTTCGTTTTCTGCTTTTTTTTTTTTATGTATTGAAATGTGAAAATTAGAGCATATTTGTAAAAAAAAAATACTTTTATAATAATTTCACAGTTTCACTTGACCGACGTATGAATATAGTGATGAGGCCCATGCAATATTAATCTTATAGAGGCGGAAGAATACACAACGTACATACAAGTAGATCCTAGGCAGGTCTTTCAGAAGTGCTCATTTTACCGTGAATAGCCTATATAGATAAGGTGGTTAAACATTCAGCGATTACTACAGTCGATAAGGAGATGCTGAATAATGTGCCAGGTACCATAATATTCCGCCACGAGCGGCCACAGGCCAGCGAATAGACGGTCGGCACTAAGCACATATGGGGGCTGCGGTGGTTGAGCGGTTAGACTACTCGCCTCCCACCGAGGCGAACCGGTTTCGATGCCCGGCCGGGTCACCCACCCCCCCCCCCCCCCAACCTCGGATTTTCGCAAGTGGGAATCGTGCCAGGTTTCCTCGGGGATCTGCATTGGAGTCCGGCGCTTCCCCGCATTCGCCTCGCTTCACCCTTCGCCGTGTCAAGAGTGCCATACGCCATTTCGCGTATTCGTTCAGTGGCGGGGTGGACTTCAAACACTTGGTCTTTTCTCCCGCCACTGTGATTGGACAGTAGTTGTTTATCTTGATCGCAGCAACCAATAAGCAAACGATATACTGTCCTCGAGTGTATGGAGGACTGTGAAGCCTCACCTCCTATACCACATCAATCCGCGAAATACTGTGGCCTGTAACTATGTAGAAGTGATTCCTAGTCGAAGATGTGATGGAAATCTTATCGCGAATTTCTACCCCCCTAAGGTGATTCTCAAGGACGTCTACTTCCCTTTTCAATCACACTAGGTCAGTAAGTATCAATATTTACTTCATTCTTCATGAGTAGTCTCATCATAGCGTTTTTTTTTCCCCAGGACACTAAAATAACTATATCGTAACACACCAGCCGACCTCCCGTATCGCTGTCTGTTGGCGGTCCCCTGATAAGCCTTCAGGCATAACACCGGTGGAAGTTAATAAGCCTTTCCCAGCCAAACCAGTCAATCATAACACAGTACAAAACCTGCGCTTGATATTTCACACGCTATCTTCGTCTCTTATTCACTTATTAAACAATGGGTTTGCGGTGGTAAAAAAAAAAAAAAAAAGTGCACACTTACTTGCAGCTTCGCTCCCCCGTCAGTTGTGTATGCAAACTCGCTACCTCGATTCGTCGTGCCAGAAACCAATGTATAAACAATACAATAATCACAATACCGTACTGCAACGAGCAGGGAGTTGGGGGAAGCTGGTTTTAAAAGACTTACGTTATTCAATGTAACCGATTCTAATTACCGGTTTATAATTACTGCGGGAAAGGTTTCTGTTTAGCTAACAGAGACGATAAAAACAAACGCTTTACTGCTGGATGTTCCAATCTCCTGCGCAAACAGTGGAGATAATTACGCTCGTATTTCATAGTCCGTGATCCGTCAATAATACACAGCACTTCAAATACAACGGCAACCATTTGAGGAGTAAAATTTCACGTACGGTAATTACCAACGAGTTGGTTGGTTTCTGACCTGTACTACATTCTCTAAGGCGTTCCTGTAAACGGAAAGTCCAAAAACAAAAAAAAAAAAATTAATTATAACCTGCAGTTGACGATAACGAACCTGATTTATTGACAAAAAACATTAAAAAGCTTGTGTTTTTCACCCGATATTTCCAAATAATTTATTTGATAACGTCTAGACTGATTATCTTTTAGGATAGAAATTCAATACGAGAGTCGTTCCGAGACACTACGACATATAATAATTAGCAAGAGGCACATTATAGTATATTCGTATCAGGCCACTGCTGATAACACAATAAACAATTTCCGAAATCGAAACATACGTATTAATTTCCCTTTGGATCAAACCAGAGAGACATAAATAGGCCTGCCATCATTTTTTTACTTTTTTTAAATATTTAGCTCACCCCCGTGTAACTTAAAGAGTTCCAATGAACGTAATTAAAATATATTTTTAGGTACTTATTCACAACCCAGGGCCAGTTTGAGGTGAAGTGGCAGCCTGTGCAAGACTGGCCATGGGCGTTCCTCTTACTCCTTCGTCTTAACAGTGCAAAAGGCGGGCGTTAGTGACGTCAGATATTACCAAGCAAAGGACACTGTGCAAGACTGGCCATGGGCGTTCCTCTTACTCCTTCGTCTTAACAGTGCAAAAGGCGGGCGTTAGTGACGTCAGATATTACCAAGCAAAGGACACTGTGCATGACTGGCCATGGGCGTTCCTCTTACTCCTTCTTCTTAACAGTGCAAAAGGCGGGCGTTAGTGACGTCAGATATTACCAAGCAAAGGACACTAGTCTGGTTATCTTTGTTATTCAATAAATTTTAAGTTAACCTTTTACCCCTGGATATAACTAGTAATATGAACAAAATGGAAAATGTACAAAATTTACTGATTTTTACCTTTTTTTTTTTTTTCTAATATTAGTTTTCAACTTTAGAAAACTCTTCCAAAGTCACATTCATTTCGCGTAACGAATAAAAAGAGGCATTAAAACCTACCATCCAACAGTTTTTGTTAATAATTCTTTTTTTGTAAATAAAGTAGTGACATAAATTCTAGTTACAAAATCGATATTAACAGATGTGTCAACCCGTGAACGGAAGCTGTTGCTGAATCATGGGCCTCGCCCAGCTGTTGGCCACTTATAGTAGTTGTTTTATAACTTTACCCGACCATGACGATGTAGTCTGTTTCACAAGGTCTCTTAGTTTCTGAAAATGCCGCCGTTAGATTTTATACACATTTACCATTCGGTACAACTACGTATGTTCATTGAAATAATAGTTCTTTAATTTGAAGACACATGTCGCCAGTGGTGCCTGTCGAACCGTCCTAAATCCGCACCTGTGCCTTGCTACATGATGTGTGGTTCATGACGTCAGGCACATACGATAGGACGGCACCAACATTTTCTTGCACTGTCGATGGAAGAACTTAAAGTAAAAGCATCCCAAGTGGCTGACGTTGTGTACGAGTAAATAAATCATTGGCATAAAGGTGTACAGATTGGCAATGTAGGATGTCCAATACCACAGAGATCGAATGCTTAGTGCTATAAGGATAGTTCAGTCAGTTTTCCGTTACCCACCTTTGGTTCGCCTACTTACACATCCACCGACTTAACTAGTCGCTCGTACTCTAACTCGCCCGCCCAATCACCTACCCACTCACCTCCCCCACCACCCCTCCCTCCCATTAAGTCTTAACTCTCGTCAACTTAACCTCTCTCTCTCTCACCCATTCATTCAAACTCTCACCCACCTACACATTCATTCTTCTCTAATAATTTTACAGCTTCGCTTTACCGACGCACGAATGTGGTTCGAAACTCGATCCGAGATCGTATCTAAGATCGACACAGAAAACTGTTGCACCATTCGTGTTCACAGCTGGACTGGAGATCGATATGAAGTTAATTTCTAACCGCTGAAATTGGCGGTTTGAAATCTCGATCCGAGATCAGTTGCCATCGTCGACATATGTAGTTTGATAATACGCCAACAGATATAACTACGTTCGATTGTTTTCTTGGAAAATTAAAACAACATTATACGCACTTGAATAATATTCAGTAATTCGTACAACAATAATTCACTTAAAACAGATCAAACATCGCACATCTAGTTCTATCTAGAGTGAAATATACACCTACTTCCATGACGTCATATATTACGAACCAGTGACAAAATTTGTCTCGTACTTAATCGCGAGCTCTCATTTTTGGAACCAAGATCGATGAATCGGAGATCCAGAATCAAGATATTTCGTCGATGCAACACTTTTACATTGAAACCAAGATCGATGAATCGGAGATCCAGAATCAAGATATTTCGTCGATGCAACACTTTTACATTGAAACCAAGATCAAATTGGATCCTGGTTCGGAACTAGGATCATTCGATCTCGGACCGGGGAACATGTTGGTGCAACCGGGCACTGAACAGTCACTTACTCATCTACTTACCCAATCGTCCTCTCTCCAAACTGTTTGAGAGTAATTTGTTTGCATTCCCATACCGCAATCAGGCAGCGCGCACACTTTCTTCAAAAACTATGGCGCGATACACAATTGCAGTTTGTTTCACGAACGAGTGTACGTTTTTGACGCTCCTGAAGATAGTCCGGTGTACATCTGTTCCCGTAGCAACATAAGCGTGTCCCACCGCCGCTGCTTATGCTTACACACAAAGTAAGATTTTACTGTCAAACTCCGCTCAGATGGTAAACACTGTGAGCAGAGGTCGTGGTGGTAACATTGGGGTAGATAAAATTGTTTGGCCAGCTAATTGACTAAATTTATAATAAATGTGTGTAGAATGTTTCTTAAGTTTATCAGCTTCCATTCCTACACCCTTAAAAAAAAATAAAAATAAAAAATAAAAAAATTGCACACGTTATTAAATGTTTTAACAAAGCTATTGAAATTATAATAGCCAGTTTGGTACCATACTACTACTGTGTGCATAAGCGCTATTTCATAACGCATAAAACACAAGCAATAAGAGTATTGCCTTTCTAATACATGAAAGGAATCCATTAATTTACTTTTCAGTAAACTATTTCAATGCAATTTGCTTTACTTATATATATATATATACATATATATATATATATATATATATATATATATATATATATATATATATATATTTTTTTCCGTTGAGTGTGCAACGAACTATGATCCTAATGTTCGGTGTTCTCTCCAAAAACATTAATTTTATTTTCTACAGGTAATATTGTCGGACATTATTTAATTTATTGCAGATGATGAAATTCAGTTTCTCTTTCTGGAGACGGCAATAGCAGTTCTTCGAACGATGCAGTATCTCTTTGAATTTTAATATTTTTTGGGGGGATCGAGCAGAATAGTTCTCGTATGAAAATAACGCGCAAAATTTGATGAAAAATGCAGTACATTTTGGTACGTGGTAAGTTGTAGGTTTCGTGCATGGCATGTCACCACTCACTTGCCATAAAAGTTCACTCGTTCGTGAAATAGATTATGGTTATTTTATTTATTCACTTTTAACCGTGTATATTCGTCGGGGAATAATTTTATTGTTTTGATGATTATTGCTACGTCTTACAAACTAAATAGTTGAGTTACCAGAAGATATTAAAGTACAGAATTTTAAGATATTTATATGTGAAAACAAGTACAAACATCGCGACAAACTTTAGTGAAGCGCCGGGGGAAAAATGTGAACTGGCGTTCTCCTTCTCTCTTACACACGCCATCCCTCCCTGCAACCTCGTCTTCTTCCAGTCAAGAGCGAGCAAGCGGCCTTGTGTACTACCTGTGCATACAGCCTCGCCAGTTGTAAAGTGGCGTAAACAATTGTCGCAACCTGTGTTTTGTTTGAATTCCACCCAGTTTCGTGTCACGCGCATTTACCCGCAAGCAAAATTGTTCACATCTTCTAACGCACCAGTTAATAAAAGGGTTCAACACTATGCAGAGAATTTTAACGTCCAAACAAAAATAGCAGCAAATGTTTTATCTCCACAGCAGAGAAATGAGCATTGCTGCTACAAGACAAAAGTGAAAATTATAAATACTATAAGTATCTAACATTAACTTTATGATTATAAATACTATAGGTATCAAACATTAACTTTATGATTATAAATACTATAGGTATCTAACATTAACTTTCTGAATATAAATACTATAGGTATCTAACATTAACTTTATGATTATAAATACTATAGGTATCTAACATTAACTTTATGAATATAAATACTATAGGTATCTAACATTAACTTTATGAATATAAATACTATAGGTATCTAACATTAACTTTATGAATATAAATACTATAGGTATCTAACATTAACTTTATGATTATAAATACTATAGGTATCTAACATTAACTTTATGATTATAAATACTATAGGTATCTAACATTAACTTTATGATTATAAATACTATAGGTATCTAACATTAACTTTATGATTATAAAAATGCATTACGCTTTAATATGTAATATTAGATTCATTATGCTTAATTTATTAATTTTTTAAATTTATTTTATTAATACTTTCGTTTGTCTTTTACACCACAAATTTTGTGATGATTTAATTTCCCCCACTTTTATATTTCTTAAAATTACATAATTATTCCAATTCTCTTTTAGTGCAATGGATAAAATTGGGTGACTCTTAACAGCGAGGTCTTGAGAGCCTACGAGAGTAAATTGACGTGACTATGGTGCAGCGTCGGTGTACAAGGGAGGGAGAAATGGGAGATCCCCGAGAAAACCCGCCGACCAGCGGCATCGTCCGGCACGATTATCACATGCAAAAATCCGGGAATGGCCCCTCTCTTTAAGTGTCATCGGAGATCTTTATATATATGTATGTAACTCGGAGTTATTTCTTCTGTTACAATATTTGCGTACAACTGCTAATCGGAAATTTTGCTTACACTTTCCATTTGGATGATTAACTCATATATTTCCTCATCAAAGAATTGCCTACGTTGTGGGAACTTTTCTCTGCTATACAAAAAAAACTTCATAACTCTAAAAAAAAACTGCAACTTTATTGTGCAATCTTGACACTCATTCACACAATAGGTTTCGACGCACTCTATCGATTATTGATATTATAGGCTGTTCACGGTGAAGTGAGCACTTTAAAAGCACTGCTTAAGATCTCCTTGTACGCACGTTGTGTATTCCTCCGCCTTATGCAAAATTAACATTGCCATGGGCCTCATCACTTTATTCATGCGTCGGTCAAGTGAAACTGTGGAGTTATTAGAAAAGTAAATACATTACAAATCCTGCTCATTCTTGTACTTGGATGCATTAAAAAAGCAAAGAGAAAAAGAATTAATTTAAGTTTGCACAAATGGTTACCTGACCCTATTTATTTCCCGTTAAGATATGGAACTATTTCCCATCCATCAATACCAACTTTACTGGGCGCATGTCACTCATTGTGCCCGTCAAAGTATATGCAGGCAGGGGAAGTGACTTTTTTCTAAGGTTGATTTAAAAGTGCTCACTTTATCGTGAACAGCCTTCACTCATATATCATATAGGAAGTGAAGTACAGGCGATGTGATGAGTCCATACAGTACTGGAAATACTTACATTCTAACAGCCCACTGAAAATATTGGAAATATATTTGATGCCCTATTCTCCGAACTGTTGGAATGGCTGTACTCCGAAGCACGTTATTATGACTTAATTAGTAATATCACTGATTATTCGCCAATGTTTTATCAGCAACACTACAACTACAGAGTTCAGGAAATAGGTATATATAAAAAAAAGTAGAAAGTTTCGTGAAGATGGGTGTTAGTGTGGAAAATAGAAATTGCTGATATTATTATAAGCAGTAGCTATAACATCACATTACATAAATAATTATTTTTATTTAGTATTATGGAATGTAGTTATTATAACGGAATTAAATTAATTTTCAACATATTCTAGTATTGATGTGAATGAATATATTTATGAATATCATAAATATTTTTGAAAAATCTTCTGAAATAACGTCTTAATCATCTAGACAAACATATTATTTAAGCCAACTTATTTTTTAAAATGTCATTTATGCTGTCTTACTTCCTTGTCTCATTAATCAACGCCGTCCCACGCAGACTAAACGTGTACTCACAACCACCCGTAGCATCCGTCAGTCGCCCATCCGTCAGTCGCCGATCCGTCAGTCGCCCATCCGTCAGGCGATCGCGTGATCTTCGACCAACCGCAGGGCAACATTTTTTTTTTCTATCCGTCAATCCGTCAAATATATCTCAAACTTTAACTTTCGACGGACTGACGGATGGGCCACCGCCTTCCGACGACATTCCGTAGACGTGAATACGCACTTGGAAATAAAATGCGAGACGGTGGATATATGTTTATTTATCTTGATGGCGAATTCAGAAATTCAAAACGTAAATTCTCTCTTTTGAAGATGTATTTACAACCAAAATACACCTTCTACGAAAGACACATCGCGATGTTAAGTTGTTACGTTGAAATTGGTTCGACGGATGACGGATTGTCGAGAGTCGCTTTCAAGATGGAAAAACAGACGGATGACTGACTGACTGACTGGCGGGTGTGACGGATGGTTGTGAGCCCAGCTTTACCCAGAAGTGTGCTAACAGGACTGCCAACACCCTCAACCCTCGCTAGTGGTATTGGAAAATTCTCCGGCGGTAATGAAATTACCGGACTGGTGAAATTCATTACTATCAAAACGCAGCGTTTCAAATTGAAATCTCCACGTGGAGATCCTCCAGCGCCAAATAAACGAGGAACGACAGTTATGGAAAGCAGCCGAGGATTAACTAAAGTTAGGGTGTGCCAACACGGCGAGGAAGGAGGATATAATTAATGTATTACAATTTATTTATTTACATGTTCCGGTTGTTGGTATACACCTGCGAGAGCAACAAAGAACTTTCAGGAAGAACAAAATTAAGTCGGTAGGGATGCAATAAAGATTGTAAAAAAAAAAAAAAAAAAATCTTTTACAAGAGAAGAAATAAAAAAAAATCAAACATCCTTGAAACAAAATAAAACCAGCATGAATGATGTATTGATTGATAGTGACGTCCCGACAAGATCCTGTACTTATTTCGTCATGCATGACAATCTTGTTACATCACTAGCCCCATCCAAATATTACCCTATTGCATGCGGTGAATATTCAGAGAGCAAAAGTTAATAGTATCGACCATGTATTTACTATTAAAAGACAGGGGGTGTTCTTAGATATCACTATGTCACTATGGCATACAATAAGTTAATATTTGGAAAGGACCCCCAAAAAATACATAGTCCTTGAAATATGTCCAGAATGCGTCAATTTTCAATTTTTATTTTCAAGTGTTTATAGGATAACATGGGGATGTCCCTGAGTCATTACATCAGCAAATATTTAAACTTCTAGATGATGTCCACAGCAAATTACGCAGATTTAGGGTCATCGCCAAACCCCTATGTGACATCCTTGGAACGTTCATGCGCTGCCTTAGATAAGAACTGTTTCCTCATGCTTGTCACGAGAACAGTTCTAACAACAAATTATTAATCGACGATTCAATTTTTCCTGGCGGTCTTGATATCTGAACTTTGACATGTGATCGTCGCCAAGCAGGACCGTTTTAAATTGCACGTCCGAAAATATCTTCTAGTCCATCATAGGCCGCAAATCATTGTGTTCGGACCTTAGTTATCTTGTGACCCCCGTCATTAACTGTTAACTCTCCTCAAGGGGCTGACTCAGGCCGGGGATTTACGAAATCAGCTGGAATTTTCTTTTCTTTATGTAAGCAATAAATATAAAAATATGCGACGAGTTCTACGCTGTTGCAATTCGCAATGTTAGTCTCTTATCTAAACCCAAATTTAATTCAGGTATCGAGTTTAATACAACTCATCTCTAAAATAATTCAATAATTCCTTCAGCAACATAATTTCCTTACTTTCTCACACCGAGAAAAAAAAAATTGTTGCAACCACAGAAAGTTTTGTTAGTGTTCACCATGCCAAATAAATTTTGTGGTGATGACTTAATTATCTACTTGTCACCACTAAATGTTGTGGCAAGTACAAAATTATTTTGTAGTGCCTACAAAATAATTTGGCAGGGTTGCCTCTCCACAAAATATTTTTCTCTATGCAGATAACGTTAGATCCCTACTAAACTGTATTGTATATATTCGAAGTACAATTAAACTCACGAGGCTCGACCAACTATTCCGAGTTCCCTGCCACATCGAAAGTCTAATTCATCGCTAATTTGTGTCTCATATGTCACTCACCCCCTTAATGTCCATGAACACACCTGTTGCCAGGACGAGCGAGGTAAAGGGCAGCTCACTGCACTGAGATAAAGGTTTGCTACAGCAAAAAAAAAAAAAAAAAAAAAAAACTTGTTTGTATATTTATTTTCCGCAACAAAATATTTTGCTGATTAAAAAAAAAAGATAAAAAGCAACAAAATTAATTTAGTTCATCTTACAAAATGCATGCTTGAATCAACAAACCCTCTGTGCTTGGCTCAAAACAAATTAGACTGTCAACAAACAATTTAGTTGACTCAACAGTAAATATTTTTTTGTCTACTTTTTGGATTGCCTTCGTTCGAAAATACAGCCCACCATTATATTGTTCCACTGACATTGCACGACCTCTTTAGCTCCAGTAAAAACCAGATGTAATGATTCTGTAAAGGCGGACAATCCCAACAAACTGCTGGTACGCGTCGGTATCCAGGCCAGGCGAAGACACATTACAACAGTAACGGTATGTTAAACATTTCAACGAAGCACCAGGGGATCTCCCCTACTGACGACACGGTATTTGGGACAATTACGCCACCAGGAACTTTTTAATACTCGGCAACACTTTGTCCCGGGTCTGTCCGTCTGTCTACGCGCGGAGATGAAGCCATCAAGATGCAGCTTGGCGCGCTGCTGCTCTTCGCCTTCCGACTCAACACTCAGCCTCCTGCGACTGCATCATTCAGGTTAGTCATATACAGTAATGCATTAGGACCTCCCTCGCCAATACCTTATATTTAATGTATATCTTATTTTACATTTAAATATCTGCTCTTTCTTCATAATTAACTTAAGTTCTTCCCTCGCAATAGTACGAACCTTCCATAGTGCCTATACACTGTAGAATAAAAATATTCAAAACATAACACAAGGCTTTCAGTTATCAGTCTAGCCTCACGCAGAGGTACCGCCCAGCGGCGTGCGGAAACGAGTGCTACTGATCATTAGTGTTCGTCAAACGAATCGGAACAGAAGCTGGCATGACTAAAATACCTCTTCATTGAAATCTGCGAGTACCGGATCGCGTCCATTGCAACGCCAGGCGGAAACAGCTAGGCAATGCGGCGTGTCACGATTGCGGCCATGTATGGTAGAAAAACCCTAATGAGGTTTCGCAACAGTTCGTATGCGCAGTCTGGATCATTTTTTCCCATTTATTAAGCATTTTAATCCACTAGGCGTAATAACCGGTTCTCATTTGATTGAGCATTCGATATATTTGATTAAATTATTGTTCCCGCCAATTACGTATTCTTCCGGCATATGTAGGATCAACTCCGCCATGGATCCAGGGACTAGTATCTACTATATACGTTAGTAAATTGACTTTATCCACGGCTGAAAATACGCGGAAAAACAAAAATTAATAAACCAAAAACAAAACAAATATCAAAAAAGGCAAACAAAAAAATGGCTAGAAACAATAAAAGAACCTAGGAGACAAGAAAATAAATAAACGATCGGCATCCAACAAACATGACAAAAAATGACGAACAACAGCCACAATTAACAAACATCAGAAAAAAATTCCCTTCGGTTTTTTTGTTTTGTTCATTGGCTTATTTTTAGCAGAGGATACAGTTGATTTCAATACGTACATAAACCTTGCAATTCCATCCCCATTAGACTCTGGGTATAATATCATCGACAAGTATTCATGCTCCATCAAAAGAGACCGTGTAATGTCAAGGAAAAAATCTATTAATACAATGTGAAAGAATTTGGCTTCAGCTCGCGCTAATTACAATATAAAAATTTTAATAAGAATTCAAGACACTGAACTTCTTCCCCAATTTTGTCACCAACATCACTTAGTTCTGTACTCACTCTTTGCAAATAACTCTTCCGTACAGTAACTGGTATACGTATTTTTTTCTTCGCAAAGTTTTGTTTAGAAACAGTTTGATCCTTTAAGACTCAGTGTACGCAGTTATTTACATAACACATAAGAAGTATAATTTTTTTTACCCGTACTGTAATCTGCGAGGTTCAGTATCCATTCCCTGTGGGTAGAGACCTGCAAAATTCGCGTTATTATTTGGCAACGCGTTAGACTTCACTTCTCTGTACCAACTTGAACACAATTCGTGATTTCACTGACTACTGGCATTTATACTGTCTCACATACCTCTATGACCGTTTTACTGGAGATAGGTGGCTCGACCTCTAAGCCTTTGCTATTGGCTAAAAGCACCCTTGGGACGAACCACACAATTTGTCTACCAATGGCAACAGTCGGCAGAACACGAAACGTCTTGGAGTTCACTCTGTCGCCAAATAACGTGAATTTTGCAGGTCTCTTTGTAAATCGAGCTACAGCCCCACTTTATAACTGTTTCATACTACTAAAGTCTGTTCACAATTCAGTGCCCCTACCTGCATATATTTTAACTGGCGCCCTGAGTGACATACGCCAAGTGAAATTGGGAACGATGGATGGGAAGTAGTTCCGTATCTCAACTTCGAATAAAAAGTGTTAGGTAACCATTTCTGATAGCTTAAATTATTTCTTTCACTTTGTTTTTTTTTTTTTATGAATCGAATAGTAAAAATTAGCAGATTTGTAGAATATTTACTTTTCTAAAAATTTCTTCACTTGACCGACTCGTGAATAAAATTATGAGGCCCATGGAAATGTCAATCTTACACAAGGCGGAAGAATAAACAACATACATGCAAGTAGATCTAAAAGCAGTGCTTTTAAAAGTGTGCTCATTTTAACGTTAATGGCCTATGTGTGTTGTGTCAGCCAACGTGCAGGACGCATCAGAATTTTTTGTAATTCGCAACAACTGAAACCACACGTTCGTACGGGTTTGAAATCCTTTAATTAACTAGAAACCAAACAAAGTTAGAGCGATAATTTGGCATAACTGCCTCGTGAAGACGTTCGTATGCTGTGCTGCTATTGGTTATCGATCGAGGTCACCGGAATTACGATGGCTCTCGTGATCTTCAAGGTCAGCGATTCGAACACTTAAGTTGCTGTGATTAGCACGCACTCACTTTTATTTTCACTCGCACACCTTCACCCCTAATTTTTTTTTGCTCTAATAAACAGTTTACTAATGGCAGTCAGCTTAGCAAAGAAGATGTACTTAACTTTACACAATTTTCGTACGTGTAAATATATATAGAACATATCGCATGTCTTTCATTCTTATAATTACGAAAATGTGTTATAAAATATTTAAAAAAAAATACAGATCTTATTACAGTTAATTAAGTTATATTTTTTCAAGAATTCTCTTAATTCCTTTTGCTAATCAATTCCGGATATTTGTTACACACGTTTTACTTACCTGATAGATCAGAAAAAAATATTCTACATAAAACAGTGCTCGGGTTTGTTCATTAACGTATTTTCTGAAAATATATGTTAAAAATATTACTGCTAATTAATTAAGCTAGTTAATTAAGATTAAAAATAATTGTTAAAACTTACTCCAACCACTACGATAACATAGAATTTTGGAAAGATACAATAGTTGAAAAGAGAAATGCATGGTAATTTTATTATCTTGTATGATTCTGTGCGACATTAGGTAAGCATATTGTTATAGATATATACGTTCGAGGAATATTCTCAAATTATTGTTGTATTCTTTTAACGATAAACTAAACTGTACCGCACTTAGTCATTCAAATGTTAAGTGGCTCTGCCCAAATCTTACCCCTTAGATCAACGGAATAATTTGTTTTCAGCAACAAAATGTCTAACTGCCCGTATACAAGCAATAAATTAGTTGCACCAAACATATTTAATTTTATTTAACGAAATTATTTTCTCGTTGCGAAGTGGTTTAGTGGAACCGAAATTATACATCAGGATGGCAGGATTATAAAACGAATCTGGGTCCTCCCAAATTTAGACCCTACGTGCAACTTCACTCGAGTTTAAAGGCGTAATGTGATGCGGATTTACAGCTCCAGGTATTCTTAGGATTTCAGAAACTAATTGTGGGAAATATAATCTAGTGAAGCTCGAGTAGTTATTTTGTTGCCGCATTATCTTCGGTAGTTTTTCTACATTCGCTCAGGAAAAACGAAACGATTGGAATTTTATTTTGACCACAATTTTAGATTCCTTTAACCACAAATAGGTTACGCACATCGAGATGAAATTTTTTATGCATCTTATCTTTCCGCAGACCGACAGAGTAGCTCTCATTATATTAGTAGTAAAAATTCGGTTTTAAGTTCTGTACACAACTTTTCACTTTGTAAAGACGGCCTCAGTAACTAACTTCAATACTGTACAATACACTAGCTGACTGATTTCTGTACACAACTTTTCACTTTGTAAAGACGGCCTCAGTAACTAACCTCATTACTGTATAATACACTAGCTGACTAACTTCTGTACACAACTTTTCACTTTGTAAAGACGGCCTCAGTAACTAACGTCAGTACTGTACAATACACTAGCTGACTGACTTCTGTACACAACTTTTCACTTTGTAAAGACGGCCTCAGTAACTAACGTCAGTACTGTGCAATACACTAGCTGACTAACTTCTGTACACAACTTTTCGTTTTGTACACAAATTAACATCAGTGTTATACTACAATACACTAGCAACACGCCAGTATACCACGCCTTGAATAAACGTATCATTTGATAAACGTTATCATTCACTGTGTTGTTTTTCAAGTGGAGAAGCTATTTTGATGTATATCGGGATTTCAAGTGCGGCACACACAGGAAATATTTAAGTAGTGTTTCAGCCATGTAGTCAGTGATTTTATTAATTATCGTTAAAAAAAAAGAGACAATTCTAAAAACCGAATGACGCAGATATAATGTTTGCAGTTCACTCAGTACCTTCTACATTACGAAGTGTTGAAATTTGTAAATTTTTGTGTGACCATAAAAATATTGTAGAATTTAAAAAATTTTAAATAAAAACTTGTTGGTAAAATATATTTCACCGGACTTAAATACCATTGGCAGCAGACGATGAACTACGGAACCATGACAGTCTGGAAGGGTGATTCGAGCTTATCGTGTCTATCACACTGGCAAGTTGGCGGATCTAGTTATCATTAACGTAAAAAAAAAAAAAAAACCTCAGGGTGGCATAACGAAAGTAAGTTTGAAACACAGAGAACTGGCCGAGGTTGAACAGGAAATTTAGTGTGTGCCGCGACTCGTTAATTATTCGAATGGCACACCACATTCGTCGGTTGGCAACCCTTCACAAAGCTACGACTTGACGTACGTCAAAGCTGGCAGGACGGGGTCCCTGCCACAAAAAGGCCTTCTTTCTCGTTTTCCTGTTTTACTGCAAATGAAATTTCGAGCGTTTTTTGTGGGGGGGGGGGGGTGGAGGGGCAAGCCAAATGAGTGTTACAACATCACTCATACTGTACGAAGACATCCAATCTGAAGGGAGATGCTTTACCAACATACGTATCATCATTTCACTGCAGAACATATAAATTATCGCGCTCAATAAAAAAAAAAGTATTTTCGAATTTTCTAGTTTTTACATGCTGTATTGTTTATTGAAGACTTTACCCACTCAGCATCTGAGAAGACTTCTATGAGGAGTACACTGACAAAAACGTTTTTTTTTTTATCAAACAAGATTTGTTTGGTGCAACCAAATTATTTGTTTTCATAGGGGGCAATGAAATATGTTGTTGCTGAAACCAAATTATTTTCTTGTTCTCATTCGGTTGCCCCCAACCTGTAAGATTTTGTTGGTGCAACTAAAGAATTGTTTGGCTACACGTACAGTAAATAGTTTGGGAAGATATGAAATAGTTTTACAAGTTCGACCGAGTTTCGATACTAGATCACGAGGGTCTGTGCGCTATGCCTTAGTTACCTCAGATAATAAGACAACTAAATATATCGGAAAGCTTATAAATAGATATGCTGCAAATATTGGACAACGTGTGCAAACGAATATTTCAGGTTGCACAGCTTTACTTGTCAGTTTCTTGTTGCATTGTTTTATTAATGTGTTTATACGATTGCTAAGCATCAATAGATGCACTAACAAACACGGTTGCTTTCCTAATTGTCAAGAAAAAAAGAAGCAAGCAAACTCTCGAGCTGTATTTTCGAACGAAGGTAGTCAAATGAGTTGCCAAACAAATATATACAGTTGATTCAACAACATTTTTATTTGACAGTTTAATTTTTTTTCGGCCCAACGCAGAGATTTTGTTTACTCAAACATAATATTTGTCAGACAACAAAAGTAATTGTGTTGCTTTTCAAATTTTGTTTGCTCAACAATAAATTTTGTTAGGGCAACTTAATATATATTTGGCTCTATAAAAACAAATATTTTTGTTAAATTTTCTCATAGTGTAAATTATACACTTAAATCGTTTCGATTCTGTGGTACTTCGGGAGAGGGGGGGGGGGAGAAATACGTGGACACTGTCAATTGGTCGTGTGATTCGCCCGGATATTTCCGTTTCTCTGACCGTTAAATCTGCAGTAGACAGAAACTGTTGCCAACATGGCAACTCGCTGATACTTGCGGACGATGCCGTTATCAAAAAATATTTCCTGTGACGTTTGCTCTCTGCACGAGTCGTGTAGTCGTGTCCGTGAAATTTCAAAAGAAACCCGCGACATTGTGCAGTGCGTGCAACTGATCCGTGGATGAAATGATTAACTAGCTCAAAATATTACTTCAAAAAGAACAATTGAATACAACGTTTTCAAAAGTAATTTATAGACTGAAACTCGCAAGGGTCTCGCAATGCTCGCCATCGCGTGCACAAGGGTGTTAATTTTGGTTTCGGATGGTTTCACCCCACATCTCGCATTTGGGAGACCTCGAGGTTCGATGCACTGAAAAAAAAAAAAAAATTCTGTGGCGGCAACAAAAATATTATGTTGATATTCACCCTGCCAAATTTTTCGTGGTGCACGCAAAAGTATTTAGTTATCACCACTAAACTTTTGTGACCACTAAAAACCTATTTAGTGGCCGCAAAAACTTATTTTGTGGAGGCTACAAAATTTTTTGTGTAATGCGCAAAAAAAAATTTGGCAGGGTGAATACCGACAAAATATTTTTGTGGCCACCACAAAATTTTTTTTTCAATGTGCCCTGAGCTGGCCAACCTGATTTTTGCCCCTCTTACGATTCGCTGAAACGTCTCTAGACGAATGCTGGGAAGTGTTCTTTCTATAGGCTATTCACGATATGCACGTTATGTATTCTTCCGCCTTGTGTAAGAATAACGTTGTCATGGGCCTCGTCACTTTATTCATGCGTCGGGGAAGTGAAACTCGGTAATTATTAGAAAAGCAAACATTTGAAAAATCTGGTCATTTTTAGACTTCAGTGCATTAAAAAAACAAAAGAAGATATAAATAATTTACGTTATCACAAATGGCTACCTAACACTTTTTATTTGACTTGCCTTACGGAACTACTTCCCATCCATCGTTACCAACTTTACTGGGCGCATGGCACTCGGTGCGTCCGTTCAAATATATACAGGCAGGGGCAGTGACTTTTTTTTTAAGGTCGACTTCAAAAGTGCTCACTTTATCGTGAACGGCCTTTACATACCAAGGCTCATCCCTTAGCCGTTCCTGCTTGTCTGCGTGATCTGCCCCACACCTCACTGTCAACCATACGTTAAGATATAACTTAACATACTCGTGGTTTAATACAGGGAGTGTAGACGTAAGTTTAACAATCCCGGAATGCTTTGACCTTACAAGTACTTTGGTGGATAAAGAAGTGGGGAAAGAGAGAGAGAGAAATAATTGTATTTATTTGGTAATTCAAGCGGGAAAATAAAATAATGAGATAAATAGGTTATATTGCAACAATTCTTCGTCCCGTAGATATTACATTAATAACATAAGAATTATATATTATATATTTTATATCTATAACCAAGCAATTTAAATATACAACAAACAACTAAACAGACAGCTTTACCTTTTTATTTGTGAGCAGTGAGGAAGAGTGCACTGCAAAATTGGTAATTGCAATAATATAGGAAGATGAGTTTTAATTCCATTACATTTTATATAACGTATAATTCCTTACTTATCAAGAGGGCATGCACTACATTAAAGCTTTATACATGATCGGTCGTTGTAGTTCTTAAGTTCGTTAAATAGAGCTGTAGTCATATACGTTGAGAGTGGACAGCTTACATAGTTAGCTCACAAAGCAATAACGGGATGACGTTTCATCTGGTCAAAACTAGGGATATAATCCATTCACGGTTACTTTGCACCTTTCTGAAGCCCTGCAAAAGTTATACTTCCAGGATATTCCTCCGCTTCAATTTAAAAAAAAAAAGTTAACAGAGTCTAGCGAACTACACCAAAGGGACAGCGCACTCAGCGTAATACAATTTGTCATGAGAACCATTTCGAACCAAACATTACAAGCACACCCGTTTTCTTCTTCCTTTTTTTCATTTAAACGAAATTAATTAATTATTATAATTTATAAATGAATATAAGTAAATATTCTACTTAACCAACGATAAGGTAATTTTATATTAACAAAAATATGAAACGTTTGTGATAAACGATAAACGACACATATAAAAAATAGCCAAAACATTTCTCAAAGGTTCGATTCAAAAAATGGGGCGTGGCTGTGTTCGGGACACGCCCGTTTGTTTTGCCTGAATACGTATACGTCGACGCGCTCGGACGCCTTGATTTTTATTTTACGTTCCCGGCACCGCTTCACTCGATCATATGGAATTTTATAGGGACCACTGGATTACTTTTGAGATGCTCTTTCCAACCGTATACGATTTGTGTATTTCAACTTTGCTTTCTGACGAGTATAGACCGAAATTGTGTTTAAGTTTTCTTAATTTTTTCTTCATTACACGCATACAATTTCACCATAACCATGTCACACAAATATTTTTTTTTACGAGCAATCGATTGATCTTGACGAGAGCTATCGATTGAAACGTAAACTAGCGTCGGAGCTTCTCCTAGCCAAAAGTTATGAGACGCGGCGAAACTTAGCTCAGAATTGCGGTCCCCCCCATTTTTTTTTCAATGCTTCGCAGTCCTCACTCAGCGTAACATATGCTTTGATCCTTTGGCAATTGAGTGGTATTATTGAATTTTTAATGCAGATGACAGATTCGGAGCTGCAATGCTAAACTGTACCCCCCCCCCCCTCTCTGATTTTGTTATCATCGGATTTTCTGGATTGCCTCCCACTATGGTCGCAAATTTAAAGACGTATTCAGGTAAGAAGTGTGAGGAAACTGCGAATATCTGTAGCCAGTGGCGTTGTTGCATGCAGTAGTTTTGAGTTTCCTGGATGCTGTGCTCTCTCCAAGATGGAGCTTGGCATCAGGTGCTACAAACCTCTCCCTCTGTTCTCAACCAACCACCCTTCCTTGGCGAAGACCTCGCGTGGCCCGCGGAATCTACCTTGACGAATGGCCAGCGCTCCGCTGCGCGTTTTCCACCCACTACATATCTCTCACCCTCCCGGGCGAAGAAGGGGAATTCTTTCAACCCCCATTGCCAGCCACCTCGCGCTACCAAACGCCCGCTCCTTCCTCACCGGGTTAAACTGCCTCGCACCAAGCGCCGCGCGGAAGGAATTTACAGCGACGTTTATGACTGAAGGCCCACATCCTTCGCGAGCGCCTCGACCCAAGTTTTATTTTACTGCTCGCACCGGAACGTGCCCAACATCAACACGTCTCTGCCTGGAGATGGAGAACCCCCCCCCCCCCCCCACCATCCAAAAATTAATTTATTGTAAAATTCACTTTTTGGTGGAAATTCAGTTTAGTCAAATTTTTCCCTATTGTCCATATAAGCGTATGGATAAACCCCTTTTACAGTAATTAAATCTGTTTTATCTTCTGGAAAATGTTTTTGTGTATGCTTAATTTGTTCCTTGGTTAAATTAGATGATAATTTATCTCAAATGCTGGCCATAAATTTAAAAGTGTCTATAAACCTAATTTTATGTCCCTCCCTCCCTTCCGAAAGTAATAGATTTGTGTTCAATATTTGCAATTAATTCTATCTCCTTATTATCATATCCCAGTTCTTTAATAAATAAATGAGCATCATTTGAAGCTAAATTATGAAAATAAATTGGTACAAATGTGGGTAATTGTAAAGCTATTTTGCAACCATTACGTTTATTATATTATATACTATTATTTGCCGAGGCTGTTGCTCTGTGATGAGGGCTTTTCCTGTCTTGGCGAGCGAAATCATAAAACTGCGATCGCATGGGCGTAATCCGGGTTCGAGACGGAATGCAAGGTTCGATATAATTAAATAAACGCGCTAGTTTATTGCTGTAATGTATCACCTCAGTTAGATACAAAACCATTCGCACATTCCTACCACACAATAATCACACCAGTTTACACAATTCAAAAACATAAATAACTTCTTAAAAGCGAAAATGAGTGCCCGAATCACAACAGCCTGTTAACCATTTGAGGACGGCACAAATTTCCTGTCACTGAAGACAAGGTTGAAGTGAACTGTCTATATTATCCACTACAGAAATCTCAGTTGTGTTGGTCTCTGTATTTCCACTTACCGTCGTCCTATTGGTCGTGGATATTCACCGGGAACGCCTACTGCACTCTGCAACGTTTATTATTGGCTGGTCGTCGGTGAATGAAGCCACGTGTTAACTATGTGCCAGCTAATGCGTTGCAACACATGTAACGGGTTATAAAATCCATTGTGTACATTTGAGAATTTATTGGAAACAGCATTTTTACTCTCGTGAACTGAAGTGTTCACTAGTTGTAATTGTTTACTTGGATTTTGATATAGTCCAGCGAAACAATAACATTGTAAGAGTGAGAGTTCTGTCTTCAAGAGCAAAGAAATGTCCTTATATACGTAGCCCCAGTTATGTACGTGCATACTCCAAGAAGGGTTTAAAAAAAATTCCATATCTGTATGTTTACAATGATAAAATGTCAGCATTTTTTTAAATCTGCCATGCCTCTTCATTTACCAGTATCCTCGGAGCACCTTGAGAATCCCCTGAAGTCCTAATTCCCTCTCACTGATCGCTGGAATTACGCCGTAGCGACCATTCCGTCCACTGCAGTAGCGCACACTCGCTCTCGCTGTGATTTATCCTTCTCGTCGCCTCGATGTTCGCTGTCCTTGTCTACTCTTATTGCCCTCAGCATGGAATGACATCAAAGAATTGCCGTCCCAGGACTAAGAGGTGGTACACATAGCTGAGGGGGTGATTTTCGGATCGTACTTCACGCAGTGGATCACTCCGATAAAGAGCCACTTATAAGTAATGCCCGTGGTTGAAAACACTTGTGGCGATGTCGAGCTGCTGTTGGAAGAGATTTGCCCATACTTACTTCGTCAACTATAGATAATAGAAAACGCAGTTGTGATCATTCTTTAATGGTTCAGTAAGTGACTGGAGTAAATTATTAATTTAAGAAGGCCTAGAATATCAGAATAACGCATTAATATAAGATCAATAAATATTTTCCACATGTGATGAATTAGTTTGTGTCAGACGGCCTCCAAACCCAGCTCTGAATTTTACTGTTGTTCAAATGTTTACATGAAAATCTGTTGCTCTGAGATGCACTCTCTTAATGAATGCATTTATTATTAAATAGGCATCAGTAAGTCGGTGATTTATTAACGATTGAAACATTGTTCAGGATACAATTATAAATGTGAAATCAGTTGTAAATGTTGTGCTATTATTCTCGAGACTGGCCAATATTTCCGATTGTCATTGTGTAAACATTTTATTTTATATTATACTAAATGAATGGGCAGCCTCGATGGCGGGCGACCTGGCAGACCCCTGCGTGCTGCTAGCGATGCCAGGTGGGACGTTGATTGCCTGTACCTAGCACGTGATGTGAGGGAGGTGCTGAAAGAGAGGAGTGGGGGCGCGAAGGCGCTGGATATTGGCGGCTCCAGCGGTCGGCAAGAGGACTCTGACTTGAACCTCGATGAGGAGCGCATGGTGCGCTCATTTAAGCTCCGGAGAAGAGAGCATTGTGAGTTTAGTCGCTGGAGCTGGACGGGCCTGCAGTAAAGTAGACGTAGGGCGAGGTTCGGTAAGAGAAGTAAGTTGGTAGAATTGGTAAAAATTTGAAGTGCATCATAAGGTTAGGTGAAGTAGAGTTCTCTCTCTTCGGCAGCTGGCATCAACCGTATGTGTAATTCAAGGTATTAGTTAGTAAGTTTGTCCATCCCCTAGGTATATTTATTGTTGCGAGAAGGTTTTATCTTATACTCTGGTGGAGTGAGAGAAAACCCTTAAATTCATTGAAAGTTGCCAAGAGAGTTTTTCTGAATTTGTTTTAAGGTAAATAAACATACTTTACTATCAATTTTTCTTTCTTTATCTGGATAATTTCATAGAATTCGCGTATCCTCTTTGCTCACCGTAATGGACCCCAATCAATGTAGAAGATAACTATTCTTAGTTAAATATGTTTGCCCTATTCCAGTGAAACCTTGTCGCCATTGTAAAAGTTCTAGATATGTCACAAATCACTGGTGCGAATTGAGTAAGCCATAACTGTGCAACTGTGTGAATTGAGTCCCCAAGGTCATGATCAGAGGGTAGTGCTACATGTGTTGTAAGGCGTTCTTTGTCTGCCAACACGAAATAGGATTCCCTAGGAAGTAAGGGCTCATTCTCCGTAGTACTAAGATTTAAATGAGAGTTTAGAATATAGAATGGTAACATTGAAATACTTTGGAGCGATTTAACTATGGGAGAATTTAGGATATGAAACTACTCCATTTTTTCACTTTTAGCTAAGCTAGGAGCTACAGAAACTTCAGTTTGGCAAGATGCAATAAGCCAGAAAAGTATATGATGCCAGGACTAGTCATCTCTATCACGTCTTCTTGGTAGTAGATCCTTTCGAGGTGGTGTTATCCCTGGTTATTATTACTATATAGATTATCAATGTTCTGTTTTGAGTGTGCATGCATATGTGTTACTTAGGGCTATGTGTGATTTCAACTAAGTTAGTCTTCAAAGGGAAGACTTATTTTATTACTTGCGTATAGAGATAATAATTGCAATTTCAAGTAGATTTATTATTGTTATAAACACGACTCATTCAAGATCCTTTGCATTCCGGGGTTTTCATCCTCCGCTGTACTCCACGACCCCCGAAGAAGGCCTTAGGCCATCGGTTGCCTTTGGTAACTGAAAACTTACGATCGCAACTACATCTCTGCGATATGTTCCCCATCACCTGTAATTCACTTCACGAAGTTGGCGTGGTGGCAGTAATACCTCCCTTAACATCCACTGGAGTTATCGTCTTGTATACAGTGTTCACGGTAAAGTGAGCACTTTTTAAGGCCCTCCAAGCAGCCATTAACCACTACTAAATATATCTTATTGCAGCCTCAGGTATTGCATTTTGATGGCGGTGAAATGCATAGGCTGTGTTTATTGGTCACACTGCAATGTTTATATTAAAAAGGAGCAGGAAGATGGAAATCGGATGAAAGGGAAAATTTAGAAGGGCCTTAGAAAGTGCACACTGCGCGTGAATAGCCTATAGCCATAAACTACCGCTTTTCTCTGTCACTGCTGGCCTTCAGCTGGCAGCAGCACATCGAGTGTTTGCATAGGATTATACTGTCACATTTTGATCTTGGTAAATACTTTTTTTCCAAGTACAAGAAATATTAGTAAAAATCTTGACTAATGGAATAATACAATTGGACTACTAATAAAAAAGCAATCGCTGTACTTAGATATTAAATCAATTGTAAAGAATTAATGTGGAAATATATTCGATGCCAATCAATGAATTGCTTATCAATTTATATTTCCAAACGTGGATCGCTGAATGAAATTTGATCGCCTTATCGTCTCAAATAACCGCTCCTTATTCATGTCACAGTTATAACATTATATTTATGGGTTTTATTTATTTGGTGTTGCAGATTTATTTTGTGTATTCCAGCTCTGATCTGTATTAAGCGCAACATGTTTTAACACCAGAAAACGTATTTCTGTGTAATTATGTTTGTAAGTCTTTCTGCTTCCATTCACAAAGGTATTTTCATATGGACTGTTTCGCACTGAGGAATTTTTTTGTTTGGTTGCTATGGTAACGCAACACGTTGGTGTAAGATACGATGTAGCCGTCTCGTGATTGGCACGACGTTTAAAGGCGTCGTTTAAGTACACAGTTTTAGCCGCTTCTAGCCATCTTGGTTTTCCCGTCAGTCAGGTGGTGACCCAGTGGGTCATCGGCCTGAAACAGGATTCTTATTTTTCTGGTTGGATAATGCCACTTGCCATAATGCGGACTGCCGACGGGAAGTAGACGCGTGGCACGGAAGAGGAATAAATTAGTCTGCGCGCGCTACCTGCGTGGGCTAAAATTAAAGTCAACGCCATAGCTACCGCGATATGCGTGTGGTATGGCAAAGACTGTAGTTACGTACCCCAGACTTGGGAGCCTTGTGAGGGAGGATTAAGGCCAACGACCAGTGGAACCAGCTTAAGAAGATGCTACAAGATGCTGCGGCAATCAAGCTTAAAAATCTAAGCATTCAGAATTTTGACGCAGAAACTACATCCGTAAAATAATTAATACTTTTTGAAAAACGAATTTGTCTTACGTTTACGCCATCTTGGATCTTCGGTTAGTCAAAGTTACTCTGACTATTTGCCTACGAAGCCCTGAACTGATGTCTTATGTTCTGCCAACAGAGTTGGGGTGAGAAAACTGTTTATTAATTTAATCTATTAATTTTTGCAATACTTTAAAGAATTTGAAGATTATTAATAAAATTTTTTTTAAAATTTTAAATAAGAGATATGTACCAGAAGGCTACACTCATAGTTACGGACTCACGAAGAAAAGAGAATTTTGAAACTAATAACGAGATGTTTGTTAATATTCGCACAGATGTTAATTTATTTTGGGATGTTCAGACCAAAATATTTCGTTTAAAATTAAATCAAATATATTTCCACTCAAGTCACTGCGAGTATTTATTGGTCCGTAGCTAGTGGTAGTTTTGAATCGTGTTTCTTCCTATTGTCTCCTGTATGTTGTTTGTAGTCTACGGATACTTGCTGCTACAAGTGTTCCTGACAAATCTGTGGTAAGATTTATCTGGTGTGAGTGTTGAGTTAGCCACGAAGTAATTTCTATCGGAGCCGGGTAAGCTTCATACCCCAGGTCAGCATTCGCTGTTTGTGGCGACAAAAATTATATGATCCAAGATTATATTTTCTATTGCCTGTTTTTCGCCCTACGTCGCTGTAAACCGTGACTATGGGACCATCAGATGGGAGCGAGAGTTAAGATACCACCTTGGAAAAACATTGTGTAATCTGTACATGTAAGTCCTGTAGGTGCGAGAACCAGGCATATATAGTCCAGTCACGGTTTCTTCAGACGTTTTAATACAAACCTTTGAAAAATCACCCCATGTATTACGTATTTAGTTATTTCCTAAATATGACATGTCTAAAGCGTTTAATACCTGTGTAAAAAAAAGGCGTATATTATTTTTCGATAAATTGAAGTTTTACCTATATTTTATTTATACATTATAATTTGGGGACAAGCTAAACTTGAATCATGTGTAGCTTTGCAATAAGTTTCCCATTGAACAATACGTTATATAACACATCCTGGGTAACTCTGCGCCAATAAATAAACACTTAATTGTGTACTCCATTCACATGCGGGTCAGTAAGAAAGGGCGTGGTTTCACTTTTGTGCAGCAGCCAATGGAGAAACGACGCCGGCTCCTGTGTATACAGTACTGTGAAGTCCTGCCTGATGCCAAATAATAACGCGCGAACTTAGCATGTCTCTAACTATAATATTTATTTTATAATAAACGCGAATAAAAACAGCGAGAAAAATCCGTGTTGGTAGCGCCTAGTAATAACATAGTTCTCGTGCAAAATAATATTGCAGCTGAGTGCGCAAGACAGCAGTGCGTTGTCCTCTGGTGTGATTTATCAGACTTAATTAAGCTTAGCGTGCACGAGGTGTAGGAACATCTCGGAGGTACAACGACAATAGGGCTTCAGAAAAGTGCGAAGTAACCGTGATTGGATTATAGTGACACAAAGATGGTTTCTGCTCTCTGGCATGCGCACTGTATGGTACACCCTGGCGTGTGCCTGAAACGCACATGCTCAAAGTGTTGCGATGCAGGTTTAGTTTCTATTCCCTGGAAAGCACTCTGGTATTGAATGAAGCGGCATGCACCTGAAATGCCATTATCTCTCACAATGTTAGGATGTAGAGATAGTTTCTGTTCCCTTGCAAGTTGTGTGGTATGGTATGGCTCAGTGCGTGCCTGCGATACCCAGCTCAGAATTCGGCAACACAGAAATGGTTTCTGCGCCCTGATAAGCGCCCTCGTATAAGACGTTAGATAAGGCTTTACGTCAAAATTTCGAGGTACATGTCTTCCAGTATTTTTTTTTTTTTTCATGATTTATTTTTCGTAGCTACGCTGTGTTTATTTTTTCTAGCCGTTCCAGTAGAATTGTATGAAGCACTTGCACCTCCTTCTATTAAGTGTAGTGTCCCCCAAAACAACTTGTTATATTTGTAAAATTTCCGTTATAGGCTATTCATGGTAAAATGAGCACTTTTGAAAGGCCGTCTTAAGATCTACTTTTACATAAGGCGGAAGAACACACAACATGTATACAAGTACCATTGGTGTGAAATTATTAAAGAAGTAAATATTGTACAATTCCGCTCGTTTTTACACTTCGATGCATTAAAAAATACAGAAAGCGAGATAAATAATTCAAGTTATCACAAATGGTCACCTAACACTTTTCGTCCGACGTTAATATATGGAATTACTTTTCCCCTCCATCATTACCAACTTAACTAGACACATGTCACTCATTGCGCCCGATAAAATATGTGCAGGCAAGGGCAGTGACATTTTTCTAAGGTTGAGTTCAAAAGTACTCACTTTATCGTGGACAGCCTTCACCGGCCCGTCATGGTCGATGACAGTATTATCTGCGAAGGCCGAAGTTGAGGGAATTTCAAAAAATTAAATTTCCCTGACGAACTGTCAGGTTGAGGGTCGCTCCACTCCGCGTGACGTGAGCGCAAGTGACCGCACGTTTGAACTCGTCGCCGCGGGCCAAGAAGGGCCGCCAGCGCGGTCGACCTGTCACGTGGTTGCGGCCGGCTTTGCGTGAGAGTCCGGGCGGCGTCGCGACGCCCGGAACCGCGTCATTAATAATTCAGCAGGACGTCGCCTGCCAGATACGGGGACGTCCTCCTGGGAGTCCCACGTAACGGAGTGGCTCACGAACTAACAGTCTGTGCACGAATTCCAAACGCCGAGGTGAACGAAAAGCTGCGCCGAAATGCATCACAGTATTCTCGAAGAAGTTAATTTCCGCTGGTATACACTGTTCACGGTTAATTGGGAAGTATTGAAACCAACCTACAGTATGAAAAATATCACAGCCTCTATAAGCTATTCACGATAAAATGAGCACTATTGGAAGCCCTGCTTAAGGTTGGACTAAAGCATATGACTATACAATGTGAAGACCTCATTAAAAAAGTACTACAGACACCATAAAAATTCTTATAAAATTGTATATATGTATATATAATGTATATAAATATGTATATATTTCGCAAAATTATAAAATATTTTACTAAAATTTATTTTTAATGTAAAAAAAATAATCGATTAAAACAGTAGATATAAAAAAAAATTAAGCGCATTTCCATTCTAGATGCTTCAGAAAGCACAATTTGCAAGACAAGCTTAATCATAGAATATCGTCATAATGTTTACAATGATTGTGTGTAAGAAAATTGTAAAAATTATGTAAGAAATAACTTTTATAAATAAATTTAATGCGCGTCAATTTGTCAGAAACATTTATGGCTGAAACCGACGTAAATAAAGTTAATTATAAGATTGATATGATACATTATTACTATGATTTTACTACACATGATCACATTTAATATTATGACGATCTTTCTTGAAGAATATTTTCTTCCAAATGCTGCTTTCCGAAGCATCCAGGATGGAAATGCTCTTAAATTTGGTTAAAAATATAAACTATTATAATCGAATATTCTTTTTACATTTAAATGTAAATTTTAGTCAAATATTTCGTAATTTTGCCAAATTTATACATTCTTCTTTCATACACAGCATGCATGAATCGCACTTTTCTGACAATTTTTATGGTTTCTGTACTACTTTTTTATGAGTTATTCACGCTGTATAGTCGGGTGCAGTGTTCCATAGGCATTTGCTTTACTTCAACCTTAAGAACTATTTATATAAACGTTGAGAATTCTTCCACCTTATGTAATATTAACATTGTCAGGGGCATGATCACTTTATCCATACGTCAGGCAAGTAAAACTATGAAATTATTATAAAAGTAAATATTTTACACATCTGCTCATTTTCACACTTCTATGCATTGAAAAAAAAACAGAAGGTGAAAGAAATAATTTAAGTTAGCAGAAATGGTTACCAATCATTTTTATTCGACTTTAACGTATATAACTGCTTTCCCATTCATCGTTATCAACTTAACTGGGCGCATGTCGCTCAGTGCGCCCATTAAAATATATGTAGGCAGGGGCAGTGATTTTTTTCTAAGATTGATTTCGAAAGTGCTCACCTTATCGTGGACAGCCTTTACCTGCATGTGTGTTAACGATTACATTGGCTGGCATGAACCCAGTCAAGTTGGAAACGAAAGAGGGAACGTAGCTCTATGTGTGTATATATATATATAGACACACACACAAATAATCAAGAACGAAAATTTTCGGCGTCCAACACTTAAGAGAGGGCAGTACCTAAAATGCGAGCCATAAGAAATAATGTTAATTTTAACTTGGAGTTTTCAGAATATTAAAATGTACAAATTTAATGAGAGTTGCAGTTTCTTGTCGCAGTTGATGCAAAGAAATGAACTATATGTTCTTAATCTCAATTTCAGTGTTGCGAAATTTTATAACAAAGACCTAATTTTGATGATGGACAATTCCTGTGACACTGCCTAAAAAATCTAGTTCAGCTGCCTCTTGTAGTAAATGTATTAGCGACTATTTTATGCTGTTCTAAAGAATACATTCAATAATATTTTTTTGTGATATATCACACAGTGGTACTATGAAGAGTTTACCCGCAAATTATTAGAATTTTTAACTAATGTTGGCTATTTCAGTAACTTCTGGAGATAGTGTGTTTTCGAACCAAGCCCGAAGCATCTTCGCTCCAGACCTTATCTTTTGTTCTCATCACTCGCGACCTTAAGTCTTAAACAGGGGTGGTGGGGAAGGGGAGATATTACTTACAGGAGGAAGTTCATAGTACCAGGACAAATACCAGGTAGGCGCTTGCGCATCCTCCCCCCCCCCCCCCCTACTTTTTTCTACCCCTTGTGCGTTGCAAAGTCGACCCAAGTTTTAACATCACGCGGCTCTCATGCTACCTTGTCAGGTAGCTTTTCGTGTAAGGCTTGCCACTTCATTTCACCGCGATTCCACAACCGTTTATTCTACAACCCGAATTCCTTCACCCCTGCTTTCCTTGTAGATTCCTTCGGAATTGTTTATTCTGTCCTTACATTTCGCTTTGTCATTTGACAATAACAGGAACATTTCTGTGTTTGCTGACGATCCTCAGTTAATCAAACTTGCAAGAAGTCGCTTTTTAGGCAAAGGATATACTGTGGAAAGAAACAATAGGCATGAATTAAAAATGTTTCCTAAACTGACTCAGCGCCACTTGGATGTAGTAAGCTGTGCAAGACAAAAGCCATACCAGCAGTGCAGCTATTTTCTAATTCAGTTTATACAAAAACATATTTAGGAAAGTGGCGGATGCAATTGTACACAAGATTAGGAACCACATGCCATACGAAGTTGTACAATGTTTTGTTCGAAGCCGAATGTCTATCATAATTAGGAACTTAATATTGCTGCGGAAAACTCCTGGAATGAAAATACACTACTCGTACAATTTTTTTCTCTGTTTCCTTTTAACGAAGAAACGTACACAATTTACTTCGAAAATAATGGAATTTATTTGGGCGAGAGAAGTTTAAATTCAATAATACATTTCAGAAATGTAGGAGTTCCGATTTTTTTAAATTTATTTTCCTCAATAATATTACAGGAAATGCACAGCAATTCTGATACGTGTTTATAACAGTGAACCTTTTTATTGTTGTGAAGGTCTCTAGTTATTCGGTGTTTGAAATTGCTTATAATTTTAATGGTTTTCGAAATGACGTTCTCCAAGCCCCTAATTTATTAGTAAAAAAACGCTATTGGTTTAAAGTTCAAGAAAATAGCTTTAATTAGAGTGTCATTTGATGGATTAACAATAACGTATCTTACTTTCAAAACATAAATAAGACAATAGTTTATTTCTATGACATAATCGCTTTGAACTTAAGTTCTGCTAAAGAGTAACCCAAGAGTAAAATTAAACGAAAATGACAATTGTATTTCCAAACAACCATGGTGTCGTATCGATTAGAAACATAATAGGTCTATATATATATTTTTTTGTAATATTATAGTTTCGGTGTCGTAAACCGGGATGTTCAAAACTACTCACGTAGAAATATTTCTTTGGATGTAAGAATTTCAAAAACGCTCACTGCAGCTCAGTAAGCCATACCAGTAAGGTTGACCAAACACGTCATTTACTAGCTGTGACTGTGTAAGTATGTTAGTAACTTTATTCATAGTTTACGTTAACATTACAGATGAAGAACCGCATTGGAATAGGCGAAGGGCTTTTACACATTTCATACTGTTTATAGAATAAAACGAAAAAAAAAAAAATCTTAAAATAAAAATTATAACTGAACATAAACATGTAAATTAAAAAATTCTGTTCCTATTTATAGCTTTTTTGACCAAATATATTTTATGTCGTATAGGCATGTTATGAATGCGTATGTGTCCAATAAAATATTTAATACCATAATGCTATTCAAATATATTTCATGCATGAAATTATCAACTGCAAATATTTCGTGTATTGAAATGTAATGGCTCGTAAAAAAAAAATACAGTAGGCTAATATAACTATATCTCTTATTCTTAGACCTCATAAAACATTAACGGTAGTCGGAAATGTGGCTTGTAAACGGAATTTGCTCGTTAGCGTTCCCTCACATCACGAAATTTCTGAAAGAAACATTCAAATAAAAACTGTTTATTTAACAGATACAAATAAGTTTTACGTAGTTTCACAAAACTGGCCAATAAGAACGGGTCTAATATTAAACTGAGAAAATTGAAATCTCTAATACAGTTTTTATAAAACGAACTGTTTCCTGGGGTAGTAGCTCTGTAGATTCCTAAGCCTCCGTTTTCTTGGTTTGCAGCTTAGAAGTAGAGAACTACCGTTTCCTGTTCGCGAGTGTTGTTTTCCAATGCCGGGAGATATAATATCTCAGTAAATACTAACCAGATCTGCACGTTGTAACTGATGTAGGAATCATGTGAACTCGGTATCCTGTCGAATCGTGCGATAGGATCACGTAAACAAAAAGCTCAAATTACGAGCCGAAAATAGAGCACAGGAGTTGTTCCGTACACCAGGCCAGCAATAAAAGCAGAGAGTAAATGTGGGTTTACGATTGACTTAACAGAATAAGTTCGCCGTGTGCTTAAGATATGATTCTATGTGTTCAAGGGCATTCGTTTATGACTGTCGTGTGCGGGTCTTGACGGGTCGTGTGCGTTCTTGGCATTACTTAAGTGATCGTTATATTTTGTATCTTAAGTACAAGTCAAGACGAAGTAGCTAATCAGAGCACAGCGACTGTTGTTGTTGGCGGGAAACTATATTTCCAACTTGTATTTAGGTTATATCGTATTATGAAATCGTGTGAAAGTAATTATTTTAATCGACAGACAGTATCCTCTTAATTTAAAGAATAGTTCATTGTCATGTTTTCTTTCGTGGAAGATATTTTTGAATTCGCTTTAACTAACCTTTTCAGATTTATTGATGTAATTGCCTAATGTTGGCATCGGCTTCCACTTCTAAAAGGTTTCGCGAGTTTTTTTTTTTTTTTTTTTTTTTTTTACATAAGCAGTAGCCACAGGTAATTAAAAATATATATGTAAATTGTTATTTTTTCCAGGTTATTTCGGTTGCTTACATCCACTACGATTTTGATTGGCTAGACGTAACAGTTGCTAATTCAATCATCAGCTGCAAAGCTTCTTATTGAAATTTTCCGTGTGCTTATCGAGTCATTAAGTATAATTCTTAATTCTTCAGTATTTAATCGTGAACCCACCTTAACGAACTGGCGGCTATTCAGCTGGTCGCATCAGTGCGGGGAACGAAACAAGACTTAGGAAAATAGGGTGGGGGGGGGGGAAGGGAACTTCGAACCACCACTATACTGGCGCAAGAGTCGGGTTTCTCCCACCAGGAAGACACGTCAGTCATAATGGCCCTAGTCATGGATACTCAGTGCAAAATAATACTAACGACCATTCGCTTTCTGGACTCTTAGCTGGGAGAGATCGTGGTTTTCCGGTCAAGGTTAGTCCGCTCCGATGTACCATGATTATCGTACACAACGTACCCTTAAAATTTCGATCTTAAAGTCGTAAGTGTTAAGTATTAACTCTTACGTCTTGGGTCTACGTCTTAATTTTTAAGTCTTAACTTTTAATATTTAATGTTCCCATTGCAACTGCAGCATGTGCTGGAGTTCCCAGATGATATTGTACCATAAATGCTAATTGATAAGGTTACCTGCTTCAACGAAGGCGGCATAGTCCACGGGTTATAAGGGGCCAACCTCTGATTAAACTTTAATTCAAAACGTTAAGTTAACATTTGCAAATACTCGAATTATTTATTTTCCTTTCAGTTAATTTTTAAAATCTAATAAGTTTAAATAATAATGAGGAAAATCGTAAAATATTTACTTTTCTTTATAATTTTACATCTTCACTTGGCAGATGCATGAATAAAGTGAACAGGGTCACAATGTTAATTTCACATATTGTGTGGAGAATACATAAATGTGCACACAGTAGATCTTGAGCAAGTTTTAAAAAAAAAAATGGCTGGTTTACTGTTAACGGCCAAAAACCATGTAGTCCATTCCGACCCAGCCAGTGTACACAAATGCGTACTTAAACCACTAAAAAAAAAAGTTATAAAAAGTTATACGCAGTACGGCCAATATGTTCGCTCCCGCCGTGGCTACACAAGAGTCGCCATTACACGAACTTCTACACTCTAAATTCGAATCAGTGAGAAACCACCGATTCGCGGTGAAATTAAACTACTCTAATCAGTGAAAATGGCTCCACTTAGTATCAGTGGGAAACCACTGATTTTTTTTTTCAGTGAAAAAATTTCACTGATTGTATTGGTGACGAGAAACAATTTCCCTGGTTGAATTAATGACGGCCGACCACAGTGGCGAATTAAATATTGCTGTTATTGAATATAGCCAAATAATTACGTGAAATAATTATATTTACGATCCTTCGCTATCTATATTGTGCAATTTGCCGTAATTTAAAGAGTAAAAAAAAAAATTGCTCCAGTAGATGACCGGGATTGAAATCGCGCACCTTCTACTATAGGCCTCCCTCTGAACTGCGGCACCAAATTGGGATTATAGAAGTTACATAGGTTTATATGTCTTATAGTTCCGCTCCGAAATTGTGTAGTTTGAAATTTATGCTCGTACTTTTCGTGTTTGGTTTGATTGGTACCGTTAGGATTGTTAAAACGAATAGTATATGTGAGTGCACTCTCTTCACCACATTAAATGCAGTTTAGACCTTCAAACAGAGCGCTGTGAAGATTACATGGAAACGAAATGAAAGACGTACAAACGGAATGAAAGGCCGTGTGTTCACATTACATCGTAAAATGCAACCCGCCGGCGAGTGGCATCGTCCGGCACGATTCTCACGTGCGAGAATCCGGGAGTGACCCGGCCGGGGATTGAACTCGGTTCGCCTTGGTGGGAGGCGAGCAGTCTAACCGCTCAGCCGCCGCGGCCCCTACACAAGTTTAAACCTGACACTCCATACACAGTACTGCCATGCTGAATTGCAGCATGAAGAACACATTTAATATTTAAAATAATTGATATTTCTTAAATCACTCATTTAATCCGAGATTCTCTTGTGAACAAAAGAATGGCCATTGATTTAAGGACTAAAAAAAAATATAGTCAAAAATATAAAATGATATGTATCTAAATTCAGAAAATGTCTTTCCATATCTTTGGTTTAGAATTAAAGGTCGACGTTTAAAAGTGTATTATGTACCCTATCGCTTAAACGTCAATGGAGTCAATAAACTTTTTATCGGTCACGATCCGCTATTAAATTTAGGCCTGTGAAAACATATTAATTTTGTTGAAAAAAAAACCACCATTTGAATAACGATTACCGTAATAAATTTATGAAAATTGCCCAAAGTTGCCGTATTTCAAAATAATGTTGGGTACTACTAGGCAATTTTGCAGCCGACTGTCATCAAGGCGTAGCCAAGAAGAAAAAGATAAGGAACAATTGTTTACCCTGTAAAAATCACAGGCTCGGTTTCCTGTTAAATATAAACACTCAAAAACGAAAGACCCTCACGTTCACTGCGAACGGAGAAATATCACGGATTGTAAATAGTGTGCAGTGGCGAAGAAGACGCATTCCCTGTACAAAATATTTGTTATTTTACCGCATAAGATTACTCGAACAGGCGTAGGCGATAGGAAATACTTCGAGAAAGTAGGTCACCAATGTTCCCCGCATTATCCGAAGAAAACCTTCCGAGTCCCTGACGGCGCATGTATTCTTGTTTCCGCCCCATCGCTCTAATGCCGGGATCACATAGCACCGACGCGCCCGACACGACGGTCAACAGCCAATGGAATACAAGATACGTCGTCGTAAGCCCGACCGATTCTGTCGTACGACCAGCAATTTTGGATTAGAAATTATTTCTATTCTTCGTCGTGTCGTGCTGCACGACGCACATAATGTACAACATTGCAAGACGAAATTGTATTGCAAGCTTTCCCTGCAATGGTAAATACGCAGCTTAAAAGAAAAACAGATTTAAAATTACTGTATTTAACTCTTCAAAATAATAATTTTACCTTTGTATGCATTAGCGATACCAATTTGTCACCATTATGTATTACAAATTTCCCTCTTGTTCGCCGCCTTTGAGACTAACATAGCCTATCAGCGCCTTCTAAATAGCTAGGTTAAACGTCGAGAGCGTGGTGTCGGTCGTGCTGTAAATACGAGTAGTCGCGTTGAAATGTGTCGTGGTTGCGTTTTTAGTCGTTTCGTGCTGAGTTGGTCGGGGCTATGTGACTCCGGCATTAGAAGCGCGGGCACTCGTCCGCCAAGCGTTGAGTAACGTATGCACGGAAGTTGTCTCTCCGCGGCGACAAACATCCAGTGGGTAAACACACTCAGTGCTTCCTTGAGAGAAGTATTATATCTCACTCGCCCATAGCCCCAACAACACAGCATGTATCATCCGCAGACACGTGCGAAATTCCCGTTAGTATATAAGGACTCCCCGCTACCCTGCGTTTGACCAACTTCGGCCATTGGCTAAAAATACGTTCGGTACTGCTCAGAAAACCCTTGAGTCAATGATATTACTTCAGCGGCGGAGTGGCCAATCTCTCTTGAGGAGATCGAGCGGATGCGTGACTTCGATTACAGCGCAGCGGCCAATGAAACCACGAACTGTGGTCACTTGTTTATAAGGCATGTGGAATCTGTCGTGTCACCGGTAGATGACGAGAATTTTGCACGTCTCTACTCTAATCATACGTAATGCGTGGGGCCGTATTCTGTCGCTGGTTAGCTACAGCCTGTTCGCGGTATTGTCGCTCAATTTTCGTATCAAACCATGGACGTGATTACCACGCGACAATCCACCACACCGTTTTGGACTCGCTCGTTTTGATTGCGCGTTTCGGAGACTAGAAAATGGCACCATTTCGCGAGATATTCTCGGGCTGTTCACGGTAAAGTGAGCACTTTAGAAATGAACCTTAGAAAAATGTCACTGACCCTGCATCGATGTATTTTGATGGGCGCACTGAGTCACGTTTGGCCGGTAAAGTTGGTAACGATGGATAGAAAGTAGTTCCATATCTTAACGTTGAATAAAATGTGTTAGGTAACCATTTGGAATAACTTAAAATCATTTCTTTAGTTTTCTGTTTTGTAGCGCATCGAAGTGTAAGAATGGGCAGCTTTGTAAAGTATTTACTTTATTAATAATTTCACCGTCTCATTAGACCAACGCATGAATAAAGTGATGAGGCCCATGACAATGTTAACTTTACATAGGGTGGAGGAATACACAACGCGTATACAAGTAAATCTTAAGCAGGGCTTTCAGAAGTATTCATTTTACCGTGTACAGCCTACAGAAAATCACACCAATGGGACATCGCACCGTGTTTGTACTCTTCAAATTTAATCATTTTTCTTGAGAATTTTTTCTTACTGCACTCTAAATCTGAACCAGTGAAAACTGAGCCAAATCAGTTAAAAATCAGTGAAAATTTAGCTACTGATAATCGGTGCGAGATAACTAAATTACACGACGGCTAAATTTCACTGATTTATTTGTGATTCCCACTGAATGTCGAGAATTCCACTTGTTCGCAGTTCGTTTACTTGATTTGTTTCACTGATTGATATCACTGATTCGGACTATCAAGTGCAGGCATTGTCAACATACCTGGCTCATATCTGTTGCCATTGAATTTCAATATATGGATAAAATATAAGTTAAGATTTTAATTCAACAGAAAAGAATGTACTTTTTTGATGGCGCTTGTGATACATGGCTAGGGACACCTGTTTTTTTGCGAAAAGATTTCACGACCAGTTGTGTCCCAACGTACTTCAGATCAGAACCACTTTCTTGATAGGGTCATCAGGATTGTTACGCGTCTTATCTATCTGCCCGCGAATCACGGACGATCAGTATCGGAGAAAGTTAATTGTGAATGGTTCATTTATTTAACAGACTGTCTTCAAGCCAAAACAAATGACCGATAGTCAAACGAATACTGCAACCGCGCACACAGGATATATGAAGTCTAGCCTCAGCGTAAATCTTTTCGCGAAAAACAGGTGGCCCTGTACATGAGAAATACCCAAACACATCACACGTGGGGCGATTTTTCAAAGCTTTGAATCAAGAAGCATGAAGACACCACGAATATATTATAAGCTGGGGCGGCCAATTTCTTTCGCGGAAAGATTAACTAGACTTCAAGAGCTTGAGTGCACTGTCGCAACTTCCCTGTATGTTATTGGACGTTCTTATTTATGAGACGATTGCTCTTACCCAACTGGGCCAATCAGAATCAAGTTAATTCGATGCTACACGCCTGCGGTTCGCGGGAAGGCACTTAAAATCGCAATGACGTTTAAAATCGTGCAATCAAGAACGTGAACCTGAACTAAATTATTTTTTAAGTACAGCCACAGGTCTTGGAAACTTTTCGCAAATTACAGGTGCTCCCCCCCCCCCCCCCAACTATAGCTCACAGCCTCCTTCGAACCCTTGTATTTTGCCTTTCGTGGCCTTGTGACGCGACCAAAGCTTTCGGATATCCTTTACGTAGCGTACGGTATAATGACCAGAGTCACGTGTAAATTTCTCGGATTCATTCGGCAACACGCTACAAACCACAATCCTTTGTACACTTGAACCTAAGTTAGTAGTTCATTGGCTGTTTTTCCATTTCAACACCAAACCAGGCACCTCGGGATTCGGTCAATTTATTTCTTGCAGGTTCGTTATTGGCTTAAAGTAGCACAGGGCATGGCTTGCAAACTTCGATCCAATGAAAGGAGAAACTCAAATGTGATGGGGGCCGTGGTGGTGTAAAAGTTAGACTACTCGCCACCCCACCCCTCTCCAAATAGACGAACCGGGTTCGATTCCCGGTGGGGTCGCCCATCGGATTTCCGCATGTGGGAATTTTTTCTCGGGGATCCCCCGTTTCACCCGCCCTTTAATTCCGGCGCCGATCCGTACTCACCTCACTTCACCCTCATCGGCTCTCAAGGCATCGTTGTTAAGAGCCGAACAAATTTCTTAACCCAACTCTATTCAGCAGTTCGTCGAGGCTCCCGGGATCTCCGAGGTCTGGACCAAGATGCTGTGAACAAACATGTATGTGTGTGTGTGAGGGGGAGAGTGGCGGAATGGGAAACACGGGTGGGGGAGGTGGAGGGGAGGTCGGTCGCCTCAGGGGGCGGGATTGTTCGGGCGTAACTCAAGCACCCTCGCTGCCGCCTCAACGCCTCCGCCCCCGGCTGCCGCCCCCGAGGTCCGCTATAAACATCCCTAGCCCCACCGCTTCCCAAGACAGCCATCCACCCCGTAACTAACGGCCATATGTGTACGCGGCACACAGGGTTGTCCCCTCTCCCTTCCCACGCTACCACAAGTTAGTGTGCGTTATGTCCCACTCCGGTCTGCACCCTTAAACCTCCGAGGGTGCCCCAGAAGAACGACAGGGTCAAAAGTGACGTCTTGTTTACACTCGGGCACCCTGGCAGGGCCTTAAAACTTTTCTAATACTCGTAAACAGGACATCATCTGTTCCTCTTTCTCCTTCGCCTCGCTTTCTTGTATCTCATGCGAACGGAATTGCTAGGCTTCTGGTCACCAACAAGTTCATTATTTGGTTGTTGTAGGAACTACCGTCCAACTTGAATACATTATCTACAAGTACGATTTCCTCGCACAAAAATTCCACACCATGTATTACGTGTTTAGTTGCTTCCTAAATATGTAATGTATCAAATGTTTCATACTTGGATGAACACATAAGTATCTTATTTTTGGTTAAGTTATACTTTTACTTGTATGTAACCTGTAAATTACAATATTTCATTTATCACTAATACGAATTAAGACAGGTAGAAAATAGATGCGTCGGTAATGCAAAGTAAGAAATATTATTACACTGAGTGGTCACGAAAGCGGTGTGTTGAAACCCTGGTGTAATATTCTAAGCTTCGTTTGCATGAGGTGCAGGAATATTGTGGAAGTAGAACTTAAGCAGGGTTTCAGAAAAAGCTGGAAATCACCGTGAATTGTCTATACTGCCACAGTGAGAACCCGTTCTTCTCCAGTTTCATTCGGCCAGGCAGAATAAATCCACCTCTCTGTTGAGTTTTTACTTTTGGCCCAGTGAGTGAACGGAGGGATTTGGGTGGATCTTAACATCGAGGTCTTGAAGAGCCGACGAGGGTGAAGCGAGATGAGTACGGAGCAGCGCCAGAGTGTAATGGCGGGGGGGGGGGGACGGGTAGTATCCAGACAAAAACCGGCCGAACAGCGGCATATTCCGGTACGCTTCCCACATGCGAAAATCCGGGGGCGACCCCATTGGGAATCGAACCCATTTCGCCGCGGCGGGATGCGAGTGGTCTAACCACTTCAACACCGCGGCCCCACTATCGGTTCAGATTTCTTTAGTGCGCGTAGAATGAGTGGAGGTACAGTGGCAAAGTGATTTCTGTTGCCGACTTAAATCGGGAATGTCATCTCTACTATAGTTCATTCACCGTTACTTAAGCCTTTTCTGAAGCCCTGCAGAAGTTCTACTTCTAGGATATTCCTCCGCCTCGTGCAAGCTAAGCTTAACTAATCCTGGAGAATTACACCAGCTGGACAACGCACCACATTCGTGAGCGCTAAGTGTAGCAGTATTTTGTATAGGGCCTAAGGATTACTTCTCACTAGGCACTACCAACATACCTATTTTAGCCCTGATTTTTATTCAGATTATTTATAGATGAAGCGTTATAATTTACAAATAAAGTATGAATAACATTTCGATTTAACAGAAAATAAGTAACTTTTATGAACACAAACCGCTTGTAATACAGGGCGTATTTTGGAAATAACTAAACACGTCATACATGGGGATATTTTTCCAAGTTTTGATTCAAAACGGCCGAAGAAACCGTGAATGGGCTGTAATGTGAATTTTCCAGGTCATCGTCCACCAAAAGTGTGCTATTGACGACGATTATTTTATGTCACGATGAAAACAGTATGGCGTATGGCTAGCACGCATGGAAATGAAATTGCGAATGCAGTATTTTTCATGCTCCGTCGTATGCGTGTCGTTTGCGTGCCAGTTCCAAGGCGAAGACACGCACGAAATGAGATATTTTAGTTCGTGTCATGTGCCGAAGGTCTTTATACCAATGCGAATGCAAGAGAAAACGCATCCAAGAGGCATTCGTCTAAAATTGTTTTCTGCCATTTTTTTTTTTTTTTTTTTTTTTTGCTTTCGTGTGCATATGACGTAGCTTTCCTGTTCCTTACAGTCACATATTTTATATTTGTAAAAATTGTGCTGTCTGAAAATCGGAGAAATAATACCAAGCACGGTTCGTTGTATGGTTTCTTTCGACTGTTTATCAGTTGGCTATCGTCTAAATAGTGTGGGTTATGTCCTGAGATCAAGGTAATACATTACGTTAGTTTTCGCAAATTACCATACGCTTTGCTCTATATGCAGTTTTTTTTTTTCTTTCATCCAGGATCTTCGAAGATCCTGGATGATAGAAAAAAAAAACTAATTCCACTTTTCGGTAAAAGTGAAAAACTTTTCAGATTTTAAAAGCAGGGCTGCGGAAGGTGTTCGTCGTTAGGGGTAAAAAATAACAATAATAAATACAAATAAATAGATTAAAATTAACACTTGCATATATCAGTTTCAAAATATCGCAGAAAAATTCGTACTAACATATTGAGGCTTACTCAAAATTCATATAGTATATATACACACTTTTTCTTTATTTTAACGTCATAACTGATATCGTTTATAAACAAATATAGAATCATTCAAATTCTAAAAATACTACACCATTCTACTACAAGCATAATTTAGAATAATATTCGAATTTGTCTTTGTTTACAGTATTACTTTAACAAAAAATGTCGTAATGGTACGCTGTTAAAAAAAAAATCCTTTATATTACGGAAAAGTGCTGGAAAAAAATTTATCCAGAAGTGTCCGTAAAATTACGGACACTTTAATTTTCAGAAACGAACTTTCCGTAAATTTCTCGTAACCTCCCCGTTAATTTCCAAGTTAGTTTTCTGTACTTTCCGTTTAAAATAAAAAGAAATAATGAAAATGTTTTTGATATTAGTTATGTAAGTGTTCTAAGGTGAATAAAAATTATATTTAAAAAGTTAAAATGTTTTGTACTTTTGCGAGATTTGAACCGGAGTGAAAAACATTCCCAGCCCACGTCTCTAACCATTCACCTACGACTCTTGATTGATAATTAAGGTACAAAAGTAAATATTCAGTTTCTATTCACTTTAGTGTATTTTTAATGTTGCAGACACCTGATGCTATTTTCCAATGTTTGAAAGAATAGGCCATAGTCGCGTGGATAACCTTAACTGCCGCAGAAACGATAATTTTCTTGTTACAGTGGCGAAGAAAGCTTCGTGTAGAATCGGCATTTTTCGGTCCCGTAACTCGAAGCCAAAGGTAATACGGAGACTTTCCGTATTTTGGATTTACGGGCTTAACTCCGTTTTTCGTCATTACGGATTGCCTTTCCGTATATACATTGTACATTTCCGTAAAACATTCCGTAAATATACGGAAATTTTTAAAACAGTGTAGGGATTCTGCTGAGAAAATGTTTCCTACAGCAGAATATTAGGATGTCATAAAACTCCTCTGGCCCACAGGTTGCATGGCCCGTTGTTAAAAGCTGCCCATACACCGAGAAGCAATTTCTGCAATGCAATAACTGAAAACGGTGTCCAAAAGTGGCACCGTAAAGCTGTTCAAGTGTCAATGATATTTTCTAAGATTGTGAGGATTTATGATTTGTGACATCATATCAATGGCAAGTTGATAAAAATACATAACCATTTCGGAAATATAATTCGTTGCGTTTTTTTTTTTTTTTTTTTTTTTTTTTTTTTAGCGTAAATATTATAATTTTGATTTTAAAACACGATTCCACCACCAATTTCCAGAAGTTATTTTAGACTGAAATTATATTTCCGGTGACGTTTCTTGAAGTCACGGGAGCGTCCTTTCGCAGTTTCTTTGAGTGAGTGAAACGAGCGAAGAGATCAAGAAGCAAGGGAGCGATACGGGCCACACTAACACGCACCACCTAGTGCCTCATCGCCCGTACGCGCAGGGCGTGTGGTGTTTCCGTCGTAACGCTGTACTCTGCAAATTAGATCTGTAACAGTGGGGTTTTATTCAATGCAATGAAAGCCCACAGATTAAACTACGCCTGTACACTTGTACTTTCTTCTTGTCGTTTAAGGAAACTGCATAGACGAGCTTTAAAAATACTATATTTGACCCTTTTTACGAATTATTTCTCCAATAATACACGTAATATGACAAAATTAAAAAAATAGTGGCATAGATAATTGATTTTTTCTCGTATCTGCAGAACATTTATTTACCGACTTGAGATAGGTATTATAAATCTGGATATTATTTGTCTCAAGAAGTGGGATAGAATGAAATACGAGCGAATCACATAACAAGTTTTCAAGCAAATAATTTTCATGGATTACAAATGACAGACATTTTATTTCGAGCCGTACCTCGAAGCGTTATTACTATTTTTTAATTTTGAAATTTGTTTGGAAAAATTTATAATTTAAAACATCTACAGTTCGTCTCATTCTTTTTTGAAAAGTAATATTCCGTAATTTGAATTTTTTTTTTCAGACTATTGTACCATATCACAATCAAAAAAATTATGTAATGTGATAAACATGTATACAACTTTTAATTCTTAAAGACTTTAACTACATCTGTACTAGAAAAATTTCCCCACGTGGAAAATAGCAACTACAATCCATTCACGGTTTGTTCACACTTTTCTGAAGCCCTACTGAAGTTCTAATTCCAGGATATTCCTCCGCCTAGTGCAAAAACAACGCGTAACTAAATCTAGAAAATTGCGCCAAAGGACAGCGCACCGAAATTGTGCGCAATCAGTAGTAATGTCGTCTTGCATGAAAACTATTTCTTACTAGGCGCTACCAACACACGTGTTATCTCGCTGTTTTTGTATTATATATTTATTGTAAAAGTAATATTATTATTTATAAATAAAAAAACAGGCAAGACTTTAATTTGACGGAAAATAAGATACTTTCATGTTAACAGAGGTATAAAACGGTTGTGATACATGGCATATTTAGAAAATAACTAAATACCCGACACATGGACCTGGAGGTAATTAATGATGGAGCGGCAACAGCCAAATCTTCTCCACGTTTATCAAGTGAAGCCGATGCCTTGTCTGACTTCTTTCAAATGCGCATGCGCGGACCGATTGTTTGTGTCAGCCGCCATATTGTGAGTGGCAAAAGCAATGTAAAACATGCACCTCTTTGCCACTACTAGCCCTGTCCTTGTTTTCCATTTTCGGCTTCACTTTCGTGCCTCGGCTTCCACTCCGTAGACCAATACCTCCATGCACATGGAGAGTTCAAACAAGTGTAACGAAGTCGCGAATAGGCTATACATATATTCGTGCTCGCAAGCACGAAAAACAATATTATATGACGAAAGGTCTGCTCGTGGTGGCGCAGCGACTCTCGTTTTAATGATCCGCGCGAGCGAGTAAAACGTCTCATTTGCGTCGGGGAGACAGACGTCCGAGCGTCGCCGCTGCCTTTATTGCCGCTCGTCGTAGCGCCCGGCGCCTTTGCCAAAAGCACGAAGGGGGATGGAAGGGGGGGGGGGGAGTTCATTAACATCGGCATTCGCTGGCTCGAGGCAGTGTTCCGCGAGAGGCAGCAAGAAGCAGGAAGAGGAGGAGGAGGGGTTGGAACTCCCGAGTAAACTGTCTCAACTTATCTGTCCCGCCAAAGGACTGAGAATACCCTCTCTCATCCTCCGCTTCTCCCCACTTCCTTTTCTACTTTATTTCCATCCCGCAGCGCGACCAGGGAGATCTATCCCCCATCCCCTCGCCTTTTTTTCACCCCCATAACAAGAACTTTTCTCTTCGCTGCGTCGAGTCCCCTCTACTTCTTTCTTCTTCTTTTTTTTTTTTTTCCTCCACGCCTGTTGACATTCATTTGTCACGGCCTCCTTAATCATCCTCGCTTCCTTTCGTTCCTCTTTGTAACGACAGATTCCCCCCCCCCCCCCCAACGCTCCCTCGTCTACTTCCATTCCTCAACCAACCTCCTGCTCTGAGTCTGAATGACGTGTTAAAAAAGATTGATAACAAGAGCCAAATTGATTTCAATTTGCGGGTAGATCGCAGTGTTTTGTGTTTTTTTTTTTTTTTTTGTAATGCCTCAAGCGTATTCCTCATTTACAGGTGATTCTTTCCTTCATAAAAATGAAAGAAAGAATTCAACACCACTCGATTGCTGTTTAAATGTTTTACGTGAACTTATTTTATAGCCTACTATCTGTTAACCGCGACTCCAGCAGCGTCCAAAAAAAAAAAAAAGCACACTACCAACCAGCGGCTACTCAAATGGTTGGTGGTATATTTTATATATTCCCTAAGAAACTGTTCTACTTTTCCGGAATGAAAAGTACCCTATGTGCTAATCCAGAATATAATCAACCCCTGTACCAAATTTCATCCAAATCCGTCGACTCGTTATGACGTGACAGGAACAAACATACATGCAAATTTTCGCATTTATAATATTACTCTGATTCGTGGTTTCTTCATACTTTTTGAATTAAACTATTGAAAAATAACCCCATGCATGACTTGTTTAGTTATTTCCTAAATATCCCACGTGCCGCAAGCGTTTTGTACGTGTGTTAACATAAAATACCCTCTTTTTTTGGTTAAATTGAAATGTTATTTGTATTTTTATTCATAAACTGTACTGGTTTATTTATAAATTATATGGATAAAAACGGCGAGAAAAAAATGCGTGTTGGTAAAGCCTAGTAAGAAATAGTTATCGTGCGAAATATTTTTACAAGTGAGCGCGCACGAATACTGTACGCGGTCCTTTGGTGTAGTTTCCCACTCATAGTTGAGCTTAGTTTGTACGAGGCGGAGTGATATCGTGGAAGTAGATCTTTAGCAGGGCTTCAGAAAAATGTGAAGTAACTGTGGATGGATTATTTGTACAGATATTCTGCACCAAATGCCTACACATTGGAGGTTAAAAATAATCTTTCTGTAGCATTTACTACGGATTTGCCGAAACATGTATCACAAACTGTTTTATTTATTTATCTATTTATTTACTGCAGGTTCCCATGAGTCCTTCTTGGGAACAGTAGAAAACATATTGGCGACATTTAAAATACTCATTACAAATACAAACGGAAACAATAGAAGTCATGGTAGTCTCATATTATAAATATTGCATAATGGTTCATAATCAGAGCATGCATAGACTTAAAAGTTGTTTCAATAATTAAATGAAGTCCATGGAAGCCTATTGCTATAGGCAGTCTAGGTGCATAAGACTAGCCCTTTAATATTTAAATGAAAACACTTTGGGAAGGCAGATACAAATAAACACAACTTACAATAACAATTACAGATCCTATATCTCCTATCATATGAAAATTCGCAAGTTATTATAGATAAGATACACGGAATTGAAATAATATAGTATTTGCCCAGTCTTTTACGCACATGGAAACACTTTGATAGCGCTCAACAAATTATACTTACCCAACACATTATAAAATAAAAATACAGATGCACTACACATTAACCAAGCCAGATTATCAGCAAACTCATTATTATATTAACTACTTTTTCTTGTGAATGACAAAGTTACATGAGATTAAAGTAGTAAAGAGGAATGGAAAATAAAATTAATAATAAAATTGTAAGAAAGAATAAATACATATCCACGTGGGTCTATTTACATAATACACACTGTATGACCTAAATAAAGAGTGTATAACCTTTAGTCATTAATAAAGGATAATTGATTTGGTTTCTATTTCATACGATTATGAAAAAGTTGTTTTAAATATAAAGGCTTGTAAAAAATTAATGTATTTTTTTCCTGAAAACACAAGAAACGTTGGAACCTTTAAAAGTATCGAGGTTAATAAACTCTTATTGTTTTTCTGGATTTTTAAATTTTTATTATTGTCACAAATTGATGAATTCTTACACGAGTATATGAAGGATGCATGATATGTAGAAGGGAAAATGAACTAATTAGTGCTCGCATAAAAGTTATAGTGAGCGAAAAAATAAATGAATAAATTGTATCAGGCGGTATACAGGTTGGTAAAGTATCGGAACTTATGTATAATATTGCAGTTACTTTCGGTCTCTTATATTTCCTTTTGAAGCTATGATTAATATGCAGTCTAACTTGACAGGAGCATGATTAAGCAGCTTTCATACGACATACGACTCATGCAAAACTCGTGCAAGTGTGTACACTCATGCTATACCTCATACGAGTATATTTCATCCAAGGCAGGCCTCGTTCGTAATAAGGAGATAGATGAAGTCCTATTTTCAGGAGAGTTTGGCACGAAGCGATGTGGACATCTGTACGTAGGCCTATATAGGCTGTTCGCGGTAAAATGAGCACTTTCGAGACCCTAGTCACTTTTTCCTTTCAGCCATTAAATAATGGGTTTCTTTGCGAAAACTAACATTTTGTGTATACGTTAGTGAACAGTAAACAGTTAGTTACAAAAGCGGCCATATTCAATGGAGAATTCATAGTGCAATACCGGGGTTGTTTCCAGAACCGGCCATCTGCTCCAAAATGTTAGTTCCAAAACCGGCCATGTGATTTTATGCACCAGTTTTGTATGTGTTGAGCAAATTCGCAGTGCCACAGGTTAGCCATAGCTGTGTTATCTATGGACGTATCGGTTTGTCAGTTTCTATTGTCAGTGGCTGTGCGGTTTAAATTTCGTTTTTGAAATGGACGACTTCCTACAACAATGTGAACAAGGAAGAGGAAGAAACAGAACAAGAAATCCAGAAGGGTGGAAGAAGAATAGAGAAAAAAGCGAGAGGCGAGTGTGTTACATTTGCACAGTTGTATAGGTTATGGTACAAATAAAGTTTATATGGCATGAAACCCAAATAAAAATATGTAAATGACTTTTATAAAATGGGGAACAATTGTATACTCCCATTAAATTCATTAATTTAAATTATACACATTTAATTTATATTCACCCAGTATATATCAGATATTTTAAGCTGCTAATCCAATCAAGCAATTGTCTGAATAAACCAGGAATAGGCTTATTATTAAATACTCCATAATATTTTCCAAATATAATTATAATATGCCCACAATATATTCGTTTACAAATTCATTTACCCTGTTTATTTAATTTCATGCGCCAAATTAATGCACTCCCTTTTCAATGTTTACACTTTCATTGTGTAATGCTTGTAAAATTCATACCTACTTTATAATAGCTATTTCACTGTCAAATGCACTTGAACATTCTCAAATTCTTTCAGACTACCTATTCTCACACTCAACATTATTGTTTTAGGTATGCTGCTCAAGACCCTCCGAACATAGGTGGTATTCATATTCATGTCTCAAGGCTGAGCTTAAGATAGTCTTGGCCAAGACCATCTTATTTCTCAAGACAGTGATATTTCTGCACCACGATTCATAGTCTACAAACAAGACGATCTTCGTGAAGGCGGCTTGCTCAAGTCGTAGCTTATATTTCGCCACTTCCGACTTGGTCAAGCACGAGCTCAAGGTCTGCTATAAGGGCTCGAATTAAAACGAAACATGGCGGCTAGACACGAAATAGAAATAAGTACGCATTTTTTTGTAACCACAACGTAATGTATGCGTGATAATATATGCATATTAACTGAAAATTGATAAATAAATAAAGTATTTAAAACATAAAAACATGGTTAAGTACGAATAAAGTGACGTTAATGTAGTGAAAAATTACGAAATTGCTTTTCTCGCTTAGCGAAATGTTGCGGACGCGTGTAAAAAGAGATTTTAAATGAAACAGTGCGAATAATTCACACGGGCAGGCAGAAAATAACTCGGCAGCTATCGAGAGCATCACTTTTGAACAGAAATAATCAAAACCAAATATAGGGCCAAGGCAGTTTATATAACCTTTTGATTCAAAATTTGCCGTGTATAATATATTTATACTTACAAAACTTCAATTTTTGTTTTCAATAACAACACACAAAAAAATAACTATATTTTGTTTCTTGTTACACACATGAACACTTGTTGTAAATTACTGTCAAATTTGAAAAGAAAAATAATTTTTCTTTTAAATACCATATATTGTGTTTAGCGCAATCTATTTTGCACTTTATCGTTAGTAGAAGTTAGTTTCTGCTATGTAAATCACATAAGAAATTAATGGCATCTGTACAATTACGGTTCTATAAAAGCTTTCTCAGAGCAGAACAATTTAGATTTTCTTCCGAATGTGTAATTAAATCATTAATCTCAACCTAACTCCTGTTTCGCCATCGCCATTTTGCAGAAATCTCCGCTAGTTCGACGCATGAAATTATTCAATCAGCGTCCGCCATTTAAAAAAGCACAGTCTCAAGTCACCTCCACAGTGGACTTGGCGAAGACGAGTTTATTTGCCATCTTAAGCAAGGTCTCGATGACTATGAAATGTGGTTCGAAATCACGATATTAAGCAGCGACTATGGAACAGGAATATTCAGTCTTAAGGCGCACAAAAATAAGAACGTTTTCATGAAGACCATCTTCTCCGCCTGTGCTTGAGACAAGCTTAAGCTATGTTCATGAATACGCACTTGAGACACCAAATAAGATCGTCTTTACGAAGCTAGAGCTCAAGATACGTTCATGAATACCACCCTACGTGTGGCCGCAACAAACCAGCGTTCCAGTGTGCAGCGCTCAACCAGAAGGATTTTTAAAGTCATTCCATGAATGTTTCTAGATAAACGACAGGTTGCATTCTTAATAAAAAAAACACAAATGAAAGGGAACCAAGAAGGCAACTCTCTGAAGGTAAACGGAAGCTTTAACAGGTAACCATAGTATATTTCATTCGAAAGAAAATATCACGCAGGATGGTTCCTGTGTGCAGAGCAACATTTTAACAGTTCTGCAAATTACTAAACATAGGGTGCACGGTGCTGTTTCTAGGTACAGACGAACTGGCAAAATGCCTTATGAATGAAGGGGTGGGGAGACCGTAGGTCAAAAACATTTGCTCCTAAGCTCAAAGCAGTAAAAAGATTTCATTGAGAAGTTCATTATTGTTGAAGTAAAACTAAGGCGTGTATCTACCTAAGCAGTGATCTCAATATTAAAAAAAAATGAAGGAAAATTAGAACCCTGATTTGTCAGTAAAACAAGTTATTTTCGTACTGTATTTACAAAGTTTTACAATATTGGGCTTGGAACACCTAGGACAGATGCATGTTCATTATGTATCGAACTAACATAAAGTATTAAGCATGAAAACGATTTGAGAAAGAAAAATGAACTAATGACACAACAGGGGTATAGGCTGTTCATGGTAAAGTGAGCACTTTTGAAAGCCCTCTCATTTGGAACAATGGTAAAAAAAAAGTGTTTTATTTTAACCTTAGACGTTGAATTCAAAGTGCAGTGGAATATACACACACTGTTTATTAGGTACAAGGCAGTGTTTATTTAGAAATGTGGTTAAAGGATAAAAGATGACTGAAAGAAAAAAAAAAACTAGGGCTTCAAAAGTGCTCACTTTATCATGAACGGCCTATACACGAGTTAAAAGCAAAGGTATGTTATTCCTTTCTTAGAAGTACTACACATGGTTTACTGACAATGTCTTCTGATAGCCAGAAAACCAAGTTTTGCCACGAGTGTACGATCAGGCCACCTATTATATCAGCCAGTTGTACGAGTATAACTTTACCGTTGTAAAAGGCTATTCAAGAGCACCACTTAATGCAGATACGGTGACTATTTATCACTGGAATGAATCGGAAATTTCAAAAATTCCAAACGGAATTTCGTCTGTTGTGTACCATATTTTGTGTAATATAGATTATACTAACATAAGTACTTGGCGATTGTTTGCAGATGGTTGCGATGGCCAAAATAAGAACACTATGATGTTTACCATGCTTTCACACTGGTTTGTTAACTTGGCCCCAAACAGTATTAAGAAAATATAAGTTATTTTTCCCATGGTTGGCCATTCTTTCCTCCCAACAGTCAGAGTATTAGGTAAAATAGAGAAACAAATTAGTAATAGGGGCGGGGGCGTGAATGGTGACACAATATATGTTGCAAACAGTTGTAGGTATTTGTAGATGTTGTGGGCAGCTGTAGATAGCTGTGATGTTGATCGTGGAACATGATGAGCATGTGGTGGTGTTGGCAGATGGACGTCATCGGTGGTGTGGTGGTGGGGGCAGTTCTGGTGTTGTGCATGGGCTGTATTTATTGTGGTGTTGAAACTATTGTAGGGAGGAAAATAAAATGAAATGTTACTTAGGTATTTTGTAGTGCTCCAAGGAAAGGTTGATATTCCATCTGCCTCAATATACCGCTTATCAACCATACCTGACAACACTACCTTGGTTACACGTTCGGTGTAGACTTGACGAGCACACGAACGGAACTGATATTGGATCCCCAAAACCCTTGTGCAATTTTCGAGGCAATCCCGATAATCCTCGTACCTGAGTGACTGTAACATGTTAGGTTTTACACCCTTCGCCTTACATAGTTAATTCCCAACAATGTATGTGTAAAGTTTAGGACGTAAACCCACAAAGTGTGTGATGATGTGACTAGCTCATTCATATTTTATCACCCCGGTACGGCCTTTATTCTCGTGAGGGAATTCTTGCGGGTTATCGAGCGCATAGTTAGATGTATCAAACAGTGCCTTTAAATTTGGGATAATTACTTTATAGATGTCCTCACAAGTACAGAATATACCAAGGAATCGGTGTCACAATAGAGGTGGTGTAAGGTTGGCGGAAGAAACTTTGTACGGATGTACTGATAATGAAATATGTAGAAAGTTGATTTTGATATATCAAGAATCGCAACACCAGTGTACAAAGGTTTGTTGAATGCAACAGAACTCTTTGACATCTCGATAAGGACCAAGTTTTTATCGATAATCTGTCTTGCCTGGAATGTAGGACGTCCTATCAGCTCTGTAGTCTGGGCACGTTTATCAATATCAAACTCGATGTATGGAGCCATCCAAGACTTCTCCTCAAAGTGCAAAACGCAATGAACAGAGACAATTTTGCCTCCATACATAAAGTACTGCCTTAGTGTTTCCCCGTGTATAACATATTTCCTGCGTTGCGTGAGTGTTAAAAGAAATCTCTCGTGCAAGACATTTGGGGGTATGCCATTTTCTGGGGCGAAAGGCAGACTAGATAGTGTATCATGACACTCCTCTGGAAAAGACAGATCAACAGATATGTGCGAGAGACGTCAAGTAGTGTCACACATATCTTGTTATTGTGTTTGTTAGCCGTTTAATTTATAGGAACTTTTTTTAAATTCGTTGTAGATCGTTAATTAATTGCATACTGGAGAGTCACGTAATTGTAACCGTTTACCACTTGTTATTCCTGTAGTTATGTTCGTTCGTTATACTTCTCTCGTGTAAATTATATTTCTAACATTTCGGGGTAGTAAAATCACATTGTAGACATATTACTCTCTTTATGTTTAATTGATTTTCATTATGTAATAATTCCGTACTGGAGACTCGCATAATTGCACTTGTTTCTTTCATGAGGTCAGGTAGTTATAATTCTCTCTTGTGTTATTTATTCATAGTTAGAAATCATTTAAACACTCTGAAATTCTCTCATGTGTAATGTTTAATTGCATTCGGAAACAGTCATCGTCTCTTTAATAGTTTGTCATTACTAACATGTAAATCCGATCTCTCATAGTCGCCTGTCTACCAACACCGTCTGCGAGATACAAAGTTTACACTTATACTAATCTTGTACAAAACTCACCACATATATACCCTGTCACCAACACGCCGCACCTCATCGAGCGCCAGAGCTCGAAGAATGAGGACGTACCAGAGCTCCTCCCCACAAAACGAAAGAAACTAATATAATTGTTACTTAGTACACTCTTGAACCAAACACACAAAAATGTAAACCCTTTGAATGCATTTAACCATTTCATTAAATTTAATCCTTTCAATAAATTTAATCAACCCTTTCAATCAATTTGATATCAAATTAATTAGGCCAATTGTATCTAGAACGCCCCCGCCCCTACTACTCAAATTTGTTCCCACGAGGTACTTTGTAATACAAAGGAATATGTTAACATTTTTGCTGACCATGGGTCTACCATTCATCTTGGGACACAATGTTTATTGTATGATTGAAAAGCCGTAGCTCAAGATGTCACTAAACCGACGAAACAGTGGCACTTGAAATTTGCTGCATCAAAACGGTTTTCCCTCATTAAGAATAAGGGTGGCAACCGTGTTTTAATATCTGGAGGGAGAATTACCACACAGACCTCGGTAGCTACAATACAACAATGAAGAGGGCCAAACATTTACAAGGTTTTTCTCCTGTTATTGTTACAAAAGATATTCAAGTCAACCCACTTAAACTGAGGGATGTTAACAACTTGCTGACAAAACATTTCGGTACTAATTGGCAGGACCTCAAGGACTTTGAATTTTATAAATATGTGCTGTAGCAACATAGACCTATTAATGACCAAGAGATACCAGAGGGTGCTAATAATGATGGATGTGAGTTAATGGAAGAGGATACAACATATTTTGTGTAGGGTAAACCTCCTGGTCATTTACAAACAGTGGTGATAGTGCTATAGTGTTCTGTCAATGTTTTCATTTATTAATTGGAATTGTTTGTATAACATATACCAATAATGTGTTAAATTGTATTAAACAAGTGTGCACCTTACATTAAATGATTGGCATCATTCTTATATACTAGTTGTGTGATAAATTATTATTGTATACATTAAATTACCTTTGCGGATTAATACTTTATAGCTTTCTGTGCAGTTTTGTTTATAATATCTTCAAGTGCATTTTACAGTATTATTAATACTGTATTTGCAATGTAACAATTTACAATGTATCACAATGTAAGTTTGGTTATTTAGGTAACTTTAAACCAGAGCATTTCCCAATGATTTGGTTCCAAAAGTGGCCATGTGACATGGATAGTTCCAAAACAGGCCAACTCTAAAATGTAAACATAACTAACCGACAAAATATTACAATATGATTCCTGAGGCTTATATTGTAACACCCATGAAATTAGGGTTTTTATGAATACAACTAACTTATATTATTTTTCCTGTTCTCATTGCTACACATATTGTCATACAAGAATTAATGTGTAATTTTTTTTTCACACATGTCACCTATATGATTTCAATTGCCTATGTAAATTCTATTTATTTTTATTAATTTTATTTTTCCTAACACGTAAGATTTTTTAAACTTAGATGTATGGCGGCAAAAATATTTATGTGCAATTTTGATAGGGTAGTTCAGTTTTCATTGTATATTTATTTTTGGTGTGATCTCAATATTGTAAGTCTTTCTACTTTTTATTGCATTATATCTCAGTTCAAAGATCACGTATTCTTTGGTTCTTCTTCATTTAGGTCGTTAAAAGTGGTTCATGTGGGTGGTTTGAATAGATTTTATCCCCATTGGCCTGCAGGTTTAAATCCTGATTGTTGATTGGCTGGCGCTATAGGCCCCCTTAAGCTAGCGTCAGCCTGCAGAAACTAATGCTCTCTTCGCTAGCAGCCTCCAACGACGTCAGACGTAGGGCAGGACCTCCCGTTTGAAGTGGACGGAGAGGTAGGACATTAAATTAGTTTTAGGGCGTGTAGACGTGTCCCTGAACCAACTTTTAAGTAAACTTGTAACCAGCAGTGTAGCTTGCGTCAATGGTCGCCCATTCGCGAGTTTAAGTGGTCAGGAGCTAGATAGTTTAAACACGCCGTCTACGTACGTGTAGAGCGGAGCTCCACGTATCTCCGCCTTAATCCTACTAAGCCAAATCCTATAAGAGCATCCTACCTTCAATCCGCTTGGTGATTAAAAGATTAGTCCTACCAAACGATCTGACATTTTCATCTGGACCTAATTTTATTTACAGTTTGATTCAGCTCGAGGTCCGTAAGCATCAGTACACAAGCGACGCCATCTTGACTTTTATAAGTACATAAATTTCCAGCACACATACGCCCACTGCAAAACCTGTGATAAGAGTAGTTTCTACAAGTGCTGGACTGTTTAGTGAGAACATAATTTGTTTTAACGTAATATTTACTACAGAGAACAGTTTAATTAATTTTATTTTGAAACCAGTATATTCAGACTCTGGCAAGCTATGTCACGTAACCGTAAAAGGGTTCAAGTAGACTAGGAAAGGCCACTTTTAGCCTTGTTAGGATAGTGTGTTGTCTTTATAGCTTTTCTCATATTGCCATCAGGGTTTTTAATTATTTCTGGTACTAAACAATTACATTAAAAAAGGAAATGAAAAGTTAATAAATGAAATATATACACAGGGCGTATCTGTTTGTCGTTTTCTCTACTGTAGTGTCAAGGTCACCTGTTTCTTACCCAGGGTCTTACATATGTGTTTACTAGAGTTTTCAATTGTCTGCCTTATTGTGATGTACGTACATAAATGGTGTAAGTGCCAAATGCTAGTTTATAGAGAGTGCTAATGGTAATAAACTTGTTCCCCTACCGACCCAGGACTGCACCGGGCAATTATACAGAGGCAGCCTAGGTAAGATCACATCCTTTCCCACTGATTTATTGCAAGTCAGCTGTGCAGCCTGGTCACTCAAGTGTTATATGTGTTGTCCCATTGTTGCTTATGCTAATTCTACACCATACACAGCACATATCCATTTGAATATAATATGATTATATATCATATTGGCTATCACAACGAGGAGGCTTTGTGTGTGATCTTCACAGCTCCCTACATACTATATTACATATTTATATTAAATATAAGCTATATTTCATATTGGTGTCCTTACGCGGGGCTTTGTGGCAGTCGGCACACATTACACGTCCGTTAACCCGCTGTTACAGTATATTTCAATAGCAAAGATGCATTAAATTCTTTTTTTTTTTTTTTTTTTACAAATTACAATGACAAAATACATTCTATGACATTTCATGGTAATGAGTAAACAGTTTTCCTCGATTTCTGGCAAAGTCGTTTCGATGGAGATGGCCAGTTTTTGAATTAAGAGGACTCGTTTATCCTTTAACCAAAATTTTGAATAAATATTGCTATGTAAGTAATAAACACAGTGTGCATATTCCACCTCACTCAGAAGTTCACGTATAAGGTTAAAGTAAAATGTATTTATTGATTATTATTCCAAACGAGATGGTTTTTAAAAGTGTTCACTTTACCGTGAATAGCCTATATGAACCACTGATGTAGGAGAAATGCAGAGGATATAGACGTAAAAAGAGAAATCAGGTGAAAAATATTCATTATGAAGAGGTCTTGAAAATTTGGTTTTGGGAATTTAGTGAATTTCAGATAGTATCTTGATATTGTTTTGATAAGTACTTCAAACATTCTGTAGTATTTAATAGCCACTACTATTAAACATTCTGTGTTCATGAGATTTAATTATTAATATCATGGCTAGTTAAGATAATTCGAGGCCATCACAATTTTCATTCAAGGACGTATTTCGCTTCAATTTTGATCAGGGGAGTCGTTTTTCATTGGGGTTTACTGAGATTTTCGCATGATACTTCTCAACCGTACAGACATGCAAAATTTGCGTTATTATTTTGTAACATGCTAGATTTCACTTTCCTGTGCCTATTGAGGGTAATTCGTATTTTCATTGGTAACTGGCGATCATACGACGCTATTCGCCTTTGTGGCCGCTTTATTGGAGATCGGCTGCTCAACCTTTAAGCCTTTCCAATTGGCCAAAGTATCCTTGGGACGAGCCACAAAAGTTGTCTGCCAATGGTAACCGCCAATTTGACATACAGCATCTTGGAGTCCATTCTGTCGCCAAATAATAACGCGAATATTGCAGGTCTGTACTCATGCGAGGTCTCGTACAAAATCAGTTTTGCGCTTTGTGAAATCGATTTTACAGGAGGACACAAAAGGGTGCTTTACTCTCCAGCTCACGCGACACAACGGCGCATTGTGAAGGCCGACTGGGTATCCGCTGCCCTTGAGAGTTAGCGTGGCGCATCTGACTGTGCCGTTGTTACGCGAGTTGACGAACAACACATAGCAGACAGCGCAGTACGAACCTGTACGCAGTGGAACGGCGCTTATTTAACGCCTGCGTTTGTGGTTCGGGAACCGCTTGCGAAATCGGCGGAAAATCGAGGCTGGTATGTTGGTGCGCAAATACGTTCTGTAACGTGGACAGACCTGAGAAATTGGTACTGATTGTGAACACATATAACACTTACCACGATCGTCATGCTTCTCATAATCCAAGGTTTATACAAGTCAAATACAATTAAAGTGTTAATAGTCTCTGCAATATATTATTTATCCGTTCTTCGTTATCATTTCAATTAGAATTGTTTAATAACAATTTTTACGTTAGGCTCTGTAAAGTTCCTCAAGATTTATTAAATTGTTAAGCGTGGAGTGAAGAGATTTGGGCGGCTCGTAACATCGAGGTCTTGAGAGCCGATGGGGTTACATCGAGGTGAGTATGGAATGGAGCCGGAATGAAAGGGCGGGGGAAACGGGAGATCCCCGAGGAAACCCGCCGACCAGCGGCATCGTCCAGCCCGATTCCCACAAACGAAAATCCGGCAGCGACCTCGCCGGAAATCGAACCCGGTTCACCTAGGTGGGAGGCGAGTAGTCTAACCACTACACCACCACAGCCCGAAAATGGTTAAGTTTTCAGCTATTAAGTATTGAGAATAAATGCATTATTATTTTCGAGCATTTCAAATTGATACCAGTAACTGTAGTCAAACGACTCCGACTTTAACAAAATATTAAAATTAATGACCCCGCGTACCGGTTGGCAGCTGCGGAATTGCTGATAGGAATCCTATGCTAAGAAACTGTCGCCTCAGTGCGTCAATTTTTAAAGATGGACGTTTCAAACTAAATGTATTCTTCAAGGATTTTGTAGGAGAAGATCCCTTGGAGCGTATATCTAAAATTTTAAAAATTCCTTACAGACTATACAAGCTATGGAAACATCTCCGATCTAGGGAAATTTTCTTTAAAAATTCGTGAAGAATACTTTTTGTTTGAAACGCCTGTATTTAAAACTAACGCACTGAGGCGAAATTCCCTTAATTAGGATTTCCTATTTAAATTTCGCAGCTGTCAGACGGTGGGCAGTGCCCTTAATGGCGCGTGTCGTGTTGTTCCGTAAAACATAACGACGACAACCTGCGTTACAGATTTTATTAAGTACTTTTCTAGTAAAAAAAAAATAGTTTCGATCCCCTTTAATCTCGTCCACGAGTTTGTGCGCTGTAAGAAGATATTACGGGGACCCGAAAGCGAGTGAAACACTAGTTCGCGGCAGGGCGTAGAGTACGGCATCTGCTTTAGGCAGGAGTCGAAGCCAGCAGTCTGTGCAGTTGGCAGGCGGGGATGAATTACGTGTTCCTAATGCACATGTTTCGCAGCCCACAGCCGTGCACATGTCAGCTGTGCAGCTGGCAGTTGCTTACGGGTGGAACGTAATGTCTGCCAGCTGCAAGGCACGTTCATCCTGTCCGTGTGACGCGGGCTACGAATATTTCTCTATGATATTGGCTGTTCATGGTAAACTGAGCAGTTTTGAAAACCCCTGGACGTCGTGTATCCTTCCACGATATGTGAAACAAACATTGTCGTAGGCCTCATCACTATATTTTTGCGTCGGCCAAGTGAAAATGTAAAATTTTCATAAAAGTAAATATTTTACAAATTTGCTATTACTTACAATTATAATCATTAAAAATACCGGAAAGCAAAATAAATCATTTCAGTATTCACAAACTTATATCTAACACTTTTTATTCAATGTCAAAGTATGGAACTACTTTCGCTTAGCCGTTACCAACTTTACAGGTGGCATGTCACTCTGTGTGCCCGATAAAATATATGCACATAGGGGCAGTGACATTTTTAAAAGTTTGATTTAAAAGTGCTCATGTTACCGTAAAAAAAAAAAAAACCTTATCTACATATACAGTATATGCGCCCAGTAAAGTTGGCATTGGGCGGAAAGTAGTTCTATGTCTTAATGTTGTTGCGTAAACATTTGTTAATTATTAAATTATTTTGTTAGCTTTGTACTTTTTTTAAATGCAAATAAATGTAAGAATGTGTAAATTTGTAAAGTCTGCTCTACCAATAATTTAAAATGTTAAGCGGCGCTTTTAAAAGCGTTCATTTTACCATGAATCGCTTGTTCTTTTTCAATGTGAAGTCTTTAAAGCCCTTTTTTATTTGGCTGTTTTTAATATTTTATTATGTTCGTATTTTTTTAATTAGGGCATTTTATGTGAAAAAATGAGTAAGTCCTAATATTAACTAAACAAAACAAACTGTCGATCATTTCTCACGATTTTGAGGGTTAAACCCTTGATATTCCAATCTGTGTCAGGGGTTGATTGACATTTTTTCAATACTTTGCGACTGCGTTATTTAGTTGTACTTTGAAATAGAATCTCTGCTGATTGAAATATTTTGATAAGACTCATTTGTGATCAAATTGGTGGCAAGGAAGGAAATGGAGTAGAACGTCACTGTCATGGAGGGGTTGGGTTTCCTGCGGGCGCTCCCGCTCTGTAACAAAGTGTATTTACCCAACTGCTCATGACGGATATACATTCCTGCATTCAGTTTTCCCAGAGTATTTTTTTCTGATCCAGTATCACGAACTCGATTTTCGTGTACGCCAAAAAATAACCTTGTAGTCTTCCCACGCCGATAACACTGCAGCGGGTAATCAATACACAACATGCATTTACTGCCTCCCCGTTTCCGCAGAGATGTATGCTTCTGAATCTGTTTGTATTGCCGTCGTATATCAGCGCACACCCTAAGCGGAATGTTATATATCACTGCGTTATCCCAAATCACCTGGATTCCCAGTATCAACCAAGTAAGCCGTGCTCCCTGCAAGCAAATACGTCGAAAACACACTAGTCTGCTGATCGCAGACCACGCACGAGTCAGCAAACAAAGATATAGCACAGTTATTTGTAGTGCGTTTTGCGATCCGGGAATTAGAAATTTCTGTTATCTGTACGTATGTAAAATCCATTGTGCGTGAGTAAACTGCAACATCGCTGACAAACCGCTGAACCAACTGAGACCATATTCACACTGGTGGCGAGTAAGCTTTTTAGTTATATTTCAATCCGATAGGTGGCGTTGGAGTCTAGCTTCTATATTTATGGGCCGATTCTGCTCGTACTCGTTGAGGAGGCAAAATGGAAGGCGAACACGCTCTGCACAAACTGAAGAGGCGCGAACACAAAGTCAAGAAGTACACAGCACGATCATAAAACAAGCACGTGCACGCCAAAACAGGTTCTTATAGACAACTATGCGCAGAAATGACACAGTTCGAAACATACAAGACACACGCAGATCATACGACGCTTTACAATATACACTTATATTCTGGGAAGGAGAGGAATGCATATCATCGCAATTATAAATGAACAAATCCCACAACAGGCGCTGAGACTGAAAAAAACTGAACTTTCATGCGTAACGAATAATTACACATGAGTTTTGTTAGTGTGCAACAAATATGCATGAAAAATCATTTAATCAGCGGTGTTGAATGTTTAATTACAGATTTACTATGTCAATTCTATGTAATTATAACATGTTATATATAATACTTTTATATATAAAAACAATTATCTTTAGGAAACACAATACACGTGACATTTGGGCACCATGACACACAAAGCACGTGACATTTACACTTCATGTTTTTAAATTAGTCATTTACAATTTGCAATGCCGTAATTTTGAAAAATGTTACAAGAATATTTTTCAGGTAACTCTAGTTTTTGACTCTGAATAAAAAACAATTCCCGAAAATTATGAACTATCCTTTGAAAGAGAAAACTAGGGAAGGTCACGACCAATCCATTCCGCTACAGCACGTCTCAGGTCTCAAGAAGACGAAACATGTTCTACGAACTTCATAATGTGGAAAACTTAGTAATATTATACTACCCGTAACAGATGTTTCAACCAAACTTCATGTTTTCCAATGGATTATATGATTATAAATCATCACTGAATACGTTTATGATAGAGATCAAAACAGTGTCCAATCCAAAGCACGGATTCAAATATTCAGCTCGCTGAGCTACAACTGTATGATTCCGTTCTGAATATCTCTAAAATAATTAAGGAAATCTTACTTTTTATCAGAAATGTACGTAGCATAGAATTAAATTGCAAACCGAAAACATTTAAATGCACTGCAGTAATATATATATATATATATATATATATATATATATATATATATATATATATATATATATATTTCTTTGCGTTTTTAAAGGGAATTATTTTGGAACTAGTTTTCAAACATATTGCAAATAAACTAGACTGCAAATACACAAATACCACAAATAACACTGCAAATAAACTAGAGTAAATTTCACAATACCTTTGTGTAGAATTTGTAAAACTAATGTTGAATTTAAACTAGCAAGTGTTGTAAAATTTAGGTTTATTACAAGCATTTAGCTCCATGGATCATTTAGCATATTAAGTAAAATAATGGTTTGTAAATATACATTATATCTTCTGTAGACTCACAAGATATCGTGGCAAATAGTCTCCGAAGATTCGTTTTTAGCAAGCAGGTACATCAGTTTTTCACTATGTGTACGAGGCAATGCCTATAATGATCTGCAAATAATATACGCTTCGTAACCATTAAAAAAGTCGCACCCAGAAATAATTTTTCATAAAAATCTAGAGTCCATTTACAGCGTCATTAATGGTTAAAATTCAAGTGGTTGGAGTTATATTGCATTTACCTTGAATAACTGCCATCAGAGGGCGTAGTACGAAGCTGTGAGTTATATAATCATTGTGCGTGGGGAGTGAGCGTCAGTGAGAAGCTAGCATGCCTTGACGATGTGGTGGACTAGGGTGTGAACATCCTACAGAGTTTGAGAGGGCGAACCATTGGGCAACAGGAGGCAGGGTTGCTGTTCGTAGAATAGTTTGTCACCTAGACCTTTGCGACAGAAAAGTGCGATAGAGCTTGAAGGCAATAAGCACGTTATATTATACTTGTGGTGAACACATTTGAATTCTAAGACTTCACGTTTGGTGTCGTTTACGCAAGCTAAAATTAATATACGTAGGTTTCGTATAGTTTCATGTCAAACAACCTTCTTTTTTTTTTTTTTCTAGCTGTGTAACGAAAAGAAAAATTGACAAACTATCCAGAAAAAAGTTAAACATAAGAATATACTGTTAAACAGAACATTTACCGTACTAATGTATGTTCAATGTATTGTTACATGGATGCTTGAGGGGCATATATGAGTTGGTGCGCGATGGAGGTTTTAATAAAAATGAAAGAACCAAATTCAATAATTACATATATTCTCAATGTTACAAAGAGTCAAACATCCGTTATTTACCAGTCTGAGCGTCTTATTATCTCTTGTTATTCTTACTGAGCGCAGTATCTCATTACTATCTCCATTTCAATTTAAGTCTTTACTCTTGCTAATGTCACTTAAAGTACTTCGGTTATTTCCACGCATTTAGTTAAAACTGTCTATTTCTATCGTTCCGAATGTCTTTTCACTCACGCACCCAGTCCACAGTCCCGCAGATCACTCCCACTCATCACTGCTCACAATCTCGCCGACGCACTCTCGCAGATCGCTGCAGTCGTCCCTCGCCGCTCCAGAATCTACAAACTCTCGGCTCTTAGTCACTTACTCTTCAGAGACCCGCACGTGGTATTTATACTTGAGGTAGGAGCCGTCTAGAACGTTCTCGGCATATCCAGTATGTTCTGTGAAAGGTAATTGTAATGACGACGACATTCCTTCTCAAGGTCAGCGAGGCGCGAGCTGCGATGAGTTTGTCGGCGTGTGTGGCGGCTTCCCTTATGATAGGCCGCTCGCTTTGTCTAATGTTACAAACTTGACCTCTAAAGGAAACATCGGACAGCAACATGCAAAAATATGATCTACAAAAGTAGTTTTACAAATTTCACGGTGAAGTGCTAAATGATGTGTTTCCAAGAATAGTTTTTATATCCAGCATAATAATACTAGAATATAAGTTTGAAAATCGTAAACTGGTTGACTTCTCTAAAATCGAAATCCTTATTTTTATTACTCCCGTAGCACAAAAATAGCAAAGTTCGGATTTTGCATGTGATTACAACAAACACAAAATGGCATTTGATACAACGTCTTAGTACATGTATGAAGATATTGGCACTAATATATAATCATAACGTTTTTCCACACAGTGTCTTTTTAATAGTCATATTAAAAAGCTTCTCATGAATCGCTGCCCTCTTTACTGAAAAGATGCCAGTTAAGTGTATCACTTAAATTATAGGCCGTGAATGGAAGGATATTGCTTTATCCTGAGGTTAAATGGAAATTGCTGAATTATCCACGACCCAGAAATGACAGAGTAGTAAAATAAAATGGAAACCAAATTAAGATTATTCTCCATTAAAAAATAATTGCAACATTTTTATGCGCGTTTTTTGAATTACATTTTGTCTGCTGGAACATTTTTTTCAGAAATAGTATTACCGAGAGCAATTTTACGGCCGTAGATATAAGAATCCAGCCGTCTCCCTCTTCCTGCCAACTCTCGCCTTACTTTCCGGCAACTGTGCTTCCGCTTGTAATTAATCTGCCTCTTGCCAACAGCCTCCTGACTTACTCTCCGCGATGCTCCATCCCGCGAGAGAACTCCTCTGCACAGTTGCTCTCTTCCCACTCGAGGCGAGCGAGTGATGAAAGGCAAGTGCCGCCACCTGTTGTCATTAGTCACGAGGTGATTCATTACGTCAGATTGGTTAAAAATCAATGTTGAATATCTGCGAGATCGCCGTTTAAGTTGAGTTGGGATGTTCATTTGTTCTTAAGGATATTGGTGCACGGGAGCAGTGTACATAAATGATTTTTGTCGTAACTTGTTTCGCAGAGGATTTTTCAAAATTTTCGGCTCGACGAGACGTAAATAACTTTCAGCACCTTCTTAAAATGTTGCAAATTCACTATGTTCGTTATTCTCGGAGCACTGATTGCAGATAAGAAAAACATTGAAAAACATTATTTCTTTCCTTCCGTCAGTGCTTCGAGAATAATGACGGCAGTGGATATCTAACAACATAAGAAGGTGCTAAAAGTTGTTATTTACGTCTTGTCGAGCCAAAAATTTCTACAAACCCTTTGGAAAACAAGTTACGGCAAAAGTTATATGAATATACTTCTTTCATGCACCAATGGCCTTAAGACAGAAGTCTTGCCCGTCTGTCGGTGTGAAATGTGATGAAGACTGGAGTAGTGGCAGAATGCAAAGCTTGGAGATACGGGAGCGTCCCGAGAAAAAACCCCACCATCCAACGGAAACATCCGCTACATTTACTACATACGAAAATCTGGGTGACTCCGCCAGGAATCGAGCTACGTATATAGATTAAAAATCGATTTTTTTTTTGGAAGTCTGCCCATTTATTTCGAAATTGATTCGTTTTTGTGGAATCGTTTTATAATTCAACCAGTGGCGGCTGGTGACTTTTGAAACTGGGGGAGGGGGGGGGGCTGCAGCGATCCTAACTCATATGATTAGAAATATAATTTTTTTAAATAGGCACAGTGATATATATATTGCGTACGACAGGCTTAAGTAAGTGTAGCTTATGTAGCTAAATACAAATAATAAGTGTGGTTGTTTGGAAAAAATGTATCATCGCCCGATTTGTAATGGCCAACATACTGTGGCCGCTGGTTCAGATATAATCACTACCACAGGCATGTATTTGTTTTAAGTTTGTGTAGGTTATATGCCTTCCAACCTGTACCTACATGGCGTGGTACATTACACGAGACGACGAGAGATAACATAACAATACCAATCCTACCATACTAATGATGATAACTTAAATATACTAAAAAAATATTTTTAAAACCAAATATTAATTTACATTACCTACAGTACATACAAAATTCATGTCAAATATTAGAGGGTGAAAGTGGCATATCTTAATTAATATATATGTAAAAAAAAATCCATTCGTCAACCTGTACGCTCTATCTAACTGGCAATGTATATTCACCTTACCAATCAATGGAAATTTTATGGCATTTTTATATGTTGCGAACATGATATATGTCTTTCAACTTTGTATCCAAAATGTTTTAAATCTTTTACCCCATTGACAGTCCACGCATGATCATTAGGTTTCATTGGCAGAAAAAAAAAAACACACATTTCCAACCTCACACCCGCATAGTCAGTCCGCGAAATTGTATGTACGTACGTCGGATTTTCTCGTATACAAACCATTTGCTACCTTGGCTTTATTGTTGAATTCTGTGGCCTCGCTGGTCCCAGATTATGTAGCTCGAGTTTATTCTTGTAATTGAAAATCTTTGTCGTAATAAGGTTTAAAATGTTATTCGCCGAATTAACAATTATTTACACGTTTACACAACACGACATTAACAACAATTCAACCCTGCTTCTAACCGATGCCCATGGCTCATCATTAATTAACAACAAACTTATTAAGAGTATTACACACAATATTTGAAGCTCAGGTGAGTTTGAACGATATATATAAATAAAAAATATTCGAAATAAATACAAGCATTGTTAAGAAATGTGTTTAACAACTGCAAAAGAGTGGAGCGCGAAAGTGTGCTTACAAAACATGTAGTTTTGGTATCCGTGTCAAGTTCCAGGAAACCATTTTTTTTGTTTGAGCAGGGGCGCGCCCAGCTCTCTCCGATTTACAGCATGTGATTGGCTGAAAAGGGCCGAGCCCCTGAAGTCTTCCCTCCCTCCCGTAGCACCCCTAGTCATATGTTACGGCCATCTCTATCTACTAGCTCTACCCACTTCGGGGCGAAGAATCTGTCGCCCCGCCATTCGAAATTTACAAAAACATTACTCTCGTGACAAGAGTCTCGCCCATCTCAAAAACATTGGCTGCGAAATAACCTCCGTATTCGTACGCAGTATTATTTACTGAGTAGCAGATAAGTAGAGGTATACGTTCTGAGTTTTATTAGGAGGGCTGCGCCCCGCAGCCCTACCTCAGCAGCTGCCACTGTCAACGGCGCATGTATGTGTCATTTAACATTAAACATTTTTCTGAGTTTTGGACTGCTGTATTTATGGCTGTCTGATTTTATAGAATTTCAACTTTTGGTCGTTGATACTTTTATGGAGCTTTTGGTTGATAGTATATATATATATATATATATATATATATATATATATATATATATATATATATATATATATATATATATATATATATATATATATATATATATATATATATATATTTGCCTGTCTACGCTTGTTCCCAAGGCCACGGCACAACCTAGGACATGGAATTGACGTCATATTCTTATAACCTTGCCCAAAAAAAGATCGAAAACCGATTTCTTGCAAGTCGATTTTTTTTGTCCGATTTTCTATGCGCATCAATACTCTGTACCTCTATGCAGATCGTTTCAAGAAATCAATTAATTAGATCCAGATCAGCATGCCTAAATCGAACCCAGTTCGCCTTGGTGCGAGGCGAGTATTCTGAATACTACTTCCAGTTGAAAGTGGCCGAATTAAATGTTCTTTCCTACGTAGAATAATACTCAACCCAGTCTGGAGATTGACACTTTCAGTGAGTCGTAACATTCCGGTGCAGATAACCGTATGAAAACTGTTGGAGAAATATTAGTTCTTTGACCGTGTCTTAAAATGATTCGAATGTCGCACTGCTAAGGAAAAGTCATACAACTCTGTCAGTGGCGTAACTACGGGGGGCAAACCAGTAAACCCCCCAACCCCCCCCCCCCTTCCCCATCAGACGACATAAGATATTTGGGCGGCTCTCAACAGCGAGGTCTTGAGAACCGATGAGAGTGATTGAAGCGAACATGGAGCGGCGCCGGAATGATGGGGAGGGGTAAACGGGGGATCCCCGAGGAAACCCGCCGACCAACGTCTCGATTCCCGCTTGCGAAAGTCCGGTGACCCGGCCGGGGATTGAACCCGGTTCGTCTTGGTGGGAGGCGAGCGCGCTAATCGCTCAGCCACCGAGGCCCCACCCAAGATTACAGATTCAGCAGGCCTATACAACGTGGAATTCGCCTATCGCTCAACGGGCGATACTTATTCAATCAGAAAATGCTCTGAAATATATTTTTGGAGGTAAAGTTTTAAACATTTTTTAGGAGAGGACCCCCGAATACGGACTCCCTTCTCCTTTTACACCCCGGTAGTATGTAACATCCCAAAGCCCCTACCTAATTACCCCACTAAACTCAGTTATGCAATATTAAGTCGGTAACATTCAAAGTGTCTAAAGACCCGTGATGATATAGCGTGTCTTAAATGCACACAATAAATTCCCAAACAAAGAAAAAATATCTGGAAATGTAAGTGTTTAAATTTACTGTCACAATTAAACCAATAATATTCTGTACTGCGACTATGCAAGTTACAAGAAGCGTCTATGGATTTTGGTAACTTGTCCGTGGGTACATTTACACACACACACACACACGCTCAACTACTATTGTAGTAACCCTGATAATAGAAACAATAACGACATCGAACTTCTATTCTGGGTAGCATGTTTTCCTTTGTACAGAATCTTTCAGTATGTGTGTGCAAAAATTAAACTGCTGATAGAGGCTGCATCATGGAAGGTTTCGAGATCGTAAACATGTGGTCCAGGAGGCCAACGAAATGAGATATAGGCTGTTCACGGGAAAATTAGCAATTTTGTAAGACGTTAATTGTATGAACGTTGGGTATTCTTCCGCCTAATGTAAAATTAAAATTGTCATGGGCCTGCCCACTTTATTCATACGTCAGTCAAGTGAAACTGTGAAATTATTAGAAAAGTAAATGTTATAAAAATCTGCTCATTTTTACTCTTCGATGAATTAAAAAAAAAACATGAAACGAAAGAAATAATTTAAGTTATCATTAATAGTTACCTTATAATTTTTATTCGGCGTTCAGATATGGAACTACTTTCCGCTCCATCGTTACCAACTTTACTGAGCTCATGTCGCACAGTGCGCCGGTTAAAATATGTGCAGCTAGAAGTGACTTTTTTTTCCCTAAGGTTGATTTCAAAAGTGCCCACTTTATCGCCAGCGGCCTTTAATTGCGAATAGTGTACACACGCAACGTCAACAATCCACGAAACCAACACGGGCACCTGTATTCGTGTTCAGACATGTTTGCGCCCGTATCTCCTTTCGCTCACCTCAAGTTCCTGATCTCGAAACTTTCCCTGGTCCGGGACCTCTTTCCAGTTTCATTTTGTTGCACGCTTTTACTGAAACATCGTGTATTTCCAGTAGTGTCAGAAACGTGCGAATCATCACGTATAAAAGACGTTATTAACATATTAGCATTTAAAACCGATCATTAATGACGTAGGAGAGTAGTCGTTTGGTTCGCATGGAATGGGAACGCAGACCTGGAACTTACAGCTCCGTAGTCAATTTGCAAAGCGTCCTTTGTCCACAAATACGACAATTTTCAATGGTGGTCCTATTGGTTCCTTTGCTATGGAATGACAAATCTTTTTACAGCACGAACACAGCGTGAAGGCCTTTTAAACGCAGGTTTAATATTCATTCCCATGTCTATAAAGTGCACCTGTCCACAAACATTAAATACAATTTATTTTATATTAAGGGGAAAGCATGGTTTCAGAAGGGTTTAAGTTCTACCGGCAATCTTCATGACCTACAGTAAAATCCGTGGTAAAGTTCTTACAGAAGAGTTAAGAAACACACCCCACAGACATTCTCGGATGTTCCCCCTTCAATCAATGTACACGGAGAAGGGACTCTTTGGAAATGGACTGCTCAGTTGTCGGACTCTTGCTTCCTCGAGCGGGCCCACGGACCAAATATGAGGTAGACCGAATTCGCTGGCTGCGCACAACCAAACTCCGTGCCACAGCAATGAACTGCTTTTTCTGCCAATACAACTAGCAAAAATGGTGTCGATTGGATTTGTAGTTAGAACACTGTTTGGCAAACAAATGCTTTGAGATGTTTGTATACTTTCTCTAACCAATTTGTCATACGGCTTGATAACATTTAAATCGGTAGAAGTATTTTATTAGTATACTAGTGCTTGTCATTTAAAAATTAAGATATCAATAGGGATAGGAAAATTTTGTGAGTTCAATGACCTGCTGGCTAGACTCCACAGTCCTGTGTACACTCGAGACTCACATGTTTGTTCATTGGCTGCTGACCCACACAGTAGCCAGTGTTTCTACACACCTAGCAGTATGCCACTCGCTACTTGTTTTCCTTACTAGTCTGCTATTGGCTCAGAGTCCAGTGCATGTCTAATAAACTGTGATCCAATGGAAAAGGTGACTTCAGTGTACACGTGTTTGACATCTATCTTGTCCTGAAATGAATTTGCGGTGTTTTCCTATCCCTAGATAAACTATCTACCAAAAAGTAGTTGGGCACCTGTCCACAATGTTTGCTCGATAGTTGTCACCCCGTTATAATCTCGTAGGGCCACCTCTTGCGGCTATAACAGCAGCCACCCTGTCTGGCATGCTCTCTACGAGTGTTTGCAGGACATCCACGGGGATTCGTAGCCATTCCTCTTACAACCATTCCATGAGTTGAGCAATGGATTTTGGCTGCGCCTGACGAGCCCTCACCCGGCGATCCAATTCGTCCCAAAGATGTTCTATAGGGCTGAGGTCGGGGCTCTGGGCGGGCCAGTCCAATCGGCGAACATTGTTGTCGGCGTACCACTGCATAGTAGCTCTTCAAACATGGCACCTGGTATTGTCATCCTGGAAGCAACACGGGTCCATTCCGTAAAAACGCCACAATGTTGAGAGCATTTCAACATCCAGAATGTTACAATAGGCCTCTGTGTTTATGCTACCACGGTCCTACGCCGAAGGCCGTGAAACACAAGTCAACTGAAGTACTGAATTACCTACCTTCACGGGTAGCCAATTACTTTTTGGTAGATAGTGTATAAACAAACACGTTCGTCACTGATGACCACATGACTTTGACAGTTGTGTTCCTTTTGGGGTAGGTCAATGCAATGTTGGGTGCATGCGCAGAAGACGAACAAGCGGTCTACCTCATCCTTAGTCTGTGAGCGGGCCGCTGTGCCCTGGTGCGAAGGAACATGGGATTCCATCCGCAGCACGGAAGCTGCGGGAGAAGAGGCTACTCTGGACCGGACGTCGAGGCAGACGCCAACCCCTCCACGAGGAGGAAAGCGGGGTGCCACAGAATCCCGGGAATACGAGCCACCCCCGATCGATATCCGAGGGAGAGAGAGACAGAGAGAGAGAGGGGGTTGAAATATTCAACGGGCCGATTGGCCGCGTCTTGAAGGGCCCCCGCAGCGGCGGCCAGATCGGACAATCCGGAGAAGATCTCGATACACGACCAGAACTGGTAATTCTCTTAGTGCTTCCCAGATACGTAGATCTAGCGGCGTGTATGTTAAGGATGTCCAGGGTATTTTGTAATTCTGTGGTATTACATCAAACGGTAATCTGACGAAAGCATAAAAAAAAAAAATGAAAGTAATTTTCCAAAATTTAATTTTGTAAGTTATGGGAATTTATTTATATGTTTTGGAATACAAATGTCAAAACTTTTCACGGTCAGCATTTTTGGTTACAGTTCTAGTTAAGTCTTGTTGTCATTACAACAAGATAAAGAAATTTTATGGAAATTCTTCAAGGGGTTCGTCCATAAATTTGTTTTAAGTTTTACAATAAAATTTAACTTTAAAATGGCTGGAAACTGGACCCTAATTGCAGACGAACATAATATCAGACTTCCAAGAAATTTCTTTGTGATGTTCCTATGACTTCAAGAAACATTTTCGCTGAAATTAATCATTGTTCTCGTATAACATTTCGAGATTGGTTTTGCACAAAAGTTAAGGTTAAAACCGTTGTAATTATATTTGAAAAGTAGGTGAGATTTGTTTTTGAACTGATTAAGAATTTTCATAAAAGCTTTGTTGATGTTATTTTACAAAACCGTAATACATCTGATAAAAACAGAAAACACGTTTTACTCTCTCACTCTGAAATTTTACCGTTTTACTCCAACGTGGAACAACGAATCCAATCAGCGTTTGTATCAAAACGGTCTTTGACGCGAGGTGCGAGGCATATCCATTCTCCGGTCGGCAGTGCAAGGTTTTTTGGAACGGGCCTTCTGTGTGATTGGTTACTGTGCATTGCGAAAATTTTCCCCACTGGATGGCCTGCCGGTAGGCTTGTAGGTTACCAGAAGCTGACTGACATTATACATTATGTTTTCACTTCAGATGTAACTTGTAAACAATGTCTACCTAAGGTCTCAGACTTCCAGAAAACAGATAACAAATGCGGATTTTTCTGCAACTTGACTTACAAACTCTTAAGTCTGTTACGGAATTGTCTATAAGCATGGTATTCCACTTGTAACCACGAGTTCTGCACTGGTAGCTAGAAATATGCTCGTGTTGCAGAAAATACTCAAGCGCACAATCGTACTTCCAACTTGCAGGACTTGTATAGGCCGATCGCACCTAACTTCCAACTTTTATGAAACCCTGCTTAAGTTCTACTTTCAGGCTATCCCTCCGCCTCGAGCAAAAAAAATCTCAGGTCTATACAAAATCACAGCAAAGGGAGAACGCACTGCGTTCATGCGCGCTCAGTTGATTAATATTTCGCTCGAGCACTATTTCATACTAACGGCTGTTCACGATAAAGTGAGCACTTTTGAAATCAACCTTGGAGAAATGTCACAGCCCCTGCATGCATATATTTTAACGGGCGCACTGAGTGACATGCGCCCGATAATGTTGGACACGATGGATGAAAAGTAGTTCCATATGTTAACGTCAAATTAAAAGTGTTAGATAACCATTTGTAATAATTTAAATTATTCCTTACACTATCTGTTTTTTTGTACAACGCCACAGTGTGTAAAAATTTCCAGATTTATAATGTTTAATTTTCGAATAATTTCATAGTTTCACTTGCCCGGCGCATGAATAAAATGATGAAGCTCACGGCAATGTTAATTTTACATACGGTGGAAGAATACACAACGTGCATACAAGTAGATATTAAGCAGAGGTTCAAAAGTGCTCATTTTACAGTGAACTGCCTATAGGCGTAATCATACAGGTGTTTTCTATCTGTTTCCATGCTGCTAGCTAGTGACAATCAGAAAACAATTTGAAACCCACGCTCCATTCTTTCCTCATTCAATAGCAAATTTCGTAAATAAGATATCAGTGTTATTTGATTTTTTTTTTTTAAACTCTTCTTCGGCGTTTCTTCTTTATACTGGTCGTTTCTATAAAAAGCGTGTAGAAATGAAACTGCGTTAAGGCACGTGGGTAAACATGTGGGAGACCCACGATGATGTGTGAATGATTCACCTATCGCCAACAAGGTGAGTGTCGTCCCTACATTGGCACAGTACCGACTGTTCGCGATAAAGTGAGCACTTTGGAAACCAACCTTAGAAAAATAGTCACTGCTCCCACCTGCACATATTTTAACAGGCGCGCTTAGTAACATGCGTCCAGTAAAGTTGGTAACAATCGAGGGAAAGCAGTTCCGTATATTAACGTTGAATGAAAAGAGTTCGGTAACCATTCGTGATAACTTAAATGGTTAATTTCGTTCTCTTTTCATTAGTGCATCGAGGTGTAAAAATAAGCACATTTGTAAAATGTTTACTTTTCTAAAAAATTCCACAGTCTCACTTGACTTACTCGTGAGTTAAAGTGATGAGACACATGCCAATGTTAATTTTACGCAAGGAGGAAGAATACACAACGTGCGAACGTGTCTATCTCAAGCAGGGCTTTCAAAGGTGCTCAGTTTACCGTGAACAGCCTATAGGTGGTGCGTGTTGTCAAAGGCAGACGCAACGCGCACGGGATATTAGAATGGTTGCGGGCAGAATGCCGTGAGCCGTGGTTGCGCCGAGGTCGGTGGCTGTCACATTGGGCAACCCTTGCGAGGTACAAACTGATAGGTTTGACTGGCCCCAGTCTGTCAGTGGAATGATCGAGTACCATTGTTAGCTGTCGATAGTGTACACGCGCAATATCAGTAGCACACGGAACCGATCCGCACACCTGTGCGAGATAGACGTCAAACACACACATATAGTGAAGTCACCTTCGCAATTGGATCACAGTTTATTAGACCCGCCCTGCACGCCTCTGAGCCAATAGCAGACTTGCAAGAAAAAACGCCTTGCTAATCCCGTAACCGCCACGTGTGGGACACAGTCAAATAACGCACAGCTGAGGCTCCAGCATGCAGAGGACTGAGGAGTCTAGCCTACAGGTCATTGAACTCGCGAACTTTTCCCATCGCTACGTATGCAGTGTGTTGGCCCTCTGGTGTGATTTTCTAACGTTTGTTTATATGATGTGGATTAATATCATGGCATGTGGAACTTCAGCAAGGCTTCAGAAAAGTTCGAATTCACCATAAATTGAGTATAGACATATGTTTCCATCCATCTCTCCTTTCTCTCGCTTCGTGGATCGCACGTTCCCGATCTCTAGACGTAGCGTGGTGTGGTGCGGAGTGGCTCATATTCCCAGTTTAAATTTTTGCACGTTTTTACTGAAACATCCATGTATGATAATAAATTGTTCCAGGTTCTCAATAAATACTCAAAAGATTTCGCTCTGAATTTCCGTGAACTTTCCTATTTTTAACAAAAATCCCCCCCCCCCCCCACAATTTCAACTTTTTCGTTTCTTTGAAGTTTCTCTGCAAAAAATATATAAAATAAAAAATGCTCAAAGTTAAAGTAAAATGTGAACGCGTACTAAAATAAACCAGAGCAAACTATACATTCCATAACTATATTTTTATCAGCACAGCAGTATAAAGACTTCTGAGACCATGCTATTTTACAAACTTCGAATGGGAGTTTCACAAAGAATTTGCGTATTAAAATAAAAAGAAAGGTTCGTGTTATTTTTCATAATGCAACATAACACGCATTATGTACAGTATTGACGTATTTAAGTTCTAATTATAAAAAAAAAATTCTCTCTAAACTGACAGGCCGCCGCACATCAAACGGCAAATGTTTCTGATGGCAAATTGTCCCGAAACAAAATGTCGTATTAGGTGTAGACGAGTGTAGCATTCTATTAGTCAGCTACGCAGAAGGGGAGTAACGATTCGTCTGCTGGATATAGGGCTGTGGAGGAGCTCCGGAAATGTACGGTTTAAAAAAGAATTTAAAAAAAAAATGAATTCTTATAATATTTTTTATAATATTTATAAATTTTTAGGAAATTGTTCGTATATTTGATGAATTTTTGGGTTCAAGGTCAAAGGTCACCAGGTTAGGGCCAAATGTGATGGTCACCTAGATCCAAGATAGGGGTAGCAGTCAGTAATGCAATATACTTGCTGATTTTTAGGAATTTATTCAATTTTTACAATTTTTATCCTCGAGTTTTTGTTTTCAAGGTTACTAAAGGTCACGGTTATAGGATCAAGGTCATAGGTCGTCACATAAACCCAACATGGCGGTTGGGGGACGTCACAACATGGTGGCTGATCGGTTACAAACCCTCGTCCGCTATAAGCCCGAACATTTAAATTTTAAAATTTTTTTATAAATATTTGGTGATATATATTTTTGGAATTTTTTGGGATTTTTGGGAATTTCTGGGATTATTTGTGGGAATTTTTGGGTTCAATGTCAAAGGTATATTACACATGAGTTTAACATATCTAATTTTTGTATAGCTTGAAGAAAATAATAAACATAACCGATTTAGTATTTTGTTGTATTAAAATATATCATAACTGAAAAAAAAAGTGACTTGGAAATAACAATGAATACGGGATATCGCATTTTTACCGTTTCTACCTTCAGTGAATATTTTTAATCTCTGATTTCATTCCATTTTCGTTATGTGTCGACGAACGCATTAATATGTATAATCGATTATTGCTGATTTTAATCTGTAACGGTGACATGTTACGAATTTATTTTAATTTATCCCACTCTCTTTGAAATACCATGGCGAATATTTTTTAGACTTGTGGAGATACGTAATAACTGCATATATATATAATATACATATAATTATAATATACATATATATAGTTGGGGTGTTCGGTGTATATGTACATCAAAGAGGAGCTTAGAACAGAAAATTAAAATCACCTATTTTGAATATTTACGTATGATACATTCATGCATGCCCGTTATATATCACTGTTGGAATAGTACCTGTTTTCACGCGAGAAGCTACTTGGTTGAGAAAGAAACGCAGTAACGATTTGAATTTTTGCTTATTTAAAGTAATAAAACAATATAGGCTATTCACGGTAAAATGAGCACTTTTTAAGGCCCTTCCGAATTTTTACTTTCAAATAATTTGTACCTTCCCGCCACTTCTTAATGTAAACATTGCAATATGACTAATGAACATAGTGTATACATTTCATCACTCTCATAAGTTAACGTCTGAGACTGCAAATAAATATATTTAATAGGGGTTAATTCCTTTTGGAAGTTCCTTAAAAAAGTGCTCACTTTACCGTGAACAGCCTATAATCGTTTTATTAAACAACTTTTGCGAATACAGTTCTGCCGTTTTGTGTATTCCTGTCTTCCGTCGTGTGTACTGGCCTCCGTCATTCATAGAATTGCTTTAACTTTCAGGGAGAAATGTATAACAGATAATCGGAGCTTTCTTTAACAATTTGTGAAAAGAAATATTAACCTCTAAATTGAGATAGAAGGACTATATCGTGTCCTATCAGAAAACAATAAGTAATGTGCTAGGATACCAATCGTGGTCCTCTAAGTCCTTCGACGCGAACGTTAGAGCATTAGAGTATTGTATGATTTTATGGAAAAAGTTACCTTTTGCAGGTAGCGTAAACGGATACTTCTCAAAAAATATATATTTCAATAACAAATTTTAAATATAAATTCCTTTACAGAATGTGTGTGCACTATTGAGTATTAGTTATTCGTAATATGTACTTTTAATTTGCCGATTTGAATTTCCTGAAGATATGTAAAATTTCCAGATAATTGAAAATAAGTCAATAGAGAAGAGCAGACTTTCTATCGATTGAAAGCAACAAAGCTTATTTGGGAATTTATAACAAGAAATATCTGAGTGTCTGTCGTGATTGTCAACTGTTGCATTTACACAATCAAAATGGTATCGTTTGCTGAAAAGGATTACTCTATCCTCTGAAGTAATTTCGCTCACGTGTTACGAGTTAAGGATGTTACCTGGTTGAGAATTTGGTGTAGGGGGAGTCATGTTGAACAAATTAGTTTTTTTTTTAGCAGAAAAATACATGCTTCTTGGCTATCGAGGTTTTTTTTTTTATGTGTAGCCAGTTTCCTGGAAAATTCAGAAAACTTAATAATTAAATAAAACATTAATGAAAAACAAATTGTTATGTTTGCGTCGAAAGAGAGCTTGAAAGTATTATTTCTCACACTTAGAGGTTTTTTTGTTTCAAATTTAAGAAATGTGTGAGGTCTGGCTGTGCCTTCATTCTCGAAACATTAAATCAGGAACAGAATTTGAACTACTCAGTATATTTTAATGACGTTTATTTTAACACGTACACACTTTCTCTCCCTTTCTCATTATATACATATATATATATATATATAATGAGAAAGATGATTAAATAAAATATTTATTTAATTATTACGTTTTCTGAATTTTCCAGGGAACGGGCTATACATTAATGTTAAAAAAGGCCTCAATAGCCAAGAAGCATGTATTTTTCTGCTTAAAAAAAAAGACTTCGTTTAACATGAATCCCCTACACCAAGTACTTAACCAGGTAACATCCTTAACTCGTAACACGTGAGCGAAATTACTTCAGAAGATAGAGTAATCCTTTTCAGCAAACGATACCATTTTGATTGTGTAAATGCAACAGATGACAATCACGACAGACACTCGGATATTTTTGGTTATAATATTTATAAATAATTTAATATTTATAATATATATACATATCTGTTGAAGTATTAATGTTTGTATGTATGGTACGCTCGTCCCTTATACATTTCTACACCGTTTGGCGGATGTGATCGAAATTTGGCAGGGATTCCCTTCAGTATCCAACTTAAATATTTTGTAGACCAAAAATCAGTTCTGGCTCCCATTGGATACAAAAAAAAATGAATTCTCGACTGTTTATTTCTCGTTGTCCTTTTACACCCGGACAACGCCTGGTAGTTCTGCTAGTTGACTATAAACTTCAATTAACAAAACCTACACGTACAGAAATAGCATACTTTTCGAATAAAATTTTGTTGAATAATATGCTAACGAGTAGAAACCACAAAATCGGTAGATACACAAAAATTATTGCTCAGAATTTTAAAGATTTGCTTTGTGGAACTTAATAACAATAAGATTAAAAAATGAGACCACCTTTTTTTTTTTTTTTCTCACATAATTGTTGATAATATTCTTTTGTTGATTTCTATATAGAATTTTTTATTTTATACTGATTTTGTGGTTATGTAATTAATTTGCGATAAGAGTCCGCAATTCTTGAGTAGAAAACTCATTAACTGTATCTACTATTGCTGTGTATATGAAGTAGATAGAATTCTGATTTCTGATTTTACGTTTAGGAACCTCGTGCACTGAGAGTCTTTTCAAATCCTTAGCTCATGACGTTATGCGAGTAAACCCGACGTTATATCAGCAACGCATTTAATAGCTGAATGCTCGCAGAATTTTCGTGTTACATTTGTTTTTATCGAGGCTTTCAGATGTAAACATAAGCAATTAGGGTAACTTTTATTCACTCTTAACTGAGCAATGTTTTGAAAGTCTTCTCTTGCCAATGAATTATTCTTCCATGAAACATTGGCTAAACATTACGTTTGTCACTAACTTAATTATAAGCATTCATAAACGTGCAACAGACACTGTTGAATACATGTAATATATAATTAGTTTTTCATATTATTAACCATGTAAAATATCAATAATTTTTCAAACACATAGTGTAAATATAATATGTATTATATTAAGCGTAATATTTAAAATAAATAATTTACTATAATAACATAAAGAAAATGTAATATAAAACATTTAATAAATGTAATTTAACGCAAATGTGTACGATGATATGGTAACATTTTTAGTTAACACTTATCCAAAAATAGGGGCTAAATTTCCAAAGTATCATTTTTAGTTCTGTAAAAATAATAGCCCTTTTTGGATTAATAAATTCTCTATTAATCCTATACACTAAAATATTTCCGTAACAGGGTGGCTATAAACTTCAGGGAAATCCCAGTTTAGAAATGTAAATAACATAATGATATTTGTCAAGAAGGTACTTTGAAGGGAGAGGGTAAGGGGGGGGGGAGGGGTTAAAACAAAATACTATAAAAGTATTCGTAGTGTTTTGGTCACTGCCGGGGATGGTAGATAAGGACAGCATTACATACGCTTTAATTTTTTCAAAATGCTATTCTAACAGAACTTAAAATCTATAGCCAACATGAGTGAACCACTGTCTTTTGTTTAGTCATCTTCAAAGTCTGAATTACTTACCGAGTTAATTCGCAGTTTGTGCAGCGTGCTCAGCAAATATTTGCCAATCGTTGAGCTCATCATTGCCATAGTCATTTTTAGCTCTAGCAAATCCTGTAACCGTAAACATTTAGTGAAATGGGTGTTTGCCGTTTTTATTGCGCCATTTCTTATCCTGAATATGCTTAAGACAAAAATGAACTAATACGAATGTCAGCCAAATTTTAACATCACACTCCGGATGAAGATGCAACGTGCAATGACCAACTACAGAATACCTGTTTGTGTAAGTTGTTGCTAGTTGCAAAAAAAAAAAAAAACTTTCTAAAATATTGCTAAGGAAAATTACAAAGAATATTCTTGAACTCCAGATATTTCTCTCGGAATCGCACGTCATTAACTTAAGCTGTTCACGGTAAAGTGAGCACTTTTTTAAGGCCCTCCCAACAGTCGTTAACCAATAATAAATATATTTTATTGCAGCCTCAGGAATTAAATTTTGAGGGTGGGGGAAATGTGTACACTGCGTTTATTGGTCACATCACAATGTTTATATCAAAAAGCATCAGGAAGACGGAAATTGGATAAAAGGGAAAATTTTAAAGGGCCTTAAAAAGTGCTTAATTTACCGTGAACAGTCTACACGCATATTTTCTCCACACTTATTCAATTACTGTGTTTTAGAAAAGGGAAAAATTGTTCTGTAGGACTGGTTTTAAAAACAAAAAAGTTTTCACGCATTTCCGTAGAGAATTCTGTCTGATGCAAGGAACTTGATTTCCTAGTCCACTACCGAGGATCTATTGGTAGTGTTGCCGCTATTTGCGTCAAAATACAGGACGCTGCAGGCTGAGATCATTTTCCGGAGTTGTCTTTTGAAAGTGCGCAACTAAATATGAAGAAGGTACCACGTTGGTGTGGTGGAGACACCAAGGTGACGCGGGGGCCGGTGAGGGGGGGGGGGGGGAGCTAGTTACAGACTGCAGGCAGGCAAGAAATTAACAGCTTTGCAAATAGTTGGTGAAGAAACAGAACTCCCGAAGGAAGTTACCTCCCCGCCCCCCCTCCACCAGGCCTGACGGTGCTGAGGGATTCGCACACTTCATCTGCTCGTGACGGCGATCATTACTCATTGCTACCCACACAGCGAGCATAAGGTAACACATCCCTGGAGAGATTAGTGACAAGCTCGCCAACGTCTTGGTGTATGACGTTTAGGAGAGTAACAAATGAAAACCTTATAATTTTCAATTACTTTTTTTTTCTCAGTTATTTAGGACGTTAGCCAAGTAGTATAGAAAGACCAACCTGGGTTGCACTTAAAAGTTGCATTTATTTGAGCTGATTAAAAAAGTTTTTATATCTTCATTTCTTAAACATATTTGCCCATAACCGAAAATGCTTTAACACTTTGTAGACTACGCTCAAGTGTGGCTCGAGCAAGGCTAATTAAAGAATTTCTTTATTGTTTAGAACAAAACTCGCATGGATGTGCAGTCTTTGTTCGGTTAGTGTTTAACACGATCTCACAAGAACACTACAGCGCAGTAACAATGATATTTCTAGAGATAGAATTTATTTTCTTATAGCCACTCAAAAGGACATGATTGCAAATCCTTTTCTACGATAAAGGACATATGACTGGGTTAATATAAGCTCGGACCGGCCAATAATGAACGCTGTAAAGTGCAGGGTTGTGTCCGGTGTGGTATGGACCAATAGGACGATGGTGAGTTCTAATACAGACACCAACAGAACCGGTGTTCTTGCAGTAGTGGATATAGGTGACACTTCTAATTTGTCTTAAGTGCCAGTAAATGTGCGCAGACCTCAATGTGTTAAAATACAATTCTTTTATTATTATTTTGTTACATTGGGAAGTGTTTTAGAGAATAATTTTTTAATTCTAAAACCTTACTAATAATGTAATAATTAAATTAGCAGTCCCGGAGATGGGTTAATTTCAGTTTAAAACATTTTTAGGCACGACTTGGAGTTGTAATAACGCGTTTATGTATTTAACCCACGACTAGCAGTCAATCGAATAGTGATTCAGATTTCTTCAGTAACCATTAATAGGCAAATGTATAAATTAAACAGGGTTATCAGATGTCCTCTGTTAATCGCTTCCGTCCGTATCTTACCCATGGAGGTAATAGATGATGGAGTGGCGACAGCCTATCTTCGCCACGTTTATCAAGCGAAGCCGATGCCTTGTCTGACTTCTTTCAACTGCGCATGCGCAGACCGATTGTTTACGTCAGCCGCCATATTGTGAGTGGCAGAAGTTACACAGTAAGCAATGTAAAACATGCACCTTTTTGCCACTACTAGCCCTCTCCTTGTCTTTCATTGTCGGCTTCACTTTCGTGTCTCGGCTTTCACTCCGTAGACTGATGCCTCCATGGTCGTGCCCCTCCACCCCCCCCCCCAAGGATGACGTCACCGGTACTCGGCGACGTCATAACGCTGACGGTACTGGAGGCCACTCCCGTCTCTGGAAGAACGAATGACTTGGGAGATATTGCGCGAATTATCTGGTCGTCGCCTCCATCGGCGCGACCCGCTATTGCGAAGAAGCTTTTGGGCGACGCCTCCGCAGCTGTGTAATCCACTGTGCGCCTTGGGGCCGGGGAGTCTCGAACGGCCGTTTTGCGCCAGATGTGCGCGAACATTGGGACGGCGGGCGACTTCGCATTGGCCAGCGAGCTGTTATCAAGTTGACTTACGGTCATACTCATGCAATCATTCAATCATAAGAGATGATTTCGTATAGCAAAGCTGTGAATGAAAGAGTTTATTGACACGATGATCATGCAATAACGTATCACTAGGGACACCCGAATTTCGCGAAAAGATTTCTCGACTAGTTGTATTTCAAAACACATTCGCTGAGGTTCACTTTCGTGATTGGATGATGTACTTGTTACGCATCTTAGGTAACTGCCCGCGAGTGACAGGCTTCCATTCATAGAGTAACTTAATTCTCACTGGCCGGCCAAGAAAGAAAACGCCTTTATCACTAAGAAAGGCAACCAATAGGTAAAGAAAAACTGCTACAGTGTCAGTACAGTATTGATATCTATCTTGGGCGGAGATCTTTTCGCGAAATTCGGGTGTCCCTGGGTATTGCGTTACTTATTAATTACTCCGGGGAGCTTATAAGGAAAATGTTATTTTAATTTAACCTGTTATGAATGTTTACCAGATACCATCACAATGGCAAACTAACTGGAATGTCCCCGTCGTAGTCATGGTTCCCGAAGCTGTTTCTGGTGGAGCGGTTATCGACGATCGGACATACCCATCCCTGTGCTCTTCTCTCGACGATGGCCTGATGAGGCGACGATGGCCTATATCGGCGCGTTGTTTGCCATACGCATACCCGATTTCTGGCCGGTGGGGGGGGGGGGGGTTTCTGCGCATGACTTTTTCGCAACGGGTTGTTGCGATTCCGCTTGTGTCCTCGTTTAATGTTTAAAGGTGTGATCAGGCAGGCCGTCTGCCTAAGGCCGGATCACATCATAACAGAGTTCAGTGTGCGACCATCGCGAGAGCACAGACTGAAATTTGATGAATGAGTAGCGGACAATCGGAATGACTTTTATATATGGCGGTGGACATTTAGGTTTGCATGTGCGAATATTAAGCCTAATGTAGTTAATGTAAATACAGTGTAACGAACTCTGTATTTTAGATATGCATAAAAATTGAACTCACTGATATTAATAATAAACGTTGGTAAAAGCTGTTCACGGGAAATTGAGCGCTTTTGAAAGCCCCGCTTAAGATCTAATTGTATGATAAACGTGTGTTCTTCCACCATATGTGAAACTAACATTTCCATGGGCCTAAACATTTTATTCACGCGTCAGTCAAGTGAAACTGTGAAATTATTTGATAAGGAAATATGTTACACATTTGATAGTTTTACAGCCATAATGATTACAAAGAAAGAAAGAAAAATAAATAAATTAATTATTCACAAATTTTAACCAAGCACGTATAATTCAACGATAGTGATATGGAACTACTTTTCATTTCTTGTTACCAACTTTACTGTGCACATGACAGTTAGTATACCTGTTAAAATCTATGTGGTGATGTCACTGACATTTTTCAAAGGTTTATTTCAAAAGTCAAATAACTGTGAATGGCCTGTAGTAGTAGTGGTAGTAGTAGTAACAGCAACAGCATCGGCGTGTGTTGAAGCTGTTGCACGGCAACTTGTGATTTGCTCAGTGCTGTACCTAAACGTAGTAGCGCGGTTGACGCCAGCTCAGGTGTGTAATGGGTGCCTGGCCGCTCTCTCGTGAGTGGCCGCAGTACTTTCACACTGCTGGTTACTGGTTCCTGCTGCGTGCGCCGAGTGTGTACAGCACTGGGCAAGCACCATCTTACCTTGCAACACTTCACAACACGCTACTGATTAGTAGTAGTAGTAGTAGTAGTATTAAAACCTGTTCACGATAAAGTGAGCACTTTAGAAATGAACCTTAGAAAAATGTCACTGCCCCTGCCCGTGTATATTTTAACGGGCGCACTGAGTGACATTCGACCAGTAAATTTGGTAACGATGGCTGGAAAAATAGTTCCATGTTTTAATATCGAATAAAAAGTGTTAGGTAACAATTTGCGATAACTTAAAATTATTTATTTCGTTTTCCGTATTTTCTTTTAATGCATCGTAGTGTAAAAATAAGCAGATTTGTAAAGTATTTACTCTCTTGATAATTTCCATTTTATTTGGCCGACGGATTATTTGAGTGATGAGGCCCATGGCAATGTTCACTTTCATAAGGTGGAAGAATGCACAACGTACACATAAGTAGATCTTAGCAGGGCTTACAAAAGTCATTTTAACACGAACAGCCTATAATAGTAGTGGTCTAGTAATATTTCACAAAAAAAAAATAACAGTGTGTATTTTTATGTCATTGTGAATAAAAATAACCAATTACAAATCAGTTGTTTTATTTTCGTTGGATACGCACTAGGCAATATTTCTTACCAGTCGAAAGTTTCGTGTCGCTTTGAAATTATAATTGCAATGAATAACGACAGCTTCGAAAATCACGACGGCAGGCGTTCTTCTGAAGTCCCGTCGTGAAAACCTGAGGGGTAACTTTGTTCGATTTGCATGGAAATCCATATACAATTCAATCGCCTGGTTCGGGCGGTGGAGCGTGGCATTAATAACAGCCGCGAACCACCAACCAGCTCGTCAATTATTCCCCCCCCCCACCCCCCCCTCCCGATCCCTCAGACCACCACTCACCCCTTCAGGACAGATGGTGAGAAGCAGCGCGGGACGGGTCTCAAGCCCTGTAATTTAACATACAACCTGTTCATGGCAAAAAAAAAAAAAAAAATGGAAACAAACAATGAATTTTTAGAAAATATTGTTTTTACTCGCGTTTACCTCTTCTATTTGCGAAACTGTTTTCGGCTCTAAACCTCGAAAAACAATGGGGTTATACAAATTTTAAACACTCATTCTGCTGTAATTTTTATATTCACCCCTATTGCTCGCTTTGCATGAATTTCCCTCAGAAAAAAAAAAAAAGCAAAATATGAGTAAATTTACATAGAATATTTATTCACGTGTTATAAAGGAGATTTTAAAAATAGGCTTGGTCATAAATAATATAATTTAAAATGTTAATTTTTTACAATACAGGTGAACCGGTGTGGTTTCCACGGAGGATGAATAGTACTCTACAGCGATATAAAGTACAATTTAGAAACCAGAAATAGTGGTTATTTCATTTTTAGTAAACTCATTTCACGCAGCTTGTTGAGAATTTTTCAAATTCTGCACAGTAAAAAATTTTTGTGCATTTAAAAGAAAATGTTTGGAAACTATTAGCTGAAACATTTCAGTGAACCACAACAGAAATAGTTTTACATAATTTTATCAACTGAATGTTTAATGCGCACCGTAATAAACTTGGAAGTTGTCTCCAGACGCGTTTCCATTGTGTTGGCAAACGTGTAACAACTTCCTTCGAAAACTTTTGATGTTAAACAAATGGATACTTCTTGAAGCCGATTTTCACCAGTCTAGATGACTGACGGGTCATGAAACGACTTAAATGCGGCCGTTGTCCTCAATGAAAATGAACAAGCCTATATGTGCCCTTTCCTGCTCGACGAAACTTTTTCTTTACACTGTTCACAGGTTATTAAGTAATAATTTTAAAATCAACGTTAGCAGAAAGCCAACGTCCCTGTAGGCTATTCACAATAAAGTGAGCACTTTTTGAAGCCCTCTAATTTTTAATAATAGTTAGTAAATATATTTTATTGTTAGCCTTAGGCGTTAACTTTTAAGTCCGTTAAAATATTTACACTATGTTTATTACTTACATGGCAATATTTATTTTATTAAGCGGTGAAAGTGTTAAAAAAAAAAAAATGTTAGGAAATAGTAACTAAGGCCTCAGAAGTGCTCACTTGACCATGAACAGCCTATACCTACATATATTTTAACAGGCACGTTGATTGGCCTCCACACAATATAGTTGGTAGTGACGGTGAGAATTTAGTTCAATGTATTAATGTTGAATAAATGTGATAAGTAAACATCTGTAAATACCGAAGTGACTTAATTTTCTTTCTCTTTTCATAAGCATATAAATGTAACAGTGAACAAAATCTGTGAAATATTTACATAAATAACAATTGCACTGTTTCACACGACCGACGCATGGGCAAAATAACGAAGCACATGACAGTATTAATTTCACATATGGAGGAACGAGTGGGTGAAGATATTTGGGAGGCTCTTAACAGCGAGGTCTCGAGAGCCGTCGAGGGGAAAACGAGGCGAGTGTGGAGCAGCACCTGAATGAAGGGGCGGGGTGAAAAGGGAGATCCCCGAGAAGACCCGCAGACCAATGGCATCGTCCGGCACGAGTCCCGCATGCGGAGATCCGGGAGCTTGAAAACGGGTCGCCTTGGTGGGAGGCGAGTAGTCGAACAGCTCAGCCACCGCGGCCCACGTACGGCGGAAGAATACACAATGTGCACGCGAATAGATACTAAGCAGTATCTATTCCAGTAGTGCTCAGCTTACCTCGAACAGCCTATACAATGTTGGAACTCTCTACCGCAGCCCTGTTGATAAACCTCGCCCGCAGAAAGCTGGATCTAGGCCGCGCCTTCCACGTCAGTTTAGCTTACGAGTAAACAGGTCAGTCAGGAAATTGTGTTCCAGTGACAGTCGTAGGAGGGAAAAGAAACATTCAAAGAAGAGCTAAATTCATCACGTCAGTGGAAAATCGGTGAAGAAAGGAACGATTCTTGCGCGAGTGTCTGTATCTCGCGCTTCACTTGTTTTGACAGGCCACAAAATACAAACAGACGAACGATAGAAAAAACGTCTTTTTCGCTTCGGCAGCATTCTGTTGTTCTTGTGGTCGAGGGCGAGGAAAAGCACACACAAAGATTTTTTTAATTTGAAAGTTTAACTAAGCGCACAATTTAAAGCGCTACATAATGCAATCTTATCAAAGTAAGTTTTTAGAATAAGTATTTCTTTATAGCTGTACGTATTGTTAAATATATATTTTAGATTGAATTTTTTTTTTAAGTTGACATCGCCAGACATCTCTATACAATGCCACGAAATAATAAAACACATTAAAAAAATATATATTTTTTTAAATGAGATTATCAGTGCAGATTCTCAGACAGAACGTATCACGTACCGCACAAATAATGGTTTACGATTTATTCAAATGTAGCTTAATATCTTGTGAAATTCTCTGTACGCAATTTTCTTTGCTTGGTGTTTTTACGTGGTTTTATTGCTACAATCATCGTGGTTAAATTCTCGCGCGTTTCTCGAAGAAAACAAGGCTGTGTCTTCAGCCATCCAGACAGTAGAACCTTTCTAGTAATTCAGTTCATTGAACAGAAGTTATGACAGCAATAAAATTAACACTGTGGCTCGACTTTCTTTTCTCACTGATATACTTTTCGTCAAAATGGACATAGCAAAATGACAAAATAAAAATTCCCAATTTGGCGGTCCCAAAACGCTTTGCATAGGAAAATTGGGTTACATTTTAAGATGTTACGTACGACTGAAATATTATATGTTTATAATGAATCCGGATATGTTAAATGCGTTGATATATAGGAATGGGGATGTTCTTTAAATATACACATTGTATAATATGCTGGCGTTTTTATTGTCCATTTCATATAAGTGGTGTAAAATTTGACAGACACTGTGACCAACATACTCGGTATGTAAACAGTAAACGCGCACGTTTGCATAGCATTGTTTAAACTGATGAATCGCTGCGCGATGTATGTTGGTATGCCGGCGGTATCGATGATAGCAATGGAAGAAAATAGTTCTGAGAACTAAAGATTTTAATTAAAAACTTTAATTATAATTACAATATTTATAGGTTAAATTATGTTTCTAAAGTTATGTCTGCATGTAGGAACAGCCATGCATGTATCGGTTTTCCATCAGTTGAAGATGAAATATCCGAAGTTATAATAATTTTAATGTTATTTCCGTATGAGAAAGCTTTCCCCTGCTCCATTAAAGACATTCAGGTCTACAAACATTTACTGGCACTCAAGACAAATTAGAAGTGGGACACTTATATCCACTACTGCAAGAACACCGGTTCTGTTGGTGTCTGTGTTAGAACTCACAATCGTCCTGTTGATCCATATCACACAGGACACTGCCCTCTAATTTAAAGCGTTCATTATTGGCCGGTCATCAACCAATGGATAGCCGAGCTGATATTGACCCAATCAAATGTCCTTTATCGTATAGAATGATTTAAAATCAATCGTGTCCCTTTGTGTGGCTGTATAAAAATTAATTCTATCGTTAACAATATCGTTGTTACTGAGCTGTCGTATTATTGTGAGGTCATGTTAGCCGAACAAAGACTGCATATCCATGCGAACTTTGTTCTGAACAACAGATACATTTTTTAATTACCTTTGCTCGAGCTACACTCGAGCATAGTCTACAAAGTGTTGAAAAAAAAATGCAATTCAAAATGACATACACTCGAAGAACCACAAAACAACGCCCTCTCACGAAAGTCGTTAAACTAAAGTCATCCCAACCTCCTCTTCCCCACTAAATAAAATTAACAGAGCCCCAGCAAACTTACATGGCCACTACAGAAATAAAACATGTTGGAGTGTCAACCTTGCAATAATATCTTATGTTGATTACTTGGCTGATGTTAGCTAACGAAAATTTTTCAGTGCCTGGCATGACAGGAAACACGGGGGAAATGCGCGAGTGTGAATTGGACTCGTAGCGTTTGTTTACAAACGTTGATTTCTCCACTGACAGAACAACTGTGGTGGAAGGATGCTTTCCTAGAACTGTCAGATTTGACCCCACTTACATGAAATGGGCAATAGCCACGGGGGCCTTCATCTGACTACTAAACACATCTACAGCAGACTGTCATTGCCGGTGTATATCGCAGGGACTCCCGGCTAAAGGCTGTTCACGAAAAAGTGAGCACTTTTGAAATCAACCTTAGAGAAAAGTCACTGGCCCTACCTGCATCTATTTTAACGGGCGCACTGAGTGACATGCGCCCAGTAAAGTTCGAAACGATGAAGGGAAAAGTAGTTCCATATCTTAATATCGAATAAAAAGTATTAGGCAACCATTTGTGATAACTTATATTATTTCTTTCGCTTTAAGTTTTTTTTTTTATTTTTTTATTTTTTTTATGCACCGAAGTGTGAAAATGAGCAGATTTGAAAATGTTTACTTTTCTAACAATTTCACAATTTCACTTGACCGACGCATGAATGAAGTTATGAGGCTCACGAAAATGTTAATTTTACACATGGTGACAGAATACACAACTTGCATACAAGTAGATCTTAAGCGGAGTGTGAATTGTTTGCGCGTATTCGCGTATCTCTGTAAATATATGTTCTGTAAACACGACCTTTTGCTTAAAAAAAAAAAAAAAAAAAAAAAAAACCTCTTATCTATTCATGAAAATGATCAAATATCGCATTTTTTAAGCTCGCCCCTATGCAGTTTCCTTAAGCGGCAAGAGAAAAGTACAAACAAACGGACGTAGTTTAATCTGTGCGCTTTCGTTGCATTTAATAAAATCCCACTGTTACAGATCTGATTTACATAGTACAGGACCACGACGGAAACACAGCACGCCTTGCGCGTAGGAGCGATAAGGCGCTGCCGTATCTCTCCCACGCTTCTTGACCTTGGACGCGCAGGTTCACACTCCTCTTAAGCAGGGCTTTCAAAAAGTGCTCATTTTATCGTGAACAGCCTATAGCGCAGGGGACTCCCTGCCCCTTAAGTTAATCCACCGCGGGGCAGGCGGAACGAAAATCCCCACGTGCGCTCTTTGAAGCTGGATGCCGCGCCCCGCGGCCGAGTTTGTTTTTAGCGTGCGGCCTAAGCCTCCAGGCGAACACGCGCCGAGTCCCTCCCATTCTCTCTCTGTGTCTCGCTCTTCTGTCGTGCGGGTTGCGGCCCGCTAGAGTCGCAGGGGCGAGCCACGCAACCTCCGGCGACAAAGCGCTCGGAGGGGTCTGTCGGGATTCAGTACTCTCTGTTCTTCCCCCTATACTCCACACACACACACACACACACACACACCGCGCTAGCCCGGCGGGTTAGAACGAATTACGCGTATATGTGTGTGTGTGTGCGTGTGTGTAGTGGAGGGAGTGTAGAGAACAGAGATGGCATCAGAGAGCCCGAGTCCTGAAGGGGCTTAGGGCCTTCGCCGCCAGAGGACGCGCGCTGATAGTTTCCACAAAGAGCAGGAAATTCCGGTGGTGCTGCGCGCGGCGATTGTGAGCGCGTGGGAAAACGGGAGATGATGAAAAGACGATTGGGGGGGGGGGGGAGGGAGGGGAGGAGGCGGATTTACGCATCCGATAAGCCCATTGTAGCGTGCCGCCGTTAACAAGATTGGAAGTAATGATTTATGTTACCTCCTGCAGGGGCAGCGTGCGAGACTTGATCGCTGTGCGCCTGAAAGCTCAGAGTAACCTGGCATATAGCTTACTCGCAATAACTGCACACTTTATGAATCTAACCTTTGAAAAATCACCCCATGTATAACGTGTTCGGTTCATTCGTAAATTACACAATCGTTTTGTACTCATGTTACAGTAAATGTTTCTTATTTTCGGTTACATTAAAATGTTTTAGTATTTTATGTATAAATTATAATATTTCATTTATAATTTATATGAATAAGAACAGCAAGAAAATAAGTATGCTGGTAATGCCTAAGTTCTTATGCAAAATATCATTATACGGTCCGTTGTCCCTTTGATGTAATTTTATAGACTTAGTAAAACATCTTTTGCATAGGGCGGAGGAATATCCTGTAAGTAGAACTTAAGCAGGGCTTCAGAAATGTTGCAAGTTTCGATGAGTGTACTATATACAGAATGCCCACAAAGAAACGCCCTAGATTCGTTAGATTCTCCTGGAGAAAACGCTTGGAGGCCGGGCCAATTTGTTGACGCAAATGAGCAGCACAACACTTAGAGTTTTAAAGGGAATAAAACAGTGGACATGTACTTAAGCTCCTTTTGGTGACCCACATAATGTCTTGTCTTGTCTGTACTCGATTTCCGTCCGTGTCTGCTGCAACATGCACGGAATAACGGCACAGGGCACTTCCACAATCCTGCCACGGAGGTTTTCAAGGTCTCTCACTTTTGTTGCGTGAATTGCCTCCTTTACGTAGCCAAGTAAAAATAAATCAAAGAGCTTGATGTCCGGGGAATGTGGAGGCCAATACATCGCACCATTTCTTCTTTCGCCGTTTCTGTGCATTTTATTTAAATCTAAACTTACACAATATATTTGACACGTCCTAATCCCTAATTATTTCAGTAGAAAAAGGCGGGAATGAGAAATACATATACTGAAGTATTAAGTTGAACAAGTAAAAAAAAAAAAAAATCCTGCAAAAAAAAAACTTATGAGTCTGTATTAATTAAAAAATTATAATTTTTAACTTGTTTTATGTTAGTCTGCTGCTAAAAAAATCAGTTATAAAATCCAACCCGTCGCTGAGGCAGTTCCGATTTTTTTTATTTCACCGCGATAATTTTTAAACTTATAATTTTATGTGTTATAAGCCTCTTGCGGCATACTTAGGGCAACAAGTTTTTCGCGAAAAGATTTCAGGACTGTATGTACTCCAAAATACTAGAGCTTAGGTCAATTTTCTTGGTCGGATGATTTTAACTGTTACGCAATGCAGGGGTCTGTCCGCGAATCACGGACATTCGTTGTCGGAGTTACCTAATTCTGATTGGCCCAGTCACGTAAGAAAGTGTCTACCGATAAAGAAATGTGGCCAATAACCAAACGAAAAGTGCACGCTTCGCGTAGAACTTTTCGGAAAAACAGGTAGGAAGGAAGAAGAGTTTTGGGCGGCTTTTAACGGCGAGGTCTTGAGAGCCGATGAGAGTGATTGAAGTGAATATGGAGCGGTGCCGGAATGAGGGGGCAGGGGGAACTGGAAATCCCCGAGAAAACCCGCCGACCAACGCATCGTCCGGCACTATTCCACTTGCGAAAATCCGGTAACCCAGCTGGGGATTGAGCTCAGTTCGCCTTGGTGGGACGCGAGCGTGCTAACCGCTCGCCTCCCACCAAGGCATACTAGATAGCCTTTTGTAAAATGTATAAGTAAAAATATTAAATTTTTTTCTTTGAATTTGCGTTGTGTAATTGTTAAAAGTTAAACGAAATAAGATAAATACTGGGTATGTGATTATATTGATTTACTTATTTACGTAAAATTTCTCGTTATTTAACATGATGCTACATTTTGAAACGCCTGCAGTTCGCTGCAACATCATAGTTGATTGAATCCAGGCTGACATGTAGAGAAGAATATCGTAGGTTCATAATTACGTTCATTCATGTCGTTTTTTTTTTTTAAGACGCCCGGATATGGAAAAGGGAATATTTCGTAACGTGAGTGGCAATAAAACAAATTTTTTATTTAAATTATTAGATTTGTCAAGACTGGTATTCGTCTCAACAAACGAGCAAAGAGAAGCACTTTAAGGATGTGTTTCTATTTAGCAACTTAAGGGGCCCGCCAGCCTGCCGCTGGAAAACCGTTGCAGCATGTTTGTAATCCAGGTTTTGTTTACTGTAGTATTAAAAGTGCACCTATATGCGCTAATATACGAAAGGAAAACACACTTTAGACTATGCGCGTATGTTACTTTCAAGACATGACGCACATTTTAAACACCATTTCGAAGCACTCCAACCTTGCTGGAAACGGTTTTTTCTTTAAAGCGCTGCACCTCAAAATATTTGTGTCAGATACATACAAAAGTACACTAGGTGTATGCACTGAACCATAATACAGGCTACCCATCAATAAGAAAATAATGTCACCGCTGAAAGTCCCATAAGACTACTAGAACATTACACGCAAGTTCAGAGCCTTGCGAGTAGTGACGATGGCCAACTTGATATGCGTGTCAGCGTAGCCTTTATTGCTCCCGCACTTCTCGTTATCAAATGTGAACAATATCTCAAGGTAGACGGACCCCTTAAGAATTAGTAGTCCGGACATATTTTCTGTGCATTCGCACTTACGAGCACCTCAACAAATAAATGCGCTAGGAATGAGACTTTTTGCAGAAAATATATTTAAAAAAAACTATTATCTAAGGGAGAACAGTTTTGTCTTTATAATATGGCGTTTAATAAAAAAAAAATATTATGACGATAATCTAACGAAGCATTTTTTAAAGCTTTATGCACAGTTTCCTTAACAGGTAGGTGGAAAATAAGTTAAACTGCAGCCGTAGTTTATGCATGGGCTTTCATCTCGTGTAATAAAATCCCACTGTTACAGATCTCATTTGCACCGGACAGCGTAACAGCGCAAGCACTGCACACAGATTCACAGCTTTGCGCGTAGGGGCAACAGGACGACGGCTGTACTTGTTATTGTCGTCCGTATCGCTGTGACTTGAAAGCGAGAAAGGGGCCGCGGTGGCTGGCCGGTCAGACCACTTGCCTCGCACCAAGGCGAACGGGGTTCACTCACCGGCCGGGTCACTCCCGGATCTTCACAAATGGGAATCATGCCGGAGGACGCCGCTGATCGGCGGGTTTTCTCGGGGATCCCCCGTATCCCCCTGCCCTTGCATTCCGACGCTGCTCCGTCCTCACCTCGCTTCACACTCGTCAGCTCTCAAGACCCCGACGTAAGGAGCCGGCAAGTCTCTTCCCTCCCTCTCTCTCTCTCACTATTTGCCAACTTAAGGCGTAAGGTGGACGAAAATCGTATATTTATATAATTTTTGTCACAATTTGTTTTACAGAGGATTTTTCGAAATTTCTGGTTCTACAAGACGTAAACAACAATTTTGTACACCTGGTTAAAAATTCTCTACTTTCGTTATTCTTGGAGCTCTGATTGAAGTCAAGGAAAAAAATTCCATTCTTTTCTTCAGTCAGTGCTCCGACAGTAATGAAGGCAGTGCAATGCTAACAACTTAAAAAACGTATTGAAAATTATTTACATCTTGTCGAACCGAAAATTTGGATAAACACTTTGGAAAACGACTTGTATCGAAAATCGGGCAAGTATACTGATTTCATGCACCATGCCTCTTAACCCTTCGAGGACGGCACAAATTTACTGGCACTGAAGGCAAGGTAGAAGTGAGCTGCCTATATTCTCCAGTACATCAATATCACCTGTGCTGGTCTCTGTATTTACCCGTAACGTCGTCCTATTTGTCCTGGCTATGCCGGACACGCCTCCTGTACTCTGCAAAGTTCGTTATTGGCTGGCCGTTGGACAATGGAATCGCGCTTGACTGTGTACGAGTTAACTTGTCGAGACAGATGTAACCGGTTTTACAATTCATCGCGTTCATTTGAGAAATAATTAAAAAGGACAATTTCATTCTTACAAATTGAAATTGTTGGCTAGGTGTAATTGTTAGTAATATTCCGACGACGACTAGCGAGATACCGAAACTATAAAAGTGTGAGTTTTGTTTTCAAGAGCAAAGAAATTTCCATCCTAACGCAGCCACGAATGTATACGTGCGTACTCACCAAAGGGCCAAGAAGGCAACAGCTGCTCAGGGAGTACGTTCCTGAACGTGCGAACAACCCAAAATGCTGCCAGTGGCCAACGAACGGTTCTCCTGCGGGGTCGCAACCACGGAGGCAATAGATGATGGAGTGGCAACAGCCTATCCTCTCCACGATTATCAAGTGAAGCCGATCTCTTGTGCCCGGCTTCTTTCAACTGCGCATGCGCAGACCGATTTTTTTTTCTATGTCAGGCGCCATATTATGAGTAGCAAAAGTTTTTTATTGTACATTGGTATTACCAGTGACGTAATTATTGCGTTTTGTTCTTGCGGGATGTTACGTGGCCTAAATAATCCTGGGCATCGTTATGCTATACATAGGGGCACCTGTTTTTCGGGGAAAGATTTCAGGACAAGTTGTGTTCCAAAACATTTCAGTTCAGAATCATTTTCGTTATTGGATCATTCGAATTGTTACGCGTCTTATCTATCTGCCCGCGAATCGCAGCCAGCCAGTATCGGAGACACTTAATTCTGATTGGTTCACTCATGTAACTGACACACTTCACTCAAAGACAAGCAGCCAATAGCATAAGGAAGACTTCAAGTGTACACATAAGATATTGAAGTGTAGCCTGTGCGTGAATCTTTTCGCGAAAAACAGGCGGCCCCAGCTATACAATATTTTGCTACTATCTGTAATTAATTAAATGAAAAATACGACCATTTAACTACATTTAAACCTGCATCTCTTCGCCACTATTAGCCCCTGTCCTTGTCTCTCATTATCACTAGGGATAGAAAAAATTTTCGCGAATTCATTTCGGGACAAGATAGACGTCAAACACATATGTAGTGAAGCCACCTTCGCAATTAGATCGCAGTTTGTTAGAGCCAATAGCACACTTGCAAGGAAACACCTCGCGAATCCCATAACTGCCAGGTGTGGGGGCAACAGCCAATGAACGCACAGCTGAGGCTCCAGTATGCAGAGGACGGAGCAGTCTTACCTACAGGTCATTGAACTCGCGAATTCTTCCTATCGCTATTTACTGCCTGCTACCGGGGCTTCACTTTCTTGTCTCGGCTTCAACCCCATGGTCGCGACTCGGGCCGGGCCAGCGAGACCGACAAGAACGGCCGTCGACGGGTTGCGGCCGTCTCCGCTGGACCACAACTCGCGCGGCGGGCGCGGTCGTGACAAACAGTTCTCGAGCGCGGGACAGCAGGTCCTGAGTGGAGGCATACATCGCCTGTAATGACTGCCATTAGGCCTTGCCTCTACGGCCTGGTCAGCGCCCGGGCGACTGCCATCAATTACAGCGGCTACGTGACTCCCTGTGCCCCTCCCATTCCCCCCAACCCTCTGACACTGTCGGCAACCTCCGGGGAATATATATCCTCGGGAATCACTTTACCTCGCCGGAGGCCCTACCACTAGACATTAACCTTAAGGGAGCCGCCTACTAGGCGTTTCTTGCAGTGTGTTGGGAAATTCGTTTTTTTTTTTTTTTTAACGAAACTATTCCACGTGCATCCAATGTGCTAATTTACGAAAAAAAAAACTTGAGACGATGACGGAATGTCACTTTCATGACACTGCGTATGTTAGAACCATTATTTCCAAGCCATCCAACATAGCTAGAAACAACATTTTCAGACTGCCGTATGTCAAAATGTGCTGACCGGAACTGCGTGAAACTCAGATACAATCCTGCATTGAACTTTGCAACAGACTTTTCATCCGTAAACTAATATGGTCGCCGCTTAAAGCCCCACAGAAAAACGGTTCGACGAAAAGCTTGCGCGCTAGTTTAGTGCTTCGCGCATAGTGGCGATGCGGCACTTGATGCGCTTGCAAGTGTTGCCCTTAGCGTTCGCTCGCTCCTGTGCCATGTCGCGTCAGGTAGGCGGCCCCCTTAATACTACCAGCGCTCGGTTCCATAAACTTAACCCTTGCAGACCCACTTTAATTTACGGTTTCAGGCGTTGCAAACACAAAATTTTACTGTGAGTTCTGTACTTATATCGACACAGCACTTGTTTCGTTGTCATAGCCAATGAGCTGTAGGCTATATATCCGGCTACACTCATATGAACCAATTACGAGGTAGACCTGTAAAACGGTTTGCGAATCATTCACCAACAGGTAAGATTATTCGTCATTGAGCTTCGCGATGTGCAGTACAGACAATAAATTACCTGCATGTGCGTAATGTACACAAATGTGTGCATTGGGTCTGGATGGGTTAAAATCTGAATGAACGGTTTCAATCGGTATAATTAGTTTACTCAATATTCAGTTAATGAGATCCTATCTACAGCCGGATGAGTGGAATGCGGTTATATTTTATTGCGAGGCTAGTGCAATTCAATAGGAATCAGCACGTTGCACTTTTAAATCAGTGAGTACCAGAAACAGAATTTATCAGCAGATTTTCGATAGTTTAAGTGAAGAAGTTTCAAAATACCTGTATTCAAATTCACTGATCTATAGCTGTTTAAAAGAATTTCTGTTTTGAAGAGTGAAACTAGAAGTCAGTAAGTTGCAAGTGTTAAAATTAGAAAATCTAAATTATTTCATAAATAATTGTTGGACTTGTAAAACTAAATAGAGTGGAAGAGGGTATTTATATTTAAAATATACAAGTTAGCTATCCAGTATTTGTGTTTTGTATATCCTTCGCATTTACAGTGGCAAATCAATAATTTGTCTTTACGTAACCTCACTATCCATATCATACAGTATTCGCCTGACGCTATTCATAAAAAACCTGTTTTATAGTATTGCATATTAATATATACAAAACGTAGTTTCTACGAGGTTGTAACAAATTACTCCTTTTAAAATTGTACTTGTTCATTATTTAACATTAGGGGTTAGCCCGTGACCGTGTTTTCGGTATGGTCACGAGCCTAGAATAGTTACGATGTTACAAATTTTTTTCATACAAAGACTGAAACAAGAATGATGTGAAATTACCTAAACATTGGATATAGTTCTATCCACTGTGGGCCACTTGAAATCGCTCTAGCCACTTGGCCACTGTGGCCCCATTTGATATAGTTCTATGAAATGATGTGAAATCAACTCAACATTGAAGCGAGGTATTCCATTGCCTTCATATCTCTGTGCAATAATCTCTACGCATTAATACAAAACTTTCATAGTAAAAAGTAATTAAAATGAGTTTTTAGGGTCAAAAGTCATGATTGCGTAATCTGAGCTTGCTGGAATTTGAACTTGACCTGTATTAGACCCTGAGGATTCGCTCTGCAAAATTTGAAGATCTTTTGTTGAGTTTCAAGGGACTTAGAAGGATTTAAAGTCGGACAGAGATCGTCTCCTTATGTAGTAGGAGGATAAGTACTGGCTCTAGTTACAACTTGTAACTAATTACCAGTCCTTGCAAGCTACAATTATTTTTATGAAACAAGATTATTGATATAGTACTTGTATAAACTACCTGCAACTTGTGAAGTTTCTCTTGTTGCTACAAGTGTTTACCTGTAACTTTATGGAACAACGTTATTAATTTTATTGTAACTTGTAGAGTTGTGACGTCTGCCACTAGAATTTACAAAAAATACAAATTCCAAAGTACGCTGTTTATTCGGGGTTTCAAACTACTCAATTAAAATACAATTTACCATAAAATTGATTTAAAACATACAATATAAAATTTACTTTGCTTTAAAAAAAATACAAAACCTTCGGCGAACACAATTAACATTCCACACTGGAATGCTATACGAATTTCATGATAAATAAGGGCTCCTTTTAACCAACCAGTACTAAGCATTATTACACCAAATATATACTCTTAAGCAAAAATGCAATTGCGGTACTGGATTCTGAAAAATTAAAGTTAAAAGAAATTCGAAATATTTAACTGCCCTTCTCACATTAATACAGAAATAATTTACTGACACTCACTAGAGCCCCGAGATGGCCTTCCAAAGTCTAGTGAGCATTAAAAATGTGTTCTAACAAGCACAATTTAAAAACATTTATCAAAACCAACGAACCATCCTTGGTTTGTACCATTTAAAAATATTTCACACAGATGGGTTACCTCAATTGTATCACCATGTTGCTCAAGCCTGTGCGGATCCATTCAACAAGCCATCACGTTTCAGTCGGCTGGCAAAATATGAATATCCAAAACTACTTACAACCATAATCTAAGTGCAAGAATACACACAACAGAAAATTCTACGGGCCACACGCAACTAATAAGCTAAGCCAAAACCAGAATCTAAACACTGCGGGCACAAGATGGATTTAGAAGAAAAGCTACATGCGCAATCCCAGAATCCCTCGACTAGTCCACACAAAATCTTGATTCAAGCTCAGTGCATTATACGGCAAACCCATCTATGCTTCTCACTGTCAGCCATGACGATATTCTAACTGACGTCAGCTACCAAGTTGTAATGCGTAGCAACCTGACATTGCATGAAAACCCATCAGGCCCAGGGACAGAAATGTAAAGTGAGGTTGCTCAAATGCTTGCTGGAGTAGAAGTGGACGAGCCACCAGCATGAGCATAAGGCCCAAACTTCAAACTGTAACCAGTGACCAATGAGAGAGAAGCTCGACGCGCATGCGTGTTAGGAGGGGATTCATAGATATAGGAAGGTATAGGAAGCTGGTAAGTTGCCAAGACAGCCCGAAGGCGGAGCGGCCGAGCATAGCAAGTCGTTAATGTTCGGAGCGCACTCTATACTGCGCAGACTTGGATTTCACATGACACAGACATTAATTCACCTCCATGCCATTTCATACAGAAGGAAACGCTAGTACCAGTCCTTCGCCTTTTTTTTGAAATTGCAGATGTTTTCACATAGAATCCACTTGGATCACATAAAATACCGACTGGAAATCTAACCAATCCCCGTGCGGCCTAAAATACACGAGAATTGCTTTTTTAAAAACTATCTGCCAATAGGGACGTCACAAGGAAGCAGCTCTTTCTGCTGATTTCCTCTGAACCCATTGACGGATAACAAACCTTATATAGGCTGTTCGCGTCTAGTGAGCATTTTCGAAAGCCCTGCTGAAGATGATCTTGTATACACATTGTGTATTCTTCCACCATAAGTAAAATTACAACTGCCATGGACTTGGTCATTCTTCCCATTCCTTGGTCAAGTGAAACTACTAAAAAATAAATAGGAAAGCAAATGATTTACACATTTGTCAGTTGTTACATTTATATGCATTAAAAAAAAACAGAAACCAAAAAGCCATTTCAGTATTAACAAATGTGTACTAATAATAATGGCACCACTTTCAAACCGTCGTAACCAACTTAACAGGGTGAATGTAAGATACTTAGTCCGTTAAAATATGTGCAATGTATGGGTGGTGACATTTTTTAAATGTTGGTTTCAGTAGTTCTCGATGAAGCGCGAACGGCCTGAACCAGGCATGCTGGGGTGAATCAACGGCCAATTCCAGAAACGACGGTCAGCGGTTCGCAGACACGCATCAGCAATTTTACGTCGCAGTGGGTGGAAGTGTGTAGCCTCTTCTTATAACCACCTGTTTTTCGCGTTAAATAAACATATCAGGATTACTTGTACACCAAAACACTATATGCACAAGTGTCGGAGTTAGCTTATGCTGATTGGCCCAGTCAGGTAAGGAACTGTCCCTCGACAAATACTCGTGGCCAATAACCAAAGGGAAACTGCACGTATGCCATAGGACATTGGAGTCTAGACTCCACGTAAATGTTTCCGCGAAAAGCAGGTGGCCCTACCCATGGACTTCAAATTTAATACAACTTAAGGATAAGAGGCCCCCCCCGTGGGGAGGGGGAGGGGCAACTTCTACCACCCCCGGGCTGAGGGACTTAGCCACAGTGGTTGGAACCGATGGCTATATAACCGTAGACTAAAGACGAGGTAGACCGCTTATTCTTCTACTGCGTATGTGCCCAACATTGACCTACCCCGAAGGAACACAATTGTCTAAGTCGCATGGTCAACAGTGATTAACGTGTTTGTTTAAATCTTCATTTTTAAATGACAAGCAGTAATCTATAGATAAAATACTTTTACCAATGTGAATTTAATAAAACTGCATTAAAGATTCGTTAGAGGAAGGAAGTGTAAAAGTATATGAACGCACATCTAATCCTCTTCTTTTTTGCTGAATATGATGGCTTTGTTAATTCTAATATGTGTCTAACCCCACTGTAATATAATCATATAATTAGTAAGGACACCCGAATTTCGCGAAATGAATTCCGCACAGGCTAGATTTCAATACCCTGCGGACTTGCCAGCAGTTTTCTTTTGTTTATTGGTGGCGTGTCTCTGAAGGAACACATGTTCATACTTGACTGGCCAATCAGAATTAGGTTACTCCGATTCTGAGCGTCTGTGATACACGAGGAGACACTTAACATCCTAAAATTCCTCAATTATTATCCAATCACGAAATCGGGTCTGAGCTGATGTGTTATGAAATACAGCTGGTCGAGAAATCTTTTCGTAAAATCTGGGTGTCCCTAATAATACGTAGTTCAAATTCAGTTCTTGATTTTATGTTTCTGACGAAATAAAAAGTTCATATATAACCTGTTGCCACCCGGATTTGCATCTATGTTGTAATTAGTTTTAACGCTTGTGATTAATGTTGAGTGTGCTTAAACTTTTTTTCATAGACCCATAATAAATACCTAAGAATAAAAACATCTTAAAAAGAAAGTTGATTACGAAAATAATTTTATATAAATTAAAGGCACGCTATTGGAGGAACTATATTCCTTCATTTCAAACTATTTTAAGGGCGTAAATAAATATGAAGGAAATAAAATCAGCCGTTTGATGTACACGTAATTGAGGACATGTATTTTTTAAAACCGCAAAATTTGTAGTACCTAAACGCCATGCATAAATCTGTTACCGAACGCAGTTTCATTTATTGCAGCAACTGGGTTGAGTCAAAAAACTAATTCTCTCTGTGTAATTTCTGAAGAAGCTTGTTAAAGTTCCCCTACACAGTGCGGAGACAAATGCTGAAATAATGTATTCCATTCCGAGAAAATGCCGTGCCTGTTTTGTTACTATATATAAAAAACATTTCGGATTCCTTGCCATTTAATTTAATATTTTTTAAACTTCTGTGCATAAAACAAACCAAACATTAATTTTGGTTACCATCATAATTCTTACTAGCTTTATTTTTGTCATCTTATGCATCCTCGTTAAAAATTTGACATTTTAAATGAATAGATTCTATATACAATTTTCTTATATTTCCTAAACGAGAAATTGTTTACGTGCCTATAAAATATAATACTATAAAAATAAAACATATAATATTACCTGCCGCATTTTTCAGTTTTTTTTTATAAGTTAGAACGTGAAATTAAAATGGAATTGCAGTGTATTCAATGACAATTTGTGTCATCATTTCTGCGCGTTTAAAACTTTCTGCTCAATTAGTTTCACAACGACAGGCGAAGACTTTCTTTCTATATCGAGAATTATTTTCCTCAAGACAAAGCGGAAAACTTGGAAAAGAAGTCTTGGTAAACTCTTTTTTTTTTGTATGCAAATGGTTCTCTTCCGCTATTGGCAAAATGATTACCGAAGTTTCTTATAGCAGTTGCTAACAAGTACTTTGTGTTCGCAACTTCGCAGATTTACAAGGTGACATAAAAAAAAAAACAATCGGTATTTGTTTTGGCCTATTTGAAATGTCTTACTTCAAACAAGACAACAATTAATTGCTCAGTATTATTTAGAAAATAAAAAAATTACCGCCTAAAATTATTTTTTATATTGCTTGGTAGTTTGTGTATAGAAGAAACTACATAAATAATTTCTTTTCTACTTATTAGCTCAGATTGAAATTGCTATCAAAACTTATAGGCGATCAAAAAAGCGTTAAAAAAATAAATGCAGGTTTTATCACGTCACCGAGAGTACACTGCAAAAACGATTTTGTATTTGTAACTAAGAAATCTTTGAAATGGAAAATATTTGTCAAAAAAATTATTTTTAAGGCAACACATTAATTAGAGTAAATTTCACAAAACATTAGTGAGTAACGTGTAATACTAATGTTGAATTTCAACAAAACATTAGTGAGTAACGTGTAATACTAATGTTGATTTTCAACAAAACATTAGTGAGTAACGTGTAATACTAATGTTGAATTTCAACAAGCAAGTGTTGCACACTTCAACTTATTATTGAGATGGAGCAACGTAAACAGTCTTGTATGTTTTATAAAAATGTTGTTTTTGTAAATATACAATGTGTCAGCTGAGTTATGGCAAAATCTTTGGTGACTCTTTTTTTTTTTTTTTTTTTTTTTTGCCAAGTACAGAAAATGTTGAAGTAATTTTTGGAAGCTAAATTAAAATTTTTCATCCCACCAAGTAATTTTCAGCGCCGTGGTTTTATTTGGTAGATAGAATTATATTCATCTGCCTATATCAGAACAATAAGAACATGAAATAGCAGAAATAAGTCAAGCATTGCTGTGCGAGACAATAAAATAGTTGAACAAGAAAAGTCACCAGGAATTATTAAAGTGTCATTAAAGCTATCTGAGCAGGAAACTAGGTACTTCGGTATACAGATTACAGTAAGCATTTTTAGAAATAATTGGAGTAGAAATACAAGCGTGTAAACGCTTATTCTCTACAAACAAATTTAAGAGATTTTTGCAGAAAAAATGTTCTGAATAATTTTAATCATGCAAGTGGCATCCCTTCATGTTAGATTTATATTAAGTTCGGTGACAGTCGTTTCGTGTATAAAACCCGCGAGTCTTCAAACATCATGCCATTTTTGACACACGGACAGAAAACGTTCAATCTGTGGTCGTTTCACATTAACTTAATTCTGTACGATAATTTCTTAAAAACACTTTACTGAGCGGTTTACCACCCCTTAATTACCGCTTCCACTTTTATGTAGATGGTCATTTGTGCTGTTTACACGTAAGATTTTTGCAAAAATTTACTTAGAAAACGAAGCAAAACTACTCGAAAACTTTTTTTTAAGTACTAAAAATAAAAAAATAAATAAAAAAAACTTTCTTTAGTTTCGACTTTCTGAATTATAATCCGACATTAAAAAGTCCCCCCCCCCCCCGGCTTAACGAAAAATAATGAAAAATAAGGGTGGCAACACAGACAATTTCCAAATTTGACAACAGCAACAGAACTGGAACAGTTGAATATATTCGGTCATTTGTTTCTAACAAATTTATTTGTGTTCACAATAAGTTATTCATTCAAATCCAACTTCAGTGGTATGTTCTGCCCTTATAAATTGCAACATACTTAAGTATAATTTTTTTTTAAATTTAACTTTTCATTGTGAATCTAAGCTGGAGTGTTTGTCTGTGGAATTAATATTGGATAAATTGTATTTATGCTTAAATTTTACATGTTAATTCTAAAATTTATTTATACATTATTATGACTAAAAACAGTGAAAATAGGCGTATTGGCAATGCCTAGTAAGAAATAGTTCTTACATAAAATATTATTACAGCGAGTGCGCACGAATGCAGTGCGCTGTTCTTTGGTGTAATTTTCTAGACTTTATTAAACTTTATTTACATGAGGCGAAGGAATATCCTGGAAGTAGAACTTAGGCAGGGCTTCAGAAAAGTGCGAAGTAACCGTGAATGGACTATAGCTTCTGTTCGTCTCTTCGTCCGCGATTTCTTCAACTTTGCGCCTTCTTAGCAAGTGAACTTATAAAAAAAATCCTGAAATTGATTTTTAAAATTGTACAGCAAAGATTTAGAAACAAAAAGCATAACGATATCTCGTCGGGTTAATAAACTATTGAGGAGTTATCGAAAGGTATTTTTTATCCCTACTCACCCTCTCAGCGGTCGAATTTCTAAAAGTCCTTTCTTATTGGGTGCCTGCACTCAAAAATGAAGCCAATGCCTAAATAATTTTCATGCTTTCGCGTCCAGCGGTCTGGACTACGTGTTAATGAGTGCGTGAGTCAGTCAGTCGGGGAAACTTCATTTTTTACACACCACCAGCGGGTGGTGAACTGTTGCAAGGTAAGCTGCGTTTTGTTCAGTGCCGTACCTAATCGTTTGCTGATTTACACATCGGGCCACTTAAAACGTAGTAGTACATTTGACGTCTCGTGAGTGGCCGCAACACATTCACCGTCTCCAGGTCCCACTCTTTTCACTGGCTCCTACTGCGTGCGGCGAGCGTGCACAGCACTTGGCAAACACCAGCTCACCTTGCAACACGCGCGGATTCCGTCATTCCCGAGCATAATAATCTGCACGTGAAAAAATACTCCCTTCATGTCCAACGAAATGTTTTTTTTCCTGTGGTATCTGCAGGTACGTTATCAATAGTTCTTGCTCTCTTCCAATTTTTCTGAGGCCCTGCTGGTTACCTATACTTTCTGGCTATTACTTCCGCCTCATACAGACCAAGCTAATCAAGTATAGAAAATTACTCCAAAGGTACATACAACGCGCCGCATTCGTGCGCACTCTGCACACCTCAATGCGTTAAACAGACATTTACTGGCACTTCAGACAAATTAGAAGCGAGTCACTTATATCCACTACTGCATGAACACCGGTTCTGTTGGCGTTTGTGTTAGAACTCACCATCGTCATATTGGTCCATACCGCACCGGACACCACCCTGTACTTTACAGCGTTCATTATTGACTGGTCGTCAACCGACGGAGAGCCGAGCGGATATTGTCCCAATAAAATGTCCTTTATAGTACAAAATGATTTACAATCAATCCTGTCCCATTGAGTGGCTATAAATAAAAGAAATCCTATCGTCAGCAATATCATGGTTACTGCGCTGTCTTGTTCTTGTGAGGTAATGTTAAACACTAGTCGAACAAAGACTGCACGTCCATGCATGTTTTGTTCTTAGCAGCAAAGAGATTTTAAAATTAGCTTTGCTCGAGCTACACTTGAGCATAGTTTGCAGGATGTTAACTATGCTCGAGCTACACTTGAGCATAGTCTACAGGATGTTAACTATGCTCGAGCTACACTTGAGCATAGTCTACAGGATGTTAACTATGCTCGAGCTACACTTGAGCATAGTTTGCAGAATATTAACTATGCTCGAGCTACACTTGAGCATAGTTTGCAGAATATTAAATTTGCTCGAGCTACACTTGAGCATAGTCTGCAGGATGTTAACTATGCTCGAGCTACACTTGAGCATAGTTTGCAGGATGTTAACTATGCTCGAGCTACACTTGAGCATAGTTTGCAGAATATTAACTATGATCGAGCTACACTTGAGCATAGTTTGCAGAATATTAAATTTGCTCGAGCTACACTTGAGCATAGTCTGCAGGATGTTAACTATGCTCGAGCTACACTTGAGCATAGTTTGCAGGATGTTAACTATGCTCGAGCTACACTTGAGCATAGTTTGCAGAATATTAACTATGATCGAGCTACACTTGAGCATAGTCTACAGGATGTTAACTATGATCGAGCTACACTTGAGCATAGTCTACAGGATGTTAACTATGATCGAGCTACACTTGAGCATAGTCTACAGAATATTAACTTTGCTCGAGCTACACTTGAGCATAGTCTGCAGGATGTTAACGATAATTTGCTTGAGAACTATTTCTTACTAGGCGTTACATACACTTTTTTTGGCCCAGTATTTCTTAATATATGAATTTAAAGTTAAATAATATAATAACACATGATATTTGAGTAAAAGTTCAATTCAAATAAAAATTAGATGCTATTATTTCCACAGAAGTGTGAAACGTTTTCGAAACAGGACTATATTTAGGAAACGACCAAACACGTTGTGGTTCAATGCAAAGAAAATTTCTTCATTTTACGGAAAAGTGCTGGTAAAAATTTGTCCAGATGTGTCTGTAAACTCTCCGTGAAATTACGGACACATTGATCTTCAAGAACCGACTTTCCGTGAATTCACGGAACGTCTTCGTAAATTTCCTAGTTAGTTTTCTGTACTTCCCGTTTGAAATAAAAAGGGATGATGAAAAAGTCTTTTAATCTTCTCTATGCGTGTGTCCTGTTGTGTATAAAATATTTAAATAAGTTAAGCAATTTTATACTTAAGTAAGATTGAAACCCGAGTCAAAAGGCTTTGCTAAGACCACGACTCTAACCAATCGTCTACAACTCTTACACGATGTGTGTGGTATAACTATGCTGTTTTTAATACAGTCACATAAGAAGCTTTCAGTTTATAATAACATTAGTGTATTTTAGATGTTGCTAAATGTTATAGACCCTTTATGCTACTTTTAATGTTTGACAGTTTAGGTTTTTGTGGTACGGATATTATACACTGCCGCAGAAACGATAATTTCCTGGTTACAGTTCAGGCAAAGAAAGCTCCGCGTACACTGTAACAATGTTTCTGGTTAACTTCCTACACTGTAATGGAAGTTTTTAACCTGTACACTGTATGGCAATAATACCACACGTCAAGCTGCAGATATAGGAATGTTTAGCGTCGCCACTATATATCGTTGGGAACTTCCTTACGCATTTGACTGTTTCCTGAGCAAATATAGGAATACTACAATGAAAGCGTAGGGGAAAACAATTACCATTCCTGCTTTCCCACTAAGCGTATGCACTGGCAGAATCGGCATTGTTCGTCCTCAAAACCCGAAGCTAAAGAAAATACGAAGACTTTCCCCCATTTTATATTTAGGGACTTAACTCCGTCTTTCATCATTACGGATTGCGTTTCCGTATATATTCACGGTGCATTTCCGTAAATATATACGGAAACATTTAGCAGTGTAACTTTTCTAAGGTTGGTAAGATACCGTGAATAAAGTATATCACGAATTTTGGGAGTCTAAGCAAGAAGACCTGGTGGGAAGGTTCAACGATGAGGTATTTTCCAACCTCTACAGACATTTCACTCATTTTTTTCCCCTTCCTGACAGGCCAGCGGTGCGGGCGTCGAAATGGGTAGTTGGGTACGGGTTGGGAGGGGAGGAGGGGGTTGATGTAGGGAGGGGGGTGAATTTAATTAAACCGCCGTCGTGTCGGCTTGATAAACATTGCGGTGTGTAGCTCGGGCCTCCGCCATCCAACGCCCCGCAAGATGAGACGAGGCCCGGACTCGCGTTTCCAGCAGTTTACTTCGCCCGCTAATGGGACCAGCAGGTAATCCATCATATGTCGACCTTCTCTTGTTCTGTTGGAGAAGGGTCGGTGGGGGGGGGGGGAGGGCGATTGCCCCCCCCCCCTCATCTTAAAGATAACAACGCCCTCTAACCCCATCGGCAGGGCAACTACCTGGATCTGACACGCGTCTGGAGCCATCGTTATCTTGTATAGTCTGTTCATGATTCAATTGGGGCACTGTAACATCACAACGTCTCCGTGGATCAAAAAGATCTTCAACGATGGAGCCTCATCATTAGAGATGATGGTTTATCGCGGGAAAAGAGGACTGTTTGCTAGGATTTAACGTACTGTAAACATTTCCGACAGTTTTCTCTTCTTATTGGTCGTCAAGTATGTATGAAGCTACTATCCCATTCAACTGGGCCAATGAGGATTCTGGTACCGTTAAAGCAGAACGTTTGTGATTGGCCTACAAAGAATTCATCCGAGTCAAGAACTTGGTCATCCAATCATAAAAGGAGAAACCAGCTATAGTGCTATCGGAAATATGTTTGCTCAAAAATTGTTCGCGATTTTCCATCATCCTTACTCATCAAATGATTTGTACAATTTTTAACCGTTTTATGAGTACGCACGTAAATATTCGTGGCTACGTTTAAATCGAGATTTATTTGCTCCTGAAAACAAAACTCACACTTTTATAGTTTAGGTATTTCGCTAGACGTTATCGGAATATAAGTAACAATTACACCTAGCCAGCGTTTCAATTTGTAAGACTACACTTATACTTCTTAATTAGTTCTCAAATGAACGCGACGAATTGTAAAAACCTGTTACATCTGTCTGGACACGTTAATTGGTACACAGTCAACCGCGATTCTATTGTCCAACGGCCAGCCAATAACGAACGTTGCAGAGTACAGGAGGCGTGTCCGGCATAGCCAGGACCGATAGGACGAAGGTAAGTGTAAATACAGAGACGAACACAGGTGATATTGATGTGGTGGAGAATACAGGCAGCTCACTTCTACCTTGTCTTCAGCGCCAGTAAATTAGCGCCGTCCTCGAAGGGTTAAATATTAACGTGCCATGTCCGTTGTACGTGTCAGAGTTGAAATTACTATCTATACGATTAATTTTTTTTTTTCCAGGTAGTTTGTTAAAGGACAAATATGGCGTCGTGGCAGACAATACGGTGACCACTTCGAATATGCCAGCCGAAGCGTACGCGGAGAATATAATGGATGTGGTTTTGTAGTCGCCCTCAAACGTTTACTACCGTGAACGACACCATTGCTATTTCTGGCGACTAAATGTTTCAGTGGCAGCCAATGAATTTATTATTAACAAACAAATATGTTAATGTGCACTGAATAGCTTTGCTACTTGTCAATATACTTGTTACTGAGCACCACGATCTGTTTTTTTTTTTTTTACCAGCAACGAAATTTCGTCTTGGAAAGCACCGAACAAACAGTTTTTGTAGCCACCAACAAATTCTTTTCTTTCAATCTATTTTTAAGCAGTTTGATTTAAATCGTTACCAGAAGTGAACATGTTCGCGAGTTTACTTACACATCTATTATTACATGTAAACGAAGAAAATTCTAACCTAAAAAACACGCTCCTGAATTAATCGTGTCCAAAACTTATGGAATATAAATTGAGTTTTTTTCTTCATTTCAATACAATTCCTAACTATACTTTTACTGCACTGGTGCACGCTGTTTAAACTGAGTTTTTACTTATTTTATTATAGCAATCGGAGATAATTACGTCGATTGCAGCAATCTTAATTACATGGTTTATTACTTTACAGTAGCGAATAGGAGCGAATCAAAAATGAAAAGTAGTTCTGATGTGCTTACACAATTTTGCTTTGAACCAGAAGCGGTCGTTACAGGGGCTGTATTATAAGTCGAGTCAATTAAAAGTTTTCAATTTTTAATGGCTTGTGCATCTTCTTTCACGGGTCTGTAAATTTTTTCGTTACATTTATTATCTATCATCTGCCTTTTTTTTTTTTTTTTTTTTTTTTTTTTTCCCACCCTTGCCTTACATGATTCTCTTTGCAGATTTCCAACCGAAATGTCTTTCTCGTTCTTATATATCATATACATTTTCTAAGTTCTCTTCTTTTATTTTCTGTACTCTATCAGACATTCCACTGTCAATGTTCCTTCGCAGCCACGGTTTTGGTGTATCTACGTACGCAAATGCTTATATAGGGTGGTCACGGTAAAGTGATCACTTTTGAGGCCCAAGTTAATTTTTCCTTTCAACAAATTTTTTTAACATTTAACCCTCCTTTTTAAATAAATATTGCCATGTAAGTAATTAACACAGTATGTGTTTCTACCGTATTGGGAATTTAACGTCTAAGACTAAAATGAAATCGATTTATTGACTATTATTACAAATGAGAGAGCTTTCAAAAGTGCTCACTTTACCGTGAATATCCTACAGCAAAATCCAGCGAGACTAGCGGTAAGTAAGGGTAGTTTACTTGGTGTTTTTACCTTGCTGCCTCCCAGCATCCTATGCCGTTGAAATTAACAGGATCATCCCTCCCTTGGGAGAAGTTTCCCACTCCAACGACAAGAGGATGGAATCCTACTACCTGTTCATCCGCGCTAGGAGGAGGATGTTGGCTGTTAGTAGAAGAGGATCTCCATGTCCCGGGAGATGTCGGAGCCCTGTGTTGTCGGCCGTTTGTCAAACTTTGCAAATCTCTCCCCCCCCCACCCCTCCCCCTTCTGCCTTTTCACTTAAACCCACCCATCAACCTACCATGGGGAGTGGGAAAGTGTAGAGATTTGGGCGGCTCTTAGCACATTGAGGTCTGCACACATTTACTGGTACTTCAGACAACTTATAAGTGAATCACTTATAACCACTATTGCAAGAACACCGGTTCTGTTGGTGCCTGTGTTAGAACTCACCATCGTCCTATTGGTCCATACCACACCTGACACTACACTGTACTTTACAGCGATCATTATTGGCCGGCCATCAACCAATGGAGTACCGAGTTGATATTGACCCAATAAAATATATTTTATCGTATAAAATGATTTACAATCAATCATGTCCCGATGTGTGGCTATACAAAAAAAAAACAATTCTATCGCTAGCAATACCATTGTTACTGCGCTATCGTGCTCTTATGAGGTATAGGCTGTTCACGCTAAAATGAGCACTTTTGAAGGCCCTGTTTAGGATCTATTTGTATGCACGTTGTGTGTTATTCCGCCTTATGTAAGATTTACATTGTCATGGGTCTCATCACTTTACTCGTGCGTCAGTCAAGTAAAACAGGGAAGTTTTTATAAAAGTAAATATTTTACAAATCTGCTCATTTTTAAAATTCGGTGGATTAAACAAAACAGAAAGCAAAAAAAAACTTAAAATGAGTTATTAGAGATATTTACCTAATACTTTTTATTCAACGTTGAAATATGTAACTACTTTCTATCCATCGTTACCAACTTTACTGAGCGCACGTATCTCAGTACGCACGTTAAAATATATGCAGGCAGGAGCAGTGAGTCTTTCCTAAGGTTGATTTCAAAAGTGCTCACTTTATCGTGAACAGCCTTCAATGTTAAAACTAACCGAACAAACACTGCACATCCATGCGAATTTTGTTCTCAACAATAAAGAAATTTCAAATTAGCTTTGCTTGAGCTACACTCGAGCATAGTCTACAAAGTCGAGGTCTTGAGAGCCGATGAGGGTGAAAGGAGGTGGGTATGAAACAGCGCCAGAATGCAAGGGCGGGGGTAACGGAAGATACCCGAGAAGGCCCGCCAACCAGTAGCAACGTCCGGGGACGACCCCCGCTGGGAATCGAACTCAGTTCGCCCAGGTGGGTGGGGAGTAGTCTGACCACTAAACCACCGCGGCCCCGGGGAAGTGAGTGTGTCGGGCGATAATTTCGCGAAGCCTAGGGCATGCAAAGACACATTTCATTGCAAGGTTTGGTCAATCTTGTTTAATCTAGTGCCGTGCATATGGACACATCCTATGTTAAAAATTTCCGTATATTTACGTAATGTTTTACGGAAATGTGCAGTGTATATACGGAAATGCAATCCGTAATGACGAAAAACGGAGTCAAGTCCGTAAATACAAAATACGGAAAGTCTCCGTATTTCCTCTGGCTTCGAGATACGGGGACGGATAATGCAGATTCTACACGAAGCTTTCTTCGCCACTGTAACAAGAAAATTATCCTTTCTGCGGCAGTTAAGGTTATCCACGCGACTATGGCCTATTCTTTCAAACATTACAAAATAACATCAGGCGTCTGTAACATTTGGCAACACTAAAAATACACTAAATTTAATAGAAACTGAATTATATATATATATATATATATATATATATATATATATATAAGTTAGAGTCGTGGATTGGTGATTTTATTACTCTGGTTCAAACCTCGCTTAGGTAGAAAATAGTTTAACTTTTTTTAACATTTGTTATACACGGTAGAACACCCACATAACGGAAATTAGACATTTTCATTATCTCTTATTTTAAACGGAAAGTACAGAAAACTAACTTGGAAATTAACTGAGATGTTCCGTAAAATTTGCGGAAAGTCCGTTTCTGAAAATCAATGTGTCCGTAATTTTACGGAGAGTTTACGAACACTTCTGGATAAATTTGTACCAGCACTTTTACGTAAAATGGAGAAAAAAATTTTTAAACAGTGTACGAACGTAAATAGCCAGTTTACGTTCCACGAATATAAACATGAACAATTCACAGCTTCTTTTTTAGACAATCTTGAATTAAAAACACGTGTGTTTAATATAACTTTAGCCATTGGTCCACACGGTGTTTGACTCCTGCTGGAGAGCGGTGGCCCAATCGCAGCCTCCACTGTGACAGCAGACAACCAATGTGCAATTGACATCGGTGTATCTGTACATACGACTGTAGAGTCTAGGCTGCAGGTATACTGAACTCGCTAATTCTTCGGGTCTCGACCTATAACACATTCGCTTGGAACTCTGTTTCGGTATAATTATAAATAACATGTAATTTCAGTTTACTTATGGCGTCTAATTTACAATTATTTTATGCCAAAAGGAAAATAGGGAGTTTAGTGAAGGAAGAAGATATGTCGATGAAAACTAAATTAAAATGAACTATTCCATAAAAATGACACACACGTACATGGACTACAGGGCTTCGTACTTGGGATCTTATGTGACGGAGCTGCATTGAAGATGGAGGTCGCTGCACATGAAATAAACTTCGAGAGATCTACGTAGTGCGGCAATGGATGAACTTAAATAAGTTTTTGAATACTATATGATTTTAGACGACGTATTTAGGCCATCTTTCACGATACCGCTTTCAAAGAAACACTTTGTACCTTTTGTGGAGGCGAACTATGTTGCGAGAAAGAAAGTAAGTAGGAGTTTCTAATTATGGACTTTTCGTGGCAAAATGAGCACTTTTGAAATCCCTGCTTAACATCTACTTGTATACATGTTGTGTGTTCTTTCGCCTTGTGGAAAATTAATATTGCCATGGGCCTCGTCATCACTTTATTTCATCCGTCGTTCAAGTGAAACTGAAATTATTAGAAAAGTAAATATTTGTACAAATCTTCTTATTTTTACCATTCGGTGCATTAAAAAAATACAGAAAGCGAGAGAAATAATTTCAGTTATCACAAATGGTTGTCTAACACTTTATGTTCAACGTTAATAAATGGAACAACTATCCTCTTCATCGTTACTAACTTAACTGAGCGCATGTCTCTCAGGGCGCCTGTTAAAATGTATGCAGTTAGGAGCATTGACTTTTTTAAGGTTGATTTAAAATGTGCTCACTTTATTGTGAACAGCCTTTACTGAGAGTTTGTGTTATTGTTTTTTTTATTTTATTTATAGGTCCTTATTATCCCGAAATTTTTAGTGTAATAAGAATTTTACAAAAATCTTTATCTGGGAATGTTGCTTGGGCAAAAATGGACTGTTTTTTTTTTTTTTCGTGATAGGGAAACGAGACACGTATAAAATCATTCATAGTCTGTTCACGGTAAAGTGAGAACTTTTGAAAGTCCTCGCTGGTGTTTAATGTTCTCATCATTTCGCATCCTTCCAACCTATGAAATTTACATTTTTAATTGGCCGAAGTAACTTTATTAAACGTCGTTCGAGTAAAAACACGAAATCGTCGGGAAACTAAAGCTAAACGCTTTGCTTGTATGCGAATTCATACTTTAACGTGCGTAAGGAAAAAAAAAAACACTGGCATGATTTGCCATAAGTGGAAACACTACACTTACGATATCACGTCAACACTTTGAATTATCTCACACTAAAAATAAAATCCATTCATAGTTTTCTGTGCGACATAGGAAACATTTTCTCTGATGCCGTTTTGTTTGTAGCAACACAGTAGTCTTAATTCAAAGAGAAGGCAACAGAAACACAAGTTTCCTGTTAATAAACGTTACCTTTCTTTATAGCAAGGAAATAAATATCATTTGAGCTGATTTTATTCACAGTAAAGAAATATTAATTTGTACCAGAGATAACGGTTTAAATGTTCTTCTGTCGTGCATTGCAATTTTCAGTACGGAACTGTCGTCCCGATGCAAGCGTTCATAAACCAATACGAATACTCTGAGCAGCTGAGCAAATTGATAGTCTTCCTGCAGACTTCTAATGTCGTTCGGAGGTCCGGCGTTGTATTCTCGCTCATGCCACCACCTAAAATAACATGCCTATCAAAAGTAATCCGAATGCGAAAACAATAACGATGTGGTCGTATGGTGCAGGGCGTTAGATTATCACCGGGTGTGCGCGTTCGAATCTCGAAGCCGCTCTGGTTTTCTTTTGCGGAGTGTTATTTTGAAATATTTGTTCCTTTTCTCTTATTTAATGCGAAGACAATGCAAGGTTACCACTGACTTTAATATACAGATCAAACATAAATTGTGTTTGTGGCAGGGCTATTTGGACTGGTTCATACGTACACCAATTTTCCTTTGCGCAGAAACTAAGTGTGTGTTGCAGCAAAGAAAATATCTTTACAGTGTACATAATTCGCTGCAACCAACCTAACTAGGATCCTTCATGCTGGTGTGTGCATTAGCATATATGCATTGAACGGGCAGTTTTTTTTTCGTAGGTTGATTTCATAATTTATTTCAAAATGAAGCTTACTTTACCGCGAACAGCTTGTTACAGGTAAAACCATATCCTTACAAGGGGCCGCAGTGGGTGGGTAGTTAGCCTGCTCTCCTCCCACCAAGGCGATCCGGGTTCAACCCCCGGGATTTTCGCACGTGGGAATCGTGGCGGACGATGCCGCTGGTCAGCGGGTTTTCTCGGGGATCTCCCGTTTCCCCCGCCCCTTCATTCCGGCGCTGCTGCATTCTCACCTCGTCTCACCCTCATCGTCTTTTCCAGACCTCGTTGTTAACGGCCGACCAAATCTCTCAGCTCAACTAAGCCCTGTCCCTTCATTTGACTAGCCACTGAGCTGAATACTCAATGAGTCGCCGTGATTTCGACGTCGCGGCTCATTGCGGAACATTTCGTCCCGAAGTGCTCTCTCCGGTTGGGATATTTTTCAGCTTTACGTGCGAGGTCGGGCGTGCCTAACGTGCATGCCCGACCCATAAAATAAAGATGACTTAGACAGATTTCTCCTCTTCTGTTCGCGACTCCAATACTAACTCGCACTCTAAATCCGAGAAAGCACAATCTGTTCCATATAAGAGATTTCAACTGCGAATCTGTTGAATTCATAGACTAAAGATGAGGTAGACTGCTTATCCTTCTTCTGCGCATGTACCCAACACTGACCTACCCCAATCCTACAAAACTCCTACACATCTGTCAGTCACATGGTCATCAGTGATGTACGTGTTTGTTTATATCATAATTTTTAAATGGCAAACACTATTATATTGATAAAATAGTTTTACCAGTTTTAATGTAATCAAACTGCATTAAAAATTGGTTAGAGGAGGTAAACATTGATCTCAAAGCATTTGTTTACAAATCAGTTTTCTAACCTAAAATCCAAACCACTCCATTTTTGCTAGATGTGTTGGCAGAAAAGCAGTTCAATGCTGAGACACGGAGATTGGTTATGCGCAGCTAGCGAGATCTGTCTACCCCATTTCTAGTCTATGGTTGAATCTGTTCCACTTGAATCAGTGGAACTGTACTAAGTGATTTCAGCGCCTGGTATCCACTGATAAAACAGTGATTCCTACTGAGTCAGTAGTAGGAAAAGGGGAATTGAGAAAAAGGGGATAAGAGACAGGAGCGTAGGAGCCGGTCGACCGTCATGTTGTAATTTCCCTTTTTTTCCTTTTCTCTCTCAAAATTTCTCTTTTAGCATCAAGATAAATTAGATTTCCCTAAAAATTTCCCTTTTTCCCCTAAAAATTTCCTTAATTTTTTTTTCGTCTTTACCGGAGCAGGAGACCGGGATCAGTGACTCCGAACCAGAAGAGCTGAAGTCAGGACCCATGACCTTTGACCTTTGACCTTGAAACCAGAAACAAAAAAAAAATCCCAAATTTAGTCGATTTTGAGCGAAAAAGAGAGATGTCGAGGGGAAAAAGGAAATTTACAACATGGCAACCGGCTGGCTCCTACGATCCTGTGCCGTGTACCGTTGTTTCTCAATCCCCTTTTTCCTACTACTTGAATCCTCATGAACTGCATTGGCCTGGTGGCAAAACGTCACTGCATTAAACTAATTCGCCAAAAGATAGGAGTTCGTTGACTGAACAATCAGTGAAATAATTCTACTGATTTAAATACCTGATTCCAACTTACAGTACACTGTTTGCCAATGGAACTGTCAAACCCACACGGTCGAAAAAGTGATCAACTGATATCTTCACATTTGTTTTTTTTTTTCCGACAGACCCACGTTGTCATGTAAATAAAATATTTTAACTAATTTGAAAGTAGTATAGTTGCAGTGAAACAATGCCAGGGTATACGAACAAACAATGCCAGGGTATACGAACAAACAATGCCAGGGTATACGAACAAACATTATAAAGAACTTATTATTACACAAAAAATGCCATTACCTCAAACCCAATTCGAACAAAAAAAACAGTGCTTAAAAAAATTTATTTGTGTATAGCTGTGTCGGTGGTGCATTCGTGTGTTTTATATGAATGTGTCTCTTCTGCCATGGCGAGTTATCATTCTTTGATATATGGGTATGAAGTGGAAGTAACGAAACGGATATAGGCTGTTCATGGTAAAATGAGCACTTTTGAAATCAACCTTTGAAAAACGTCACTGCCCCCTACCTGCGTATACTTTAACGGACAAACTGACCGGCATGCGTCCAGTACAGTTGGCAACATTAAAGGGAAAGTAGTTACAAGTTTTAACACTGAATTAAAAGAGTTAGGTAAACATTTGTGATAACTTCAATTATTTATTTTTTTGTTTTCTATATTTCAAATGCATGTAGGTATAGGAACTAGCAAATGTGGAAAATATTTACTTTTGTAATAATTTAAAAAATTTCCCTTGACCGACGCATTAGGCGAATGACAATGTCAACTTTACATTATGTTGGAATAAGATACAACGTGCATGCTAGTGGATACTAAGCAGGGCTTTGAGAAGTGCTCACTTTATCGTGAACGGCCTTTAGCACTCATAGACGACCTGGCAGTGGTACGAGTTTCGACCTTGCGCAAGAAGGTTTTCACTCCGTCAGACAAATTAATTCATCCGGCGTTTGTTTTTTAGTTTACATGGTGAAACTACTTCCCCCACCCCCACCCCCCTTCAACAACCCTCACAAAGTCGCGTGATCTGTGCAAACTTGAAACCTGTTATAGTGGTACATTTTGATATCGAAATGGTGCACCAGGAGCGCTGCTATCGCGCCGATATATACATATATATATAGTTCAAGGTTCGTTTACGAGGAGCACTGCACAAATGCAGGCTATATTACTCGTGTTACAAGTTTATTAGAGAATGACCTGGAGTCGAACCCAAACCTCATCGCCATCACGGTGCAAGCATTTCAGATCGATACGGACGCTTTTTAACAGTTCAGCTACCGCGATGCCTGGAAGTAAACATTTTAAATTCTTTAAGTTAAAATTCGCGTATATAACACTTTCGTCTCATAATTAGAGACGTGCAAAATTCACGTTATTATCTGGCAGCAGAATGAACTCCAAGATGCTGTATGTCGGTATTGACTGTTGCCATTGGCAGACAACTTGTGTGGCTCGTCCCAAGGATACTTTGGCTGATTGGAAATTGCTAAAGGTTGAGCAACCAATCTCCAGTAAAGCGGCCACACAGGTGAATGACGTATGATCGCCAGTAACCAATGAAAACACGAATTGCCCTCGAGTATGCATAGGGAAGTGAAATCTAGCGTGTTACCAAATAATAACGCGAATTTTTCGTGTTTCTACTCATAATATATAGTGCCAAAAGATGTTAAATACGCATTTACGTCAAAAACAGTTTAATGCTCAGGTACGGAGAAGAGTTATTGCTGGGGTCACCCGGATCTTGCGAAAAGATTTTACGACCAGTTGTGTTTCATAAGAGTTTAGCTCAGATCCGCTTTTCTGATTGGATGATCTAGGTTTCACGCGTCTTAGGTGCCTGCCCGCGAATCACAGACGTACAGCATCGGGAGTAAGCTAATTCGGATTTGGCCAGTCAAGTGAGGAAATGTCTCTTCACAGAGACGCACCTCCAATAAGAAAAAGGAAACTGCTGTTACGTCCGTAGCGTACTGAGATGTAGCATGTGTGGGAATATTTTCGCGAAATTCGGGTGTCCCTAGTTATTGCGTACCTGGCACGCGCATACCTACCCAGTATTACGTCTGCGTTTCACCTATTCCACTCGCTTACACAACCCCCCCCCCCCAAACCATTCCGTCAAAACCCCCACCATCAAACAAGACGCCAGTAAAAACGAAGAACGAGAAAAGGTGCGAAGGGGGACTCGTGCTATAGTGCCTGGCCGTGTATGATGAAATTTAGATGGCGCCCGTAACTTCGGGGGGCGGGGGGGCGGGGGGGTTTGTCCGTCGGGACGCCGGACACCGTGATTGGCACGTCCATCGGCGTGCAGTCGCGTCCTTCCACCGTGCAGATCGCACGCTCTTAAATTATCGAGTAGCACTCCGATTGGCGAAGGGCTGTCATTCTCGTGCACGGCGTGATGGCAGTGTGACTGCATGACTGGATTACGTATTCAAAGCTGCGTATAAGCTGCAACGCTGTAGAGTCCATTCACGGTTGCTTCCAGCTGAAGATCTACTTTCGCAATATTCCTTCGCTTGGGAAATTTCACCGAAAGGACAACGCACCGCATTCGTGCGCACTCAGTAAAACCTATTTCTTACTAGGTATTACCAACACACCTATTTTGTCTGTTTTTATTCCCAATAATTTTTAATGAAATATTATAATATATAGAAAATATATAATTAAATTTAATCGAAAATAAGATACTTTCATGATAACACAAGAATACAACGCTTGTAATACATGGCTAGAGACGTGCAAAATTCGCGTTATCTTTCGGAGACTCCACTGCCTTGTAAACAAGCGAGTACAGGTCGTGGGTCAGTTGGCCGCTGCAGTGTAATCAACGTCACGTATCTGCTTGATCTCCTCAAAAGAGATTGGCCACTCCACCGCTGGACTTATATTATTGGCTCAAGAGTTCTCTGAGGCGTGTCAAACCGATTTTTGGCCAATGGTCGAAGTTAGTCAAACGCACAGTAACTTGGAGTTCAGTCTGTCTTTAAATAATAACGCGAATTTTGCAGGTCTCTATACATGACGTATTAAGGTTGGGCTTTATAACGCATGCGCGTATAGGGAATTAAATGCTAAATTCGGACGAAGATCTCTCAGTCGTTGTTTGTGGTAGTATTTTCAACTAATCTTAAGCCATTCGTCCACACGGCGTTTGACACCTCCTGGAGGACGCTGGCTCAATCGTCGCCTTCCACTGCGACAGCAGACAACCAATGCACAGTTGACATCGGCATATGTGTATATAAGACTGTACAGTTTAGCCTGCAGGTCATTAAACTCACATGTTTTTCAGGTCTCTATATATACAAAAATGTTTCCAGGTGTCAGTCAAATTTAGATAATTCCCAAGCTTAAAAATTGCATCGGTTTGAGGTGTTAGACGACAAAGTGAAGCAATTTTCTTGCAAACGATTTTCTCAGTTTTTTTTCTTCATGTTTTAACAAACTCTTATTTAAAAACCTTACTTATATTTTCTAATGGAGGTACGCTAAAACACTTACACCAATGATGTTGGGGGTAAGATGGCAGTAAAGTTATTTATTTTAGACCAAAAATATAACTATTAAACATCCTATGCCTTTAATTTGCCATACAATAGAATATTTAATGTTAAATTATAGGGGACGTTGTTGAACCGCGTGTACGTACGTTTGAAGTAATTATAGTTCTGTATGTACAGTCGAAAGTGAGCAGGGCTCTGACTGTTTGAGGAGTGAGTCGTAAGAGATAAACTTCTGTATATTATATGCCTTAAGTAGAAAAGTATAATAATTAGCATGAACGAATTGTTTCACCGTAGTGTGACCTATAGGCCTACGAACATTAATCACCGGTGAATTATTGACAGAAGCAAGTATCAGTTAATGAGCTGGAGATTTCGTTAGTTGCCAGCGGCTCTTCGATCGACAACGTGTAGTTCAACACATGCAGACAGAACAAATATTCCATACTAACAACGTTGAAATGCTTTGGATATATATATATATATATATATATATATATATACAAGAATGCTGCCAGTTCAGCGGCATACGCCGATATATATATATATATATATATATATATATATATATATATATATATATATATATATATATATATATATATATATATATATATATATCGGCGTATGCCGCTGAACTGGCAGCATTCTTGTAGCAAACATCTGCGAGAAATGTCTGCATTCAGAAGCTAGGTAGAAATGCATGGAACTAACAATGATGACTGGTTTCAGACAGGGAATTAAAAAATCGTGTTTTTTTTTTGCAGTATCGTAGCCAGGAACATAAACTTTATCAAGGGAGTTTTTTTTCTTTTTTTTTTCAGTTTTATACACTGGAATCAAAAAGTGTTCGTCAGAATGTCGGTACGAGTCTCTAGTCTTCGTGTTGCTCTGGGAAGAGAGACGCACATTTGACGAATCTTTCAACTTGGGCAAACACATGTGCATCCTGCATTTACATAATGACGAAGGTATACTTCGAGATTCTACTTCGGGTCGTGATGAAATGGAAAAACATGACAAAAGTGCATTAATTGCAGTTGGAATTAACCACTTACTGTCACGAAAATATTTTCATTTAATAATTAGGGGCCATTGCTTTCGTATTTTGTTATTCCAACCAGTACACTAATTTAGCCAAAACAAAATGGTTTTAATAATTTATCCACGATTTTAAACATTCGTGAGAGTGGAATGCTATTGCCTGATGAAAAAAAAATTCAAACATATTCATCCATTACCGTAGCGCTTCACAGCTAAATAGGCGAAACAAGAGTCCGTATTTTATTTTATTTGTACGTTCGTTTTGAATAAAATCCGTGGAACTTACCTTCAATCCCATAAAAATAGATTTACCCGCTATCCTGGTCAATAACATCGAGCCCTCATCTCTTGAAACAATGCTTATGTACATTAACGTGTCGGTAAACCAGTGCATTCAAAAGGTGACGGAATTTAACATGTGGGTAAAGTTTGGTAACTCCGTTATACCAAGACTTTTCTGTTACTGTTTCGAAAATATTAGGCCATGATTATTTGTTTTTGTTTCATGAGATAAAGGGATTCTTTACGTACAATTTCATACAAACACATTGAAAATAGCGATGCTTTTCCCCAGTTAATGAATAATAAAATATAGTAATAAAATTAAGTAACTCCGTGATGGAATTCAAGTTACTCCATGATAGTGAGGTGTTTACCTAATGTATCATTTGTCTGTGAAAAATATATTTTAATTCAATGAAGTTGTACACATCATAGCACCCAATAAAGGCCTGGTACCTCCGAGGGACCATAACGACAAATCACATTGCACAACGTAATTCATAAATGGTAACAGTATTCAAATTTTCGAAATTAATATACACAAAAGTATTTTGCGCTTACCTGAAGAGAAAGGGCCGAGTCCTGTAGCTTCAGCAACCCTACACCCCACGCATCTGACCTGGTTAACTGTAAGCCCAAAGCCTAACGACTGCATTGTTGTTATGTAGTTCACTACCTTAAGTTCATTTTCAGGCCTCATAACCAAAGGCTTTCCAGTTCTTGCGAGAGTTTCACTATCTGGATCTGATAAAAAAAAAAATTGGTGCAATAATCCTTAAGTGTACTTCACAGGGTACTAAAACGTTTACTAGCCTGGTACACTGTCCATCCTTCATCTTTAACTGAAGCGAAGTTAGCTTCGAGTAATTACTGGTTTTTAATTTGAGAGCCCTTAAACATGCCACTAAATTGCAGATTTAAAGCTCAAAGGGCGATGTTTCAATTGCTTTATCATGAAATTCATGAGCCGTCCCCTTAATGTAGATGCACATTTTATTACTCCAGCAAATAGTTATTAATATGATATAGTTCTATAACATGTGAAATTAAGGATTTTTAATTTGAAACCCATTAGACATGCAACTTTATTATAGGTTTGGGGTACAAAGTGGGATGTTCGTATGTCGATAGAAAAAGTTGGCAAAGACGAATTCAAATCTGGGATTCGAAGCTTACTTCACTTCAGTTCATCCTTCACCAACTTCAACGCTTCTTTCAGGCTTTCAGACGTATAGGAGCGTCCTGGTTTCTTCCGCTTCGGCGGCATGTCAACACAAAGCATGAAGGAAACAATCCCAAAACATAATAAAAAGCGTCAAATTGCTAAACTCACACACCTTAAAAATGTGCCATTACTTCCATGTCAATTTTATGCGTTAGTTATACTTATCTTACCTTTAACTGATGTTAATATCAAATATATACACTGGAAAGTTTGTTTCTGAGAAATAAAATTGTCCATTACTGTTTTCATGGTCAGTAATTGTCCCATCCGCGCTACTCCGCGGAGTGAATAAATTTCTAGAACTTCCTACAGTTGTCTACAAATTGATTGTGCGGGCTTAAAAGATTCCTGGATGCTTCTGCAATATTCTGGAAAAATCCAAAAACTGTTTGGAGTTCAAGCTACGGGGTGACAGAGAGTATTCTATCTATCACGGAGTTACTTAATATCACGGAGTTAACTAACTTTACTACACTTGAAATTATGTTATTGTAGATTTGCGGAGTTATGGATTCCGTAAAAAAAGACCCATTTTGCACGAAAAAAAAACATTTTAATTACAAGCACGAACTAATTTAGCATGGCAAAATAAGAAACAACGAGAATATGAATAAAGCACTCAGAAAATTCTCGCAAAGAAACAATGAATTTGGTGATCAAACAGTATATGCCCTGTCAGTCAAGGCTGTTCACGATAAAGTGAGCACTTCTGAAATCAACCTCGCAAAGAGTACATTTGGTAACAATGGATATAAAGTCATTACATATGTTAACGTTACGTAACCATTTGTGATTAATTAAACTATTTCATTCGATTTCGGTTTTTCCTTAATTCACCGAAGTGTAAAAATTACCAGATTTGTCAAATATTGACTTATAATTGCGCACATTCACCTGACCAACGCATGAATAAAGATATAAGTGGTGAGGCCCACGGCCTGTTAATTATATATATTTTTTATAAGGCTGAAGAAAACATAACGTCATACAAGTAGATCCTAAGCAGGGATTCCAAAAGTGCTCAGCTTACCGTGAACAGCCTATATCAATTGGACTGCGCTAGTTTGTATGCAGCTCATTTGTACGTATAACTGCTTACAGTCGCCGAGTCACTAGCTCCATTTCTTTTCTAATTGTATGCGACGACACGTTAACCCGACCACGAAGTAGTGCATATTTCTAATTGTCCCTGCCGTAATACTGTAATTCCTAGCATTTCACCGAGCGAGGTGGTGCAGCGGTTATACTTTGGACTCAAGTGCGGTGGGACCTGGGTTTGAATCCATCCAGGTACGGACATCATGATTTCGGTTTCTCATGGTTTCCTGAAATCACTCCAGGTGAATGCTAATGGGATGGTTCCCTACCATGGCCAATTCCTGCCCGATTCCTTCTTCTCTGGGCAAGTTACTCCGTCTCTAATGACCTCGCTGTCGACGATACGTTAAGCCCTGCTTAAGATCTACTTGCAGGCAAGATGTGTACTATTCCGCGCCATGTAAAATTAACACCACGACGGGCCTCTTCACTTCATTCGTGCGTTGGTCAAGCGAAATTGTGAAATAAAAAAAAAAAAAAATATTATTACAAATCTGCAAATTTTTACTTGTATATACATTAAAAAACCAGAAATCGAAAGAAATAATTTAAGTTATAACAAATGGTCACGTAACCCTTTTAACTCGGCGTTAAAACATGGAACTACTTTCTCTACATCGTTAACAACTTTATTGAGCGTATGCCACTCAGTGTGTCCGTGGAAATATATGCACGTAGGTTTAGTGATATTTTTATACAGTTGATTTCAGAAGTTCTCACTTTATCGTGAACAGCCTTGACCTATATTCTCCTTCCAGTATGTACCAAAGATTCCGTATAGATTCTTCATTGATTGCAACGGGGTAACTTATATTCACGGAATGTTATACACTAGCCATTTTAATAGTCTCTTCGCCCGTATACTTTCCGATCTCCATCCTGTTGACACAAAGAACCACGGCCAAAAGCTAAAATTTTTGTTTGTTGCTTGAGCGGGTTACGTCGCAATACGACGACGTACGATCGGGCAGCTTCTGTACTTTTTTTATTATTTATACGTTTCAAACGCCATTGCACTCCACGCAGCGACGCAACTATTCCTTTGTCGCCCATATGGCGAATTAAGGGCGAATCAGTCGTTAGTTATGCTGCCAGACATATTCTTCGTTCTCTCCAAGGCGTGGAAATATTTCCTCGTCGAATACTTCAGATTCGTTTTCTGTCTGAAAAAAAAAGTATTCTTTGAACACACACACACACACACACACACACACACACACACACACACACACACACACACACACACACACATATATATATATATATATATATACATGTGTGTATGTACTTTTATTGATGCCAACACGTCAGATCTCGTGCGAGATAGCATGCATAATTCTCTGGTGTTCTCAAGACTGTCGTCTTACGTTTTTTCTCTTGTAGTCAATGTTGACGGACGACAGATTCTGGACTTATTTTGCGTCGTACAGGTTTTTATTTTATATTTTACTGTTGTGATACGAGAGAAGCTGAAGTGTTTAGCTTTAAAAGCTCTCCGTATTCAGTATAGTTTCCCCACACTCGTACTAAGTGCTGCCGTGTTCTCCAAAGGAGGGAGACTTTCACATACTTATCATGTGTGATGTTCAAACTGTATGATTCGCCATCTTAAGAGACACGCTAATAATGACTAAGTATAAGTAGAAAAGATATGAAACTTTCATCTTACTTTTTTCCCCAGCAGACAAAGAAATGAACACACCAATACACGAACGGTGCCGATATATTTCCCGGGTAATTTGAAAAATGTATATATATATATATATATCATTGGACTGTTTTTGCATTCCCTTAATGAATTTCACATAAGTAACGTAATATTGTTTCGATGGTTTGATAAATGTAACTTTCTATGGAGATTAAGCCAACCTAAGTATGCAAATATAATATTTTTTCCGACTGTGAATTCAACTTACGGAAAAAACAACACTACATATGTTCTGAACTCAACATAATTCGTTATGCCGCTGGCGAATTGGATAGCAAAATTTTCTATAAATCCTGTAGACCGTCTGCAGTGCGTTATGAAACAACAATGCTGCCGTAAGGGCTGAGACCACCGAGTTTGCACAATTTGCTACAAATTTAGTGGATAAAATATATTTTTTTTTGTTTAAAGGCACCGAGTAAAGAAAATCATTTTATACGTACCACGATTGCAGTGATTTACAGCAAATAATGACTTCTGTTCAATATATTCTGCATAATAATACAAGCCAAAATAATTTCGCCGCTATTTGCAAATAGAAAACAAACGAAACCATTACAAAAAAAAAAAGGATATAAGAGGTAAATGGTTAAATAATTTTAAGATTTGCTTAACAAAAATTTATTCTGCACAAATTCATTGACAAGACGTGGAAAAAAAATTATTAAAAAAAGTCCATATATACAGCATGTATGTACAAGCCCATATTAAAGTACCTTAAGATAATATTTTCCTGTGTAACTTATTTAATGTCAGTAAAAAAGTCGATATTATTTGTGTGTTCCAAGAACAGGAATCCATCGGCATCACTTAAGGACTAACGGTAAACCATGTGGATAGGGCAGCCTCCACTAAAACTCGCTTGTTGAGCCTAATGGATCTCTACGCAAATGGATCCATTAAGCGATTTAAAAGTATCCGAGTTAAAGCCGAGTGAAGCCCTTTTATTTCATAGTGTTTCGCAGGCAACTTACGGCGACGCTTTGAAATTTTAATAACTTAAGGGTGTCGGCCCCCAAAAAATTTAAAAAATGTTATATCTTTAAAAAACATTGTTCAACTCGTACGTATTGTATGTGATGACATTTCCTTGGAATAAAAAAATCCTACACTTTATCTTTCTTAATTATTGTTGAAGCCGAAATAACAAATACTAATTTGTACACACAAAAAACATTTACAAAGTAAATTAATGCCACTTGCTACTGAGTGACACACACACACACACACACACACACACACACACACACATATATATATATATATATATATATATATATATATATATATATATATATATATATATATATATATATATATATATATATATATATATATATATATATATATATATGTGTGTGTGTGTGTGTGTGTGTGTGTGTGTGTGTGTGTGTGTGTGTGTGAAAAAGTTAAATATAAAGAAATGTTTGCATATTTTTAACACTTTAAAAATGTGCGAAATGTTAATTTGTAATTACATACATGTCAAGCCATAGCGAACGGCATGAGTTTATGTTGTAATTTTTTTCATCTGTACAATTTATTATGATTTTGTTATTATTCCTGCAACAAAAAGAAGAATTTGGCATTTGAAGTAAAATTATTGAAAAAAAAAACGAAGTGTGAATTGTTTTATTTTAGGACAATATCATTACGTACAATGCGCACGAGTTGAACCATGTTTGGAGTAATTATAAAATAATTAATTTTTTTGTGTCCGACATCAATAAACAATTTTTATTGTAATTTTGTGTTAAGACTGGGGAATTTTTTTGAGAGTAAATGTTGAAATAGCATTTCATTTATTCAGTAGCGTAAATTTCCACGCTGGTTTTAATTCACACTTGCATATAGAACCAGAGCGCAAGTATTTAATATCTGCCGCTCGCGCACCAGCTAGGTCCCGGATTTCTAAAATTATTTCGGCAGGGACGTCGAAATTGCTAAAACACAGACCGACAACCATACCAGTGCGGTCCCGCTCTCCCGATGTTTATTTATTTCCTTTGAAAAATTCTCGACCGACAAGCTTAATTCAATGTGCGAGGTCGTGGCAACGGGCCAAAATAACTACCGAACAAAAGCATTAGTGGTAATAATCGAACCGCACGTGCCGCGGTAAAATATGGAATAAGCTGATAATTAATCTCCGACATATGGATGCTCTGCCCCGATGTCGAATGCATTTTGTGTGTGTGTGTGTGTGTAAAGGGGGAGGGGAGTACTAAAGTGATGGGATCGTGCGTGTGTGTGTGTGTGAGAGAGAGACAGAGAGAGAAAGAAAGAGAGAGAGACCATGTTCTCTCCATAATGATGGTCGAGACTCGCCACGAAACCCCAAAGCGTGGGGATGCGGCTGATTTAATAATCGGCTCTGCGGGCCTGCGTTAATTACCTATCCCTTCCGTAATTACAGCCAGATCACCAGGTCGCCGTCACGCGCAGCGGACCTCCTTCGCCCGCGACCACGGCAGAGCGGGTTCGAATCCTGCCGAGACCTCTCGAAGAGTTACTGTGCGAGGGTGAGCTTGCAAGTCCCTGCTGGGAGGAGTAATTGAGGTCTTCCTGGTTTTTCCATGATTTTGTTTTGGTATTTGTTGGTGAATTTCTATTTGGTATTATATAGTATATTGTTAACAATAAACAAATTTATTTACGTTATAAGTCGTGGATGTTTGTTGCATGCATCTAGTGTGAAACCCAGCTGTAAATCTCACATTCCTCTGAAGGGAACTTTTTCTAATTCCTGTGCCTCCCCTTGGAAAAGATCTTGGTGACGCCTATGTCCCTTACCCTGGAGGAAATGTACTGAAGAAGAAGGTAGCAAGCGCCAACCTTTGTACTTCCCATTTTATCCCCACGCAGTACACTAACAGAAGGAAAGGTAGGTAGGTATATGGCTAGGTAAGTAACTAGGCGGCTAGGTAGCTAGGCAGGTAGCTAGGTAGGAAGGTATGTAGGTAGGTAGCTAGAAATGTAGGAAACTAGGTAGTAAGCTAGGGAGGTAGTTAAGTAGGTAGATAACTAAGCAGGTAGCTAGGTAAGTAGCCAGGGAAGTAGTTCTGTAGCTAGCTAGGTAGGTAGCTATGTAGCTGACTAGATAGGTAGTTAGGTAGGTAAATAACTAGGTATGCAGATGAGCCGGAATGCAAGAGCCGGGGAAACGGGAGATCCCCGAGAAAATCCGTCGACCAGCGGCATCGTCCGGCACGGTTCCCACACGTGAAAATCCGGTAGCGACCCCCGTCGGGAATCAAACCCTCTTCGCCTAGGTGGGAGGCGAAGTGTCTAACCACTACACCACCGTGGCCCCTTCTGTATACTCGAGTACTCTTGTGACCATAGCATGCATGTTCCCAGTTAACGCTTTTAGTTATAGATTTTTTTTTCAGGGCAAAAGAGGAAATATTTGGTATAATAAGTACTTACTGATTTTCTCCGTAACTTAGACATACAAAATTCGCGTTATTATTTGGTAACATGCTAGATTTCACTTCCCTGTCCATACTTGAGGGCAATTCGTATTTTTATTGGTTACTTGTAATCATAAGACGTCATTCAGCCTGTTTGGCCGCTTTACTGGATATTGGTTGCTCAATCTTTAAGCCTTTCCGACTGGCCAAAGTATCCTTGGGACGAGCCACACAGTTGTTTGCCAATGGCAACAGTCAATATGACATACAGCATTTTGGAGTTCATTCTGCCGCCAAATAATAACGGGAATTTTGCAGGTCTCTATCCATAACTTACATAATTGATAGAAACATGATAATTTCGCGGATTAATTCTAGACAAGTTGGAATTCACAAACTTGTACGTTAACGTTACGTTTGTAATTGGTCAACGTGTTTCTTTGACACCTCCTGGAGATAAACAAGTCAACAACAAACATGCGAGAAATTTAACGCCCAACCACCGCCTTTTACTACCACAACATTCAACCAATAAACAGTTGATATCTGTAAGAGAGTAAATAAGACTGTGAAGTCTAGCCTACAGGTAATCGAACTCGCGAATTTCTCGAGTCTCTAATAATGGCTAGACACCTGAAAAATTCGCGAGGTCAATGGCCTGCAGGCTTGACTCTACAGTCTTGTGTATAAATATGCCGATGTAAATTGCACATTGGTTATCTGCTGTCACAGAGGAAGGCTACGATTGGGCCACCGCTCTCCAGGAGGAGTCAAACACCGCGTGGACCAATGGCTAAAGTTATATAAACACACGTGTTTGGAATTCTAGCATGTCCCAAAATGAATCCGCGAATTCTTCAGGTCTCTAATAATGGGACGTATGTGGATAGTTTTTGTTGGTCTATGGTACAAGTAGTAAGCAATTATGAAACGTTGGTGCGTTGGCAGCAAAGGGAAGGCACTTAAGTATTGGTGTTACATTCTGGCCTTGTACAGCACCGAACATGATTTTACCTACACTACAGCACACAGTTTGGGATAGGAGAATTTCGCGAGTTCAATGACATGTAGGCTAGACTCCACAGTCCTCCGCATACTGGAGCCTCAGCTGTGTGTACTTTCGCTGTTGCCCCCCCCCCTTCACTATATATGTGTTTGACGTCTATCTTGTCCCGAAATAAATTCGTCAAAATTTCCCTATCCTTATTTATAATGTATTTCACTCACGCATCTAGTCCAATAGTCCAGCCTGCCAGCCGCGTCCTTCGAAATATTGACACTCGCAGTCGTCAACTTCTCTTATCCACTGCTGGTCATGCCGATCGCTCTTCTATCGCTCGGAACTCGGCCACTCATTCATTCATCAGCTCGCAGCCCGGGGGCCTGCCGCGGTATTTATAGAGCTCCTCGCCGTGACATCTGGAAGGTTCAACGCATCCCGAGATGCGCCGAGGGAACAAGGTCAGTGATCCAGAACATTCTTCAGATTTTTTTCTTTTTTATAACTACCCTATTACTAAGTGTTAAGTGAATGCCCGATGCGTAGGGCGGGATCTTATTGCGTCTCATGACTAACCCCATTGCCAACAAGGAAAGGAAATCATGCAAAGTGACATGCATCGCGGCGGAGAGGGATTGGGCAGCCATGGCCTGCGATTGGAGGCCATGACTACCTCCTTGAGTGACCAGAACTAAAAAGAAACTGGGAAAAACCGTCAGAGACGACGTAAAAACCCAGTCGACAGGAAATAACTTAAAATTATTCATACATTATACAGAAATGTTACAGGAGACAGAGGTTGGAACTCGTGCTTTATTAGTAGAGATGAAAGACTAGTAGAGAGAGGGTGCTGTATTTGGGAGAATTCAAGTGGTGCTGGCTTAAGCCAGGGTGATGCAAGCATCGCCGTGGTGAGAGAAGTGGCGCTATCGAACTATTCCCTCCGGTTTCCCAGTAAAACCTGAAACTAAAGGAAGTCGTTATTCAGATATCGGCAATAAAAAAAAAAAATACAACCGGAGTCCGCGGTGCCCGTCTGTGATTCGAAACCCGTCATTGTCTGGCCTTCCGTCGTCGCTGTCATATACGAATCTCTCTCTGTCCTCTCCGCTCACTCGCTCTGGCCGAAGCACCGAGAACTTAACACTACTACACCAGGTACAGAACCACTTGGCCGCTCAAGGGCAATTGATCAGCGGCGCCCCTGCCACCGACTGGGGCCAATGACCTAATACGGTTGAGCTCTGTTGCCTAGTTTGCAATGTTACATAAACCACGGAGAGTCGAGCAAAATGTGCTTTACCAATTAGCGGGGACATGCGTTATTTTTTGGCGTCAAGCTAGAATTCACAGTGCTGTGTACACTTGAGCCGGCGTTGTTTCTCCATTGGCTACTGCTTACATGTTAAGTCCCTCCCATTCTGAGTGAATTGCACGTGATTGGGGCACACGATTGAGAAGTGCTCATTTATTGGCGCAGAATCACCCGGGGCATGCCAAATAATGAACCGGGCAATGACAAACGTATTCCATAGGAAAAGTCTTTAAAGTTTAAAATTTCGTCAAATAATTACGCGAATTTGTGTTTATAAAATATTAAATGTTCATCTTTGCATGTATAACTGTAATTTATATTACCACAACTGAGAATTATGACACCAGTTTTATGGCGTGATGGGCGCTTGATAGATACTCGCTGATTGGCTGATACTCGGTGACCAAGACGTTCTGTGCCTGTTATAGACTCGCTTATCTTCGAGGGGAGATAAAAGGTTTGTGCTGCTGTTGAAATCGAGGTTTATCGAGGTCTTGTGAGCCGATCGAAGTGAAGCGACAAAATTGTGGAGCAGCACCGGAATGCAAGGGCCGAGGAAACGGGAGGCCCCCGAGAAATCCCGCCGACCGGCGGCAGTGTCCTGCAAGCTTTCCACGTGCGAAAATCTGTGAACGAGTCCCGCTGGGAATAGAATCCGGTTCGCTTTGGGGGGGGAGACGAGCGCTATAACCGCAGCTCAGCCACGGCTCAGTTCTAGCTTCGACAAATACAATACACAACGAGAACGGGGAAAAAAACACCGACAAAAACATTTTCATTTTCAGTGCGTGACTGTTTGAATTTATAGCAAAAAGTTCACACAAATATTACGAATTTTCGATTACAAAGTCTATTCACGGTAAAATGAGCACTTCTGAAAGCCCTGCTTAAGAACTGCTTGTATGAACGCTGTGCATTCTTCCGCCTTATCTAAGATTAACAATTTCATGGGCCTCGTAACTTTATCCATGTGTCAGTAAAGTAAAATAGTGAAATTATTAGAAGAGTAAATATCTAACATTTATGGTAATTTTTAGACTTCGATTCATTAAAAAACAAACACAACGCGAAAGAAACAATTTACGTTATAACTATAGACCTGAAAAATTCGCGAGTTCAATAACTTGTAGGCTAGACTTAACAGTCTTATGCACAAATATCCAGATATCAACTGCACATTGGTTGACTGCTGTCACAGTGGAAGGCGACGATGGGGCCAGCCTTCTCCAGGAGGTGTCACACACCCTGTGGACCAATGGCTCAAGTTATATAAACACACTTGATTTGAATCCTAGCTTGTCCCGAAATGAATCCGCGAAGTCTTCAAGTCTCTAGTTGTAACAAATGGTTACCTAACATTATTTATTCGACGCTAAGATACAGAACTACATCCCATCGATCGTTACCAACTTGACTGGGCGCATGTCACTCATTGCGCCCATTAAAATATATGCAGGCAGGGGGAGTGACTTTTTTTCAAGGTTGATTTCAAAAGTGCTCACTTTATCGTGAAGATTCTTTAGAATGAATTGGTTTCAAAGGCGGTGAAGTGGAGAGAATGGAGAGATTTGGGCTGCTCTTAACGTGGAGGTCTTGAGAGCCAATGAGGGTGAAGCGAGGTGAGTACGGAGCAGCGCCTGAATGAAAGGGCGGGAGAAACCCGAGATCCCAGAGAAAATCCGCCAACCGGCGGCACAGTCCAGCGTGAGTCCCACATGCTAGCGTTATTTTGAAGATGCCTTGATAAATGGCATCTTCTTTCAATGTAAATGATCTCTTTTCAAGTGAATTAGTTTTTATTTTGTACGTCCAAAAAAAAAGTAAAATTTTGTTCCGACAGGGTATTGTGTGAAAAACACGCCGTCTAAAATTTGTTTACGCTACGAAATAGTACTTGTAATAACGTATACAAGTTTAACAGCATTTCGAACAAATATAAAATTATGAATAGGGACACCTAAATTTCGCGAAAAGATTTCCGCACATGCGTCCCAGCAGTTTCCTTTTGCTCATTGGCGGCGTGCGTCTGTGAGAAGAGATTTTTCTTAGTTGACTGGCCATTCAGAATTAAGTTACTCCGATACTGTACGTCTCTGATTGCTAGGCAGAAACTTAAGACGCGTAACATCTAGATCACACAATCACAAAAGTGGATATGAGCTAAAGTCTTATGAGAGACTTGCAAAATTCACGTTATTTTTCGGTGGCGTGATAGACTCCACTGCCTTATAGACAAGTGAGCACAGTTCGTGCTTTCATTGGCCACTGCACTGTAATCAACGTCACGTATCTGCTTGATCTCCTCAAAAGAGATTGGCCACTTCACCGCTGAACTTGAATTATTGTTTCAGCAGTCCTCCGAGGCATGCCAAACATATTTTTGGCCAGTGACCGAAGTTGGTCGAACGCACAACACCTTGAAAATCAGCCTGTTCTTAACTTAAATAACAACGCGATTTTCGCATGTCTGTGCCTATCGAGGACGGCAAGAATTTACTGGCACCGAGGACAAGGCAGACGTGAACTGCCTGTTTTCTCCACTAGAGCGACATTAATTTTGTTGGTCTCTTGTATTTTCACTTACCATCGTCCTATTGGTCGTGGCTACACCGGGAACGCCTTCTGTACCCTGCATCGTTTGTCACTGGCTGGTCGTCGGATAATGAAGTCGCGCGTTGACTGTGTACCAATTAATGTGTCGCGACGGATGTAACATGTTTTACAATCCAACGTTGTCATTTTGAGAAATTATTTTAAAAAAATAACAATTTTATTCTTCTGAATTGGAACGTTGGCAAGTTGTAATATTTTTACTTAGATTCCGATAAAGTATGGCTAAACAGTAAAACTGCAATTACGTAATTTTTTCCTTTAAAGGCAAAGCAGCTTCCATACAAACGTAGCCCTGAGTATACAACGTGATTCTAAAACATGGGGACAAACTTCAACAATGTATCCGGGACGAAAACATGAGACTAAACTATAAGTACAACTTTTCTCGTCAATAAATTATCAAGGGAGCTGTGTGTCCCTGAAAAATAATCATTTAAATTGACTTCCTCTGTTGTGTGGTTTGCCTACCTGGTAAGGAACAGTAGTTCTGGTTTAAATGTAACATAAATTATCTCACAAATGGTGCACCTGGGCGTGTTCTCACAAGACGACCTTTTTTTTTTTTTGTTAATTTAGATGTGCTGGTTCACAGGTTGTCTTTAAAAATTGCTTAGAACACAGTGTTACAAAGTTCGGTGCAAACATAAGTTGCCAAGAGACATTTCCAAAAGGAAAGGTGATGATATTACCAACCGCGTTTTTGGAAGATCTCCTTTATACAAAACACCATTCAAAGATTTGTTGTTTAACCCGAAGATATTTTTTTGACATTTTCTACCAAAGCATAAAAAAAAAACTGGATTTGGGAGGAGGGGGCTACAGCCACTTTAGAGGATAAGTTGTTCAAGTATTTTCGTAAGTATTTGGCTGCCGGAGTGCGTCTCCATGTATTAGAAACACGTGATATACGGACTTATTCTTCACAGGGTTAAGTTAACCCATTGAGACCCAGTGTACACAATTGTGTACATTGCGGACAGGCAGGTGATTTTTGGGCTGTACTGCACACTGCGAAGCTCAATGATTAGAGCCACGGGCATTTCGCGAATTCATTCGGTGACTAGGTAGACTCCAAATACTTGTTCTTCTCTCCTACCGTTGTGATTGGACGACAGTTGTTTAGACACGCCCCTTTTAACTCTAAGCCAGGAAGCAGTAGTGTGAGTGAGTGTCTAACAGTCCTGTACAGAGGCCTCGCGTGTTCACAACCAACCAATAAGCAAACGATAGTGTCTCGAGCATATACAGGGCCGTCCAGCCTAGCTTGCTGCCTACCCAATCCGCGAATTACTCGGGGCTCTACCAATGATCTTACCTGTGGATAAATGATTCACAAGCCGTCTTACTGGTCTAGATCATAATTGGTTCATGTAAGTGTAGCCAAACATATAGCCAACAGCTCATTGTTATGTTTGTAACACCTTAAATAGTAAATGAATGTAGGTCTGTAAGGGTTAAGAAACTTTTTCGGAGCTATATGATTTCGGCATTATGTTGGATTTACATTGACGCGAGGAGCACGACGCGACTGAAGTAATGCTTCGCCCAATCACAGACGAGTATTTTATGACATCAACGTGACAGAAAGACAGAAAACTCGGCGCGACGGACATTCTTAATAGAAATAATTTATAATTTCGTCGTGTCGCGGCCGCAACAATCGTCAATAAACGAGTGTATTTTCTTTCTGCAAGAGTGGTGGCAATGTTCAGTTGGTAACATTTGTAATAACATGCTAAGATAATAGTATTTACTAAGATAGTGTTTATTTTGGGAAGACAGGCGTCGTTTGTAAACTATATAAAAAAATAGGCCCATACAATGATTTTCCAAAACTACAAAACATAAACATTCATTTGGTTGATTACGTTGTAAGATATTCTTCTTCACTAGGGGCACCTGTTTTCCGCGAAAAGATTTCAGGACAAGTTGTGTTCCAAAACATTTTAGTTCAGAACCACTTTCGTTATTTGATCATTTGAATCGTTGCGCGCCTTAGCTATCTACCCGCGAATCACAGCCAGTCAGTATTGGAGAAACTTAATTCTGATTGGCTCACTAATGTAACAGACACTCTTCACACAAAGACAAACAGCCAATAGATAGGGACCCCCGAATTCCGCGAAGAGATTTCACGACCTGTTGTATTTCACCACAGTTTAACTCAAATCTACTTTCCTCATTGGATGATTTACATATTCCGTAGCTTAGGTGTCCGCCCTCGAATCACACCTAATTTTGATTGGCCCCTTAAGAAAGAAAATGTGTCGTTTCAAAGACATGCCGCCAATAAGCAAAATGAAACTGCCGGTATGTCCTTAGTGTGTTGAAATCTAGCGTGCGCAGAAATATTTTCGCGAGATTCGGGTGTCCCTACCAATAGAGAAAGGAAGACTGCAAGTGTGGACATAAGATACCGGACTCTAGCCTCCGCTCAAATCTTTTCGCGAAAAAAACAGGTGGCCCTATTCTTCATTCATTCGCTTCATTCGTTTTCATATTTCCAGCTACGAGTAGTCAAAATATTGTTTTCGGTGTCGCTTCGCGTTGCAGTGCTTTCATTACAAGTGCCATTTACAGTCGCGCCACACCTGTCGCGTCGCATCTGTTGCGTCAATGTACATACAGCATTAGTTGCTATACCTCTTTAATACATACCCGGAAATTTCGTGGATTCATTTCACAACAAGCTAGACTCCACATTCCTTTATGTACTCGTGCTTCAGTTAGTTGTTCATTGGCTGATGCTGCATTTTTTACGCCAGACCAGGTTAACACGAGATTCGTTCCTTGTTTTCTTGGAGATTATTTATTGGCTTATATTCGGCGAGGGCGTGGTTTATAAACTGCGGACCATTGGGGAAATTGAAGTCAAATGCATATGTGTCTGAATTCTAGCTTGTCCCATTAATAATATATCCGCCATCCGAACTGTTTCCCCGACGCCGCGTTCAGCCGTCACGGGGGACCCAAGTTCGGGAACTACCTGCCGTGTTTCGCGCCTATCGACCGGACTTCAGTGCGCCTGCCCTCGCTGACTTACCGCAGTTCCACCGGGCTCATATTGCGTTTCCCGAGCTCCTTCCTCAGTTCAAGCTCGAGATTTGCAGACGCTTCGTGTCCCGAGGCACGTACACGCAGCTTCGACGCCGCCTTTCCCTCCTCACGCCCATCCCACAGCCACGCAAGTGAGGCACGCATAGACTGAAGATGAGGTAGGCCGATTATTTACCTTCTGCGCACGTACCCGACATTGACCTATCCCAAACCAACACTACTGCCCAAGTCGCATGGTCAACAGTGATGAACGTGTTTGATTATTACGCACACCCGAGTTTCGCAGAAATATTTCGGTGCGTGCAAGATTGCAATACCCTACACTAAAAAAAAAAAAGTTTTGGCTTTTACAAAAAAAAAAAAAAAATCCTCGGAAACCCAGTTGTTATGGAAATCTGTTGTAAAACTACAAAGAGTTCTCTTGTGAAATCTGCAAAACGTATATTTGTAATATTACAAATGATAGCCTTGTATTACAACTTACATTATTGAGAAGTGAACATAAGATTACTTTTTTTCTTCTAGAAAATAAATGCGCTGTATTAATTACAGAAAATAAATTTAAAAAATAGTAATTTACGAAAAAATACACATTGCCAGCACGTAGACTAGAACCCACACCCCTTGCATTACTAGCCCGCATTCTTAAACACAGGGCCAACTTCTCTTACGAACTTAACGGTTAATATAGGAGCTAGTTCCAACAAAATATTAAGGAAGTTATTTGATTATGAATAATACATTTATTTCGTTTTAAGTGTTCTGTTGTTGAGTTGAGGGATTTGGGCGGCTCCTAACAACGAGGTCTTAGGAGCCGATTTAAGATATGTGTAGCTAGGAAATATTAACCCCTTAATATGTTATCACGAGTATGTTCGTTCACGTGAGAGACGTTGCAGAATAGTTAAAATCATGGTCCGTACCGTGCAAGTACAGACTACAGCACCAATACGGACATCGCGTTTCACTGTAAAATGCTATTAACTGCTGCAGGCACAAAAACAATTCGATCATTGGTTGCTTCTTATGCCATGCATCTACTGGATCTCTTTCCATAGGATACAAACTGTCAGTTGTTATAAGACATTCGTAGGTACTATTGACACCAAAAATTTCCCTATCTTACAACACCTGAACTCAAAAATTAATGTGAAAGTTAAGGGGTTAACAGTTTTGTAATGAGTCATACGGTCACGTTTTATTTAAATGGCCTTTTTATTATGAATATTTGAGTTTTAAGTGTTTTACGTTATTAAAACTTGCAGCACATTTCTTTTTGCACTCGCAAACAGCTATAGGCCCTATACGGTTGAGTGTCCGCCATTTTGTTGAAGCTCATGGCTACGGGTCGGTATAGTACAAACATTTCTTGAGGTCTTTTACAAACACGAACCTTGTAGTTTTACAAACGAGTAGTTTAACTAGAGAAACCTTTTTACTTTTATAACCATTTTTAAAACTCCAAACAATTTCTCAGTAAATATTACACTTTTTTCTTTCTTTTTTTTTAAACAGTTTACGGACATAACCGCAGTTTTGTTTTGATTGTTGGTGGTATGTCTTCGTGAGAAGACATTCTAATTCCTGGCTGGCCAATCAGAATTAGGTAACTTCGGTTTTATACGTCTGTGATTCGCCAGCAGACACCTAAGACGCGTAACACCTAGATCATCCGATCACGAAAGGGAAATCTGGGGTTAGGTGATATGAAATACAACAGGTCCTGGTATCCTATTGCGAAATTAGGGCGTCCCTATTGATTGTATATTAATTTTCAAAACGACGAGTCCTTTTCGTAGGAATAAAATATACACCTCACAATAAGTTTGGATTATTACGAAATAAATCGATTTGGGTGCTAGGAGTTATGTAGTTCTTTTAGGCAAACATAGAGCGCACTGGAGATGCCTGGAACAGCATGAAAACAACAGTTTACTGTCTTCTACGACCTCCAGAAACACTTCTAGGTCTCATTATAGCAGCCCAGATGGAATCGCACCTTCATCCAGAAGATGACGTTAACACATTGGTTACGAGCATTCTACGGCGTGTTAGGGAAATGTGTAATGCACGTGGAGGCCATACATGGTACTAAGCTACAGTGGGAAGAAAGAGCTATCATTACGTTAATTTAGTTTTTCTTTAGGTAGTGTTTACTTGTCTGTTGTACTGGAGAAACGTGTTTTTTTTTTTTTTTTGTTAGGAACACTTTCAATTGCACTTTTGGTACATGTACCGTTGGAAACTTCTAATTGCTGTTCTTTCTCTCGTGTATATTCCATCCTTTTTTTTTTTTTTTCTTTGTGTATATTCCAAACTTTTTGCGAGGTGTTTACTTTTACCAATTTTCATTAAATGTAATTCCATGAAACAAAGTCAGAGTAAGTGTAAAAACGTCTCGAACAACTTGTTCACGCGAATAGAGTGTTCTAGCCTCAAATGTTATACACGTCGTTTACGTCAGTCATGTTGGCAGAAAAGCAGGTTTAATGTTGGAACACGGAGACTGGTACTGCGCAGCCAGCGAGATCTCTCTACCCCATACTCACTCCACGGACATCCTCTACGTCCCGTAGAGTCGTTATTTTCTCGGGCCACAGTCGCGTTGCCAACACCAAAAAAAAAAAAAAAACTAAATGGAAATTTATTCGTGATTTAAAGTTGTGATCTTGGAAAGAGCCAAAAACCTTTCCTTAAATTAATTTTTTTTTTCATTTGTGTTGTATAGCAAGTAATACAAAAAAATTTGTGACTTCACGTTGTGAGGTAATTTTCCCATCCATGTATAGGATTTTCCACTACCATGTACGTGAATTTTACTCCAGAGTGCGGTGATTTTACCTTACCCGTAAGGAAAACTGTTTTCCCCCCACAAGTCTGCGAATATTACTTTACATTTGTCAGGTAATTTTCCCATTATGTTTTATAGTGCAGTGTATGGTTGAGATTGACATCAGATAACGCGCAGCACGTTGTTCATTGGCTGCGAGAAGTACGCCTGACACAAGTACAGCACCCACCATGAACTTAGCCCGTTCAGTCCCGAATTACTTTTATAGTGTTGAAGTATTACGAACATTAATTTTTTTTTTTGGCGTGCGCTGTACTTACGCCAAGCGTGCATGCTGATGTCAGTATTTGCCAATCACAAATCAAAGGCGCAGAAACTTCAACAAATCAGATTTCTTCGTGAGGCAGAGGCTCATCACACGGGCCACTGATTCCTCGTTGTGTACAGTGCCGACCATAAACGTCTTTCAGGTGTAACATATCCTCGATCACGGACACAACGACCGAACGAGTCAAACGAATTCAAGTCTTGAGCTTGGGAATAATTTCGAGCCTGACAGGGTTGATGCAGTTAGATTACATTCGAACTTTTAAAAGTAGGTGTTTTATTCATTTAAAATCATTGTCTTTTAAAAATCTAGATATAAACAAGCATGTTAATCACTGTTTATCATCAGACTGTCAAAGTCTGTATTGGTGTGGGGCAGGTCAATTTTGGGAACATGTGCTGAAGACCATTATAAGTCAATCGCATATTTAGTCTGTGGAATGAACATTAGGAAAAAAAAATGGGATGTAGCTGTGTTAGGGACACGGTCGTTTGTTTTGCCTGAATACGTCTATGTTGACGCACTCGGACGCCGCTTCACTCGATCATATGGGGTTTTATGGGTATCACTAGGATTGCTTTTGAGATGCTCTTTCCAGCCGTATACGATTTCTGTATTTCGACTTGGCTTTTGAAGAATGTAAGCCGACATTGTGTTGTTTCTTAATTTTTTACATTAAATACATACAATTTCACCATAACCACACCGCACAAATGTTTTTGTACACGCAATCGATTGATCATGAAGAGAGCTGTCGATTTAAACTTAAACGAGCGTCGTTGCTTCTACCAGTAAAACTGTTATACTACGCGGAAGTTATGAGATGCGGCGAAACAAACTCAAAATTAAAATTGCGGCAACCACCACCCCCCCCCCCCTCCCCAAGCAAATGATGCTTCGCAGTCCTCGCTCAACGTAACATATTCTTTGATCGTTTGGCAATCGAGATGTATAATTGAATTTTGAATGTAGACTATAGATTCGGAGCTGCAATGGCAAACAGTATCCCCCGATTTTGTTATCATCGGATTTTCTGGATTGCCCCCCCCCCCCCACTATGGTTGCAAATTGAAAGACGTATTCACTTCGAAACTTAATAAAAGCAAAGTCAACTAGACAATGTTAACTTTGGCGATTATGGGTTTCCTAGATTCGTTAATTTTCAGGTTATTTCGTATAAATTTGGTTTACAGGTAGCCAATAATTGAGTTCTTGGAACTTCATTATTAATGAGATTTGGAGAATGATATTATGTTGGCAATCATACCGTGATACGTTTACAATTTGTAGTTCGAAATAAGAGCTCGGCACAATATATAAAACACTTGTCTCAACTCTAGTTTCTCTGAGCCTTAGCTATTACGTCATTCAAGTGTTGGGCAATTGTGCTGGTCTCCAAAGGGATAACTAAAGCTGGCTATTGGTCTCTACGACGTTCTGTCTGCGGGCACTTCTGAAATGCAGGTAAAGTGTTTACAACTCAAGGATTACGGAGCTCAGTGTCGAAAGTACTTTATCTTAACACTTTGATTTCTGCACACTTTTACTAGCGCTAACCCTTTGAGAACGTTACAAATTTCCTGGCACTGAAGACAAGGCTGAAGTGAACTGCCTGTATTCTCCACTACAGAAATATCAGTTATGTTGGTCTCTGTATTTCCACTTACCATCGTCCTATTGGTCCTGGCTACACCAGGAACGCCTACTGTACTCTGCAACGTTTATTATTGGCTGGCCGTCGGCGAATGAAGCCGCGCGGTAGCTATGTGCCAGTTAATACGTCGCAACACATGTAACAGGTTATACAATCCATCGTGTACTTTTGAAAATGTATAGAAAACCGCAGTTTTATTCTTACGAACTGGAATGTTGACTAGCTGTAATTAATTGTTTACTTGGATTTTGATATAGTCCAGCGAAACAATAACATAGTAAGAGTATGAATTTTGTCGTCACGGGCAAATAAATGTCGCTATAAACGTAGTCTCGATTGTATACGTGCATACTCCTCGAAGGGTTAAAGGGAAGCTCGACCAGAGTCGCCTATAACCACAACTGCGGAACAGCATCTCCTGTTGGTCTCTGGTTCCACATATCACCATACTATTGGTCCACTACGCCAGACTTTCATTGCTTGCTGGATGTCAGCCAATAAAGGGCCGAGTTGGCTACGTTCCAACCAGATGTTCTCTGTTATGTAATATGTATTTTCAGTAATTATTAGAGACAGGTAAATTTCGCGAATTAATTCTAGGACAAGCTATACTTCAAACACACGTGCTTCTCTTTTATGTTTTCAATTGGACCACAGTTCTATCAGACACGCCCAGGTGAACTCTGAGGCAATAACCCATCTGCGGGGAAGCAATCTACGACTCTGCAATGTGGTCCGAGGTAAAACTGACTACACGCTGAGGCAAGAGCTACATGAACAGAAAGCTGAGGCCAGAACATGGGGCAGTAGGTTATAGCTAGGGTTAGGAAGATTTCGCGAGTTCAATGACCTGTAGGCTAGACTCCACAGTCCTGTTTACACTCGTGTCTCACATGTTTGTTCATTGGCTGCTGAACCACACAGTAGCCAGTGTTACTACGCACCTGGCAGTATGGCACTCGCTACTGCTTTTCCTTGCAAGTCTGCTATTGGCTGAGAGTCGTCCAGAGCATGTCTCATGAACTGTGATCCAATTGCAAAGTCAACTTCAGTGTACACATGTTTGACGTCTATGTTGTCCTGAAATGGATTCGCGAAATTTTCCTATCCCTAGTTATAGCCTAAAGGTCCTTTAAAACTCTACATTTTCCTATCCCTAAAAATTATGCAGAAATTTTTTTATTTTCTTACAAAATTTGCCACTAATGTTATGTTGCTGTGTAGTAAAATCCCGGTAGAAATATGGGAATATAACTACCTCCTGGCCAGTTTTGTTTTCTAACGGCAGAGAGAGTCATGCAAAATGTTTCCCCCGCCTACACTCGGGCACAGTTCACACAGAGTAAATTTTTAATAAATTCCACACTTTTGTGAAGTGGCATCTATTAAGTAAAAGTGAGAAATTTTTTTAAAAAGTTAAAATAAATAGTTATTTTTTCTCGAAAAGTATTTACATGGTAGCTCTTTTAAGTTAATGTTATTTACCAAACCAAATCCACTATACAGAATGAGCCTAAATTGGAGTGGTTATATTTGGTCACCTCTTAACATCGAGATTTGAGAGCCGATGAGGGTGAAGTGAGGTGAGTATGGAGCAGCATCGGAATGCAAGGACGGGGGAAACTGGATAGCCCCGAGAAAACCCGCTGACTAGCAGCTTCGTCCGGCATGATTCCCACATGCGAAAGTCTGGAAGTGACCACGCAGTGCATCGAACCCGGTTCGCATTGGTGGGAGGCGAGCAGTCTAACCACTACACCATCGGGACCCCCGATGAGACTAAAATAATGAGGTCATACTGCTCAATTAACCATCACAAAACGTGCATAATTCTTGTCTGCAGTAAGAGAGTGGCTACCCGTGTTATTTTCATTAGAAGGGTAGATTTAAATAGGGACACCCGAATTTCGCGAAAAATTTCCGCACATGCTAGATTTCAATACACTATGGACGTACCAGCAGTTTTATTTTGGTTGTTGGCGGCGTATCTCTGTGAGAAGACATTTTCTTACTTGACTGACCAATCAGAATTAGCTTATTCCGATTCTGAACGTCTGTGAATCGCGGGCAGACACCTAAGACGCCTAACACCCATTATCATCCAATCAAAAAATGGATCTGAGCTTAGCTGTTATGAAACACAACCGGTCGTAAAATATTTTTGCGAAATTCGGGTGTCGCTAAATATTAATGACATTTTGGTTTCAGGTTATAGATCCTTATAAAATGAAAGAAAATAATCGGAGAACTGAAAGTATGTCTTAAAATCTCACTTTTAAAAGACTCATATCTCGCATAATTTTAAGTTTAGGTAGGAAGTGTTTTATATATTTCCCACTTGATTTTGGATGAGTCTGTTGGTCGAATTTCGCCCCACTGTGTACATAATCTTACATTCTTTTCAGGCGCCAAGTGATGTGTTCTTGTTGTTGACTGTGTCCGAAAGATAGACATTCAGAATGTTTCAGTAACAAGTTTGTCAGAGGTAGCCAGAAAAGCGAGCACGGTAGATTCGCCCGGTCACTCGTGGTAGCAGAGGTTTACATACCCTGCACGCGAGAGAAGATCGCGAGGGAAATCATCCTCGTAATGAACGGTCGACGGGGCAAACTACGCCAAGGCTCCGCTGTTGTCCTGGACGGACAGAAGTGGCGTGGGTAGCCCCCCCCCCCCCTAGCCGGACCACGGACATAGAGCAGATAAATACACACAGGCGAAATTGCCGTGGTGGTTCCTTTGCTGACGGTAGTGGATGGATGAAGTAGGTTCGAGCACAAAGGAAGGGGGAAGAGGCGCTGAGGTGCCTCGCCACCCATCTTGGCTGGCATCACGGAGGGCCATCTGTTTTCCGTCCACTAAGTTATATTGTTTGTGGACGCCATCGTGTCCTTGACCTTGACCCTTTGAAAACGGTGCAACATTACTGGCGCCGAAAGACAAGGTTGAAGTGAGCTACCTATATTCTCCACTACAGCAATCACAGTTGTGCTGGTGTTATTATTTTCACTTTCCATCGTCCTGTTGGTCCTGGGTACACCGATTAAGAAACGTTTATTATTGGCTGGCCGTCGGCGAATGAAGCCGCACGTTAAACTATGTGCTAGTTAATATGTCGCAATAGATGTAACGCGTTATACAATCCATTGCGGACATTTGAGAATGAATTGAAAACATCAGTTTTATTCTTACGAACTGAAATTTTGACCAGCTGTAATTGTTTACTTGGATTTTGCTGTCGTCCAGCGAAACAATAACATTGTAAGAGTGTGAGTTTTGTCTTCAAGAGCAAATAAATGCCCTTATAAACGTAGCCCCGGTTATGTACGTGCATACTCCTCAAAGAGTTAAATGTCACGCATTGCAGGTGTCTGTCCACGAATCAAGGACACTCATTGTCGGAGTCACGTGATTCTGATTGGCCCAGTCAGGCGAAGAACTACCTCCCGAACAAGACACGTGGCCAATAACCAAAGGAAAACTGCAAGTATGCCATAGGACATTGGAGTATAGCCTCCGCGTAAATCTTTTCGCGAAAATCAGATTGCCCCAAGTATAGTCTATTGATAGTGATAGGAAAATTTCGCGAATTCATTTTTGAACAAGGTAGACGTCAAACACGTGTGCACTGAAGTCACCTTTTCAATTGGATCACAGTTCATGAGACACGCCTTGAAGGACTCAGACAATAGCAGACTTGCAAGGAAAAGCAGAAGCGAGTGCCATACTGCCAGGTGTGTAGTAACACTGGCTACTGTGTGGGTCAACGGCCAATGAACAAACATGTGAGTCTCGAGCGTAAACAGGACTGTGGAGTCTAGTCTACAGGTCATTGAACTCATGAAAATTTCCTATCCCTATCTATTGATGTATGTTCATGCTTTTTTAATCAAACGTTTGAATAATCACTCCATGTTTGAAGAGTTTTGTTGTTTCCTAAATATGTAAAGTACCGTAGGCGTTTGATACTTCCGTTAACAGAACTGTACCGTATGTGTGACAAACGCATCCTAGTATGGGGGGTTTCAGTTCAGCGATGAGTAGAGACCTGAAAAATTTGCGAGTTCAATGACCTGCAGGCTAGACTCTGCAGTCTTATGTACAAAAATATCGATATCAACTGCACATTGGTTGTCTGCTGTCACAGTGGAAGGCGACTGTTAGGCCACTGTTCTCCAGGAGGTGAAAAACACCGTGTGGACGAACGGCTAAAGTTATATAAAGACACGTGTTCAGATCTCTGGTTTGTCTCAAAAGGAAACCGCGAATTCTTCAGGTCTCTAGCGATGAGGTAGAATGTTAAAGGTGTGTACGAGAGCGTCACGCTTAACGGGTTCGAGAGTGACGAATTTTTGTCTTAGACCGACCACTACCCGCGATGGTCGAGCGTATCTCGTTTCCCCCTGCCCATTGGCTGGCTGTCCCGCTTAACTTTCTGAGGAGCGTGCACTTATATAACCGGGGCAACCTTCATAAGGACATTTCTTTGCGCTTGAAGACAAGACTCAAGCTCTTACAGTGTTATTGTTTCGCTGGGCTACATCAAAATCCATGTAGACAATTACAACTAGTCACTATTTCAGTTCGTAAGAATAAAACTTCTGTTTTCAATAAATTCTCAAATGTACACGATGGATAGTATATAGTGTTACATCTGTTGCGGCATATTAACTTGCACATAGTTAACGCGTGGCTTCATTTGCCGACGGCCAGCCAATGATAAACGTTGCAGAGTACAGTGGGCGTTCCTGGTGTAGCCAGGACCAATAGCACGATGGTTAGTGGGAATACAGAGACCAACATAACTGAGATTTCTGTAGTGGAGAATATAGGCAGTTCACTTCAACCTTGTCTTCAGTGCCAGGAAATTTGCGCCGTTCTCAAAGGGTTAATACTGGCCGGAAGGCTGGTGCTTGGGTGACGTAGAGTTAGGGACATCCGAATTGCTCGGAAAGGTTTCCGCACATACTATATTTCAGTACACTACGGACGTAACAGTAGTTTCATTTTCCTCATTGGCGGCATGTTTCTATGAGAAGACAGTTTCCCCTTACTTGACTGGCCAATCAGAATTAGCTTACTACGATACGGTACGTTTGTGATTCGCGGACACACTCCTAAGACGCGTAACACTTAGATCATCCAATCATGAAAGTGCAATTGAGCGTCACTGTTACGAAATACAACTGATCTTGAAATCTTTTCGTGAAATTCGGGTTTCCTTACGCGCAGGTATCGTATATAAGCGGTTTCTTAGCACTATTTACCGAGCGAGGTGGCGCAGTGGTAACTAACTCACTGGGCTCGCTTTCGGGAGGACCTGGGTTCGATTCCCGATTCTATAGTTTTCCAAAATCCCTCCAGCCGAATGCGGGGGTGAGTCTCTAACAAAGGCCATGGCCGATTCCTTCCCATTCCTTCCCCAATACCTCTTCCCTGTGTAACTTGCACCGTATCTAATGACCTCACTGTCGACTATACGTGAAGCCCCATTACCTACCTACCTACATCTTCACACTAATTGAATAAGACTTTTGTAAAATACAGCCAGATATGCCGTGTTTGGATCTTTACTAAAAACGTCAAGTATCATAAGCGTTTTATTTTAACAAATGCGTAAAATCATTATTTTATGACTGTTTTACTTTTATCACAGCACAACAGTCGTTAGAATGCAACACTACTGGTATTAAATACAAATGAAAGGTTTTAAATAAAAATAATAATTGGAATATCACCAGGTTTGTAAATCCCAAAAGTGCCTTATTTTGGGTCAAATAACATTTTTATTTATAATTTACTTATAAATCATAACTGAGACATTCAAAATTCACGTGATTTTTGGTACCTTTCAAGACTTCTCTACCACCATAAGTACTTGAGCATAATTCGTGATTCCATTAGTTACTAACAACTATGCGACGTGTGGCCGTTTCACTGGCTATTGGCTGCTCAATCGTTGAGGCTTTGCTATTGGCTCAATGCGTCCCTGGGACGTGTCACGCTAGTTTTTGTCCAATGGCAGATGGTAAACGGACGCACATAGTCTTGGAATTCAGACTGCATCCACAAAATAACGCGAATTTTGCACGTCCCTCCTAATCGTAACAATTCCTTTAAAATAAATATGACTAAAAACGGCGAGGCAATAGGCGTGTTGGTATGTCTAGTAATAAATAGTTATTAGGCGAAATATTACTACACTGAATGCGCATATTGCGGTGCGTTGTCTCTTTGGTGTAATTTTTTAGACTTGCTTGAGCTGTGTTTGCGTGAGGCGAGGAATATCCTGAGAGTAGAACTTAAGCAGGGCTTCAGAAAAGTAGGAAGTTACCCTGAATAGACTATAGAAAAACATCCTTGTATACCTCTGTATTCTTACTCACACCGTGGAAAAGTTTATTTTGAATCAAACAAAGTTTGCTTTGCGCAACCAAATTAATTGTTTGTATAGCGGTAATGAAATATTTTGTTGTTGATAAAAAATTATTTTTTTTCGTTCCTATTCGGTTGCCTCAAGCAAATATTTGGTTATTGCAGCTAAAGTCTTGTTTGGCTATACGCACATCGAAAATTTTAGGTCATAAAAAAAATTTTCAAGCCCAAGCGAGATTCGAATCTTGAACAAGTGCACCCGTGCGCTATGCTCTACGACTTAGCAGCTTCAGCTTAAGTTACTACGTTTGGAAAAGGAATGTTTTTAAATATACGCATTTCAATTACCGTACAACGCTTGCATATTAATATTTCAATATGTACAGCTCTTTTTTGTCTTTCCTGCTGAACTTGGTTTATTAGGATTTGTATTCCACTATTAAGCATCAAATATTGCACTAACAAACACTATTACTATCCCACTTGTCACGACAAATGCAAACAAACTCTCGAACTATATTTTCTAACGAAGTCTGTCAAATGAGTGGCCAAACAAATATATACAGCTGAGTTGACAAAATATTTTGTTGACACGAGTTTAATTTATTTTGACTCAACATAGAGGGTTTGTTAATTCGAGTGCGTATGTTTTCAGGCGAACAAAATTAATTGTGTTGCTTTTCAAGTTCTGTTTACTCAACAAAATATTTTGTTGGGAAAGGTAAATATATTTTTGGCCCTATACTATCAAATATTTTGTTTGCAGTTCTCTCAGCAGTTCGCAGACTCTCGTCATCCAAGGGCGAGAAATACGCCTGTCGCGGCACAGCGGGACTTACTACCTCGAAGCAGGGATACAACATAGCCAGTGCTCGGTCTTGGTACGGGACATTCAAAATTATGGTACAATGGCACAACATTATGGTACATTTTTAACAATTGCGCAAAATCACAATTTTATGATTGTTTTGCTTCCATCACGCAACAGTTTTTCGAACGTAACCTAGTGGTATCAAATACAAATAAAAGGTTTGAAATAAAAATAATAATTGGAATATCACCAGGTTTGCAAATCACAAAATAATCGATCCACCTTCACAAAATAAAAGGGAACAACGAAACATCGCCGGAAACCCAACGCATATCGATACATTTCGATCTCGATATCTAGTTCGTGGAACCTCCAAAAGTTCAACCTCCAGATCGCAGATAAATAATAGGAGTAGGGTGGAGATATTTGGGCGGCTCTTAACGTCCGAGATCGTGAGAGCCGATGAGGGTGAGGTGAGGTGAGTATGGAGCAGCGCCGGAATGAAAGAGCGAGTGAAACGGGATATCCCTGAAAAAACCTCGCCGACCAGCGGCATCGTCCGGCACGATTATCACACTCGAAAATCCGGGGGCGATCCCGCTGGGAATCGCGTTCGGTTCACCTGGGTAGGAGGCGAGTAGTCTAACCACTAAACCACCGTGGCCCCTAAATAATAGAGGTTCGGCTTTCGGCTGGAACGAAGAATGCTACAAACTGATTACATTTCATTATACTTTTTTGTGTCATTAGGTGCATATTTTTTTTGTGGTCTGACTATGGTACATTTGCGTACCACGGCAACCTCATCATGGTACACCGTACACTGCAAAAAAATAATGGGAAAATTACCTGGCAAGTGTAAGGCAATATTCGCAAAGTTGTGAGGGAAACATAGAAAGGTAAAATTACCGCACTCTGGAGTATAATTCACATACACCGCGGTAGAAAATCCCATAAGTAGATGGTAAAATTACCTTACACGCTAATATTCACAGACACTGTCCCGCTGTCGTCGTCGTGTAATGGATAGCGCATCGGGCCTATTGCAGTAGAAGACCATGATTAGCGCCCACCCACCAGCAAGTGTCGAGGATGTTATTGCTGAGATTTCGGTTACTATTCGTCAGAGGGTATAGGTAAATAAAAAAATTAACAGTACCACTACTCGAGTATACTTAACATAAGATTATTATACAAGATAGTTAATTTCCCTTTATATGTATGGGATTTCCCCCCCCCCCCACTTTTTTCAGGTACTTTTCCCGTACGATTAGGGAATATTACTTTGCTTGTTATGTACAGTATATTTACTCTACATTTAAGGGGTAGATTTACCTTACACGCAGAGGTAATTAGATTCCCTTATATGTAAGGGGTTTTTACCTCAATTATTTTTATAGTGTACACAAGGACTAATTAAGGTAAAAGTACCATGAAAATGGTACACCCATCATGACTGCCCCCTCTAGCCTTCTATCCCCACCCCCTTGGTCAGCACCATCCCGCCGATGTCTGACCTTTGCAGCGCTTCATCGTCGGGACTGCAGGACGCGGCGACGCGTGAGATTGGTCCGAAACAACCGCGCGCCGCATCGTCCATGCTTGGCTTCATTTCGGCGGTACTGGACCCCGGGGAGGGATGTGCGTCCCGACATGCCCTGCCACCCCGTGGTGGGGGGGAGTGGTATGTCAGGGGAAAGGGGCTCGTCACCGCTACGGCCTTGGAGATCTCCTCGCCGCAGAATAAGTAAGCGTGCAGAACCGAGTGGCGTGGAGAGATTCAGGCGGCTCCTAACATCGAGGTTTTGAGAGCCTACAAGGGTGAAGCGGGGTGAGTACGGTGAAGTGCCGGAATACAAAGGGCGGGGAGGAACGGGAGATCCCTGAGAAAACCTCGCCGACCAGCGGCATCGTCCGGCACGACTCCCACTTGCGAAAATCCGGAAGATACCCGGCCGGGGATTGAACCCTGTCTGCCTTGGTGGGAGGCGAGCAGTTTAACCGCTCAGCTACCGCGGTCCGTGATCAGGAAGGGCAGGAAGATAATACGCGTAACAGTTGAATTGAGCCAATCACCAAAGTGGTTCTCAAGTAAAGTGCCTTGGTACATAACTTGTCCTGAAATCTTTTCGCGGAAAACAGATTGCCCTATACTTATGTAGCATAAAATATTTCTCATTTTTTTGCTTTGATATGTAAACTGGCGAGGAGAACCTCACACTCAGATGAAGTTAAGGCATTATTTAATTAAATTACATACACGTTATATGTCCAGTGATCCAGAAAAGTTGACAGTGTTGTGCCTATTACATAGGAAAATATATTTCTAAACTTCCAAAATGAACAGAAGTAATTATTCCCACACTGTGTTCTGATCACAGTGAAAGAAGAACGATGATAGGGAAACAATTGAGCTGGTTGCATTTTACTACGCTGACCCGGCTGCAGGTAGCAAACAACCATAACGGACAATGGCGATGATGATGATGACATTGGTGGTGATGACAACCTAACAGCTCCACCGCATGAATCGTAGAAGTATAAAATCGGGTCTGGGTCGCTGAAGCACTGCTGAAAGATGAGCCCACGTCACACGACTCAAGGACACAGGACTCTTATGGTTGCTGTGAATTTCTCTATCCTTCTGCTCGTTTTAGTTTGGCATTAGTAGAGGCCAGTTTCAGACCGTACACCCATTAGCAGAGGTCAATATTTAATTTGTGGAGTAAAAATGTCACTCAAAACTGCTTATGCAATTCTAATTCCAGGATTAGAATCAACTAAAGATGTCAAATATTTTGTCCAGAAATCATGTTAATAATCAATATAATTTACGTCTTATCCTTCACAGAAAAAAAATGTTATGTTCTTGCAACAAAATACTTACTATCGAGACCTATGTTTAAACGTTTATGTTGTAGCTAGATGAATATTGTTGTAACAAAATTAATAATGTTAACCATTTACAAAGTCATATTCTAATGTTCAAATATACTGTTGAAGTTTTAATGTTAATAACCGAAAATTGTATTACACTATTTTAAAATGAATTATGGTATTTTAAAAAAATGTGCTATCGCGAAGTTAATTAAACCACTGTATCTCAGACCACCTCCCAAGTCTTGCGAAGCAGTTTATATGTTCCAGTTGTGCATATGTTCCAGTTGTGCATATATTCCAGTTGTGCATATATTCCAGTTGTGCATATATTAATAGATACACATTTAAAGTACGCTTTACTTTTTGGTACCATGCTAGACTATCTTAAACCACAAGTACTTGAGCGCAATTCGTGATTCCATTGGTTACTAAAAACTATGCGACTTGTGGCCATTTCACTGGCTATTTGGCTGCTCAATTGTTGAGCCTTTGCTATTGGCTCAATGCGTCCTTGGGACGTGTCACGCTAGTTTTCGGCCAATGACACAAGTTAAACGGGCACACATAATCTTGGAGTTCAGACTGCATCCACAAAATAACGCGAATTTTGCACGTCCCTATTAATAGAGCATAAAGTAATCCCTCGCAACGAAAGACAATTGCAATTAGTCGTTATGTTTTACTGAATAATCCTAATATGAAACGCATTCAGATATGTTAAGATAAGAATAGTTTGTAGAGCGCCAAGTTACGTAGAGTGCAGAATGTCAAACGCTAAAAGCGCTGGTTTGAATCCCCTACAAGTTCCTAGCTTTCATTTGTTTCCGTTGGTAATATTTCTTTTTATAACAAAATAAATCTCCATAATTCATTTTACGTGGGAATGTTTTCTTTAAAGCAATGAAAACAGAGAAAAAAAATTAACATCAATTTTAACAACGATTCAACACAAAAATTGTTTTGACGCAACATAAACACCACCTTCATGTTGACAGAACAGTAAGGTGGAACTATTTTTTACAAAAGTAATTAATGTTACATTAACAGTAACAGCTAGGGACGTGCAAAATTAGCGTTATTTTGTGGATGCAGTCTGAACTCCAAGACTATGTGTGCCCGTTTAACTTCTGCCATTGGCCGAAAACTAGCGTGACACGTCCCAAGGACGCATTGAGCCAACAGCAAAGGCTCAACAATCGAGCAACCAATAGCCTGCGAAACTGTCACTCGTCGTATAGTTGCTAGTAACCAATGGAATCACGAATTGTGCTCGGATATCTATGGGGTAAGGAAGTCTAGCATAGTACCAAAGAATTGCGCGAAATTTGCATGTCTCTAGTAATAGCTTAACACTACATTGATAGTAAAACTACTGCACAAAAACAGCACTATTAGTTACTCACGTCGCACGGATAAAAAAAAAACTCTCTTGTAGCAACGGTAATACTGCTGTCAAATCATTTGACATTTTTTTGTATGAGACATTCGGAAAATCATCCATATAGCTGATATAGGCTTTGGAAGATAGGCGGTGATTTGCTCTAAAAGCAATATTCAGCGTTTAATTTTTAGGCTTTTTCAACGCCACTAAACATGGCCCTTTTAATTGAATCACTTATGTAACTGTTCTTTCCGTATAGGGCCGCCTGTTTTTCGCGAAAAGATTACCACGAAGGCTAGACTTCTATGTCCTGTGGCATACGCGCAGTTTTCTTTTGTTATTGGCCACGTATCTTGGTCGGGAGGCAGTTCCTTACCTGACTGGGCCAATCAGAATTTGCTCACACCTACACCGAGTGTCCGTGATTCGCGGGCAGACGACTGCAACACGTGACAATTAAAAATCATCCAATCACGAAAGTGTTTCTAAGCTCTAGTGTTTTGGAGTATAAAGTGGGAGAAAATAAGAATTACCTCACAATGAAGAGAGACCTTCAAAAAAATTCGCGTTATTATTTGGGAACATGTTATTTAACTATATACATGCACTTAACCACGGCATTTGCTATTGAATAACGCTCTGACAATTTCTACGTCGTTGAATGAGCCCTTTATATTTAAGTACGTGAATCACGTGTAGTTTAGTAATAAGGAAAATGTCTTTACGCCTCAATGATAGCCAATGAATAAGTGACACCGATTGGATATGTACAGGACTGTGAAATATAGCAGGACATGTGATGGTAACTCGAATTTTGCGCGTCCCTAACAATGAACCATCGATATTTGCCCTGTCAATGAGCTCAGCATTGAGTCGCCCTTGTCACTTAAGGGCTCAGCACTTCAAGTCTACCTCACTTGCCGTAACCCCCAAGGAACGATTATTACACATCAAAGGACAAGCATCGCTCACCTTCAACAAAACCCCTTATGTCTTTTCGTTCCTATGAATATATTTAATTTATATATATATATACTTTAAGGCAGTAGTACTTTGGCAAAAAAAAAAGGTGTTCATTGCTTTGTGAAATGTTTTTTAAAAAGGTATATGCAGGATCAGCGTCACTACTAATTGACAATTTACGCAAATGACATTAGGGTTCATTTATTTCCAATCACTGGGCAAAATTGTTTATAAAATGAGTTCATTTGAATACATGCTGAACACTCGGCTTAATCTTGTGGTAGTAAATATATAGCACCGTAAAAAATTTGACGAATCACGTACTGGTGCTAAAAGCCAACATTTAACGTGAAAACGATTACGAAAAAACACAGTTTCCACGCATAAAACGTGATCGCCGCTCGTGGGCCGCGCGAATGAACCATCACAGTCAAAATTGGGGGATCTTTCAGCCACAACCACCCGCGATGTTCTCGGGCGAAATCATCGAGGACACGGCACATTAAATTTCTGCTGGTTGATGGAACCCGTGCGCGCAAACTCCAGGCGAGCACGAAGACTGCACGCCGTCCTCTGCAGCCGCAGTTCCGACGGACTAGAAAAAGCCAGCTGACCAACTCCATCCGAGCGGGCCGTCTCCTTGGCTGACGCCGCCCGCCACGCGACCCGGCGCAGCGAGGAAGTTCAGAAACTAAATTCCCGTGCCTTCGTTGCAACGGCCCACTCGCGCGCGCACGCGGGAAGTACGCACGGGACGTGACGGACAAGACAAAGTGCCGTAACTAACGTCGCGGAAACACAAAGCTCCCAAAAAAAAGCCACTGCGCCTGTCGGGCGCGAGAGCTTGACGAAGTCATGTTCAACCGACACGCCGACGTCTTCAGCACACAGCACAGATGCTTGTAACTGCCAAAGCCTCGCTACGCGACATGCGCTCGGCATAAAAGCTGACGTCGCGAGCGCGCACTTCGTGCGCTACCACACGGCCAGACAGCCGGCGGACTCACGCCTTGACCTACCGCAAAGGGAAAACGCATCGCACCCGCGCGCCGCTAACGGCGACCACGCGAACCAGGGATAGGGAAATTTCGCGAATTCATTTCAGGACACGATAGACGTCAAACACGTGCACGCTGAAGTCACCTTTTCAGTTTGATCACAGGTCACGGGACACGCCCTGGACGACTCTGGGCCAGTAGCAGACTTGCAAGGAAAACAAGTAGCGAGTGCCATACTGCTAGGTGTGTAGTAACACTGACTACTGTGTGAGTCAGCAGCCAATGAACAAACACGCGAGTCTCGAGTGTACACAGGACTGTGGAGTCTAGCCAGCAGGTCGTTGAACTAGCGAGATTTTCCTATCCCTACGCATACTAAAAGTGAAGAGTTTCAACGATCATGCCCAGCTGATATAGACTAATTACAATTGCAAACGATAATATAGAAAGGCAGTTGAGAAATAAAAGCAATAAAACATTTCGTGGTCGTGAACTAAAAATTAATCCCTAATAAAAATATATATATAAACTCTATAGTATTAATGATCAATATAAAAATACAAATGGAAAAATGCAAAGAGCTTAATGCGAACAACAGTTCGCGCACACAGGGCTACCAACTTTTGAGACATGCCACTAAAAACAAACTAGTGACGATGCAATCGTCACAACGTAAAACCGGCATCTTTAACAACGAACGAAATTCGCTTCCCCTTTAAAAGAGAAATATTCACGATGTAAAGGTTTTTGCTATGAAGGCTGCGAAGGTTAACATACACTGCCTCGAAGTTTAAACTTAATAATCCTTGGGGTATAAGTTTAAAACTTTAACTCAAGTGGGAGGGTCTGGAGCTAGTTATTTCGTTCAAATAACTTCCACCCTTTCGGAGCTCAAGCGACTAATTGCAAGAGTTGAAAATTAATAGCCTCTTTCGTAATTACAGGATAAAATTTTACTCGCTGAGAACATTTCTTTGTTTATTTTCCGCTTAATTCATAACAAACATTATTTCATTTTTTTAACGTTGCATTTTCTTCACTTAATAAACATACCGGATATTGCACACTATTACTACCCACCCTTCCCACAATTTGTAATAATAATAATAATTATTATTATTATTTAAGTTTGTTGGATTACTCGATAGAAGTGAATATATCGTAGAGTGCGCGTGGAAGCTGCGCAGAAAGCAGTTTGAGATGAGTTGAGTTGAGCGATTTGGATGGCTCTTAACAACGAGGTCTCGAGAGCTAATGAGGGTGAAAAAAGGCGATATTGGAGCAACGCCGGAATGCAAGTGTGGGGGAATCGGGAGAGTCCCGAAAAAACCCGCGGACCCGCGGCATCGTCCGGCACGATTCCAACTTGCAAAAATACGGGGTGACCGAGCCGGGGATTGAGCCCGGTTCGCCTTGTCTAACAGCTCAAAAGATACACCGTTAAAAAAGCACCGGGAATCGATCGGATAGCAATCAAAGTAATAAATATAAGCTTGGAAACAATTAAATTAATACTGACAAAAATTATATAAATAAATGCTATACATTAAGTAGATATCCGGAAATATGAAAAACAGGAAAGATAGTAGCTAGTTTTATACAAAAGTAAGAATAAATTAAAAACAGAGGTTTCATCCCACAGACCAATATGTCTCTTATCAACATTGGGTAGAATATAACAAAGGATAATATATGGCAAAATTAAATCAGAAACAGAAAAAACGCTTCACGATAACCAATTTGGATTTAGAGTAAAAAAATCAACCGAACAAACAATAAATAAGGTATTAAATTAAATATAAACAAGTACAAAAAATATTTGATTGGCATTTCAATTAACATAAACAACGAATTTTCAACAATGACATGGAAAGACATTAAAGAACAGATTAATAAAATACCAATAGGGAAAAAATGGAAATAAATTTTATGGGCCTACTTGAATAACCGGAACATAATAGTACAAGATAATCAGATAACGTTAAAAAGGGAAATAAATCGCCGCTGTCCACAAGGATCAGTAATAGTGCCAAGTCTATGGAATTTAGAAATAAATGATTATATAGTAAGAAACAATAATGAGGATTCAAAAGTTGTGGCATTCGCGGACGATTGTATAATTTTGATGGAAGGTAAAACAAGAAAGGAAGTAGAAGAACGGACACAAAAATAATGGATAAAACTTTAATATGAATGAAAGAGAAAAACTTAAACAGTTGCCATAATTGTAAAAGGAAAATAGATAAAAGACTGCCAGTGATAAGTATGACAAACAAACAATAAAAGCTAAAAAGGAAATAGTATACTTGGGCATTATTTTGCATAATAGATTACGTTTTGTCCCACATGTTAAATACATAACCGAAGAAGTTAATAATATATTTATAAAATTAAAACAAACGGAATGGAATACAAAAAACTATAATAATAAATTAAGAAAATAATACATTAGCCATTACACTGTAATATTATACAATATGCTAGCATTTATTACAAAAATAAAACTGAAAATACAAACATTAAAAGAAAACTAAGAGCATCACAAAGATATTGATAAAAATAATGGATTTAACACCAACAACATCACATGTATCCGCGATAACTTCTAGTAAAGAAATACCAATAGACTATAGTATAAAAGATAGAAATATGATATATCAAATAAAAAATGAAGTAGACGAAATATAATACAACGGAAATGCATATAATAAGATAGTAGAGCACAATAATATTTTGATTGAAAAAAAAAATAGATATAATCAACCTATCAGTTTAAAAGTATTAGAGAAAGAAATCTATAAACTAAGTGTTACAAATTGGCAAACAGAGTACGGTGCAACAGAAACCGGTCTAGCACTAAAAATTATTTTAAAAATATACAACAATGTACGAAAGTAAAAGCAATATAAATAATAGGGCGTTGAAAGTAATTACGGGACACTTTCAAATTAAAGAATATTTAGCTAAAATAAATGTAATAGAAGACAATTGTCAATGCGAAAAGGGAGTTCAGACGGTATACCATATTCTGTACTTGTGTGACATGTTTAAAGACGGTAGGAAAGAATTAGAACAGAAATTAAAACCTTTTAATGACAAATGGCCATTACAAAAACATAATATATATGACAAGGAAATTGTAGAAATAATAAATGGAAGTATTAGTAAAATATATGATTTGGTGAAAACTATGAATGATGACTTAACTGAATAGTCCAGGGTGCGGATGAGAGTGTCCTGGAACTAAGGGAATTATTGAGTGAGTGTTTGTGTTTGTCTAATTTTATATCGTTTAAATTAAATGAAATTTATAAATAACTCTCTCTTGTAGATAAGAAACAGAATTTTCAGTAAATATTGAAGTTTTGCAGAATAAGTGTGGAAAAAAAATTGAAAAGCTTCAAACACGAAAAAGTTATAAAGAAGAACACAAGATCTGAAATGAATACAAAAAGAATTGAATGAAACATGGAGAAAATTAGAAGAACAAGAAAGAGGAAGAGAAGAAAAAGAAGAGAAAGAAACGGAAAGAAAACGGGGAGGAGAACAGAGAAGGAAAGTAGAAGAACAACAGAAGAGAGAAAAGAGGAGGAGAAGCAGCAATAAAGAGAAAAAGAAAGACAAGTTCTGAAACGGATGAAAGAAGAACGGAAGGAACTACGGAGAAGAAAATACGAATGAGGGCAAGATGTGATTCATGATAATATGTTGGTTGATGTCTGTGTATGTGTCTGTGGGGAAAAAAAGGGGCGGGGGGTGGGGCGCCCGTAGTAGCGGAGCTCCATTCCCTCGTCCGCTGGGAAACGAAGGCCTGGGTGTCCAGAAGGGATACTTCGATGTCCTGGATGATGCTTGGATTAGAGCAGAACGGTGCGCGAGGGAAAAAAATAAAAAGAACAAAATAGAATGGTGCAGATAGGGGAGGGGCTGGGGGCCCTCGGGTTCGTGGGAGGGACCATTCGACCGTTGGGTGCAATGACGGACCGGCTGAAAGGCTAGTTAGATGTGTGCGGGCCCGACGGCGTCTGGTCAAGCGGGCGGATTCGTGGGAATCCTGATCCCTGGTCTATTCCGGCGGGAGCGGCCGAAAGGATACCCGTCGGGGAGCTGTCTCGGTCCGGGCAGAATAGATCACCACCTTCCTAGGAAGTGTGAATGATGCTTTTGAATAGAAATAGAATTTGTAGCTTAAATTACGGGCGCCCAGACAAACAGCCGCTTTCCACAAAAAAAACAATTGTGAATCTATATAACTAATATACTGTTTGTTAAATTGTAGTAGTCATGATAGAATTGAACACCCTGGATGGCTGTACTGCTAAGTAGGGTTAATGAAATATATTTAAAAAAAAAGGTCTAACAGCTCAGCCACCGCAGCCCCAGCAGTTAAGAGTCCTACTACTTAAATAGACTATTTCGTCCGCAGATGACATGAAACTTTTGCTATCCCACCGTTCTGAAAAATATTCATTTTTAAATTGTTGTATTTTTCCTCAGGAGAAGTCTTAACGTAGCAAAGGTAAATTTTAGTTATGCAAAAAAATATTGCAAACGCATTTATCGGCTGTAACAAAAGTATTTAAAGAACATTTTGTGACCTATAGCAATATTTTGACGCAATATTTGGCAAATGGGGAGTGCATTTCCCAAAGACGACATTCGAAGCCCTATAACTAGAGATCTGAAAAATTCGCAGATTCATTTTGGGACAAGCTAGAATTCAAAACACGTGTGTTTATATAAATTTGCCCTTTGGGGTACACGGTGATTGACACCTCCTGGAGAACGGTGGCCCAATCGTCACCTTCCACTGTGACAGTAAACAACCAATATGCAGTTGTCATCGGCATATTTGCACTTGAGAGTCTGGCCTGCAGGTCTTTGAACTCGCGAATTTTTCAGCTATCTGCCTATAATGCTTTGAGGTCTGCAAACATTATTTGGCACTCAAGACAAGCCAGAAGGATGTGTAGGTAGTTCTGTTGGCCTCTCTACTCCCCCTTCACCGCCGTACAATTGGCGCACCTGACACCAGACACGCCCACTGTTAGTCAACAACGTTTACTAGCGGCTTACAGCCAGTTGTGAACGTTTGAGTGGCTATAATTAAATAATTAAATAATTTAGTAGGGCAAGTGGTATTTCTGTGTTGTATTGTCCCTGTAGGACAGTGTTATATATAGAGACACCCGAATTTCACGAAAATATATCCGTAAATACTAGATCTCATCACACTTCGGACATACCAGCAGTTTTATTTTGCTTATTGGCCGCGTGTCATTGATCGAAGATATTTTCATACTTGACTGGCCAGTCACAATCAGTTAACTACGATACTGTACGTGTGTGATTCGCGGACAGACGTCTAAGACGCGAAACGCGTAAATCATCCATTCACGAAAAGTAGACGTTGAGCTACAAAAATATTTTCGCGAAATTCGGATGTTCCAAGTTATATATATTTATCAAACAAACTTCGGCAGAGCGAGTCTTGTTTCCAAGGAGGACATTTTCTGATCAGAATTTCTCGAGCCACACTTAGGGGGCCGCGGTGACCGAGCGGTTAGACTGCTCGCCTCCCACCAATGCGAACCGGGTTCAATCCCCGGCCGGAACACTTCCGTAATTTTGCAAGTGGGATTCGTGCCGGACGATGCCACGGTTTGAGGGGGTTTTCTCGGTGATCTCCCGTTTCCCCCGCCCTTGCATTCATTTCGGCGCTGCCCCATCCTCAACTAATTTCACCCTCGCCCGCTTTCAGTCCTCGTTAAGAGCCGCCCAAATCTCTCAACTCAACTCGATCCACACTCGAGCATAGTCCTTAAAAGTTTGAAAAGAGGCCATTAGTGGCCATTGTGGTGAAATGACATAGGGATGTAGCAACAACGGAATGAAAATACGAGAAAATAGGAGTACCCGAAAAACAAAATCAGCTGGGTAACTTTTCCTCACTTGCAAAAATCAGAGCGACCCTTCAAGGAAAAAGACCTCGGTTGGTACCAGCCATGAGCCTTCAACAGCCCCTTTGTCATCAGCCCGTGGTTGCCCATTCTGCCCCGGGGTAACAACTTGCAGCGACATTAAACCCTCTGGTTAAGGGGAGGGAAAAATTGAAACGCCCAGTGATTTACGTAAGCCGCGTGACAGTCGGCAGCAGTTTAATAACTTGCGCGGGGCTTGGCTGTGAGGTGTTGTAGGAATAGGGGGGGGGGGGGGGCTTTTGACGAGCAGCCGTGACAAATACGGTGCGAGTTTCACAGCCGGCTTGTTTAATGCCCGCCGGTCTCGGATTTAAACCGGGCGCTGCAGTCACTGCGCGAGAATTGCTCTAATTTGTTGGAAGCTCCCGCCAACACCCTTCTCCACCCCCAAATGGCACTCCAGTATCCGCCTCCCCCCTCCTCCCACTAGCCATTCATAGCCCGTGATGACGATGTCTCGCGTGGCGACATATCCAACCACCCTTACCATTCCACCCCTACCGAGCTGTGCCGCGGCACTAAACTTGGCGCCCGGCTTTTTAAAATATTAATTATTCGCCGGTGGCTCTCCTCTTCCTCCTTCCTAGTTACCCCTCCAAATTGCTCTTCTAGGCACTCGCTCGTTTTTTAATTGCTCACGGGAGGGAAATATATATTACATTCTTTCAACACTTCTTTCCCCTTCAAGCTATGACGAGGGTCTGCGAAGTAAGTTTTTAAGACTAAAAGTGCTTTAAGTTATGTTATACAGGATGTTCCCAAACATGTGGCAAGTTACCGGGAAGTGGATGTTACATCCCAAAACAACACAAAATGTCCTTATGAACATATTTCCTAAAGTCGATTGTTTTCGAGTTACAGACCATCAAACATCGTACCACAGGTAATGGTACAAGTCGATCTATTACTAATCGTCCCTATTAAAGTGATCAGTTGGATGGCACGAGAGTTATTACCTGTCCCACTGTGCTGTTGACGAACGACTATCGTCAAATGCCATGCACTTGGAACCCCGGATCTCAATCCGCTGTGCGGGCATCTCAAGGCCATTGTTTATGCAACTCCAGTTCCGGGCATAACAGTGCTTCGCCAGCGGACGGAACATAGGTGCCAGCAGGTTCGTGCATTTCAAGGAGTATTTGAACGCGAGTGAGTGAGAGAAGATGATTGGGCGGCTCGTAACAACGGGGTCTTGAGAGCCGATGAGTGTAAAGTGAGGTGAATATGGAGCAACGTCAGAATGAAAGAGTGTGGGGAAACGGGACATCACTGAGAAAACCCACCGACCAGCGGCATCGTCCGGCACGCTTTTGTACTTGCGAAAATCTGGAGTGAACCGGCTGAGGATTGAACTCGGTTCACCTAGGTGGGAGGGCGAGCGGTCTAACCACTGTCACCGTGGCCTCAGTATATGAACGTGCCAGGCAATCAATGACGTGGCGTGTTCAAGCGTGCATTCAGGCACAAGATGGACATTTTGAGCACTTCCTGTGCAGTGACGTATCACTGCTGGTACACGGACATTGCTACAGCTACTCGGACTGGAATGCATCAGGAAGACTATTATGAATTCACGCAATAACACTGAAAGCTCTGTAACTCGGAAACTATCGACTTTAGGACATGTGTTCATAGGGACATGTTGTGTTGCTTTTGCGGTGTACTTTCCATTCCCCAATTAATTCCCACACATTTTGAAACGCTCTGTATAATTATCAAGCACTGAGAACGTCACTAACTGGCGTATATTCGACACGTTTAATTACTCGCCCAAAGTCGCTGAAACTCTACCGGAAATTTCGTGTCAGTAGTTGGTTGCTTTGAAGCTGTAAGACAATGTAGTATAGCTTACGAATCTTAACGCATATTAAGGACGTATCATGTTACAACATATTTAATACTACATTACAATGGTTGCCGTCCACTTGGAAAACTGAAATGTCATGCAATGTGATAACTGTCAGGGGAATCAGGGAAATGTTAGGAAATTTCGAACAAGTTGGCTATATGTCAATGAATTCTGTGATATGCATACTGCATTTGGCAGTTCTATCATCAATCGTGCACCGTATAAAATTGTTTTGATAACTGCGGACAAAATACTTACGCATTTTTCTTTGCAATTTATGTAGGAAGAAATTTTATAAGATCAGAGTAGTATTTTGGTGTAAAAGTGTGTTATAATGCAAAGGCGTCAATCCTCACAAAAGAAAAAGTTTTCAAGAGGCGAGGAAAAAATATAATTTTTGTCTGGAAATCAGAGACATATCAGGGAATTTTCCAATGGAAAAAGGTGGCAACCCTGAATGTCGTGAAACATCCGCTATAGATCAAACTCCCAAAGAACACGCCAGGAAAATGGCATTATTGTCCACATAGCACAGGATCTCCACCGGATATTCTAATTATATCCACAATATCTAAAAGTCATCTAAGTCCTACAGTGTGTCTGCTATGTAAATGTATATCCTTTGGATATCCAGTTGCAGATACCAGTTTGTACCACTTACTGGATATCCATTAAATATTAGAAAACCACCAATGACATTACTTAAGGTAAGTGCCTAATCTAAAGATGTACATAGGACATCCACAATATCTATATCACATTTTGGATGTTGGGCAGACATTTGGATATCTTTTGGTAGTCTTTTGAATGTAACTTTGCTAATCTTGGATGTCCTTGGATATCCTGAATGCCAGAGAGTGACGTCCGTCAGATATTCCTTGGGCGTGTCTGTGTTAGATGGGCGGACAATCAGCGACTGCAGTCAAAATAACATTTAAATATACGCAGTTACTAGCAGTTATTATTCTCAGATGTTTATTTTAAAAGTAGTTAAATCTATAGAAATAAATCTACGAAAATAAGCACTGCCGACTGGAATACAGGTTCCCGGTCAAGTTGGCTGTGAATTAACTGAAAATTTTTCCAAGTCTTGAAATTGAATTACAAATGTAATGTTTCAATTTATGGCAAATAAATTATGTTTTTTTTTTTTTTTTTTTCAACTTGACATGTTCATAGCAGATTCAGTTTTCTAAAATTTTCACGTTTTCAGCTGAATGAAGGGTAGAGGCCTATAGACTGCTCACGGTAAACTCAGCGTAATTGAAAGCGTTGCTTACTTGTGTGCACATTGTGTATTCTTCCGCCTTATGTAAAATTCTCGTTGCCATGGGCCTCGTCGCTTTATTCATGCGTCGGTCAAGAGAAACGGTGAAATTATTACAAAAGTAAATACTTCACAAATATAATCTTTTTTTTTTTTCACTGCGATTTATAAAAAAAAAAACTTATAAGGAAAGAAATAATTTAAGATATCATAAATGGTTACCTAACGCTTTTTATTCGACGTTAAGATATGGGAATATTTTCTACACATCATTATCAACTTTACTGGGCGCATGTCACTCGCTGCACCCGTTTCAGTTTATGCAGGCTTGGAAATTTTTTCCAAGGTTGATTTCAAAAGTACTCACTCTATCGTTAACAGCTTTTAAATGAAGTAATAACGATCGTGGCTAAGAAAATTATACATATGGCGGAATGATAAGATATGATTGAAACATTTTATATTACGCAGGGGCTTTAAAACGTGTTCAATTAACAGTAGAGATCCTATATTTGAACGTGTATGAGCTAGAGTTATTTTTTAATTCAGCCATACTCCAGAGAAGTAATCGAAAATTAAATGTGATTGCGTTTGTGTCTCTAAGTAACTCGCCTGCAATGATATATTACCACTTTCGGTAGTGTAGCAGGTTTGCTGTAAGCCTCTTAAAACTACAGCCTGCTACTAAAATGTATATTTACGGCGATATCCACATCTACCGTGTAGCCGTCTAAATCTGCGGGCGCCTAACAGCGTCTCATGCTACTGTGGCTGGGCATTACGTACCAGTACAGCCGGGAAATATACATAACTGGCACACTTAGGGGATCATAACGGCTTTCCGGGAACACTAAGCTGACCTAAATAACCCCATTTACTTTAAGAACATGTCGGGCGATGGAAGTAGTACGCAGGTTAAAATAATCATTGTATCACATTAAAGCGCAGGCGTTCTTGTTAGAAACGGTTTATCAGAAATGCGGCATAGAAGAAGGTTTAACCAAAAAAAAACGTTAAAAATAATCGTGTTTGTTTAGATTGCGAGAAAGATTTCCTAATGCCTGACTTCGGGGAGCGCATTGAACGAAGGAGTAACGAATATCTAAAAATTATATAAACATTATTTGTAACTTGATATTATTTAAATGGTCAGAACCGTAATGAATTTGCACGTGAACCAAATTGGATAATGTGTGTTGAGTTAATGTTTTTGAGCACTGTGATGGACTCTTTGGAGGAGGTGATGTGTTTGTGCTCTTTCTCGTCTAACTGGAAGGAATTTTTAGCAGAAGGCAGTACCAACATTTTCTTTGTCGTACATTTACCTTGTATTCATCGTTTGTTAAAAACGCTCTCCTTTCGATATCTTCTTCAGAGTCAAGAAAAATAAGTTATAAATCTTAGTATAGAACATTTTTTTCCCCACACGGCCTACTAAATATTTTTTTACGAAAATTTTAAAAAGAATTCTCTACGATTAACTTATGTAACTATATATTATCTATCGAAACTTACCAGCGCGTGTTTTGTATCATGCATTCATAACCTCCTCCCAAACTCATGTTATTTAAATTACACTAGGAGTTCAATATTTGACATCTATGAACTTGTTGAAGATGTAGTTTGCTCTACCTCCCGGATTTCTGCACGAGGATATGGTGCCATATGATGCCACGGGGTGGGTTTTCTCGGATATCTCCCGCTTATCCCATCCTTGCATTCCGGCGCCTCTCAACATTCATCGCATCGTCCTTCAAGGCCTTGTTTTTAAGAACCACCGGAATATCTCCATCCCACTTCACAACATTCGTTCCGGATGGTGTTGTAAATACCCTGGCGAGTTTTCCACATAAGTACGTCACTTATCGTTTGCCGCAAACACTCATTGACCGTTAACATTTACCACTGCCGTCGTCTGTGCAGTAACTGCGAGGTCAAGTATTTCCGACAAAATAGCGCGGGATATAACGCGAAATAGTCTGTTTCTAAAGTCAGGAGAAATTACAATTTGAGTTCAGCTATAAAAAACTCATATTTATAATGTTAGAGCAGTGAATTTTGTACGACAGTGACTAACACGTTCCAGAGAATTAAAGAAGGGGTATAAAATATTCTGGCAATAAATGTTCATTCTTTTACTCTGAAAAATCAATATATTAAAATGTTATCATTCCCATAAATAACTTGAATGTAATTTAGAAATAATATAACTGGAAGAACAATTGCAGGTCAAAAATAAACATTAAATTTGAAATGAGGAACAAGCCTTATCTCGCAAGTAGCAACATTTTTTGATTTTGTGTTTAAAATTATCGTTAAGTTTTAATTGAATTTATAAACATTAGAAACTGAAAATTATCATTAATGTTAAGTAATTTTGTTATTTTCTCACATATTTAACGTCACTGAAATTACGTCACCGAAAATAGCAAAAATTGAAGTATCGCTTTTGCCCGATAGATTTGATCGTATGTCATATTTTGTTTTGCCGAAAGAGAACAGAAAACATTTTTTTGTTGGGCAATTGTCCTCCAAATTATGCACAACTGAGATAGAAAGATGCATATTGCAGTAAAAGAGTTACTTACAGTGGTAGCAGAGAGGGAAATATAATTAATTCGGCATTAAATTAGCGTCTTGGTGTATGAGTTACATGAAATGTGCTGAATCTGTGCATTGTATGCTCTCCTAACTTTGCATTGTGTTTCCTGCACAAAAATTGTTTTGTGAGATTTATAGTATGAAATATTTTAATAGGGTTTTTATTGAAAAAATTGTTGTAATTCCTTTTTTTTTTTTCATTTGTTTTTTATTTCAAATATACATAGCAGTTCTTCGGATGTTCAGTAGTCTTTTTACATGTTACAGTATGAGATTTCTTAGATTTTGTTCTTTATACGTATGGTCCCACTCGCAATTCAAAGTGGACTGTGGTGGTGTAGTGGTTAGACCACTCACTTCCTACATGTTCGAGACGGGTTCGATTCCCGGCGGGGCCGCTCCAGGATTTTCGCGTGTGGGAATCGTGCCGGACGATTCCGCCGGTCGGCGGGTTTTCTCGGGAATCTCCCATTTCACCCGCCCCCTCATTTCGACGCTGCTCCATACCCACCTCACTTCACCCTCATCGGCTCTCAAGACCTCGATTTTAGGGAGCCGTCCAAATCTCTCCATTCTCCATTCAATTCATAGTTTGACCTCGTAACTTAAAATAATGGCTGGTGCTGTAAAGGGCCAGAATCCAGCCCCAATACAGACAAAATATTTCCTTTGGTAAGTATATTTGCTGCTGATGGCACACCGACGTTTTATAAAATGGATACTTCCTGTACCATAAACCAACAGAAACTCTTTGCATATGTCCCATTGTGTAATTTATGCAGAAAATAATGAAGTACTCGTCAGGACAAAAAAATTCCTCTTTTGCTATAGGCTGTTCACGGTAAAATGAGCACTTTTGAAAGCCTTGCTTAAGAACTTCTTGTACGCACGTTGTGTATTCCTCCGCTTTATGTAAAATTAACATATCCATGGTCCTCATCACTTAATTCATGGTCGGTCAAGTGAAACTACGGAATTATTAGAAAAGTAAATATGTCACAAATCTGCTCATTCATATACTTAGACGCATAAAAAAATCATAGGCAAAATGAAATAATTTCAGTTTGCACAAATGGTTACCTAACACTATTTATTTGACATTACTATTTCGAACTATTTACCAAACCATCATTGCCAACTTTACTGGGCGCATATCACTCAGTGCGCCCGTTAAAATATACGCAGATGGGGGCAGTGACAATTTTCCTAGGTTTATTTCAAAAGTGCTCACTTTATCGAGAACAGCCTCTACATCTGAAACGAAAATGTATGTGTAACTTAAGGGGTTAGAATCTCAATTTCTCACTCTTCTCGTTCAAACTTCTATTGCGAAGACTTTGTACGATTTATTGCACGAGTCATTGAATGTGTTTGCCGTGAATGAGGGACCAGATGTAAGCAGGAGAATAAGGGAGGAGAGAGAGAGACCGATAGCTGTAGTAGATCTGATGATCTTGAACGTCACATTCGCAGAGGAGTCCAGACGTTCGCAGTTCGCCTCCGAGCTCAAGTGCGAGTAGAAACTTCCCCAAGTGTGACGCATCTCCTTCAGCTTGTTCGAAACACCAAGGGCGACATCGCTTCAGTTTTATTCTCAGCGGACTTCAAGACGCCGAGGTCAGATACGTTTAACTGAGACGCCATTAAACCCCTGGTTACCCCCTACGACGTCGCGAGTAAATTCCTGCGTTGGGAAGGTTGACGTCGACAAGTATGTGCGAGTTCCGGAACTCCTCCTAATGGATTACTCACTCGAGCACTTTAGCCAAAGCTCCCGACTCAAATCGATCTGCTGGTGATTCCCTGTACTTAACCACAACCGCGAGTTTTAACCCAATGTGGCGCTTGATAATTTACGTCGATCCCAAGACCTCACATCGCGAAGCGCACGCTGATGGATGATAGAAGCCGTCAACGTTACGAGTACGTTTACAACTGAAAAAAAAAAAAAAAACATAACTTAATAACTATGCGGTATTCACCCGTCACGCACACCAAACCGCATTTTCTCTGTTTACAATTTATTGTCCTTAAGTTCATTTTTAATTCCTACGAATGCACACTCGCGTTAAGGTTTCAATCATTTAATTTCGCTCACAACAATAAAAACCCAACCTCACACATCATAGCCATCATTTAGTCGCATCATTATTCAAGCTGGACGGACATTTTCTGGCAGAGACAGTAATTACGATGCACAGAATACACAAATATTATCACAAACACTCTCACACACTTGGTATGTTAGGCTGTTAACGTTTCTTCATTACTGTAAACACAATTTTTCTGCCAAAAGAGTGGTCACTCTCACATAATTTTTATCCAAGATATTAAGTATAGCAGTTTATCATAACTCTATACGAGTTGCCAATTACGCACACGACTTAGTATGTTCTGAACCGGTAGATTGAACAACACAGTTTCAGTTCTTCAGTGCACGCCATAACTCTCACGTTAACTTATGTGTCTGTTAGTTGTAAATTTACCGTAACCTGTGCCTTAAAAGCGTTCAAGGGGCAAAAATTTAATGGTATGCTGTTAGCATATTACCCTCTTTGGCGTTGTGATGTGGAATGGAAGTCTGAAAATGGTGTGACAACGAAGAAGACGACATAAAAAAAAACAATGAAATATATTGTAGGATTTTTTTAATGTATTTCTTTTTTTCGTACGAATCTGAGAATAGAAAATAATACCTTAAACTGCAATAGAAAATAATTGCTTTTGTTACAAAAATTTTAAAAAAATTCTTCGAAATTTGTAAAGTGGTTCGCCGTAGTTAGATTTTGAATTTTGGGGGAAAAAAGTATAATTCAAAATAGTCATAATTTAAACTCCTGCTGCAGGGGGCTCTACACTTCGGATTCCAAAGAAATTGCTACACGTATCTCCTGCAACATCAAAAACACTTTACATAAAACCAAAATTTGTATTCAGATAACATTTTGAAAGTAGTATGAATTAAGATTATAATTTAAAGTTCTCCCATTTACACTAGAAAACACGACGAAAGTTTTATTCGAAATATTTTGATATTTTATCAATTTATCATTTGTAGATTTTGACGACTCTATGAAATTATTTAACTTGCTTGCATTTAAGTTTATACTCACTTGCGCAAACACAATGGGAAATTTCCTTTTTATGTTTTAATATAATAAAATTATATTTAATGTTTACTAGTCAAACAGTGCCGAACATAAATATGAAATAAAATTTCTTTACCCGACTCTCTTTAAAGTTGATTAATTTCTGAATTTGGGAATCATGAAAAAACATATCATGCATTAAAAAAATAAATTATGCAAAAATATTTAAATTAACTTTTTTCTTACATATATATAGTATGGTATTTGGTGATTGCTTGTGTGTCATGCATTAACCCACAGCATTAATTTATGTTCAAAAATTTTTCATTTGTACAACTTAATGTTTTTATAATGGCCAAAATAAAACTGATTTTTTTTTTTGGATTTGTCATCAAACAATTTAAAAAATATAAAGTGAACAAATTTTTTTTTGTTCGAGGAAAATACCAACACAAAAATTTATAGAAACCTAACACTGTTTGGTATAATTATAAAATAATCATTTTGTGTAGTCTGTTCGTGGTTTCTTAATACATTTCTAATAAAATCTTTGAAAAATCACCCCGTAATGAAGTGATTGGTATTTATTCAAATTATGTTACTATAGCCAGCGTTTTATATTTCTGTTAACGTAAAATAAAATAAAGGTATGTTATTTTTGGATAAAATTGAAGTTCTAACTATACATTAAAATATTTCACTTAAAATTAATTGGAATAAAAACAGTGAGACAACAGGTGTGTTAGTAATGCCCAGTAAGAAATAGTTCTTATGCAAAGTATTACTACACTAATTGGGCAGGAATCTGGTGTGTTGCCCATTTGGTGTAATTTTTTCTTCTTAAATTTTACTAAGCTTTGTTTGTATTAGGCGGAGGAATATCCTGGAAGTAGAACTTTAGCATGGTTTCAGAAAAGTTGGAACTAACCGCCTTTTTTTCTGATTTTGTTCAAGGGAGGGACTTAAACAACAACAGCGCTGTGGCTAATTGCCCTTGCGCTGGCGGCTGCCTCGACATTCCATTAAGGCGCCGCGCTATCCGGAGCGCGATATCGCATTAATCACGACGCCTTGTGAGTCAGCAACAGCGTGTTCGTGCGCGCGGGCAGTTCTTCACGCGGTATCGCGCGTGACGCTGTATCGGATATGACGCGTCCCGGCGCGCGTGTGTGTGTGTGTGTGCGCGCGCGCGCGTCCTTCCCTTATAAATCCCCCGGGCCAGTTAGCAATAGAGATCCCCGCCGCCAGATAACGCCTTGAATGAATACCGGCCCCTTACCGCCCGCCGGCACGCTACCAGCACGACGAGTCTGTGCGGCTGGTAGCAGACCTACCGGGCCGGTAGGGGCACGTTACCTGTGATTCAGGTCGGTGCGCCACTGCGAGGAGAAGCTGAAATCAATTATTCAGCAACGACCAGCCCCGCGGGAGGTACGCATATACATCGTGTGAGGAGCCGTTACGACGGGGAGAGCTATTGGCTGCGCTATCGCTCTAGCCCGTCTACATAATTCTCAATGTCCACTTTGTATTAATGCTTTCATTTCTTCCTACCCTGCAAACAAACTTGATAAATGCATAATTGCCAGAATGCATTTTTCAAACTACGTACATTAAGAGGCGCCTACATATATCATGTCGTAGAAGCTGACAACAGAGTGAGATAACAATACTTTTCGTAAAATTAAAAAATAAAATAAAATAAATAAAAAATTAATATCCATAATTTGTCTTAGGACAAATTATCTAAGAAAAGACTTCCTTGAAAACCTATTTAAACTCGTTAAGTAATCTCATAAACTTAGAAACAAAATGAGTAAATAGTGCATTGTACGTATATGTATATAAAGATAAGCATAGACGGGAGAATTTGTGCTACATATAAATCTTTTTTAATTTAATACAATTTATATCCTTCATTTTTAAACTAATAATTTATATCATGTGACGTACGCGTTTAAAGTGACTAAATAAATCATGCGTTCTTTCTTGTAATATTATTGCAGTAATTTAATAATAAAATATTTTTTATTTTAGGAGGATTGCGTTATATGTGATTTATTATTTGAAGGATGAGATTAAAGTTCTTATTTATCTTGTTTTAAATTAACCTTTCTGCTTGCATTTGTAGTATCGCCATTTAAAATTTTGTCAGTGAAATATTTTTGTGTTATTAACCATAAGTACAGTAACTAATATCATTTATAAAATATTTGATTCCATACAACATAAAGTTATTAACGCTGCTAAATATAACACTTATTAATAATTCCAAATATTTTATATTGTGATAATTAATTAATTCAGCGTCTAAAACTACATCTGACACGCGATGATTTTACATTATATAACTGTGTTTCATTTAACTGTAAACGATAAAATATAAATGTTAATAAAATTACAACTTGAAGCAGCATTCATAAATCGTTCGGCGACAACGCAAATGTTTAATCTTGCTAGCTCGCTCTCCGTTGCCGAAACGAAAGTTCATCTCCATACACTGCATTCCTCGTCTCCGGATCGTGAGTTATGCGTCGCAGATAAATGGGAAAGAAATCTGGTTTCCATTCTCCGTCCTCATTCAAATTCAAATTGGATCGGGGACGATAGGATAATTCGCCTTCATTGCCTTCATACCGCATTTTCCCCATAATGTACACAAATATTTCAATCTATTTTTGGCCGGGGAATCACTGTCCGTGGGACGGGGGCGGGGAGGGGGGGGGACGAGTGGGCTCGCTCGGAATATTCGATCCGAATTTGCATGAGAAATGACAGTGAAAGAGTTGAAGATGTGGGCGAAAGAGAGGCGGTGGGTGCAGTGAACAGAAAAGAGTTGTGACTGGAAATATTGGTAGCAAATAGCTGCGTGGGAACTGTCATGACTAAACAAATGCCATAACGCATCACAATTTTTTTTTTCTGCTGGAAGTCGTGCAAGCTTCTACTTTATAGTAAGTTTAGTATTTTGATCATGCGACGAAATGTCAGCTTCGCGTTAAAAACAATATATATATATATATATATATATATATATATATATATATATATATATATACCAGGGGCCCTATGCTGTCTTACTCCACTGGGAGTAGATTTCAATCTCCATTTCACGCGAGTTAAATACTAGTGACACATATTTAACTTATGGGTCTACCTGAAGATATTTTCCGCCTTTCATATACAAGCGCAACTCTGAAAACCCCAGCAACGTCCTATCCTTGAGTATAGGCTATTCGCGGTAAAATGAGCACCTTTGATAGCCCTCTCATTTAGAACAACAGTACATAAATTAATTTTATTTTAGCTTTAGACGTTAACTTCAAAGTGCAGTGGAGTACACACATTGTGTTTATTACTTACACTGCAAAATTTATCTAATAAGGTCATTAAATGATAAAAAAATGGCTGGAATTAAAAATAAATTGGGGCCTCAAAAGTACTCACTTTATAGTCCTATATATGAACCGCTGTGCAGGCGTTTTATAGTATAACTGTAACAATGGGCTTTCATCTGGTTCAGAAGTAAACTTACTGCTGAAATTTATCTCTGCAAAGATCAATGTAGAGCCATGCGACAATTTTGCAGATATTAAAGTGTAATTTTTCATGTTCCGAAACGCCATTTTGTTTAAGGGTGTCAAGCCGACATTTTTTAATAGGCATCGTGTTTTTGAGAGTTGCGTTCCAGCATGCAGTGTGATTTATTTTCGCGTACATTTTATGGTCACGTAAAATGAAATTTTAATGTCGATGCATTTGCAGCTCATCGAAACTGCAATTAGTGCGACAAGCAGATAGAAGCCATAATACTAATCTTTCTAATTCCTCGCTCCTTAGAAAAAAATTTCTTACACTTGCGCTTATGAGGAAGTGTCACAGAATAGGTAAGTCTACAGATATGGAATGACCAGGTGGTTCCTGCTATGTGGGCGTATCGATTATATTTTATTCACCGTTACTTCACACTTTTCTGAAGCCCTGATAAAGTGAAGTGAAATGGAGAGATTTGGACGACTCTTAACAGCGAGGTCTTGAGGGCCGATGAGGGTGATGGAAGTGAATATGGAGCGGCGCCGGAATGAAGGGGCGGGGGAAACGGGAGATTCCCGAGAAAACCCGCCGACCAGCAGCATCGTCCGGCACGATTCCCACTTGCGAAAATCCGGTGACCCGGCCGAGGATTGAACCCGGTTCGCCTTGGTGGGAGGCGAGCGTGTGAAACCGTGATAAAGTTCTACTTTAAGGATATTCCTCCGCCTCGTGCAAACCAAGCTTAATTAAGTCTAGAAAAATGCACAAAAGGACAACGCACCAAATTCATGGGCACCCAGTTGTAATAATAATTTGCATGAGAACTATTTATTACTAGGCGCTACCAATTCAAATTTGTTCTCGCTGTTTTGATTCATGTTTATTATAAATGAAATATTATAATTTATAAATGAAATATAGGCAAAACTCAAATTTAACGACACATAAGTAGGGACATGCAGAATTCACGTTATTATTGGGTAACATGCTAGATTTCACTTCCCTGTGCATTCTTGAAGGCGATTAGTATTTTAATTGGTTACTGGCGATCATACGACATCATTCACCTGTGTGACCGCTTTACAGGAGATTGGTTCCTCCACCTTTAAGCTTTCCATCTGGCTACAGTATCCTTGGGACAAGCCACACCGTTTTCTGCCAATGGTAACAGTCAATATGACATACATCATCTTGGAGTTCATCCTACCGCCAAATAATAACCCGAATCTTGCAGGTATCAACAAATAAGATACTTATATGTTAACAGAAATATTAGAAGCTTGTGATACATCGCATATTTAGGAAAAAACCGAGAGAAAGATTTGTTTCAACCTTCAACCAATAAAATAACGGCGGTTCACGATTATTTGGGCACTTTTTAAATCAACCTTTAAAAAATGTCACTGCCTCTACCTGCATAGCATTTCACGGGCACGTTGTCTGGCATGCGGCCTGTAAAGTTGGCAACGACGAAGATAAAGTAGTTCCGTGCCTTGACGTTGAATTTAGAGAGTTAGGTAAACATTTGTGAATGCAGAAATTATTTATTTATCTTTCTGATTTTTTTAATGGCTGTACGTCTAAGAATTAACAAGTTTGCAAATTATTTACTCTTCTGATAATTCAACAGTTTCACTTGGCCGTCGCATGAATAGAATGATGAGGACCACATCAATGTTCATTTTACATAATGCGGAAGAATACACAACGTGCATACAAGTAGATCATCAGCAGGGCTTTCAAAGGTGCTCGGTCTACCGTGAACAACCTTTACTTGTTTGTATAGTTCCAAGAATATATTTGGTTGCCCCGTCAAAATATTTGGCTATTTAAACCAAACTTGGAAAGCAACAAAATTAATTTTGTTCATCCGAGAAATTATTCGCCAGAATAAACAAAGTCTCTGCATTGGGATAAACGAAATTAGACTGTCAACAGAATATTTAGTTGAATCAACTGTATTTGTTTTGCCACTCATTTAATAATTTCCATCGTTCGAAAATACATCTTGAATGTTTGTTTGTTTGTTTGTGACAATTAGGATAGCAGTGTTTGTTAGTGGATTAATAGAGATTCAGTAATGGTGTAAACATCCTAATGAAAAAGTTCAACACGAAATCAACAAGTAAAGCTGTAAAGCATTAAATATTTAATAGCTCACGTTGTTCAATATTTTATATAGAAAAATGGGAATTTAGGCGAATTTAGTTGTGATAATATTTTAGCCCACTTTTACAACGAAAGATAGGCTTGTGAAGAACATGTATTTGAGTTGACGTATATTTGTGTGTGTGTGTGAATTTTCCTCTAAAAACGTTTGAACTTCCTGACGAAATTGGACTAAAACCGAGAAATTTCTAGTACACAGTAGAGACATCCATTTTTATAGTTTTATACCACGACGAGCTTCTTATTTTTAAAACAATGGAGTCCACTTAAGTGGTTTTATTACTATGACATCTCAATGTATTTTAGTTTAGATAAACAAAATACAGCGTGTTGATAGAACACAGTGCAATCATTAAACTCAGAAACAAATATTCTTCTGAAACAAAAAACTTTTACATCGTATCTCGGGAACACTCAGGCGATTTCCACCAAATTTATCAAACATTAAGTGTTGGGTGCGACTACAAAAAAAAAACCTGCATTATTTTAGAAAATCAAGCATTAGCTTTCAAAAGAGAGACAATATAAATGCTTTAAGTTATTGTGTTGCAACCAAGGAACCATGTGACCTATTTCAACAAAACTTCGCATGCTGGTGGTTAATATTTTGAGCATTAAATGTGCATTTCCATATTGGCCAAAAATTTGTAAGTAATCTTCACTTGGAATATAGTTGATTCACAGTATTGTCGGCCTTTTTCAAAGCCCTGCTAAAGTTATACTTCCAGGATATTCCTCCGCCTCATGCAAACTAAGCTTAACTAAGTCTGGAAGATTACGCCTGATGGACAACGCACTGGATTCGTGCGCACTCTCAAGTAACAGTATTTTGTATAAGAACTATTTCACACTAGGCGCTGCCAACACACATATTTTATTACTGTTTTTATTGAAATTATTTGTAAATGAAGCATTATAATTTATAGATAAAATATGAATAAAATTTCATTTTAACAGAAAAAAAAAGTAACTTTAATGAAGACAAGTATAAAACGCTTGTGATACAAGGAACATTTAGGAAGCAACCAAACACGTCATACATGGGGAAATTTTTCAAAGGTTTGATTTAAAAAGCCTGAAGAAAGCGTGAATGGACTATATGAAGCGTATTATATTTGAAAACCACCGAAACAAATCTCAATATTTTTTATATTCATGTGTTTAAATTTGAGATACCATTAACTACGATATTTTTACAGTCAAATCGATTATAACCTAAATATGCATGCTGACAGTCTTTTTTTCTATTGCATATATTAATTTGTATTCTTTTCAGTCGGGGCCACTGTGGCTGAGTGGTCAGATAGCTCGCCTCCCAAGGCGAGCCGGGTTCAATCCGCGGCCGGGTCACTCCCGGATTTTCTCAAGTGGAGATCGTGCCGGACGATCCCGCTGGTCGGCGGGTTTTCTCGGGGATCTCCCTTTCCCCCCCACCCTTTCGTACCAGCGCTGCTCCACGCTCACCTCAATTCACCCTCGCCGGCTCCAAGACCTCACTGCCTCCTGATAAAAGCCATTTTAATATTAAAGCTCAGTAAGTTCTAAGTCAGGTTCCAGCAAATTTTACATCCATTTTCCACCATGTAAGATCACGTGAAAGTATTTTATATCATTGTGTTATTTTCAAAACGACGATCATACTCTTGTGTTGTTTTATACCATATCTCTGGAATGGTAAACGATACTCCATACCGGGGGTGCTAAATACATTAAGTAATGACTTTGATTATCAGGCATTTTGGAAAGTATTGCCACAAAAATTTAGTTTTTTTTTGTATGCATACGCCATATTTTGCGAACTTCTAGACAGAACACCAATTAAAGAGGGAAATTCTTTCTGTTCGCTAATAGTTTTAATTGCATGCGCTTAAGCCATCCCATTGGAATCACTCCATATGTGTATAACGAATTAGAAAACTTTGTTATATACTTTACTTCTTGTTTATCTAGCACATTCTTGTAACCTGTAGCCAGAAAACCACCTGGCCATAAAATAACACAAACAACCAACGCGAACATACCATACAACCGATGAGGGATGTTGTAAAATGTAAACCTGAAGATCTGCCCAACATAGAACCAGAGGACTTCAATATTATGAACAAGTTTGTCGAACAATGCTTGGGGCGTGACTCAGTGGAAAATTACTAACTATATATCTCTTAAGTTTTGTTAACAGAGGCGATGGTAAATACTAGTTGAGAAAAAGCGATGAAAGTTATCTCAAGGGTTATCGTTTCCCTTTAAACAATTTTTTCACATACACGTGTATTGGAAACCTTATGTTGGTATCTCGTTTATGTCCTGGTAGCTGTCACAATATCCTTCTATAGCTTCCTAAAAAAGGTGTCAATGCATGACAACGGGAGTCGATATTTCATATCGACAGTGACTCGATACTCTCTCTTTCTTCGTCCTCTCCGTGGGCACTCTCTATATCTCACGCGGTGATGGAAACTTCTCCGAGGCGAAGAACTTGGAAGGCTGCAGGTGCTAGGAGACAGTTGTGGCCTAGGACAGACACAGCAAGAAAGACACACAGGAAAAGTGGTTTCCTCGGCCTTCTGTGGCTTCGTTTATAAGAGACATTTCAGAAATAAGGTCGGGACTCCTTTTCCCGTTCCTGGTGCCTTATTCGACTCCCTCATTCATCCCTCCTAACAAATTCCAGGTCAGAGCATGCCACGTGACAGACACGGCCAATGACAACGGCTGAGGCGCCGAGTGAGGTCTTATTTCTACGGGCATTTCGTACCTCTCAACGCGACGAAATTTTTTAAGAGCTATTTTTGACTTGAATACATCTTTAAATTTACCACCATAGTGGGAGGTAATCCAGAAAATCCGTTGATAAAATCGGGGGATTCAGTTTGGCATTGCAGCTCCGAATCTATCGTCTACATTCAAAGATCAATTACACCACTAGATTGTCAGAGGATCAAGGAATATGTTACGTTGAGTGAGGAATCATCGCATGCGACAGGAGTGGGGGGGGGGGGGTGTTGCGCAATTTTAAGTTCGTTTCGCAGCCACTAGGAGAAGCTACGATGCTAGTTTAAGTTTCAATCGACAACACACGTCAAGAACAATCGATTGCATGTATAAAACATTTGTGTGGCATGGTTACGGTGAAATTGTATGCGTTTAATGTAAAAAATTAAATTTGTACTCGTCAAAAAACCCAAGTCGAAATACAGAAATCGTATACGGTTGGAAAGAGCATCTCAAAAGCAATCCAGTGATGCCCATAGTGAAGCGGTGCCGGGAACATCTATGCCCGAGTGTAGCTCGAGCAAAGCTAATTTGAAAATTTCTTTGTTGTTCTGAATGAAACTCACACGGATATGCAGTATTTTTTCCGCTAGTGTTTAACATGACCTCACAAAGACATGACAGCGCAGTAACAATTATATTGCTAACGATAGAATTTCTTTTTTCTTTATAGCCACACAGAGGGACATGCTTTGTTGTAAATCGTTTTATGCGATAAAGGACATTTGAGTGGTTAATATCAGCTCTACTCTCCATTGGTTGATGACCGGCAAATAATAAACGCTTTAAAGTACAGGGTTAGTGTACGGTGTATCGTGGACCAATAGGTAGAGCTAAGGAGAATTTCGCGAGTTCAATGACTTGTAGGTTAGACTCCTCAGTCCTATGCATACTGGAGCCTCAACTGTATGTTCATTGGCTGTTGCCCCACACCTGGCAGTTATGGAATTCGCAAAGGTGTTTCCTTGCAAGTCTGCTATTGGCTCAGAGGCGTGCAGGGCGGGTCTAATAAACTGTGGTCCAATTGCGAAGGCGACTTCACTCTATATGTGTCTGACGTCTTATCTTGTCCCGAAATGAATTCGCGAAATTTTCCTATCCCTACCAGTGGGACGATGGTGAGTTCTAACACAGACACCAACAGAACCGGTGTTCATGCAGTAGTGGATATAGGTGACGCGCTTCCAATGTGTCTTAAGTTCCAGAAATGTGCGTAGACCAGGACGTGTTAATATGTAGAATGGGGTACCGAGGGAGATTCGAACCCAGATAATATGGACCCAAGCGCTGCGCATTAGCGACCTCAGTTAAAGGAACAACTGATAAAGTTGGAAAATTTTTAATACATAAATTTCAAATACTTCCCTTAAAAATTTCCGTATATTTACGGAATATTTTTTACCGAAATGTATAGTGTGTATACGGAAAGGCAATCCGTAATTACGAAAAACGGAGCTAGGTCCGTAAATACAAAATACGGAATGTCTCCGTGTGCCCTTTGGCTTCGAGTTACGGGGACGAACAATGCAGATTCTACACTAAGCTTTCTGCGCCACTGTAACAAGAAAATTATCGTTTCTGGGGCAGTTAAGGTTATCCACGCGACCATAAGCTATTCTTTCAAACATTATAAAATTCCATCAGGTGTCTGTAACATTTGGCAACACTAAAAATACACTAAATTTAATAGAAACTGAATTTTTGCTTTTGTCTTTTTAATACGAGTATCAAAGTTATACTGTAATATTGTAGTGAGAGTTGTTAGCAAATGGTAAGGTCGTGGACTAGTAAATTTTTTGACTCTGGTTCAATCCTCGTTTAAGTACAAAACATTTTTTAACTTTCTTAATATAATTTTTCATACACGCTAGAACACCCACATAACGAAAATTAAAGACATTTTCACTATCTATTTTTTATTTTAAACGGAAAGTACAGAAAACTAACTTGGAAATTAACTGAGAGGTTCCGTGAAATTTGCAGAAAGTCTGTTTCTGAAAATCAATGTGTCCGTAATTTTACGGAGATCTTACGGACATTTCTGGATAAATTTGTACCAGCCCTTTTCCGTAAAGTGGAGGGAAGAAAATTATTATTTTTTTTTTCGACAGTGTGGACAACGTGTAAAAAGTTCAAGTTTTACAGCTTTGCTTTTTAGTTCCCCATTGAAGTTGTTTCATGAGGATGCTTATGCCATTACTAAGCACAACCACTGTTACTGTTCTAATTGTCACAAAAATAATGCAATCAAATTATCGAGCTGTATTTTCGAACGAAAGCAGTCGAACGAGTGGCCAGACTATTACAGACCGTTGATTCAACAAAACTTTGCGACCCTACTCAGAGGTCTTGCTTGTTCAATCGCGTATGTGGTCAGGTGAACAAAAAATATTAATGTTGCTTATCAAGTTTTGTATACCCAACAAAATATTTTGTCGGGACAACTACAGGCTATTCACGGTAAAGTGAGCACTTTTTAAGGCCTTTCCCCAACAGGCATTAACCACTTATAAATATATCTTATTGCAGTATAAGGCATTAAATTTTTGGAGGGGGGAGGGTGAAATGTATGCACCGTGTTTATTGGTCACATTGCAATATTTATATTAAAGAAACAGCAGGAAGATGGAAATAGGATGAAAGGAAAAACATAGAAGGGCCTTAAAAAGTGCTCATTTTACCGTTAACAACCTATAAATATATTTTTGATCGTATAGAGACAAATATATTATTGGCTTTTCTATCAGTGCGCTATCTCGTTTCTGTGTAACTGCCCTCTCTTATCCTCGAGTACTTTGTGTTCGCCACGTCACTCGCGATCCGGGAACGAGCTTGCAAACAACTAGTCGAGGGAGGGGAAGTTCTGTTTAGGGGAGGGTTTGGGGAGGGGAAGGTCGCGAGTGGCGCCTGGCTCGGCCATTAATAAGCGTCGCGCAGGCGTCAGAGTGATTAACGGCTCGTGGAGGGGAGTTTGCCGGCACGCGCGATGGGACAAGCGCTAACTGTTTACACCAGGGAAAAAGGAGGAGGGGGGTGGGGGGGATTAACTCGACGTTGGCAGTCCGCAACAAAATCTGGGAAACTGAGATTGTTAAGCCCCGAGAATACCTAGAATTCTTCAGGCCGCGTATCTCAGTAAATAAATAATGGAAATTACATTTTTTTTCCCCCAATAAAGGTAAAGAATTATTTTCTGAAGCCACCATTTTTACTTTTATCCTATCAATATTATCATCATCGTCATCAGACAAATAATTCATGAAATGATGCGGTCTCTTAGAATTCAGATAGAATTGCAATAGTCTTCTCCATGTAGAACGCTACAGTTATCTAGGCCACCTTGTAAATATGAAATTTCCCGTCGCATCAAGCTGTGTCGGCAAGCATTTGGAAAACATTATATAGTTCTCAAATCAAATATGCCCATAAATCTAAAGAAAACAGTTTACGACCACTGCAATCTTCCAGTGCTGACTTACGGCTGTGAGACTTGGACATTCGATGAATTTATAAAGGGAAAACTTAGAACAGCCCAAAGAGTTATGGAAAGATCAATGCTGGGTTTTATTAGAAAATACAAGAAAAAAGCAACATACATCAGATCAGTTACTAAAGTCAAAGACATCTTGGGGAAGACAGCCACCTTGGAGTGGCAATGGGCTGGCCATGTTGCTCGGACGAAAGATGAAAGATGGATTAGAACGGCGTTGGAAAGGAGACCAAGAAATCATCGGAGATCAAGAGGAAGACCGCCAGACCATTGGTGCAGAGACATACGCAGGCTGGAGTTAACTGGCAGAGAATCGCCCAAGGCCGTTATACCTATCAAAAATATTAAATACAAAATAGTGGAAAAAGCTTAAAAAAAAAAATGTTTCTTTCTAAGCGGTTACCATACGGGAAAAAAATTACAAAGTGTCACATGTAGTTTAATCAATTGGCATTCATCGCGTGCGATAGTACCGTACATTTTAGACACATGAAAAATTCGCGGATTCATTTCGTGACAAGTTGGAATTCACAAACTTGTAAGTTGATTATACTTTTGCAATTGGTAGACGTGTTGTTTGACACCTCTTGAATATGAATTCGCCAATAACAAACAGGCAATAAACTGCAAGCCCAATCACCGCCTTGCACTGCCACAACAAGCAACTAATGAACAGTTGGTAACTGCATGAGTTTATATAATACTGCGAAGTCTATCCTACAGGTCAATGAACACGTGAATTATTCATGTCTCTAGAGATCATATTTGCGGGAAATTTCGTTCACAGTCTTGGGAGGGCCTGTTGCGCAATACTTCCTTATTGCCATGCGGGACCTAAAGGCGTTAAAAATTATTTACTAGGGTTTCCCCTCAAGTGGTGGTATACGTGCAATCTTGTGTTTATATATATTTATTTATTTACAATTAGTTGTTCCAATTCAATATTAATATTCAAACCTTCAATTTTAAATACGGAACCACTTAGAGAATTTATGAAACCAGAATGGGCAAATTTCATTTCTTTATTTTGTCATACGAGACTGAAAAAGAATACATAATTAGTTAGTATTTACCGCTTTTACAGATGCAACAAAAACAACATGGGCCAAATATTTTGGACATATGTGTTAATATATGTCCCATGTCATCAAATACTTGATCTGGGTAAGCTACGGCGAACCAAAAACAAATCTAAAACGGAAGGCATCATGACCCTTTAAAGGAGAATCGAACGGTATCATGTATTAATTTGGCGTTAATTATATATAAAATAGCATAATTGTATTTTAGAAATGATTATCGTTTGACGTCTCGAATTGTTATAACTTCTGTAGTTGTTCCCAGAAAGCAATCAATAATTAATTCTTATTTATTTCGCATGGTAAAGAAAGAAATTTTCTCCTTTGATATTATAGTCATTCAACAATCTGAGATCTATGCTATGCGTAATCAATGAGCAATTTTCAATCATTAAAATTTAACATTTTCTCGCTCAAAAACTGGTAAAACCACGATAACTTCTAGCTCTCCCCATTAAGAGTGTTCAAGGGTTTAACGTTTTCACTACACTTGAACATTTTATATAATTTTGGTAATGAAGTAAGCACGGAGAAAGTATGAGAATTGAGGTAAATTGATTTGAAAAGTGAACGAAACGGACTGCAGGCTTTAGGAATTGTAATGCTTAGGATTTTAAATCACTTTTCGTACAAAACTCAAAATTTACCAAAATGAATTGTGTTACAGCTTAAAATAATATTATTGAACCTACAAGAAAATCATATGAAGAATATTTATTACAAATTTTTAATGCTGCGCCCAGTATTTCTATGTTAAATTTTGAGATACATTTTAAGTTAAAAATTTCCAGAAACATGTTATCTGATATCAAATTTTGTGTCAAAACATTTTTTATTTTGTACCAGATAGTTTTATTTTAAAATACCTATGTTTACGCTTATAAACATTATTAATGTCGTGATTTTTAAACGTAAATTATTAGTAGAATATTATCTGTTTTTAACATTATGCCGGTACTACCATTTAATATTACGAATCCTGTGGAAATAATAATAATTAGCATGGTGCAATTCAATATTAATGATCATCTTAAGTTGTTTTTTTATTAATTGCTTCCTATTGTTTAGAGACGAAGATTTTTTACCATGCTGGCCGATGAGTTACGTTTAAAGGAGAGTGTATGAAGGAATATACGGCAATTGTAAAACTTTCACAGCAGTGTAAGTAAACTCCTTAATTGTTTGGTGCGTTATGCATTTATAGAGTTAAATTTACTCATTAAATCAGAAAACTATGTCTAGGGAAATTGGTACAGCTTCTGTAAGCAGTGAAATCGTAATAAAATGGTATATTGAACTTAATGAATATTTGCCTGTGCGACGTATTCACGCTCTTGAATAATCAAGCATGTTGGTGCCTTAGTAAGGAATTCAAATTGCCACACTGTTGAAATGCAGACTTTCTAAACACGTACAGCCTGGATATCCACGACATATTTTTTTTCAAGCTAGAAGCAGCAACACAATTTGTTCGTATCCGCTGTAATGGAAGATTAAAATTTTTTTCAGTCTGCAACAAGTTAGCAGAATCTGAGGAAGTGTTCCATTACTGGCTTGATAGTTTTTGTGCCGACAAAGAGGTTTTAAATAAAACTTGACGGCTGCCTCTCCTGATTTCAGAGATGTATTTTTACTAATTCTCTTTTCTTTGCCACAAAGGACGGAACGTTTTATATTTTTAATTAATGCCTCTACTTTAACTGGATGCAGTACTGCGAACTAATTCCTGCTCATTACCAGCTTTGTTCTTGCTTAATCCGCGGAATGGCTGATGACCCACGATATTTCCTCCCTTTCTTCTCTACGCTTTTAAACTTCCTCTCCCACTCCCTTCTTCATTCTTCTCGTCGAGCTGTGTGACGCTCACGCGGATGAGAAAGTACGGACACAGTTTTCGGGAACTTGTCATTTCATGCTTCAAATAACTTAACGAGAAATATATGTGAAAGGCCGCCCTACTTTTTCTCCTTCCTTTTTTTTTTTTTTATTGTCTCGTCCGACATTGGATATATGAAACCGTGTCATTCTTTCGTCCTATTTGTCTCGGTCGAGGCACAAGGAATTGCTGTGGATATCAGCCCGCCCTCTCTTTGAACTCGAGTCCACAAGCCCTGTGTACGAGCTATAGAGAAAAGAGTTAGAAGATAGAAAGTGGATGCTGCAAGGACATTCCGAGCACCCTTGCCCCGTCTGAGCGACGCTTCTATGTTCTTTCGTGATAAATAGCTTAGGGCTGAGTGCTGAATTCTTCTCTACCGATTCTCTTCCTTTCCCCCCCCACCCCTTTTTTTTTCTTCTCCGTCGCTCTAGTTTCCTTTGTGGGTGTGACGTAAGGGAGGTCTATTGGGGCGAAGTAACACTCGCTAGCACCTGAGGGGCAGCGGAAAAATGGCGCCCCGACGAGGCGAAACATTCAGAGAGAGAGAGAGAGGTGAGTGGGCGCCCGAAGGTAGGATGGACTTCTTCGGAGCCTTCTCTCGTCCGAAGGGACTGGGGCGCGGGACCAACACCCTCGGCGGAAACGATTACTTCGGGACTTTAGTGCTTTCGTGTAATCTTCCTCTTCAATGAGTTCCGCAGGGTTAATTTTGAATTCCAGGTTAAACATACGATGGATGATTCCTTTGATGAGGGGTGGGGGGGGGGGGACGCAAAACGAATTGACCCGTACGTGTCCTCGAGAACAATCTCAAAATGTTAGAGACCACACGGAAATTCTGTATACTGTTGTTTACTTCAATGGGTATGTGTAATCTGTAAAATTTTATAAGTTAAGACTATTCACGATGTAGTGAGCACTTTTGAAATCAACCTTAGAAAAAAAATCCCTTTCCCTAACTGCATATATATTAACGGGCGCACTGAGTGACATGCGTCCAGTAAAGTTGGCAATGGTGGAGGGAAAGTAGTTCCATATCTTAACGTCGAATAAAAAGTCTTAGGTAACCATTTGTGATAACTTATATTGTTTCCTCCGTTTTAAGTTTTTTTTTAATGCATCGAATTGTAAAAATGAGCAAATTTGAAAAATGTTTACTTTTCTAATAACTTCACAGTTTAACTTGGCCGCTGCAAGAATAAAGTGATGAGGCTCACGGCAGTGTTAATTTTATTTAAGGCGGAAGAATACGCAACCTGCATACAAGTAGTTCTTAAGCAGGAATTTCAAAAGTGCTCATTTCACCGTGAATAATAGCCTGTACTCTCGCATATACGGTATTCACGGTGAAGTGAGCACATTTTTAAGCCTTCTCATTTGGAATCACAGTCAATAACTATATTTTATAATAATTGGACGTTAACTTTCGAACACGGTGAAATATACACAGTATGTTTAATACTTACATAGAAATATGTATTTTAATAAGTGGTAGAAGGATAAAAAGTTGTTGACAGGAAAAAAGCAACTAGGGTCTGAAAAGTGCTCTCTTTACCGTGAACGGCCTATACGCAACGACAAGCCGATAATACGTATGGCAAAAAAAAAAAAAAAAAAAAAAAAAATTACATCCGCATTAGAGCCTAATGTCATATCCTAGTCTCTGAGCCAACGAAAGCAATTGGGGGACGTATTCTCTGTTGTAAGTGTGTCCCGCCGACCAATCCGCGAAATGCTATGCGTGTCTTTCAAGTTATTTAAGATTCTAGATTCAGTTTTACAGGCGAAACTTTTCGTCTCACGCAGCGCTATCTCAACAGTTGTTTCCCGCGTGAACGAGTTTTCTTGTCTTGTCTAGTCTATTCACGGGTAACTTCCCAACTTTTCTGAAGCCCTGCTCTCGAGTTCGGCCTTCGGGGAATTCCACCGCCTCGCATAAACGAAGTTTGAAGAAGCGTAGAAAATCACACCAGAGGGACAACACACCGCAGTCCAGCGTCCTCACTTCGATAATACTTCCCTTAAGAACTATTTTTACTAAGCATTACCACCACACCTATTTTCGCTCTTTTCGCATTAGTAGAGAAATGCAAAATTCACGTTATTTTTCGGTGACAGGGTAGACTCTAGTGTCTTATAAACAAGTGAGCGCAGTTCGTGGTTTCATTGGCCGCTGCACTGTAATCAACGTCACGTATCTGGTTGGTCTGCTAATAAGAGATTGGCAATTCCACCGCTGAACTTATATTATTGGCTCAATAGTTCTCCGAGGCGTGCCAGACATATTTTTCGCCAATGGCCGAAGTGGGTCAAACGCATAGTACTAGGAGTTCAGCCTGTACTTAAATAATAACGCAAACTTTGCAGGTCTCTACTTATTCGTATTAATTACAAATTAATTATTATAATTTATACGAAAAATATAAGTAAATGTTCAATTTAACAAAAACATTATGCTTTTATTTTAGAAGAAATATAAACTCACTTACTGCAGTGGCATCACAGACCGTAGCCGATCCATTGCCTCACCAACTAGCCTTCTCCAAAGAGCTCTGTCCCTCCACTCCGCCTTTCTAATGTCTTCCTTGATCGCATCAAGCCACCTGAGACTAGGTCTTCCGCGTGGTCTATTTTCTTCGAAGCATCTTTCTACCTCATCCTATGCAAGATCTCCGTCCGTTCACACTATGTGGCAATACCACCTTAGCCTTTGTCCTTTTCTTACAGCTACTATATCAGGCAGCTGGTACAAATTTCTTAGTTCTCTATTTTTTTTTCTTCTTCTCCACTCATTTGGCTCTTTAACTGGACCAAATCTTTGCCTGAGAATCCCATTTTCAAATGCCGTTCGCTTATAAACTGCTTGTGATAAATGACATACGTAAGAAACAACCAATCGTACATCGGGTTACTTTTGAAACGTTTGTTTCAGAAAGTGTGAAGAAACGGCGGAGAGACTATACAGTATTTGCTATTCTAACGCGGCACGATACGGCCTGGCCTGTAGGGTGTTTATCAAGAAAGAAACAACTCTCGAGTTCTTACCGCGTACGGGTCACCTGGCATAAGTACAGTTTGCTCTTTCTGTCAGCCTACTGATGTAACCTACTGATATGCGGTAGGTCACGCGTTCATACCGTCTGATTTAACCCTTTCAGGAGCATGCACGTTTGAACCCCGGGCTGCGTTTATAAGGGCATTTATTTGTTCTTGAAGATAAAGCTCACACACTTACAATGTTATTGTTTCGCTGGACTATATTGAAATCAACGTAAACAATTACAACTAGTCAACATTTCAGTTTGTAAGAATAAAACTGCTGTTTCCAATAAATTCTCAAATGTACACGATGGATTGTATAACCTGTTACACATATTGCGACGTATTAACTGGCACACAGTTAACTCGCGACCTCATTCGCCGACGGCCAGCCAATAATAAACGTTGCAGAGTACAGTAGGCGTTCCCGGTGTAGCCACGACCAATAGGACGATGGTAAGTGGAAATACAGAGACCAACACAACTGAGATTTCTGTAGTGGAGAACATAGGCAGTTCACTTCAACTTTGTCTTCAGTGCCAGGACATTAGTGCCGTCCTCAGAGGGTTAATGTAGTTAAGGCCGGAGACTTCAACGAGTGATTTTTTTTTTGTGCTGCAGGACTCAAGTTTCACGTAAAACAAAGCGTGAATTACTGTCATGCTGCCCGACGGCCTTATGTTAATCCCTGAGATCCTGGACTATATTAACACTTTGTAGACTATGCACGAGTGAAGCTCGAGCAAAGCTAATTTGAAAGTTTCTTTGTTGTTCAAAACAAAACTCGCATTAATGTGCAGTCTTTGTTCTGTTATTGTTTAAGATGACCTCACAAGAACACGACAGCGCAGTAACAATGATAATACCAACGATAGAATTTTCTTTTCGTAGCCACTCAAAAGGATATATATGATTGATTCTAAATCATTCTATACAATAAAGTACTTTTGATGAGGTCAATATGAGCACGGCTCTCCATTGGTTGATGACCGGCCAATAATGAACGCTGTAAAGTACAGGGTAGTGTCGGGTTTGCTATGGACCAATAGGACGACGGTGAGTTCTAACACAGACACCAACAGAACCGGTGTTCTTGCAGTAGTGGATGTAGGTGACTCATTTCTAATTCGTCTTAAGTGCCAATAAATGTGTGCCGTCCTCAAAGGGTTCAGAACCTCAGTCGCATTAACAATAATTTTACCTGTTTTAGACTCCATAAGTGTGACAGGTTTACGCAGAAAAGGCATTTTAAATAAAATATTTAACTTTTAATTAATTATCCACTAAGATTTGTTTGTGATGTTACAGGGCTGTGGTATTTTAATCGCACAAATATTTGAATTTTTGCAGTGCAAAGCATGTTCTTGTGATAGATATAATTTATCACATACCGTTTAAACAAACAAGGTTGCCTTGGTTTGGTACTCTCGGGCAAATTATTTTCTCAAGAGAAACACTAATTGTGCGATGGTGATGAAAAGAGGACTTGTGATAAATATTGGGCCGTGTGCTGAATACGAAGCGTCGTGCGGCATATCTGAGCTTTCTTTGACGTGAAGAAATTGCAGAAACCCGCAACAACCAACGCAAATGTTTGATACCCCCCCCCCCCCTCCGAAAATCTGAAAGTTCCCCGAATCTTAAGCGATTTCGTTAAAATTTCCCTTTTTCTTTTTCTTTCTCCTCGGAATGCATCAAAAATTTCCCTCGCAAAGGGAAATCTCCCTCGACTTACCAGGCTAGCTGCTTTAATCCCGTGGTGCATCACTCTCGAGTCCAGTGGCACTTATTGTATTATATTTAAACCAAATTAGTAGCGTTTGTAAGCTGTTATAGGCAGGTTAACTTGCTACAGTCAAAAATAATTTCCTTCGTTTGTGATAGTTCATCCCATTTTTATTCTGTGAGCCAACCTCGATGTATAGGTTTCCAGGGAGTTGTTGATTTGAATATTGCAGCACTTTCCTTTCACTAAAATAACATTAATTTTTATTTTGATGTTCATGGCTTACTCTAATCGGATAAAATATGGAATATGATTTAATACGTATAAATATTGTTTTCAACTGACGTCTCTGTCACTCGGTTGGTAAGGCGATTGATTATACTGCTTGAAACCGGAATTCTCCCGTGTTTTGTGTCCAAGTTCACCTCAGATGCTAATGCTCAAGAATTAATCTAGCCCAGGTCTGATCATTTATTTAATTACTTACCTATGCATCCATACATACGCTTTGAACAAAAAATTATACGGTTGTGATTTTTTTAAATTACAATTAAGAAATGCACACTAAATATTGAATATAATAATATATGAAGTGTTGCTTATTTATAGTATTCAGACAGACCTACGAATTCTGCTTCCCTTATAGAAATTACTTAATATCCCGCCGACAATTTGAAGTTTCCCCAAATTGTTATGCAATTTCGCGAAAAAAAAAAAAAAAAATCCCTTTTCCTCTTTGCCCCGGAACGTATGAAAAATTTACCTCGAAAAGGAATGTCTCCCTCAACTTAGGCCGTGTCTCAATTGGTCCAGAGAGCGCTCTCTCGTGCTCTCGCTCTCGTAACGTCACAGAGAGCGCTCCCTGGTCGTCTCAATTCGTCTGAGAGAGCACGAAAGAGCGAGAACACAGAGAGAGCACGAAGTTGTGCACTCGCTGGCGCTCTCTTGCGGGCACCATATTTGTTTATTATTTCCGTGTTTGAAAAAGGTTATAACAGCTTTCTGGACCAAAACCACGTTTGCATTTTAACTATAAGTGAATAATTCCAACTTTTTTAAACTGAGAAATTATATACGAATAATGTATTTATAAAAATATAAATACGGATTTCTACGTCTCGATTTTTTTTGTCACTTTACTGTAACATGAAGGTAAATTGTAAAACAAAAACAATAGTATTTTATGTGCTATTGATTATTCTGGTAATGCTATAATTATTCGTGAATTATTTTCAACACACATAGATTACTTACAATAGCTATGACCGCGATTTCAGTTTAACATGATTTTCCGCCTTTTGGCATCATCTGTTTGCCTGACGTCGGAGATAAACGACTGAGTGGTTGTCCCAATTCACACAGCGAGAGCACGAGAGAGCGCGAAGCAGTGCTCTCGCTAGCTTGTGCGAAAGAGTGCTCTCTCTAGAGAGAGTATTCTTCAATACATTCAGATCTACGCACATTTACTGGCACTCAAGACAAATTGGAAGTGAGACACTTATGTACGCTACTGCAAGAACACCGGTTCTGTTGGTGTCTGTGTTAGAACTCACAATCGTCCTGTTGATCCATATCACACAGGACACTACCCTCTAATTTAAAGCGTTCATTATTGGCCGGTCATCAACCAATGGATAGCCGAGCTGATATTGACCCAATCAAATGTCCTTTATCGTATAAAAGGATTTACAATCAATCATGTCCCTTTGAGTAGCCATAAAAAATATATATATTCTTATCGTTAGCAATATCATTGTTACTACGCTGTCGTGTTGTAGTGAAGTAATGTTAAACACTAGCCGAACAAAGACTGCACATCAATGCGAGTTTTGTTCCGAACTACAAAGATATTTCCGAATTCGCTTTGCTCGAGCTACACTCGAGCGTAGTCTACAGAGTGTTAAATTGAGACGTGGTCTTACCATTGCTGGATCCCACTGTCGCTTCCGAGCAGTCGAGGGGGGGGGGGAGGAGGGGTAAAAGCATGTTCGCCGCTTTAACGCCACATGGGTCAGGCGCACGTATTCTCTGTCGCTTTTCCATCGGCCATTAATATCCGTTACGGATCGTTGGCCGCGTTCCACCCCCCCCCCCCACTCCACCAACCACCCGCGGCGCCGGAGTTTTACCACGCTGCCGGGATTACACTCGGCAATCCTCGCGAACCCCCCCCCCCCCCCCCACGCTGGCCCTCTCGGTATCCGATTAGTCCCGGGGTGGCGCATAGAGCTCCAAATTACGGCGAGAGCTGCCGCTAGTCAAACATCTGTCCGCCTGTGTGTGGCTGCGGCATGGTTGGGCCGGGGTTTGGTTGAAGGGGGGGGGGGGGGGGAAGGGAGGGTGATATCTCTGATCCGCCCCGACATCAAAAGCACCACGCACGACCTTTCGTTAAAACGCGTCTGTGATTAGAAGAGCAGCTACCCGGTGTCTGCTAATGCTCTCGTGGAGTGCAAAAAAAAATTGAAGGGTCATGTTGGCCGTAGTTTAAGGTGAATCAGTCCCCGCCATCTTAGATTTTCACTATTTTGTCATAAGTTCAATTTAAGGACATTTAATGAAATTTTTTGCACGACATTACATAAATAATAGCTCCTTAACATTAATCAACATATAGTATTTCTATATGATTTATTGTTTTTTCACTAGTGATTGAAGGCACGAAATGATTTTTTTTTTTTTTTTTTTTAAATTTTGGTTCCAGAAATGGACCTGGCAACAGTAGACGGGCAGTACATGTTTTAGAACATGTGCAATGTAATGCACTACGCTTTGTCGAAGTCCAAAATAAAATGCAAAATCTTTGATGCAATTTACGACGAAAATTCCGAAAATCCATGATGGCGGTGACTGATTCCCCTTAAACTGGAAATGACACTTATTGACTTTGTATCTTATAGTCTATACGCGGTTTCTTCGCATTTCTCGAACCAAACCTTCGAAGAAAACAAACACACCCAATATATGAGGTGATCGGCTGCTTCCTAAATATATCACACATCACAACCATTTTATACTCGTGTTAAAAATAAAGTACCTTATTTTTTTGTTAAATTCGACACTTACTTGTATTTTATTTACGAATAGTAAGAAATAGTTCATAATGTTAGGTACTACAGCTTTTAATAAATTCATATCCGAAAGGGTCTACCGACGTAGCTTAGTAATGAGTCATAATTAAGTAAAGCACAACAGTATAAAATGGTGTTTGTTGAATATAAGGATTATACAATAACTATTTACGTGACTATTGATCGGGGAAGATTAAATGGAATACCAAGATGCTAATTGGAATGGAATACCACACTTCACTGCTATTACAATCTAGTTGGAAAGTTCCTACCTAGTTCATGTTGCCAGAGGCTGATTCTACGAGGAGGTTAACGACAGTCGGACATGCCCATCGCCATGTGTTCTTGGTCCGCTGCCCCAATGACAAAAACCCTCGCCCCCCAGTGCTAGGTTGGCCTATATCGGGCGCGTTGTTTCATGTCTTAGGTCTCGTTTACTAGCCGGTAGAGGGGGGTTTCTGCAACTGTCTTCGCAAGGTGATGTTGCGATCACGCTGGTGCCCTTGTTCATTGTTTGAAGGTGTGATCAGGCAAGCCGTTCAGCTAAGGCCTGATCACTTCATAACATTGTGCGAAATTTTGTTGCCCTCAGTGCCCACGAATGAGGTGTATTGGCCATCTGGTGTAATTTTCTAAGATTCGGTTGGACTGAGGTGGAAGAATATTCTGGAAGTAGGACTTTAGCAGGGCTTCAGAAAAGTTGGAAGTAAACGTGAATAAACTATAAATCAGTTTATGTTAGGTTAAATTGTAGATATGCTTAACCGTCTGATATTGGTTTATATTTTTTTAACATGAAATAAATGCTTATTCACTTCTTTCCTACTTTTTTTGGATACTTTAAACTGTATCAACACACATTTAAGTCGCATCCTATTAATTTCATTAGTTTAATAAGGTTCAGTAGTTTATACTCCTAGGTAAGGTTAAGATAGTTTTAATTGTAAGAAAATTTGTGCCTTGTATTTTAGGTTAGTTTAGGATTGTTTGAACTGTCAGAACACTTATTTATCTAGACTTGTTAGTTAAATTATGAAAATAAATCTTGATTTTTCTAGTACTCTGCGATAGTTTAGAACATGGAGATGCATTAACAATTTCCTACGTTTAATTTTTCACTAAACAGTGTGTTGTATAAATACTAAATTTGACTTTTGTTGCAAGAATTGTCTGAAAATAGTCTTTAGATAATTGTTTCGTAAAACGCACAATTTTTTTTAACTATGTATGATTAATTAATTTCTGTTAATTTGCAATCTTTTACCTATCAATTTCACTACAGGCCGAGTAACAATAGGGTTTTTTTCATGTTAAAATGAGTACCTTTGCTGGCCTAGTTGCTCTTTTCCTTTCAGTCATTTTTTGTCCTTTAACTAACGTTTTAAATAAATGCTACCATGTATGTAGTAAACACATTGTGTATATTCCACCGCACTCGGAAGTTAACATCTAAGGCTAAAATTAAATATATTTATTGATTATTATTTCAAATGAGAGGGCTGCTTTCAAGAGTACTCACTTTACCGTAAATAGCCTATATCGCCTTTAACCGAAGTTCTAATCGTATTTTTAAATCCGCCGACCACATAAGTCTATTTCGTTCCGTATTTCATATCGCAAATAGCAGGGAGTAGGTAGGGATATTGATATAGGAAATAACTATCGATATTATTTTTATTGGTAATTTATAAAATTACTATTTCACGAAACGATATATCGAAAGAAAATATCGATTTTTGGTTAATCGGAATCCGATATGTTAGGTATTAAAGGACATGGCAAATGCAAAATTGTTTGGAATATTATACATCGAGAACACGAGCCATTGCAGAAATATGTGGGGCCTGTTTATGGCACATGTTGTCAAAGTAAAAATAGCAATTTTAATTAAAGTTTTGTATTCGGAACAGAGCTTATTAAAAGATAAGTAAAAGAAATTATTTTCTATACCTGGAAAAATAGATTGATTTCGATAGTATATCCTTGAATTATATCGACTATATATATCGATATATCGTTGATATAATATCGTAATTTCTATTCATCGATATTTTTCCAACATCCCTAGAAGGAAGGCCCCGCATTACTTGTCTTTATCTCGCAGTTTCTCCGGCCGGGTTGTTGCGAAGATGTATCATGCCGCTTCGCTGTATGGCAGTCGCCAGCATCACACAGCCACCCACCTCGACTTCTGCCTTTTTCGAGCCGAGAATATTACATTTCTACCGACTCGCCTCGCAGAGTGAAGGTTTACGAGAAAGAGGCGCGTAGGCGGGGGTCGGTGGCGGTCGCTGATGGTTCCGACCTCTGCCGACCGACCGACCGACAGCTACGGCAATTGCCAAGGCCCGGGGTCGCCGGGTGGGTCCCTTGACAAATAGGGTTATGACGCGGTCACCAAATAGGGTTACGGTGTGGCCACCATCTTTCCGTCTCTCTTTCTCTCTCTCTCTCTCTCCCGCTCTCTTTCTTTACGTTCCTCACGCCGTGCGTGTGCAAAACATCCCTACAAAAAAAAAAAACACGGATAATTGATAACAGAAAATTTTCGCAGGCAAGTTTCAGAATAGCGCCAAATACGTTTCTGTACACATCAGAAAGTTTTTTTCTAAATACAAATATTGCTGGGGTTGTTGTGAGGAAATAACTTTCTGTTTTATTAGTAGGGACCCAGAAATTTCTCGAATTCATTTAAGGACAAGTTAGACTTCACACACATATGCATTTTGCTGTATTTTTTCCAATGGTCCGCAGTTCGCAAACCACTAAACCAATAAATAATCTGCAAGGAAACAAGGAACGAATCCCGTGCTACCTGGTCTGGAGTAAAACTGGAGCATCAGCCAATGAACAACCAACTGAAGCACGAGTGCATAAAGGAATGTGGAGTCTAGCTTGTTGACAAATGAATACGCGGAATTTCCGAGTCTCTATATATTACTAGGAAAAAAGTGATCTGCGGTATATTCTATTTACGGTTTCTTCACACTTTTTAAATCAAACCTTTGAAAAATCACTCCATGTATGATGTTGTTTAGTGTTTCCTAAATATATCATTAATCACAATCATTATATACTTGAGTTAAGTTAAAAATGGCTTATTTTTTATGAAATTGGACTTTTACTAACAGTTTATCTATAACTCGAAATATTTAATTTATTTTTAGAGACCTGCAAAATTGGCGTTATTATTTAAGGACAGACAGAACTCCACGTTACTGTGCGTTTGGCCAACTTCGGCCATTGGCCAAAACATGTTTGGCACGACTCGGAGAACTCTTGTGCCAATATTATAAGTTCAGCGGTGGAGTGACCAATCTCTTCTGAGGAGATCAGGCAGATGCATGACGTTGATTACAGTGCAGTGGCCGACGAAACCACAAAATATGGTCACTTGTTCATAAGGCAGTGGTGTCCATCATATCACGTGAATTTTGTACATCTCTAATATGAATAAAACGGGGAGAAAATAAAGGTATTGGAATAACCTATTAAGAAATAGTTCTCGTGCAAAATACTGTTATACTGAGCGCACAGGATTGCGATGCACTGTCCTTTGGTGTAATTTTCTAGACTTAGTCAAGCTTTGTTTGCATTAAGCGGATCATGTATGAGGCATGAAAGAGGAATTTTAGCGGGACTTCAGAAAAATTGAAATTAACCGTGATTGGACTATATGATAGGTACAACCTACACATAATAATATTTTAGAACACTGGACCCCTCATAGCCTGAGGCGATCCTGGGGTTTTTGGATTATCATTTTTGGGCTTCCAGGAGGGCATCCCCCCCTCGGACCAAGGTCATCGGCGTCCCACGCCCCGTTTCACCCCTCAGAACATTCTCAGTGGTGGTCATCTGTCCCCTGGCCTACATTTCTCCTGTGTTTGGGAGATCCATCTACTACCATCACGGATACCTGGGCATATAGCCCAGGCACTCTCCACTGCCAGCATGAGTCCTTCCTCAATCTGACCTCAGGGTGCCAGAGGGAGTGGGGAACAGCCCCTTTCTTCAGGACTGCTCCTCCCACCCCCTCTAGCTGAGGAAACCTCTACGGGGAAAGTGAGGCCAGGCCGTGCTCCTCCTTCCTTTCTCCAATGGTTCCCCACCTCTGCGGGCTAATACCCCTACCCGAAGATGGCCCATTTCCATTGCTTGAATTTCTTCACACTGAGACTCAGATTTTGGGTTCCTCTGACCGTGAAGGAGTCGACCAGCCCATCACCATGAACCACCATCATGACTGCCCATGATTAAAGCTTATCATAGGTGATAGTTACTCCTTTCGGTAAACATGGCATATGGAACGCCCGGGAGTTTCCTACTTTTGCTAACATCTATACGGAGGTTACCCGGCAGTACCACAAGGAGGTAGTGGGTTCCCTTGGTCTAGGAGAGGCTATAAGAGACTCTTCACATGCCCTTTATGATTCACACTCCAGCTTACTCTCCATTACTAGAGCTGGCAGTGGCTCCGACACTTCTCAGATCAGCTGTTCTCCAGTGCCACCGGGTCACCAGCCACGACCTCCAGAGCAGATAGAGGGAGCAAGCTTCCTTTTCAGTCAACAAAGCTCCCACCAGGCCTTAAGCATCCCAGCAACATCGTCAGAGACAGGGATATACTAGGAATAGGCTTCCCGTAGTTAACCATATCCAACCAGGTCTTAGCAAGGGGCACTCCGGCGACCCCGAACAGGGCGGAGAGGAGTAGTGCTTCCAGTAGTCAACACTAACTCCACCAGGCAAAGCCTTACACTTATTACAGGCTGGTCCCACTGCATCCATTGGCCGTTTCCGACTCCCAGCGGGGAAGCTGAGACGTGCGTGAAATCTCCCGCCCTACAACCTACACAGCTAAATTACCTTCCGAGGAAACAAATGCGCCGACAGTGTAACCAAATGAAAACATCGTGGTGCGGAAAACGACGCCATTGAATCGACGACACAAAATGAATGTTCACGAATGGACCGTAGTTGTACCTATTCACTGAGGCAGCCTTCGTAGAAAATGTTACTAAAGCATATTCAGAGCCCGAACTTTCAGATTCGAATCCTGATTAAGATACAAATATGTATTTTGGTCACTACTAACTGAAAATCAAGTGGCTGTGTGATGTAGCACCTAAGCCGTACGTCTATTAACACTGAGGTACAAATCTGTAAACAGAACTGTAAAGAAATATTAAGGGCAGCCAAATACGATTTTGATGTTTTTGAAACAACTGCTGAGTAAAACACGTAATCTCCTAACTGGACATTCTGTATTACCACACTGCAATATTTTTAAAGTAAACTTGCAAAATTGTAACGGAAGGTTTTACCCCACACATACATAGTATGGGTATGGATAGGAAAATTTTGCGAATTCATTTCGATACAAGATAGACGTCAAACACGTATATAGTGAAGTCACCTTCGCAATTGGATCACAGTTTATTAGACCCGCCCTGCTCGCCTCTGAGCCAATAGCAGACTTGGAAGAAAACACTTTGCGAATACCACAACTATTAGGTGTGGGGCAACAGCCGATGAACACATAGCTGAGGCTCCAGTATGCATAGGACTGAGGAGTCTAACTTACAGGTTATTGAACTCGCGAAATTTTCGTGTCCCTAAGTATGGGAAATGTATTAAATATCAGGCTCCGTATACAGTAATATTGAACCTCACTAGTATATAACTTTGTGAACTTTACTAATGTGTGACCATTTCCCGAATGAAAGAAGCATAGTTACCATTTACATCTGAAAACAAACCTCGATATTCATTTTACCCAACTACGCGTTCACTCCGATGAGGTAAATTTGGAAATAATTCCATAGAGTGCTCGAACTCTCTCGTAGCTGACCGGGTGTTCCTGTTCAGCTATTCATTCATGACTTCACAACTCACGGACCAAACTGGTGCAATTAGTGGTCTGTGATGATCTATATACAAAGGTATGCCGCCTTTTTTGATTTACCTAATTAGTTTGATATCAAAGGGTTAGTTAAATTGATTGAAAGGATTAAATGTATTGAAACGGTTATTTTTGTGTTTGGTGCAATAGTGGCATAAGTGTAAAATTTATTAGTTTCTTTCTTTCTTTTTTTGGGGGTGCAGCAGCTCTTGTCAGTACGATGACTGACACTCGGATGAGGTGCGGCGTGTTGGGGACGGGATATATATATATATATATATTATATATACACACACACGTATATGTATATATATATATATATATATATATATATATGGTGAGTTTTGTGCGAGTGACATAAGTGTAAATTTTTTTGGTTTGTTAGTGATATTGCTCGTAGATGTTATTGGTGGATAGGCGACTTTGAAATATAGTATTATTCGGAATGCAAATAAACGTGAGAGAATTTGAGAGTGTTATACGCATGAATAAATAACACTTTTGAGAAGCAAAACTACCTGGTCTCATAAAGAAACAAGTGCAAATACGTGAGTGTCCAGCATGAAATTATTACGTAATGAAAATCAATTAACTGAAAAGAGATGAATTAGTCTACCCTGAGTTGTATGCTAGCAATATAATTTACACGAGAGAAAAGTACAACGAACGAACACAACGACGTAAATATAACAATTACGCGAGTCTCCGGGTGTCTGAAAATTAATTAACGACTTCTACCTACAACGAATAAAAAATGTCCCTGTAAATTAAACGGCTAACGAGTAATAATGTTGAACGACAGCGGCATGTACGATGCCATTCCTAGATGTTGTTGATCTCAGCGAAGTCGTTTCTCATGTCTGCAGTACGTCAGGGTTGGTTGCTTTCAACCGTCGAAATGATTTGCATCGTCCAGTATCGCTTTTGGTCGGCGACGCAAATTAAGAATTTGTCCGTTCCCCACAGATGTTCGGACCAGATTCTAAATTATCTCCGTGTCGGATAGGAATTAGGAACAACTGATTTGTTTCTTTATTAAATGAATTCTAGACACCTATTCGCTACAGTGATAATGGTTCAACATTTTTGTCATGGTGGTACATCAATATTTTTAAGGCCACGACATTAAATATTATAAAAAAATTTGTTTTATAATGAGTATAACTAGGGATAGGGAAATTTCGAGGGTTCAATGACGCGTAGGTTAGATTCCTCAGTCCTATGTATACTGGAGCCTCAACTGTGTGTTCATTGGATGTTGCCCCACACCTGGCAGTTATAATATTCGCAAGGTGTTTCCTTGCAAGTCTGCTATTGGCTCAGAGGCGTGCAGGGCGGGTCTAATAAACTGTGGGCCAACTGCGAAGGTGATTTCACTATACATGTTTTGACGTCTATCTTGTGCCGAAATGAATTCGCGAAATTTTCCTATCCATAAGTATAACTTATTATTGCTTTATTACATGCATTATTAATAATATACGATTTCTTTATTTATACGGATATTCGAATGAGAAATGCTAAGTTATTAATTTTTGATGATTATTATTACTCTCCCTATGAAATTAATTGTAATCATAATACTATGTATACATATGAGGGGTACCATTTTAATGTAGGAATTTTTGTTTATTAAAATTAATAGCATTACAAAACCTCACTTAGAGCAAACGAGCGAGGTCAAAGCGGGACCTACCCCACAGCAGTCCAGCAATCTCATTAGCAAGCGTCAAGCTATGAACGGGAGGATCCCCATTAAAATTAATAACATTACAAAACCTCACTTAGAGCAAAAGAGCGAGGTCAAAGCGGGACCTACCCCACAGCAGTCCATCAATCTCATTAGCAAGCGTCAAGCTGTGAACGGGAGGATCCTCATTAAATCTGGGTGGAACGAGCTTGGCAGTAAACCATTGCACAGTCCGTTTTCCTGCGTTTCAGTCTCTTAGTACACAGTAATGTCCGGAGACGTGGTTCCGCTTTGTGTTTCTAACTGTTTATTAAACATATTGGCGCTGAGGCTGTCACTCGATTAGCAGATAAAAAAAAATTCTTTTATTACTTTTGTTAATCTGTTAATCACATGACCAATATGAAATCAAATATATTCGCCCTTTTTTTTGTTTGTTTTTTTTTTTCGCAGTAAGAGTCGATGAGTTCCTGGATCTTAACGTCAAGTAATGCAAAGAGGCCAGAATTCTTTTGAGTGAAAAAAAAAAAAAAAAAAAAAAAAAAAAACTTATTTCAATTACATTATAGACCGTCGTCAAAATTTCGTGAAATTAATCTCGTAGGAATTAAAACAGTTACGTTTGAAATGTTATATGCAGATTACGAAGACGGAAATATAACACACTTGTAAAAATATATATATTAACCCTATATTAAAATGTCATGTATAGTCGGGGAAACCTGTTTCAAATATTACGTACATACATCTATATTAATCAAAGTGCCTAAAACTTTTTTAAGTATTATTATATCGTCAATTTTGCAAACGTTGCTCTTTCACTTACTATTTGGTATTTCTGTTTTGATGTAATTCTCCGTCTATGCATATTTGGTATCATTTCACTCATTTGTTTCCGCTATTTACTGGGTTTTTTTTTTTTTTACAATCCTTCCTTGGCCCTGTGTTTATGTTTCCAATTTCCGTAGCCAAATATTACCTATCGCATTACACATAATACACGTTTTTATTTTAACCCTACTATGTTTGGCCCTGTTACAGCCTGCGGAAGGGAAAAACTGTACTGCTTAACTTTTTATTATTGACGTGCGTCACGTTATTTCGTTAAAAGGATGGCCTTGTTTGGAATAAATACTAAAACGAAGGAGCAACCAGCTTAACGGAAAATGCAGTGAATTCAAACACGCAACTCGGGTCGCTTAGTTTTTTCACGTAGCAGCCGCAAATTTCAAAGGTATGTAAGTGGGCTTAACGTCTCGTCGACAGCGAGGTCATTAGAAACGGTGACAAACTTAAAAGATAGTGGTTAACATGCACACAAATTGGCCTACCGTAACTTTTATTCCGCTCATATTTCTTTGCATAGGTACTCAGTTCTTACTACGGTTATTTAATATTATTTATTTAAAAATTTTCTGCCTGGGCCTAGTAATTTTTATTTTTTTGTGATTGTGGCAAACAGTCAAATCACAGAAACGTAAGCAGGTTATACAACGGTGTTTCAAACACCCAGGGCAAAGTTACAAAGTTGTGATAAATAAACGTACGTGATTTTAAAATAAATAACTTCGTCATAAAAATAAACTGTTCGCGGTTAAAACGCATATATATATTTCGCACGTCGAATATTCGCAACCCCACACACACACACACACACACACACACACACACACACACACACACACACACACACACACACCGGGCCAGCGTAACGACCACGACGCAGCCACACCCTTTCACACGCAGCGGTCGCGACACACTTTACAGTATATTTGTTGCCACCATTGAAACAACGATTTATCACAACATCGCAACTTGCACAGGTAGGTTAAAAAAAAAAAATGAAAGTTAATTTATAATGCTATGAAAATGAATAATTTTTTTCTTTCATCTCACTATTTTAGGTCAATTATTATTTTTAATATAATCTTCAAACGAGTCGTGTCGTCTCATAATTGTTATTTTAGTAAAAATTTTGTTTTTTAATGTGGCTTGGATATTGAACATATGCCACTTTGTTCATATTAATATTTGATAAAGAGAACACACTAATTTGTTATTTTGGATATTTTGGAGAAAGAGAGAGAGGAGAGAGAGAGAGAGAGAGAGAGAGAGAGAGAGCGACAAGCTCTTGCTCCGCCGACAGGCTATTGAAGTTTCCTCCTCGGTCGGAAAAAGTAACACCGTGTCAGTAAGGCCTACACACCGTATTTTTGCGCTGACGTTTTGAACTCTAACAACGAAATATGTTTCCGTCAGGGCTACCTAAAAATTAAAATATTTCAATAGGCAGCGTTCGATTTACAAATAGCACACCAAAAAAACTTAGTTTACAGTTAAGATATTGTTTTAACTATTTCTTTATAGTCGTTGCCAAAAAAAAAAAAAAACAAAACCCTGCTATTACTGTTTTTGTATCGTATTGAATACGAAAAAAAATATTACAAACTATTGAAGATATTAAGTTAAAGGTTCATTAATTCAAAAAATATGATACTTAAAAGTTTATCAGTGCTATAAACTTATGGTATAAAGGTTATTAAAAAAAAACGTGTTAACATATGACTATAGAGTCCTGAAAAATTCGCGGGAGTTCAATGACCTGCAGGCTAGACTCTACATTCTTATATACAATGCCGATATCAATTGAGCATTGGTTGTCTGCTGTCACAGTGGAAGGCGACGTTTGGACAAGCCTTATCCATGAGGTGTTAAAACCTGTGTGGAACAATAGTTAAAGTTATACAAACACACGTGTTTTTAATTCAAGCTTATCCCAAAATGAATCCGCTAAATCTTCAGGTCTTTACATATTACTCCTACGGTAGTTTTTCAAAGGTTTGTTTCAAAACATCCGAAGAAACTGTGAATGGAATATAGTTCTCGCGTAAAATATTATCAAAGTGAGTGCGCACGAATCCGGTGCATAGTTACGCCTCTGTAATTTTCTAGACTTGGTTAAGCTTTGTTAGCATGAGGCGGAGGAACATTCTGAAAGTAGAACTTCAGCAGGGCTTCATACAAGTTTTAAGTAACCGTGGCTGGACTACAAACGCATTCTCTCCGACATCTGTAAGCGACCTCCGAACAGAGCTCACACTTGTGGCCTGCGGGCCACGGTGGCTGAGCGGTTAGCCTGCTCGCCTCTCACCAAGGCGATCCGGATTCACTCCCCGGCCGGGTCACTCCGGATTCTTGCATGCGGGGATCGTGCCGGACGATGCCGTTGGTCGGCGGAGGGGGGGGGGGGTTCGGGGATCTCCCGTTTACCCCGCTCTTTCATTCCGGCGCTGCTACATGCTCACATCACTCACCCCGATGTTAAGAGCCGTCCAAAGCTCTTCACTCTCTCACACGTGTGGTCATTTTAAACGACGTCAAGGGATAAGACACGTTCTGCAATGGCACGGAAGTCTAACAATACGAACTTAAATCGCGTAAACGAACTCGAATAACGAGCTGGCCCTTCATCTCTTTCTTCCATGCACGATGACGTTACGTATCCCCGCCAATAACAGTAGGCTAAAGCTGAATTTACAATGAAAAATATATATACGGAATAACGCCTTCTGTATTTGTAGGGTTCCCAGTTAATGTTTTAATTCTTAATTCCAGCCAAGAAAAACACGCGACAATATTGCCATGTTTATTTATGTTCCTAACCTAATTTCGTATATACCAACCACTTCATTATTCAAAGCCGATATTCTCTATTAGAGAAACTAATTTTTGTGAACAAATTTAATTCTAAACCTACACATAGACACAGCTTTTTAATATAGCTTATACTTATATTAGGCCTACACCGACTGCTCTGCTCGGAATGGCCGTCATCTCACAAGTTTCACGTAAGATATAAAATATAACTATTTAATTTACCCCTTAAGAAAATCTCGACAACGCACACTACCTGATAAATTCCATTGGGAACCAATACATAACATAACACACTTTCAGTTCTTCAACACGTGAGATAACGCATAATTTAAAACTTAATTTACCTATTGTAAACTCATCTTAAAGGCTGGATGACGTCCCTCGACAACAAAAAAAAAAAACAGATTTCAGTGCGCATGTCAAACTAACTCTCTCTAAACAACGTGGTCGTGAGAGACAAAGAGGGTGAAACGAGGTGAGAATGGAACAGCGCCGGAATGAAAGGACGTGGGAACGGGGGATCCCCGAGAAACCTCGCCAATCAGCGGCAACGTCTGGCACGAATCCCACTTGCAAAAATCCGGGGATTGAACCCGGTTCGCCTTGGTGGGAGACGAGCAGGCTAACCGCTAATCCACCGCTTTTCCTACACTGTCCTTAAGCTCCCGTCTAGCTTCTTACCGTTTGAAATATTAATTTTTCTACGAAACTTTTATACGTGCAGTTTTCAAAGGTCCATGACCTTGAAACGTAAAATGAGAACCGCTGAACTGATTTTGGGTTAAACAAACTTTATTGAATTGTATGCATTATTCACAAACTCTACATGATCAAGAATATGCTAATTGCCAGTGGTACCAATGAATTTTCTATAAATGCATACTTCATCACCGACCTTAAACTCCATCTTCTTACGAGAGAACAAAATAGCTGATTAGTAAATACTAAACAGTCGCGCCGGCTTAAGAACGGTCTTGGCCCCACTTACTCAAGTGAAAGAGAGAGAGACAGAACTACTTGTAAAGCACCAACCACAGGTAAAGACTGTTCACGATAAAGTGAGTACTTTTTAAATTGTGACATCTGGTAATTTGTAAATACTTTTGTCTACTTGTTTTGTTAATTTTAGATAGGAAAAGCTAGTAATTTTTTGGAATTCTTTACGTTTTTAAAGATATTATAGCGGGGTGTGTAAATATGATAATAAGGACGGGCTCTATATGCTGACGAAACTGTTATGTTTCCCATATAGTTTATTGTTGATGCAGAAACGTTTGTGTTAATCTCTATGAACTTGGAAATGTATTGCAAATATGAGGAGGCGACGCTTCTAATGACAAATTTCATTTTGATCAGTTTTTGTTGTTTTGTTAGGAATATTATTATTCGTCTTCAGAAAGGCTAAAGAATGTTGAGGAGTCAGCCTAACTGATATTGAAAAATTGATCAAATAATTGTTTTTTTTTTCTGCTGTCCAGTCCTTATTTATAGAAGTGATGGTTATGATATCATTCGTCGACATTAAAAATTGGACAGTATGAGATTTAATGAAGGACCATGAAGAAATGACTTCAATCCAGTAACTGATGATGACCCGAGGAAGGACCATCGTATGCCACTGCTAGGGAGCCGTCGCTGCATCTGGAGGGTAATGGTCTACCAACACTTCGAGCCTCCGCGGAAGTCCAGGGACTTGTCTATGTTCGAGCAGAGAGCTTGAGTGATCTACGGACACCGAAGGAGGATCATCGTCATCCCTAGGCGGTATACCATACAAGGTTATAAATGGACGTATATCTAATTACGGGTCAATTGAAAGTTAATTTATAATGTTATGAAAATGAATAATTTTTTTCTTTCATCTCACTATTTTAGGTCAATTATTATTTTTAATATAATCTTCAACGAATCGTGTCGTCTCATAATTGTTATTTTAGTAAAAATTTTGTTTTTTTAATGTGGCTTGGATTGTGAACATATGCCACTTTGTTCATATTAATATTTGACAAAGAGAACACACTATTTTGATATTTTGGATATTCATTAAAATAACAGATTCACCTCATTCTAGTCCTTGTCGTTGGTAATTTAAAGAATGGTTATTAATTATGTCATTATTTTTTGCATGTTTGTAGTATATTTAGTATCATTTGTCCTATTGACGATCTCTATGACTAGTTTACATGTGGTAGTGTTACCTACACTTGAATGAGGAATTGTTTTTCTCACTGTTGAAAAGTTCCGAATCTAGCTGTGGTAAAAATTTATAATAAAATTGAATTTGTTACGTCTGGGAAGTGAAAGTTAAAATTCTCCCTTCTACGTTATAAAATCAACCTTAGAAAAATGTCACTGCTGTTACCTGCGTATATTGTAACGGGCGCACCGAGTGTCATGCGCCCAGTAAAGTTGGTAACGATGGAGGAAAAAGTAGTTCCATATCTCAACGTCGTATAAAAAGTGTCCAGTAACTATCTTTGATAACTTCAATTATTTCCATCGGATTCTATTTTTTTTTTAGTACGCTGAAGTGTATATTTAGCAGATTTTTTAAAAATATTTACTTTTCTAATAATTCTACAGTTTCTCTTGACCGACGCATGAAGAAAGCGATAAGGCCGAGGGCAACAATAATTTTACATAACACGGAGTAACACGCAACGTACATACAAGTAGATCTAAAGCAGGGTTTTCAAAAGTGCTCATTTTACAGTGAACAGCCTATAGCTGGCAAGCGGGCAGACGAATCTGCAGGCACTCCTTCCAACCCGCCATGCCACCATCGACCAATCACTTCCTTTCCCGGGGAGAGAAGTGGCCCGACATTGGCGGAGCTATCAAATTCCAGGTTACAGCAGCGGTACTACAATAACAGCAGTCTGGTTAATAACGCCTTAATGTACTCGCACTGTCTTCCAACAAGTAATGTTAAACAACAATTAATGCCGAACTGGTAAACGTCGGGTTCTCAGAATTCCTCACTTTACCGTGAACAACCTTTATCGCTCTTTTCCCCTTTCGTAGGTTACGTATCCACAGCCGTGATGTGTAGAGACCTGCAAAATTCGCGTTATTATTTGAGGGCATTTTAAAATTTAATGACTTTTCCCTATGGGAAACGTTCGTCATTGGCCTGTTCTTTATTTGGCACGCCCCGGGTAACTCTGCGCCAATAAACGAACGCTTCTCTTCTCGATCGTGTGCTCCAATCACGCACAGTTCGCTCAGAACGGGGGTGACTTAACACCTAAGCTGCAGCCAAAGGAGAAACGACGCCGGCTCGAGTGTACGCAGTACTGCGTGAATTTCAGCTCGGCGCAAAAAAAAAAAAAAACAGCGAATTCGGCAAGTCCCTAGTGATATGTGTTCGCTTACATGTCGTATAACGGGCCTGAAGGAGAGAACCATCGCACGACGAGGTGGCGGAGAGCAAAATGCCTCTTCTTACCCCCCCACCCCCCTTTTCAACTTTCGGCGTCTACAGCTGCCTCAACCCCGCGAGACTTGACGGTCGTGTGCCGTCGCGGCGGTAATTCAATTCTTCGTTTGCCCGGGCGCCCTCTTGTGACCCTCGAGGGCGTCGGTGAAAATTTAAGGGGGTGCTCACCCCCCCTAACCCCTCTCAAACCCCTGACCCCACACTCGTGAGAAGGGGCGGAGTCGCATTCCCTCGGGGCCAAAGCGTAACGAGTTGCCGCGACGTGAAACACAATTTTCGGCGAGAGCCACACGGGTGTGGCCGCGCAGACACAAGCGACGTGCAGATGGCGACGCCTCGACACAGAGCAGGTTAGCGTACAGAGGCGAAACAGTCCCGCTCGCAGCGCGGACTAGGAGGCCGCTGTGGCCGGCAGGCATGGCCGTGTTAGGGGGGGGGGGGGTTGACAAAAGGAGCATTTGTCCCGGACCCCGCATTCCATGGGAGCCACTTTTTTGGATTAAAAGAAATAATCTACAATTAATTGACTTTTTTAAAATTACCATCTATGCATGAGGGGTTGCTGCAGATATTACTAATTGAAGTAGTAAGATAGTTAAGTAACTAACACATTCGCGAAAAACCATAACTTACCTTAGAATAAAAGGCTGTATAATATAGCTCAATTTTATTCAGAATATTTCCAATATATTATTTTGCTTTGCCTGCACATATTCCTAATATTTGTGTATGGACTGGCTGCATTTTAATATTAATAAAGTACTTATAGCTGTCGTTTTTTTGTTAGCTACTACCTGCATCCATATTTTATTAGAAATATCGAAACTAAATAATTAACCGTAGTAAAGATAATTAACTTTCATATAAATGTGTCATGGTTTAAAACTATAATTCCTTAACTGTAGCTGTAAAGAGGGCCTAAGATTTATGTCGCCCCCGGAAGATTACACCACCGCTCAAGGAGAAACGGGTTCGATCCCCGGCCAGGCCACTTCCGGATTTTCGCGAGTGGCGAGTCGTTCTGGGCGATGACACTGGTCGGGTGGGTTTTCTCGGGGATCTCCCTCCCCCCCCCCCGCCACTTGCATTCCGGTGCTTCTCCATACTCGCCCCATTTCGACCTTATCGGCTCTCTAGATTTCGATGTTAAGAGCAGCCCAAATCTCTCCACTCCACATCTCTCCAAATACTCTGTCTACGATTTTTATTGTAACATTTTAATTGGTCCAATTTATTCATTATAAGGCTACTTCTCGAATATGGCCAATGTTTATGGCGTGTTGTAATACGTTTTAACCACTAATTTTAATGCAGGTTATCCTTACTTTTGTTTAAATTAATAATTGTCTTTTTTTTCGATTTATAACGTAAGTACGCAATTAGTAGCTCAATTCGTTACGTTAATCTAACTTGCTTGGCGGATGTGTTTTAAAATCTTTCGATCCTGCATGAGACCGCGTAATAGATACTTACAGTCGTAAAATATTTTGCGTGGAGGATTGTAAATAACATTATGAATAACTCACACTTCTCCAATACAGAAATTCCCAACAGCTGTTTCAAGAGCTAAGCTCCTTGGTTCTCGGAAGGGTAGAGAGACTCAGTGAATTGCATAAGCCATAATTTATTGACAGGTAATTGGCCTGGCTGGACGAGGGGCTCAGGGCGACTTGTGACGTAGTTTCGCTGTTATACTGCGCACTGGCTCTAATTGTCGGAAACTGCCCTCGGACGGCCTGTATAGCGATCACGGCGCAAGTTATGGTGGAAGTGCAACGCCAGCCAAAGGAGCGGACTTTGTTTTACACTTGCGTACACACGAACGGGCCGGCTAGAACACAGGCAAGCCATGTTGGTGGCTGACCACCGAAACAGTGTTGCAAGGTCGGCAAATGTCGGCTTTGATCGGGTTGAGTTCAGTCGAGAGGTTTACCGCGGCTCTCGACAGCGAGGTCTTCAGCGCTGATGAGGGCGAGATGAGGTGAGAATGGAGCAGCGTCGGCATGCTGGAGGGTGGGAAACGGAAGATCTCCGAGAAAACCCACCGACCAGCGGCATCGTCCGACGCGATTCTCACGTGTGGAAATCCGGTTGTGGCCCGGGCAGGATTTGAACCCGAATCGGCTTATTGTTTGGCGAGCAGGCTAACCGCTCAGCCACCGCGGCCCCGGGTTATGATCGCCTTCCATCGCCTGGCTTGCGAAGTCTCGGTAACCTAACGTAATAAAACCACTTCCGCCAACCTAGGTTGGTTTTAGATTTTAAGAATATATAATTTATTATTTTTTATTTAAAAAATTTTTAACTCTACAATTTTTGAATTTGTAATTTTCATACAGTATCTTAGGTTAGTTAAGTATGGTATAAACTGTAAAAAAAACCCATTAATTAGTTATTATTCTTCGTCAGTTTATGTGGACATGTTATGTTTTAATGCTACGTTTGTTAAGGGAGGGAAGAGATAGATACGTTCCACTCCTCACTGAGATCAACTTACATTCCCTGCACGAACGGCGCTACTAGATTACACGCCAGTGAATATTCCGTTTTCAGATACTTGCTCGCGTAACTTAATCACACTGCAAAATACAGAAACTACCGACGTCTTCTTTTTAAAAAAAATACCTTCGCTAAATACGGCTTCCCTTTAAGACATTTTTCAGACATTTGTCGTGGGGCTCATCACTTTATTTATTCGTCGCGTCGGTCGAGTAAAGCTGCGAAATATTTAGAAACGTAAATATTTTACAAATTTGCTAATTCTTTCGCTCACGTGCATTTCAAAAAAAAAAAAGGAAAGCAAAATAAATTATTTCAATGTTTACGAATGTTTACCTAACACATGTAATTAAATGATAAAACGCGAGTCTACGTTCCTCCCGTCGTTACCAACTTTACTGGGTGCATGTCAGTTAATGTGCCAGTTAAAATAAACGCCAGTAGGAGGGGTGAGATTTTTCAAAGGTTGATTCCAAAAGTTCCGATTTTACCGTAAACAGCCTACACAAATATATATCACTTATGATGTGTGGGTATAAATATAAGCACATAAAGAATGTTCCCGATAAAGTGAGCACTTCTGAAATCAACCATGGAAAAAAATATGCCCCCTACCTACACATATGTTACCGGACGCCCTGAATGACATGCGCCCAGTAAAGTTGGTAACGATGGATGATGGGAAGTAGTTCCGTATCATTACGCCGAATAAAAGGTGTTAGGTACCCATTTCTGATAACTTAAATTATTTCTTTCGCTTTCTGTTTTTCTTTTTAATGCATGGAATGTAAAAATGATCAGATTTGTAAAATATTTAATTTTGTAATAATTCCGCAGTTCCACTTGACCTACGGATGAATAAAGTTATGAGGCCGATGACAATGTTAAACTTACATAAGACGGAAGAATACACAATGTGCTTGCAAGCAGGTCTTTCAAAAGTGCTCATTTTACCGTGAACAGCCTATAGGGGAAAGACGCCCAAGAGTGTGCAGCCCCTAAGAGTGCGCAGTGCCATTTACAGGCAGTTGGCAACATTGATAAAACTACATATGGCCTCAGGTGGTTCGTTACTGTGCGGCAAGTGCGTGGAGACAAACTTATAGTTACTCAAGGATATTTGTAGATTTGACAGGTGAGAGAACAATTTTTTTTTTTGTTACTTTGATGAAATATTTTAAGGACAAAAGTCAAGCTTTGCCATGTAGGTAAATGAAGGTGCATTAATTGTTCGTGTATTTTATGCAACAGCCATGGTTCCAAGCATTCATGGCGATTTAACACGTTGTGCTTTTCCAACATTTTTGCTGCTGTCTATCGCTTATTTAAGAAATTTCGTGTTCGTCCCCAAAGAGTGCGCATATAGATTGTCCACAAGAGTGCGTGCGTACTCTTGGAGCATCTCGCGCACTCTATGGGGCAATGTGCGTACTCTTTGAAATTAGTTATCATTTTTTTTGCATTGATGAACTGGTTTATATTTGTTTCAGAATGTCATCTTCGTATAAGGTAGGTAGGTAATTGGGCTCGACGTCTCGTCGACAGCGTGGTGATTATAGACAGTGCAGTACAAGAGAAAGTTAGACAGGTAGTCGACATTTACTAACGAAAAATCTTGTTAAATGAAGCAAGACGAAAAAAAATACAAAATGGGAAAAGTCAAAGACTAGTCACAGGGGATCTGGGCACAAAAGGAATCAACACTAATAAAACGTAAAACTGTGAGTAGTCTACAAATACCTGCCAAATACCCTCGACTAGCGACGAGAGACATGGCGTTGTATTCGATTTTCCTGACCGTAGTGAAAATATTTCGTCTAAGACCACTGAGTTTAGTAGATCGGCTGGTGAAATAATTCTCGAGGCTGAAGTGCGAGCTTGTGAATAAAGCATGGATAGAGACGAATAAAGCAGCTCTCCCGATGGCACTAAGAATAATAGGTCTACTATAGTAGAAAATAATGAAGCAACAGCAATCTCTTAAGCCGACATCATTCCTCTTCCGAAATCAGATGAAAAGAAAAGGAAGGAAATCACAGGTAATGACAGGCTCTCCATTTAAAACTAGGCCTACTTCTTTGCTTGCGAATGACAAGAGGAAGGCACAAGATTCACGGATGTAAAATAAAAGGGGAATATCTTCATGCCCAGTAAAGAAGAATACATCGTGAAAGACAGAAAGTGTTATATTATGTCCAGGGTGCGATGAGATATACACTGAGCCTATTTTTGAAGACTGGATACGGTGTATCACATGGCCACAAAGATGGCATGAGCAAGGCTCGTCATTTGAAGGAGTTTCAATATCTACATGTGACCAGAGTTGAATGCGCACTCTTTGGGCACATGCTACGCACTCTTTCGAGCTGGGGCTCCTAAGAGTGCTCGTTTGCAATTATTTAGTTTTTTGCATTTTGTAAAATTTAGAACATGTATATGTGAGTGTGCTTGTAAGCAAGAAATTATAATTGATCAATAAAACGCCGTGTGCATGAATCATATTTTTTTCACTATAAACTGTAGCAGTAAAGCGGGTCGATTTGTTAGGTGCGCACTCTTTGGTGCCCTTCCCCTACACACAAATGCACTTACTTTTCCACTACGCATAAGTCGAAAGATTTTTCTTTGAGAATACCTGTAAATGAACAACAAGATTTTCCGAGATGCTATGACTCATCGCTACGTATGTGTCGAATAAAGAAATATCACAAGAAAATTGTTCAAAACATATGTACCGGTTTCGCTATTTGTATTTTTTTCGAGCTGAAACTTCAGGTTTAATTTGTTACATCGCTGAGTGTGTGCCTGCGTGTGTGTCTGTGTGTGTGTGTGTGTGTGTGTGTGTGTGTGTGTGTGTGTGTGTGTAGGACGGGAGCACGCACGTAGAATCGCGCTCAAGAATTCGCTGTAGCGCCCTCAGACAACCCTGATTCCACGCGAACAATTGACGAGCTGCTCTGATGGAAGGCGGAATGTTTGCTATGCGCCCGCCGGCGCGACTGAGATATGAGGGCTTTCTGACGGGCGATGACAGTGCGAGAGGTTGAGGTTCCCCGTCGACAAATTATTTCATCCAACACGAGTTCGCGATAATTCACACCGGAGGAACAAAGGCGCAGAACGCCCAAGAATACAGAAGTGTGACAGCCGCCTATAACGAGAACCTCCAGCCGCGCGCGAAAGCCAAAATGGCGTCACTTGTCAAGCGACACGTCGTCTGTCCGACATGTGGGAACATATATAGTTACGCGCCCGGAGCAAGTGAAGGGAGTATCTGAAGGCCAGGCCGCAATTCGAGGAACAAAGGGACGCCGCAATGCATGCCGCCGTGATAAGTCTACATATCTACGAAAGAATATTCTGGAAACTTCGGTAGCATCTGTCATCGTGAGTCAGGGTGAGGGTAACCTTCCATATCGGGCGACTCGGGACTGGACGAGCCTCCGCGCCGAGAGTTTCTGAGGGACGAGAGTTTGGAGAATTATACGACCTTAAGGGTAATGATGCACGATAATCGTATATTAATATAATTTTAGTTACAATCTGTTTTGCAGGGGATTTTTCGAAATTTTTGGTTCGACAATACGTAAATAATAATTTTGAACACCTTATCAAATGGTTAAAAATTCTCTGAGTTCGTTTTTCTCGGAGCTCTGATTGAAGATAAGAAAAAAAAATTCCTTTCTTGTCTTCCATCAATGCTCCGACAATAATGAAGGCACTGGACATCTAACAAAGTAAAAAGTTGTCGAAAATTATTATTTACGTCTTGTTGAGTCAAAAATTCCGATAAATCCTTCGGATAACGACTTCTATCGAAAAACGGGTACATATATTACTTTCATGTACCGTTCCCCTTAAGAGGATGAAGTACTGAAACGTTTTCTATGAAATAGTTGTTGCGCGAATACACGTATCTCGGTAAATAAATGTTCTGCAAATACGAATTTACTTTTTTACCTTTTGTCATATTAAGTGTGTTCTTGGAGAGAAAAAGAAAATCGTGTAAATGGTCAAATATCGCATTTTTAAAGCTTGTGTATGCAGTTTCCTTAGAGAACAGTACAACCGTACAGGGGTTTAGATCGCGTGTAATAAAACCCCACTGTTACGGACCTAATCGGCACAGTACAGCGTCGCGACGGTTGCGCGTATAGGAGCGATGAGGCGCTAGAGGTGCGAGTTAGTGTCGCCCGTATCGCTCCCTCGCTCCTTGACCTTGGACGCGCAGCTCCATCCTGCTCTTAGAGCGGATATATTTCACGATACCTGCTGCCGTAGTTGGTTCGTGCACAAGCTTCTATGAGCCCTGGTGTACGAGCCGGTATACCAGCCGCTATATGAGACACCACGGAAGATTCATATTACACGACAGCAGTTCGCGTACTAGCATTTCGCACCCTCGCACATCTTAATATTGCTATATTTCTAGTCGCCTTTTACATAAATTGATTGCTTACTAGTATAGTTTCATTAGTTTTCTTGAAATTGCCGTGAATTCACTAAGAGTAGCAATGTGCTACTTTCAATATTCATAAAAATTGCTGACCGGTTGCAAGATATAGTTATTTCTTTGCGTAGCGGGACATTATCCGCATGTAAAATTAAATTATACAAATAAGTTTGGGTCCGGCGGGGTTTGAACTCACGGCCATAAGTTACAAAATCATTTTAGACCCCACGACTTTATCACTGCACTATCAGTCCACACGCAGTGTTGTAGTGTTTGTAACTACTTTTTTTTAAATACAGTAGGTATTATTTTAAGCATTAAAAAACGGTTTTAAGCAGCAATTGAATATTATTCGTCGTCGTCGTATTTTAAATCTATTTGAAAGAGTTTCAACCTCATGGATATAAAATAAAGATATAGTCCATTTCATATAAGTGGTCTCAAATTTGACAGACAATATGACCAACCTACACACTTTGTAAACAGTAAATGCTCTCGCTCCTACAGTATTGTATCAGCTGATGAACTGCTGCGGGATGTGTGTTGCTAGGTTGGTTATTTTGATGATGTCTTTGGAAGAAAATAGTACTCGGAACTAAAAGTTGTACTTTAAAATTTTTTTTTATACTTACAACATTTATGGTTTAAAATATGTTTCTAAAGCAATATTAAATTCTATTGGCTATTAGTAACGGGACTTTAAAAACATGTTCAGCATTTATGACAGAGTATGTCGACACATACGATCAGTAAACGTTTCCAGCCAATGGCTAGCCATGTTTGTTTCCAGCCCGGTGAAGGAAGTTGTGGGAACGCGTTTTTTCTCATCGTGTTTATTATACGAATATCTTATTTTTGTTGTCGGAATATTTAATCGGTAGTTAATTTTTTTTTTTTTTTTTTTTTTTTTTTTTTTTTTTTCAAAAATAGTTGGTTGTAGGTACCGTTGTAGTGCGTTTTGTTGAGTGAAATGTAATATTAATGGACACGTCGTTAAACTGCTCGTTCCGTCATTTTCCTAACCGCCTTCCACAATGAAGTGACACGAATACAATTTCTGAATGTAAGTTTAAGTTTGTTTGTATTAGGAAACGTGCGCAGTGTTACTTTTACTGAATGATCTTGCAAATAAATTATTTAATGCTAGTGATGAACAAACGTGATTTTAGTGAAGTAAACTCGCAAGGATTGCCTTAGAAAAACACGTGTTCAAGAGGTTACAGGTAAATGTATTTGTAAACCGTTAATATAATTATTGAAATGCATGTGGCCTGAAAAATGCCGCAATTTTCCACACTTTTGTAGTGAGTGAATAATATTAGTTTTTTCTACATCGTAAATTCGAGTGTAATATTAACCTTCGGTCAAAGTGTGTGTGTGTGTGTGGTGTATATATATATTGCTGCATCTGTACGAATAAGAACAGCAACGTATGCATCGCGTTTTGTATTTTAATTACAGTTATAATTTTCGAAGTTAAATAATTAAAATGTCATTTCCATATGAGCAAAAATGTCCACTGCTCCATCAAAACAACATGCAACTCAAAATGCCACACACTCATGCCGGAATCACATAGCCCCGACCAACATAGCACGAAACGTCCAAAAACGCAACCATGACACATTTCAATGTGACTACTTGAATTTACAGCACGACCGACACCACACTCTCGGCATTTGACCTAACTATTTAGAAGGCACTGATAGGCTACGATAGTTTCAAAGGCGTTGAACAAGAGGAAAATTTGTAATACATAATGGTGACAAATTGGTATCGCTAATGCATACAAAAGAAAAATTATTATTTTTAAGAGTTAGGTACAGCAGTTTTCAATTTAATTTTCTTGTAAGCTGCGTACTTACCATTGTAGGGAAAGCTTGGAATACAATTTCATTTTGCAATGTTGTACATTCTTGTGTCGTGCCGCACGACACGACGAAGAATAGACATAATTTATAATCCGAAATTGCTGGTCGGACGACAATCTATGTAGTATTTCATTAGCCGTTGGCCATCGTGTCGTGCACGTTGGGGCTTCGTGATTCCGGCATCGTAAGAACATCAAAATAATCCCGTCTCATGAAAGACGATGAACTAACCCCCCCCCCCCCTTCCAACTCTGTTCACCTTTGCCTTTTTCCCTCGAGATAAAATAAAGATGATAACCTAATTAGGCCCACAATTCATTGTTATGAACATTTCTCTGTGTTATTGATGACTGAAACTCTAACACACTGGTTCTGGAGGATTTCAAAAGGTAAAGCTTACTGGCCATACAAACTTGTAAGTTGTATCACTTGTATTTTTTTTTTAAACATACATAGAATTTGTCAAGCTTGTGCGCAGGGATACTTGTTAGCAAATAAATTTAAAGGTTTTTCCCGTTTTTAAAGGCTGTATTTGAAAGTAACATAATGGCATGCAGGTTTCAACGTTGGAGTCTTTCATGAACGTTTTGAGCATTTTTGTTTTGCAAATTAAAAGCGCTGATGTGTTTTTAACATACATTGTTAAGAATATTGTAAGAATAACGAAAGAATAATTCACATAAACAGGATTTATATGGGAAAGACAAATTTTTTATATCAAGTAAATTGCATCAAGCTTATCAAACAAAATTCTTTCAATTTAAGCACCCAACGAAGGTGCTCCAACATCATAAAGAAGTGTCTCGTGCATCAGCAGGAACTGCGACATTCCAGAATTTATCGCCAAGGAAAATTAACTTTATGGTGTCTTCAATCTTGGGTAGGTGGAGCATCCTTTTAGTTTGTAAGTAACATGTTCGTTTGATATATTGTTGCTGTAGGTCACATCTGCTTCTGTAGAGCGCTTTGTAACATCTCTGAACTGAAATACAGTTTTTCATTACGTACCCGAGAACAAATCTAGGGCTGTATTCACAATTTTGAGGAGGGATGTTGTGCGACTGAACTTCAGTGTAAATATCAACACTGAGACAGAAATAAGTTTTTATTTGCAGCATGACAATCTGAACACATAGGTATTTGAGAAAAGTTATTAAAGTATTTTGTATGTAGACCTGTAATACTTAACATTTGAGTTACTAAATGAGAGTTATTAAAATTATTGAAATTAAGTAACATTTGCTTAAATGTCATTTTGGCTACCTACTAACATCCTGAGAATTATAACCACCATAAAAGTATCAGGCTGTACAGAGTTTGGTGTTATATCATGCCACGAAGCTGAATTATGTACTTTTAATGCAATAGTAGGCATAGTCTATATGTAAGAATGTATACTGTCTTTAAAAAAAAGGGGAGAGGGGGTATTTCGGTATTTGTGCATTCCTGGGGAGGGGGGGGGAGGGATCTTAATATTTGGTGATCGTGAAAACCATGCTAAATTTTTTTGTTTACAAGAACTTTCCTCAGGTAAGTGTGACAAGATTAGTTGTCATTAATATATTCCGAGTACCGTACATTAAAAAACAGTAAAATATCTTATTCATTTGACAGTCGAAATACAATTTCATTTTCGTGCATCCTGTTTACAAATTTCATGCAAGGTAAAAAATTATCAATTTATAAACTTATTACATGGGCTGTTAGTCATTAACATAAAATATTTATAAACTAAAAAAAATGGGATTGTTTCCAACCTGCAACTGTTTGAACAGCCCTTCACAGCTTCTAAAAGTCATTTGGGAGGAGGTACATGTAGTTTGTTTACAAAAACAGGTAGTCATATGTTGTTTGTTTACAAATACTGGTAGTCACATGGTGTCTGTTTGCAAACGGTCACCTTCAATGACAGTTTAGCTGTGGCGGAAAGATACATAGCCACCCAGATGCTATTGGCACTACTTTCGCAGAACTATCAAATTTGAGACCACTTATATGAAATGGACTATAGAGGCTTCCTTTTAGATTTCTTCGTCAGCTCGTTTCAAGTAGTAGCCACGGGGAGCGCCCTACGCTCTGAAACTGCAATGTGATTGGCCAGGTACGAGAGCCGGTATGGAACATGCCAGAGGAAATAGAACTGGTTCAATTACCAAAACCTGTGATGAAATCTGGTAGCACCAAGCGAAAAATGTCATGACGGGTGTCATACAGGTCGGTATAACAGCGGCTATGGCAGACCTTGCACAAGCATTTACGAAATCTGGTACCGTGTAATATGGCCTTAACGTGGAACATAAATTTTACACCAAATACGTAAATTGATGTTTACTGGTTTTTGAAAGCCAATATAAAAAAAATAAAAATGGCAATCCTAGATAATAGGTTTTGCCAACTTAACGATCAATTATTTTGTAGTATTACTGTAACAATCTCGCATAGTGTCTTGCGCCACGAAAAAAACAAAAATTGGCGGCGTCAGAAATATCTCGGCAGAATAACGTCACTCAGGTAAAATATTTGCTCTCGTAGTTAGTAAAAACTATTCTGCATGGTTGTCTATGGTTGTCCTTTTTTTTTTTTTTCTCAATCGGTTTCCGTAAAAATATGTAAAATGAGATAAACCTCAATGGTATTAATTTATGTCCCGAGCCCTCTTAAGCGACAGGTGAGCGAAGACCAGCGGAGCGTCGAGTGGCGGCGAAAGGGACTAACAGGCGTGAAACTTGCGGATAGCGAGCGCTGTGCAGTGACGGGCGAGACTGGCAGGCGAGACTCACTACTTATGAACAGGCAACATCATCCATGGGCGTATAGGGAATCAAATGCTACATTCCTGACAAAGATCTCTCAGTCAATTTTTGTGATAGTATTTTCAACTAAGGTTCTTTTGTTTGAGATTGAAAGTATCTACATATGTAAACCATTCAAATTTTAATTTCGAAATGTTAAATGCCTTTTTTAAAACTATTTATATAATATTACGATTTTACAAATAATGAAAACGTACATTTGAAGTTAAAAAATTAAAATTTGGAAGGTTTATATAAACATGGATGAGTTTAAACTCAAACAAAAAAAACTTCAGTTGAATAAACTACCACAAAAAAAAAAACGACTGAGGGATCTTTGCCCGAATTTAGCCTTTGATTCCCTATACGCCCATGCTTGGTGAAGCCTGGCCTTAACTAGAGGCGGAGTGTAAGGCATTTCAAATGATGGCGACAGACAGAATGAACACGTGTTAATGATGAGCGTGAATTAAGTGACAATAATCTATATAAATACATTGAGAAGGTCTTTATTTAGAATTCAGATAGGCATTAACTATTTCTCTCACTGATAATTATAAGAGTAATCGTGGGGATATATAGTCTTGTGTTGTAAATAATAGCCGTGTGAATAAATTAAAATCAAATCTAGCTATTTTATTTTTATTAAGACCTCCATACCTAACGAAATCCACTACGCCCTTCTGGTTTGATTTTTAATGTCTGGCCATAAAGTCAAATTAAGAAGATTGAAAATAAATTAATATTAAAGGGACACTGCCGCCTTGAGGTTTCCGTCTACCTATGGCTTTTTCCCCACGTTTGAGGCCGGCAAACGCGGGAGTGATAAGGGCGACACTGCCTGGAGCATCAAGTGCGCCATTGCCGCTAGGCGCAAGGCTCTCGACTGGGGTTCAGTGTAATCGTGAGTGAGTGAAGAGATTTGGGCGGCACTTAACAGCGAGGTCCTGAGAGCCGATGGGTGTGATCGAGGTGAGTGTGGAGCAGCGCCGGAACGAAAGTGCGGGGGAAACGAGAAGATCCCCGAGAAAACCCGCCGACCAGCGGCATCGTCCGGTACGATGCCCACGTGCGACCCCGCCCAGGAATCGAACCCAGCTCGTTTCGGTTGTGGGGCGAGGTGTATGACCACAACACCACAAGGGCCCTCTAAATTAATACGAACTTGCGTTTGTGGTTTTTTTTTTTTAGTTTATAAACCTTTATTTATCCCACAATTCCCCAGGGATTCAAAATTTTACAAAAGAAATTTTTGGGCTGTGGCCCGGGCTTATTTGGACAAAACGTTTCTTTTTTGTAAAGATACATCGTTAAAGATTCCGGTTCCGCATTAGTAGAGACCTTTAGAATTCATGTTATTTTTGGCGCCAAGCTAAAATCCACAGTACTGTACACACTCGAACTGGCTCGTCGTTTCTCCATTGGCTACTGCTTGGATGTTAAGTCACGGCCATTCCGAGTCAAATGCACGTGACTGGGGCCGCATGATTGAGAAGTGTCCATTTATTGGCGCAGAGTTACCCGGGGCGAGTGGGTCAATGACGATCGTATTCCATAGGAAAGTGTTTTAAGGTAGTCAAATATTTAACGCGAATCCCACAGGTCTGTTGCGCATTAGGGAGCCATGTTAAGATTCTCGCCGCTTTTTCCCGAGCAGCTACGCGAACAGCCATCCCATGCGACATTAGCGACTACACTTCGCCGGGGTTGAATTATTCAAGCGGCTCTACGAAGCTGGCGTGTGTTAATGGTCGACTGTAATTCCACGCTCGGAGCAGCAGAGCTCGTAGCGGGAGTGGGTGTAACTATAACTGACACGTGGCGGGTATTGCAAAGGGACGGCGGTCGGGTGAAGAAGACCCCCCCCCCCCCCCCCGAATATGTAAGTCACGTAAATAAAAAAAGTCATCCGTACGAGAATATTTTCACCGATAGGAGGAGACGAGGAAAACGATAGTATAAAACCGAAAATTTCACTCGTACAGACCCAGTATGGAAGAAATGAGTGCATAGAAAGCAAGAACGCTATTTCGAGCCGGTACCATAAACGACGACGCCCAGTGATCCGTATTCCCTGTGACTATAGTCCATTCACGGTCACTTCAGACTTGTCTGAAGCCCTGAGATAGTTCTACTTCCGGGATATTCCTCCGCCTCGTGCAAGCTAAGCTGAACTAAGTCTGGAAAGTTACACCGGTAGACAACGCATCGCTCCACTGCGCACACCGTTGTAATATTATTTTTGCATGAGACCTATGTATTACTAGACGCTACCAACATATCTTTTCTCACTATTTTATTTGTGTTTATAATAAATTTAATATTATAATGTATAAATAAAATATAGGTATAACTTCAACTTAACGACAAATCTGATGCGTCTGTTTTTGCACAGGTATAAAACGCTTTAATGCATGGCATATTTAGGAAATAACTAAATAAGTAATTCATGGGGTGATTTTTCAAATGATTATGTTAAAACTTCCGAGGAAGCCGTGAATGGAATTCAGACTGTAACTGAAAGGGTTACAGAGGTTGAAAGATTTATGAGATATTTTAAAAAATCAGTAGCAGAAATAATACCTACGCCCAACTTCGTGTAATAAACACTTAGTAAACTTTCAGTAATATTACAGAAGTAGTTACTAGAATAATTACCAGTATTAAATTCATATTTTTAATTAGTGGCATATTTATTGGATTTTATTGTTAAGTTAGCCCGTCAAGTCGCGCATTTATATTGATCACAGTCGAAACATTTATACTTTTTCTTGGCGGCAAGTCGCGAATATCAGAGGCTCTGTTACGTAGCTTCATCGTGCTAAAAGAAGCTCACTGCGAGAATATTTGTGATAAAGAAGAGGCAATTACCTTTATGTGGTATTCTGTAACGAATCTCTTTATGGTTCTCTATGGGACGTCCCATACGTTTGGCCACGTTGAAGCTTGTTTTCTGAAATCAACAACCTTCTGGCTTAGTTATACTTCCTTTCCGTTTTCGCTAAGTGTTTTGTGTCACGTATTTCGTGAAAATATAGTGCATTTACGTCCCAGTTGAACGAGACAAATTGCACCAAAGGACTATCGACGTATTGCGCGTCCGAATGATACAAGTTGTCAGATGGGCCTATTTCGTTTGAACCATCGCGAGATGGCAGCACTAGCTTGTGGGAGAGTCCCGTCATTTCGTCCTTGCATTGCAGCGAAGTTTGGGAGACTACCACCAGCGAAAAATAAGACGTGGTGTTAAATATACGAGGGTTGATTCAGAAGTCGTGTGCAAATATTGTTTATCTCCTGAAATGGACCCAACACGGGAAATGCACGTGCAGTTCAAATTGTAAGAGATGTACGTATAAAGGTGACGCCACGTGGATGAATGGGACGGGTGCAGGAATGTCCAGCAAGGAACAAAGACAAACATGGCTGCTTGAAATCGCCTTTCAATTGGCATGCTCTCGTGCAAACTGTACGGACGGATATTTATCATACGTGTATCATCCTTCAAAGTAGTCTCCGAGGTAGTCCACTGTTCTTCGCCAGCGATGAGGCAGACGGGAAATACCATCGGCTGCACGAGATCCGTCAATGTGCGCCACATCTCGTCGAAATGACGGAACGATGTCTGCCTAAGGCATAGGGCCTTTTTGACTTCAGATGTATCTTCTAGCATTATTCACTTTCCTATTACGGGTGACAATCGAATTCGGAAAACTGACACGCCGCTATATTTATGAAGAGACGTTCTGAAAAGTTGCCGTGTTGGCTATCTCTCAACCTAGTCTGATGCGACGCCATTTTGTCTCTTTGCGTTGTCTCACGCATTGTCCCGCAGCCGCAGATTTATGGGGAGACTGTGTCTGTCGCCTGTAAAAAATTGCACCGGATCTTTGTGTAAAAAAGAAAGAAAACTTTCAAAATATTAGTTTATTTTCTAGAGACTGTTTGCGGTTTATTGATCACGTATGGGAGCCATGCTCAAGATATGTATCTTGCCACTTTACTCATATGTGAAAATATAAAGTTCTCAGGACCGTAAATACTTTCAGGTGTGCTAATTCTTAGAGTCATATTAATAAAATCTTCGTAAATAAAATAAAATATATAGTAGTCCTATTTAGTGAAGAATTTTAAAATCTTACGTAATATATAACGTTAAGACATGAAACAATTTTTTTATATCGGTCCCAAAATAAATGGTGTCCTCCAGTTACCGCATCTGTCCTCCAGTTACCGCATCTGTCCTCCAGTTACCGCATCGGTTACGATATACACGGTCACATTTTGTTTTTTTTTTTTTAATTTTAACTAAGAAGTCTTTAATTCAGCAAACTATCAGCTGATAATTTATTCCGTTAAGGCCCACGTAAACTTTGTATCGCGATCTAAGAGAAATTATATTGAATGAAAATAAATTTTAAAAAGTTTCTATTTCTGGTTCGCCGTTTTTGAGCTCATCTGAAATTGTTTCTCAATGTGGGGCTTGTTTCATGTTATTTGCAATTTCGCCGGTTAAAATAATTTTCTCTGTGGCATATGTCTAACGAGTAGATCCCAAATATTGCTCTCAAAAATTATACTGTATATATCACACGTGTTAAAAAGCTAGGAAGTTACACATTTGATAAAAACCCACAGCAGAAAGGTGTGGTTTTCAGTCATTTGTTGCCAAGATTACTGTGCATAATATTAGTTATAAAGTACGCATATTTACAAGCCTGAATAATTTTCAAATGGTGTTTTTAAATGTGGTTAGCTAATCTTGTAAAAGATTAACTGACTGGGAAATTACTATCTCATAGCTTATTCCAAGTTAGTAAAAATGGCTGTTGAGATAAGCGAAATCCAGTGAGTGAAATAATCTTCACTATTACAATTATTTTCGGAAAAATACCAGAGGACAAAGTTTTGTGTTAGTGGCGATTATGGGTGTTTATGTATGTTTCTACATATGTATTATTATTAACTGCGAAGCATTCGCGCACCGTATGTAAAGACATTTATTTGTATAAACGATGATGCATTCCACAGATGTTATATTTATATCTTTTAATTGCAGATTACCGTGTTTATTGATGATAACGGCAGCGTAGAAGTTACACTTTGAAGAAATGGAAATAATCTCAGATGATTTTATTTTAGAAAAAAAAGCGTGAAAACTCAAATCGCAGTATTTAGGTCCTTTTCGCGCGCGATGAGAAAGTTTAACTCACAGAAAATAAATTCAAATGCGATGGAACAAACAGCAGGTCCGATGCCCGAGGCGGTTCTGATTATTCATCTTGAATGTCGAAGATAAACTTTTTTTGAAAAGGAATAGGGGTAGTGACGCGTGCAACCCTTTCCCCAGCTATTTTTTTCGATTACAACGCCTGGAAATACACCTTCTTGCCATAGGGGGGGGAGGGGGAGGAAGAGAGAGAAGTTACGTTTGGGAAGGGAGTCTAGGATGGAGGAGTGGTGTGGGTGCGTGGCTGACAATTCTGACAGAGAAAATTGAATTATCCGTCAACAAGATAGGGGGTTGTAGAGGGGTGGGCGAGTGCTGCGAGGCGCCGCCGGGCGTCTGCAAGGGTAAATAATGAAACTTGTCGCGTCGGTGAAGGAGGATGTGGGGTGACATGTCCCCCCTCCCCCCTCCACCACGGGGTGGACTTCTGACGTGTTAAGCCACTTCATGTCGGTGCAGCAGTCCCCGCAGGTTCCATTCAGACACTGGAGTAACGTTCACCCCTAGCGAATGCCGTAGGCTAGATGTAAGGTCTACGCACGTCCAAGACATTGGCTGAAAAACTGCTCGATGATGATCTGTGATGACTAATGATATGCGATTATTTATTAATGACAATCATCGATGGACAATGGGACCGCGATGGTGTAGTGGTCGGACTACTCTCCTACCACCAAGACGAACCGGGTTCGATTCCCGGAGGAATCTCCCCCCGGAATCTTTCGCAACGTGGGACGATGCAGCTGTCGGCGGGTTTTCTTGGGGATCTCCCGTTTCCCCCCATCCTTGCATTCCAGCGCTGCTCCATACTCACATAGCCTCACCCTCATCGCCTCTCAGAGACCTCGATGTTAAGAACCTTCTAATTCTCTTCACTCCACTCGATGGATGATGATTGAGAACTTCTGGTTTCTAATTTATCTTCTGGTGATTAATCAATGATTATTGAAGATGTCTGATGATTGATACAGTCAGCTTATTAGTGACTACGACTAATGGATGGTAACTGGTGGCTGGTTATTGAGAAAGGCTGATGATGGCTCTAAAATCAATTTCCGCCAATTAATTCCCAATTTTCGCTTTATTTTCGTGATGACAGAGAAATGAAATGTTTCACTGAGAGCGAAATTCGAACATGATCCAAAATAGTACCATCCAGAAACTAAGAACATGCCCTTAACTTATCCGTTAAAATGCCGTGGAAATCTATTAGAGATTGACGCAGGTGAAATGGAATGTACCCCTTGCGTTACATGCGGCGGTGATATATATTTTTTTATTGTGACGTGTAGGTACAGGTGAAAGAAAGGTAAACATCCAAATGTCTGGTGCGACCATTTTAAGGCCACATCAGCGAAGAACGATTAGTATACCATCGCCCAAGACAATAGAAACTATAGCGAACGGAGAGGTTCCGTGATTCGTACGTACAGTGACAAACTCCACATTTCGCCACTACGGTTTGGCGTTTTACTACACAGTCTGTTACAAAATTCCGTATCAATACTTCGGGGAAACATTCCTCACATCTAGAGGATGAAAAAAAATGTCGTATCAACAACGGTCCGCAAACGCTTCGTTTCTTTACTACAGCCCGTAATACATAACATACAGTGTATGTCCCCTGGGCTGAATCACGTTAACGTGGATTGACATCCAAGTGTTCGTTTAGATGATACACGATGTCTCATACCACGAAGCTACACCAAGAACAGCAGGAACTGCACGGGAATCAGATACACAATGGAGAAAGCTTATCCTCGGCACTAAAGGAAAGGTCCAGCACAAACACAATGCATCAACCCGCCTTTGCATGGACTCCCGGATGCGTGGATGAATCCCTGGAGTATTCCTGATTGTCCTGAAGCCCGCCACAATACGGTTACGAAGGATGTCCACCGTCGTACACCCGGGTTGCATACACAAGTGCCTTTCAACGTCCCCACGAATGAGTGTCTGTTGGATTCAAATCAGGGATCCTCAGAGGCTGATGTGGGGCTGTCAGCTACAGCTGCGAGGACATTCCACATTAACCTGATCCAGCAAGCGGGCCATACACTGTACGTAATGTATTACGAGCTGTAGTAAAGAAAGGAAGCGTTTGCGGACCTATGTTCTAATAACTTTTTTTTTTTTCATCCCCCAAACGTAAGGGATTTTTCCCCAAAGTACTGACGTTCAATTTTGCATCATCTCGTATAGTACATTACCGACGGGAGCAATCCTGTTGCCGCGGGAGATGCGGAGCTGTGGCGGGAGAGGCCAGTTTCAGGAATACCCAGGGCGGTATGCGGTTGTTAACTCTTTGCCGGAGGTGTGAGATCTCGTGCGCAAATATCAGTTCCGTGTTCGAAGCCTCGTGGTGTCGAGCAAAGCAAATTCCCTTCCAGAGACGTTTTCAACAGTACGAATTCTGCATTTCCACCTATGTCTTCCTTGTATTTACCAAATTATTTCAACTGTGTTATCGAGGCACATCTTTGTGGTTAGCTTCCAGTTGGAGACGTCGAGCAATAAAAAAAAAAATGTCTTCGGGCAGTGCAGTGATTGGCGCGGCAGGTATGGGAGCCCATCGCTCATCCACCAAGGGTGTTGAAGAGAAGGCGGATTGATGAGTGGGTGGGGGGGGGGAGGTTGTCGTAAAGTAACTCGACGACGCGACGATAAGACCGTACTTACCCCGGCCTTGTCGCTAGTTGTCTTCGGAGCGCGCTTGATTGATGGCGTGACCTTAATCACGTGCCCATAGCACGGAGTGTTAAAGGAATGGAAGGGGGAGGGAGGGAGGGAGGGAGGGACACCCACGCACCACATAACACGCACATTATAAACACCAGTTCAGAGTACTGCAAAAATGGCTAGAATCTGCTTCTTAAAAGCGCCGTATATAAAAATATACGCGTCAGATTGCAAACAAAACTACTCAAGGATCGTGCTGTGAATCTTTTTACCGACTTTCCATAAATAAAAATACAGGGTCACCGCTGAAAGTCCCATAGGTACACCCAGTGCGACGAGAACATTGTACCCCAGTTCATAGCCTTGCGCTTAGAGGCGATGGCGTACTTGATGAGCGTGGGGGTGTCGCCCTTATCGCTACCGAGATTCTCGGCCTCACACGTGGAGCGAGTGAGCGAGGAGAGTTGGACGAGTCTTAACAGCGAGGTACTGAGAGGCGATGAGGGCGAAGTGACTTGAGCATGGTGTAGTCCTGAATTGTGGGGGGGGGGGGGGGGGGGGGAAACGACCAGCGGCATCATCCGGCACGATTCCTAATTTTGCGTAAAATCTGTAGTTACCCGGCCGGGGATTGAACCCTGTTTGCCTTGGTGGCAGGCGAGCAGACTAACCGCTCAGACACCGCGGCTCATCAAAGTGGAATAAACGCTCGAGGTAGGCGAGATCCGGCTTCACTCCTTTTGCACAGAAGTTCTTCGTTTCAGCGTCATAATTTCTGATTCATAGTAATCACCGACCTCGCTGTTAAGAGCCTCCCAAATCTCTTCAACTCGCTCACTTTTTAAATAGTTTCACGATTGTTTGATCAAATTTGTCGAATGAAATAATTTGACGGTCGTATTTCGCCTTCAAATTGTGTTGCAAAATATATTTGCAGCCCGAAAATTTGACTGGTACGACAGGTGGGCTTTAGGGCTTGGCAGTGGAAGTTTTCGGAACTTCGCGCGAGACGGCTTGCCAATAGCGAAGGGTTGTTCGTAGCAGAGCGTGATTTGTATCGGCAGGGAGGTTTGGAGGTGACAGAAATAGGGTAACTGTTAACGCCAAGGCTGTCTGAAAGTTTCCCACAGCGTTGTGAAGTCCCAAGAAGGGCGTATTTCGCTGCAACATCGCATGTCAGAAGCTGCAGTAAGCTTTATACTCTAGAAAAAGAGTGGGTGAGTGAGTGAGTGAGTGAGTGGAGAGATTTTTAGTGGCTCTCGACATCGGGGTCTTGACAGCCGATCTAGAAACAGAACAAGTAATATTTAATCTGAGAATTGTTCTCTCTGCTCCATAACATTTCAATTCTTAATTCGTTCCACCAAGGCGAACCGGGTTCGATCCCCGGCTGGGCCAATCCAATTTTTCGCAAGCGTGAATTGAGCCGGACGATGCAGTCGGGGGGCGAGTTTTCGCGGGGATCTCCAGTTTTCCCCGCCCTAGCATTCCTGTGCTGCTCCATTCTTACCACATTTCACCCTCATCGGCTCTCAAGGCCTCGTAGTTAAGAGCAGCCAAAAACTCTCAACTCAACTCTAGATTCATTCGACACGTCTCCTGATCGTTACGTAATCACAAGTATTTATTCGCAAAACAATTTTAAGACTAGAAATACAAATGCAGAAAATATGTTGTAATTTCCTTAGACCCCCATAAAGGACCAAATTCTCCCCCTGAACTACGTACAGAAAATTTTCTCCTTCACCAGTTACAATAACAAAATTTATATTGACCTGTATATGAGAAGTTACTTTTTCGAGTACTGTGTCTGTACGTGTAAAGCATTTTGTAAATATCTCTTTAATTATTTCTTTTATTAAACGTGTAGTTAGATACACCAATCCCATCTTGTTTATTAAGATTGTAATCTTGATAAATCAAACGAAATTTCGAATTTTCATTTTTTTACTTATGCTGTTGGTCGTACCGTAGTTAATTAATTATTTTACTTTCGACCACGTATTTTTTTATCACGACAGAAATGTCAAAGCACAGGATAACTTTAAATGACCATTAAAACACGATATTGAAATATCTGATTGTGCTTATTATAATATTCATCGATGCGTTTTCTGCTATAATTTCTCCCCTTTCTCACTTCTTTGCGTCAAGGTTTCAGAGAGATTTACGAGCTGTCTAAAAACGGACCATGTTTGAATGAAACAGCTTAATATTTTATCGTCGCGTAAAAAGGTGATAAAAATTTCCGCCAAAGAACATTTGTGTGACGCTGAAATCTTGGTTCTGAAATCTTTTCATTCGGCTCATAAAGTAATATACCCATAATTTAAAGCACCTGCCTACCAGTTTGAGATAGTAAGTGCCACTCATAATTAGACGCACATCTCCTTTCTTCAGATTCTTGTTTGACGTAGATTAAATCAGGTTAAAGGTTAAATAAATACGTTTTAAATCAAACTTGATGAGAGACGTTATCCTTTACATAACTTAATTTAAAGTCTTTATGGTATTGGTACACGCAGACCAATCTTTTGGCCAATCAAGAACCAAAACTATTTATAGCTATTGACGATATTGTAAGGTTTCGTGACATGATATGTATGATATGTTAAAAATACAAAAATCATTTAAAAATAGAATCCATAAAGTTTTAAAATCTTAGTTTTGAAAGACAGATATTATTGTAACCGGAAGTTTGTTTTCATTTGAAAGTGTCTCTTAAAGAGGCATGACATGCTGCGATATATCTGAAATGCCATAGTTGCTTCTCCTGCGTTAGGCTTCATATTTTTGCTATTTTGACTTCGAAGTTTGTTTAAAATTTCAAATTGACGCACGGGCAAAGGAAATAAAAAAAATTTCAAGAATATTTTACACATACAATTTTGGTGGTACGGGCAATTATTTTGAGTTCTAGCATAATGCAAATTTTTAAAATTTCAGAGACTTGTACTAAAAAATGAATAACAAGAAATCGAAATTTCTATAGTTGCTTTCGCTCGTTTCTTAAAGGAAGATTTCGTCATTGATATGATTTTTTTTTTCAAATCGTTAGTTGATATCACAACTTATAAACTGTGCAATATGCCAATAAATAGGAAATATTAAGTCTCTTGAAGGTCCCGAAAGGTAATTATGGTAATCAGTTCGTAGTGGTAACAATATTCGATGGGACAGTTTTTTTATATATATTTTTTCACTTTAATTACCCTGCATTTGTTTTAATATTAGCAAGGTCACCCGTAAAGGCTGTTCGTGGTAAACTGAGCACTTTTGAAAGCTCTGTTTAAGATCTACGTGTATGAAAATTGTGCATTCTTACGCCATATGTGAAATTAACATTGTCATTGGCTTGATCACTTTATACAAGCATCAGTCAGGCGAAACTGTGGAATTATCAGAAGAGTTCATATTTTACAAATATGATAATTTTTACACTTATGCGCATAAAAAAAACGGAAAGCAGAGGTTATTAATTTCAGTTTTCACATATGTTCATCTGAGACTTTTAAATAAACGCCAACACATATAGCTACTACCAGTTTAACTGGTCTCGTTCTACTAGGTGCGCTCGTTGAAGTATATGCAGGTGAGAGCAGTATCATTTTCCAAAGTTTGGTTTCGAGATTGTCCACCTCATCGTGAAAACAGCATTTAGATGTGGTGATTGCTACTTGTGGCGTGTACGCGAAACGATGTTTAGTCGACGAGTCTGCAGATTAAGTACAGAAAAAAAAAAAGATGAAGGAAAAAATTAACCTGAGAGAGAGAGAGAGAGAGGACGACGTCTGTCTCTATTTTGGAGGCCAAGAACTTCCCTGCAAACCTGCGTTCTACCACGCAGTTGGCGACCAACTCGTATTTTCGCGTTAAATTTAATGCGAAAGAAATATTGCTCCAAATGAACTTTAAAGGTGATTTAGGGCGGCACATTGAGCCTCTGACATAAATAACGAGGGCGAATGTTTTTTTTTTCTCCTCTCCGACACTAAGGGAAAGAGTGAGTTTAGAAAGAGCGAAATTGCCTTTTTTTTTTTTTGGCGCACCATAACGCAATAATGCTTTTTTTTTTTTTCCCCAGGCGGCGATGAGTGTGGATTCAGAGCCGAGAATGGAAAATATTCTAATTTCTTGAAGTTGCCTTCAACGGGAAAAGGAAGTTCTCTTTGAATGGAAAGAAGCTTACTTTTGTATTTATAACTTGCTTTGAGTTTTGGTAAATTGTTAGTAAAAATCTTGAAATATAACACACCCAGAAATTATGCTGAGTAATATTTCCAAAGTAATTTTTTTCTAGGCAGGTAAATCTACATTAATGAAATAATTGTAAGCAGTTCAAGCATATACAGTTACATAAACAAACGTTTTTTTGTCAAAAAAGTGCACACTTATATTTACTGTATAGGCTGTTCACTGTAAAGTGAGCACTTTTGAAGCCCTATTTCAGCCATATTTAATCCTTTATCCGCCTTTTAAAATTGACATTGCCATGTGAGTGATAAACACAGTGTGTATATTCCACCACATTCGGAAGTTAACGTATAAAGCTAAAATAAAATATATTTATTGAGTATTATTCCAAATTAGATGGCTTTCAAAAGTGCTCACTTTACGGTGAATGGCCAATAACAACTCTGTACTTCCTAACAAAATAGAATGTTTGATTATTTATCATACAACGAGTGTCGCTGCCTGATAATCACAGTTGAGCCTATGATAATTATCGAGTTAAATTTGTGCAGTCTTTATTTATGCTGACTGAAATAACCTGGAATTATATTTTACATCGATGAAAATAAATTTATATAACACAGCAGGGAACCTGGGATGGAATCCTGGTCGTCCTGAAGCCAGTGAACATTCAATGGTAACGCACATGGTAGTGAATTGTGAGGGCGCGAACGCAGGAACATTCGCCTGAAGTGGTGTTGGCGCGTGAGATCGGAGACTGCGACGTATCCACTTCTGCATGCCCACTTGACTCGACGGCATCAGCATGATGGCGAGCTGGTAGACTTCTCGACCAGGCAGCTAGCTCCAAGATTACTCGGTGGCCCGAGCATTGCAATGGGGGGAACACCACGCCCGACTTTCCGGTACGCATGTACGCCAGATTTTTCTTGCTCGCCAAAAGTTTGCTGAAATTTTACTTATGTAGCGAAAGTTCCGTTTAATTTGAATTAATTTGCTAACTGAAAGACAGTAATTGTACATTAAAATTGCTTAAGAATAATTTATGTTATATTGTGCGTCTTGTAGTTTTCAGCCACATATAGTTTGAAATCAGACAAAATTTTCATAAAGACTTTTGAAAACTATTTATGTATTTTTTAATCTCCAACTATACAAGTTTAACTTGAATTAAACTTTCCATTTTGGAAAATGATTACCGATAAGTAATCTCTGTGCACCCTGGAACCATAGATATAAAATCTTACCAAGAACAGTGCAAAATCCTAAATAAAATTTGTTAACTGTTTGAAAATTATGTTCATGTTATTTGGGACTCGTGATTGCAATAATTTAGGCTTGATGTTTTGAGAAGGGGGGGGGGATAGAACTTATTTTTATTAGAATAATTGAATATAATACAGAATACCATAATTTTATGACGCATTGTACCAGAATTTCATTTTCCCCATACGCAGGCCTGCCTAACCAACAGACGTAAACACAGAAAAAAAATACCGACAAGCCATGGTGTATATGTGTGAGTTTACCTGCTTTCTGCTCGCGACATAATTTTTCCTTTCGTTGAAGTTGGTGATTTTTGTACTACTACAACTAGCTTCTACAGCTGTGTACTACATGTACTTCTGTAACAACCAACCTTACTACAACCACTACCACCACAGTAACTATTACAATTACTTATATAGGCTATACATGGTTACTTCACACTTTTCTGAACACCTGATACATTTCTACTTGCAGGGTATTCCTACGCCTCATGCTCCCAAAGCTTAGGAAACTACACTTTCATGCGCACTCAGGATTATGAAATTTTCATAAGAACTACTACTCACTATGAATTACAAACACACGTATTTTCTCGCTGTTTTTATTCACATTAATTATAAACGAATATAATTTACGGATAAAATATAAGTAAATGTTAAATTTAGCCAAAAACAGCATATCTGTATGTTAACACCTGTGATACGTGAGTGACAATTTTTGGAAACAACCAAGCTCGTCATACATGGGTTGATTTTTCAAAAGGCTTGATTCAAAAGTGCAAAGAAACCGCGAATAATCTATACAATTGTGAATTTCAAATACTACTGCAGCTAACACAAATAATACCATTAACATGTCGACTACTAGAACTGCATCAACCCCACCTTCTACTGTGGCAACTGCTACAATTCCTAGAGCCATGACTACTAATAATAGTACAACTACTACAGCTATTACAAATACTGCTACAGCTACTCTTGTAATTACTACTATTACAAAGTATTACTGAAGCTTCTACTAAGTTCATTACAACTACAATTCCTAGAGCCATGACTACTAATAATAGTACAACTACTACAGCTATTACAAATACTGCTACAGCTACTCTTGTAATTACTACTATTACAAAGTGTTACTGAAGCTTCTACTAAGTTCATTACAACTACAATTCATAGAGCCATGACTACTAATAATAGTACAACTACTACAGCTATTACAAATACTGCTACAGCTACTCTTGTAATTACTACTATTACAAAGTATTACTGAAGCTTCTACTAAGTTCATTACAACTACAATTCATAGAGCCATGACTACTAATAATAGTACAACTACTACAGCTATTACAAATACTGCTACAGCTACTCTTGTAATTACTACTATTACAAAGTATTACTGAAGCTTCTACTAAGTTCATTACAACTACAATTCCTAGAGCCATGACTACTAATAATAGTACAACTACTACAGCTATTACAAATACTGCTACAGCTACTCTTGTAATTACTACTATTACAAAGTATTACTGAAGCTTCTACTAAGTTCATTACAACTACAATTCCTAGAGCCATGACTACTAATAATAGTACAACTACTACAGCTATTACAAATACTGCTACAGCTACTCTTGTAATTACTGCTATTACAAAGTATTACTGAAGCTTCTACTAAGTTCATTACAACTACAATTCATAGAGCCATGACTACTAATAATAGTACAACTACTACAGCTATTACAAATACTGCTACAGCTACTCTTGTAATTACTACTATTACAAAGTATTACTGAAGCTTCTACTAAGTTCATTACAACTACAATTCCTAGAGCCATGACTACTAATAATAGTACAACTACTACAGCTATTACAAATACTGCTACAGCTACTATTGTAATTACTACTATTACAAAGTATTACTGAAGCTTCTACTAAGTTCATTACAACTACAATTCCTAGAGCCATGACTACTAATAATAGTACAACTACTACAGCTATTACAAATACTGCTACAGCTACTCTTGTAATTACTACTATTACAAAGTATTACTGAAGCTTCTACTAAGTTCATTACAACTACAATTCATAGAGCCATGACTACTAATAATAGTACAACTACTACAGCTATTACAAATACTGCTACAGCTACTCTTGTAATTACTACTATTACAAAGTATTACTGCAGCTTCTACTAAGTTCATTACAACTACAATTGCACCTACAACTTCAACAACTAAGTACTACATCAACAACTACATTTATTAGTGCTTATATTAATAACACGTCTAGAAGGTACACCTTCATGCGGTTGATGACCCTTTCATTGAATTGCGGGCTTTGAAGCCGAGAACGGCAAGTCACCTAATCAGTGAAAGACGACATGTAACAATTATTCTCCAAGAGCGAAGGTGTGCCGCGGTGGTGTAGTGGTTAGCATACTCGTCTCCCACCTAGATGTACCTGATTCGATTCCCGGCGGGGTCGCTCCTGGATTTTTTGCATGTGGGAATCATGCCGGACGATGCCGCCGGTCGGCGAGTTTTCTCGGGGGGTTCTCCCATTTCACACGCCCCTTCGTTCCGGCGCAGCTCCATACTCACCTCACATTAAGACCCCCCATGTTAGGAGCTAAGACCCCCCCATGTTAGGAGCTGCCCAAATCTCTTTACTCACTCTAAGAGCGAAGGGAGGAAACAGGAGGGCCCCAAGAATTCGCAGCGGTCAGAAGCAACGCCCGCCACGGTCACAACTTGCGGAAGTTTTGTCGACCCCGCCTTGGGATCGAGCTCTGCTATCCACGACAAAGGGGGGGGGGGGTGAGTGCTACAATCACTACAGATATCTATCTCCAGCTCTGCCGCTGGGGCATTTAATTGATCAGGGGCGTGCAAATACAGTTGGGGGACGGCGTGGATTAGACGCCAGTGATTGACTGGCATTCGGCGGGATTACCGAGTGCTTCATAGACATAGCAGACTCGAAACAGCCCGTATCCGTGATACCTGACCGCATGCTGGGATGATTGACTGAGTGAAGAGATTCGGGCGGATCTTTGCAACGAGGTCTTGAGAGCCGATAGGGACGATTGAGGGCTGAGGCACATTTGACCACGCGAGATTAGTTTTAACCATTTCAGACCTGATTTAATTTTTTGGTTTCACTTGCCGTAGTAAGAAATCTTACAGCGCGTGCTATAACTAGGGATAGGTAAAGTTTCACGAGTTCAATGACCTGTAGGCTAGACTCCTCAGTCCTCTGCATACTGGAGCCTCAACTGTGTGTTCATTGGCTGTTGCCCCACACCTGCCAGTTATGGGATTCACAAGGCGTTTCCTTCTGCTGGCGGGTCTAATAAACTGTGATCCAATTACGAAGGTGACTTCACTGTAAATGTGTTTGACGTCTATCTTGTCCAGAAATGAATTCGCGTAATTTTCCTATCCCTAGCTATAGCTTAAGGAGCCCGCCTAGCACGAGTTATTTCCAGCGTTCGAGACCCGCGAAGCGCGAGAGTGATAAGGTCGACTCTGCCACGCGCATCAAGTGCTCCATCGCCTCTAAGCGCAAGGCTCTGAACTGGAGTGCAGTGTTCTCGTCGTGCAGTGTGTACATGTGGGACTTTAAGCGAGAAGTTTGTAGCAAGGTTTAATGCAGGGACGTGGAATATTTTTGTATAGGATGTTCACGGTAAAATGAGCGCTTTTAAAAACCCTGATTAAGATCTACTTGTATACATGTTGCGTGTTCTTCCGCCGTATGTAAAAATAACATTGCCATGAGCCTCATCACTTTATTCATGCGTCGGTCAAGTGAAACTGTGAAATTAATAGGAAAGTAAATATTGTACAAATCTGCTAATTTTTACACTTCAATACATTAAAAAATACTAAAAGCGAGATGAATAATTTAAGTTATTATAAATGGTCACCTAACATTTTTTTTGGCTTTAATTTATGGAATTACTTTCCCTTCCATCGTTACCAACTTTAATGGACACATGTTACTCATTGCGGCCGTTAAAGTACATGCAGATAGGGGAAGTGACTTTTTTTCTAAGGTTGATTTTAAAAGTGCTCACTTTATCGTCAACAGCCTTTATGTACATGACGCGTACATTTCTGAATTCTTAATTATGCCTATTCTGTATCGCATTCATGAGACACACGCAGGGCTAACTGAAGTATTAATTCATCGTGGACTATTCAATGTCACATTTTTTAGTCCCGAATAAACTATATATGTGTGTGTTTTTTATGTTGATTTAGGGTGTCATCTTCTCCCCAGTCAGTCTTTCAGAATCAAATAGTGGTATTAGTCCTAATCACCCCAATGAACGAAAAATATATTTGGAAACTATATAACAACTCAACGTTTAGAAGTTGAACATTCGGGCAAGAAGAGGAAACCAAAACTATTGTTTGTATCAGATAGTCACGGATCTCAGCGTAATGATTCATGAATTGTTAGCCAGTGATGTGAGAACTGCTCGCTGAGAAAATGAAGGACTTGAGAGATACTGAGTGCATGTTCTGGTCGTCACCTGCCTCGACGCGACTCGACGAACGAAGAGGCTTCTGGGCCAGGGCACCTCAGATATATAAGCGGAGGCCAGCCTCTGTGTCGGCAGTCTTGTGTGATCATTAGTGCCGAGTGCGCGAGATCATTGGAGAGCAGAGGCTGATTGTGACCGACTGTACTGTAAGAGATTTGAACTTGAGAGTAGAGTCGCGTACGTTTGAAATGTTGTAACCTCCAGCACATGGGTAGCGTGGTGACAGCCTATACACATAGCCGGCTAGGACGGAAGTTATATCACCGTACACAAATACAAAATTACAGTTTACGTCGTCGGTGAAGGTTGACACACACACACACACACTCACGCAACATACAGAGAGGCCTGAGGTATGGCAGTAAAGCGGTTTTCACGATAGAGCGTCGCGTCCGACGCTCGCCGCTTATTTGCGTCTTCACAACAGAGCGATGTCCTGACGCCGGCGCCGGCGACAGAGACAGTGCTGCCATCTGGTATCCTTGAAGAAAGCTTGCAATGAAATTATAAAAACGAAAGAAATGCAGTGAAGTTTCTCGCCATTTAGTTAGCAAAATTGTTAAGTTTTAGTGATATACACTTTTCTTTAGTAAAAATATTACATTGACATCCAAAATGATGATGTAGAACATGGACGACTCTTCAGGCATCAGAAAACTTACTTTGGTTTTCCTAAAGGTAGATAAAATTGATATAAATTCGGACTCCAATTAGTATATCTGCAAACCGTTTATGTATGTTTTCAGTTCTTTATCTCAGTTCCTCGCCAGTTTATTGTGAAGTACAGAAATGTAATTCTTGTTATTCCCCGACGCTGGCGACGAGCGTCGAAACCAATGTTCATCGCTCTTGGAATGTTCTCGACGCTCGACGCTAGTGTCAAGGCTCTATTTGCTCTATAGAGCGTTGCGTCGCGTCGCAACGCTCTATTGTGAAAACCGCTTAAATATTTTGATCGGATATGTGTAACTAATAAGTGAAGACTAAGTGACTGTAGCTAGTATAAATACATTGCTACAGACTGTAATTAGAACTGAAATTGCCATAAGCATTTGGCTCACTTATAGGAAAAAATACGTATTGAGCTGAGTGAGTTGAGTTGACGGATTTGTGCGACCCTTAACAACGAAGTATTGAGGGCCTACGATTATGAAATGAGGTGAGAACGGAGTAGCACAGGAATGAAAGACCGGGAGGGGGGCGGGGGAGATCCCCGAGAAAACCCGCCGACCAGCGGTATCGTCCGACACGATTCTCACATTCGAAAATCCGAAGTGTTCCCGCCTTGGTAGGAGACGAACAGTTTGACCGCTCAGCCACCGCGGCCCCGATAATACTTCTTAATAGTACGAATGTGCAGATGAATTGGATTCATTTTATATCGTTGTAAATAAAGTAAGAAATAAATAAAAATTTACTCTATTCATGACCTTTATCCCTTCACCGAGTAGGAAAAAAATTTGAAATTTTTCATCTCCACAAAAACTCCGGCCCTGCGCACACCTTCCTCTCTCAGGACTCCTGGTAAAGGCTGTTCACGATAGAGTGAGCACTTTTAAAATCAACCTTAGAAAATTTTCACTGCTGCTCCTACCTGCATATATTTTAACTGGCGCAATGAGTGACATGAGTCCAGTAAAGTTGGTAACGATTGATGGAAAGTACTTCCATATCTTAATGCCGAATAAAAAGTGTTAGGTTACCATTTGTAAAGACTTGAGCCACGGTTATTTCGCAGATTGAATTGGTAGCAAGCTAGGCTGGACAGCCCTCTATACACTCGAGACATTATCGTTTGCTTATTGGTTGCTGCGATCAAGTGCGGCCTCTGTACGGGACTGTTAAACACTCACTCACACTACTGCTTCCTGCTTATTACTGGCTTAGAGTTAAAAGGGGAGTGTCTAAAGAACTGTCGTCCAATCACAACAGTAGGAGAGAAGAACAAGTGTTTGGAGTCTACATCGCCTCCGAATGAATTCGCGAAATACTCGTGGCTCTAGTAATAACTTAAAATTACTTGGGTTTTTTTTTTTTAAGGCATTGAAGTGTAAAAGTGAGCAGATTTGTAAATTATTTACTTTCCTAAAACTTTACGTTTTCACTTGACTGGCTCATGAATAAAGTGATGAGGCCCATGGCAAAGTTAATTTAATACACAACCTGCTACAAGTAGTTTTCAAAAGTGCTCACTTTACCGTGACCAGCCTATAACCCTAATCTTACCCACTTCCGTCTCTCGAGTGTGTTATTTACACAGTAGTCCTACACGAAAGAGAGAGAGAGAGAGAGAGAGAGAGAGAGAGAGAGAGAGAAACCGTAATTTCGACAGGCACGAGCTTCGTCCTCGGATGCGGGCGGCGTCCAGCTGGGAGAAGTGGTCGAACTGCGCGGCGAAGCGGGGAGGGAAGGCGAGTGCGAAGCGAGAGTGCTGTTCGCTTGAAGGCCGGACAGTTCTGCCGATAACGGGCATCAGGTGCCTACGCCCTGACGCCACTCAACTTGACGGCCACTGGGGCCGGGTAACCCCCATCTACGTCCGGCACAGCATCTAGCCTGCAGCTTGAAAAATGCCCCACGTCCGCAACCCGGCTAATGTTTGCGTCTCCGAGCGGATACGGAACACATTAAGGTCCCTGCCTACCTGGCGGTCATTTCCGCGTTCGACGCCGAGAAGAGCGGGGGCGATAAGGGCGACACTGCCACGTGCATCGAGTGCGCCATCGCCGCTAAGCGCGAGGCTCTCAAATGGTGCGCAGTGTTCTCGTCGCACTGCGAGCACCTATAGACTTTCAGCGGCGACCCTATTATTTTATTGGTGGAAGTCTGTAGGACGTAATGTAGCGGCTGAATTTCACTGATTTAGTTGCGATTCCCAGTGGATGTCAAGAACTCCAATGCTTATAAATCACTTGCTCCCAGTTAACTTGCTTTATCCGCCAGTCAGCAGTAACTTATCAACTGACATTACGTGAATGTTATTTCACTGATCTGAATCACTGATTCAGACTAGAGTATACCAGGAGCTGATTGGTGAACGGTATAAGAGACTGTTTCAACAAATACACTAGAGACCAACAATAGACAGCTCTATACAAATAGCATAGGCATGTGTGCGAAAAAAAATGACATAGTGGCAAGAGAAGTTAATCTTATTATATTTCCGGAAATATTTCAAATGTTATTTTTCATAATCATTTGTCATTAAATATTTTCCACTTCTGGAACATTTGACGTATTGGGAATTTGTTTTCGTCTTTCAAGTTTCATCTTCATATCCACCATGGTAGTATCGAATTATAAATACCAAAAGCAGGGGGTCGAAGTTCTATAGGGATTTCGTGGACCACTAAATTATCAGGTAGAATGACTTCGCCAACTGTTGAAAAAAATGAAAATAACGCTAATTTATATTTTATAAACAATATAATATTATTTTTAATATACTTACGTCACAAGTACATTAACTTTAATTATTCTTATCATTCATAAAATATATAATTTTGATGTAAGCACGCATTGTCAGCGCCTGAGCGTTGAGTTGTTCACTTGTTTTGTTTCCGTTGTTATGTTCGTTGCTGGAGAAGATGGAGTTGATGTTTGCAACCAATTGCAGTAATTGGAATTGAGCTTTACTGAACTTTCAAATGTTTATTGCCTAAGAATAAATGGTACAAGAGTTATTGACATCAACGACAATGCATTTTTAAAAGAAAAAAATTTAAACAATTAGGATTTTAATAAACCATTGTGGAGTTAACAGAATAGCCAATCTATGTATTCGCTACCATCAATTGTTAAACACGCAATTTGTTCCATCTTACTGTTTGTAAATACAGCATTTTATTATAACATTTTTTTCCGAATTGTTATTAGCAGTAACTAAAACGTCTGTCTGGAAATTGAAATAATTATGTTTAAGAGTTGTATGTTTGGCAGCAAATTCTACCTAATAGCCCAAACATAGATGAATATATTCGGATTCGTCTCTTTATCTTACTTGCTTTGTTATCAAAAGAATGTATATTAAACACAGGTGCTGCCGTCTACTAGCTGGGGGCGACAACACTGCCGTATTTTCCCGCAGAAATCTTCGGGCTGTCTGGTATCGGTTTCTAATGTATTTGGTTTCACCTCTGTACCCCTACCTGCTCCGTAGCCGCGCCAAGTGGCAGGGAAAAATTGTCTTGCAGCACCCGTGGCGTACGCGACGCATAATCGGCACGGTTACGATGCGGACTCCATCTTACGGGAAGCGACATTCAACTGCTGCCGATCCGGTCTTCATTTCCCACAGGAGCTGGCGTTATTTCTCCCTGTCCTCCTCGAGGAAACGATGAAGGGAAAAGAGGGTGGAGAGGGTGGTGTGGTGCCAGAGGAATGGTTGTCGATAAAGCGCGAGAAAGACGCGGGAACAAGACTCCCCCCCCCCCTTCCCCATTCCCCCACAAGCAAGACCGCCGGCGGAAAAGGAAAAGGGAAAGAAAACTGCTCCCCCAGTCGAACTTTCCTTTTCTCCCTTGGTCAATAATGAAACTGAAAATGTTTTCGCAATAAAAACCACCTCTCCCCCCTCTCTTTCCCAACACTGCAATACTGTTTTTTTTTTTTTGCCCTTTACGGACGTGCCGGGCATCACAAGATGATAGCGGAACTTGTTCGAGGAACGAATGGGGAGAGATACGGCGAATAACTTTGTCCCTGTTTCGAGATGTCGAAGAAAAAAAAACTGGCCGACTTCGAATTAAAACAAACTTTCGTCTCGACGTAATTCTTGTTTACTAACAAATACCGCTGCGACGTAATTCTTGTTTACTAACAAATACCGCTGCGACGTAATTGCGTACTTACGCTCCGACTAAATGACAGTCATGAAATATGTTCGTGTCAGTGTTGTTAATAGCGTTAGGAAAGAGAGGTTCAGTTTAAAACCAATAATTTTTTTCTGCGTGATTTATGTTACTAGGGGTAGGTATTTTCTGCAATGAATATATAAATATTCCTAAGCTGCTAACTGTAAATAACATTTAATTTCGTTCTGAAAATATTGTACTGCGATCAGCACACAAGGATTTATTAATAGCGTAATTAAGATTGACTCCCCGTCCATTTATCACATATTTTTACACTGTTCACTTCACTAGGGGTTAAATATCATGTGCGAATAAATATCATTACGCCACACTCAGATAAATTAAGTTCCTATAAAAATTGTTAACGCCATTCTCATTATGAAATGTTATATGTATATGTATATATATATATATATATATATATATATATATATGGATTAATAAAAAATTATTTCTCAAGGAGATGAGTGTGATTTTTTCCCTTGCATTATTATAGACAATTATTTATATTAGGAGATAGGAAACCATTTATCTAGTTAGAAAAAAAAAAACTCTGATCACATTCGTGAAGCTTTTAAGTTAATGATTGGAAAAATTATTTTATTGTATATTAGAACCGGTAGAACCTCATATGCTTATAGTTTTGCACAGACGCTATTACCGAAACAAATCAGCAGGCCTCACAATTATTTTTACAAGATGGCAAGTTTTTCAATAATATTACTATTTGTTTAACAACATTTTAAATTAACTCACGAAAACTCAGACAACGATAAAACTTATTATTCGCTTTTTCATGGTTTCTTTACTATTTTCAATTACTTAACAATCTATTTGTACACCACGTCAGTGGCTAGGCACTCATGAACTAAGATTATAAAATTTCTATAGTCTATTCGCGATTTTTTAACACTTTTTGACTTAGACTTTAGAAATATCACCCCATGTATGACGTGTTTAGTTATTTTCTAAATACGCCCTGTATCACAGCCGTTTTATACCTCTGTTAACACACAACTTATTTTTCGTGAATTTGAAGTTTCGTATATATTTTATTTATAAATTATAATATAGTATTTATAATAAATATGAATAAAAGCAGAGAGAAAACATGTATGTTGGTAGGGTCTAGTAAGAAATAGTTTTCATGCAAAAAAAACTATTACAACTGAGTGCGTACGAATTCGGTGTAATTTTTAGAGACTTAGTTAAGTTTAGTTTCCACGAGGCGGAGTAATACCCTGAAAGTAGAACTTTAGCAGGGCTCAGAAAAGTGTGAAGTAACCGTGGACGGATTATACACCACATCAGTAGTTATGCACTCATGAACTAAGAATATAAATTTGCTAGCAAAGTCTACTCTGTAGAAGGCCACATAGATTTACCCTTGATAGAAGCAGTCCTCACACACGTCTATTCCATCCACTATTAGAGATTGTCTCTGGGCCTTGTTCAAAGGCAAAGAAAACCAGATGTCGAATGGTAATTATAGCCTGCTCACGGTAAAATGAGCACTTTTGAAAGCCCTGCTTAAGATCTACTTGTATTGACATTGTGTGTTCTTCCGCCTTATGCAAAATTAACATTGCCACGGGCCTCGTCACTTTATCCATGCGTCGGTCAAGTGCAACTGTGAAATCATTACAAAAGGAAATGTTTTTTCAAACCTGCTCACAGAAAGTGAAAGAAATAATTTAAGTTATCACAAATGGGTACCTGACACTTTTTTATTCGGCGTTAAGAAATGGAACTACTTTCCACTCATCAGTGCCAACTTTACTGGGCGCATCTCACTCAGTTCGCCCGTTAAAATACATGCAGTTAGGGATAGTGACTTTTTTCTGAGATTGATCTCAAAAGTGGTCATTTTATCGGGAACCTTTACAGTCGCTTAAATTTGAAAGGGTATTCGGGTGCAAAGAGTGGTACACGCGGTATGGTATGAAAGCTGGTTCCATCCGAGCACATCCATTGAAGACTGCAGTCTCGATTACATTTTATTTAAAAAGCCCTTCGCTTGCAGCTAAGTTGTCATTGCAGATTTCTAGAGGGTTAATATTTTGCAATAACGTCGTCAAATCTTCAAAGTTGAGCAGAATCTTGTGCGGTGTTATGCCAGGTGGGCTGATGCAGTCGAGGAACTCCAAAACATTATGGAATGTTTCACCCAGTTTTACAACTCTGTCCACAATTCTGTGCCCAATTTATACCCCTTCGAAAGACAAGCAAACCGTCGTTGATTAAATCTGTCTTGATTTTGTGGTTCGGAATGTCACGCTCGTACAGTCTACGCACCTCTCTCTAATGTAGAGGGCAATAGAATATATAGGTCTGTTCTGCTCCAAGAGTGGAGTGATATAAATTGGAGAGATTTGGGTAGATCTTAACATCAAGGCATTGAGAGTCGACGAGGGTGAAGCGAGGTGAGTATGGAGCAGTGCCGGAATGCAAGGGGTGGGGGGAAACGGGAGATACCCGAGAAAACCCTCCGACCAGCGGCATCATCATCCGGCACGATTCCCATATTGCGAAAATCCAGGAGCTACCCCACCAGGAATATAACCCTGTTCGCCTAGGTGGGAGGCAAGTACTCTAACCACTACACCACCGCGGCCCCTAGGTGCTAAGAAATCAATAATTGTCGGCGCTACTGTTCCCATCCCTACAGGTACGATCATCCTTCCTTCAGAATCAGGATATTCTCAATCTCCAACTTTTAATAAAAGATCAAATAATTACCCAGCAGAAACACCAGCTCTCTGACAAAGAGATTTCAAATGAGAGGTCACAGATTCGAAGATTCGACGCACGCCTTTAAAGGTTGTTCAAGATAAAGAGTGCATTTTGAAATCAACCTTAGAGAAAAGTCCCTGTCCCTACATGCATATATTTTAACGGGCGCACTGAATGACATGCGCCCAGTAAAGTTGGTAACGATGGATGGGAAGTAGTTTCGTATCTTAACTTCGAATAAAAAGTGTTAGGCAAAGTTTTCTGATAATAAAAATTATTTATTTCGGTTTTTTTTTTTTTTTAAATGAGCCGATTTGTAAAATATTTTCTTTTCAAACAATTTCACAGTTTTACTCGACCGATGCATGAACAAAGTGCTGATGCCCATACAAGTAGATCTTAAGCAGGGCTTTCAAAAGTGCTCATTTTACTGTGAATAGCCTATACTTCGTCAGCTCGTGTTCTTCTAGGTACTACAAGGCGAGCCTGTCGGAGGAAACCAGCAATTAGCATGCCATCCTCCCTTCCTCTCGCCACTCTATCTTCGCCCCTAATGTCTCTTTGAGCGCCCGGCCTTGAGCCTCAAATCCTTCCTTGGGCACTATGGAGCTCTCATGCCAGACAATAAGCTTGGTCCGTGTTACTTAGTTTGGGGATGTCGACAATGTTACTTAGCAAGTTTCTTCACGGACAACGCTGAACAGCAGCTTAAAAGTACGTTTACGATTGACTTAGTAGAGAAGTGCGCCGCGTGCTTAGTACATGACTCAATGTATTCAGGAGTATTAGTTTACGACTTGAAATATTTGTTGGCACACGTTGCCGAATATTTGCAGTGTATCTATTTACAAGCTTTCCAGCATCGTAAGTTGTCATGTTAGCTGAGATTATTAAGGCGTAGCGCTCGGGCGCAGTAGAACTAGGTTTGAAACTCGCTCGAACTTGTAAATTTTTTTTATATCGGCGCAAAATGTTTAATGTGCGTGTAGCCAAACAAATATTTAGATGGACCAAAAAAATCTTACAATTTGGGACAACCAAATGAGAACAACAAAATTATTTGGTTTCAGCAACAAAACATTTTATTGCCCCTATACAAACAAATAATTTGGTTGCACCAAACAAATCTTGTTTGATTCAATAAAACCTTTTTCTTAGTGCAAGCACTTACCCCAAATAATTAAATATATGTAAATAATCTTCACTCTTGTCCATATTTCCAGGTTATGTCGGCTGCTTTCGTCTTTTACGATTCTGGTTGGCTAGACTTAACCGCTGCTAATTCAATCATAAACTGCAAATCTTCTTATTGTTCATTTTCCGTGTGCTTATTGAATCATTAAGTAAACTTATGAATTCTTCAGTCTTTAATCGTAAATCCACCATAAAGGCAGCGTGAGCGAGCTATCTCCCTCCGGCAGTGCTGGAACGATACCAGAGGATGCAACAGCTAGGATGCTTCCACGATCGCTCTTTATATTTGCTAAGAGCAATACGGAAGGTATTTCGAGCACCAGCAGGAGCACCCAGAGAAAATTCATGCCCAGCACCTGATTCAACGCTACCCATAACCCGATGGTAGGCATTTGGTTAGCCAATCTTTGAAATCCAGCTTTATTCAAATATGTATAATTGTTTTTGCCAGCCTTGTAACTTAGAAAGAACGCACAATAATTTTCATAGTAAAGTTTTTCTTACAATTTTAAAAGTTTTATTTTAAAATTAGTTTTTCTTTTTTGTGCGTAGCTGCCACTATCGAGTTTTTGGGACAATAAAGACTTTGTTAAAAAAAAAAAAAAAAAAAAAAAACGTAAAAGGATAAAGTTTGACTCTTATGTTATAGTTTGCGGTAAACAAATGTGCGTGTGAGTAAGAGAACCAAATATCTAGTTACCGAATAAAGATATTTAATTGGATATATAAATAAAATATATTAAGAACTTTAGGAAGTGTTAACATGACGATAACGAGTGAGATAAACTTTTTGGACATTTTTCAGTTTGTTGTGTTAATGAAACCAAGTGTAAATTAATATGCAATGTTTTGGTTCTTATAAAAAAATTGCTTCAGATAAAATGAAGATATTCTTTACGTGCCTGACAAATTCTCGATAACATATTTTGATATTTTCGTTGCAGGTGGGTTTAGGTTTGAATACAATCACGTGTTTTCGCACTAAAAGGTTCAATATTGGAATCGCGTATATCGGATATCTCCATAAGCATTGGCTTTTTAAATCTAGTAGTCAAGGTAATCTAGAGGGCGATAGAGGGAAAGAAAGAGAGACAGAGAAATAGAGAGAGAAAGAAAAAGAGAAAGAAAGTGTTCTATGTGAAAGAGTGTACAGTGTATATATATATATATATATATATATATATATATATATATATATATATATAATGAGAGAGAGAGAGAGAGAGAGAGAGAGAAGTGACGAAACACAATCGCGAGTTATACTGAAGCATTTGGAGAAAACCCACCAGCAAAAGGCATCGACCGACGCGTTTTTTTAAATTCGGGATCGACCCTGGCAAGAAGCGAGAACCGAACTATGTTCGCCGTTGCGGGAGGATATTGCCAGAGGCAGGCCATTACACCACCTCGTCCAGCTGAGGTATGTAAAGACGGCAAAGCACCTGCTCACGGGACAATCACTCCAGTCAATCAAGACGTCAGTCGACTTTTGCTGGTCGCCATCTTGGGGCCGCGGTGGTGTAGTGGTCAGACTACTCGCCTTCCAACAATGCGTACCCGGGTTCGATTCCCGGCGAGGTCGCTCCCGCGTGCGGGAATCGTGCCGGACGATGCCACTCGTCGGCGGGTTTCCTCGGGGATCTCCCGTTCTCCTCCCCCCGCCCACGCATTCCGGCGCTGCTCCATACTCTCCTCGCGTCACACTAATCGGCTCTCAAGGCTGTGTCAAATCTCGCGCGCGTCCCAGCCAGACTGTTGTGACATGACCGCGTCATAAACTCCCTCGCCCCCTCGTGGGAGATTAGAAACTTTCCCGGGGATTGCCACTCTGGTTACTTCTTCCTTTTCTCCCTCCTTCTTCACATCTTGGCTTACCCCCACGCTCCTCTTTCAATGTTTCCTACACCCTTTCGCCGCTAGAGCCCCCTGTAATCTTTGGTACTTCGGCCTGCTTGCAGTCGATCGTCTCTCTCCTTCAAGACACCTCGCGCTCCCCCCCCCCCCCATGACCCCTCACCGAGAACCGGAAATCCCCTCTTAAGTGTTATTAGACGCTGCCATTGTGTATCGCCTTCAGTGTTTCGACCTCCACTCCCAACCATCTAGTAGAGTGCTTCGCTTTGTCTCGCGTCTTCGGGGACGAATTTTTTTTTCCCTTGCGTCCAGACGGTATCTTCCGTCGACATTCTTCACGAGGTACGAGGTCGCGATCTTGGGCGATACACATCCTAGAGGAACAGACACAAAACCTTCTTCAACCAAGACCATTTGTAGGACCGCGTGAGGTGGAGCAATGGCAACGCTGGACTCGTGTCAGGGAAGGTCTGGTTTCTATTCCAGGTCCTTCCATCTGTCTCCCGAGGTCTCCCGAGGTTTCCCGAGGTTTCCCGAAATCGCTCCAGGAGAATCTTAGCGGCGGCCGCCTGGGCAGGCCGCCGAACGGTGTGCAGAGATCTCCAGCAGGAAACTTTTGATCAAAAAACCGTCCAACGTGGCTGATCGAGGTCTGCTGATTAATAGCATATAAAAAACATTACGCGTATGTGTGCATACTTTTTATTATTACGTCCAAAAATGGTAGGGTGTGCGCTGAAAGTCTCGTAGAGGCGCGTTATCGACGGCCAGACATCACGCCATTTCAGTGCTTTTTGCGCGTAGATGAGACGAGAGAGTTGATGCGCATGTCTCGGTCGCCCCTAGCGCTCCAACGCTTTTAGGCCTCAGACGTGCAAAAATTCCTTCAACAAGGCGGCCACCTTAATACAGACTGTGGCTGCCTATTTAACCAATCTCTGTTTGTCCGACCACCTTATGACGTCTCTAATGAACCCTGCTATGAACGAGACCCTATTCCACCTTTTATGTGAGCCGGCTAAACATTAACTGGTGTGTTTCAGTGAGGCCTATTACGATGGTTTCGTATATGCATTCACGCAAAGAAAAGGTTTTCCGTGGTACGTGACTCTTTTAACACCCGATCTTGTTGGCTAGTGTGAAAAGGGACAGTGTTGATTCATCTTTGCTTTCATGGTATTGCTTTTATATTTTCCATATTGTCTGGGGACGTTTAAACCTGACGAATGTCTTGAATTTTTTTTCTCCAATTGGAATACGAAATTATAATAGAAGTTATGATACATAACAAATTTAATATAAAATTTGATAATGCAAATGTTAAGGAAAATTAAAACGGCGCCGGAATTCGAGGACGAGCAAACGAGAGATCTCCGAGAAAACCCGCCGACCAGCGGCATCGCACGGCACAATTCCCAAGTGCGAAATTCCAGGAGCGACCCCGCCGGAAATCGAGCCCTGTTTACCTGGGTGAGAGGCGAGTAGACAGTCCACCACACCACCAGGGCCCTTTCAGTTTCGGAAAATGTGTGTGTGAATGTGAAACTGTCTATGCATAAGTGTGAGATTCGCATGTCTGTAAGCGCGTGTCGGATCCTACGAACGAATTATGGTGGACGTTTTTTTTTTTATTTGAGAGAAGTTCCCCCTCAATGCAGTTGTTAGTTGTCAAATCATTATAGTTTTCAAAATATAACACTCAAATTCCGACACAAGTGTGTTATAGGCGGGTTTAATGTGTTGAGTTAAAGAGTCTAAGCGCGGTATACTGCATTTGTGTTACAAGCTACGAAAGGAACAAAAACATATTCTCCTCTACAGTTGATGTTTTAAACTATTTATCAAATGAATGTTAACAGTTCTGCCTGAATGAAAAAATATATGTGTTTACGACAAGTCTGACCCCTATTTTCAACAAAATTCAGAGTGCCAATACTCGCTCACCTGTTTATAAATCGCACTCATACTGAATCAGTATGTTCTGCACATTATACATATTGCATTAAATGCAATTTGACTGGAAAAAATATCTAAGCCTAGTATGTTGCAGAATTCGGGAAATTAAGACTTTTTAAGTGTTATATTTGGAAAACCATAATGATTTGACAACTAATAACTGCATTAAGGGGGAACTTTTCAAAAGCTCTTTCAGATAACCAAATTTAAAAAAAGTGAAATGCCATCTTGACTATGTGAATCGCCATTTACATAGTATCGTTTAAAAATATATATGTAATTTTATTTGCTATTTTATGTAACCGCTAATCATAGACTCGTGTTTTATATAACAAAAAATTATTGAAAAATTTGTTAAACTTGTTTGTAACTTCAGGTCTGTAGTACACATCGAAAGAAAAATCGGCATGCTTTCCCTCTAGAATGACGTGTAGCGGATTATGGAAGCTGCAAAAACTAAATTTTGATCATACCTGTATAATTTAAAGTTAGAAAATTAGATTAATTGCAGTAATGCACTGAAACAGATGGGAACTATACAAAAATTAGGTATTTGGGAAAGATTCCCCTCAAAGCCCTCAAACCCCTCACTCGCAAGGAGAACCAGCACTAGTCCATGGGAAGGGACCATGCGAACCCCTCTCCAGGAAAGAAGCAACACGGAAAAGGGAATAGAGGTGCCCAAGTCCAGGTCGATAACGCAAGTTATCGACCTTGTACCGTACAGGACGAACGGCCACGGCAGGGAGGAAGAGGTAGTAGAAGGATGGCCTTGCACATGGAACCCTGTGGTGTTTGTCCGGGAGAGCTTTGCTCGTGTTAGCAATGGCATGAGCAAGCTCAGGCGGGATAACAGACGAAGATCAGTCTTCGCCATGAACCGTGCCAGAGAGGTATGGACAACGGGAGTGTCAGTGGAGGAGGCACAGACCAATCAGCCACGGGAAACCGAGGTTGAGAGGGAAGTCTTTCTCCATAAACAGCTACTAAGGAAATCATAAGCTACTCCAGTTGAAATGAGAACTATAGAGTTAGCATGGCTGGATGAGAAAAAACATGGTGGATGTATCTGTGCAGGCCTGGTCTGTGCAGGCAGACCCGGAGGACCCGTAGTGGTTGTACAACGAAACCATTCGGTGAGTGATGCTCACGAGACTGGAGGACCTAGTCACGCTGACGTCGGCTCTAGCCCTCGTCGTAAGGAACATGGTTGGGGGGGGGGGCAGGATTCTGTTCCCTAAGATGGAGACTGTGGACAGGCTTGTCGGCGTCCAGGTGGGCCTGCCCACCAAACCGGATGTGAGATATTGACACCACTGAAAGAGTGTTACTGGCAAAGAGGAGAAAGATTCCTGGAATCTGAGATCCTCAAGGATGCCATCCGTGCTTACGGGAGGCGTCCTTTGACTACAGTAAGCCTATCAGTGGGTTCACTCTGGTCAGGTATTAGTCCTTCAATCCCAGTTGGCAGACTAAAACAATAACTGGATTCGCCACACCAAATGTGACTTGCATCCCCCGGGGGAGGGGGTGGCTGGGTAGTCGGGGGAGGTGCAAGGAGAGGGGGAGCCCAATAAGGTGCTAGTAAGCCCTTTTAAAGGACAGGAAGAACAGTAATGGAAGGAAGCGGCGGAACATCCCCCCCCCCCCAATCGCGTCTCTAATCACTCAGCCAGAAATACCGCCTCAGACTTAATACACGGGTGTGACATAAAAACCCCGGATTCGACAACCTGGGCGTGACTGACGAGTGCAGAGCACCAAATCCCTGATTGACAAAGTGTGATTGGAACATGCATGGGTTTTTATGTTGCAGGACCAAGGCAAGGTGACCTTCGGACAAAGAGAATGGTAATGAATGAGAGTGTGTGTGCATGAGTGCCGTGTCGGAGTGTGCAGTTGGTTTCGACTAAAGCCCTTTGCGCTCGGGGGCGAGGTGGCGGGGTATGTTTCTGGTTACCGGGCATCCCCCAAAAACTAAGTCTGACACAGCCCGAGAGCACTGGGCCGAGAAGGTAGATAAGGGGTATACCGCCATGCTTAAATTTCAACGGTGAAGGACAAAGCGCAGTCGCGAGTAGTTAGCGTGTGTATGAGTAGTATAGTGTAGTTTTCTTTTACTTTTTCGGACAGCATGGCGGTGTCAAAATTGCAAAGTTCCCGGTGGACCCTGAAGATCAAAAGATCCAATTTAGTTTTTTGTTTGTGGGGGCTAAATTAGCTTGGCTAGAAAGTAGGGCTCCAGGTATGACCTTTGTATTGGTATCGTAGGTAATGAGACCTGAATTATTTGAACTACTGACACACAAACTTGCTCTTTTAAAACTATAAAATGTCTAGCGTGTTACTTCCTCTTTAGGCTTAAATGGAGAAGATTATTTAGAATCAAATAGCTGGTCTTTGAATGTTAAAATAAGTTTTACATCTAAGACAATGTTGATATATTTTTAATATGAAATTTACTGAAGATAAAGGTTTTGCACCACACTTTCACCTGATAATTTAATACAGCTGCTGTAATGATTATATATTTTTAGATTTTCATGAACATTGGAGTAAAGATTTATATAATACCTCCGAAAACAATTTAGTTATTAATGTAGAAAATGCTTCCTGAGTACGACTGACACTGTGGCAAAAAAAAAAAAGTTAGTGTTTGGATTTGCATTATCCGTTGACTGGCGGTTTTATTGCGGAACTATAAAGAAGTAAATTAATGAAGGGTCTCGACGGAACATGTGCTTAGAAATGACGGTATTGTGTTGAGACGACGGACAGTTAGTTACCCATCCATAAACTGTGCAGTCTCGAAGGAAAGTGGTTCGTTTTCCTCTCGAGTGCTTCGATATCCGAGTAGCGAACAACTTCTCTTATCTTCCTCCGACAGTTAGATGTTCTGAACAGAGCGTCCTTGAAGCCCCAAAGGAAACTTAACTTCAGCTTATCTCTTCTTTTGTGTCGGCGACAGTCTCGACTGTACTAGAATTGTCAATCTCGTCGTAAATGCCGCGAATTTTCTCTAGCGAAGCGAGCGATTTCTACTGTCGAAAACTCATTTTCTGATGCGTCGATGGTGCTACTGGGGCGGAAATTAGTTAACCTGTCACAACTTGCGAATAAGACCACAGTAAGGAATGGGAGAGCAGTCGCCTCTTAGGAACTGAGGAGCATGTTCGTTTCTCTAAACCTGCCGTTGTAATGTGGCAGAAAAAAAATTAATTCTGGAATACGTTCGTTTGATTAAAATTAATAAATACGTAAAAAAAATATTTCTGTGTGACGAAAGCCCTTTTGGGCGTAACTCCCCTCCTTACTACCACTTTAGTAGTTTAGTATTGCAAGTCGAACTGAGTAGTTTTGGAAGCGATCATTGTACTATCATTTAGAGGTTCGTGAAGGGGGTGCCACAAAGAATTTAACTAAAAGGAAAGTGATTTAATAAGACTTTCTTTCGGAAAGCATGATAAAATAGGATTTAAGAGTGAATTCCACTCTGAAATTTAGTTTCGCTAATTATTTAAAGCTAATTTATATATATTAACTAATTTGAATCTCGCAGAGTTGCGTGATAATATACTTCCACTGAAATATTAATTCAATTTAAGGTTATCCATTAATTTTAATTTCACGGTACGTCAATATTTTAGCGAAAGCATATTATCACGCATTTCTGCGGGATTAAATTAATTAATATATTAGATTTTATGAAATTAGCGAAACTAATTTAAAGAGAATGGAATTCACATTTCGTACGGCAACTCAATGAGATCAAAGTTCGAGAAACTGACTAGCGAAGCCGGTCCGCCAGGCAAAATTTGACATCCCAGAACACGAGGGTTAACATAAGTAAAGGGAAAAGAAATAAAGAAAGGCATATCTAGCGCAGGAAGTGAATTTAATTCACGTCGGTCTAAAGTCTTGAAGTGAGAAAAGAAAACATGAAACCATTTGCATCGAGTCAAACTTAATTCGTTTCGGAAAAAAATTGTACGAAGGCATTAAAAATAAACTAGACAAACTGTCCTCAGACAGAAAAAAATACATCCATGTACACCCCACGCTACAGATTAGAGGATCTTCTCTCCTCTCTTGATGAACTTGAGAAATTCCAACATACTATTTGAGCACCTTGTGGCTACTGTTGACGAAACTATTGAGGAGTGAGCAAAAGTTTGCCTTAGAGTTCTCCAGTTTCGAGGACTCGATTGCACAAAATAATTGCAGGTAGTCGGAACCCTTAATAGTAGATACTGTGAACAGTGTAAGCATTGAGTTCTTGCCTTCGCTTTCCAGGAGTTGTTTGAGGCTCGCCAGGTCTCTCTCTCGCTCTCTCTGCTTTATTTGCGAAATCTCTCGATAGGCGACGCACTTACTCCCGTGTACTTTGCAGCTCTCTCTGTAATTTTGTTGATAGGAACCAGCAAATATCTATTCCTTGCCTCTTCAACACAAGCTTCTGCAACACTCCTGATCACTTCTCTTCCCTTGCTGGGTATTACTTGTTTATTATACCTATTGGGTCGCGTGCTACTAGCCATCGTTCACAGTCCGCCACTACTGCGAGGAACGAGGGGCGATGTGTTTTGTACGGCACGTAGCGCGGCGCGGAGGCGTGGCCACTTTATTCCTAAACCCCTAACCCCCCCCTTGGATTGGGCCTTCTTCACCATCGCGCATAAACCCTACACGAATCTTGGCAACGACAGTACCTCCATCCACCGTCGACAAGCTTCTACCACGAGAAAAAGAAAATCCGTGCTAATACGCTACGCTACGGGAAACGGAAGTTAGAAAAGAGCGCCGTGTTTACAGACGGATGGATACTAGCGAGGCTGTGCAGAGAAGCTTAAAAAAAGTTATATTAATTTTCCGGACGTCGAACATTTTTCATAGAGAACGAGCCAATTTCCTGCCTTGGTCGCGACTGCAATCGAAAAATAAGGCCTAGTAAAGCGAGTGTAAATCCTTCAGGAAAGCGTCTCACAGGCGTGTCTTTATTCCATTCTTACAGTGTGTGCTATGACGGAAGTTTTTATTACTCGATTTATGAGTGCGTTTTGACGTATAACTGAATAATTGAGTAAGTTATGTGGAGATGATTACTCAACAAGTATACCATGCAGCAGTAGTTGTTTCATATTATATATGGTGTTACATATATCTTTTGTAATTTTAATGATTGGCTATAAACCATCGTTACATACATACAAAACTATTTTCCGGGAACCCGTAATGAATTAAACCTATAATCATAACTTCTTCTGTGAATACTATGGGATCAATTTGATCCGTAAGGAATTTCGCAAAAGTCCAGAAGTACAAATTACCAATTTAATGAATTTTTTTTAATAATTGAGACGACTTATATAGGAACGTATAACGCCACATCCATAAATTTTAATGCAAATTTAATTTGTGGATATTTGCTTCCAAAATATATATTTTTGATCTTCGCCATGGGCTACCGCGTGACATATATGTCATCACCAAACAACAATAAAAAATGGTCAAGTATAAATACATTTTTGCGCACTTTTAAAATTTTCAGTGTATGAACTATTACTGTATTTTGTGATTGCAGCTGCTAGAAAACTCGTGCGATGGTATTCAGTTATTAAATACATTCCTCAGTACACAGGGCAGTGGAACAACGACTGTGCTCCTGTTTCATTATTGGTTGGAAATAAAGATGGAGACCGCACAGCACGTAAAGAAACTAAACACACCTCAAGCTTACTTTCCATTCCAATCCCCGGCCGGGTCACCGAATTTTCGCAAGTGGGAATCGTGCCGGACGATGTCGTTGGTCGACGGATTTTTCTCGGGGATCTCCCGTTTCCCCCGCCCCTTCGTTCCGGCGACGCTCCATATTCACTTCAATCACCCTTATCGGCTCTCAAGACCTCGCTGTTAAGAGCCGCCCAAGTCTCTTCACTTCACTTACTTTGCATATTTAAATATTTGAATGTGCGTTGTATACATAACGTAGCTTAACTTTACTGAAAACAACATAGATACATCTTCGAGACATACGGCTACACTAATTAAGAGGACCAATGAATACCTTCCAGCTTTTTAACCTTACTTATGGATTGTTCCCGCCAAAAATTCGCACCAATGTGATCCCAGCGCATGAAGTATCTGCGCTTCAAGCCACGTGCAGTTGATGTGCGAGATTGATCGGAAATTGAGGGACGCATGGTGTACAAAATTACGCTTCTAGGCCGGCAACGTAACAATTTGCCTGCACATTTCGCGCATTGCAGAGGTAATGGAATACTACCCTACATTCTGTTAGGAGTAGGCAACAACACAATTTACAATACAGTAAAAGTCGAAAATAATATTTTTTTTTTCTGTGGTAAACATTTTTTGTTTAAGGACTGTTCACGATAAAGTGAGCACTTTTGAAATCAACCTTAGAAAATTGTCAGTGTCCATTCCTGCAGATACCTAAGCGGGCGCTCTAAGCGATATGCGCCCGGTAGAGTTGGTAACGATACATGTAAAGTAGTTCCATATATTAACGTCGAATAAAAAAGCGTTAGGTAACCATTTGTGATATTTTAAAATATGTATTTTGCTTTCTGTTTTTTTTTTGTAACTCATCAGAGTGTATACATCAGCAGATTTATAAAGTGTTTACTTTTCTAATAATTTCACAGTTTCACTTGAACTACGCATGAATAAAGTTATAAGGCCCATGGACATGTTAATTTTGCACAAGGCGGAAGAATACACAATGTGCATACAACATACAAGTAGGTCCTAAGCAGGGCTCTTGGAAGTACTTATTTTACAGTGAACAACCTATACACCTATGTATAACCAAAGTACTGTTCATCCAGATGTATAAATCCAATATGGACAACCTCATGGTCTCTAAGATCTCTGATTAAAAAAATACTAGCACACTAGCTAAACTAACATTTGAGTTGTTTCGATAACATAAAACTCATATAACAAATGTATCATTAGGCCTACTCAATTAATTGTTTAAATTTACTTTCTATGTTTCGTGATTTTTTTTTTTTTGGAAGTTCGCCAGTTAGAGATATGTTTTCACAGATCCTCAATCGGACGACACGGCTAAACAAACAACGAGTGAATGTGACATAAATGTGTGGCAGAGTGTTTGAGATTCTGGTGTTTTGGCGAAAGTACTAAACACGCCCTAGTATGATTATCCTACCAAAAGTACATCATACCCCATAGACGTGGAAGGATTGCTATTTTTCAGTTATTACGCATGGTGTAAATATTATTTTGGAACCATCCAATGTAGCTATAGACGGCTTTTTTTTCAGACTTCCGCATCTTAAAACACACCAGCTGGTTACGAGCCAAACTACTGCAGGATACTGTATTGAACTTTGCTACAGGATTTTGATCAATAAAATAATAGAGTTACTTGCAGTACTAATGCCCGGTTGCACCCTCGTGGTTCGAAACCCGATCCGAGAACGGATCTAAGATCGACACATGAAAACTGCTGCACCATTCGAGTTCAGAGCTGGATTGGAGATCGAGATGAAGTTCATTTGGAAGAGCTGAAATTGGCGGTTCCAAATCTCAATCCGAGATCAGTAGCCATCGTCGATAAATGTAGTTTGAAAATACGCCAACAGATAGAGCTACGTTCGATTGTTTACTTGGGAAATTAAAACATTATTATACGCACTTGAATATTATTCAGTAAAATTCATACAACAATAATTCACTTAAAACAGATAAAACATCGCACATATAGTTCTGTCCATAGTGAAAAATACGCCTAATTCCACGACGCCATGTATACGAACCAATAGCAAAATTTGTTACTTCCTTAATATCAATCTCTCTCTTTGGAACCTAGATCGACGAATCGGAGATCCAATGTCATGAAATTTCGTAGGTGCAACACTTTTACATTGGAACCAAGATCAAACTGGATCCTGTTTCGGAACTAGGATCATTCGATCTCGGATCGGGGAAGATGTTGGTGCAACCGGACATAAGAGAACATTGCACGCCAGTTTATAGCCCTGCGCGTAGCGGCGATGGCAATCTTGTAGCGCGTGCCAGTGTGACCCTTACAGCCCCCGCTCTTCTCGGGCAAAATGCAGGTAGGCGGGGCCCTTAACTTCCCTCGAAGTAAGTAATCCCGGCTGCCTGCGAACACTTGCGTCGATCCATCAGCGACTCGACGAGACGTGGAAAGAGGCAGTCTCGAGGCGCGGGCGAGGCAGGGCCGGGCATTCTCTAGAGAACAAGGGTGGTGATTGTGGGCGAACTTTTCAAGAAGCACCCTCTTCCAATCCCCCCACGCCTCTTCCGCTCTGGTGCTGGAGCCAACACACGTGCGGATCACATGGCGGTGCCCCCCCCTCCGTCATCTCCAGAGAAGCCCTGGAGCGTGTTTCCCGCTGGAACGTTCTGCGGCGATACGCTCCGAGGGACACGCGAAGCGCGGCTAGGGACGTTAACAGTGAAATATCGCCTTGTTTCGAGGTTGGCAGGACTCTCTCGAAGCCAACGTTTGAAAAAAAAAATAACTTTATAGTGCTGCGAGCGCTCGAAGAAGCACGCGGCTAATTTTCGGCCGCTTGCTGGCATAGGCCCACACGGACGCCAGCTTTCGAGGTTTTCGCGCTTGGTAACTAGGTGAAAATAGCTGACGCGAGGTGAAAACCCAACTGAGCTTGAAGGACACGGCACAAAGGAAAACCTCGTCGCCGGATGCGATGGTAAACCCAAAAGATACTGAACGTGTCAAAATACACATCCTGCACGAAACTACGTATGCAGTTAAACTGCCCGGGAATGCGTCGGCAACTTGGGTTTAAATGTAGTTCCTGAGGTGGCGAGGCCGGGAAAATGTGAATGTAAGAAGACCCACAATATGTTAAATGAATGAAATTCACCAAGATAATTATCTCTCTCGAAATAAATTAAATCTAATTGATATACAATAATACCCCTAATCGAAATAAAATTATTATAATGTATTGTTAAATAAATAAACCATGAATCATGGGAAAAAGTAATCTTAGAAAACGGTACGTTACTCTTAGACTGCAGTCGGGTATCTATATACTACTATAGGCTGTTCACGGTAAAATAAGCACGTTGTGTATTCTTCCACCATATGTAAAATTAACACTGTCATGGGCATCATCACTTTATTCTTGCGTCTGTCTAGCGAAGCTGTTCAGTTATTTGAGGGGGAAAAAAAAAAGTTACCCAACACTTTTTATTCGACGTTAAGATATAAAACTGCTTTCCATACATCCTTACCAACTTTACTGGACGAATGTTACTCAGTGCGCCCGTTAAAATATATGCATGCAGGGGCAGTGCCTTTTTTTTTTCTAAGGTTCATATCGTGAACAATGTTTGTGTTATTTTTCGTTAAATTAAAGTTTTTCCTGTATTTCATCTATAAAATTGTAATATTTAATTTATAGTAAATATGAATAAAAATAGTGAGATAACGTGTGCGTTGGTAGCGCCCAGTAAGAAATAGCTCTCATGCAAAATATCGTTACAACTGAGTGTGCACGAATTCGGTGCGTTGTCCGTTGGAGTAATTTTTTAGGTTGAGTTAAACTTTGTGCTAGGCGAAGAAATATCCTGGAAGTAGAGTTTTAGCAGGGCTTCAGAAAAGTGGGGAGTGACCGTGAATGGATTATATTCTGAATTCCTCCGTGGCTTTACTGATCTATTGATGTTTAAACGTTAGTTCTTGAAAGAGGTTTTTTGTTTTAAGCGTACTGAGGTAACAATGGCATAATAGTGAAAAACCGGATATCCCATAAAAAAAATCAATCACATCATTGCGGTGCAGAAGTACAAGGAAACTCGAATAATACTGATTAATGGCTGTTCACGATGAAGAGAGCACATTTGAAATCAACCTTAGAAAAAAGTCACTGCTCCTACCTGCATTTATTTTAACAGGCGCACCGAGTGACATGCACCCTGTAAAGTTGGTAACGATGGAGGGAAAGTAGTTTCAAATCTTAAAGCAGAATAAAAAGCGTTAGTTAACCATTTTTGACGACTTAAATTGTTTATTTTGCTTTCTGTTTTTTTTAATGCACTGGAATGTAAAAATGAGCAGATTTGTAAAATATTTACTTTTATTAATCATTTTAAAAACGCACTTGATGAACGCATGAATAAAGCGATGAGGACCATGACATTGTTAATTTTATATAAGGCGAAAGACTGTAGAACGTGCATATAAGTAGATCTTAAGCAGGGGTTTCAAAAGTGCTCATTTTACCGCGAACAGCCTATATTAAGAATACTTACAAAACGTGTATCTGGCAAACCTGAATATGTTTCTTTATAGTTCAGCAGACACAGCTATGAAACATTATAGGTTTTTGTATGCCTCGATAAAAAGAACCACTACCGAATTCAGAAAGTTCATAATGATTGCATTCGTTTCTGCTACATTTTAAGAAGAGAGCCCACGTAACACAGTATTTAATAAACGCGCAATGGCTGAACATGGAACGCTGATAGGCCTACTTGTTTTATTTTTTATGTTAGCAAAAATCCATTCTCACAAAGAAGAATAAATCCTACTTATTATATGAAATAAGTGAACAGAATTTGCAGTATACATATACATATACAACAATATAAATGGGCAAGTTCCACGGCATTCGAGTTCCAAACACCATCAGCTGTCTTCCCTGCAGCCACTGGAATTCTCTGCCGGTCGACCTAAGATGCTTTAACGATATCACTTTCAGAATTTTAAACGCTATCTACTGTTACAGAAAAATGCACTCACAAATATATAACAATATATAACAGCATAATCTATCATGGTCTTACTTTTAATGTTCTCAGTGCAAGTAAATTGGTAGTTAATTAAAACCATATATTATTTAGTTTAAGAGAAACATGTTTTGTATAAGTAACTAATGTGTTGAATACACACACACACATATATATATATATAACGAATACATTTTTTGTTTAAGTATAAAATCTTGTTTACTTCAAAACACGTTACATAATGGAACTCAACAGAGAACTAGCATACAATATAACAAATCAGGTTTATAAATAGCTGTTCTTTTCCAAATCCTATCTTAAATTTGCAGCTCAATTTTAAAAATAAAACGTGTACTTATACGGTAGGGGAGGAGTTTCCAGCCCCCTAAGACTCTATCTTGAATATGGACCTGCCTTCACGTCATTGGGCGAGATAAAGGAACAGAACTGTATGAGCCTGAGTAACGAACACACGAAAAATTCTCATTTGCGGCACCTCGAACCATCAATTAAGGCGAGTCTTAAAATACTAATTAAATGTTTCAGAGCACCGCCGCCGTCTGGAATAGAAATCAAGTTCATTTCCACTCTCTTTTCGCCTGACACTGTGCATCCTTGCAGTACGACCTCCAAGGTAATGCTGCTACTAGGGATCTTTGTCTTTTGTGCCGTAAGTATCTCCAGCAAACCGGGTTTTCTATCACTGAATCCGTCCTTAATTCCCCCTTAAAATAATTGCAGTCCCTAAACACGTGCCTTCTAAATGCTCTCTCGCTTTACTGTGTTTCCCCGGCTCCAGAAACTTCGTTTATTTCTTAGTTCGTGCAGACCATTAAGTCTGACTTCCCCCACTCCCTCCTTTCTCATCATCACCGTGTCTCGGGGCTTTGCTACCTTCTTCCTGATTGCTTCCGAGTCCTTCAGCGGGAATAATTATACCGAGGAACCGCTTCATTACGATACTTCACTTGCAACAGATGCCAACGGTAGCGGATGAAGTTAAAAAAAAAAAAAAAAAAAAAAAAAACTTTTTAAAAGCTTTCCATGAACGAGGGGAATTAAATAGTTTTCTGAGAAGAGGGAACTTGCATCTCTGGAGTCAAGTAACATTACCAGCGACATTTATGATTACGAGGAAGCAGCATTCGACTATAGAAATCCGGCAATACGCTGAAATGGGCGCATTGCGCACTGCCGTCGCCTGTTTGCAAAGTAGACTAAGCGCTATCAATGTCTAGCTAAATGGCTAATTTTCTCTAAATTGGCGACGAAGAGTAAGAGATAGAAAACACAGACAGAACGAAATTCATGTGCTAGTTGTCAAAAAGACAGCTATTGTATAACATTAAGCAAGATTTTTTTGCAGTGTAAGCGTAGATTAAGTAACAATTTTCTAAAATAACGATATAGACAAAGCGACAAAAATGAACTACCAGGGAGAAAAAAAATTAAATGTTTAATGTTAATATCATCGACATTTCTGAATTTACAATATAATTTATATCCTGGGTAAAAATAGGTCTTTTAACTTTTTTAAACGCTGCATTTGTTATTCTTTCATTCTCAGTATTATTGAATTTATGTGATGGCCTTACAATTGTTAAGGGCTACAAATGAATTGGTAAATTTTGTGGATGAATTTCTAATTTTACGTTTACCTAAGAGATTTATTCAAGTAAAACAATTTTCCTGTGATATTTCGAGGAGTCTTTAAGATGAATTAAAAGACAGTAATAAAAAAAAAACTGAGATCTCAAACTTTCGCGTATTCATTTCGGGACAAGCTAGAATTCAAAACACTTACGTATAGGAGACTTTAGACATTGGTCCACACGGTGTCCGACACCTCCTGGAGAACGCTGGCCCAATCGTTGCCTTCCACTGCTACAGCAGACAACCAATGCACAGTTGACATCGGCACATTTGCACATAGGAATGTAGAGTTTCAGGTCTCTAGCATTCCGTCAGAAGTGGAACATCTTCACACATGGGGCCACGGTGGCTGAGCCTGCTCGCTTCCCACTGAGGCGAAACAGGTTCAATCCCCGGCCGGGTCACTGCCGGACTTTCACATGTGGGAATCGTGCCGGACGATGCCGCTGGTCGGCCGGTTTTCTCGAGGATCTCCCGTTTCCCCCCGCCCTTTCATTCCGGCGTTGTTTCATACTCATCTCAATCACCCTCATTGGCTCTCAAGACCTCGCTGTTAAAAGCCGCCCGAATCTCTGCACTCTTCATTCACCCACTGTTCACATCTTCACACTTAGGCAGCAGCCAATGAGAACATGAAGCTGGCTCGACTGTATATAGGACTGTGATGTCTACCGTGATGCCAAATAATAACGCGAATTCAGCAGGTCTCAAAAAAGTTACATTAATAATTATAAAAACAAATATACAGATATTTCGTAACTGATATTAGATACTTGGGGGGGGGGGGGGGAATTAGGGGTGAAAAAACAGGCAGGAAAGCTACGAGATGTCCTGTCCTTACTCGAGTCGTCAAGAAGACACATTCAAACGTGAAGCATTCATGAATCAGTTAAATACCTAGCAGTTAGGCAAACTATACTACTTGGCGACCAACACGACTGCTCACAACACAACTACCCACCAACTACGAAATACGACGTGTGCACATGGCCCCATTCCATGGTGGCCAGCGCTTTCGCCAGGACTCAATCCTTTAGACTTCTTTTCATGAGGTCACATCGAAACTGTGGCGTAAGAAACACCAGCGGAATGAGAAACGGGCATTATACCGCGAACCGTCGCAGCCTGCAACAGCGTCCGGAACACGCCGCACAGTAAAAAAAATTCTGTGCTTGTTACAAACAATTCTTTGGGAACTTGTTGCCAGAAAATTTCTTGTATTTCAACACCTGAAATTTTGTATATTTACAACAAATTATTTTGGAGAACTTACAAAACTGTCTATGCCGCTCAATATTTACGACAATCTTGAAGTCTACATCACATGCTGGTTAGAACTCAATATTTGTTTGTCACGTTCTTCGATAAGATTGTGAGAAATTTAGTCTACGTTACTTGTAGTGTTAAAAAAATATCTTGAATTTTTTTTTATACAAACACAGAAAATTTTACAGCGAGGGGATGTGGGAAAGGGCGCGACTGTCCATGCTCCGGCAGTGTCAGTGCTGTGTGGATGTTGATGTTGGTGGCCGTTAGTTTGAACATTTACTATAAAACAATCACGCGAAGTTCCTTATTGCTAGCTGTTCCTCTCATCATTTGAGAACCACATTCCAAGGCGTATCTCCTTAATGTCTCAAATGAGGACGAAACTTCTCACAACTTTTCTACCTGTTTTTCCATGTCTAATCACTAGAGAACTGCAAAATCCGCGTTATTTTTTGGCGTCAAGCTAAAAATTAAAGTACTGTATACAATCGAGTCGGCGTCGTTTCTCCATTGGCTCTGCTGCTTGAATGTTAAGTCACTGTTCTGAGTGGACTGCAAATGATTGGGGCACACGATTAAGAAGTGTTCCTTTATTGGCGCAGAGTTACCCGCGTCGTGCCAAATAAAGAATGGGCCAATGACAAACGTATTCCATAGGAAAAGTCTTTTAAAGTTTCAAATGTCCTCAAAGAATAACGCGAATTTTGTTGGTCTCTACTAATCTCCTCCCTAAATCTGTAACACAAGTAATGAAACGTTACTAGCGACAGGCGAAAATATTAAATTTTATCTCACTTTCCATATTTCTCAACGACAGCTTTATGAGAAGAACTTTATTTTTAGCAGCGTTCCCTTTGGGGATTTTAGAAAGTTCTTTAATAAATATTTCTGGGCTGAAGTTTTGCTGGATGTTCATCTCCCTCGTATATCATGTCTTCTTAATCTCTTTTGACTGCTAAAGGAGATTTTGACGTACAAGATCTTCGTGTTTTCCAAGCCTGATGAAAACCTGCTTCGTTTGTGGAAACATTGCCACAAAATAAGTTTAAAGTACGGTTTAGTGGAAGTGACCCGCTAAGTCGCGCGCAGGCTTGTCGTAATTCTTGTAAAAGGAATCACTCGATGCCGCTAGATATACTCAAGCTAACTACCCTTACGATACAAACGTATTTTGAGCCACCTTCCGTTCTCGAAACACGTAAACAATGAATTGACATCCAGTAAGCTCTCAAACCTTCCACATTTGTTGCGAAACGTAGCAACGCCAAGAACACTCTGTTGTCACTGCAGGTGTTTTAACGTGTCGGAAAAGTCATTACTTCCGCGTTATTTAAGCAATTTAACGCGATATAACATGAATAGACAGAAATATCCACTTTCATTACTGAAAAAATATATATACATTCTTATTGCATTCGTAACGTTTATGCCGAAGCTAATTTCTCTACGTTTTTCTCACCTTTTCGTGAAATAGTACATCCCGAGGATAGTTCAGTAACTTGTAATGTTATTTGTAGTCGAGGACGTTAAGCCCATTCCTCAAGTAAGCGCATAAAGGAAGCTACGTATGAATAAACGATTCATATTTTGTAGGCGCTTTGCGAATTAAAAAAATTTCTATAATAGTTATTTATGCAAACAATAATTTGCGTACATATTTCGCAGCATGAAATAAAGAAACAAAGCAGTTTCCAGAGCAATAGAATTCTCGTCTAGCTCGAATTTATTGATTTAACAAAGCTCAGTTCTTCGAATGTCGAAATTTTATTGTAAAAATAGGAAAAGTATTTTCGGGACGAAAATGAATTTCACTGTTTAGACGTTAACTGAGGATCGTTTATTTAATGACTATTAAGGTATAACTGACTACTTAAGACACGTTACTGGAATAATAGACACACTCGAGTTTCTTGTGTAACTGAGAACGTGTTAGTAATTTTTTATAATATAGTGGATAATTTTAACACACCGGGCTGTAAGTTTGGCTGTATGGGGATTGAATAAGATTTTAAAACCGAGGCTACTAGTTTTATATTATACTAGGTTAGTTTAAAACTCAGTAACTCTGGTAGATCATCTAAACATTAGTTGGACATACTTATAAATTCTAAATAACATTAATGATTCCTCAGTTTTTCTAATATCTATGCTCGCCCGTCGTTGTAGTAGCAAGAGTTTAAATTTCTGTTTCGTGTAATAATTAATACTCTTGTTAGCCGCTTTATTCGCGCGGTTCTATTGAAGCCCGAAGGAAGTTAAGCAGGAAGTTTACAAACTATGTTAATAAAACTCACTTAATTCGATCTCCTCCAGTGCAATTTCCTGACATATGTTTGAACTTTACTCATAAGCTAAGTTCTCTCCGGAGTTTGAAGGGCCCACTATGGAAGAAGATAGTAAGCAGATCATCAATATTTTAGTACTTAACACTTCGTAATGCAGTTATTGCAATTTTTTATATTTAAGAAAATTAGTTTGTTTTAGGGCGTATACTTATTAACCCTTTCAGTAAAAAAGAAATAGTTTTAGGCATTGCAAAAATCAAATCTTTTGTTCGGAACTGCACTGATATCCAGACAATGCTTTGCCCTATATCGGGACCAGTAGAAATCCATATGTGCTTTATTTAACTGGCAGCAGTGTTTTACGAGGCTACGGATCATAGTCTCAGCAGCGAATGATGTCTCTTACACTTAGGGGACCTTTCTCATTGGACGGTATGTTCTGTTGTGTACAGTACAGATCATTTAAGCCACTTCATATGCAACGTCCCAGACAGATGGCACTGTGTCTGAACGGGTTAATGTGAGAAAGATTCCTCAGCGGCAAGGCGTACCGATTACTGTACGTTATAGTTCGTCTTCATTATATATATATATTTTTTTCAATCTTTAGGAATTGGCGAGGCTATGCCTACGAACAAATGCTCGAACTCCGGTTGAACTGTTTTTTTTTATTTATTTTTTCAAACTTTTCTGTTCAATTTAGTCAAGAAACAGTCCATGTATTACACGAAAAAAAAAAAAATCATCGATTATAACAGGCATGAGTAACATTTAAAACATAATCTTTCTATTCGAGTTCTGAAAATTAATAGTAGTTTATTGCAAAAGAAACGAAGCAATGCTGGATTTCCATTTGAAAAACTAAGAGTTAAGAATCATGCAGTTAACACAGTTCTCGCACACGGAACTACGCCTTCTGTATTTACAATTCATAATTCACATGATAATTATCAAGTCCGGCCAATGGAAACTTGCGGCAAGCCAGTCGTGTTTATTTATGTTCCTAACCAAACCACGTTTAACACAACTGTATGTAAGCAGGTCATTCTTCACGGCAGATATTTTCTCTTAGAGAAGCTTATTATTGTGAGTAGAATTTACAAATATACCACCACAAGAAGGTGAAACGGGCAAATCGAAGCGATCACAGATTTACCTTATATATGTCCAGGAGATAAGTTTAAAAAAAAAAAAAGGGGGGGGGGGATTCCTCTATCACATTATTCCTCCTTCAAAGGCATTTATATCATTTTTATTAGGGTTACAGACTGAGGACCTCATTATAAAGGAATTAAAATAATTAAATTGCAATTTATTAAACTTCAATTCCTACTTCTTGCATATAGCCGCTTGGATCCTGAAATAAAACTATATACATCACGCTCATAAAAGAGCAGACGCATATATACATCGCCTGACAACGGAACACTGGATGTCTCAGAGCGTATGTTGTCGAAGTCAGCTCATTTTTCAGCAGACTTATGTCGGTTTGCATATAATTATTAAAAAATTTCGTGTGAAAAAGCTACGTGACTACTTCATTATATTTGACATTGTAACAGTGGAGAGATTTGGGCATCTTTCAACATCGTGGTCTTGAGAGCCGATGAGGGCGAAGCGAGGTGAGTATGGAGCAGCACCGGAATTCGAGGGTGGGGGAAACGGGAGATCCCCGAAAAAGCCCGCCGACCAGCGACACCGTCCCGCACGAATCCGACATGCGAAAATAAGGGAGCGACCCCGCCGAAAATCGAACCCTGTTCGTCTTGGTGGGAAGCGAGTAGTCTGGCCACCACGCCACCGCGGCCTCTAGACATTATAACAGACTCGTGATTTAATAGCAAAACATTACCGCATTTTGAATATACACTATTTGAAGTGAAACTTGATACGTGCAATAATTTTTAAATTTAATTTTTTCTTAAAGAGTTACCCTCATTACAGGCTGTTCGAGGTAAAATGAGCACTTTTGCAAGCCCTGATAAAGATCTACTTGTATGCACTTTGTGTAATCTTCCGCCACATTAAAAATTAACATTGCCATGGGCGTCATCACTTTATTTATCCGTCGGTCAAGTGAAACTGTGAAATTATTAGGAAAGCAAATATTTTATAAATCTGCTCATTTTTACATTTCGATATATTAAAAAATCAGGAAGCGAAATAAATCATTTAAGTTACCAATAATGGTTTCCTAATACTTTTATTCGACGTTAAGTTATGGAACTACTTTCCATCCATCGTTACCAACTTTGATGGACGAGTATCACTCGTTGCGCCCATTAAAATATGCAAAGGCAAGGGAAGTGACTTTTTTCTAAGGTTAATTTCAAAAGTGCTCACTTTATCGCGAAAAGCCTTTAGACGGTAACACATGGTGCTGTCAGTTTTACAATAGAGGTGAAAGAACGTCAACGATTGAAATACGACGTTATAACTGCGCATCTCGCGTGCGCATGTTACATCACATTGTCTCCGTGATACATCCGGGAGGCCCGTTTCGTCCAATCAGACTCCGTGAATGTGGTCACACGGGAGCTCGGATCGTTTGGTTTGCGGTCAAGAGCGGCTTAGTGATTAGGGAAGATGGCTTCGGGATTACACGTGAGCACGTATTCCCCCGCTCTGCAACAGCGAGTGCGGAATTGAGGGCACGAACACGAGCGCTCAGTATTTGATGATAACCGAATCTCGAGCTCCCGGTGTGATCTGAGCTCTCGTGCAACGACGACGTTTGTATCGCACATGCACGAGTGCAGAACTGGGTTGCGTAACTATCTCGAATTGAAAAGGTACCCTCGCTTTTGGATTTATCCTTGAAAGGGTTTCAAGAGTCTGAAAATTTTGTTATGCATTTTAAGCACATTACTAGACTCCAAACACATATGCGTGTGAATTGCTTTTGTCACTGGACCACAGCCGATTTGACACGCCCTGGGGCTGCCTCGAACCAATCGAAAGCAAGTAACGGCAAGATAGCATAATCACGTCCCTCCTAGTCAAAACGGATTATTTATAGCTCCTCGCTTTTGCATAAGCCAATCAACAAATGACACATACGGTAATGTATATATAGAGCGGTGAAATCTAGCGTGGTGCCAAATAATAACGCGAATTTTGCATGTCTTTACAAATAACACACTTTTTTTGCTGTAATGTGTAGAAGTAACAAAATTATACGACAGTGACTGAAAATTACATCTCGACAACTAGTGAAATAAACTATAAGAAATTTTATCTTACGTTTATTTATCTCAACAAATTATAACATTGAACAATTTAATGCGTTAAGATAAGTGTCCATAGAAAACTGTTATCGGGTTGGACCGTAATTTATTAATTTTAAATTTTGAGATGATATCAAAGGTTACAATATCCATAAGGTTAAATAAAGCGTAAATATTCCGAACACCGGAGTTACTTAAATCTGATTGGCCCTGCCAGGTGAGAAGATGTCTCATCTCAAAGATGCCTGGCCAGTATCCAAAGGAAAGCTGCTAATTTGCGGATGAGGCATTGAAGTCCAACCTGCTTGTGAAATAGTTTCGCAAAAACTGGTGGCCCTGGTAATCCGGCATTACCAGTACAAAGTGTTTATTCTTTGTTGTACAGTCACCCTGGACGAGTCAAATAAAGAAGGGTTCAATGACAATAGTAGGGCGATTCTAGATCTTCTTTAAGTATGACATGTCTGGAAAGAATAATGCAGAAATTTGTAGATCTCTATTCATGAGACGCAAAGTATAGAGATTCTTGGCTGCGTAAAATAAATATACTTATGTACACTCCAAGAAATTGTTTATAAATTTGCAATATCATTGTATATATTTCCAACTTTGTATAGTAGCGATGATGTACATTCCCATATTTACACCCTGACATGTAGTACTAATTCCTTACGCTGTATTGGTTAAAAACTTCCATTACAAGATATATTTTTTTACAGTGTACTGTTCGCGATTATCTGAGCACTTCTGAAACTAACCTTTCAAAAATATCACTGCCCCTAGGTGCATATATTTTAACGGACACAAAGTGAGTGCCATACGCCCAGTAACTTTGGTACCGAAAAGGAGTTCCAATTATTAACATTGAATTAGAAGTATTAAGTAAACATGTGTGAATACAGAAATGATTTATTTTCTGTTTAATTTTTTCATGTAAGTGTAAGAACAGACATTTTGTACAATATTTATTTTTTCTAATATATACTTGACCGACGCACGAATAAAGTGACGAGGCCCACGACAATGAAATATTATAGATATGGCGGAAGAATACACACTGCGCACAAAAGTAGATTTTAAGCAGGGTTTCAAAAGTGCTCAATTTATCGTCAATAACCTTTGTCTGTCGAGTAGTGGTCCTCGGCGGAACACACACCGTAAAAAAAAATTCTGGTAAACTTCCTAAATTCTCATCTAAGTTTCTAACCTATAATTATGCGCATTGGATTCTTTCCTCAGCATCTGTAAGAAGGTCACCAAGAATGCATGGGATAATGTTTTACTAATCGCGCTTTGTCACTGGTGAATTTACAGATAATTTATTAGAGTGTATGCCAACAGTTGCACAGTGCGAAAGGTGGGTCGGGGGGGGGGGGGGAATTGTAGAGGCGTAAATTGGCACGCCGAGTAAATAAAAAAGTGACGTCACCTGCTGTGTGTTTACATTCCCGCAGCCGTACCTACCCTCCTGGCTACGACGTGCAAAGTGAAATTCCGAATGGTACTCGATTTTTCTGTAAAAATGAGAACATCTTATCCGACGGTTGTTTTTACGAGCCGGACACGCTTGCACTTTCAGATGTGTAAAGGCTGTTCACGGTCAAACGAGCACTCCTGAAAGCTCTGCGAGAGATCTACTTGTATGTACGTTGTGTATTCTAACGCCTTATCTAAAACTAACATTGCCGTGGAGTTCAACACTTTATTCATGCGTTGGTCAAGTGAAACTGTGAAATTATTAGAAGAGTAAATATTTCCTCAATCTAATTTTTTTTTGTAACTTCCGATACATTAAAAAAAATGAAAGCGAAGGAAATAATTGAAGTGATCACAAGTGGTTACCTCAACTTTACTGCGTGCATGTCACCCAGTGAGCCCGTTGAAATATACGCAGACAGGGGCGGTGCCATTTTTCTGAGGTTGATTTCAAAAGTGCTCACTTTATCCTGAACAGCCTTTAGCAATGGTAACGCCATATAGCACGTTTCCAAATAGATATCTACAAAACATTAGAAATCAAGAAATCACAAACAAATAAGATACTACAGAACAAAACGGCAGGTACAACGAAAATTCTGACAGTCATTTAAGTGTGAAAAGTCTAAGAAACGGAATGGCAAAAATAACTGTACACGAATTAATATAAAATAAAAAATATTAATAAACTGGAAACACAAAACAGGAAAAACTATAGTCCAATTTGACGAAAAAATAAAAGGTTCGAATTTTAAAAGTGCCTTAAAATAATTATTGCCGAACTTATATTATTTCATGGTTTTCTTGTACTCTGTCTTTCTTATTTTAGGTTTTGTTTGTGACACATTTTAATTTTATTTTAAATTTTATGTTTGGCAGTAGACACAGTTTGTTTAAGTTCCTAAATGTAAATTATTTACGACACTGACATTTAGAAAGTTGTCGGCAGATTCTCAGAGGAAAATACTATTGGTTGGAATATCTGTCCACTGGGGTTATGATATTTTCGGATTGTCGCTTGTAACCTGTGACAACGAAAAGAATATTTTTATGTAGTTTGGAAGGACGTAATTTTTATGTATTTTACGTTCCCAAGGAAATTTGTATTACATTTTAGTATATGTGGGTAATCATATTTATTTAGTAAGGGAATTTTTTTTTTTTTAAATATGGCAAATGTCTCTCGTCGTTGTTATCGCTTAGATTGCGCATAGCTGCTACCAATATCAGGCAGGAATACCATCGCGTTTTGTTCCTAAGAGTTAGTCGAAGCTGCGCGTCCAAGGTCGAGGAGCGAAGGAGCAATACGGGCGACGTTAACACGCACGCCGAGTTCCTCATCACTCCTACGCGCAAGGCGTGCAGTTTTTCCCCGTCGTGACGCTGTTACTGTGTGAATGAGATATACAACAGTGAGGTTTTATTGCACGCGATGAAAGCCCACGGATTAAACTACGTCCGCATCCTTATACTTTTCTCTTGCCGCTTAAGGGAACTGCATAGGCAAGCTTTAAAAATGAGTTATTTGACCATATTCACGAATTTTCTTCTCCACAAATATACTAAATATGACAAAAGTAAAATAATAGGTGCATAGATAATTGTTTTTTAAATCTTTTCTGACAAGAGGTCGCATTTGCAGAACATTTATTTACCGAGATACGCGTATTCGCGCAAAAAACGGTTTCACAAAAAAACCTGCAGGTCCATATAACTATTAAAGACAAAACCGTTATACAGTGATGTAAGTACAGTTTCAAAGAAAACATGGATTCGTTTTAGCAGTCATAGTTGAATAATGCGCACTTATGGACAGGGTTCATTTTCAAAGCCTTATTTGAAAACTTCCCTTTTAAGTACAAGCCAGATTTTTTTTTTATCACTTTAATTCTTTTATTTGCGATCTATGGCGACAGATACGCCGCCATTCACGTTCCGTCGCCTGTGCACCAAGTATTGAAAATATATGCGCCGTCACGAAATGAATTATTCAGTTCTTCGGTGGTGCCGCGAGAAAGAGGAAACAAATCTGAATCAATATTACCAGCGAAGCTCGCTCCGGGTCACCAGACCGCCCTAGGCAGGAGTTAGTGAGGGAAATAAGACCTCCGATGAAAATTTATGCACTTGTCTAAGTGGATACCCGAACGATTATTACTGCAAGAAGTTCCGACGTTCACGAGCGTATGAATGAAGAGATCTGGGCGGCTCTTAACGCGGCGAGGTCTTGGGAGCCGACGGGGGTGAAGCGACGTGAGCACGGAGCATCGCCGGAATCGTCGCCGAGAAGACCAACTGAACCAGCGGCATCGTCCGGCACGATTCCCACGTGCGACAATCCTGGAGACGACCCCGCCAGGAATGCGAACCAGGTTCGCCTTGGTCGGAGGCGAGTAGTCTAACCACTGCTGCACCACCGCGGCCCCACTGATGTGTTTTTACGAGACTTTGGAAAATGTTGTGTAGTCTGTTCGCGGTTTCTCCACACTTTTCGAATCAAAGCTTTGATATACCACCTCATGTATGACGTATTTTGGCTGTTTTCTAAATATGGCACGTATCATAAGAGTGTTACGCTCGGATTAGCATTAAAGTGCCTTATTTTTGGTTAAGTTAAACTATTACTAATATTTTATCTATGAAGTATAGTATTTAATTGATAATAATAATAGGGAGAGAGTAGATGTAAAGTGGCAATACCGTGTATTCAATAGCTTTTATTCAAAGTATTATTACACTGAGTGCCCATAAAGGTGGTGCATCGTCCCTTAGGTGTAATTTTTCTAGACACCGATATTAAGCCTTAGTCTATTTTTACAATAGTCCTTCGCGTCCGTCCGTCCGTCCGTCATACATTCGTTCCGTCTCTTATCCGAGCGATTTACAACCAAACTTCGACCGTCCGCCGTTAAGTTCATTGCTGCAAACTAATAAAAACAAAACGATTTACAAATAGAAAAAAAAGTCTCCACAAAAAGTGAAAATTACTAGCGGTATCGCGTTACTAAGTACCCAGAATAGTCATACACGTACGTGACGGAAATTTATTGAAGTAAAAATTTATTTAAATGACGTATAATGCATAATTTTATTATTTTTACTATTTCACAAAATGAGCTCGTGTTTCCAAACGTAATTGTCAATTAATCTTCATGAAAAATGTAACTTAATTTCATTTTACAGTTACATAAACAAACATACGAAAACAAAACACTGCACAAACTACACAGTCTTGTAATGAACTCGGGATGAACTAGCGTAACAAAATGTGCAAGTTTAGAAGGCCGTAATTTCATCCGTTCGTCCGCCAAATGTTAAAGCTTGCCAAGATTTTGACGGATGGACTGATAGAATAAATGACCACCTTTGATTGGCTGTTGATCACGCGAATGACGGATAGATGACGGACGGACGCGACGAGTCATTGTAAATCCTGCCTAAGTTATATTATACGAAGGAATATCTGGAAGTAGAACTTTGGCAGGGTTTTATATAAGTTGGAAATAACCGCGAATTGGCTATACAGAGATCCACGCGGCAATAAATAATGTCGTAGGCTTTCTAAGATGCAAAATGAGTAGAGACATATAAGCTTAACGAATGGCGGTGGCTGTGCGGTTAGCCTGCTCGCCCCACACCAAGGAGAATCGGGTTCAATACCCGTGCCGTGCGATACCCGGATTTTCGCATGCGAGAGTAGTACTGGACGAGGCCACTGGTCAGCGGATTATCTCGGAGTGCTCCCGTTTCCCTCCATCCTTGCATTCCAGCGCTGATCCACACTCACCTTTCTTCACCCTTATCGGCTCTTAAGACCTTGACGGTACGAGCCGCCCAAATATTTTCTCTTCGCTTCACGATAAAATACAGAACCACATTTGTTAAAGTTCTGCTGCTAGCTAACACACTTTTTTTTTTTTTTTGCAATTTTTTGCGTTTCTCCAGAGAATGGGGATACACGTATGAAGACAATTTTCCGCGTTTTTGCACAATTCTGTGTTTTCATGCTCGACAAGCTCTTGAGTGAACAGTAAATGGGGCGCTGCCACAGCGGACTGAGTAAATCAGTGAGCCGTCGTGCGGTAAGCTGTCAGATACAGTTTACGGCCCCAGGTAAGTGCCCTTCTTCAGCTCGTCTCCTGCTGTGCTTACAGTTGCGTTCAGCCCCATGCAGCTTGTCTATGGTTGTTTGAGAATTTCTGAAATCATCCTCCGAAAAAAAAAAAACATCCATACCCCCAAGTCTGCATATACAGGATGTATCTAAACTGCTTGTTACGATTCGGTACAAGGCGGACAAGCCTACCGAGCTGCAGCGACACGTGTCGGTATCCAGGCCACGCGGAGAAATTAAAAAACGCCCCCATAAACTACATAATACGTGGCAACACTTTCTACCGGGTCCATCTGTCTCTGTGCGAGGGCACACGCCGAGATGAAGCCATCAAGATGCAGCTTGACGCGCCGCTCGTCGCTATCCGTTACAACACGCAGCCTAGGGCGACGGTATAATTCAGGTTAGTCATATACTGTAATTGATTAGGGACTCCCTCGCCAATAAGTTATATTTAATATATATCATATTAGTTCAATTAATATACCTGATCTGTTAAATAATTAACTACAGTTCTTTCCCTCGTTATAGTACAAATTGAAACTTCTCACAAGTACAAAATATCAAAACATAACATGATGTAACAAAGTTCGGGAGGTACTTCGTGGGATCAAAACAAGCAGAAATGGTCCGTTGTTGTTATTGATTACAGTCGTTTCACATTGCGGTAACATACATCATTACCGCCACTTACTGGGTTGTTAGGTTGATTTGGCGATGAAAGTAGTATGCCTGGGGGGGGGGGGGGGTTCAGGCCACCTGGGATTAATTGACGGATTACCGATTTGATTGAAAGGGTAATAAATCCTTAATCCGATTTTAATCCGAACAAAAATTGAATGGTTAAATTTAATTGACAGGGTTAATCAAAAAGGGTTAGTTTTTATATAGGATTAAATTTTTTATTTTATTTTTCCTCGATTTTATTTATTTATTTTTTTGGGCAGGAGCTCTGTACGATATTGACGGCGTGGTGTCCTAGATGTCTTATATAGGTGTAGAGTTTAGTGCAAAAGTGAGCTAAGGCTCATTCATACATACAACTCGTTTAAAGACTCTGCCTTGTGTAATTTCATACTAGCTAGCTGGATTTCGTTTAGTGAGTTTGCACTTGTCGACACCAAATGTTAAAATTTTCTCTTATGTAAATTATATTTCTGAGCACGAGACTCACGTTACATTTAAGACTCATGTATTTGCACTTATTATTCATGTGGTCGTTTGAAATTTGTTATTCGATGTGTGTAATTTATTCATACTTAGAACAGATCGATTAACACATAAATCACATTTTTCAAAGTCGCCTATCTTCCACCATTGTCTACGAACAATATCCCCTCCCCCCCCCCCCCAAAAAAAAACATAAACCTTACACTTAGGTCACTCTTAGAAATCGTTTTAAACACTCTGAAATTCTCCCGTGTGTTGAATATATTCGTAAAAATCGCCTATCTACCACTAACATCCCTCCAAACACTAAAAAATTATAACAAATAGAACAAATGAGCCTTAGTCCAGTCTTGCACTCAACTCTACACCTACATAAGACACTGCAACCCACCACTCTGGTCAGTCGCTTTTAGGTCACCACACCGTCAACATCGTACAGAGCTCCTGCCCACAAAAATTAAGAAAGAAAGTCCGGGAGAAAAAATTAATCCGACTAAAATTAACTCTTTTTGATTAACCCTTTCTATTAAATTAAACCCTTTAAATTTTTGATTGTATTGAAATCGGATGAAGAATTAATCCTTTCAATCAAATCGATAATCTATCAAATAATCCAAATTAATCCCAGAAGGCCTGAACCACCCCCCCCCTGCCCCCGCGGCAAGCTACCAACGAATGCACAACCCCACGAATCCATTACGACACAAACAAATTTCCGTGATTTTAGAGATTGTGCCTCAGGGGCATAATTAGTTTCCCGCGCGCACAGATGCCACTAGTGTAAACGCACGTCATCAGGATGACGTGTACAGCAAAATAGTTCGGCGAGTGTAGCGAGTAGTGAACGGAGCAACAGTGGCGTTGCCACGCATGCTTGAAGTGACAACAGTGGCGTTGCCACTCATGCTTGAAGTGACAACAGTGGCGTTGCCACGCATGCTTGAAGTGACAACAGTGGCGTTGCCACGCATGCTTGAAGTGGCAACAGTGGCGTTGCCACGCATGCTTGAAGTGACAACAGTGGCGTTGCCACGCATGTTTGAAGTGACAACAGTGGCGTTGCCATGCATGCTTGAAGTGCCAACAGTGGCGTTGCCACGCATGCTTGAAGTGACAACAGTGGCGTTGCCACGCATGCTTGAAGTGACAAGTAAAGCCTGTTCACGGTAGACTGGACACTTTCGAAAACCCTGCTTAGGATCTGCTCGTACGCACGTCGTGTATTCTTCTGCCTTATGTAATATTGACATTGTGATGGGTGTCATCACTTTATTCATGCGTCGGTCAAGTGAAACTGTTAACTTTTTTTTTTTAGGAAATTAAATATTTTACCGATCTACTCACTTGTACACTTCGATGTATTAAAAAAAAAAAAAACAGAAAACGAAAGAAATAATTTAAGTTAAGAGAAATGGTTACCTGACACATTTTATTCGACGTTAAGGTACGTAACTGCTTTCCCACTCATCGTTACCAACTTCTCTGGGCGAATGTCACTCCAGGCGCCCGTTAAAATATTTGCAGGTAGGAGCAGTGAACTTTTTCTAAGGTTAACTTCGAAAGTGCTCACTTTATAGTGAACAGCCTTTAGGAACGTTTTTGCTAGTTTTTGATCCAGGAATCACCTACAGAAATTTGTTACAATTTTTTATAGATATATCCTTTATTTAAACGGGCAAGTACCCGGCAGAGTAGGAAAGAAAGAAACAACGAAAAAAAAAAAGAAGTTCCACATGGAGACATTGAATTAAAAAGTTTTACGAAAATATCTGAGAATACATAAATTATTTGTTTTACATTCTGTATGTGTAGTGCATGTAGGTGTACGAATCAATTACATTGTAAAATATCTACTTTTCTAATAATTTCACAGTTTTACTTGACAAACGCTTCAATAATGTGACCTGGCCCATGGCTACGATAATTTTACATATGGCGGAAGTATACGGAATAGGTGTAAAAGTAGATCTTCAGGAGGTCTTTCTAAACTGCTCACTCTAGCGTGTACAGCCTTTCGCTTCTTGTGTTAGGTTTCACAACGCGACACTTTTAACTAAAATATTTTTCTCATGTTTGTTTCTCGATTTGGAAAGATTTTTAATAAATTTATGTTTTAATCCTTGCATGAATTGCATGTATAAACTGGGAATATCAGTATTATTGTTAAATAATTCCTGTGTATTTTTTAAAAGTAGTGTAATGTTTTATTTTAGGCGAAGAAAAAATTATTAAGGAGATTAGTTTCCCCGAAAATATATATTAAAAACCCAATTATTCAATGCATTTCAGAGATCATCTTAGTGTCCCGTGACATCACTGTTGTAAAAACTATTTCAAAATTTCTCGTCTTGTCTCCATCTAGAGAAATCGTGGTTGAAGTAATTTATGGGTTAGAGGAATGGTGTGTGCATGTGACGGCATGATGGAGTTTTGAGCACCCCGACCCTATGTTACAACTGCGATAGTTAACCAAGTGACAATAAGTGCTATTACCATAATATATTACAGTTATACGTGGTTTTGACTTTTTTTTCATATAGTACAGTATTTACCTCCTTGAATAACTTTGAATTTTTAAATTCGTAATTTAACCACGATCAAAATTCGAAAAATAACGTATCGGGGAGGAACTAATGGAGTGGACGGGCAGATTTGGGCTGTTCTTCAGAGCCGGTTAGGGTCAAGTGAGGTGGGTATGGAGCGGAACAGGATTGCAAGAGCGGGGGGAAACGGGAGAGCCCCGAGAAAACCCGCCGACCGGTGAGTTCGTCCGGCACGATTCCCACGTGCGAAATTCCGGGATCAATCCCGCCGGGGATCGAGCCCGGTTCGCATAGGTGGGGAGCGAGTAGTCTTACCACTGCACCACCGCGGCCCCCAGGAGGAATCAAACTTATATCTCCAGTCAGTTATGTTGTTGTCCTAACTTCTCGACGAATTGAATGATGGAGAAGGGAGGGTTTGTATTGAATGCATTGCCAAGACCTGTTATCCGTTGCCGTAGGTCGCACCATGAAAGGCTGTTCACGATAAAGTGAGCACTTTTGAAATCAACCTTAGAAAAAATTCACAGCGCCCACCTACGTATATTTTACCGGGCGCCCTGAGTGACATGCGCCCAGTAAAGTAGGTAACGATGGACGGAAAGTAGTTCCGTATTTTAAAGTCGAATAAAAAGTGTCAGGCAACCATTTCTGATCATTTAAATTATTTATTTCGCTTTCTGGTTTTTTAATTGCATCGAAATGTAAAAATGAGCAGATCTTTAAAATATTTACTTTTCTATTAATCTCGCTGTTTCACTTGACAGGCGCAGGAATAGAGTGATGAGGCCCATGATAATGTTAATCTTACATAAGGTGGAAGAACACGCAACGTGCATAAAAGTAGATCTTAAGCAGGGCTTTCAAAAGTTCTCATTTTACCGCGAACAGCCTATATCGTTTTTTTTTTATTTCAGTAAATCGCCAGTTGGCTCATTCCATGTAACGGATGTTACAGGTCGTACTTCCCCCAATCGGTAATTTGCTTATTATCACAAAGAAACACATTTGAATTTTAAGAGCTCAACACTTACCTCTCACTCCCATTACATGGAATGACCCAATTGTAAGATAATCATCTCTAGTATGTTCAGCGCATGATTAACAATCGGATACATTTTTGTAGCGTTCATGATGGCACGAGGCGTGTTCTGTAGTGGCTAGTACATGTACGTCAAATGTGGCCAACTGAAAATTCTTCATCATGGCAAAATATCATCTCACCAATTTGGTGGATACATTCATCTGTTGTCCTTCCTCGCTACTTTATAAATGGTTTCCAAAAGTTTGTGTACGTTAAGTAACACGCTTGTCGTTACTTTATTTCGAACGTTGTTTTAAGCTGCATTAAGCAACAACACTTATGACATATGTTACAAAATTTTTTTCTTCTTAGGTATCGCCTAAAATGTGAACATTATATGCTATGTAGTGCTACCGTAGCAGTGATCTCCAAACTAAATTTCATAAATATTAAAGGAAATCCACAAATAATTATTTTCTGCAGGCGTTCGATTCATTGCTAGGCACTTTAAACAATCTTACAAAATGGCATATTTTTGGAACGAAGATTTTTTTGAGCTAAAATATGTAGGTTGGTTTCATATTTTCTTTATTTGTGGGCAGTTTTGAAGGCCATGCATATCTAGGGAATTCTTGAAAGAAAATTTTTGGCCGTGGTAAATTTATTATTTTGATTCTGAAACATTCCATTTTCTCGCATCTTTGATATTCAAATGTGTAAACGAAAAAAAAAAAAAAAAAGTGTATAATGGGCTACATACACCGTAATATCTTTCGTGAGCGAAAGCAATTTCGAAATAGACTAATGTTAATGTCTCGTGATTTTTTTTTTTGTTAATTTTAATTACGATTTAGAGACTTCCATCCGGGAAAGTTTTCAACCCTGGTTAATATTTCGCTGTCGTGATGTGACCAAGTAGACAATTCCGCGTGGCGTCGGTTTGACGGAGTATCTTGATTCCGAGAAGCATTGTTTTCCTTACACTTTTTTTTTAATGCAGGTTTTGAAGTTGGTTTTCAGTTTCCTTCAAGGAAAAGAAGTCTGGCGCGAACAATGAAGCAGCCCTACAGATAGAACATGTCTCCGGGAGAAAAAAAAATTAGTAATGTGGCCGTCCTTTATCACTTTTGGCGGTATAAGGAAACGTCTTTCTTGGAAGAAAACCTGCCAAATCAGAAAAACAACGATAGGACAGGGTTTTATGGTATATGTTTCAGCGCATATGCGTGTTTTTTATGGAACCTCCCCCCCCCCGTCATTACATGTAGGATGTTCGCAGTTAGCTAAGTATGTTTGCAAGCCCTACTTGGAATATGTTGTACAGCCACCTTTATATTCTTTCGCCATACGTAAACTAAACGCTGCTGGCAACCAATGGATTTAGTAATGTGTCTGTCGAAACATTATGTGAGATTGATAGACACGTAAACATGTTGCTGGTATGCTGAATGCAAAAATTAATTAAATGCATTCAGCTTCTGTAAATTTAACTGTAATTCTTTTAATACATTTTTTTTATACGCGAAACCAGCTTTCTTACGTCGTCGCAAGCTTTGCTCGGAGTTGTTGAGAGATTTGGGTGGCTCTTAACGAGGTCTTGAGAGCTGGTGAGGGTGAAAAAAGGTGAGAATGGAGCAGTGCCGGAATGCAGAAGAGTGGGCAACGGGAAATCCCCGAGAAAACCCGCCGACCAACGACGTTATCCGGTGCGATTCCCACTTGCGATAGACCGGGAGTGGACCGGCCGGGGATTGAACCCGTGGTTCGCCTTGGTGGGAGGCGAGCAGTATAACCGCTCATTGATGGCGGCCACCTCTTTGCTCCGAGCATGACAGATAGTGCGTCCATTAAAGTAAAGGTTTCAAAATGCCCAAATTCCCACAATATAAAATCATTAAAATAAGTTAAACGACGTAAAATATTTTGATAGCGTTGATTTATAGACAAGTTATTTTAATGGTCTTTAACTATAACATAAAGTATTACTTGATACAATATAAAATTTCAAATTTCAAAATATCCAACCTTTGACGAAAAATTAGGTGTATACATCTTAATGTAATCCTAATTTATGTATGTAATTTTATATGTATAATCCTAAATATGGTAAAATTACTATCATATTTAAGGTAATTATATTTTACAAAGATTTATGATATTTAAATGTATACATTGCAACGGAAAATAACTTTTTTATGGAAATTTTTTAACATGAACTCTGAAATAAAAATAATTTTGTTAAAATTGTTTTTTTAATTTTCTTTTCTTGTAGATACGATTTAACATTACGAAATATTGTACATTTTAAAACAATTACTTTTGTATATGCGTGTATTTTGTGGTTTCTAAATTATTAAAGAAACTGTCTTACACTAAAAATAACAAATTGTATATACTATTGTTGTATTGCGATTGGCGTTTTATTTTCGATCGAGGGCAAAGCATTTTGTAACGCAGTTATCAAAACTGCTTAATAAATTGCGAATTTCGTGTACAGGTATATCTGAAAAAAATTAACTCATATTGCGAATCCTTGTTACACGATCAAAAAAAAAAAGTCTTGAGATTATAATTAACTTAACCATTATAGTGTATACTGCAGTCTTCAAGTAGTTTCAATAACATGCATCGTCCTCACCATCTAGTAATTGTCGTAGCCAATGAAAATTTATAATAGACAAAGGAGTATAGTCACTGTACCGGAAGTAAAAAAAACTTTATTGACATGTCCCGTGCCCTTATAAAATTGCAAGTACGCAGTACCAAATTTAAAAATAAAAAAACTGATTTCAATCTCCTCGTCTACATTTGATTGTAAGTTAAGGTTTCTAAAAATACTACGTAAGCTCTTGCAACCACCATGTCAAGGAATCAGTCCTTCAAGAGCAGGAACAATTGCCCTTTTTAACTTAGCTACAAATACAATGCTGGTGGAAGTGTCGCTGTTTCCAAAATCTGCTTAAAGTCATCTGCGCCAACTATTCTTGACCGAGATGTAATGATGATAGAAATATAATAAAATCGGATACAGGAAAAAAAAAACGAATAATTACTAAGAAACCGGTTATTTCACAAAAAGAAAAAAAAAATTACTACAAATAAAAAAATATAGAACGGAAACATTAAACATGATTTGAACTGAACGTGTGCACGTGCTAAATAATATACCGTTCTGCAGCTAAGAGCTGCGCCATATTTATTAGGACATTGGAATTCTGCACCCATATGAAGTAAGAACAGTGACGAACGACGAGAACTGTGATGCAGAATTCGATATATATACTCCGACAAGAAACAGCACTATACTACATTAAACGTACTACACATTTTAGACGACTCAAAAAATTATGTTTAGTATATAAACGCAGGTGTGCGATGTGTGACAGGTTAGCAATTACGAAAAAAAAAAAAAACAGCGTGAAAAAACATCAAAAATTTATGTAGTTTATGGTGTTTTATTACGCTTCGCTACGTCAGTGGTTTGTAAATTTTTGCCTTTGGAGTTCAGTTTTGAGTTTTAGTAATATCATATTCTAAAGACGACTGAAACTCTACAGATCGAAAAAAATATTTTCTTAATAAAGATAAAATAATTTACTTATATATTTCATAGTTCTCTCCGCTACGCACCACATCTATTTTCATGTCAAAGACACAGCACAATGGCATATTTATGAAAATTTTCGCATAAAATAAACAATAACATAATTCTCAAGTACTCTGGCTTGTAGATTCTAGAAGTTATAACTAAAAAGTTCATCCGAAGACTGCCATTTTACCGTGGAAAGATAAACCGGTATGCTTCTTGCTTCAGTTATGTGTCATCTTTACGTGTTTAGCTCTTAATATACGCAAGGCAGAAGAGAAGAAAAACGATCAATAAAATCGTATCAATAGTACGGAATGTATTCCGTTAAGTTCAGGATAATTGCAATATTGTCTTACAAAAACACTAAACCATATGAAGTTATCGTTTGCATTCCAAAGCGAGCTATTCTCCTTAATGCCTGTAATAAAGTAATTTTTATAACATGCTGAATAACACACCGTTTGGCATCTTATAACCTCTTTATAATGGCGAATTTGTGACAAAAGTAAGTTTACAGAATTCAATTTTTTTTGTTTTGTTTTCGATGTTCATTACGCAGGCTTATTTTATTTTCGCTTTGAAAAAAAAAAAAAAAAATGTTTTCAACAAAGCAGGTTTGTAGAAGTAAAAACGGGGCAAATTGCTTTAGTAAATAAGCGGGAAAAACTTGTTTCATGTCTGGTGATGTTCCAGCCTGGAGTGACGGCTGGAAGAGGTGAAAAGTTTGAGGTGGAAGTTGGGAGACGCGCCTTCGCGTAATGTGGTATACGTGTTCCGCGCCAAAGTTTTCTTCAAATCGCCACACACTCGTTAAAAAGTTCGCAAGGGACTCGGGAGCTCTGGAAGCAAATTTACATGCACGGGGAAGTTTGTTTCTGAGATTTAGAATGTTAAACACGCCCATGAGAATAAAAACGTGTGAGTTATTGCGTTAATACTTTGAAGTTTCTATTATTTTCTTTCACTGTCTTATAACTGTAGAATAATAATAGCGTATCAACGGGGATGTCGTTTTCACGTGTCACGTTATGTGATGATACTGAATGGCATTGACGAGAAACGCGACTTACGAATTCGCAATGAGTAATAACGCAAATTCGATTACTTTTGTTACAAAGTAATTTATAAGGGTAATATGTGCATTTATTATTCCCTCGTTTTAACTGGGGCTATCATACTTCTTTCGTACCAAACTTAGACACCATGTTTTATGATTAGCTTTATAATGACGAATAAATATCAAGGGCGTCAAAATAAACTAAAGGTTTTATTTGGTTACACCAAACTTAAGAATACAAACACAGATTTGTACTAAGACTTAAAATACATTCAAGCGTTCTACTCTCGGCTCGTAGCATTCGAACTGCATTTTACTTCGCTCACGTATGGACACTTTTAGTGTAATGTGTATTGCACCCTAAGAACGCGATATTCTTCTGTGATAAATTATTCAGTAAATTCGTAGGAAAAGTAAGGTTTGATTATATGAACTGGTTGAACTAGTCATGTTAGTACAAAAAATAATTTTGGCATACTTTCTGGTAGCATTTTGTGGAAAATACACATGGGTGTGCAGAGCGTATCAGTTAGTATAACAAATACATGTATATGGAACATGATAGGTAGTCAAATGTTCTACCTGGAACATTGACCGAGGGAGGCACGTATAGTACAATTTATTCACTGTGTAACTTAATTTTTTTAATTTCCCACTAAACGCAAAACATATTTAAGTACTGCGAATACTGTTTTATTTAAGGCTCTTAAATATATACTTTTTTAAAATTTCGTATGTTTTTCAATTTGGAATTAAAGAGTGGCCCACTGCAAACAAAACTGAGTTCTTTAAATCAATTACCGTAACGTATTGCAAATTTGCTTCACTAGAAATATTACAAAATTTCTAAATATAGAACGACAGTAAAAATCTGAATACGTTTGTATGTCGCAACAGCACACAATTACCGGCGCGTGACTTAAATTTTAAATTAAAATTTTTATCAGTTATAAAAATGCAGACATTTAATATTTCTTCACGATTATGAATACTGCACTTAAGTAATTTCGCGTTACGTGAAATGTCCTAACAACTTAAAAATTGGAATATGTATGATTTTAGATTAAAAATAATTTTCTTGTTGGGCTGTGAAGTTCAGAGTTAATATTTGACCAGCCAGATAACGCACGATATTTTCTCAAGTAATAACGATCCTCACGCACGAAAGCGTAGCATAAATTTTCCCTTCCCTTCCTGAAAGGCGTTAAGTGAAATCCTCGTGACGTGTTCCCGTCCGTAATTCACACAAAAGTTCGGCGGCAACAGCGTGTAGGAGCTTATCGTCTGTAGGTGTCGGTTGTTTCGACGTGCGCCCCTTGAAGGTAGGCCGCCAAAGTGGCGGGCTCGCAATGCGGGTCGGGCGGCAAGGGACCGCAGGCGATACAGATACGGAACAGGCGATAAAAGGGCGAGTAGGGGGAAAGGGGCGGTTCTGGCGCACTATCGGTGGCGATCTGGGGCTGATTGAAAAGTGTCGTGCCGGAGCGGCGTTGGGTTCGCCAAGTCCTGTAGGGTAGACAGGGTGGAAGGGCGGTGGCGGCGCTGGTAACTAGGGGCTGCTTAGCGCCGACCTGAAGCCGTCACGCATCCCTAACCTCCTACCGCCCTCGGAACTCACGTCATCGCCCCCACGCGAGCCTTCCGCAGTTCGAGGGTGGTTCTGGTCCAGTTAGACTGTAGGTCCATGACTAAAAAATCTTGTCTGCAAAGAACAACATATTACAAGTTTTGTTCTGAAAATTAAATTAAAGTGACTACTAAAGTATTATTACTATACGTATTTTAATTGCAATGTAAAATATTAAATTCCATTTTATATTTAATATGAATTATATTAGCCAGCTTTTTTCATGCCGAATACTGTAGAAAACCAATAATTAAACAACACAAGATGCAAAATATTATCAACCAGTATAACCACTCAAATTGTCTTTGTAGTTGTTATTTATTTAAAGATTTAACAAGAAAGCGCAGTTTTTGTCTAATAGTTTTGTCGCCCATTTTTCATGGTTATACTTATTTCCAATAGTGTCTACTCATCTATCATATTGTGTAGTAATTTTTTGACTTTTAATTAGAAGTCAGTATTGGAAATTGAAAGAGTAAAAAATTTTTCGTGATATAATCAGTCCTGTGTATACAGAAATTATATCAGCAGAGAATCAACAAAGTATTTTTTCTGCGATGGGGTATCAGTGTATTCTGTTAGTTTATTACAGTTATAGGTATTGTGGGAACAATTTCAGTATCGCTGAAGCTACTAAAATAAATTGTTTTTAAGGCAGCAACTTAAAATGAATAAATTAAATTATTACTAAATATCATTAAATTTTGGCATATCTGGTGTACATTGAGAAAATTCTCTGAATCCACGACCTGAAGGTGCAATGCCAAAAATTGAAAAACACAGAAACACAGAAATAACATTTGTACTTCTTTATTAACATATTATATTACTTACCTACATATATAATCGCATAGTAAATATGGATATAAATAGCAATATATGCACCATCCTTCGCACTAGAGTGTAATGAATTTCTGAATCTATTCAAGAAAAATTCTTTATGTAAAATGCAAGTTAAAACCTCCCCTTCGTGTTTTGTGGAAAATAAGTACTTCTTTTGATGACATGGCATGCAAACTTAAATTATGAGGAGCAAATTTTCCCGCAGTTTTAGGTTTATTTTTACAACTACGCCATACAATGTAACTTAAATAGATTCATAAATTGTAACATGATACCGTCTATAGTTACCAGAATCCCGCATAAGCTGTTGGTGATGTATTCATCTCGGACAATAAGATTCATTATTCAGTACCACATTTTTCTCCTGACGAACACTCACGACACAGTCACGAAAAAAAAAAGAGCAGTTGTTGTACCACATGTAAAATGTACATCTTTCTACAGAGCTAATCTACATATTTTATTTTAATATTTATAATTTACAATGTTACGTTGTGCGTATTTTCTCACTATGCAAATATTGTTTCACTACACATATGACAGATGTATTTTTTTTTCATTTAATTTGCATTTTTTTTAGTTTAATATTTTTCTCATTTTTCATTATATTAAGCACGCTAGGAAATTTTTAATTAGATTGTACTGAGGCAATTTTATTATGTATAAACATAGGATATTAGCTGGTTTGCATTACTGTGTTAATTTTATGTTAATTATTTTATTTCTTTTTTAATGGTCTTGTATTTGTAAATGTTTCCTTTTATTTCATTTTATTCTATATTTTTCTTGAGACTCAGTATTCTATGTTTTTGACAAGATATGCTAGTGGTACGTAATGGCCTTTAGTTTAGTTTGTAGCTAGTATCCCATTTGCCCATAGGTTCGAATCCTGACTTCCCATTGGCTGGAACATTAATTCCCATTTAAACTAGCCCAGCCATAAGAGCTTATCTCTCTCTCTCTCTCTCTCTCTCTCTCTCTCTCTCTCTCTCTCTCTCTCACCGGCTATCGTGAAATTTAGACGTATAGTTAGGACTCTCACCTGAACGTAGGTGCAGGGTAGCAATTCTAACATAGTATTTAGGATGTTTTAGCTCCATTGGTGTTTTCAGAGTTATAATTAAGTGTATCCAGCAACAGTGAGTGCCTTTTCTACCCCGTTGCTAGGATTAATATGTAGGAGCTAGACGTTAAGCCACGTACATGTTCGAGTGTATCTCCACGATGGTGAGGCACCTGATTTGATTATTTTCCTACTGCCATGCGAGACCTGCGCTGGTCAATTTTTTTTTTGCATTGTTGAGAGTAACTATGTCTAATGAAAGCCACAATAACTTCCCGTTATTTTCTTCAGCAGATAAGCCTAACTACGTATCTTATTAAGGAGGCATACATGGTGTCTAACATAATGTTCTAGAAGCATTTGCACTATCTGCGAAGCCATATTTGTTTAAGTTAACTGACATTCCAGCTGAATGAAACTTTGCCTATGATAAACCCGGGATAGATTTTCACTCACACTGAGCTAGGCACAATTAAATTTTGTCCTACAAAACCTGAATATTAAAATTTTTGTTTTGAAAATACATTAACTTTAATTATTTATTCCAGTGTTTGAACTCGTTTCAGTTCAACGAATACTAGGGATCTACTAGGCTAGGTACGGCCATTTTAATGTATTTTTAGGAGTGTTGTGTGTCTTTTAGATTTCCAAAATGCCACAAGGATTTTTCAATTAGACAGTACACAAACATCGCTGACAAAACTCTCTGCTACACAGCTTACCTCGGTCCCGCTGTCTAATATACAGGATACAAGCCAACCACAAACAGTCAACTTTAGTTCGGGACACATAGTTTCCTGCATAATAAATTCAGCTTCTGCAGTATCATATAGTAAACATTCTCTATCAGTTTCTCCCAATAACACTGTATTTACAAAAAATTGATTAATATTTTTTACTTCTATTTCTCCGTGATGCGCAACATTTACCACACAATCGGACCCCTTGGTACTAAAATCATTAGTGCGAGCCAACAAACGGGACCCTATTTCCCTTACTCGATTTAGTTTAACCTTGCATTACATGCGGCGCTCGCATTTTGCGAACTCGCCCCTGCCCAGTTAATAGCGGGCGGTGCCGGAGCAAAAGGTGGCATCCTCGGATCCGAGGGAGCATGTTTATCAAATACCCTGCCCGAGGTGCGTAACTCGCGCCAGCTGTTTGCTGTGTCTGGCCTCCTTGTGCAGCTCCGCTGGGCTGGTTCGGCTCCACGTTTACTCCAGGTGCTCTGAAAAACTGCACGTTATTTCGCGCTAAAGTTGGCGACTGAGTTCGCCCGTGCTGCGGTGCGTCTTGCGTCTGAGGTGATCTGGAGCCTCTGTTCACGCCAGGTCTTGTTTCACTGGTTTGTCCCTGCCTATCATAGTCCCACACCTCTTCCTGGCAGAGTACCACTTTCTTCCGCGGACAGTATGCTGATTGTCTCGCTGGTTCATTCATTGTCCCACAGAGTAAAACTTGTATGCGTCTACCTGGAACGACTGCACTCTGGGATGGTTAAATGTCTGAGGTCGGAACCATCCTCGGTTCACATTGTTCTGATTGCCAGTATACAATGGTGGCTTGCGATTTGTGTGAACAGGTTTTTCTTCCTCTCGATTAGCCATTTGCCTATGTTGTTTATCGATCTGGCCGAAGGCCAGCAGTCCTTCGCGGAAGGATACCAAATCAACATCATGTCTGACTGTCCATTGTGCCTGATAGTGAAGTCGCAGCTGTAACAAAATCATTGCCACAAATTCTTTGTCACTGATTGGCGGGATCAGATGGCGTGATTTCTCATGTACTTCTGAGATATGCACCTCGAGGCTGTAGCCTCGGCCTGGTATGAACCTTTCTGCATGTAACTGGACTCTAAGGTTCCCTTGTACTTTAGCATTCTAGAAGTTTTCCAGGAATTTCCTCTGAATTCTGCATACGTAGTGGTGGTGCTTTTGACCACTTCCCACCAGTAGTAGGCTGTCGATACTAAGGCGAGTGTGAGACATCTCAGCCTATCATGGTCGCTTAGGCCGAATAGAACTGCATACTCTTCAAATCTCGTAAGGAAATTGACCGGGTTTTCACCTGACTTTCATCTGAATTTCGGCAGCTGTTCTGCCCACATCTTCGATGGATGGTGCAGCAGGGTGCTAAACTGTGCATTTGTCAATGAGACTGCCGAGCTCTGCATGTTGCTTTGTTCCTCTCTGGCTCCGTGTTCTCTATGCTCGGCTCGTAAGGCGCTCTGGCTTAAAGATTGCACCTCCCCTCTGTCTAGCTCGTGCCTTCCCAGGTGTAGATCTCTTACGCTTTCTACCGCTCGTGCAAGCTGATCCATTCTGTCCGCTACCTTAGCCAGCTTGTCCGCGGTCGCCTTTTTCAGTTTGTCCTAGCTTACTGTCCACGTGCGCATTGTGTGAATCAGATTTCTCCGCCACCAGCTGGTCCAAAACATTCAAGACCGTAGCTGCGGCAGGGCGGTTTTCCAGGAGGTGAATTCTCTTTACCGCGTTGCTCTTACTCTGTCCAATTCCTCCCGTGTTTCGTTTATTTCTGTATGCACGACGTTAACCTCCGTGGCCAGTTGTTGCAAATTCGCACAAACGTCTTCTCTTAACATAGCGATTTGTGGCTGCACGGTTTTTGTTAGTCGAGTCTTCATTTAATTCAATTGTTCCCTGGATTCTGCTCGCACCGTATCCAAGCGAGGTTTGCACTCACCTTGCATGGTTTCTAACTGTTTTAACTGGGTTTCCGATTTCGCCCTTCCCGTTACCAGCCGTGTTTCTCATCTAGTTCCCACGGCTAGCATCCGCGCTTCTGATTTCATTTCCATTGCTCGCATGAGCTCCGTGATTTGCTGTACCACCAGAGTAGGCGCTGTAGCAGCTGCTTCGCTCGTTCTCGTGCCAATCAAAGCACCTGTCGATGTTTATCTCGTTGGCGGCGTCCGCGTTTACAACTGCCCGGGAGCTAGGAGAACTGGCCTGCGTTATCTCCGTAGTTTCTTCCATTTTCAACAACTGTGTATTCTACCAGAAGGTAATCTAACGGTGTAGTCTGTCTTAAACGATACGGTGTGCGTTCACTGTGGCGCAGTTGGTACGGCGTCTGTGCACTTCTATGCATGGACTACCTCACCTACCAAATTGCAGCTCCAGCTGTCGATAGCCCCACGTTGGGATAGCTAAATATATATGAAACAGCCCTTTACGTCTGAAGTAAACACTGTGTTAAACATATGATGGCACGTCCAGTGCGTGTAATGCTGTACTTCATATATATATATATATATATATATATATATATATATATATAATTTAATGTGGCGAGAGTGGATGAATATCTGAATATTGATGTCGAGGGGAAATAAACTGGAGTACTACCACGTGACATTACTCGGTAAAGGGAGCCAGCTTAAATAAAGCAAGAATAAATAACTGAAGTGATGTATAAGACTGTATTTCATTGACCAACGTGACGTGTATATGATCTTCTATCTGCGTACATATGTGGTTAATTTCATAGTTTATACAGCATCCCTCTCGTATCGCATTCATTCCTCAGTTTGTTAGCTATATTTGTAAAATTTGGCATGCGATGATAGTAGTCTGTTCATGCAGCTCAGCAACATGTCCGCTCGAAGCCAGGCGGACTCCGACTCCAGACGTTCTCTGCGTACCCAACTCACCTTGTTACATACCACGACAAACCATAGTTTGCCAATCAGCTGAAAACTATTCTGACATGCAAAGACTCTTAAACCCACTTGGCGTTCTTTCAGATTCAGTTTACATATATTAGGAGAGGATCCAAACCAATAAATCACACAGAGATGAGAATACGAAAACACGTCAGACACAATGTAATTTCCAGCAATTATCAATTTATTCAATAAGAATATTCAGATATGTGTAAACTTAAAAATCAATGCTAGAAAATGAAACAATCAAACAACCCTGAATGGCAATGACAATATTAAAGAAAATATATTTAGAACCTACACTGCCGTTAGAGAGTGGCCGGGCGTAGCGGTCATTAGCATATATGAAAGTCTGACGCAACACACTTACACTGTAAAAATCCTCTCTTAAATTAAAAATGTCTCAGTTCAAAAAACTACCAAACTTATGCCTCTGGCGTAGCTGCTGCCGTTAGAACACTGAAGCTCTCACTAGGGTTTATTTTGGTTAGATAATATGTGTGAGCTGTTAAAACTGAACACCCTAAAATTTAACTTAAATATCCTAGGCCTCGTCCAACTTCTGGACGGGCGTCCTGTTCTAACGCCTTGACGCCCTGGAAGATGGCGGCAGAGAGAGCGAGATTCTAACCAAAATGGACCTGTCTACCCTATACTCGACTCTCCCGCCAATAAAGGTGCAGGGTTTAAACCTGCTGACCAATTGAATGGCTCGCTACGTAAATCTAAACTGATTCACTGCAAAACGGCCTAAATCCCTAATCCATAGAATGCAATAAAAATATACAAAGATATCCCTGAAACATTAACAATCAGTTGAGACCATAAAAAAAGTAATTAATATAAAATATTAATTAAAAAATACAAAAAAAAAAAAACTAGCTAACTAAATGCATTTACACATGAATATTGCCATTCGTACATATAATTATTCAAAATCATAACCATATGAAAATAGACAAAAAAAGTAAGTAAATAATATTTGTCACAACATACAGAAAATTACGAGTGTTAAATATAAGCAAATTTAAACGTGTGAAAAGTACATAAATTATAAATTATGTTGACATGATGTATAAATAGTGAAAAATATGGACGTTAAAATATATATATATATATATAATTTTAATTAAAGAAGCCTTTTAAAAATCCACACTGAATATATTAGTCTAGTAAAACCTGGGATTTCTCAAACATAATACGAACCATATATGTCTAATTAAGATATTTTCGTGTTGCAATACTGGCGACTATACTGTGCCTGGACAGTACTGGATTGTTTCTAAGTTGACCATTGTGTTTACACAATATTTAATACAGGAAAGACTGAAATACGCAGCAACGCCGGTACTGAAACACTACCTTATTTATTGTGCATATCCTTTCAGTTGAAGCCATGTTAAGGGGAATCCCTAGATAAAACATTTCTAATACCTCAAGGTAACGTCTGGTCATAAATCACTGCCGCGGGCGTTGTAAAGATTGCGATATGCATTTCCAGGAAGCTGAATATCCCGCAAATTAGGACGTTATCACATGCTATGTAAGCCAACTGAATGGCTTATTAGGCTGTTCACGGTAAAATAAGCACTTTTGAAATCCCTGCTTAAGATATAATTATTCCACGTTGTGTATTATTCCGCCTCACGTAAAATTAACATTGCCACGGGCCTCATCACTTCATTCATGCGTCAGTCAGGTGAAACTTAAATTATTTGAAAAGTAAATATTTTACAAATATGGTGATTTTTACGTTTCGATGAAAAAAAAAAAAAAAAAAAAAAAAAAACCCCACCAGAAAGCGAAAGAAATAATTTTAGTTATCACAAATGGTTGCCTGACACTTTCTATTCGACTTTAAGATAAGGAAATACTTTCCATTTATCGTTACCAACTTTCCTGGGCGCATGTCACTCGGCCCTCCCGTTAAAATATGCGCAGGCGGGGGCAGTTGCATCTTTATAGAGTTGATTTCAAAAGTGATCATGTTATCGTGAACGGCCGATAACAGGTGTTACTTCGCACTTTTCCCTTAAGGAAAAAGCGTGGGAAACATCTAAAATTGTTATTCATAAATATCTTCACATAAATGTATAAATTAACGACTGTAGATTGTGAATGTTTTTACATTTCATGAAAAAAAAAAAAAATAATAAAGAGGCTATTTTCTCAGAACATTTACTTACTGATGCAGACACACACACATGTAAACACTGATTTTGCAGACGAAATAAGAGCAGAGGTTCCGCTGAATGGCATCAGAAGCCACCACAATGTTTATATAGTCCATTCGCGGTTACGTCGCAGTTTTCTGAAGCCCTGCTTGATTTCTTCTTCCAGGATATTCCTTCGCCTTGTGCAAACAAAGTTAACCGAGTCTACTACAACCCACCGCATTCGTGCGGCGCACTCTGTGTAGTCACATTTTGCATAAGAACTATTCACCCCTGCATTATCAACACACATTAAACCCCTGACTGTTTTTAATTAAACATATATAATAAATATAAAAAAGTATAATTTATACCCAAAATGTTAATAAATTTCTAATTGAACCTAAAAATAAGATAATTTTATGTTAAACAGAATTATAACGCGCATGTGATACGTGACGTGTTCAAGTAACATGCAAGCATATCATACAAGGGCTGACTTTCCAATGGTTTGATTCACAAAGTGTGACAACACAGTAAATAGACTATAGAAGATTGGTATCTCAAACTTGTCAAAAAAGAAGAAGACTGTTTATTTGTTTTAAATGTTAAATATTTTTATATGAGGGTTGTTATGGCATGTGAAGTATCTGGCAGTTAAACTGTTGGCAATGTTCGCCCAGTGAAATTAATTTTTTATGTTTTTAAGCTGACAAGTAAAATCGCTTTGCATGTATGAAACAAATTCCGCCATTGCCAGCGGAAAACTTTCAAGGGCTCTCTCGTGTGGATCTCAAAGATTACACACGAAGCTTCGTGTAAATATTTATGTGTTTTAAGAGTTACTGCCTTTTTTTCATGTGGAGCTTTTTCGTGTTGATCTCCAAATTAAAAAAAAAAAATTATCTTAATAAAAGACTTCACACACAATTATTTTAGTAGTTTCTTTTTACCATACCTGAGAAATTTATTCAAAATATAAGTTCTACTTTATTATTACTCACATCCCGTAATTTCGAAGTTTCCTTAGGTCCTACTTGCGTAGCTTCAGGTCCCTTACAGTGTATCATGTCACTCTCCGACGGAAGCACAGATTCTCAATCTCTTCCGTTCTCTTAATTACAGTAGCAGTTTGGCGGAAGCTGGCCTTTTTCCGTCGTCCCAAATGTACCTAATTTGCAAAGTAAATCGCAGGCGCAAAATGCTTTCACGGTAATTGCATCAAATGGCACTCATAACCGAGTAGACGGAAACTTCATGTTGTAATATCAAGATGGCCTTTATTTTTCGCCATCTATCAAAAAGCACAACTTTGCTTTAGCACAATTCGATAAGAAGTCGAAAAGTTAAGTAATTAAACCGAGTAACTTTTAGAAAGATGCGGTGTTTATGTTTCGCAAGAGATTATTTATTTTTTAAATTTATCTTATCTGTTAATGCAATTTACTGGTTGAAGAATAATATCTCTCACTGCTTTCGGTGGTTAATTAGTGTAGAAGCTATTATCCTTCTATAAGATGTGTGGAAGCTATTATCCTTCTATAAGCTGTGTGGTTAGAGAAATACATTAACTCCATTCGGAGTTTTTGACCCGTGTACGGTAATTCTCGAAACAATGTCAAAATTGACTCTAGAAAGTTTTTACGTACTAGTATATGACAGGACCTGTATTCATTCACTTGATCCAACTTCCAAGAACGCAGTTCCATATTTGCAAAAATATTCTTTAAAAGTAGGCACTCAGAATCTCGATCTTGGTTTTTCGGAAAATAACATCCTGATACAAATTTAATAGATTTTTGAAAGTCACATTGTCCAAGTCGAAAATAATTTGACAGCGGTTAAGAGAGTATATGATATCGAAGGCTACATTTAAACTCGATCGCAGTAGAATTTTTCGGCTTGTGTGTTTCATATTCTTCTTCATCATATAAAGCTTGCCAGCAGTTACCTAACGATTGCCTTAGAAGATATCTGGGATTAACGGGAAAGCCCTAGTGATATAGAAATTCAACTAGCTTAGCCGATCCAAAAATAACAACCTGGATAAAAAAAAAAGTGTGGAAAAAGATGGTAAATTAATAAAATTTACATTTCTTTCGAATTCATACCAACCTTTCAAGAACAAATGGTTGCCAGGGCACCACAGTCAAGGTTTTGACGACGAGTTCATCAACGACACGAAAATGTACTTTTTCTGCATTACCGCAACTATATGGGAATTTTGTGAGCACACACGCTTGTAGATGGCGACAATAACAGTATTAATTTTTTAAAATATACACAATTTTGCTTGAAAGTATCTTTGTGTGTGTGTGCGCGCAAGGGTGTGTGTGTGCATGCGTGTGTGTATGTTTGTAAAAATTTGAATGATTCTCGTAAAAAATGTTATGTTTTAACTACATTTTCGAATATAGTAAGTTTTCAAGGGAATTTTATCTTAGTGCTTTGCCATATTTGTAGCAGTGTGACGTGTTGTGTGCGATGTGTATTAGTACATAATAAAATAGTAGGTGCATAATGCGGGAGCTAGCGCAGCGCACTTTTTCTGGCGATTTCCACCAAAAATACAAGAAAAACTAACATAACTATTTTCCCGTCATTTTTAACAAAAGTACAAGAAAAAATTAAAAACTAAAAATCTGAAATTCGATGAAAAACTATCAAAATGAAGCAAATTTAAGCTAAAATCAATCAACTTTCTCGTTTTCAAGCAAATTTTTCATGTTTCTAGAAGAAAAAAAAAAAAAACATCGAAAACCAAGAAATTTTTACCCCAAAATCAAACAAATTTACCATTTCTCCAAAACAGGCATTCGGATTTTTCATTCTCAAAAACAAGCAAATTTAAGCCGCAATCAAGTAAATTTAAGCTAAAATCAAGTGAAATATTAAAAAAGAGAATTGATATATTAAAAACAATGGAATATTTACATTTTTAAGGGAATTCTAAATGATGCATAGTTTTCCATTTTTCATTTCTTTTAAAACTATATATTAAAAATAAAATTTGTTTCTCATTTATTAATTTTAAAGCATTTTTATCAAACATATTTACATAATGATCTGGTAAAGTAATTTTATATTTACCACCTAGAATACAACTAAATTTTTCCCCATATTTCGATTCGTATAATTGAAATTCGGTAGCAACATACTTTTTAATTTTTTTCTAGGTAATGTAGCTTAGTCAATTCAGATTAATTGTTCAACTTGTTGAGCAGCGATTCCACTTTTGTGTTTATTTAAAAGAAAAAATAATATAGAAGTTATTTTTAGTTTTAATCTTAATCTTATTATTATTATTTTAACTATATTATTTAATATTAACTATATTATTTAATTTTAATTTTATTAAAATGTCTTATTTAAAATTCGCTTCCTCGGCAATGTGTTGGTTACTTGCTAGAAAACACACAATCAGCATTTGGTATACAAACCTTTGTTGGGCCAATATTATACAACTAACATTAATTGACTAAGGTATGGTTGTTTAAAATGTAACAAAATAGATTTCAAAAGAATATGCAATAAACACAATTTACACATTTACGTGTATTGCAGTTATTAGTTTGTATGACAGTTACTTAAAATCTGCATTGGCAAATATTGTACCTACTTCTATTGAGTTATGTACTTATTTTAGCATTATTGCTTTAACATTTTGCTACACTGTGCCTGTGTTTAATTTAAAAAAAAATACGCTCTGGTTATAGGTTCAGCATTTCAAAATCGTTTTAATTCACAGGTAAAAATACGCAAGATTAGACTACATTCATCTACATTATCATATATTAACGTTCTGACGGTAATGAACGTTCGTTAGCACTACTCAGAAGTATTAAAATACGGAATTATTACTCCACAAGTTACACTATACATTTTCTATTCTGCACGGGAAGAAGACCAGAGCTGGAGTCACAAACATGTGTCGCATTGCTTCAACGCGAATATTCCGTTCGCAGTTTCAGCAGCGAAATTTCGCACGGAGAACGCATCCACGTGGAAGTTGTTATGAAACCTGTAAAGCCGGTGGGATATTGCCTGCACGTTCTTACAGAGCGACCTTTCACACAGGCCCTTTGCGAAGTCTGTAACAGTTCCACATCGTGGTGCATTCGTACCAGCCAGTTCAGATGACACACATCACACTCGGCGAAAGCTTTGCAGAGCGGTAGTAAAACTATACTCGGATATAACAGTGCACAACACCCATTCGGTCTCACATAAAATATCACATTTTTTTTCCAGGTTTCTGGAAAAACCGGCCGAAAATTACACAGAAACTAAACTGTAATGGAAGTTTGTAGCATATACACACTATAGAAATAATACCACACCTCAAGCAGCAGATATAGGAATGTTTAGCGTCGATACTATACAAAGTTGGGAACTTCCCTACTGCTTTCTGAACAAATGCATGAACGCTTAAATGTACATGGGAGAAATTTCCCATTCCCGTTTTCTCACTAAGCGTATACACTGGTATGCTAAATTCCCGAGTAGTTTCTTAGAGTGTAGTTTTACTTATTATGTAGCATAGATTGTCACAGTAGTGGCGGTTACAACGAAACTATGCTTATTTGTGATCACGAAATCAAAGCTACAAGTATTAAAAACTAATATTCGTCAAAGAAACTACAATTCTACAATTATTGCTTGGTCACTTTCCATATACGAGACTCCAGTTTAAGTTCAGGTAAGCAGTAAGCATATTCGATGTTAATTTTAAATTTAAGCATATGCATTGATAAGAAACCCCCATGTTTAACTTTTAGTTAGGAAGTTGGGACGTAAAAAAAAAATAGATTCGATCTACCCTCAGTACGGCTTAGAATGAAAACAACGCTGGAACTTATGGTGTGGAGGGTTCTTTCGCTGTATTTTTTCTGCAAGAAGACATGAGAGACGACGCCATCAATGTAGCATAACATATTTAACCTCAGGAGAACTAGGTTTTTAAACTTCGCGGTTGTACACCTAGAAATTTTTTGCGTTTTATTGAAACCATCCCAGCTAGACCCAGAGGAATGTGCCGATTTTTCCTAGTCGTTGCCACAACTGCAAACATGCCGAAGAAATACGGTAGCCATTCATGGAACAATTAATTCTCTTCCGCATTGACTGGAACAGCAGAAACAATCACATAGTCTAAAAGTTTATATTTTGAATTTGATAAGGAATATCCGGAGCTATGAATGTTTGTGGCTCTCCATAAAAAAAAAAACACACACACACACCTTTTGAATTTTACGTTTGCAATTCTCAAAACCTATTGAAAATAGATGTCACTTGTTTATACGTTTTACTTGACATTGAATGTCCAGTCTTGTATAAAATATATGTCACTTGTTTATACGTTTTACTTGACATTGAATGTCCAGTCTTGTATAAAATAGATGTCACTTGTTTATACGTTTTACTTGACATTGAATGTCCAGTCTTGTATAAAATAGATGTCACTTGTTTATACGTTTTACTTGACATTGAATGTCCAGTCTTGTATAAAATAGATGTCACTTGTTTATACGTTTTAATTGACATTGAATGTCCAGTCTTGTATAAAATCACGTCTTTTAAAACCGTACTATACTGAACATTATGGTCATAATTATGGATGTTCCTTAATATTGATCTTCTGCCCCTATGAAATGTTTTATTAACAGCTGCGGTAAGGAATACTGAACCGAGTTCAATACGACTGATTGGTGGAGGTCAAGTAATGTCTACTTCAAAATCATACCCTAGGTAAAACGAACATAATAGTCATAAGAACTTTGCAATATATCAATATTTGCAGTCTTCAAGTGTGGGACATTTTGTTTCCTTTCGGTCTGCAGACGTAACGTCTGTAAAGACATTCCTCGCCTACCCACTTCACTCCAGGCGAATGCTGGGATGGGTTCCTAACAAAGGCCAAGGCCGATTCCTTCCCCAATCCCTCTTCCCTGTGCAACTTGCACCGTTTCTAATGACATCGCTGTCGACAAGACGTTAGGGCGGATTCCCACCCGCCATCTTGGATCTATCGATTTTTCGCCAAAGCTTCTATTTCAGAAGGTGTATTGAAATTTACCGCACGAGGCATCCTAAACAATACCTCCCCAAACTCTATCGAACTGCCACACCTTCGCTAGATTTATTAATTTTTAGCTGGTAACTGTCGAGGCGAAAAGCGGAATTATTTCTTGCGAACGAATACAAACAGACGTTATCAACAGTAATGACCTCAGGCAATGCACTAGGCAATCCTCTGTGCTCCGTCGTTCCGAACGACATGATACAAAACTGTATTTCCAGAGTATGGCAAAAATTCCATAAACCCAAGATGGCGGGTGGGAATCTGTCTCAAACTAGTTTCCAAAGAACAACTTGTTAAATGCACAAAAATCACAGGCATAACTTATTCTCCGGTTTCGCCTAGCCTCAGGAAGTGTAGCTATCAGAGTGCTGAACTATCACTAGTGGTTCCGAGTCGGATGAGCAGAGATCCAATGACACACTAGCAACTAAAATAAATTAGTTTGCAGTCTATCTTGGTACTAAGTTGCAACCAGAAACTATTTTTTCCTTAATACTGTTACGTGTTATAAAAATGTGTCTAGTATTTTATAGTTTATATTAAACATACAAATTTGGGGATAGGCGTAACTCAAAGGTGAACACTATTTATCTCTTTATCGTCCTGTATTGAAATCATATAAATTACATCTCGTTTACACACCTTTCAGTTAGTATTTAACTCGGAGGAGCTGTTATTATTTCAATTGGTTGCATTGTGTTACTGATTATCTCTATATATTATCCAATTACTTAATTACATTGAAGCCACTCTGAATAGTATCTGAGGAACGTCGTCACGTTATTCATGATGCCGTAGGCTGATGGCTAGACGTATGTCGGCGTCCCCATCTCTGGACGTCTCCCTGGCGCAGTGTCTCGACGACAAATACCTCGTTCGCTGTCTTTTAAGCCGTAATATTGGCCCATGTGTTTAGTAACAATCGGCCCTGCCTGGAGGGCTTTGTTTATAATCGCTCAGGGCTTCCTTCCACTTCTTCGTGCCATGTTTGTGCTCCCGCAATCAGGCTACCACGCCTGCTGCTGCACATAACAATACACACTTATAGTATCATGTGTTTTTTCACACGGAAAACACATGATACTATAACAAAACTTTTTAAGTGCTTTTTTTTTTGTTTTCCATTTATGCATTCTATCGGGCTTTCAGTGTTTTGCCTAAAGAGTGATAAAACTGCTGGTATGCGGGAGGAGCGGAAGAGGGGGAGGGGGAGGGTCAGTTCTGGTGAATTTGACGTTTTTTCTTCAGAAGTGGTCCAACCAATATTTCATTAACTGCTGTTGAAAAATAGTTTGCAGGAATTCCCAGAGGGGAACTATTTTTTTCGGGTTTGAGGGCATAATGTAAAATATGTTAAAATTTGTAATACTATTTCTTTGGACACTTTCTCCCCAAGTTTACTTTTATAGCACGACAAGTAAATATCAGCAGATTATATACCACGTTAATGCGAAATGCGTAAAACTTTAGGTGAATTTACCAAGCAAGCTTTAATGTTTCAAGTTCGTTTTCATAAAACTGAAAATCGGTGTCTACCTTACGATGTATTTAGCTATTTTGACGGCACGTTAACATGAACAAGAGGGGAGTAGGTTTACAAACTAACTTAATCTGAATTTGCGTAGATAAATCGGAACACGCAGTATAGTTTGCCCGGGATTCGAACCCAGAATCACGGCCTTAACGCAACGCCTCGGTGGGCTCGCCCACGGGAAGTTCACGCAAACGTAAGACGGTCTGAATTTTGAATTTTCCTCAAACATCAGAGGAAAAAAAAGTAAAGCCGCAGGTTGACTTTGACTCCGCTCTGCCGACTCCATTAAGAACGATGCTCGGGACAGAAATGAAACACGCACGTCCTTTTTGAGCAAGCCACACGGAAGCTATATTTGAAGAGGAGTAGGTTCGCAGCCTGCTGAAGAGGCAGGGGGAAATGAACGTTTGATGCTTTGTGCCGTATATCCACTCTGCACGGAATCAGTCCGATATGCATGTGAAATATTCCGATGCCCGCCGTTGATCTGCTGCACTTGGTTTCAGTCTTTCAGTCTTTCGACGGCAACTCTTGAAATATACGAATACGTGATGGGCTAAGCGTAATCGAAGATACAGAGGGGAAACAACCGCTTATTCCCGAACACCAGTAAAACATGGCAAAATTCCAGAATCACATGTCGCATTACAGAGACGTGTGAAATTAGAGTTATCTTTAGGTTGCCGCGATAGACTCGATGGACTCCACTGCCTTATTAACATGTGACCACAGTTCGTGGTTTCGTTGGCCACTGCACTGTAATCAACGTCACGTATATGCTTGATCCCCTCAAAAGAGATTGGCCACTCCAAAACTGAGCTTATATTATTGTTTCGAGTTTTACGAGGCGTGCTAAGCACATTTTTGGCCAATGGATGAGGTTGGCCAACGCACAGTAACTTTGGAGTTCAGTCTGTCCTTAACCCTTTGAGGAGTATGCTCGTACATAACCAAGGCTACGTTTATCAAGACGTTTCTTTGCTCTTGAACACAAAACTCACACTCTTACAATGTTCTTGCTTCTCTGAACTATATTATATTCCAAGTAAACAATTACAACTATCAACATTTCAGTTCGTAAGAATAAAACTGCTGTTTGCAATAAATTCTCAAATGTACACGATGGATTGTGTAACCTGTTACATCCGTTGTGACTTGTCAACTGGCACATAATTAACGCGCAGCTTCATTCGCCGATGGCCAGCCAATAACACACGTTGCAGAGTACAGTAGGCGTGTCCGGTGTATCCAACACAACTGATGTTTTTGTAGTGCAGAATACAGGCAGTTCACTTCAATCTTGTCTTCAGTGACATGGAAGTTTGAGCCGTCCTCAAAGGGTTAAATGCCAACGCGAATTTTGCAGGTATCTACGCATTACCGTTCGTCAACCGTGCGCCTGGTATAGGCTGTCCACGGTAAATCGAGCACATTTTAAGGCCCTTCTAAATTTGTTCTTGCCATCGAATTTCCACCTTCATGCTGCCTTCTAATATAAACACTGCAATGTGACCAATAAAAACACAGTATATATATTTCACCACCTTCAAAATTTAATGCCTGATGCTGCAATAAGATATATCTATCAGTGATTTATGCCTGTTTCGAGGGCCTTAAAAAGTTCTCACTTTACAGTGAACAGCTTCACTTAAAAAATAATCTTCCGCAGCGCGCTGCAGTTGATCAGACACAACTCTCGTCCCGAGAACACCGCGCAGCCAATCAGCGAGCCGATACGCCGACATCAAAGGAACTGTCACGCAATTTCGCTTCTTTGCACGTTACAACTTCATTTGCGACTAGAACGAAGGCCGTGTGGGGGAAAAGAACTGAGGTGAAATTCCGTTTTATTCCCAAACTGGTTCGGATCCTCTTCCATTTTCATCCCAACTGTCCTCGTTGTTAAATCGTCAGTGTTGTAACTGAAGAAAATGGAGAACGTTGCAGAAAAAAACTTCCCCTCCTTCCTGGTCATACTGGGTTATTTAGTTTCTTACTAATTTGAATTTTTGATAATGAACTGTTCTAAAAGGCGACTACCTCGTTTTACCCATTTACTTTACCCTGCCGTACCAACACTGCAACGTCTGCAAATTGTTATAAAAATGCCTTGTGGCCAATTCATAAACTAAGGGGTTATGGGGTCGTAGCTTGTATATGAATGACAAAAGGCAGATCATACTGTTAATGAGGTGTTTATTCATGTTATGTGACACCGACAATACAACACTATAATATTAACTGTAACGGGGAGCTACTTTAAATTATATTAAATTATTATTACATCGTACATTATGAACACCTCACGCCTTAAGTTCGGCAAATCTATGTTGGACAGTCCCTAGATGAAACATGATGCCGAAGGCTGTTTCTAGTTGTACGGATGACGTCGGGCTGTCATACCCAAGTCCGTGGTCTCCCCTGTAGTTTGGCCGATCGCGGAAATATGCGGCGCCATGCCTCGTGTCGGCCTATATCGGTGCGTTGTTTAAATGTGAGACATAGCTGGCCTCTTTCCCTGATTTGTGGAGAGGGTTATAACTGCTTTGACGCAATCCCTGGCGTCCTCGTTTTACTCTGAAGGTGCGAGGCCTGATTCAGAGTGGGATGTTATGCTAAAGTCCATTCATAACAAAATGAACTATTTATGCGCCATTATGTCATTCAAAGTTAAAATAAACGAATAAATACCGATATGTTTATGCTATTTTGCAATAGCCAAAGAGTGCATATTGAAATAAGGTTCAAGTTTTGATGTTAGTTATGATCAAATATAACGTCACTTTAAAGCAAATTATTAATTTAATTTTCTTCAACAATAGCTAGATCACGGAAATGATACAATTTTACGTAATTGGCAAGGATTGCACAAAGGGATAAACGATATTCGCTGTAATTTATATTCTTCACCGATGTTTCAGAGCTAAAGTATTATTCATTTACGTGTGAGAAGACGAACGTGAGTTGCAGTGATTCGGTCTGCATACTGGCTCGATTTATTTCTAGGCTCCATTACACTCCCTAATCAGTTTCACCACAACAGTGCTATCGTCCGACAGTAGGGACCTGCAAAATTAGTGTTATTTCGTGGCTGCAGATTAAAATCCAAGATGATGTATGCTTGTTTGACTTCTGCATTTTGTCGACAATCTGTGCTTTACGTAGAAAGGACGCTTTCAGCCAATTATAAAGGCCGAACGATTGAGCAGCCAATTGTTAGTGAATCATTCATACAGGTAAGTGACAACGTATAGTTGCCAGCAGCCAGTGACATCGCGAATTGCACTAAATATCTATGTAACAGTGAAGTCTAGCATGTTACTAAATAATAACTCGAATTTTGCAGGTCTCTATCTGAGAGCATCTGCGTTCGTTTCGAAAGGTGGGCATGGACCAAATGGCTCCCGTTAGCAGGAGGAAAAATTATTAACACATTGAGGTCTGCACACATACTAGCTATTAAGACAAATTAGAATTGAGTCACTTATATCCATTACTGCAAGAACAGCGGTTCTGTTGGTGTCTGTGTTAGAACTCACCAGCGTCCTATTGGTGCATACCAAACCGGACACTACCCTGTACTTTACAGCGTTCATTATTGGTCGTTCATCAACCAATGGAGAGCCGAGCTGATATTGACCCAATCAAATGTCCGTTATCGTATAAAAAGAATTTCAGTCAATCATGTCCCTTTGTGTGGCTATACATAGGGACACCCAAATTTCGCGAAAAGATTTCACGACTAGTTGTATTTCATAACACTTTAGCTCATATCCACTTTTGTGATTGTGTGATCTAGATTTTACGCGTCTAAAGTTTCTGCCCACCAATCAGAGACGTACAGTATCGGAGTAACTTAATTATGATTGGCCAGTCAACTAAGAAAATCTCTTCTCACAGACACACGCCGCCAATAATAAAAAGGAAACTGCTGGTACGCTCGTAGGGTTTTGAAATCTAGCATGTGTGGAAATCTTTTCGCGAAATCTAGGTGTCCTTAGCTATACAATAAAGAAATGATGTTAGCAATATCATTGATACTGCACTGTCGTGTTCTTGTGATGTAATGTTAAGCACTAGCCGATCAAAGACTGCACATCCATGCGAGTTTTGTTCCGAGCAATAAAGAAATGTTCAAATTAGCTTTGCTCGAGCTGCACTCGAGCATAGTCTACAAAGTGTTAGCGGGTGTTTGAAGTAGGCTAGCGACGGAACAGCAGTCTTATAGAGTTATGACTTGCAGCAGGAATTAAGGGGGAAAGAAAAGGGAGGGGAGGGGATGGTCTTCAGGATGATCCGTCAGGCGTGGAAGACAGAACTCGGGAATGGAACTGCGCCTCTAAATATGGCTTTGCTGCGTCGTTTCGAAGTTATTTCTGCTCCGTCGAATGGACGGCGAGTTCATCAAGTTGCTCCCAGTCTTCGTTACCCCCCCCCCCCTCCTCCAACCACCTTCTTTCTAACCATTCGTTCTCTCATCCCCACGTAACAAGTTGTCCTTGATTCCCCCCTTCCACCCTTCCACTCACTTTCCGTCGTGAGCAATTAGATCTGTCTTTTCCTGGCCCATCCCCCCTTCCCGCCGTCTTTAACAGGCTTAGGAAGTCAGCTGGAGATTTCCAGCTGGTTGCTCCAGACAAAACTCTCTCCAGCGCGATTCCTTTCTCTCTCTCTCTCTCTCTCTCTACTCCCCGGCCACGTACAACCCCATTTCTCTCCTCCTTACACACCCTCCCCTTCCACGTTTGGAAAGTAAACGGGACAAAACACAAGTTTGCCAACTGATCCTGGGACACTATGAGGCTACCCGGCGAACTCCTGGAGAAGTCAGTTTCTCCGCCCAAACAGAACACTTCTTGTGTCTTGCCGAGCGATACCGTCCGGGCGCGAAATCTTTCTTCTCCGCTTCGCGCGCGAACTGGTGCAGCTCGACTTCCCCTCCGCTGCACCGTGTCGTTCGCGTCGCACATCCACGGCGCTGGAAGTCGCTGAAAAGGGCGAACTCGCGACCATTCGTCATTCGCCCGTCCATTCAGTGGCCACGTGATCTTCGACCAATCGCAGGGCGACTTTTTTTTTTTGCCATCCGTCAATCCGTCAAATATTTCTCAAACTTTAAACTTTCGACGGACGGACGGATGGGCCACCACCTTCTGACGCCATTACGTGGAGATAGTGGAAATGCGTTTATTTATAATTGGTGTTAAATTTAGAAATTTTAAGAGGAAACGGTAATTTATTATAAATTGTTATCACGAAAATAATTTTTTTTCCCTTAAACCTTTCTATCTTGACAATCTATTTCCAAGGATGTATTTCCATAACGATGTTGTGAGTGGCTTTCAACTGACGGACGAAAAAAACAGACGGATAATTGACTGACGGACGGACGACTGGCGGGTGTAACGGACGGTTGTGAGTCCACTTTAAGTGTAATTCCACTCAGGTTCTGGAGTTCAACGCTGTTATAGGCTGTTCAAGGTAAAATGAGCACTTTTGAAAGCCCTCCGTATGATGTAAAAGCTGTTCACGATAAGGTGAGCACTTTTGAAATCAACCTTACAAAAAAGTCACTGCTTCTACCCGCATATATTTTAACGGGCGCGCTGGAGGACATGGGCGTAGCAAAGTTTATAACGATTGAGGGAAAGTAGTTCCATATCTTAATGTCGGATAAAAAGTGTAAGATAACCATTTGTGATGATTTAAATTATTTCCTTCGCCTGCTGTTCTTTATGCATCAAATGAGCAGATTTATAAAATAATTACTTTTCTAATAATTTCACAATTTCACTTGACCAACGCATGAATAAAGTGATGAATCTCATGGCAATGCTAATTTTACATAAGGCGGAAGAATACACAACGTAAGTAGATCTTAAGCAGGGCTTTCAAAAGTGCTCAGTTTTCCGTGAACAGCCTACACTTTTATGAACGTTGTGTATTCTTCCACCATATGTTACCCCGCGCCTGATCACTTTATCCGCGCGTCGGTCAAGGTTAACTGTAATTTTTTTTAGAAAAGTAAATATTAAAAAAATTTATCTATTCTAACACTCAAATGCATTAAATAAAACATTAAAAAGTAGAATACGTTTTTAAGTGATCACAAATATTTACGGAACACTTGTAATTTAACGTGAAGACACGGAACTACTTTCTCCCTGTCGTTGCATAGCTTGCGTGGCGCGTGACAGCCAATGTGCTAGTTAAAACCTGCACAGGTATGGGCTATTCACGGTAAACTTAGCACTTTTCAAGGTCCTTCCAACTGCCATTAACCACTTATAAATGTATTTTATTGCAGTCTCACGCGTCAACTTTTGAGAGTAATGACTGTGATGTATATACTGTATTTATTAGTCACATAGCAATGTTTACATTAAAAAGTGTGCAGAAAGATAGAAATTGACTGAAAGGAAAAATTTAGCAGCGCCTTAAAAAGTGCTCACTTTACCGTGAACAGCCTATAAGTGCAGTGGCATTTTTAAAAGGTTAATTTCAAAAGAGCGCATTTAACCGCGAACAGCGTATAGTTTGGCAGCTAGAAATGCTCGCTGCCAGGGTGCAATTATGTCGCATGTGTAACGGATTTTTTTTCCGCTTTGTATGTAAGTGAAAGGGATAATTGAAATTTTAATCAAATATGTAATCGTGCAAGATATTCCGATTTGTATGCTGTTAGAACCACCTTGAAGAATAAATTTCGTTCTTCTCGCTGGAGTGGAAATGCAACGAAATGGGTTAACTTTAATTTTTATATTGTGTCTGTAAAACTGGATTTAGCACAACGTTGGCTTACGAAATTATTTAAATATGACGTCTGCATGGAAATAAAATAGTAAACTGGTCAAAAATTATAATTTCTAAGGCATTGATGCGCTGTCTCCTACGGGAAAGGAGTAGAGTATACTCTCAAAAATTTTTTGTACTTTTACAAGAAAAATATTTGGAAACTCAGTTTCCAAATATTCCTTTGGAAAACTTCAAACAGTTTCCTTGTAAAATCTACAAAACATGATTTTGCAATATTACAAATGATAGCCTTGTTTTAAAACTTACGGTGTTAAAAAGTTTATATAAAATATTTTTCTTCTAGAATACAAATGTGATGAATTAATAAAAGAGAATACCTGTAAAAAATATTTTAAAATATAATTCATGAAAAAAAAAAATAACACTTCTCTTTGCCAGCACTTGGACTAAGACCCACAATCCTTGTAACATTAACTTGCACCCTTAACCACTAGACCAACTTAACTTGCATACTTAGCTCTTATCTTCATATTAAATATAATGCCATGTACTTACAAAATGTTAAGGAAGTTATTTGATTAAGAAGAATACATTTACAGGTGCTGTATTTCATTTTAAGAGTTGTGTAGCTGGTTGAGTGTCCGCCATTTTGCTGAAGCTCGTGGATACACGTCAGTAAAGTACAACCATTTTCTGAGTTCTACTACTAACACGACCCTGGCAGTTTTACAAACGAGTAATTATACAAGAGAAATCTTTATAGTGTTACAATCATTTGTAAAATTACAAACGATTTCTCAGTAAAAATTACAAACATTTTTGCTGACGGTTACAAATGTTTCGCGCTTAAATTCGCTATGTTTTTCCAATAGACATGAACTTGCTTATGAAAACTCAATGCCAAACAATATTGTATTTTTACAGTTTGTCTCGTGTAAACGTCATTAGAGCTACTGAACAATAGTTACGAAATAAAATTACCCCAATACTTAAAATTTTCACAATTAGAGCGGGACACGAAATTTTACTCACAAATAAACAGAATTTCTCCATTCAACGCCATCTTAACCCTTTTGAGGAGTATGCACGTATATAACCGGGGTTATGTTTATAAGGATATTTCTTTGCCTTTGAAGAATATACTCACACTCTTACAATGTTATTGTTTCGCTGGACTGTATCTAAATCCAAGTAAACAATTACAACTAGTCAACATCTAGGTTCGTTATAATAAAACTTCTGTTCTCAATAAATTCTCAAATGTACACGATGGATCGTACAACGTGTGACATATGTTGCGACATATTAACTGGTTAGGGACACCCAAAAATAACACTGAATTGACTAAATAGAATAAACCACGAATTCACTGAAAGACATTGCGGGGTGTGTACTGGAAACACTTCATTTCAGTTAAGTCAGTGGCGAGGTGTGTTCAGAGCAGTTGGGAGACTATTCTGACCTATTATTACCATGGGGTCTGCAGTTGTAGCCCTTGCCACCGAGTGAATGATAAATAAAACCATATACTTAAAACTAATCCACTTGATGTGTGCTAATATATTACAGAGAGGGGAGAGGTTCTTACTACCTTGTGCTTCAATATAGTGCAAATGTAAGAATAATTCACCAAAGCTAAATAATTGAAATACCAGGAGTTTAAATTAACACTGGATATTTATTCAGAATTAAAGCAGAGTACATAACAAACACAACACAAAAGAATAGATGTATGGGTCAACAAAATTTGAACACTTTTGTATGAAATAGCAAAAAAATTAATTAGAGAGTTAACAATACGGAAAAACAGAGGAATATAAATGTAAAATAGGTCAATGCCAGTTACAAGGAACTATATAAAAAAAACGAAGTTAATTTAGCTGTCTGAGTATTAAAATCTTTACTGGTCTTGCTAACGTAGCCATAATCTTTAAAAGACAATATTAAATATCTGAACAGAATCTAGAGGTTTGAGTATTTCGTGAATACAAATTCCAATTATCTATGGCAGGTTCATTTGATTAACCTCTTAGAGCTACGAGAAGAAGTATTCTCCAGGAAAGACAATAATAAATAACTGTAACTGAACTAATAATAAAACAGCAATAAAAATAAATAATAGTTGAGGTTGGACATTATCAATATTAATAGAGAGCCTTCCAAGTTTCACAGTTTCTCCTTAAAACAAGAACAATAATAAGAAATATAAAATTTAAATAAATATAGTATTACAATCAAACTTAACCCAAAATTGCGTACTTATAACGGATTCACAATAATTTGCCTGTAATTTCTTTTAAAACAACCGAATACAAAGCATCATAGTTTTAAAGGTTAGGTATCTACGTTACAATTCTCAATAACCGTTCTGTGCTTAATGAGCTTGTATGAAAAACCATGGGATCTTTTTCTCCCGAAAACTGCGTGTCGTAAGCTACAACGTACACAAGGCTACGAGCAGGTTAAACAAAATACAGCACCTTTATTCAATAGGGCGAAATAGTTTCTAAGCCAACCAATTATAGAAATGGCATATCTTACGAAACAATATAAATAACATTAGTTGATGCTAGAATGGGACTTATAACAGAATATGTTGTTTTTTTTTTAAATAAAAAGGATGAAATCAAAATGTTTACAAATAGGTTGCACAAAAGGGCAAGACGTGCTAAACGCCTCAGTATAGCCAACCTACAAACGCCTGTTCTTGCCTATCACTTAGGTTATCACCATATAATCCATTCATATTTCATGATTCATTATTTATCCCTTAAACTACCACGTTAATTTAAAAAAAAAAATCCTGGACAGTAAAACTTACGCGTTGAAAGTTATCTCAGGACGTAACCATTTACGTGTCTACAGGCCTCCATACCTCTACAATTCCACTCTACCTCTCTGTGGCCTTACGCCTATGGACTCTTCCACTCTACTCTCTGTTCTACTAAAACGAGTATTTAAAGCTTCTAGTCCTGAACATTGTTCTTGCCACGCAGAGAAAAATGCCCCGACCCAGAAAAATTCCCTACAGTTTACAGTTTACATCTTTACTTAACTGCTTATCCCATGGTGCTGGAATCTCCCCGGCGTACCCTCTCTCGACTTCGCACACCTGCCTACTTTTGACGCCATCTCGACCACGCCACCGTGTCGGCCAATCAGCGTCCGCCACTCGCGCGGGGTGGCTGTTTGCGCGACCCGGCCGTTCCAGCTAGCGCCCCCCCCCCACATCGCCACACTTCTTAACCGGCAGATACCAACATTTCGTGTAGTAGTGCAGCTCGTTTCCACTCCCAGTCCCTTGAAAGAGCCTACGAGCTCAGAGTTTACCGAGAAGCACTGCGGTCACTTGCTCGCCACTGCAGAAAAATAATGCTGAATTTGGCGTAACCTAGCAGCGCCGCGGGGCGAACATGATCATCTGCGCCTGGCCGGTGCAGGAAGAACGGCCGAGTTTAGGACGGGCCGAACGACAGAAACACGGCCCGGTCCTGGCCGATCCAAGCCGTGTCAGAGAAAGAAAAATAACAGGCGTGGCTACAACTGGCAAGGAAGTGAATGAGCTTGGAGTTAGAGCAAGAAGAATCTAAATTTTACCTCGACTGAAAAATTTCAACGTGTACAAAACTAAAATCCCGGAAGCAATAAAAACTACCACAAAAAAAAAAAAAAAAAAAAACCATAGCCAAGCGTAGTTGTGTTAAAAGAAATTAAAAAGAATGAAACAGAAAAAAAAAAAACAACCAAACAAACTATTAAACTGTATACTTTCTTTCAGAAATAGATAACAAACTAATCTAGCAAAATTCCGTCGGCTGTGTTAAATAAATCCTCCAACAACTGATTTATAGTGAACCTGTATGTAACACACAAAGAAAAATATATTTCTGTCTTTTGCATTTAAAAAAAAATCCTATTTTGGTCAAATACAACAACAAGAGGCATCCGTTTTAAACCTCTACTGATTAACGGGACTGTCTATGCTTACTAATCTTAAGTTTAAGTGGGCATTCTATCGAAAGCCGACATCAACAATATTACAAAATAAAAGGTAAAAAATAAGGGTTGCTCCCAAAACAGAAAACTATGTGCTGTTTTCAACAGCAGAATATGTAGAGTTAACAAGGGGAGGGAGAAGAAGCAACTTTAACTCTATATCTTAACCGAAAAGGATCGATTACCTAGAGATAAAGAGAAGAAAGCAAAAATCTTCAAACAAAATTTTTGGTCATTTTTCAGAGACGTAACAATATATTGTATTAAATTTAATGTAATTCATTGATTTTTCTTTCCATAATGTAATGTAACTTAAAGTTTTAAAATCTGGTACTGATTTTTTTTTTAAAGGAGAAAGTGTTCGAATTTTAATTAGACCACCCCTTTCTCGAATTTTTTTTGGCACTACTGCAAGGTTACGGCAAACCTTGAAGTTAGGTTTTTTATTTAAACAACAGCCAGTTTTAACGGCACTTTTTACGGGTTAAGATATACACATATATACACACACACACACAAATTTATTTAAAATTATTGCAGTGGCTATTTTGTTATATATTTTTAAAAATTAAGGAAGTATGGATAAAAATAACCAATTAAAATCGGACAGAAAAACGATTACGTAGGTTTTCTATCTCCTGAATAACAAAACCTTAAAGGATTATTTAATTTTGCTTTCCAGACAGAATTATGTAATTGTGCTCAATGAAAATAATAAATTTTAATTTTTAAACAAAAATCAGGAGAGAAACGGTACGGTGTTATACCGATGTACATTTCAAATACTTATAATCTGACGCTACTTTCAAGAATGGACCACATCTGTGTCGTTTGCCCACGAAGATCGAACGACGAGGCTTTGTGCGCGTTTTACATGAAAACTGTGGGTCCCAGGCAGTTGCAATACATGCGTCATTTTTGTTAATGAAGTCGTACTGCTCAATAAACCATTTTCAAACGTTCAGAATTCCTGGCGGTAAAAACATTGTCTGCAATAAGAGGGTGGGGGTGGCCATCCATGTCGTTTTAGTTACGGTCGGAGGTATTAATGCGACTTTGCTGTTACGTTGAATATCTCATTAAAATAAAACAACGTTCGAAAAAAAAAGTCATTTCTACTTCGTTTCCGATGTTAGGCGAATATATGGTTTAAAAAAAAACTCGATTTTTTTCAAAGTTTCATAGCTCATTTAATATTAACTTTAATTAGAAAGCACCTCATGTCCCACTTCATTTTGCAAAATGAACGGCCTCGTGAATTTTGTGGGACGAATTCATTCTTATTCTGTATTTATAAGTCCAGATTTTGACATGAAGTGAAAGACATTCAAACATCAATCAAATAAAAGAATAAATATATTTTAAACGAATAACCAATCATTTTTTTTAATTATTTGAAGAATTAATATATTTTATGAAAGATCGTAATATTTAAATGATGTAAATGAAAAAATAACCACAATATGTGTATAGTCCTGATAAAAAGTGTAGTGTACCGGTATTGGCTGTGCAATTTGCAGTAGAACTTTTTTCAATACGTGGAACACCATTTCGGAAACCAATTCACTTATTGTTACATAACATGTGTTTCTGTCTACGTTATTTATTGGACACTCCCCGGGTAACTCTGCGCCAATAAATGAACACTTCTCAATCGTGTTCCCCAATCACGTGCAATTCACTCAGAATGGGAGTGACTTAACGTCTAAGCAGTAGCCGGTGGGATAAACTACGCTGGCTCGAGTGTATACAGTACTGCGAATTATAGTTTGAAGTCGAAATATGACGCGAATTTTGCAGGTTCCTAGTGAGTACCCTCTTGCTTCTCCCTGGGACAGGTAGTGGGGTCGGGTGAAGAGATCTTTATTGCTCCCTCAGCCGTCCGATTTGTTAATTTCGCAGGCACAAATAATGAGTTAAGAAACTATACTAGACGCATTTAATGGAATAAAGCTGTGAAAGAGTCGTGCCGGTACTCGTTTATTTCAGCGCTCTCTGAAAACAACGGAAGTTATCGCAGAAAGAGAATTGAGTATCGACATTAATATTCAGCAGAGAATATTACAGTCCCAGCAATGAACGTGCTGCTTTGCCGTCGCCATTGTTCCGACTGTTTAGCTGGTTCTTCCGAGCGAGTGTCTGTTTTTATTCTGCCGAATATTATCGGGATTCCGACAAACTTGCGCTCCGTCATTAAGTTTTTTGTCTCCCGTTTTCTCCAGGCCCGAAACTTTCCCCAGCTTTTCTCTTTGTCCAGTGTTTCCGATGGCGTAGAAGCTCTCGAGAAAATTACCGCACAAAGGATGGGACGATTCTCGGAGAAATGTAATCCCTTAAATAAATCTCGGCATGTTTCACGGAGCAAGAGGTCTGTAATATATTTAAGCAAGTTTTATCGTTTGATTGATATGCTGTTGGCATTAACTTTTAATAACTTTTCTTAGCAAATGTATCACGTGCATGAGCTTATGTTTTATATATTCAATAAAATTTTCACTTCGTGTCCATCCTAAAGGAGGATCACTATGGATGAAACCTGAGTCTTCGCCCGTAGTGGTAGCTAAAGCCTATTCCGATTTTCTTCACACTTTCTGAATCAAGCCTTTTGAAAAATCACCCCATTTATGACGTGTTTGGTTACTTCCTAAATATGCCATGTATCACAGCCGTTTTATACCTCTGTTAAAGTAAACATTCTTATTTCTAATTCATTAGAAGACTTACCCGTCTTTTATTTATAAACTATAATATTTAATTTATAACAAATGTGAACAAAGACCATGAACAATCACGTGTGTTGGTACCGCCTGGTAAGAAATAGTTCTCGTGCAAAATACTATCACAACTGATTGCGCACGGATTCGGTGCGTTGTCCTCTCGCGTAATTTTATAAACTCAGTTAAGTGGAACTTTAGCAGGGCTTCAGAGAAGTGTGAGGTAACCGTGAATGGATTATAATAACCTTAAAAACACGCAACAAAATTCCGCACTCGGCTGTGCGAAGTCTGTCGTAACAGCTGTTATACCACCAGTGCGGCAGCCGTAATTACGTTTGCCTTCTTATAAGGCAAGATTTCCCTATTACTTGGTGCCAATCCCACTGCAATTTCATAGCTTATAGCACTCCTCATAGGCCACTACTTAGATTGACCTAATGGAAAAGCGAAAAAGAATGCCTCAGTTCTGATATTCGTATACAAGGTTGAAATACAGTCAAATGCTGTTAGGAGACGTCAAACACCACCCACAAAAACCATAATGATTCTTTTTTTAAATTTCATCATAAAACAAATTTCCTGTTGCATTAGTGTTATGGTAAGTTCTTAGTGTGGGAGCTATATAATACGTCCGGGTGACAGTTCAAAGCATTTCACACGTGTTTATTTATACTACTCATTGCGGGTGGTAACTTACATTTAAGAAGTGTTGACATAATGCTAACTATATTAAATCACTTGAATATTTGGAAAAGTAATACTCTGGTGCTTTTATAGTAGCATTTCTATAATTTGTTGAAAGTGCATCATCAATCTTTGAACTTTTTCACCTGCACGTACTAACGAAAGTGCATTAAGACGCGTGAGGTACTAGTTGTATGATCAACGAGTACCTACCACATCAACAGCTTACCTTTGCAAGCACCGAGTGTGTCTCGTGCTATTTTGCCAGCTACTGCTGTACAACGGGAATCTTCCATGGCGGTTTGTAAAGCAGCTTTTAAACCGGCTCGTGCACCATAGCTTGCACAGGAGCTAGTACAACAGCAGGTCTCACGAAACATTGGTCCAAGGCATCACGCAAATAAACCAGGAGGTTGGCCAGGCGAAGTTTCGAGCCATATCCCCGGCATGTATCAAAACATTTCCAAGCACCGGTTCAGTCGTCATGTGGTTGAAATCCTAGTGCAGCTAGATGGTTGCGTCGTCTTTAGGCCTCTGCACGTTGCAGACCAATGCAAATATCGAGATTCGCCTATTTTTCTCCTCGAATAAGGAGTCTAGTGCAGCGCTAAGCGAAGCCGCCTGCCTTGCGAGTCATTCTCAGCTAGCATGAATAATATTCGAGGGGGGAGATGAGATGGGAATGGAGCAACGGCGGATTGATTAAGAATATCACCGACGAGACGTTTCCTCCAAAAATCTCATTCTCCCCAAATAACCGAGAAATATAACCGGTGACAACAGCGGACTAACTGCTTACTAACCATCAAGGTAGCTGTTGTAGTCTCTTTCTGTTAGTGTTCTTGAAAACGCCAGCGTTTCATATCTTTGTAATAGACCTAAATTTAAAGGTGCACAACCGATCTAATTGTAAACAAAATGCAAGGCTCGCAATAAACTAGGGACTCGCGGATATTCATTACACCGAAACGATAGCGAAATTCTGAGCTTTCGTTTTGATTTTCAAAAAGAAAATTAATTGCTCAACGTACAAACGAAACGAAAATTTACTGGTTTCGTTAATATTCGAGTGCTCATCAGATTTTTGTTTAATTGAATAGCAATTAATATGTGCATGTGTACCTACTTGTTTCCGTTATAATAATCAAATAATTACACAAAATTAAACATAAAACTTTGGCAAAATTAATTTATCAAATTCTTCAAGCATTTTATTAAAGCATTAATTTCTTCCATGTGCAGTCAAGTCAGGTCACTTACGCTTCATGTGTACTTAAATGCAATAATTTAAATGTATATAACACCGCTGATGGTATCAATCAAGTTTGATTTCGGTTTTTTAATTCGGAACTATTTTACTATGGGCCAGCTTATATTTGAGAGCAAGTAATTAAAAACTTGATAAAATGTTAAAACATTCCTTATAAGTTTTTTTGATGTTTGTTGCTATGAAATATTCTTTCTTTATTTTCTGTTTCAGGAATTTCAATCGTGTAATTTTTATTTCGCAAACCGAAAAGCCATATTCGCACCAACCCTACAATTAATAAATAAAGAAGGAAAATAATTACATACTGCTAGTTCATCAGCATAGATATAAATATGCTGTTGCGAAAGTTGATAGAGGAAGAAACGCCCAAATAAACTATAAATGCACAGAGCGATGATTGCCACCTTTTACATGCTGAAGTTCATCAGGGAATTAACGCAATGGGTAAGGCGGGATCGAACTCTCAGTCATCGAAATATGAATCTCACATACTATCACAATGCAAAACACACGATGCTCTATTGCAGAACGTAAATTGGAGCAAATACCATGACAAGTTCAAAATGTTCGATGAGGGACGAACAGAGAGAGCGAGAGAGAGAGAGAGAGAGAGAGTAAGGGGGGAGGGGGGAGGGTGAGAGAGACATATATAGCGGAAAACACTAACGCTGTCAAAAACAATGCGTTGGTTTCTGATGCTACGAGAAGAAAACACTCCATATGCATGCGCAAAAAAAAAATTAGCTGTAATCGCCATTGCACACGGTGAAAGTTTTCAAGTAAACTTTAAGAACATACGGAAAATGAAGCGAGCACTTTCTATTTTGGGGTGGTTTTTATTTTGGGGGGGGGGGGGGGGGGGGGGGTTAGGAGTGGGTACGAGTATAAAACTGGCTACATCTGTAAGTATGCTGAAGCTTTAACAACATTATATCTGAATTTTTAACGCACGTTTCGACGCACTGTAACTGCCAGAATCGAATTTGCAGATGAAAATTTCCATTTATTAAAATCTTCCACCCCTAGGACTTCCTTCTTGATTGCCAGTAGGCCTTAATATAATTAATTAACTTAATTTATGCTCTCGGTCAAAATTAAAAGAAAACAAATTTTTTGCTATGGTGAGAAATTTATTTCGTCCATCTCTGTTTTCATGAAGTGATACGTAAGCATGCCTAAATACTTATGCACTCACAAAAATTCTGTGTCTTTAAAACTGTGTATTCTGCAATGCACATCTCAAATTCATTCACATAAATGTTATGTAATAGTAAGGTTTGTTAAGCTAGTATACTAGAAAAAAAAAACACACTCGAGTATGTAAAGACGTACACGAACACAGGCAAGTAAACGCAATTTTATTACTGCCGCTAAACGAAAATCATGACAAGAAGTATTGATAATGGTTGATGTTCCATTAAAACATACCTATATTTCTTGAGCCTAAATATGATGATTTTTTTGTAGGAATACGGACACGCAACCAATTTCAAGGTGTGCGTGTCATCAACTTGAACTTTGGGCTATCTTTTGTGTAACGTACCTTCTGTGTTCGACTTTCAGACACTGAGCGACTTGAAATCCACTTAGGTCCAGATACTCAGTTTGGGCGTGGCCTCCCTTCGTCGTGTCGCGAAGGATAAGTTGCAGATTCATCACACTAATTATCGTCGATGTCCCAGCACTGAACTGAGATGTTATTCACTGCAGTTTTGCACGCCAATCGTTCAAAACTATTCGTGACAGCTGATGCCAATTACCTTTTTCTCCAGTCTGGCGTCAGTCTCCAGTCTAGTGATGATTTGAGAGATCAGGGCATAATGCATTTTCAATGGGAGCTGTGTGGCTGTGGCGGTGGGTCTTCGTCCTCAGCAGTCTTGCGCTCGACTCAGGGGATGCTTGTAAGCTATCGACACGAGTTTGCCGAACGTACGTGAAGGTTCTCGGCAGTTACGCACACTAGTTCATCAAGCATGTGTTGGTTTCTGGTGACCATATCTGTTTTATAGGCATATGGTATGTCAAATTGTGAATATGTATTTATTATCCGATAAAAAAAAATTAATAATATTTTTTTATATTGTGCCGAAACTGTACGTACAGTACTGCGGAAACATGCAAAAATCTCTCACTCAGTTACTGCATTTCCAATCCGCTCTCTTGTAGACTGATCAATACACGATGCCACAATATGCAAATTTTCACTGCCTCGACTGTATGCTTCTCAGTTTTCTTCTTTAAATATAGATATGACTAAACCAAGCCCATCATACTAATAGCGACCACATTCTCGAGTATGTTATATTCATTACATGGGACAGCAGCTACTAACAATTCTATAGGCTTAATTGGCGTTAATTTAAATACCAAAATTGCCACGCCCCGAAGACTTGAAACTTACGAGGGTGATAAACAGTCTTAACTTTCGTGCTCTTCTTGACAGTTAATCCGTCAATCGTCATTTCATTCCATCGATATTTGGATCAATCCATTAATCTTCCAACCTTTCCATCAATCTTTCACAATCTTTGTCAATCTGAAACCAGTCCTCACCAATCCTCAGCAATATTTACATCAGTATTTCGCAATTTTCCTATCAATCTACCAATTTTTACATGTTTCTTTCGCAATATTTCAATCAATCTTTTACAATCTTTCGCAATCTTTCCATCAATATTTCAATCTTTACATCAATATTTCGCAATATTTACATCAATCCATGGGTTTGCGGGTTTGCGGTCTGTCGCTATCCATACACATTAAAAATAAACGATTCACCAACTGTCTCCAAAATTCGTACATGATGACAGACTTAATGTTTTGTATAATTTTCACTATCCATGCATTTTTATGCTAAAGTCTTTATTATTGTTCTATATGCAGATATTTCCATCAATAGTCTAGTGCTCATAGCGCCACTTTAAATTCCCGAGGTGAAAAGGATATGACACACAAAAATAAAGAACAAAAGAATTATTGTATAATAATTTATTATTATTTTGTAATAGCAATTTCATAAGAGCGCAGTTCATCACATCATGTGATATAACCCCTCCCCATCAGTTCAATAATGATTGAAGATATTTCAACACTGCGTGAGAGATCCCCGCGTTTTTGCAAGTCAATCAAATATCTGAGTCTGTCGGGAAGTTCATTCGTGTCTTCGGGAAATATTTAACGAGCGTTCTTGACACCTTCTGCCTTCTCCATGTCGCTTGTAGCAGCACATGTGGTGGAGGGGCGTGCCAGTGCATCAAGGAAATTGTAATCATATTCATTGACACGGTCGTCTTAGTCATTGTCATCATTGCAATCTTCATGATCATCTTCACCACCCGTTTCATTCTCAATATCAAGTTTATTTTCATTGTCATCATCATTACTTAGAGCCAACGACCTTTTATTTCGAAGTTCGTCGACTTTTCGCGAAAGTCTTGCAGCTGTACATTGCCCCACACGAACCGATCGTGCTGCACTCATCCCTCCTTCTGTAGCACCATCCGCCTCGTCACAATCGTCTGTGGAATCAGTATACCCGCCAATGTAGCCGGGGGGGGGGGGGGGCGTTGACGGCATCACGTGCTGGCTCTCGAGAGACGAATCGTTACAGTTCTTGATGCAGATCTTCAATGCTATCGCCTTGCATAGACTGTGCGCGCGGCCGTTGTCGTAATTCTTCCCCGCATCAAAAGGACTCCTCGTACAGGCGATCCTTTCACGTCGACGAGCAAAAAACTCGATCACAGAATCGACACAGTTGGCATTCAGACAGCGATGGCGCAGGTTGTTGCCCCGTCTTCGGTGAGGTCAGAGGCAGGCCTTCGTATTCACAATTCATCTTCATTGTATGGCGAGAAAGGGCTTCCAAATCCATTTTCACCTCGCGGTGTCAGAACGTCAACTAAAGTAACAGTGTGCATCAACGCTCTATATATACCTTCTCCCATAACTCGGAAAAACCCGTCAGATTGTTTCTAAGTCCACAATATATATATATATATATATATATATATATATATATATATATATTTTATATATATATATATATATATATATATATATATATATATATATATATTATATAACGATTTCAGACTTCGAACTCAGGGCCCCAAGCTATGCATCACCTTTGCAAACTGCTTAAAACTTTTGTATCATTTGCTCATGAATATTAAACATTACTAACATAACTAATACGCTTCCAAAACTCGGGTCGTTAATCGAATTGCAAACCTCTTATCTTACACTCATCCCTCTATCCGATAGCTAAAAACCATCGTTTCGCCTTTATTATAAATTCATAAACAGTCTTTGAAATTTCTCCCATGTCAGAAAGTGAATTAACAATTCTTGTTATAGTTTCGGGTATCAAACTCAGGGCCCTACACCGTACCTCGCCTTTGGAGATTGCTTAAATCTTTATATAAGGTGTGTATGAATACGAAACAGTAAAAAAACTAATTCACGAACATCGCTAAAAAGGCTTCAAATGCTTGGGTCATCAATCGATTTGCAATCCTATTATTTCACTCTGATTCCTATATCCGTTGGCTAAAACTTTAGTACCGCCTTTGATATAAATTCCTATAATATTCACCGAATGTTGGCAAAAATTTCCACATCTGCTTTTTATAACTTCGGGCCTCGAACTCCGATCCATACACCATACCTCACCTTTTGAGATTGAATAGGTCTTTATATCAGGCAAGTATAATCACGTAAACACACAGAAAATCACGTAAAAAGTTCGTTAGAAATTATCCAAAACTCGGATCGGTATTAGAACTGTGAATCCTTTATCTCACTATATCATCTTTATTCTTCATCCAAAATCTATCTAAAAACCTACATTATAATCTTCATACACCATGTCCTTGTACGGGATTTATTCCAGCATTTGTTCTACTGAATATTTGCATATGGGAATCGTGCCGACGATGCCGTTGGTCGGCGAGTTTTCTCGGGGATCTCCTGTTTCCTCCGCTCCTTCATTCCGGTGCTACACCATACTCACCTCGCTTCACCCCCATAGGCTCTCAAGTCCTCGATGTTTAAAGCCGACGAAATCTCTTCACTTTACTGAAGTAGCATATGGAAGCTTTTATTTATACTGTTTAATGTTTTTACATCGGTTTAAGCAGTGATATTTCTAAGTCTCATTTTAAAGTACACTCGAAATGATTGGTTTCAGCAACTCGACTTTATTGCGTTCACGAAATTAATAAATATTTAAAGTCAAGTGATTTTGTGAAGCACGCTCTTGCGTGAATGTCATAAGTAAAAAAGCAGAAAGAGAAGAAATGAGATAAAGCAAACAGCAGAGAAGTCACACAGTTTTTTTTTTTCTGCTCCCCAGAGATTGTTGAGTTTTCCAAAGGAAAACAATTTACCGATGGATTTAGTAGACAGTACCTATTGAAAATTATTTCTGACTAGCGTAAGTGTTCCCCTGTTACGGCAAGTCTCTCCCTTAAATACGCTAGCGTTTTGCCTCTTTATTTGTAGATTTTCCGGGCTGGAAATTTTCTTTTTTCGTTACCAGCTCTTCTTCCCGAGTTCTGATAAGACGTAAGCGGTAACATCCCGCTCTCTGGTTTGAGCATTAACCAAAGTAGAAAATTAAAATTAAGCAAATTATTTTCTCATGAGCAAGAAAATTAACCGAGACGAGCGAAAAACTTCGCCTCCTTACAGCGGAAAAAGGCACTAAAAATTTGTCCGAATTGCGAAAAATGAGCAGCGGTATGGAAATGTAAATGTCTCCAGCTAAGAACCGTATCTTATTCCCCCCCCCCCTTCTTATATCTCTACATCCTTCCTCCCCATTTCTCGCTTCTGCAAGGCTTAAACTCCTCGCATCAGATCTGCATTTATATTAAAACATTTCCTTATGCTGGCTAATAATAATTTTCCACAGTCGTACTTGGTCCGTGCGCATTTACGTCCAGATAATTTAGGAAACTTTAAACATTTACGAGCTAATGAACTCCTTGCAAGTTTCATGCGGGTTCTTAAAATATTCACTCCTTTATTTTTTACATGTATACTTAATTTTAAAACTTTTAATAATATTTTTTTGCATTTAATTTTTGGAAAGGACTAGCAAGCAAAAAAAAATCAACAAAGAAAAGCTGCTAACATGTAAACATTTAAAACATTTTTATTGGACGACTTGTTATACGTTGTAGTGATTTTTCTGATTAAAGTCCATTCACAGTTACTTCTAACTTTTCTGAAGCATCGCTAAAGTTCTACTTCCAGGATATTCCTCCGCCTCGTGCAAACAATGCTTGACAGTGTCTGAAAAAATTACACCAAAGAGACAACGCACCGCATTCGTGCGCACACAGTGTAATAATATATCGCAAAAGAACTATTTCCTACTAGGCATTGTGCTAATCTATTTTCTCTGTCATTTTTCTTCCTATTAATTATAAATTAATATTCAAATTTATAGATAAATAACTTCTAAAAGTACAGTATAAATAAAAATAACGTACGTTTATACTAACACAAGTATAATGCCGGTTACACGAGGTTCACTTTCTTGTACAAGAAGGTGTACACTTTCTTGCTCAGGTCAACTTGCATCGCGTGACTGGCTAACTTGTATGCAAGCGGCATGCATGCAAGGGCTTGCTTGCATGCTAGCTGGAATCGTTTAGAGGCTGTTATATCTTTCGTCCACCTTCTTGTTCAAGTCGATTTTTCTTACATTTGCGTTTCATACATTTATGTAGAGGCTTTTAACGATAAAGTGAACACTTTTGAAATTAACCTTAGAAAAATGTCACTGTTCCTGAACGCATATATTTTAATGGGCGCACTGGGTGACACATTGTCCAGTAAAGTTGGTAACAATGGATGGAAAATAGTTCCATGTCTTAACGTCTAATAAAAAGTGTTAGGTAACCATTTCGTTTTCATTCTAATGGATCGAAGTGTGAAAATGAGCAGATTTGTATTGTATTTACTTTCCTAAAAATTTCACAGTTTTACTTGATCAACGCATGAATAAAATGATGAGGCCAATGGCAATTTTAATATTACACAAGGCGGAGTAATACATAAAGTACATACAAGTAGATCTTAAGCAGGGCTTTCAAATGTGCTCATTTTACCGTGAACAGCCTATAGTTCCAGTATATCTATTTATGCTGATATTTTTAGTTTGAGAGTAGAAAAACAGATTTTAATTCATCATTAGTGATTTGTTTGGTTTGTAAAATGTTATCGTGTGGTGGTGGAAATGAGTGCCTGGCATCCTGCAACGGTTCTACCACTACTGAGTGTACAGTATGTACATGGGACTTGAATACAAGAGGGTATTCACCTTCCTGTTCACAAAAGATGGCCGTCTGTGTCAGGCTTAAAACACTTGTGATAGATGGCATATTTATGAAATAACCACACACATGGGGTCGTTTTTCAAAGGCTTGTTTAAGAAGGTCTGTAGTAGCGGTGAAGAGAGTGTACTCGGTGCTTCAAAAGGCTATAGTGACTGTTGCCGGAATTCGGCAACGGGCACAAAAGGAAAAAAAAGGATCCACTCTCGGCTGTCGACAAAATCTTGTCCTCTCGGCGCGACAGCCTGCGGGCGACGGCCGTTGAGAGCTTGCTGACTCGTACGATCGACGGCCGGGGGCCGCGGTGGGGTAGTGGTTAGACTACCCGCCTCCCAGCTAGGCGAACAGGGCTCGATTCCAGGCGGGGGGTTAACTCCCGGAATTTTCGCGTGTGGGAATCGTTACCCCCCCACGATACCGCTGATCGATGGGTTTTCTCGGGGATCTCCCGTTTCTCCCGCGCACTTGCATTCCGGTGCCGCTCCACACTCCATCTCTTTACTCGAATCGGCTCTCGAAACCTCGATGCTGAGAACCACCAAGCTCTCTTCACTCACTCGAGAGGTATGTAGACATGTGACGATAATTTGGAGTTTTGGCTGTGTTGGGGACACGGCCGTTTGTTTTGCATGAATACGTCTACGTCGACACGCTCGGACGCCTTGATATTTATTTTACGTTCCCGGCACCGCTTCCCTCGATCGTATGGGGTGTTACGGGTATCATCGGATTGCTTTTGAGATGCTCTTTCAAACCGTATACGATATCTGTTATTTGAACTTGGCTTTTTGACGAGTATAGGCCGACATTGTGTTAAGTTTTCTTAATTTTTTACATTAAACGCATACGATTTCACCATAACTACGCCACACAAATATTTTATACACGCAATCGATTGATCTTGACGAGGGCTATCAGTTGAATTTTAAAAGGAATCTCGTAGCTCCTCCCAGTCAGAAGTTATAATACGCGGAAGTTATGAGACGCGGCGAAACGAACTCAAAATTGCAACCGCAGCCCCCCCCCCTCCTCACGGGCTTGTACAAGCGCGATGCTTCGCAGTACTCACTCAACGTAACATATTCTTCGATCCTTTGGCAATCGAGTGGTGTAATTGAATTTTGAATGTAGACGATAGATTCGGAGCTGCAATGCCAAACCGAATCCCCCGATGTTGTTATCATCGGATTTTCTGGATTGCCCCCCCCCCCCTTATGGTCGCAAATTTAAAGACTTATTCGCGTCAGACTTATGCCGACCAGTTACACTGTCTTCGAGAACTCCATCTCAGAAATTCGCAGGGAAACTCACTTGATGGCTTTCGGTGTGCGTGGTCCGCGGATTTCCAGCAGCATACGCATGAATGTTACAACACCTCTGGAGAACTCGTCCATAGTGGAAGTGGCAGTACCTGCATAGATTACGCTTACTGGCTAGTTCTCACATTCAGAACAATCCTCCATCGTTCAGTTGTGGTATTTGCTCCCGCTGTAAGCTATTCTGGTGGAGAAACTGTCCATGTTGGACGTTCCACACCTTACGTTTCGAATTCAGTCAACACATTGAGGTCTGCACACATTAACTGGCACTTAAGACAATTCAGAAGTGAGTCACCTATATCCACTACTGCAGTTCTGTTGGTATCTGTGTTAGAACTCACCATCGTCCTGTTGGTCCATACCCACTCCGGACATTACTCTTGTATTTTACAGCGTTCATTATTGGCCGGTCATCAACCAATGCAGAGCCGAGCTGGTATTGATCCAATCAAATGTCCTTTATTGTATAAAGTTGCTGTGCCTTCAACCGACTTCTGCCATTGGCCGGAATTATGTCTAGCACACATTGGAGAACTCTTGGGCTAATAATGTAAGTTCAGCGGTGGAGTTTCCTATATGTTTTAAGGAAATCAAGGAGGTAGGTGTTTTTGATCAAAGAGCAGCGGCAAATAAAACTACGGGCTGAGCTCAATCATTTATAAAGCAGTGCAGTCTATCGCCTCGCCTAAAAATAACGTAATTTTAAATGTCTCCACTCATTGCAGAATGTTCCATTAGCATCTCTTTCACCGTTTCTCTGGCGTTTATTTCAATTCTACTAATAAGTTAAGTAATCAATATATACGGAAACATTCCAGATTAAAACACAAAAAATTTTTATAAAATGAATTGTCGGGAGAAAAATTACCGGAAATGGGTTTGTGCTGTGGAATATAAAAGTAGGAAGATCAAAAATAATATATATATTTGAATCCGAATAAACGCCTAATTGGCATAATGGTTTTTATGCTTGTCTTGAACTTTGTAAGATGCGACTTCCTTGCAAAATGGCTTCAGGATTGATCTCAAGGGAGGCTAAGTATGTTCAAATAGTTCTTGTGCGTAAATTTAAATAAATTCAGTTTCTAAGATGCTGCCGGTTTGTCTTTTAGACATACGCGCAGTAAATTTAGTAGCCTGAACAATACTGTGACATACCTATGGTGTTAAAAACCCTACTTTTACACTGGAATTAATGTTCGTACTTCATTCTCACAGACAGTGAATTTGCGTGAATATACCGACTCTTTTTCTGGACCGAATCCCACCACAACCATAATTCACAACAAATATGGGCAGTGATATTTCGTCGCCCAGCTTTTTCGATTGGTTGCAACATACTGTGGTTCGTGGTAACTGTTAGCGCACGAATCACGAAGGTTCAGTGTGGGGAGTTCAATTGCTTTGAGGACATTAGCAGCCAATGAAGTTATAACTAGAGACGCACAAAATTCACGTTATATTTTTTTTAGTGACATGTTAGACTCCACTGCCTCACAAACGATCACAGTCGGTGGTTTCATTGGACGCTGCACAGTAATCAACGACCACGGATCTGCTTGATCTCCTTAAAAGAGATTGACCACTCCACCACTGAACTTTTATTATTGGCACAAGAGTTTTCCGTGGCTTGCCAAACATATTTTTGGCCAATGGCTGAAGTTGTTCAAACGCCCAGTAACTCAGTGATCCGCCTGTCCTTAAATAATAACGCGAAATTTGCAGGCATCTAGTTATAAAAACAGCTGGGAAGTACACGCACTATAGAACATCTTTGGAACGAATTGGATCGCCGGGTGAGGGCTCGTCAGGCGCGGCCAAAATCCATTGCTCAACTCGTGGAATGGTTGCAAGAGGAATGGCGACGAATCCCAGTGGATGTCCTGCAAACACTCGTAGAGAGCATGCCAGACAGGGTGGCCGCTGTTATACCCGCAAGAGGTGGCCCTACGAGATTCCAACGGGGTGGCAACCACCGAGCAAACATTGTGGACAGGTGCCCAATTACCTTTCGGTAGTAAGTGTAGTGTAGTGTAAGTGCATACAAAAGAGAGGAATGTATTTTGTGTAATTAGTTTGAGGTATGGGTGCATTGACATTTCATTCGACGTGGAAAAATGAGCGCAATTTTCGCCCGCTACACAGTTAGGTCAAGCTTGCATTTAGTAACGGAAAAACATTTTGCAGGCGTTCTTGATTTACATCCACATAGGCGACGTGGAGTAACTCTGGTCACAAGTTATCACTTTGCTTCGGCAGGAAAAATTTACACAATGCGAAGCCTGAAGCGAACTAATTGTATCCAAAGACATAATTATCGTTTGATGAAGTTTCTGACGACTAGCAAAAGTGGGGAAGTTGCTGATTAATTTCTTACTCAACAAACGGTTTGTTTTGCAAGGATATGGAGGATTGATATGAATTACTGCAGTAATAAGGTTTTTTTTTCCTTCTTTGTGTTTCAGGCGTAACTATGGACGTGACGCCTTCACCTCGCTTCCTGTCACGTGGCCAGACTTTCAGAGCTGTGATTGGCGACACGCTGGTCTTACCTTGCGAGGTTGAAGACTTGGGTAAGTAATCCTTTCTGTCTAGTCTCTATCTAAATTCACACCAACCATTGCAATGTGAAGGTAGTCTTAAAATAAGGCGATTCAATTTCAAACGAAACTGCTAAGGCGTTTGGGTATTATTCAGGCTATTTTTTTTACTGAACTTTCATGTAGTTGAGCGTTGTCGTTCAGGGCCATACCACGGCACATTCTGCCAAAAACAATCAATCAATATATTTGTTGCAACATTATTACTACAAATCATTTTTCCAAACTTATTTAAAATGTTTCATATTAGGCATATTAGTGGTGTTTTCAAGAACGAAAGTTTATTTTTATAGGCTATGCTGTTATATTTAAAAAAAAAATATGTTGTTTTGGACACCCAACATCTAAAAACTAAATCACTATAGTTAATGAATTACATACTGATAGTCGATTCCCACGCAATAGTTCAATCCAGCTTTATAACTATAATAATATAAATGTTGCATTTTTTAAAATTCTATAAACACCGAAATTTCTTATATTATTTACCTGCTTATCTCAGTAAGTTCAGACCATTCTAAAATTAATTAAGGCAACAACTTGCATTTACATTAATTTAGGAATGTCGTAAATATCATCTTTCAAATTTTATTTTTCAACATGTGAGAAGGCAAAAACAATGGAATTTCTGTATATTCTTATTGTTTTTTTTAATGACAGTAAATGTGATGTTTAAGAGTTAACAATGTTTTCTAGAAAATGTGTGTGTAAATATATAAATATAATATATCATATATATATATATATGGATATCATAGATTACTATTCAACTCATAAGAATATAAAATACTTCTCTATCCCCCCCCCCCCATCCGTCCTTTATTTTCGTTATATCTCGGACACCGCTCCAGGCGTGATAAAGTTTTCAATAGTGTCACTGGGCGTCTACTTATCATACACACCTGTAACAACTCTGAACTAAGAACTCAGTTAACACCGAGCACTCGAATGCCGAAATTCCGTTCGTACGGGTGGAATAGCTGGGCAATTTCTGACTTTGGCGCGGGCCAATGAACAAAGATGCCATTCGCTGCTCCAGTGTGTGTAAAGGACTGCGTTAGAAAAATGATAGGGTTTCGTTCTGCGTTCTTAGGTCACCATAAAAATACGCTTAGACCGAACTAATATGGAATTTCGTAGAATCATTTTGTCTGCGTCCCGAAATTGAGTAGTCATTGTAATGACGTTTACTTAATATGAAATATATTTAACGTAGATTAAAATAATATTTTACATATGTTTAAAATAGCATAGGAATAATTTAAGAATATCTGTGAAAATGAATTATTTGAAGCGAAAACTGGTTTTGTATTCTAATATTTTATTTGGACATATATGTATGCCTATTACGAATTTATATATATTTTTTATTTTTCGTAGGTGACCAGCATATTTAAAAGTAAGAAACATGTACATTTCAGAATTTTTTTATGTAGACAAAATTTTTGTAATAATATAATTAATCCATTGCTCAGAATTTTCCCACGGTTAAACATTCAAGCGATATCTTATTTATACAAATTGGACTTGAAGTAACTAAAATATTACGAGGAAAAACAAATTATAATGGAATTAACAAGTGAAATAAAATAATTTTAATGGGGCGTTTGTTTCCTTCGATATATTGCGTAAATTGCAAGATTTTGTGTACCAATTTGTGAAATAGTACAATTATCTTAATGAACAATTGCAAGTAGCCTTTATTCCCGAAGGGAACTCAGCGACTTACTTATTTCGCAATTATCCCTGTTCCCGTGCACTTGAATGCACAAAAACTGAATGGTGTAATGTGAAAAAAAATATAGTAAGAGAAAAATTGCGTAACTTATTTCAGAAAATGCTATAGATATAAAAAGGGTTTTATTTGTTTCAATAGTTAGTGAAATTTTTTATTAAACACGCCCTCGGTGCACATCAGTTAGGGAACGGAATTTATTGCGAATTGATTCAGGGACAAGCTGTAATTTGATCATATGCACATATAAGTCACTGACACGCACTAAGAGACTATAGTCTTTTCGTAATATGTCCACACTATTCGAATCAAGGATTTGAAAATTTCACTGTTTGTGACGTGTTTCGTTGTTTAATATATATATATATATATATATATATATATATATATATATATATTATATATATATATATGCATCACAAGCGTTCTAGTCTCGCGTCAAGATCTAATTTTTAATTAAACTGAAAGTAAAAATTTAATTTTCGTATAGTTCATAAGACTTACGAATTAAAATAGAGAGAAAATAAATGTGTTGGTAATGCATGATATCAAATACTTTTCATGCAAAATATTATTAAAATGAATGCGCATAAATATTGTGCGTTTTCCATTTGGTGTAATTTTCTAGTGTCAGCATGTACGTTTTACTACCTAAATATTGCAAAAGTGGCCTAAATTCCTTTATATAGATTTCGTGAGAAGTGTATTCCCCTCCTCCTCCTCAACCCTGTGCTGTGACTGGCTGACGGGTACCTCTCCACCCGTCCTCCCTATCCATCCTCCCCTGAGAGGTGAGCTGTGATTGGATGTTGGTTGAGGGCGTACCCTTTTGTCTGACAAAACACACCCAAGCGACATTTGGGGACTTTGTGTCACCGGGGGTCTGAGGCGGACGAATAGACTACAAGTAGAACATAAAAATGGGGGGGGGGGGGGGGTTCAGACAAGTTGGAAGTGGCCACGAATAGTAAATCTGCAAATAAGCCAGAACAGAATCCCGAGATATCAGCTCCGGGATAAAACCTTGCTACTCCCTGGGTCGGCAGCCAATTGGAAAATGGCTGTGATTATAACACGTGGAGAAATTTTGAGTCAAGCGAGCAGGATGCAAAATCTGCTCATGTTTATACAGTCACCTGATACTGGGCTCGAGCGTAGTCATTCGCATGTTTCGTACCACTAATCAAGGACATGTTTAATGAGAAATCGCTTAAAATTTTATCAAGTCATGCAACAAGAAAGTCTATAACACTTAACTCACACGTGCTGAGTAATTGATATTTTTTATCCCCGTTGACAAGGGATAAAACAAAGCCATGTCGTGGGTTTTGTTGGGAAGAATGTTTCCTAAATAAATTGCGAAATGTAAGAACGAATATTCCTTGTTTCACTTTGGCAGCCTTATGAAAAGTTTTCGAAACAAGTTGCTTTGAAGGAAAAAAATGTTTTTATGGACGGGGCCGCTGTGGCTGAGCGGTTAGCCAGCTCACCTCCCACCTGGGCGAACCGGGTTCAATCCCCGGCCGGGTCACTCCAGGATTTTCGAATGTGGGTATTGAGCCGGTCGATGCCTCTGGTCGCTGGATTTTCTCGGGGATCTCCCATTTCCCCCCGCATTTTCATTCCGGCGACGCTCCATACCCACCTCAATCACCCTCATCGGCTCTCAAGACATCGCTATTAAGAGCCGCCCAAATCTATTCACTCGCTCGTTCTCCATTGACCTTGGAAAATTACCTGCTTTCTGAATGGCCGATGTCCGGGAGCTTCGGGCAGGACAGTTTTTTCTGGGACAGACGTAACAGCAGAAGCAATCGCTGCAGTTACGTAATAACTCTCTACGTTCACTCCTTTCCAATTGCATGTTATGCTTAAACTTTTCGAGTACTCTCGATTATGTAACAAAGTGGCGTGAACAGAAAAACCGCGAGTGCATTAGGGAATACCTTCAACAGCAGAGTGTTTATTTTTGTCACTTTAACAAAATACTCCTTTGATGTTCGTTCCATAGACTGGAAATGAGGTAGACTGCGCATGCCAATAGCTATTTCAGATGCAAAGCGGAAAATATTTGTGGTTACAAAATTGTTTGTCTGAATTTGGGTTCCTTTCGTAGGCGTTCTAGGCTATGGAGATCCAATCAGAATGCGAATTCAGTTTCCTCACACCATTGCCATTACACTTCAAACAAAAATAACATTTGTTATGTAAGTAAGTCCTTTGATATGTTTGCACACATTATCTAGATCAGTTTCAATGCAATCAAATCATAATCAAGTTCACTAAAGTGTTTTATTACTAAAAAAAAAAAATATATATTGGGCTTGTTAAAAATTCAAATGACAGCAACCACGTTTATCACTGTTGATCACGTGACGCTGAGAGTTTCACTGTTGATCACGTGACGCTGAGAGTTTCACTGTTGATCACGTGACGCTGAGAGTTTCACTGTTGATCACGTGACGCTGAGAGTTTCACTTGCTGTGAACCAGTCAATTTAATGTACGGTTAACTCGCGCCGGAGTTTTGAACGGCGATTCACGAAACCCGTAGTTTTGACAACTCATCAATTCAAGTCACTCGCTGGATTTGTTATTTTAATGAAAATAATGGTGTTTACTACTTTGATTCGTTTGGAGGCAATATTCCTAGTAACTTAATTAATTACTTCAAAAATACATTTCACCTACGTGACACACCACGACCAACCAAACTTCAAAATATTAATATTAATTGGCGTACAGACATGTTATGAATATATTTTAAAACTATTTCTGCTTGGACACGTGGTCGCTTGTCGACACTCATTCGGGAAGTCTTAGGTTCGATCCCCGTCAGATTTATTTTGGAGGGGGTTCCCCCCCCCCCCACCCCCATTTCAGATCCTGGAAATATTATAGCTAGGAAATATTGAGTATTCGTATACGTTACTTTTGGATTAATTATTTTGCTAAGATATTCCCAAGCTCATGCGTGGTGGTGTACCCAGAAGTGCCTTGAGGAGACTACTGGAGGATTGGGTTGCTGTGAATTATGTCCAAACCAGATGATTACCAGTAACAGCAAAAAAAATGAATTAATGCTGAATTTAAATGTCAGTGCGTAGTGTTAATGCTATCCAAATACAACACACCGCGGAAATTTTTTTGTAATACTTTTACAAGAAAAATCCTTAGAAAGCCAGTTGCTAAGAAAATCCTTTGTAAAACTACAAATAGTTATGCTGTAAAGTCTGAAAAACTTAATATTTTGTAGTATTGCAAATTATAGGCTTGTATTACAACTTTTATTATTGAGAAGATGATATGAAATTATGTTTTTTTTTCTTCAAGAAAACAAATGTGTTTAAATGATAATGGAAAATAAGAAAGAAATTATTCCAAAATATAATTCACGACAAACAAAACTACAAATTGCCAGAACGGGAACTCGACCCCACGTCCATAGCTTCATTATTCCACACCATTAACCACAAGAGGAACTAGACTCAAGAACTTCAGATAATTTTTGTACCTAATAATATAGTAAATACATTCCAAATATAAATGAAGTTATTTGGTTTAGAAGATTGAAGAATGCATTTGTGTTTTTCATTTTAATAGTTCTGTGTAATTATGATACATTAACATTTGCAGATAATGAGTAATAGCGTCACGTGTTTTGAAAATTGTAGTTTTACTATGAGTATTTGAATTGTTTTAAGTGTTTTACGATATTCAAACTTGAAAGGCATTATTTTTTTGCAAGCAGCCACACTTTACACCACCCCTACTTTTTTTTTTTACACAAACAGCTAGACTGTAAATGGTTTTACGTTGTTGAGAGTTTCCCATTTTGCTTGAGCTCGTGGATACAGGCCAGTATAATACAAATATTTCGTACGGTCTATTACAATCTCTATTACAATAAACTCTTGTAGTTTTACAAACGAGAAATTTTACAAGATAAGTTATTGCACTCTTACAAAAATTTATAAAATTTAAAACGAGTTCTCGGTAAAAATTACAAAAGCTATTACAGTGATGCATAGGCTACATATTAAAAATGTCCTGTTTCTGTGCTAAGTCAAAATACTGCATTATCATCGTATTATTAACAATCTAATCAGTTTCAAGAATAATCTCATTTTATACGGATTGAAATCGATTTATAAAAAGGGGGCTCAAGCTCACCTCACCCTCCACAATTCTGATCGGCCCCTGTGCCACGCGAGAAAAAAATCATCTGCTGGTTTCTCACCGACTTACGTTCTACGCTACCTTTCGTAACTATCCACGAAGTTTTTTTTCTCCTAACCAACCCGATTCGGATTTGTTTATGATAGCGTACGGAAAGATACTTACGTGTCTCGGGGTCTAACCCCATGCAACTAAACGAAAGGGATATTCATGCAAGGGACATAGATAATTCGGGAGGCCATAGTTGCAACTGGGACTATTATAGTAAAAAAAAAAAACAAAATTAAAATAAAACATCTTGTGTTCTGAACCCGCCATATGTACTGTATAATTCAAATACAAGCCGTGTTTACATTTTTTTCTTGCACGTAAATTTGTCTAGATATTTTTCACAGTTTGTCCTTTTGCACTAAACATACATCAACAATTAAATTTTGAAAATATATTACCAAATGTATTATTAAAAGTATACTAGGTTATAAGCTAGATGTTCCTTAAGGAATTGGTGGAGCTCAGGAAAGCCATGGATCGAAAAAGTTCCGATATCCATTACCCTAGCTAGACGACACTACTGCCCTGGACTGCTGATATCATCTTATGCTTCACCAGGTGCTCTCCTCAGACTTCCCCAATTCTCGAATTCCCAAATGTGTATGTGGGTGTTGGTTTGGTGGCGGGAGGGGGGAGGGAGGGAGGTCTCCATATTTCTCGTCTGGGAAGTCTCGATACCTTATTGGGAACTGCAGGTGCGCTGCAGATAATACCGCACGAGTGACACTGGAAGGTGGGGGATGTATGTGAGGCGGTGGGAAGGTGTATGGAGCTGGGGGTTGATGATGGCCCTGGGAAGAGAAGAGTTCGAGAGTCTTCTTTCGCAGCTGGGGGAAAAAAAAAGTCGGGAAAAGGGCACGCTGTGTCGTAGCAGGAGCCACCATTTTGCGATCACCTTCTTGTTTCGTTTCGCGACTCTATCAAGCGGGACAACTTAAATGGCCACATACATTATCTACGCGACGAGATGGAGTTCAGTTTTGAAAATAATTTTCGAATTCGGTGCGTTCTCCGTTGGTGTTCATTTCTAGACCTTAGTCGAGTTTAGTTTGCACGAGGCGGAGGAATATCCTGGAAGTAGAACTTTCAGCAGGGCTTCACTAAAGTGTGAAGTAGCCGTGAATTGATTATATAAAGTAAACACGTTACATCTACAATACAATGACAAGAATTGAAATTATGTTAGTCGGTTCGCTGCCATATTAACGTGGGAGCATGAATACTAGCGTGCACTGCAGTACGTACGTGGTTATGGATATTGGCACTTTCAAACGTTGGTATCGTGCTAACTTTACGGCAAACAAGGTATTTTGGAGGGAGCAACCCTAGAAAACCCACCCCACCGCCGGAAACGTCCGCCACGTTTCTCACACGGGGAAGTCCGGGAGCAGGCCGCGACGTGAATCGAACCTGGCTCGTCTCATAAGGGGTCGCATCGCCACCTACAGAGCAATTATTCGTTTTAGTGTCAACAGAAAAGTAAAATCTCTTTACTGAAAACGTTTCATTATAGAAGTATTACATTTCATAGTTCTGTGCAAATTTTTTTCCTAATTGTTAATAGGCGTTGTCCGGTTGCGAGTAAAAGATGAAAAATAAATATATAAAATTTTGAATTACTTTAACTATAGAAAAGATATGTGTTAGAAGTTCGTATATTTTGTCCGTAATTATGGGCAAGGCAATCAGCTAAGCTTCTAATGTCGCATTTTTTTCCAATAAAATTGGGTTTGGCTGTGTTGGGGACACGGCCGTTTGTTTGGCGTGAATATGTTTAGGTCGACGCGCTCGGACGCCTTGGTGTTTATTTTACGTACCCGACACCGCTCCACTAGATCATATGGAGTTTTATGTGTATGACTGTATTGCTTTTGAGAAGCTCTTTCCAACCGTATACTATTTCTGTACTTCGACTTGGCTTTAGGACGAGTATAGGCCGAAATTGTGTTAAGCTTTCTTAATTTTTTACCTTAAACGCATACAGTTTCACCACAACCAAGCCACACAAATGTTTTTATGCACGCAATCGATTAATCTTGACGAGAGCTATCGAATGAAAGTAGTAGCTTCTCCTAGTCAAAAGTTATACTTGCTACACGGACGTTTTGAGACGCGGAGGAAACGAACTCAAAATTGCACCCTCCTCCCCCCCCCCTCCTCGGCACAAAGCACGATGATTTCCATTCCTCACCCAACGTAACATATTCTTTGATCCTTTGGCAATCGAATGGAGTAATTGCATTTTGAATGTAAACGATAGATTGAGGAGATGCAATTCCAAACTGTATCCCCCCGCTTTGGTTATCAACGGATTTTTTGGATTGCCTCTCACTATGGCTGCAAATGTAAATACGTATTCACGTCAAAATATCGTAAATACGAAATGGTATAAAATAAATAAAAAAATTCAATACTTTGGGGGACCCGGGATCTTAAGGTCACGGGAGCTTTTTAATGCATACTATTACAGAATCAAGGGAGAAATACGGGTGACATTAACACGCACGCCTAGCGCCTCATCGCCCCTACGCACAAGAGGCGCAGTGATTCCGTCGGGGATAGTAGGTCTTTATTACACGCAATGGATGCCCACAGATTATACTACTTTCGTATGGTCAATCTGTATAATGTGTTTTTTTTACCATATTCTGTATTTTCCCCCTCTTTTGAATATACTGAGATATACTGTAATAGCGGGTTAACGGACGTGTAATGTGTACTGACTGCCACAAGGCCCCGCGTAAGGACACCAATATGAAATATAGCTTATATTTCATATAAATATGTAATATTGTGTGTAGGGAGCTGTGAAGAACACACACAAGGCCTCCTCGTTGCGATAGCCAATATGATATATAATCATATAATATTCAAATAGATATGTGCTGTGTATGGTGTAGAATTAGCATACGCAACGATGGGTCAACACATATAACACTAGAGTGACCAGGCTGCACAGCTGACTTGCAATAAATCAGTGGGAATGGATGTGATATTACCTAGGCTGCCTCTGTATAATTTCCCGGTGCAGTCCTGGGTAGATAGGGGAACAAGCTTATTACCATTAGCACTCTCTATAAACTAGCATTTGGCATGTACATCATTTATGTACGTACGTCAAATAAGGCAGACAATTGAAAACTCTAGTAAACACATATGTAAGATCCTGGGTAAGAAATAGGCTAACTTGACACTACAGTAGAGAAAACGACAAAACAGATACGTCCTTTGAATAAATTTCATTTATTATACTTTTAATTTCCTTTTCTATTGTAATTGTTTAAATCAGAAGCAATTAAAATCCTGGTGGCAATATGAGAAAAACTATAAAGACAACACACTATCCTAACAAGGCTAAAAGTGGCCATGCCTAGCCTACTTGAACCCTTTTACGGTTACGTGACATAGCTTGCCAGAGTCTGAATATACTGGTTTCAAAATAAAATTAATTAAACTGTTCTCTGTAGTAAATATTACGTTAAAACAAATTGTGTTCTCACTAAACAGTCCAGCACTTGTAGAAACTACTCTTATCACAGGTTTTGCAGAGGGCGTACGTGTGCTGGAAATTTATGTACTTATAAAAGTCAAGATGGCGTCGCTTGTGTACTGATGCTTACGGACCTCGAGCTGAATCAAACTGTAAATAAAATTAGGTCCAGATGAAAATGTCAGATCGTTTTGGTAGGACTTATCGTTTAATCACCAAGAGAATTGAAGGTAGGATGCTCTTGTAGGATTTGGCTTAGTAGGATTAAGGTGGAGATACGTGGAGCTCCGCTCTACACGTACGTAGACGGCGTGTTTAAACTATCTAGCTCCTGACCACTTAAACTCGCGAATGGGCGACCATTGACACAAGCTCCATTGCTGGTTACAAATTTACTTAAACGTTGGTTCAGGGACACGTCTACACACCCTAAAACCAATTTAATGTCCTACCTCTCCATCCACTTCAGACGGGAGGACCTCCCGTCTGAAGTTCCTCCCGTCTGACGTCGTTGGAAGCTGCTAGCGAAGATGGCGTTAATCTCTGCAGGCTGACGCTAGCTTAAGGGGGCCTATAATAGCGCCAGCCAATCAACAAACAGGATTTAAACCTGCGGGCCAATGAGGATCAAAACTATTCAAACCATCCACATGAGCCACTTCTGACGACCTAAATGAAGAAAAACCAAAGAATACGTGATCTCTGAACTGAGAAATAATACAATAAAATGTAGAAACACTTACAAAATTGAGATCACAGCAAAAATAAATATTAATTATATAAAAATTAATACACAATGAAAAATGAACTAGCCTACCAAATTACACATAATTATTATTGCCATCACACATCTAAGTTTCAAAAATCTTACGTGTGATGAACAATAAAATTAATAAAAATTAATACAACTTACATAGGCAGTTGAAATCATATAAGTGGCATGTGTGGAAAAAAAATTACATTAACTCTTGCGTGACAGTATGTGTAGCAATAATAACAGGAAAAATAATGTAAGTTAATTGTATGCATAAAAACCCTATTTTCATGGATGTTACAATACTTAGTACGATAAACCGAAACAAGTTTAGATACTTAATTTTTACCTTTTATGGGGAAAAAAATTGTATTCCCAGAATACTGAATAAGTGAGAAAACACGTGACGGTGGAGACAGTAAATTGAACAAATCAAATTTCAGAACTACTTACTCGTAGATACTTATGTCACCCGAGCAAAATACTCGCACCTCAAGCTACGTGCGTGTATTTTTTTTTTTACAAACAAGTAACATAATTAAATCTTTATATTTATCTACAATAAGTTTGGTTGCTGGCCATTTGCAACATAACATTTTATTCTACATTTTAGTACCTTGAAGAGTATTAAAGGACAAGTAGGGAATAGAACATGACGTCATTCACTGTTATGCTAAACCACTGCAAAACACCCGGACTGATATCAAATGCGCTATGTTTACATAACATTTCATGACAATTTGAAAAGTGGTTCGGAAATTCTTAAGAAAAAGAGAAAACAATATCATAAAAATTTACACTCAAGGCAGGCAGCATTCCGATCAAATGTTTATTTCGGAGCTAAGTAGGCTAATGAAAAGTTCTTTGCTATTCTTTCAGTACTTATTAATTTCAGCTAATCACAAATTAATGTATAAGTTTCAAAAACCATCTTTAAAAGAAAATGTTTTTTTTTTTCTTTCAAACTTCTTTAAGATACGTAAGTATCGCAATACAATGTTCAGTCAGGCGGATGCGAATGCAACAATTGGCAAGGTTTTGCTAATCGTAATTCAGCAATTCAAAAATATTTAAAAAAAATTAAAAGTGTGACAGATAATTTTCTAACAAAACGTACACGCAAACCTAAACTGACTTATTCTCGTAAATCTCATGTACATACTTTATACGGACAGAATTTACTTGATTAGAAATAATTATTCCTTCCAGAATTTAAAGTAGCCTTCATTCACAAACCTACAAACTTACAGCAAAATTCAATAATTAAAAAATTGCGAATAATACCTGTTAGCTAATATTTTCTCAATACGTTCATAAATCCGATTGACTAAATACAGTTACCGATTTGCCACGGAAAAAAAAATTAAAAATACATATGAGACGTATGATTTAAATTCCTGAGCGCAGTATAAACCTTCGAAGATCACTTTACTGCAAATTAACAATTACAGATTTGAGAAGGAATATTTTGTGTTTTAAATGAAAATATAAAAAAGTACAATTACAATACGTGCAGTTTTATTCACTCTGTTACGTGCACATATTTTGTAACTGTCGACTCTCAGAGATTTAATGTAACCTGTCAACAGCATCCGTTTTCGTCTTCAGTTACAAACGTCTTCTTTCCTTACAATCATCAAATGAAATTACGTAAGCACGTCGGTAATAGAAAAAACCCCCCAGTGAGTACTTCTGGGCCCAGACATTGGGGTAAATGTAGCGTACATATCATGACGTCACAATCGTATCTTCAGTACCGTTGTTTAACGAATTGTATTTTTTAACATATATTGGTATTCATTACTCTTGTAACACATATTCAAAGCAAATATAAATTGCTTGAACACGGGGAAGAAATTCTCCTGGATGGAATAGGTGAATTGACTTCAAAATTTTAATATTTTTACAGGGTTATATTATACTCCCACAAAGTAAAAATACCTACGTAGCATGATCATTGTTATTGCCTATTGGCTGCGATTACAGGCGTATTCAGTCTTATGCTAGTTAAAATCCCGTGGATTCCCACCTGAAAAAAAAAACGAGGTAGGTTTTGAACACACATTGTTGTTCGCCGTCCTAATTCGCAAGACCACTTTATCCCATGTTTACTTTATGGGTGCTCCTCATCCAAAAACATTTACTATCTTGTATTTGCACGAAATATGTTCAACTCGTTTAAATTACTTATGAGTAACTATTCATAGTATAAAAAATTAAGACCGCATATTTTAGTCGAAATGTCAAAATAACAATCTTGGTTATTTTTTAATGTACAAATTATAAAAACTAACTTATTTATCTAAACGAGAAAGTTCACATCGAAATTAGACATCGCCAGTTACGCCAAGAAATCTTTAAAATCACGCTGCGAAAAGATTTCGCAATGTTTAAAAATCGCTCAAAATAAGGAAGTCTTTAAATATTTCTGATGGGTAGCAGGCTATGATTTTTTTGTACAATAATGTGATCTACTTGTAACTTAAAATGAATTAAGACACGTTTGCTTTATTTCTACATCCCTAAAACACTACACATGTTATTAGGACATGCCATGATGCAAAAATTATGCGATCTAAAATTTATTTATATGGTGGAAGAGTACTTATAGTCCATGCACAGTTACGTCCGACTTTTCTGAAGTCCTGCTGAATTTCTACTTCCAGAATATTCCTCCGCCTCGTGCAAACAAAGCTTAAAGAAATCACACCAAAGAGACAACGCACCGCATTCGTGGCCCTCAGTGTAACAATAGTTTGTATAAGAACTATTTCTTATCAGGCTTTCATTACCAACACACCTGTTTTGTCACTATTTTTATTCATATATATATTATATATATAACAAACGACATATTATAATTTACACATAAATGTAAGTAAACTTTCAATTGAACCAAAAATAAGGCACTCTTTTAAGTGAGTAAAAGTATAAAACGATTGTTATGCATTGCGTAATTGGGAAATAACCGAACATGACATTCATGGAATGCTTTTATCAAAGGCTTGATTCAAAAAGTGAGGAAACCGAGAATAGACAAGGTAAAGGTTGTTCACTATTAAATGAGCACTTTTGATATCAACCTTAGAAAAATTTCACTGCCCCCTTTATGCATATATTTTAACGGGCGCCCTGAGTGACATGAGCCCAGTAAAGTTGGTTACGACGGCTGGAAAGTAGTTCCGTATATTTACGTCGAATAAAAAGTGTTAGGTGACCATTTCTAACACTGTTTTTTTTTTAATGCATCGAAGTGTAAAAATGCGCACATTTGTTAAATACTTACTTTTATAATAATTTCAGTTTCATTTAACCGACGCATGAATAAAGTGATGAGGCCCATGATAATGTTAATCTTACATGAGGCGGAAGAATACACAACGTGCATAAAAGTAGATCTTAAGCAGAGTTTTCAAAAGTGCTTATTTTACCGTGAACAACATAATGTCTACCAGTTGAACGGTAATTCGTATAAATATAAAATAATGATAATTTTTTTTTGTGAGCAACAGCACCCTTAAGACGCCGGGCAGTTTAATCCTAATGTGTTTATGTGTTGCCGATTTCATCCTATGCTCGGCTACTCACACGCCCCTCAGTCAGACACCCTTTCTTATGTTGCCTCCATCGCTTCCTGAGGCTAATAGTGTTCTGGTGCATCACTCTCATCATCGGCGAAATGGAATGGAACAACCAATCTTTCCGGACAAAAAAAAAAAGGAGACTCTTTACTTCTTTCATCCTGAGGTTCTTCCTCTCTCGCGCTGTCAGCGCGATTTATTAGCAATTTTCCTTCTCCCGACGTTGTCTGCAAGACCAATTTTAGCGGGGTTGGTCGGCTACGAGCGAAGGATATATTGTTGTATGCCGGGGGTGGGTTTGACGAGAATTTCTTCTCTAAAAATTTTTTTCATCAGGGCGATGATCCGCGTTCGACAACGCAGTTAATAGAATTTATTTATTTCTTTCAGACATCGAAATGAAGACAATCTTCTCAGATTACTTAAGCGCAGAGCATACCCTGAGAAATATCTGTAGGGACTTGACAATAGAACAGTTCCGTAATCGCGTTTCATCGTAGCAGAAACCAGAATTATGTGCCAGCAATAGAATATCCTAATTTTGTTGTGGGGACATTTATAATGCTGCTGAAGCAGTTCTGTAGACGGGACTATTTGTTGTAGGGGATATTTTTTTGGGCTCCCAACATCGGGATCTTTGAGAGCAGATGTCACAGAGAGGACCACGCCGTACAGTTATGTTGCTGTTATTATCGACGTTAAGAGTATTTAAATGGTATCAACAAAGCAATCTGATTGTTATCTCTATACTGTTACAGTCTCATTTACGAGAAAGACTGGAAGGATGAAGGACGGGAATAAGAAGTAGTAGAATTACGAAAAGAAGACTAATTAAATTAAATTTCGACCAGGGCCATTTACTTTAACTTTAGACTCATCACAAACTGACAATATTAATATGTGATCTGGCCAAGTAGAGAGAAGGGACAAGGTAACAAGGCTAAGTTAAAGAAACACGAGTTGAAACATGGTTCCAAGGGACTGACCGGGTCTCGCACCTGGACAAGCTGCTGACGCTGCGCCTGCCTTCGAGTCTCCGATTGTCTCCCCTCTGGCCCTCGTAGCTCCGTCCGTCCTCACTTCTCACCCCACCAAGTGTGTTTGTTGTCGCTATAGATTCTGATTGGTCCCCGCCGTACCCTGTGGGCGGAGTCTTGTCGATGGGATGTTATGCTTACCCGCGAAACTACTGACTTAGCTGGACCCACATAATGCGATATCTTCGGCGCATTTCTTTGACGGTTTACGGGTTGCACTTTTGGTCGAGTGTTTGGCTTCTGTGTTGTCTAAACTAGCTCTGTCCTCGTTACTGTCGCTTCGCTTACTTGAAAACTTGTGAAACGGGTTTACGGCGGGGCTTTCATAACAATACAAAGTCTTGATAAGTTATGAGTAAAAACAATTTTTTTTTCTTCTGCTGTGTCCAGTGTTATCACAAATGTGACATCGAGCCATTATTACAGCCTGGTCGTATTCATGGCAAATGGGTGTTCATTGTTTGGCACTCGTTAAAGGGCCCTGCATAGCATGTCCGAGAACTAAAATCTCGGGGGGCGGTTACGGGCGACCTAGATACGGTCATCGCATGCCATATCGCCTCTATGCGCAAGGCTTTGAATTGGTGTGCAGCCTTTATACCGGCAGCTCATGTCTTGTAATCTCCAATGGTAACCCAGTAATTTTATTATGTAATAAAGAAAAAAATAGGCGGCACGTCCCTCAACAAGTTTGAGTATCCTGCACAGGTATTCTCGCATTTAAAAGTTACTTTGAAAACACCCGTTTCAACCATTTTAGGTTTTGAAAAGTACAAATCAGAAACGGAAACATCAAATCGAAATATATTGGATGAAGATAATGTTTTTTTAAAAATATTATTCCTAAGTGGACATATTTTGAGCATGTAGGATAATTTTTTGAGTAATGCATTATTTCCTGAAGCTCTAAGCCCAGTTCGGCTACCTTTCCATGCGAAACCAGTAACATGAGTGCCGAATTATAGGCTGTTCACGGTAAAATGAGCCCTTTTAAAAGCCCTGCTTAAGATATACTTGTATGCACGTTGAGTATTCTTCCACCTAATGTAAAATTAACACTGACATTGGCCTCAACACTTTAGTCACGCGTCGGTCAAGTGAAACTGTGAAATAATTAGAAAAGTAAATATTAAAAAAATCTGCTTATTTCTACACTTTGATGCATTTAAAAAACGGGAAGCACAAGAAATAATTTAAGTTATAATAAATGGTTAACGAACACTTTTTATTCGACGTTAAGATACGGAACTACTTTCCATTCATCGCTACCAACGTTACTAGGCGCATGCCACCTAGTGTGGCCGTTAAAATGTATGCAGGTATGGACAGTGACTTTTTCTGAGGTTGATTTCAAAAGTGCTCACTTTATCTTCAACATCCTTTACCGGGTTCGAGTGACGGTTAAGGCAGTGCTGTTCTGAATTTGCGAACATCTTCTTGAGTCATCGTGCCACGAGGAACGCCACTTGAAATCTGCCAGAGTTGTAAAATGTCCAAAAGAATGAGAACGTTGTGTGTGCTTTGGTGGGGAAATGTCTGCCTCGCATTCGGGAGGGCGAAAATTCGATCCCGGACTGGGGTTGTTTTTAACTAGTAGTTTTCCATCCTCATTACAGCTGGAAACTAGCGTAGTTCCTTGGTGAAATTTACCCAGTTGTTTATGAATCTCTTTGTAAGAAGCTGTATCTATTGTAATTTTTAAAAACTATAAAATATTTCAACGTAATTTTATTTCCAGGGAAGAAACTGAAGTCCATATTTTATCGCCAATTCATACATTTGGTTAACGAAACTTAGCAAAGATCTCTATAAGCTGCTCTCTGTTTATTATATTTAATTTTCTATAAGTCAATGTTTTAAACTATAGCAAAAAGGCTCTGTACCTCTCTGAACCGAGTACTGTATTATTGTCCGGTGAATGTAAAGTGATCACTTTTGAAATCAACTTTTAAAAAATGTCATTGCCTCTATACCCACATATACTCCGTCTCGTATAAGTTGGCGAGATTTCGACAGTTCAACGAATGTTTACTTTTAGTTTATGTATCCTTTCGCCATCAGCTGGCGCGTCAGTTGGAGGCTACACGAAGACAAGGAAATGGGTTTCCGGAAAAAACATGGTGTGTTTAGAAGATAGACGGACAATTACTGGCCCAATAGAAATTACTAGTAATCAAAATCGCTGTACACGAAATATATGTTACTTTGAAATTTATGCAGAGCTCGCGGAATAATAAAACTGTTTGTATCTGTTCGTAAATTTGTTATTTTACATACGAAACCTATTAAAGTGATCTTTATAGCTGGTTAGGTTGGCGCGCACGACTTGGTAAAGTGTGTGAGCCGCGCGTGGTACCGACAGATAGCAACAGGTTCGCCGCCTCTAGATCCTGCTTTTTAAAACTTGACTTTTCGCCTATTACTGTCTCGAAACGACACGAATTTGAAATATACTTCGTCAAATTATTTGAAATAATAATTCAATATTACCGTGCAATATTTCTGTAGGCTTTTGGAATTAATATCAAGCACATATGGAAAGCATGGATGGACAGTGGGAATACGACATGAAACGATCTAAGGTTTGAAGTCGCGTTTCATTCGGCTATGAATCGTCGTATTGTGCATTTCATTTTGAACACCTATACATTACTACTTTAGCACGAAGGTTAGTTTGTAACTCTTACAACTGCTGTTTTGTGACCATGTCAATTAAAATATATTAATTAATCTAGGAACCCTTTATTATCGCGTAGTTAGTACTTTTCTGATGTGCGTCGCCAGTGCACTCAGAAAAGCCAACTTAATTTTAACTTTCATTCGTTCGTGCATCAGCTGATAAACGAGTTTGTAAACGGCATTTTGTTTGTTTCGTATACGTCAAGTTGCCACTCACTGGCTGTCAAAATATCGCCATCTTATGTAAGATAGACTATACTTTTCAACGGGCACACTGAGTGGCGTACGCCCTTTAAAATTAGTAGCGACGGAAAGAAAATAGTTCCACAACATAACGTTGAATGAAAAGTGTTAAGTAAACATTCTTGAATACTTAAATAAATTATATTACTTCCTGTATTTTAAACACGTGTAAATGATCAGACCCATGTCAATGTTATTTTACATGTAGGGGAAGGATGCGCAATGCACATTTAAGTAAATCTTAAGAAGGACCTTCGAAAGTGATGCGTTTACCGTGAACAGCCTTTAAGTCACCAAAGTCGCCGATTAACAACTGCGCCAACTCGCGCCGTAATTCAGGAACATACGCCTCGTGAATTTTCGTAGTGGTTAGTCTCTGTTTATACTTAGTTGCTTTTCTGATAAATATTCTTTATTTTGCTATATATTACATGGCCTGTGGTCAAAATTTAAGCATACATATTGTATGCTAACATCCTCTTATGGGTGTTTTTTTTTTCGGGGCGTTTAATTTTCAGTGTATTTTCCTTATGCTAGGCAATTTTTTTTTTATGGGAGAAGTAACGAAATATTTTACTGCGCTCCCCAGTGAAAATTGGCTCCGTCTCGCTCACTTAAATTAAGGTAATAATAATCATTTGCAAAAACGTAAAAACAATTAAGAATATTAATAATATATTGGGAAAAGCAATGAGGAAAAACTCAAACACAGGTAAGAACTGAAACATGATATACAGCTGCGTATGGATATGGACACATTCCACTTATATGTTATTATAACCATCATATACTATTACTAATAGATTTATACGATAGTAAAAGCACACTGTTAAAGCTTTCCGAGGAGTGTTTCCAAGATCGTGAGGCATGGATGTTCTAATAAAAATAAAAGAGTTATATTCTAGTTTTGAATATATACAAACAGCCTATATTTACAACATTCAACTATGCCTTGTTATTACTCTTGTTATTCTCGGTGGAGGCAATATTTAATGTCTATCTCAACTCTAATTAAAGAGCTTATCTGTCTCTATGTTGGTTATACAAATTCACACTCATAATTAACACGTATTCAATCTGTCCATTGTCATAATTCTAGATGTGTTAAGGCCACGATCTCCCTTTTCTACAGCTTTTGCGAGAATTAATTTTTTTAACCCAAACAGGAGCCGATATTGTAAAAATCCCCTTACAATTTTGTTACAAATTGTTACTATTATGTAGTAACTTCGGCCAGCCGATACTGACTCGCTGTCTTATGCTGGAAGCGGCCCGATGGAAATATGGACTGACTGCTAACTGTTGGCCGACAGTGTCGGGCCTGCGATGGCTGGATATCGTTACGATGCCAGGCCTGCGATGGCTGGATGTCGCTACGATGCCGGGCCTGCGATGGCTGGATGTCGTTACGATACCGGGCCTGCGATGACTGGATGTCGTTACGATACCGGGCCTGCAAAGGCATGATGTCCAGAAATAAGCAATATAATAATGAAAAAACCTTAACTTTCGATTAAATATTTTATTGATTGTTATTTATATATATCTTTACATATATTAATTTCATTTACTTCCTAACACATTGTATGATATTAAGCTCTTTTGCCTGCTGAGTGCAAAATTTGAACTTGAGACCATTGAGTTGACAGTCAAGCATGCTAACTATACACCACGAGGTAAGTTGCTGATATTCTCCAGCATTTAAAATATATAATAACACAAATTATTATAAAGGAATGTACAAATTCCATGATAAAATAAATAATAATTTTTAAACACGGATTATTTAAAAACTATTTCTTCAAAGGCCTGCAAAGAAAGTAGTTTTTGTTAGTTTTTAACATACCTGTCGGATGGTTGTACAAATGAAAAAAAAAATTCAAGGTAAACAAATGCCATGGGATACCACATGACATATATTGTCACGAAAAAAAAACATGTTATTAGTCGGCCACAACAAAACAGCCCGTAAGGGGAAGGTGCAGCTCTACTCTTCCTGGAGCGACACGGCCAGGGGGAAAGCGGTGCACTCAGGTTAGCCTACTGAGGACTGTCAACAGTACATTGACACTCACAAAGGGCAGTGTAGTTCCCGTGAACCTTGTAACGATGAAAGCTGTCTACGCGCCTACACAACAAACTGTAGAGGCCCCCTCGGCGTGGTACAATTCAACCAGCACAGATAGTTCCGCACATACGGTACATATTAAAAACATCCATCTAGCTTGGCATAATAACGTTAACAGAATATACAACTAAATGTAGTTGTAATTCACCTACGAACAAATTATATTTGCTACACTCGTTCCTCACCTTCATGCCTTGTCCTATTATACAATGCGCACATTACTGTAAGTGTACATATAATTTAAACAACTGACAGATCAATATTAAAATAATACCCCGTAATAGCAATAACATGTTTCATACATAATACAGTTACAACGGTAAACGTTACAAATCATTAGCAAAGCGACAAAATTTTGGATTGTACGTCGAACAACACACAAATCAAAATCATCCAACACAATTTTTTTCGGGCGTTCCTCGTCCGTTTCTTCTCATACGTACATAGTTTTTTTTTTGCCTGTTATGTTTCCTACACTGATTTCCTTCCGTATTAGACATATTGTTGCCTCAGATTTTTCTGTTGCAGCTGCTTCTCGCTTTGTTGCGTTTTCAATTGAATATGTATGTTTCCCAGGTATCTTCTCTTCATCAAAAAATGAAATAACGTTTCCAATTATTTCGCGACCTTCACTATGAATAGGAGGACGTTTTTTTACTACACGAAGCCATAATGTTATTAACATTTACACTAGCTCTCAAATATATGAACACGTTTGGAACGATCAACTAATTGGGTACTAGTAAATAGGCGCTCCTTCAGACTACGTTTATTTACTACCACCAAGAAAGACTGGCCTTGTCGATTTTCGTGCAGTACAGACTGCACAGTTGCTCGCCTCTGACTGGCTCACGGTGTTTTACACTCGTCCGCCCTCTCTCTCGCTCACAGTCAGACCCGCAGAACCGCATTCTTTCCAGATATTTTGTTGTCTCGGCCGAATTATAAACGTTAACACTCTGTCTAAAAAAAAAAAGACACCATGTCGTTAACAGCTAGCTAACATTTTGCCCATTCAAAACACTTTCCAAATGTTTTGTCGGCAAAAATACGTCATATTTATATCTTTCTTGTGATAAAAGAGTCTATTCTCAGAAACGTTACCGGGCCGGAATAAATAAGATAATGGCCAGCTTACCGAAAGTACAAAGATGCTATACGGGAATCGGCCCAGAAACATTTTTAAGATGCTCGCAACATGTTAGCTCTGCGATATCATGCCGACATATTTTCGGTGACATCCATCTGTTATCCCACAAAAAAATAAACCGGGCCATTGTATTTTACCTAACGACAAACTTTCTGTCTCAAAAAAGACATCACGCCGTTGTCAGATGGCTATCTTCTTCCATTGAAACGACAGTTGCCGACAGCACAGGTATCGGGCCGACAATTTGCCGACACTTTGTGTTTGCTGTGTCGGCTCCCGTTTGGATCCGTTTGGATCGTGGCCTTAAACTCATGCGTTCAGTTCAATAGTTCCGCCTGTCAGTCTCACTCTTCAGTGTACGGATGCTCGCAGTCCGCATACTTCACTCTCGCCGCCACTCGACGCTCTGCTGGTTCGTCGTCTATCACTGTCTTCGCACGCCTGGCGCTCAAGGTCGTACTATTTCCCAAGCTATAAAAGTGTAGGCTGGGCCGGGGGGGGGGGGCACGAATTAAGTAGTCTCACTGGCCCGATCTAGAAGATCCACCCTCAAACCTGAGTCTCGCTGAGCGAGGCAAGGGCGACGACCAGAACATTCTTTCAAAGATAACCCCCAGAAATTCAATCGACTGAAGGTCGGAAACACACTAGTCCCAATAGGCTTATCTGGTAGACGCGGCGGAACGGCTTTGTAAACCTTCGCGCTCTTATCACGTTTTTACTCTGCCCTTGGCACAATTCAAAAGACTGGTCATACGTATCTTCCCGTCATCAGACATAAGAAATGTTCAATAATTTAAATGTTTCTGTCGAACAACTGAAACCGCATTCCATACTTCAACTTTTCTGAAGCCCTAATAAAGTCCTTACTTTCATGTTATTCTTCCGTTTTATCAGAACAAAGCTTAATTAAGTCTAGAATATTAAACCAAATGGACCATGAACCGCAATTGTGCGCTTCCACTTTACTAATGGTTTTATGAGAACTATTTCTTACTAGGCATTACCAAGACATTTACTCTCTCCGTTTTTTATTTATATTAAATATTACGTAAGGTGAGATTTGTAGATAAAATATAAATAAACGTGCAATTTAAAGTCCCGGGCACAAACGCTATACGTAAGCCTATCATTATCACAACCCAGTGATACACATAAGATTTAAATTGCTTGTTTTCAGTTAGACCTGCTACAACCTTGTATAGCGATAATGACTTACCTAAGCTCATGGATAGTAACAAGAAAAGTTCAACTTGAGTTGAATTTCCTTGTTGCTATCGCTACGCATCAATATTCAGCCAATTAGGAGCTCCGACACTTGTACTACGTTATCAATTTAAAACTTATTTACGAATCAAGAAAGTGTGTATGTTTACTTCATTCTTAGAGCAGATATGTTCTTTTGTTTATTTATTTATAATCGCAAAAACGGACATTTCGTAACGTTTATAGGTAATATTAATAGTAAAAATTTAAATGAAAATAATTTCTCATTTTAAAAACGTCTTAAATAAATAGAAAATAAAAAAATAAAAAAATCCCCTACCAACTATACAGAACTAAATTTCCTCGGTATTAAATGTAGCAACATAAACAAGCTAATATTATTATCGTTATGTCAGCTGTAGCCAGGCCACTGTGGCTGTGTTGTGTTTTGTAGTTGCATATCGCTGCAACTGTGAATGTGTAAGTTATGTGTCAGTTGTAGCCCGGTCTTAACAAAACAAAATACACTTTTATGTAACCAGAAGATATGAACTGTTTGCGATGCCCGACGTATTTAGAAAACAACCAAACACATCATACACATGTTTACTGTTGCTGTCATAAGAGCAGATATTCATTTTTGGTATTATGAAAGACGACCTGCCATAAAGGAAGAGCGTTTTGATGAACCCGAAGTAATAAGTGTTTCCTCTGACAGTAATTCATATCTGAGTTTGACGGACTTGTTAAAAGAGTCCGCTCATAGGGTATTTTGCGATGTTGGTGATGGAGGCCCTTCAGGTCTGCCGTGTCACTTACCGTCCCGCTATATCTGCAGCATCGGCTGTAGGGAGGAGCTATCTGAAAAGGGCACTGAAAGCGAATCGTGATTGGAGTAGTGATTCCGATTTTGAGGAGTGCCCTTCCAATCGACTTTCAGGTGCTAGTTTCAATTGAAAGTACGTGTATGTTCACGGTGGGGGAGGTTAAAATAATGAGAGGATGTGTGATTTTTTAGGTTAGGTTATATTGTTGTTTGTATTGATAGGTTTTTTTTCTTTCCATGACAGACATCTGCATCGCATTGGCGAATGTCTGAAAATCTCCATCTTGACCTCATACACCGGGTGATTTTTCAAAGGCTCTATTTAGAAAGTGTTAAGTTACAGGGAATAGACTATACGGTATTTTCTGGGCGGTTCGATTGACACAGCGCACCGCGAGAGAGCTCACAGCGTCGAGAGCGGTTTACGTGTAATTTACGCTTCGCAGGTGGCGCGATTCACATGTGAACTGCCAGGCGATCTCCAACAACACGACCAGCATTGATTTCGCGTCCACGGGCAAAATGCACGTTCCCCGTCACAGGAGGAATTCCTATCGCGACGAAATAAACACACGCGAAACGATTCCTGATATTCCATAACACCGGGCGGTTTGCTTATAAAGTTCTCAGGACATGTCCTGATAAACTCTCACACGCTTCGCAGCAGCAAGTAACTGACGATAAAGCTGGAGTCACTATACCCCGACGCACCCGATACGACGAAATCCGAGTGGCAGCCAATGAAAAGCAAGGTCACTGTGACGCCAGCCCGACAAAATTGCAGCCCCGACAGACCGACAGAAGTAGATTCTATTTCTACTTTCCGGCGATGTCGGACTCGTCGTGGCGGAAAAAAAAAAAAAAAAAAAAAAAAGTATTGCGTATTTACCTACAGTAATAAATAATTAATTAACTTACCGCCAAAATAAAACTTTCCGGTTCATTTTTAAATACTTTTTTATATTTCGTGTAAATTCAAATGTTGTCAAAAGCAAAATTATAATTTATTTCATCGCGAGTTTGAAAAAGGAAATATAGCATACTATAAGGATATATTCCCGTTTTGGAATTTTTCAACAGCCAATTAACACACTTGTGGGGTAGATTTCGTCGGAGTATTGTGAGCACTTGATAATATACAATATGAAATCCCGTTCGTCTCTGTCGTCATGTTGGTCTGTCATGTCGTGTCTCCAGCTCTGGAGCACAAACTGCGAGACTTTGATGCAGTGTTAAATTAATCATCAGAAGAGTAGGCTATATGTTTTCATACACACCGGCGGCTGCACATTAAAGCTGGATCTAACAATACAGCGATGTGTTTCAATGCGATGCATTACGATGAGATGTAGCCTATCAGAAAGAAGCAGCATGTCTGTCGCAGTGCGTCGGCGACGATTACTTTGCGCAAAAATTCTTGCTTAAGGGTAGTGGTGCATGAAAGAGGTATATTTACCCGATTTTCGATGTAAGTCGTTTTCCAAAGGGTTTGTCGAAATTTCTGGCTTGACAAGACGCAAATAATAATTTTCAACGCCTTTTTATGTCGTTATAATTCACTGCCTTCTTTGTTCTCGGAACATTGACGGAAGAAAATATTTTTTTTTCTTCTCTTCAATCAGTGCTCCGATAATAACGAACGCAAGGTATTTTTAACCGTTTAATAAGATGTTTAGAATGGCTATTTACATCTTGTCGAACCTAAAAATTTCGAAAAATCGTCTGTGACACAAGTTGTGAGAAAAATTGTGTAAATATACGGTTTTCGTTCACCATTTCCCTTAAGACCATTGGTGCATGAAATTAGTATATTTATATAATTTGTGTCATAACTCGTTTCCCAGGGGATTTTTCAAAATTTTTGTGTCCTCGAGACGTAAATAACAACTTTTAGCACCTTCTTACGTTGTTAGATATTCACTGCCGTCATTATTCTCGAAGCACTGATTGCAGATAAGAAAACACAAATTCTTTCTTTTCTTCCATCAGTGCTGCGAGGATAATGACGTCAGCGAATATCTAACAACGTAAGAAGGTGCTAAAAGTTGTTATTTACGCATTGACGAGCCAACAGTTTTAAAAAATCTACTGTGAAATGAGTTATGAGACAAATAATGTAAATATACGTATTTCGTGCATCCTTTCCCTCAAGGCCGTGTCCGAAATGAAAAATTCGTTATTTTGTAATTTGTCACTTCGTAAGTTTCAATTCGGATGTTGTCGACAGTCAATAGTTTAACACTCGCGACAACGTATTTTTACATTAACAGTGAAAATTATTTTTATCTAAATTTAAAGCATAAAACGGACGTGATATTTCTACACTCATTACTGGGATGCTGCGAATATTCCAATAAATAAGAAAATAATTATTTATTCGATAACGACTTTAAAAAAAATTGCTTAGAAATATATAAACAAAACACAGCAACGGCTTGCTTTTTAAAACATCTCTAGGGTATTTTATGAACACTTATGTGTTTAAAAAAAAAAACACTTTAATTACATATTTGCGTATGTATTCTGAAGGTTAAAATCAACATGGCGCTGATTTTGTCATTTTGTATTTTTTTTCTAACATCCGCTTGATACAAAATACGATATACCAAATTACCAAGTACTTCACCATTTTCGTATACAAAATCGGATCACGTAATCATTTTGTCAACAAAATTTGCAATTTCGGACACGACCTAAGAGTAAAGGTTGGTATGTTCTTGCGTTGCGATTGGCAGTGATAGCCGACAACAAGAATAAAAACAACTATTTGTTTACGTTTTGAAAATGACGATCGCGTTTACGCGGACGTCTTTGTATTTTTATTTTTACTGTTGCTGCATGAATGTACAGGAGAGAAGAAAAAAACGGCTTCTTATACATACGGATAATGTCATAAAACTCGTATATTAACATCAAAATAATTGGCCTTCGTCTTATATATCTCTTGTTCTCGCTGTATACTGTCGCGTAGTTTTCATCGCATGTGGCTTTCAAACTGCCTTGTTTATCTTTAAAAAATACGGTGTCAATGATGTATTGTACAGGGCTTTTTAACGTCCCACGGTTTTATGCTCGACAGCTTAGCAGGGGATGGCTTACAGACTAACTTATAACCTAACTTAACTTAACACCCATGCCTTACTCGGGATTCGAACCCAAAGCCTGCCGCACCACAAATCGATGGCCCAACAACTGACTGCACCTCGGGAGGTTGGTAGTGCCAATGTTTTTCACGTGTCTTTTGTCACATTCGTGAGGTATAAACATATCATTTCCACCCTTGAAATAGATGGCAGCAGCGTTACTGCACACAATAATCCCCTTTAATTAAAAAATAAAACATTAATTGATCAAATATAAATTTTTTTCATAGCATAACAGTCTCGGTAGTAAAGGCTGTTCACGATAAAGTGAGCACTTTCGAAATCAACCATAGAAAAATGTCACTGCCCATGCCTGCATATATTTTAACGGGCGCTCTGAGTGACATGCGCCCGGTAAAGTTGGTAACGATGGATGGAAAGGAGTTCAATATCTTAACGTCGAATAAAAAGTGTCAGATAACCATCTGAGATAATTTTAATTATTTACTTAGCTTTATGTTTTCTTTACGTATCAGTGTGAAAAAATTAGCACATTATAAAATATTTACTTTTCTAATAATTTCATGGTTTCACTTGACTTACGCATGAATGAAGTGTTGAGGACCATGGCAATGTTAATTTTACGTTAAGGCGGAAGAATACATAACGTGCATACAAGTAGATCTTAAGCAGGGCTTCCAAAAGTGCTCAGTTTACTGTGAACAACCTATAAACACAAGTGATGAGTACAGTTGAATTTATGGAGCCGTTGCACAGTCACGTGCTAAAGGGACACGTCAACACACAGAGAGAGAGAGATGTGGGCAACTTTTAACATCGAGGTCTGGAGAGTTGAGTATGGAGCTGAGCTGGAATGCAAGGGTAGGGGAAAAGGGGGAAATCCCCGAGAAAACCGTCCGACCAGCGGCATCGTCTGGCACGATCCCCACGTGAGAGAATCGCGGAGCGCCCCCGCCCGGAATCGAACCCAGTTCACCTTAGTGGGAGGCGGCCCCTACAGCAACTGGATTCATACGTATATATCACTAAAGCGTATTCGCTTAGTGACAAAGCAGGAATGGTAATGATTTCTCCCTATACATTCATTGTAGCGTTCCTACATTTGCTCAGGAAACAGTCAGATGCATAGGGGAGTTTCCAACTTCGTGTAGTAGCTCTGCTAAACACTCCTGTATCTGCAGTTTGATGTGTGGTATTATTTACATACAGTGCATATGTTAAAAACTTCCATTACAGTCTAGGAAGTTTACCTGGAAAAATTTTTAGTGTGTTATTTACGTGACCGTAAATGTACAGTTGAGAAAGTAATTTTGACGTGTGTAGTAAAAAGAGTGTATTCTGTTTGGCCACGCACAGTTTATTGTTAATATTATGCGTGGTTTCATCAGCAAACCCCATTCCACAGAAGGAATTGAACTTTTTACTGTTATTCGTGAGGTTCAGTTTCTTTCAACTGCAAACTGTCATTTAGTTCGCAGTCACTACAGTTGGTAGTTCCTCTACGTACACAGAAAAAGAAACAACAAATTTGTACAATAATAATAATTCTAAACGTTTAGCAGAGCCACTTGAATAACTCATGGATGCTAGTGAGTGAAGAGATTTGGGCGGATCTTAACGGCAAGGGCTTGAGAGCCGATGAAGGTGATTGAGGTGAGTAAGGAGCAGCACCGGAATGAAGGGGCGGGGAAAACGGGAGATCCCCAAGAAAACCCGCCGTCTGGCACGGTTCTCACATGTGAAGATCCGGAGTGACCCGACCGGGGATTGAACCAGGGTAGCCACGGTGGAAGTCGAGCAGGCTAACCGCTCAGCCACCATGGCCCCTCCCACCTACTCAAGCTAGGTCGCGTTGCACCAAGGCGTTCTGCCACTGCAAGTCCGCAATTTCATTTCCGGAGTTAAGTGGCGGTGTCGCATATCACGCAAATTCCCATTTGCAACACATGAAACCCTGAATTTGTGTCTCAGAGGGTTCAAATATCAAATTCCTTAGAAATTATAAAAAAGATTGTGTATAATTTTTTTGTGCCAAATATTTAATTCACTTGAGTGCGAATCCAACTGTTGTATCAATTGAAGGATTAGGGGGGGGGGGGGATGAGCGCAAGGGCACTGAGCATCGGAGCTGGCTGCCACCATCTTAAGTTTTTCTTTTTCCCTTTTTTCCCTTAAAATTGAAAGTTTTTCCCTTCAAAATCGACCAATTTTCCTTAAAAATTTTCCTTTTACCATCAAGATTTCCCTTTTTCCCCTCAAAATTTCCCGTTTTTCCCTAAAAAAAATAACCGATCCTCCCACTTCGAAAAACGAGCCTCAGAACGATTTGGGAGGCTTGCTTTCGAGGGCAAATCAGTGGAGGCCATATTAGCTTAATAGGCCCATGGTATGCGAAATCGATACAGAGGGTCCAGAGTCGGCCCTGATAATCAGCCATGTTGGTTATGTCAACAATCTTAGCCGCCATATTGTATCCAGGTGAGCTTGACTTTGACCTTGATCCCATGGCATTGAATGACCTTGAATCCATAATATCGCCAACCCCCCCCCACCCCTCCATAAAAAATTGAAAAATCGAGAAAAAAAATTGAAAATTGACGAAAAAAATTACATAGATAACTCCAACCACCTTGTTTTTAAGGAGCCGCGGTGGCAGAGCTGTTAGCACGCTCGCCTCCCACCAAGGCTAACCGGGTTCAATCCCCGGCCGGGTCAGTCCCGGATATTCGGAAGTGGGAATCGTGCCGGACGATGCCGCTGGTCGGCGGGATTTTCTCGGGGACCTCCCGTTTCCCCGCCCTTTCGTTCAGGCGCTTCTCCATACTCACCTCGCTTCACCCTCATCGGCTCTCGATACCTCGCTGTTAAGAGCCGCCCAAATCTCTTCACTCACTCACTCACAATGTTGGATGCCAGTGACCTTGTTCCCATTGACCTTGAAAACAAAAACTCCCTCAAAAAATTGTGAAAAATCAAATAGGCTATATTCATAAAAGTCTGCGAGCATGTTACGTTACTGACTACGACCGCCGTGTTGGATGTCGGAGAACTTGACCTTTTATCTTAACCCTGGTGATCTCTTATCTAGAACATAAAAAATCGCCAAAAATCTCCTACATATTTATAACAATTATTTCAATAATTCATTTTAAAAAATTACTAAAATAATTTTTAAAATTTGCTTTTGTAAACTTAAATTTTAGGAGGTCCTCACAGCACCACGTCAAATAGACCACATCCCCTCTTTCCAATCAATCACATTGTTTTAACATTCCCCTCATCTACACCCTCACCTATAATCATTCTGTCTGATTCACTACATCCGCCATATTGTTATTTTTTCATTTATCCTTTTGTTTACATTTTTAACACCTTGGTGGCACTGGTGACTCCGACTACCATGTTGGATCTGGACGACGAGTATGACCTCACACCTGTCACCATGACCCCGTGCTCATGATCTTGGATAATATTGAACCCAAAAATAAATTATAAAATTCAAACAAAATAAAAAGTAATCAAAGACTTCTTTTCATCAATATTTCGATCAATCTCGCAATATATCCATCAATCAGCACCAAAATCAGCACTCAATCACAAATCCTTCGATCAATCACTATACTTCGATCAATCCCGATCCTTCGATCGATTCTTCAATCAATCCTTCTGTTTTTCCTCCCACCCATATGTATAAAAATTCCATTCGTTCGCCAAAGGTCTCCAAATTTGTACATGTCGACAGAACTAATGTTTCTGTACGCAGTCCACTATCCATGCATTTTTATGCTAAACTATTTATTAATATTCTGTATGCAGATATTTCCGTTAATAGTCGAGTGCTCATAGCACTACTTTAAAGTACGAGGGATGAAAGGATACACCGCAGACGAATAAAACACAATTATTATTCATCGCATCATTCGATATAATCCCGGAACTTTTGTTCACTAATGATTGAAAATACCTCGCTAATGTGCGAGAAATCGCCACTTTGTTGGAAAGTGATAAAATGTCTGAGTCTGTTAACAGGTTCATTCGGGTCTTCGGGAAATTGGTAGCCAGTAATTTCAGCGTCTTCTGCCTTATTCATGTCGCTTGTTGCAGCAAATGTGTTCGAGGGGTGTGTCAGTGCGTCGAGAAAATCACCACTGTCTTCATCACTATCTCTACCTGCAGGTTCATTTTCATCATGGCCATCTTCATCCTCCTATTTTGTATTCTATATTAAATTTTCTTTTCTTTGTAGCAGGAGCTGTATGGTCTGGTCATCAGAACCGACGACCATTTGTTTGGAAGTTCATCGACTTCAAGCGGAAGTCTTACAAATGTACGTTCCACACAATCCGACTCTGCTACTGTACTCGCACCTGTCGAATCAGGATACACGTCGATGCAGCGAGAGCCATTGCCGGCAACACTTGCTCGCTCCCAGTTGACGCATCCTTGCAGATCTCGGCATGTCCTTTCAATGTGACGCCTTTGCACAAACTGCAATGGGACCGATGTCGTAACGCTTCATCGCGCGAAAAGGAATCTTCGCACAGGCCGCTCTCTCACGCTGACGAACATTTCGACAACTCCGTCGCAGAATTGGCACCGATGACAGAGAGTTAGCAATAATGCAGGTCGCGCTTCCTTGATAGCTGAGGTCGAAGGCAGGCCTTCGTGATCACACCTCATCTACGTGGTAAGACGTGGGAGTGCTTCCAAATCCATGTTCACGTCGCGCTTCCTTGATAGCTGAGGTCGAAGGCAGGCTTTCGTGATCACACCTCATCTACGTGGTAAGACGTGGGAGAGCTTCCAAATCCATGTTCACGTCGCGCTTCCTTGATAGCTGAGGTCAAAGGCAGGCCTTCGTAATCACACCTCATCTACGTGGTAAGACGTGGGAGTGCTTCCAAATCCATGTTCACGTCGCGCTTCCTTGATAGCTGAGGTCAAAGGCAGGCCTTCGTGATCACACCTCATCTACGTGGTAAGACGTGGGAGTGCTTCCAAATCCATGTTCACGTCGCACTTCCTTGATAGCTGAGGTCGAAGGCAGACATTCGTGATCACACCTCATCTACGTGGTAAGACGTGGAAGTGCTTCCAAATCCATGTTCACGTCGCGCTTCCTTGATAGCTGAGGTCGAAGGCAGGCCTTCGTGATCACACCTCATCTACGTGGTAAGACGTGGGAATGCTTCCAAATCCATGTTCACGTCGCGCTTCCTTGATAGCTGAGGTCGAAGGCAGGCCTTCGTAATCACACCTCATCTACGTGGTAAGACGTGGGAGTGCTTCCAAATCCATGTCCACCTGACGGTGTCGGGACGTCAACTGTAATTTTTCTCTATAAATGCAAGTCTTTTTACTTTAAAGAGCCTCACTTGTGCCCATAAAAGGCCTTCTTCTACCTTAAAACTTATACGTAAAAAATACGGAAGCACTGTGAGAAAACCCACATACTCGTCCTCTCCAGTAGAAATCACGCAGATAATTATGTATATAAAATTATAGAAGTAAAAATTATTTTAATTAATTTTAAAAATAGTTATGAATATATAAATAGCCTACAGACATTAAAATTATTTCAAATTTATTTTTTATAATAATGTAGGTTATAGGTATATACATATATAAATATAAAAATGTTTTAAATTTCTATATTTATATATACATATACCTACAAGCATATAGAATTAACATATGAAAGTATTTGCGCTAAACTTCCCCAAATTATTTTACTTGTATTATTTATTTTCATCAAATAATGTTCACATTTATTTTAATAACAAATATTTCACATACATTGTGTGCCTACTTATCATTACTGACAAAAAAAAAAAAAAGGAAACATTTAAATAGCGGATGGCATTGTAATATCTTACACCACGTCATCCATCATTTACTAGTTTTACGTAAGCCCTACTGGCATAGATATTCATTATGTGTTCAGTGGAGTTCCGGGTCACATATTGTAAGACATCCCGCGGGCCAACACAGAATTAACAAAAAAAATACAAAAAATAACGACTGGAACCCATGCTACCTATTCATATTAATACAGTTGTCAGCAAACTTAAAGCTTAGTTTAGTTTAGGGTAAACATAGAAGTATGGAATGTATACAGTGTATATGTTAATTAACAAGTAAAATATGAAAATTGGCTTTTAACTTAAGTAATAGTGATTATATGCTTTAGTGAAAACAGAAAATAATTTAAAAAAATTACTAGCTGGAATTAAATCAGTCGATTAATATTTAACTCTTTATTTTGTATTTATCCCGTTGGTTTTAATCAAGGCTGAAACGTAAAAGACGATGCTTTACACTGTTCTTCAACACAACTAAGAGAGCCTTTAAAATTTGTTAACTTTCCATGACATGCACAAAAATATTCTAGGAAACTCCTGTAGGTGTACTGCTCTAGGTAGGTAAAGCGATGCAACACATGAATATTTTAACATCTAATATTTGTTTAATAAATTCAGAATTTACTGATATGAATATACATGTGTGTGCTGCCATTTCTACTTGGTGTTACCGTTTCAAATGAGCGATACCGTAAAAGAGAATGCCAGTTTTCCCACCCCCAAGGCTAGCTGCTAATTTCACCTCCATTCCTGCTTCCGCGCACATTGCAACAGCAGTCGAATATACCCAGCAAAGGCTACCGTCGGATAACACAATCTAGCCGAAGGAAAGACCGAGCACAGAGCACGCAGTTTAACGGTCGCTCGCATGCGAACACACACACATATATACGTATGCACGTCCTCACACACACACACACACATGCAGTACGAAGTCTGCGACGATCCCCGGAGATGCAGAATATCATAACAGCAGAGCCCCAACGCGCGGACCAGTCGCATAAAAGTTAACGATCACCGGAATCCGTGCCAAATAACATTCGTCCGGATTTGCGGGGGGAGGGGGTGGGGGTAGGGGGTCGAGGGTTTTTGCCGTGAATTTCATCCCCCCCTCTCTCTCTTATCCAACAACCCCCTTGCCCTCCCCTTACCATCGACCACTCAAGAGCGTGTTTCAGGACAGCAAAATACCGCCCGAGGAAGAGACCTCCCCTAAAAAAAAAAAAAAAAAAAAACCCACTTCCGATGACAGGGACCAGGCACAAAAAGGGTGGAGCGGATAATAAAAACCCCCAATAGCCCCCGAAGCAAAACGTAGTCGCCATGAGAGATTCCGGCTTGCTGAAGGGGTTGATGGCAAGACGGGCTACACGGATGTAGCAATAACCCCCCCCCCCCCCGGGGGTGCCATAACCCCAGGGACCTGTATTTTACACTTTTGTTCCCCCGCGGCTCGCAAATACAGGCTCATCTCGCAGCGAAGTAAAGCATAATAATTATTTCCGTCTCTAGTTTCGCCTGCACGAAGTAGATGGCGACTATTTTTTGTACTGAGTTGTTCGTATTTCTTCCTTCAGACAAGTGTATTTCCATACCTCTTTTCTAATACACCACCAAGGAACCAGGGGACGTAAAGATGGAAGGGCCCCATTTGGGCAATCGCCTCCCTCGAGAACACGAATTTTTCTATAGTTTCCGCAGTTTAAAATTGCCAGACTGGAAAGTAATTTCCGTGCCTTGCTGGCCTCGCACGAGGAAAATCTGTAAAAATATAAAGCAATTTTAATTTTCAAGTTTGTCGAATGTATACAAGTTTGTTAACACTAACTCGAAAATATCAACCCCTTTCAGACCCACTTTAACTTACGATTTCAGATGTTTCAAACAAAAAAAAAAATGATCATGCGTGCTGTACTTACAACACAGCACTTGTGCCTTTGTTACCACGACAAATGAGCTGTAGGTTATATTTTCGGCTGCAATAATAAGAGCCAATTATGACCTAGAACAGTAAAACTGTTTGCGAATCATTTACATACAAGTAAGATACACTCATTAAGCTTTGCATTGTGCAGCACCGACAAAAAAAATTACCTACACGTTCGTAATGTACACAATTATGCAAACCGGGTCTGAATGGGTGAATTAATGCCAAAAGGACACCGAAGAATTTTTAAAAATTAAATGAGCTAAATTACACGCCTGATGTTATTGGCTATCGTCTGTGAGTGTATGTGTTTCCCCGTTTCCACGCGAAACAACGAGAATTCTCGTACTTTAATAGTGAATGTTTGCAAGTCGTTCTAATGGGGGGGGGGGGGGGGGTTGGGAAATTTTTATCTAGTCCTAACGAGAGAAAGCCGCTGCAGTGTGTTCGAACCTACTTCTTCCTTCCTCAAAAAATTTGTTTAGCGCTTTCGATTGCCCTCTCCAAAAAAAAAAATTGACTTGTGTACGTTAGTGGGAACCATTCTTAATAAATAAGGACCTCGTAGTTACTGCTTGCCTGTGTCTGTGATGGGAAGGTTTGCATTGAGTGGCTGGCTCCGCTATTGCTTGCAACATTTCGGTTCAATTGTTTTCTTTACGAGTCATTCTTTTGGTTCCTTGTCAATCAGCTGGAAACTACTTCCAGTTCTCTACAACAGTTTGCTTGTGTGTGCAGTAAATGCTCTAAACAAACAACAATTAACACTTCTGTGCTGCGCTCTTCTAAACTTTGCTGTCATAGTTCAGGTTGTCTATTGGTCACAAAAGTAATGAATAATTCATGAAATTGAGTGGGTGATTATGAAAAAGTAGTTTTTTTGAATCAGTCTAATGTCCATCTCATTGATGACTGACGTTGAATTTCCACGCTATGTGGTAACAATTGGAACAACAGATAATTTTTTTTTAATGATCATGCACTCCTCAACAACATGCGTTATACACTCACAAAGAAATATGCGCACTTAGAATGCTGGCTTGCCATTGTGCCACTCACTGCCAAGAAGCCATGTACATAACTGAACATGCCATGAAAAAGTCATGAAATATTCACAAATTTGGGTAGTTGAAAATCAATTGAAATCCTGTATATAAGTTGAATTGCCATGTATAACACTAGGATTTATGCTACGGTCATTAAAAACTAGGTCCTTTTGAGATAAAAATTTGAAAAATGCTATTGCTTCTATCTGCATATATTTCAACGTAGATATTAACTGACATGCCCTCAATAAACCTGGAAAAGATGGAGGGAAATTAGTTCCATATGTAAGTGTTGAATTAAAATTGGCAGGGAAAAATGTATGAATACTGAAATGTTTATTCGCTTTCTATTTTTTTTAAATTCATGTAAGTGTAAGTATTGGCATATTTGTAAATGATTTACTTTTACAATTATAACTGACCGTTTCAAGAATAGAAGTGATCAAGCACATTACAATGTTAATTTTACGTATGGCGGAAGAATACACAGACAGCGTACGTACAAGTAGATTTCAAACTAGAACTTTTTTAAATGCTCAGTTTTCTGTGAATGGTTTATAACACAGAATATGCTAAACTGTACAAAGCTACACTGCTCTGTATTGCACAATATTCTGTTATAGTTTAACATAAAGTACTATATTAAAATATGACTTTACCATATAATAGTACGAAATACTATACCATACTAAAAAATATAATACTAGGAGCCTTAATGTAACTATACAAGATTATACTGTATTTAGGCCAACGCAATGGATGCAAAGACTATGTGGCGCCTCAAAGAATCAGATTATCCAAACGAAATTTTTGTCAGGGCGTTGTATAGCTACTATGAAAATAATAAATATCATAGACGTTAACAGGTCTGCCATATGGGGGTTCTAAATTAAAGTATTTTATTGCAGGAGCATTTCTTGGTTGATAAATTGGGAAAGGTGAGAAAACCAAATGTCATGACAAAGAAACGATAAATAAAGTAACGGTCTAAAGGCTTCTCCCAGGTACAAATTTAACATTTCAAGTATAAAAAAATTGTCAAGCAGTTTTGTTAAAATTATGCATAATCGATTAATAAAAATTATATTTTTACAGAATATCCAAAATGCAACAAAAATCAGCAAGTTCGCTGTAGTGTTTTATAAAAAGTTTTAATTATATCAATATATAATAAATGACTATCTACAAATTATTGATGTATTAAATACTCAAACATTTATTTACACGAATCGCAAACACTTTATAAACATTATTTATAAAAATTATTATTTTAACGGTTACATGTCTAACTTATGTGTTCAGTTATTTTAACATTTATGTATTTAATAACAATTTAATTATTTATATATACCTTGATATTAAATCTTATATTTATACAATTTATACAACACATTCATAACATACACACACAATATAATATTCAATATTAAGGCATATATAAATAAATTGTTACTAAATACATAAATGTTAAAATAACTGAACACATTAGTTAAACATGAAATCAATTTTATACGTTCCCGTTAAAATAATAAATTAATATTTAATTATATATATATATATATTCATACAATATTTATGATATTATTCAATATCTTTATGTACTAAACATAATTTTTAGTATAGTTATACAACGTTTAAATATTAATGCAATCTCTATAAAATACAATGTTTTTATACAGGCTACGAATTTTATGTTTTTACAGTTTTCAATTATATTTATAATTTCCACACAAATTTAAAACTTATATAACATATAGATCATATATTTTTAATATTTTTTTACAAGTATCTACATAGTATATTTCATCAATGTTTATAATTATATGCAAATATTTAAGTAAAATAAATTTAAATAATTAATATTTATATACGTTTGTACACAATTATATTTATGCACTATTTATATTTAATACTTATGCTATTATTTATATTTATACAATTATTCAGATTATTTATTTGTTGTCTTTATTCCAAATTTGCGCTGATTTACAATGGAATCAGTGTTGTATATTAGTCCACATACATATTAACAAACGTGCAAATGAAAATTGAAATATTTTTATATATGACGAATTAAAAAATACAGAATTTAATTAAGAAATTGGACGTGTATGTTCCTCTCCTAAATTAAATAATGCATACAACTATTGAAAAAGTAAGGGTATAAGGGTGATTATTTAACTAGTGGCAAGGGTTGAGAAAATAACTTTGTTTTGTCCGACCACAGAATATTCAAAACCGAAGAGAAACGTTCGTTTACAGTATACAGCGAACTCCAGCCTGGTAACTTAAAGCCTTTTCACACCATCAAATTTTTCTTCGAGTAACCTTAAATTTATATTGGAGGTTTATTATAGGAACGTCATAATCATAGCCAATTTTTATTTCATTTTTTGAATGTCTCGTTTTGCTGAGATTTTCGTTTAGAGAATGTTCTAAATTTTCTTGATTCCAAAATATATACCGCTGTATCACGACTTTTCTGGGAATATTAATGGAAGTAATCTCATAACAATAGCGTTGAGTGCGCACTTATAAAGTTTTTACAAAACAAGAATGTGTATTTAAAAAAAAAAAATTTTCAGTAACACGAAGAAAATTAATTGGGTTTTAAACCAATTAATTTTGTATCGTGTACGAGTCTTAGATACTTCTAAAACATTACTTTTGGTATTTTTAAAACAAGTTTCGTTAAAAAGTTTGTGATAAATTTTCACGGGGAGACTTGAAAGCTATTGAATGCAATTGCATTGAAAGGCAGTTGAAAAGATTTCTTTTATTCGATAAATTTAACCCAAGTAATTGAAATTCAATAACTATTTGACGGCCTTCACTCGTCGGCATGCAGGCCCGGCATTGGAGAATCTTCCGTAACGCGCGGCAGCGTGTCGGAGACGAGGCTCCTTACCGGAGTTTCACGCAGCCAATCGGGGAGTGGGTTCGCCCACATCAAAGGGACAGCCAAGTCATATTTCACTTCCCGTGTACCCGCGTACTCCGCGGTAAAGGCTGCTCACGATAACGTGAGCACTTTTGAGATCAACATTTGGAGAAAAAAAAACTCACTGCCCCTGCCTGCATATACAGAATGTCAGATGATTAGCCGATACGGACTGCACTACACGAATCTGTTATCAAAACTATGCAGAAAATATTCCTTGGTAAAACAGCCCAAGGCCATTAGTTTACGAGAAAAAATTGGGTTTGGCTGTGTTGGGGACACGGCCGTTTGTTTTACGCGAATACGTCTACGTTGACGTTCTCAGACGCCTTGATAATTATTTTACGTTCCCGGCACCGCTTCACTCGATCATATGGTGTTTTATGGGCATCACTGTATTGCTTTTGAGATGCTCTTTCCAACCGTATACGATTTCTGTATTTCGACTTGGTTTTTTGACAAGTACAGTCCGAAATTGTGTTAAATTTTCTTAATTTTCTTTTGCATTAAACGCATCCAATTTCACCATAAACACGCCACGCAAATATTTTTATAAACAAAATCGATTGATCTCTATGTGAACTGTCGACTGAAACTTACAAGAACGTTGTATCTTCTCCTAGTCAAAAGTTATACTACGCGGAAGTTATGAAACGCGCGAAACGAACTCAAAATTGCGCCCCCCCCCCTTCCCCCCCCCGTGCTGCGCACGATGCTTCGCAGTCCTCACTACACGTAACATATTTTTTCATCCCTTGGCAATCGAGTAGAGTAATTGAATTTTGAATGTAGACGATAGATTCTGAGCTGCAATGCCAAACTCTATCCCCCGATTTTTTTATCAGCGGATCTTCTGGATTGCCTCCCACTAGGGTTGCAAATTTAAAGACGTATTCACGTCAAAACTACATTGGAGTATATACAATGGCTTCAATTCACGTCGCGCACAGCATACAGCATCAGCATACGATACGTCGAAACGTCACAATAGGTGTTCGAAGTTTGCTCTGCCCAGATGCACGCAGCATGCACGGATCTTGGCCGCCGGAATGCATCCACGGCAATCGCCATGTCCCGATACTCACTGCATGTGATCTCCGCAACCTCTCTGGCGCTACTGAGCTCGGCTCGTTCCCTTATAACCCACACATTTGTTGCAGCATCGCCCCATCACGCCAGCTTTACGTCATTGGAATACCAAATTTTGGTTACGATGGTCTTTGGACATTCCATATCGTTTCTCGTAAACGAAGGGTCGTATTTTCTACTTAGCTTTGATCACAGATTCGTGTGGTGCAGTGCGTATCTGCGAATTGCCTGTCATCCTGTATTTTAACGGGCTCACTGAGTGACATGCGCCCAGTAAAGTTGGAAACGGCGGAGGAAACAAGTTCCATATTTTAACGTCGAATAAAAAGTGTTAGGTGACCATTTGTTATAACTGAAATTATTTCTTTCTCTTTCTGTTTTTTTAATGCATCCAAATGTAAAAATAAGCAGATTTGTATTATATTTACTTTTCTAATTACTTCACAATTTCATTTGATCGATGCATGAATAAAGTGATGAGCCTCTTGGCAATGTTAATTTTACATAAGACGGAAGAATACATAACGCGCATACAAGTAGATTTTAAGCAGGGCTTTCGAAAGTGCTCAGTTTACTGGGAGCAGCCTATAGTAAACTGTACTCTATAAACTATACTGTTGCATAGAGTAGGATATTGTCTATGCCATACAAATTTATGCAATGTTAAGTGTATAGTCTATTCGCAGTATCGTCACATTTTTGGAATAAAACCTTTGGAAAATCACCTCATGTATAGCGTGGCTGCTTCCTAAATCTGTCATGCACCACAAATGTTTTGTACTTCTGTTAACATAAAAGTATCTGGTTTTTGGTTATATTTATGTATGAATTCCAGTATTTAGTTCATAATTAGAGACCTGAAAAATTCGTGAGTTCAATGACCCACAGGCAATGACCTACAGTCTTATGTACAAATATGCCGGTGTTAACTGCACACTGGTTGTCTGCTACCACAGTGGAAGGCCGTTATCCAGTAGGTGTCAAACTCCGTGTAAACCAATGGCTAAAGTTATTTAAACACTAGTGTTTTGAATTCTAGCTTTTCTCAAAATGAATCCGCGAGTTCGTCAGGTTTCCGATTTAACCTGGAACTGTATATGTGTGAGTCAGCAATGCCCGACAATATTATGTTCTCGTGCAAAATGTTTGTTTGTAAACGGAGTGTGCACGAATACTCCTTTTGGTGTAATGTTACAACCTAAATAAGCTTATTTTTTCCCACGAGGGGTAAGAATAGCCTGAAAGTAGAACTGCAAAAGACCATAAGACATCAGGAGGCAACAATAAATGGACTATATTTAGAGACCTGCAAAATTCGGCGTTATTTTTTTTTTGCGTCAAGCTAAATTTCGCAGTACTGTATATACTCAATCCAGCGTCGTTTCTCCATTGGCTGCTGCCTTAACGTAAGTCACTCCCTTTCTGAGCGCACTGCAAGTGATTGGGGCACACGGTTGTGGAGCGTTCATTTACTGGCGCAGAATTACCAGGGGCGTGTCAAATGAAGACTGGTCCAATGACAAACGTAAAGTGTTTTGAGTTTAACACGTCTTCAAATAATTTCCCCGAATTTTGCAAGTCTCTAACTGTAGTTCATCATGCTATTATAAAATGTTTATAAATATCCTAATATTTGGCTGCCCATTAATCCTCCAGTTCGATAAAAATGGACGCCTTAGGACGGGATTCTTTAACCTCGCCATACGAAATGTAGAATTATATTTTTGACGGGACACCCTAAGTCGCGTGAAAGAAAAAGAAACCCTCAGTTGTTAGAAAGTGTTATTCCCGTGGCCTTCGTACCCGCAGAGAAAATAGCGTTGCACCCGACGCTAGGCTTTCGTTGCCCTCGTTCCCGGCCCGAGCCTCGCGAGATAAGCAGTCCTGCTTCACACCGAGATTCTGGTTCTTCCATTCTCCTCCTCCCGGGCGTAATCCTGGTTTGTCCCCTCGTCCCTTCTCTCCCCGTCCCCGTGTGACTCCTCCAGAAGGGGGGGTGGGTTAACGCCGCGGCGAACGCGAAGACGTAGAGGAGACGCGAGAGGAAGAATTTGCAAGGTAAATTAAAGTTTACGCATGGAAAAAAGGGGGGAGATGGAGGAAGGGAAAGGATGTGTGTGGGAAGGGAGGTGAAGTTTTGCGGCCCTAAATTTACCCGCTCGGTTCCGGGGGAAAATATTCCCTCGAGTAGAAACGAGAGTTCCCCCCCCCCTCCCTCCTTCACTCTTCTTTCTTCTTTTCGCCCTCTTCCTCGTTCCTTCGCCCCTCGGGCTGTTACTTGCCGCCGTAGCGGACGCTGGGAGAGTGACCGTGTCGCGTTTGAAGTTGATGAGCTCCCGGCTAGCCTCATGTTGGCACTTCGTTAACCCCGTTCATCGCCGGCGTCGAGGGGCCAAAATTGAAGTGGCAGGCCGGTTATAAACCAGCCTCGATGGGTAGGGGTGATGAAATTTCGCGAAAAGATTTCACGACAAGTTATATTTAAAAACACTGTAGGGTCATTCAAGTATCTTGATTGGCTGAATGGCCTTTTGACTCTTGTTAACCTTCTACACACGAATCACGTAGGAGCGGTGCCTATATTGCCGAATTATTTGTGGCCCGGTAAAATATGAAAACGCCTTCTCAAGGAGACAGCAGCCAATGGTAATAGACAAACTGCTGGTGGGTGCTTATAGTATTGAAGTCTACCTTGTAATAATATATATATATATTTTTTTTTTTGCGAAAAATCACTAGCTCTATCGATGGGCTTATTGGAGACCGCAGCACAATTCCTTGCACATACAGAAACGTGCAAGATGTTTATCAAACACTGGATTTGAAATGCCTCCTGTAATCGTGCTCGGAGGCACAATTTTTCTACCGACCACCCTTTTCAACGCGTAGACAATGCACTTCATTTTTAAAAATAAAGTATTCCCCTACACACATTGGAGCCGCCGTGGTTGAGCGGTTAGCCTGCTCGCCTCCCACCGAGGCGAACCGGGTCCAACCCCCTGCCGGGTCGCTCCCGGATTTTCGCAAGTTGGGGATCGCGCCGGACGATGCCGCCGGTCGGCGGGGTTTTCTCGGGGATCCCGCATTTCTCCCGTCCTTGCGTTCCGGCGCTGCTCCATACTCGACTCATTTCGCACTCGTCGGCTTACGAGAGCTCGTTGATAAGAGTCGTACAAATCTCTCCACTCTACTAGATCACACGTTAACCCTTTCATACCCACGTTAATTCGCCTATTCTTTCTGGTGGTGCAAGTAAGAACAGTTGCAAAGAACTCGTTCCGTTGTCACAACTAACAAGCCGTAGGGCTTTATGTTCGTTTACAGTGGTATGAACCAGTCAAAACGTAAAGCAGTGCCAAGGTTTACGAAATAGTTATAGGCTGCTCACGGTAAAACGAGCACTTTTGAAAGCCCTGTCCAAGATCTATTTGTTTGCACATTTTGTATTATTCAGCCTTATTTAAAACGAACGTTGTCGTGGGCCTCATCACTTTCTTCATGCGTCGGTCTAGTGAAAATGTTAAATTATTATAAAAGTAAATATATTACAAGTATGGTAATTTTTGAGAATCCGATGCATAAAACAAACCAGAAAGCAAAATAAATAATTTAATTTCTAACATATGGTAGCAGTAGGGGCGCGATTGTCCGAGGCCACTTTTGATTAATCGGATTAACCCTTTGATAACAAAATCGTTAATCCTTAATCCGATGAAACGTTGTTAATTAGATTTTAATCCGATCGATTTTTTTTAAAAATTCTCATTGGATGAAATGGTATAGAACTTTTGATTAATTGATCCAATTAATTTAATTAATCAATCAAGAATTGTTGTGATAAGTGTGTCGTTTGGTATAAGAGTGTGCTAAGGGACAAATATATTATTTTCCTTCTTTCTTTTTGTGGGTTGGGGAGCAGCCCTGGTAGACGTTGTCAGCACGACGACTGGCACTCGACTAAGGAGTGATATGTTGGAGAAGTGGTATATATATATGTGTTGAGTTTTGTGCAAGAGTGGTATAAGTATTTTTTTGAGGGTATATTGCTCATAGATGGTGTTGGGATACAGGCGAATTTGAAATATAGTATTATTCCAAATGAATAACAGCGGTGACGTATTACACGAGAGACCTGTGATGGGGACATCCACAACTTTATTTTCGAACAAGGAGGAATAGTTTTTTCTTCAATGTGCAACTTATATGCGCGTGAAGTGGCTAACTCAGAATAATGTTCTCGCCGATATGCAAGTATGCATTTATTAACAAAGGTTTGTATTCTGTAACTTACAGCATAGCATATTCTCATTTTGTTGTTAAGGAAATGTGTGTGTCAGACATTTATTTCAAATGTACATATTTTTTCTCAATCTTTAACAGCACATAGTAAACCGTATAGTTTTTATTCCAGTTTAACTAACTGCAATAGTTCGAAATGATTTGTAAACGGGTGAGCACATAATAACGACATTTTGTGAGGAAGAAAAATGTTTGAAACATGTTATTTATAATGCAGATAATGTTTTGCCCTATCAGTATTTCGAAGTATGTGATAATAATCTTCATATTTTATATCATTATCGCAAAAACATGTTTGTCTACACGGCTCATACTGGGTGTTATTCATCAAAATGTTACTTTATATCTATAGGGTCCTTGAGGGTTTGGGGTTGGTGCGATTATAGCCTGGCTTGCAGCTATCGACATTCAGCAATATACAAATACACATAAAATATAATTCAGAGCATAATAGAAATTTTCTTTAAAATATTTATAACACTAAGTTTAGATGGCCTGATAAAGAGACCACAATATTTACAATAATATATGGTGTTTATTGCACAGAAATTTATTATGCAATGAGAACTATGCGAATTATATAAGTGTCATTATTTCTTTGTCTGTAGAATGGATCTTTCAGTGATGCATTATTGATAATTTCACTGCAATCAAAAATTGAGAAATAGTTGTTAAGAAAAAAATAAACATTTAATGCAGATCATCTAGCTATTGAAGTGTGGGTCTTGTACCATAGTGAAATATCGTTGTGGTTAAAATGCGTATAATCTGTGTGAAACCTGCCATGAATGGTCGCGAATACTTTTAATTGGACAGTTTCTAAAACTTTAGTGTCATGTTTCCGTAAGAGAATGAGATGTATATATTTAAGTACACAAGTGAATCTGCTACTTATGGATGGTTATTGGCAAATTATTGTAACTCACATATTAACAAACCGCATTAGACATATGTTTTAAAACTTATAATGGAAAAACTCTTTATAAAACGACGCCCATTGCAACAATACGAGCTCAAATTCACAACTGCTCGAATAACACTGAATCGTTCGAAAAATGTGACGTATAAATGCGTTTTCTACGCATCTATAAGAAGAATTAATATTTATTTTGCAAGCACGTTTATGCTAACAAATATTTATATTTTTCACTGAAGCATAATACGAAATTAAAAAAAAAAAAATTATCTTGAACGCGATATTAACTTAAATGCACCCAACTTCATAAGAGAAACCTCTAGATAAAAATAAAATAACAGAAAGTTTGGAAGTATTTCACTTCCTCAGGGAAAGAAATCTGCATTATGAAATATATATAGAGTTGGAAGATGTAGTTTTTAAAACTCTCGATCTGCTCGAAGTTCTTCTTTTTCGTAAGTAAAAGTGCTATCTAGCTGAAGGGCCGTGCCAGACTTAACTTCGTTGAAATTTACCTCGTGCTTATTATTAATTCAGGTGGCTTGTCGTGGACATATTTATGCATAAGATTCCCAGCGAGCAGCGGCGGGGGACAAATAACGTAATTATGCGAAACTTCTTTCCCCTTTCACCTCGGCTCTTCTTTGTGACGACACGGCGCGAGCTGACGAGAACTCGTCAAACAACGCTGAGAAGTAATCATCCTCCTTTCGTATCTATAGCCCCCCCCCCCCTCCTTCTGCCCCATCCGTTGCCACCAACCATGCGCCCGTGAGCAGCGTATCACACAGTACCTACATTCTGTTAGCAGTTGATTGAGCAGTTTGTAAAGCCCTGCACTATAAACCAGAGTCAGTGAGGATTTCACGGTTACCTGACTGATTCAACAGTCACGTCGGTGAATTTAACTGATGAGTTAGTGAAAAAATGCCACATTTCCTTCACCTATTGATATTTTCAGTGACATTTTCCACTGATTCGCCAGTAATTTTTTCCACTTCTTCAATGGTTTGTTTTTTGACTGATGGATCAGTTAAACGGCGTAAAAAATGGCCGTTAAACAACATGTATCAAGTAAAATAACGAAGCATAAACTAATGAAACCAATACAAAATACTTTATAAAGTGTGTTTTGTCTTTCGAATAACCATTTTACGAGGTAATATGAACATTCAGACTTTCTTTTCGTTTTTGAGTCTTTCATTTCGTTTTCATTTAATCACCACAGCGTTCTGTTCGAAGGTTTAAACTGCATATTAGGCCTATGTGGCGAATGAAGCGCAACTTATTTATGCTTTTAGTTTTAACAACCCTAAAATTACCAAGTAAACCAAAACCTATAAGTGAGGGCATAAAATTTAATTATTCACGATTTCGATAGTAATTATAACAGATTTCTTTTCATGTTACTCAATTTTGCTTGGTAGAGTAGATGATAAGGTAACAGTTGAAATCGCAGTGGAAAGAAATTCAAATCTGGCCAACTCCGAAAAATTTTTTACTTTTTAAAAATACTGTAAATTGCCCAATATAACTAGTAAACTATCTCAAATCAGTTTATTTTGCGTAACTATTTGGGTAAATTCAATAAAACAATATTTGATTCGGCACTGCAGTCAGCCGTCACTTAGTCAATCTGTGAAATTATTTCCCGTCACTAATTCAAACAGGGAATTTTTTTTTCACTGTAACAATCAATAGTTTTCCAATGATTCTAAGTGGAGCCATTTTCATTTATTCGAGTGGTTGAATTTCACAGCCAATCAGTGGTTTTCCACTGATTCAATTTTCGAGTGTGCTTAATATTTGCTCCCCTGTCAATTTCGCATCCATTCGCCGTACGTAAAATGAACTTTGTCGTGGATCAATCACTTCATGCACGTGTCCGTAGTACGTATCTTCAAAAGACGAGGCTATAGGCTGTTCACGTTTATTTTAGCATTTTTGAAATCAACCTTTGAAAATTGTCGCTACTTATACCTACACATATTTTAATGGACACACTTATTCGCATGCGCCCAGAAATTATGGAAACGAGGGAAACAAAGTTTAGGCTATTCACGGTAAAGTGAGCACTTTTGAAAGCCCTCTCGTTTTGAATAATAGTCAATAAATATTTTATTTTAGCCTTAGACGTAAATTTCGGAATGCGGTGAAATAAACACACAGTGTGTTCGTTACTTAAATGGCAATATTTATTTAAAAAGTTGGTTGCAGGACAAAAAATGTCTGAAATAAAAAAAGTAATTAGGGCCTCAAAAGTGCTCACTTTAGAGTGAACAGCCTATAGTTACATGTCTTAACGTGGAAACAAAATTATTAGGAAAACGTTTTGCCATATGTTATTTGAATGGATACAGGATGTCAGGTAATTCTCGGATACGGACTACACCACACGAATCTGTGACCAAAACTAAATAGGGAATACTCCTCGGTAAAAAATGCACAAGTTCCTTCGTTTACGAGAGAAAAGACGTGAAATTTCGCGAAACCGACGTAGCAAAAATGTGGCATTCCAATTAGATAAACGCGATGTGATGTGGCAATGCTGCAACAAATGCGTCGGCGCCGAAGAGGTCGCGGAGTTGACATGCAGTGAGCACTGGGACGTGGCAGAGAGCATTGGTTACATCCGGCGACCAAGCTCCGTGCATGCTGCATGCATCCAACGTGCGGAAAAGTGCCTTGCCATGGCAGAGCAAACATTTCACACCTGTCATGATGTTTACACGTTTTGTATGCTGATGATGTACGATGTGCTTAACGTGAAATAAAGTAATTTTACCTAGGCTACAATGATGTCGTTTTCCTCGTTAGCTAAGGGTCTTTGGCTCTTTTACCAAAGGATACTTTATACTTAATTCTATCACAGATTCGCGTGGTGCAGTCCGTACCTGCGAATGACCTGACGTCTTGTATAATAATTTCAGTGTTTCCCTTTGATGATGCATGAGTAATGTGATCGTGCACACTACAATGTTAATTATTATGTATGGCGGGAAGAACACTCGATGTGTGTATACAAGAAGAACTTTACTTACGAATACACAGTAATGCAGAAATACTGAGATTCCTTACCAGAGATACATTCAAACGACGTTGAATGTTGTCATAATAATATTACCCGCCTCTCTCCTACAGTTGGTACCGCCATGATACCGATAATTTCGTGATACACATCAAACTCGTCCTATCTTTCAACGCCCCATGTGTGCGCGCGCGTGTGCATTACGTCGGAAGTACCGGCACAAATTCTCCGGAAGAGCAAGACACTGGTTATTGTATTTCGATCGACATTGTAGCGTGTGTTGCTGCAACTAGAAAAGACACAAGATAACATAGCGAAAGAAAGTGGCGAAGTAAAATGTCAAGTCCATTTATTTCCGAGTGGATGTTTGCTTTGACACGTCAACTTGGACAGTACCTAACACAGATAAAAACAGAAAAAAATGCCACCTTGGCCAGAACGCATTGATCCAGCGAAATGTTTGCACACAAGTTGTAAAACGATCATCTACCAATGCTTTACTTTTTAAGTTGCCTTACAGAACCCTTTTGATTTCTGTTAATAGGTGCAGCTTAAAAAAAATTACGTCCCTCGCAAAGATTAAAGTTGTATATACTGATATTGGATATTGCACAAGGTGTTACATTTATCACATTAAAATGTAGAAATTACACCAAAGAATGCCAGGTTATAGCTGTAAAAAATTTTGAGGCAAAATTCGCTTACGTGTAAGAGAAGCTAATTACCTCCACATGAAAGGTAAATTTACCTCTTAAAAGTAGAGTAAATTTACGTAACAGGTAAAGTACCTGCCAAAAGTGGGAGGAAAATCCCTTATAAGTAAAGGAAAATTACCTATAATGTATAATAAACTTGTATGTAAGAATATTCCGGAGTATTAATACTGATAATTATTTTATTACCTAGTTCCTTTGATGGGTAGTAACAGAAGCCTGAACACTAAAATCCTCGACACTTGCTGGTGGGTGGGCGCGAACCATGGCCCTTTATCACGAGGGGCCGATGCGCTATCCATTACACGACTACGACAGCGTGACAGCGCTAGTGAATATTAGTGTGTTAACGGACTCTTTCTTCTGCCCGTCCCCCGTCTTAAGTGTTGAGAATGCTGAAGAGATGCACGCGTCGTAAGGTAAGTTACCCATCCATGCAAGGGATTTTCCACTACCATGTACGTGAAATTTACTCCAGAGTGCGGCAATTTTGCCTTACCTGTAAGGAAAACTATGTTTCCCTCAAAAGTTTGCAAATATTACCTTAAACTTGTCTGGTAATTTCCCCCATTGTTATTTTTTGTAGTGTAACACAGAAAGTGCACTCTAGGAGCCAGGACACGAAATACTTTGACTGCCAGGTCAGAACGCACACATCGCAAAATTGCTGAAGTCATGTGACTTGGGGGCCGCGGTAGTGTAGTGGTTAGCTTACTAGCCTCCCATCTGGGCGAACCGAGATCGATTCCCGGCGGGGTCACGTCCGTATTCTCGCACGTGGAAATCGTGCCGGACAATGCCGCTGATCGACAGGTTTTTTTCCGGGATCTCCTGTTTCCCCCGCCCTTGCATTCCGGCGCCGCTCCATACTCATCTCACTTCAGCATCATTGGTTCTCAGGAGCTCCATGTTAAGGCTCAGCTTAAAGCCTTTTGCCGAATTTCGTCGTTTTCGTGTAATAATTCCTCTGTCTCAGAGTATTATTGGAAAACTTTGTAAATTTACCAATTATTAGCTGTTTAAAACTTTTTTTAAATCTAATTTTCACTTTGTGTTATTTCATGCTTGCAAAAAGAGTAAAAAGTTACATATAAAATAAAATCATGTTCTCTAATCTCTACAACAAACAGGTATAACACAATAAAATTACGCACTAAAATACTAAACGACTCTAAAATGTACATTTTCTATAAACGTGCACTGTTAGTAATTACTATGAATAAGAGATTTTCAATCCGAGAACGAAGCATTTCGGCTAAAGGTGTGAAGAAATGTCTTAAGGGCAGCCAAAACCTCTTCACTTCACGGAGCCACGGTGGCCTGGCGGTTAGACTTTTTTTTTTTTAAATATATTTCATTAACCCTACTTAGCAGTGCAGCCATCCAGGGTGTTCAATTCTATCATGACTACTACAATTTAACTAACAGTCTATTAGTTACATAGATTCACATTTATTTTTCGGGAGGGCGGCTGTTCGCCTGGGCGCCCGTAATTTAAGCTACAAATTCTATTTCTATTCAAAAGCATCACTCACACTTCCTAGGAAGGTGGTGGTGGTGAATTATTTTGCCCCGACCGAGACAGCTCCCCGACGGGTATCCTTTCGGCCGCCCCCGGCGGAACAGACCAGGGACCGGGATTCCCACGAATCCGCCCGAGCGACCAGACGCCGTCGGGCCGGCACACAGCTAACTAGCCTTTCGGCCGGTCCCCCATGGCCCCACCCACCTCTCGCGGCCCATCAAGGCGAACCGGGTTCAATCCCCGGCCGGTTTTTCGCAAGTGGGTATCGTGCCGGACGATGCCGCTGATCGGCTGGTTTTCTGGGGGGACTTCCCCCCCCCCCCCTCGGCCATTCATTCCGGCGCCGCTCCACACTCACATCGCTTCTCCCTCATCGGTTCTCAACAACCTCGTTGTTAAGAGCCGCCCAAATCTCTTGGCGTGACTGACTAGAGTGAAGGTCCCAGCAGCGGGCGACAAAGTCACGGACTGGCACACCGCTGGCGGCAGGGGAACGCGTGGGGTTAACGGTGTTCGGCGGGTGAACGTGCCGGTGAATGGGCCTTCACCGTGGCACCCGGGGGAAGGGTGAATTATGGATTCACGTCGCGGGGCAGGGCGCGCGCCGCATCTGGCCACCCCGCGGCAACCTCGCGCCTACACGACCTGAATAATTAGCAGGTTGCAAGGCAGCCTCCCTTTGTGGGCTGGAGTCCGGACCCGCACACCGCGTAGCTGCTTCGCGATCTCCCTGCGCAACCACAGTAGATTTTTATTCGACTATCGGAAAGAGATCTATATAAAGCTGGACTCAGAACCATCCGTTTCCTCCTTAAGTCGCCCGTGCGTCCGTCGGTCACGTGATCTTCAACCAATCGGAGGGCAATTCGACGGACGGATGGGCCACCGCCTTGTAATATCGTTCCTTGAACGTGGCTGTCGGAAAACAGTCACTTATTTTTTGTCTGAATATAAATATTTTTTAATACACAAGGCAGTGAAGTTGTTTACGTGTTTATGTTTCACCTTTGAATTGAACTATAGAAGACTTGCAGATTTTCGGAAGAAATGCTGATAAATTACGTTAGGGAAAGAGGATGTATTTACTACACTCATTAAAAATATTTGTCTGTGCGCGAGAAAGTAAGTGTTGTTCGTTGGTAACACTGGAAATTTTCTGGCCCGACAGATCGACGGACGACGGACTGTTGTCAGTCACTTTCAACTGACGGATGGAAAAACCAACGGATGGCTGACTGACGGATGTGACGGATGGCTGTGAGCCAAGCTTAAGTCCCACATAAATACTGGGTGTTTCAGAAATACCTTTACAAATTTTGGGGACGGGTTCCTCACACCAAAACAAGGGGAGAGAAATTGTATAGGATGAATATAAAAGAATACCCCATCTTTGAAGGTCTGTAATATCAAAACCAAACAACATAAAACCTTGGTTGACCAATCAAATGAACCGTGGAAGCGTGAAGTTTGTTTACCATATCTTCATAAATGTTCAGTGTGAGAACCATGAGCGGCCCGAACGACGTCTACGCAGTACTCAAACTCGTTCCACACGCTTGCCAGTATGTCCGGTGTTACGGTTTGGAAGGCATCCGTAATTCTCGTTTTGAGATCGTCAATGTTAGCCGGCAGTGGTTGACGAAACACTTGATCGTTTATGTGCCGCCATAGAAAAAGGACGCACGAGGTAAGATCCGGGGTCTTGGGGACCATTGATGAAGAGCCTGGTCACCAGCTGCTCCAGCGTTGCGGCAACATCTCGTCCAGGTATCCGCGAACAGCTAGGTGTCAATGGGGTGGCGCATCATCCTGCTGGCAAATTAAGTCCCCCGCCGCCACTTCTAACTGAGGAAACAACCACGCTGTAAGCATGTCCCAAACAAGGAATTCCAGTAACAGTGGGCTCGTGAAAAAAGAATACAACGCAAAACACGTTCACGTTGGGGAAAGCGACGTTCCTACAGATGGTAATGTGAACCGGCACAAGGTGCGGATATGGGGTCAGGAGAAATCACATGCAACCACCAAACACGAGCGCGCTTCCTCCAAAGTGAATGTGTTTTGCGCTGTACCCAAAGACACGGTTTTCGGCCCTTTATTTTCTCACGAGCCCACTGTTACTGGAATCCCTTATTTGGGACATGTTTACAGCCTGGTTGTTTCCTCAGTTAGAAGAGGCGGCGGGGGAATTCATTTCCCAGCCGCTCGTGGTGGTCACAGTGAACATTTATAAAAATACGCTAAACAAACTTCACACTTCCACGGTTCATTTGATTGGTCAACGAAGGTAGTAGGTTATTTGGTTTTGATATTATAGACCTTAAAGTTGGGGTATTCTTATATACTCATCATGTATATAAACATATGTCCGGAATCCTTAACACCAATTCTATGCCCTGCGCGTTCCCCCGACCTCAATCCTTTGGATTTTTCTCTGTTGGGCCATCTAAAACTTTTCGTTTATGCAGCAGGCATTCCTAATGCAGAAGCACTTCATCAACGAGCCATAGAAGCCTGCGAAACCGTTCGACAATGTGTGGGAGTAGTTGAAAGGGTGCTCGTATTGAAACAAGAGGAGGACATTTTCAACATTTATTATGCGTTCCTGATGCTATGACAGTTTCACGACTAGCTAATAAGCTGGCACTGTCTAACAGATGTGTAATTACGTTCTTTCATTAATAACGCAAAAAAACTTAGGATTTTCGGATATACGTTAATGTGGACATTTTTCTTTGTTTTGGTGTGAGGAACTCGCCCCCACAGTTAGTAATGTTGGTACTGTGGTTGAAACTAAAGCATGGGACAAGGGTTCTAGTCCACGTGTTCGCAAGCAGTGACCTTTTTTCTTCCGTGAATTGAATATTGAAATCATTGCTTCTCAATTCTCTGCTATAAATTCATCACGTTTTTCTTTCTAGGAGAAAAAAAATTATGTCCACTTCTCAACAATAATATAAGTTGTTATGCAAGCCTATCATCGTCTGTAATATTACTAGGGACGCCTTAAACTCACGAAAAGATTTCACGACTACTTTCGTCATTGGATGATATAGGTGTTGCGCGTCTTAGCCGTCTGCCCACGAATCACAAACTTACAGTGTGGGTGTAACCTAATTTTAAAGGCTGTTCACGATAAAGTGAGCACTTTATAAATAAACCTTAGAAAAAAGTCGCTGTACCTATATGCATATATTTTAACGGGTGTACTGAGTGACAAGCGCCCAGTAAAGTTGGTAACGATGGAGAGAAAGTAGTTCCATATCTTAACGTCGAATAAAAAGTGTTAGGTAACCATTTGTGATAATTAAATTATTTCATTCGCTTTCTGTTTTTTTTTAATGCATCGAAGAGTAAAAATAAACAGATTTGTAAAATATTACCTTTTCTAATAATTTCACAGTTTCACTTTACAGACGCATGAATAAAGTGATGAAGCCCATGGCAATGTTAATTTTCTATAAGGCGGAGCAATACACATCGTGCATACAAGTAGATCTTAAGCAGGGCTTTCAAAAGTGCTCAGTTTACCGTGAACAGCCCACAATTGGCCCATCAAGTGAGAAAATTTCTTCTCGCAAACGTAGGCCGCCAATAAGCTAAAGAAAGCTGCTTGTTTGGCCGTAGGGTGTTGAAATCAAGCGCGTGCGGAAATCTTTTCGCGAAATTCGGACGTACCTAAATATTACAAATATCCGTTTTGTAGATTTTGCACGAAAACTGTTTGTAGTAAGGATTTTCTTGGAAACTGGGTTTCAAACGATTGTTCTTGCAAAAGTACGTATAAAATAATTTTTACATTGAAGAAACCTCCACGACTCCACACTCTGTATATATTTTTATTTTGTGTTCTTGCTCAACTTTCCGGTACACATTGAAAGAGTTTGAAGCTGAATTAAGAATAAACATATTTAAGCATTTTAATTTAAAATTATATTTATATATCAAGTTCATGGCAAATTAAGTACTTTTGAAGTCTGCGTTAAAAAAAATACCACGCCTCTAAATGCGCTTATATTATCACACACACTGACTTAATTTCGCCCGGTGGCAGTGATATAAACAATTATATCAGTGTTTGCATGTCGTAATCAATTTGTGACGTTTGTATTTGGAGAGAGTGAAATCACTTAATTGATGTGTTTAATTTATACGCGTATCAACGACAGTCATTTATCAGACTATCACATTTACGTCCGTAACGATCTCGCACACACACACACACACACACACATGATGTATGCAGACAAACAGGCAAAATATGATTTCGAATTATTTTAAATACGCTCCTCAGAAAATGTTTACTCCGCCGGGATTACTGAGTCACTAGGCTGCTGAAGGCCCAAGAGAAAGTATGGGATGAAAATACACACATTATTTAAATTATGTGAAAATTTATTTTTGCCTACTTTGCCACCACTTTTCTTGGTATGTCGATATGTTGCTGTTTATTATTTAGGTTTCAAATTTTATAGAAGTTGTAAAGTTAGTGTAAAATTTTATCTAATTGCGCTTGGCTGTTATTTTATGCCTAGTTTCCCGTTGATTACGCACTTCTGGAATCAACTGTTGAAAAATCAACCTTTCACATGTATACATAAAATTACACACTCATTAAGTTAATGTTGGAAACAAATTGCGAAAAGAGTTTCTCTGAATTACATTATTATAATATGTATACAATAATGGGTAAATATTATGATTTCAGTTTAAGCGTATGGTAGCGTGAATTTTTGAAAGTAAGTGCCCCACTGATAAGTAGAGATATACTATTTTGTATGATTGTCGAACGCGAATTTTAACATGGTCATCCTTTGATTACTTGAAAACGAGTCAATCGCCCTTCGGCTACATTTTCCTCTAGAATTAACTTTCATAATTCACTTGACTTTAAAGAATTCGACTAAAAAATTGCGCAGTTCTTCCGCATATGAGTAATCAAACAAATAATTCTTATGTCTCTAAGATGAAGGAGACGAAATACAGTTGCAGTTTAGCCCGGTTCATATACGTGTGTTCTGAAATAAAGGGGTGCATGTTGTTAAGGCAGTCAACATCAAATAATCATGTCTAATATTTATTTAATCAAATACAGATTTAAGCATGGAATTCGGGAAGCGTTTCAATATAATATCTTTCATTACATACAATGTTATATGGACGAAAAGTTCTATTAATGTCAGATGTTTATTATAACCTAACTGTTTTTAAAACTTATTACAAATAAAAATGTAGAAATGGAATAGCATCGTTGTGTTTTGATTATTAAAATAACAAATAATTAAAAGTTTAAAAATGTATTTTAACGCCTTCTCAGTACCACGATATTAAACAAATTTTTCACCCAAGAGAATCTTACCAACTAAAATGTTTTCACAAATTTCAATAACGTTGTAAAATAAGTAGGGGTGTATGTATATTTTAACCAAAACTTTTCCGCACAAAATAAAATAGCTTTTCTTTTGATTGGTTTTCTTGTGGGGGAAGAAAACTTGTATAATTTTTTGGAGCAAAAATTATATTTGCGAACATAAGTGAATACGAAAATAAAAGAAGACAATCAGTACTTTAAACTTTCGCATAAAACACGACGAGAGCTGCGACGTGTATTGCAGTACTGAGAATTCCAAGCATCAAACAGGTGGAAAAAACAAATCGCGATATATTTCATCTCGGAGTTCAGGTCTGTATTGGTTAATTGGGTGATGGGGGGGGGGGGGGAGAGAGAGAGAGAGTCCAATAAAACTAGCGCTGCCGCGCTTCTTTTGGCAAGCAGCGAAGCACCCTTCCCGAAACGTGGAATTGCCGGAGAACAATTTGCCACGGCGGAAAAGCAAGACGATTTTATTTTCGCGAGCGAAGAATTTTTTTTGTGCGAGTGTATGTGTGTGTGCGCGCGCGCTCTTCGGGAGAAAACTGGGGATGGAAATTTTTTTTGTCTTGGTTTTTGTTTTTCTAACCGGTTGTATCGGGGGGGGGGGGGGGGTGTGGTAAAGAGGGTGCGTATGGGAACGGTTTCGATTGAGTGACTTTAGAATCAGGTCCAATATTCGAGTAGCGCGGGTTTCGCATTTAACCTCTTACCCTCGTAAATATTTACCGCCACAACCTCCCCCAACCCTCCGGCAGAACTAGTAGCAGGTAGGGTGATTGTTTCTCCCTGCGCGGTGCAATTGCCGTTTTCTGTGGCCGTGGCGGCAGTAGAGGTTCGGCGGGGGGAGGGGGGTTTGACGTAACTGGAAAGGGGCGAGAATCTGCCAACCCGAGGTGTAAATCTGCAACCTTCCCACCCGGAGCAAGAGCGTCGCAAGTCTCGCAAATTAGCTACCGTAGGAATTTGAAGCTCCGTGCACAAACTCTTGCTCGGTGACTTCATACGAAACACGCATTTTTTCTTCTTCTTTTTGTTAAAGGCTGTTCACGATAAAGTGAGCACTTTCGAAATCAACCTTTAAGAAAAATCACGGGCCCCTGCCTGCACATGTTTTAACGGGTGCGCTGAGTGACATGCACCCAGTAAAGTTGGTGACTATGGATGGAACATATTTCCACATCTAAACGTTGAGTAAAAAGTGTAAGGTGAACATTTGTCATAACTTAAATTATATCTTTCGCTTCCTGTTTTTTTTAATGTATAGGATTGTAATAATATGCAGAATTTGTAAAATACTTTTTTCTAACTAGTTTACACTTTCACTTGACCGACGCCTGAATAAAATGACGAGTCCTATGGCAATGATAATTTTACATAAGCCGTAAGAACACACAGAGTGCATACAAGTAGATCTTAAGCAGGGTTTTCAAAAGTGCTCATTTTCCCCTTGAACAGTTTATACGTAATAATATTAGTATATGCTATTCACGGTAGCATGAGCACTTTTGAAAACCCTCTCATTTGGAATAATATTCAATAAATATATTTTATTAATAAAAAATTGCAAATAAAACTGCGTAACATTAAACAACAAATCCAGTATAGCATTTTGTTTAAATTCATGGTTAAATGTGTGAATATGTGGTTGGAAAATCATCTCCATTATTGTTTATAAGATAGGGGATGACACAGAGACAGTGGACTTTTAACAGATATTCTGTTTCAAACGAAATCACTGGACTGAGAGTGTTGTACATAGAAAAATTTTATTGTTGATAGGAACAATATTGTCAATAATATTTAGACTGAAATTATCCATTGAATAAATGTACTAGAGAGACAACGAAAATTTGAAATCAGATAACTATAGTATTTTTGATGAAATCCGTTCATGAATATCGTTTGCAAATATTTTCTGCATGCTTACGGAAAATACATGTTTAGTTCGAATGTGTCCACTACATAGTAAATGCCTGAGCTATTTACTGTAAACCGATTACACAATTAATTGTTTTCTCTGTGTTATTTCCATGCTCTTAGCTCATCAAGTTAGATGTAATTTTTCTTTTAATTTTTCAGATAATTCCGGTTCTACACAAAAAAAATACTGCAACAATTCTTCGGAAGTTTCTTTACGAAAACCAAAAAAATACATTTATTTCCAGATAACAGTCGTTTATAAAGTTGCAAATATCTAAGAATAAATTGGGCAATTGCAGGTTTTTTTTCGTTTCTTCTCTTTAATATGGGACACAGTCGACTTATTCACGTATACAATTTTTTTTATCGTAAATGGAAAGCTAATTAATTATATCCTAAATTTATATATCTTGATGAGAATCAGAAAATTAATCTCTTTTATTAAGTTAAATAATTAAAAAGGGTTCCCGAAATTGCGAAGTGGCGAATAAGTTAAATTTTTTTTTCTCCAAAATCTCTCGTAAAATAACTGTGAGGTTTTTGTATTGCAACGTTATTGTTACACTGCTGAAATATAGGCCCATTTTATACTAAGTATAATATAACTGTGCAGTGTTCAATTTTGCGTTATGAATTCAACGTTTCAATTGCGGTCACAAACTAAGCTTACTGTGCTGTCACTGTCGGCAAATAAGTACTTTTTCCATTCTGCTTGTAAGTAGTTTTCACGTTGGAAATGCATTTACGTCGTACTTGCAAAATGTTTTGTGATACAGTACAACGGAGCGGTTTCATCAACGTTGTTACATAATGTGTATATTAAAAAATTCGTCCATTTAATTACGTTTTGTGTGTTTCAAAGCATTTATTTTTAGTATACAAAAGAACTTTGTAGTAAATGTACAGCCTTTTAGAAAGAAAATTTAATTCAAATACCATACACGGCGTGTTTATGTAATGAGGTATTCTGCCTCAAGCCGGCAAGCCGTGTTACACGATGCGAGGGGTAATGTGCGTTGTTTTAACGTATGCTGGAAACTCCAACTGATTTAAATTTTTTTTAATTTTCCTATCTGCAGCAAGTTTATATTAGCGTCGATATATTTGCGGCGTAATTTAATTACACTTCTGAATTCACACATACTTCAAAAATACTTTCGGTGACAATTTACACTGTAAAAAAAAATTCTGGCAAACTTCCTAAACTGTAATGGAAGTTTTTAACCTATACAGTGTATGAAAAAAAAATACTACGTATCAGGCTGAAACATGGTAATGTTCAGCACCGCTACTATACAACGTTGGGAATTTCCCAAGCATTTGACTCTTTCCTGAGCAATTGTAGGAACGATACGAAAGATGTATGAGAAAATATTTTACCATTCGCGCTTTGTCACTGTACGTATACACTGATATGGCAAATTTACAAATAATTTCTTAGAGTGTGTACACGGGGCAGTAGCGAAAATGGAAATGCTGTTACTTGAAAAGGATCAAAGGTCAGGCCAGTCACTGAGTGAATTTGAAGTAGAAGTCGACCTACACATTGTGCAGAACGAGTTAAGAATGCCATGTCCAGAGGAATATTTTACACGGATTATGTTTGGTAATGTGTTACCTAGTGTAGGCTGTTCACGGTAAAGTGAGCACTTTTTAAGGCCTCTCTAAATTCTTCCTTTCATCCAATCTCCATCTTCCTGCTGCTTTTTAATATAAACATTGCAATGCGACCAATAGATACAGTGTATACGTTTCACTACCCTCAACATTTAATGCTTGAGGCTGCAATAAGATATATTTACTAGTGGTTAAAGTCTGTGTGTGTGGGGGGGGGGGGGGGGGCGCTTAAAAAGTGCTCACTTTACCGTGAACAGCCTATAGCAGCAGACATTTCATGTTTGTAAGTAAACCCACCATTTTGGCACAGTTGCTTGAGTTGGTCACCCCCGGGGTGGAAAGAACTATTTGTGATGGTGTTGTACAAGTAATTAAGTCGGAAAGTGCTCGCAGGGGTTGCTGTGTATGTGGTAGACGCAGTCACGTTTTCCGTATTGCTTTTTGAGGTTGGGGAAAAACACCGGGTGCCAAGTTGGCGTAGGTCATGAGCACCACGAGTATTGTGCAGGTCAAGGACGCCACGAGTGTGGTGTAGGTCAGGGGTTATCAAGAAGCACCTTGGCGCCAGGCGGGGCGACAAAGCAGTCTGCACATATTCCGTCCCGCAAACATACTGGAAGTCAAACTTCTGGTAGTTCGAGGTATAGTGCGAGAGGAAAAGGGGATTTGAATTTTATTAATGAAAACGAATTATTTGGTGTTCCTTACTTGGTCGCCCATAACTTGTGAGATTTGTTTGATGCAACTAAACATTTGCATGGCTCTAGGGCCATTCAATAATTTATTTTATTCTAAAACCAGCGAAAGCATGCCGAGTTCAAAAACTGGGCCATTTGCGCCAGAACTCTACGCCCTATCAACATCATCAGCAATTAAAACAACTACACTCAGGTTTGAATACGTGTAATTCAAATACAGGACAAATTATGTAAATACATATTTAAAAATTTACACTTTGCTTTTCAGTTTCCGGTTGAATTTGCTTCATTGGATATTTTACGCATTTATTAAGTACTAACAAATGCTCAAAAATTACGATTAATCACTCTAGTTATATTTCCTAACTGAGGCCACCAAATGAATGTCCAAGTAAATAAATAAAGTTTATTCTACTATATATTTCGTTCTCAGTCTAATTTTATTGGTCCAACTCAAAGGTTTTGTTTAGTTAAGTGTGTATTTTGTTAGATGGACAGGCAATTTTGTGGTTTTTCGAGTTTTTGTTTACTTAAAAAAATATATTGAGTGGGTTACTAAACATATGTTTGAACATATGTAAACACGTATTTTTATGGCTTGAACAAACCTTCTTCAGTGATACGAAGAAAATATTCTAGTCAATATTAAAAAAAAAAAAAATGGTTGAATTTAACCAATATAATGTTCAATTTATTTCCATGCATTCTTCATGCACGCTAAACAACTCTCCATTTAACAACCCTAGTGAAGGTGATTTTTTTTTTTTTTTTAAATAACGTTGCACGACTGTATAGCCCCTGGCAGAACACAGCAGCGCACGGCGGGATTCAGCTGAGGAACGTCAAGAAAATAAAATCGATATCGACCTCTGAGCGTAGCAGAGCAGAAAACCAGTAATGGTGTACGTAATTCAGATTATCGAGGTTGACGACATACTTGTTCCTTCCAATGGTACTCGAGGGCACAAGTTGGTTTTTTTTTTCTCCCTTACGCTACCACAGCCTCTTACCTCACGACGCCGTAAGTTAGTTCGGTCTAAAAATAAAATACAGCCGTTCGACTGGGAGAACCGCAGATGGGTTTTCTCTGGATACTTGGCAGTTCAATCGTGAATGCCAACTCATTAATAATAATTTTTTTTCAGGTATAGGTACTTAATTTCCCTCTGCACATGCAAGCAGACCACATTCACAATCTGCAGTAATGTATTTTACAATCGATATATATATTAATTCATCATACCAAAGAGAAAATTAACATATTTATGTAATATAGAGAAACAGAGGAAAGAGAAAATTAAGAAGTTCTATATAAAGTGTCTAACATAATAAGTTTATACAATACAAGGTAGTGTGTTAATTTATATTAGATATATCAATAAAACCATAACGATATTTGATTGAAGGTTATTTGAATCGTGAATGCTAAGTCATTCATATCTGAGCTCTTTTCAAGAGCTCAGATATTTTAACATTTGCGTGTGAGGACATGTTTTCGGGACTTATATTCAAGTTCAAAAACAGTCATTTATTTCAGAAAAATGAGACCTTTCATAAGCATGGCACTAGAATAAAAAAACACTTACCCATGGCTTCAGTTAACTTAAAACTAGCCCACAAAGGGCCATCATATCTCGGTAGCTAACATTCCAATAAATTACCACAGCAACTTCAAGAAATTTGCTCTCTAACCAAAAACTCTTCATAAAACAGCTGTATGAACTTTTTATTGAATGCGGATTTTACAAAGATTAAGAACTCACTCTGTAGCATTTCGTTGTAAACATTTTTTGTTAAGGTTTTCTCGTTCCCTTTTTATTCTGTTTCAGTAAAACGACGACGCCCTACAGCATGTTGGGGGGAAGGTCAGTCACATTATGAAGAAAAGATATGTGTAGACGTGCAATCTGACATATATATGTGTATTTACTACGTCCTGCGTATAGACTTTCTATACTGTAATTGACTTGTCCGATATATTTGTACAGCTACGTATCGGAAAAAAGATCTTACGGACACAATAAACCAATCAACGGTACAAGCAGCCTACATGCATAATCTCTATCCGAGTGAACTCTAATGGGCGGTAGAATAAAACTAGTCGCAGAGCGTCCTGCTAACGCTAAACTCATATGAACTCTTTGTCTGTCTTAGCACTACAAATACTGCTTTAATAACTGTCACTTTCTGGGTTTTCGGTAATAGCCACTATTACTGATGCTGGTCTCGATTAGACCAAGATATTGCGTACAGTTATTTCGCAATCTGCTAAAGACAACTCGGTTTCTTATTTCAGCCCTTTTGTCTATTAATATGCCATACGTCGACAGTAGAAATTTTGCAAACTATTATGTCAAACTTTATTATAATGTCTGCAAAAGAAACCGGTTTGATTTCTGACGTCACACATATAATAATTTATCCTTTTAATAAGTTATTATGACACACCATCTTATCATAATGTTATTTATATACACTACCATAAGTAACCCAATAATTATTTACGTTGCAATGTTCGCATAATTTTTTTTAAGGTTGTTAAGAGTGGTTAACTTGTTATCTCGAATCGGCTTTATTTAGGCTGTAGCTGAAAAAAATAGCATTAGAAATAACTGCCAACGCTAAATCGTTAGTAGTAGGGGTGACGGGGTTCTACGTCACCTGGGATTCATTGGGATTATTGATGTATTATCGATTTGATTGGTTGGATTAACCCTTAATTCGATCTTAATCCGATCAATTTTTTAAGGTTTCAGGATTAATGTTAATCGGATAAAATGTGTTCAAAGAACTTTGATAAACGTTATTGCATCAAACTTGGTTGATAAAATTTCTTTGATGGATTTTTTTGTGAAATCGATAATTGTATAGTTTGGGCACTATATTTTATCTTATTTTTTTGGAGTAGGGAGCAGCTCTAAGAGCTTTTCCAAGCTCGATGTAGGAGGCGGTGGTGTAGGTAGTCTCAATATTGAAGGTGGTGGTGTAAATAGTCTCGACATTGAAGGTGGTGGTGTAGGTTGTCTCGACATTGAAGGCGGTAGTGTAGGTAGTCTCGACATTGAAGGCGGTGGTGTAGGTAGTCTCGACATTGAAGGAGGTGGTGTAAATAGTCTCGACATTGAAGGTGGTGGTGTAGGTAGTCTCGACATTGAAGGTGGTGGTGTAGGTAGTCTCGACATTGAAGGCGGTTGTGTAGGTAGTATCGACATTGAAGGCGGTGGTGTAGGTAGTCTCGACATTGAAGGTGGTGGTTTAGGTTGTCTCGACCTTGAAGGTGGTGGTGTAAATAGTCTCGACATTGAAGGCGGTGGTGTAGGTAGTCTCGACATTGAAGGTGGTGGTGTAGGTAGTCTTTACCTTGAAGGTGGTGGTATAGCTAGTCTTGACCTTCAAGGTGGTGGTGTCGGTAGTCTCGACATTGAAGGTGGTGGTGTAGGCAGTCTTAACATTGAAGGCAGTGGTGTAGGTAGTCTCGACATTGAAGGTGGTGGTGTAGGTAGTCTCGACATTGAAGGTGGTGGTGTAGGTAGTATCGACCTTGAAGGTGGTGGTGTAGGTAGTCTCCACATTGAAGGCAGTGGTGTAGGTAGTCTCCACATTGAAGGCAGTGGTGTAGGTAGTCTCGACATTGAAGGCAGTAGGGTAGGTAGTCTCGACATTGAAGGCAGTGGTGTAGGTAGTATCGACATTGAAGGTGGTGGTGTATGCAGTCTTGACCTTGAAGGTGGTGGTGTAGTTAGACTTGACCTTGAAGGTGGTGGTGTAGGTAGTCTCGACATTGAAGGCAGTGGTGTAGGTAGTCTCAACCTTGAATGTGGTGGTTTAGGTAGTCTCGACCTTGAAGGTGGTGGTGTAAATAGTCTCGACATTGAAGGTGGTGGTGTAGCTAGTCTTGACCTTGAATGAGGTGGTGTAGGTAGACTCGACCTTGAAGGTGGTGGCGTAGATAGTCTCGACATTGAAGGTGGTGGTGTAGGTAGTCTCAACATTGAAGGCGGTGGTTTAGGCAGTCTCAACCTTGAAGGTGGTGGTGTAGGTAGTATCTACATTGGAGGTGGTGGTGTAGTTAGTCTCAACATTGAAGGCGGTGGTGTAGGTAGTCTCGACATTGAAGGCGGTGGTGTAGGTAGTCTTGATCTTTAAGGAGGTGGTGTAGGTAGTCTCGACCTTGAAGGTGGTGATGTAGGTAGTCTCGACATTGAAGGTGGCGGTGTAGGTAGTCTCGACATTGAAGGCGGTGGTGTAGGTAGTCTCGACAATGAAGGCGGAGGTGTATGTAGTCTTGACCTTGAAGGAGGTGGTGTAGGTAGTCTCGACATTGAAGGCGGTGGTGTAGGTAGTCCCGACATTGAAGGCGGTGGTGTAGGTAGTATCGACCTTGAATGTGGTGGTGTAGGTAGTCTTGACTTTCAAGGTGGTGGTGTAGGTAGTCTCGACATTGACGGTGGTGGTGTAGGCAGTCTTGACCTTGAAGGTGGTGGTGTAGGTAGTCTTGACTTTCAAGGTGGTGGTGTCGGTAGTCTCGACATTGAAGGTGGTGGTGTAGGCAGTCTTAACATTGAAGGCAGTGGTGTAGGTAGTATCGACCTTGAAGGTGGTGGTGTAAATAGTCTCGACATTGAAGGTGGTGGTGTAGCTAGTCTTGACCTTGAAGGAGGTGGTGTAGGTAGACTCGACCTTGAAGGTGGTGGTGTTGATAGTCTCGACATTGAAGGTGGTGGTGTAGGTAGTCTCAACATTGAAGGCGGTGGTTTAGGCAGTCTCAACCTTGAAGGTGGTGGTGTAGGTAGTATCTACATTGAAGGTGGTGGTGTAGTTAGTCTCAACATTGAAGGCGGTGGTGTAGGTAGTCTCAACCTTGAAGGTGGTGGTGTAGGTTGTCTCGACATTGAAGGTGGTGGTGTAGGTTGTCTCGACATTGAAGGTGGTTGTGTAGGTAGTAACGACCTTGAAGGTAGTGGTGTAGGTAATCTCGACATTGAAGGAGGTGGTGTAGGTAGTCTCGACCTTGAAGGCGGTGGTGTAGGTAGTCTCGACATTGAAGGTGGTGGTGTAGGTAGTCACGACATTGAAGGTGGTGGTGTAGGTAGTCTCGACATCGAAGGCGGTGGTGTAGGTAGTCTCGACATCGAAGGCAGTGGTGTAGGTAGTCTCGACATTGAAGGCGGTGGTGTAGGTAGTATCGACCTTGAAGGCGGTGGTGTAGGTAGTCTTGACCTTCAAGGTGGTGGTGTAGGTAGTCTCGACATTGAAGGTGGTGGTGTAGGTAGTCTCGACATTGAAGGCGGTGGTGTAGGTATGTCTCGACATTGAAGGCAGTGGTGTAGGTAGTCTCGACAATGAAGGCGGTGGTGTAGGTAGTCTCGACATTGAAGGCGGTGGTGTAGGTAGTCTCAACCTTGAAGGTGGTGGTGTAGGTAGTCTCGACCTTGAAGGTGGTGGTGTAGGTAGTCTTGACATTGAAGGTGGTGGTGTAGGTAGTCTCGACCTTGAAGTTGGTGGTGTAGGTAGTCTCGACATTGAAGGTGGTGGTGTAGGTAGTCTCGACCTTGAAAGTGGTGGTGTAGGTAGTCTCGACCTTGAATGTGGTGGTGTAGGTAGTCTCGACATTGAAGGTGGTGGTGTAGGTAGTCTCGCCATTGAAGGTGGTGGTGTAGGCAGTCTCCGTCCTTGAAGGTATTGGTGTAGGTAGTCTCGACATTGAAGGTGGTGGTGTAGGTAGTCTCGACATTGAAGGCGGTGGTGTAGGTACTCTCGACATTGAAGGCGGTGGTGTAGGTCAGTTCAACGGCCTGGAGTAGGCAAGTTTCTACCAGAGATAAACAGCATTCTTATTTTATACACACATGAAATCTCCTCAAGCGAACATTTCTCTTATGTCACTTTGATGTTAGGCGAGTACCACATTGGCGGAATTTTTAAAGTATTTTTAAAGTTTTGCGAAATGTTGGCCTTGTAGCCAATAATTCGATAATGTCAACTTCTTTGACCAGGGGTTTTGTAAACTTATAAGGAGAGTGGTGACAATATCGTAACCAAGAAGTTAGGTGATTGTAACCAGTCGTAACCACTTGTAACTATTGGTAACTGTAACAACTCGTAAGTACTTGTAACCATGTGTAACTGAAACCACTTGTAACCACTTATAACCAAGACCATTTGTAACCAAGGCAATAGTTATGGTCCTAGCCTGTTGTAACCCAGTAGGCAATATGCAAGACTCTGTGTATTTATGATGGGCGAATGTTTGTAAGAGAAAACTTGACGAAGTTTTGGGCTTCTGCAAATATCACATTAACTCACAGGAGTTAAGGCTGGCATTGCTGAGCAGTTGCTTCCACCCACTTGGGATCACGAGAAGATATGCAGTAGACTGTTAGGTTAACAGGCTCAGTTAGTGATGACCAGGAATGTGTTACCAAAATGGTTAGTTCCTGGTGTAGGAACTAAAAATTATTTAGTAATATCAAGAGTAAATGTAGGTGCAACACGAATTAAAGCAGTTATTTTGTAATAATGGTATTTTGGGACAATTTCCCCAATATATTTTGTGAAGGCGTTTTGTTTTTTACTCATTAAAATGGCCAGTAAATGGAATAAACATTACCTGTATGAAAAATTTGCTGAATAACAGCGAATGTGATTGGTACCTGAAGTGTCTGGGTGCATTTTACTCTATAGTTTGGCAACCTGTCTTTTTGTTAAAAGGTTTTAGTAAATTTGTTATATATGGGAGAGGAAAATAATGTTCACTTTTCAAAATGTAATGGAATAATAACAAATGAAAGTTTTTTTCACCTGTAAGAAATATGAAAGAATTTAACAAGGAACTATTATCAGAATATAGAATATTACCACATTTTTTTGTTTGTGTTACAAATCGTTTATAACTATCATATACCTTTATACTGTACAAAAAAAAACTTTTTTTACATGGCTTTTGCCATTTGTTGTGGTCTGATGGTTTTGCTAGGTCTTATGCAAATCCTGCCGTGCCATGCCCTTGTTTTAGGATGCAGCTAAGTCAGACATTTACTCATTTTTATAGTTCCTCTCTTCGAAATACATTCATTAGTAACATTAGTAACAGAAGATATCATGCCTTCGAATGAAGAATGACCCAATTCCGTATTCATTAGTGATGGTGTTTGGTGCGAACCGCAGGGTGAAATACAGTAATATTTTAGTTTTGATTGACATTCAAACGTTGATTATTGTTATCTCTCACAAAGTTACGCACATATTCCAAAACATTATTTTTACATGATTATGCAAATGTGATGATTGTGTTTAAAATTGATAACATGAACCTGCAACATATTTACAATGACCATGTTTTATGCGACATGACATTTATAAAGTATAAAGATATGTGTTTTTACTGTTGGAAAAACAAATATGTTTTTCTGGTGATTGTACAAATGCTTCCTCTATATAAAGACAGATATAGGTCTGGTTTTGACAGCATTTTATCTCCCGAGCAAGAATAATGAGTATTTCAAAGTTAGGTCATAGCGGTATAAAATGCAATCATTACAATATTTGTTTAACCAAAAAAAGTGATGGGAATTGTGATTTAAACGGATATATATTACATAATGTGGGTATGGCTGGGAAATATACTGATGCGGTAAATATACATTATGTGAAAAACTTAAACACTGTTATGCTAAATGTACTTAAATCACAATCGACTGATATTCAAGAGAAATTAATGAAGTTAGTTGATTGGAATGATAATGTTTATATAAACACGAGTATAATAGCAAATATTTTAACATATTAGTAATGATTTACAGAGTAATGAACTAAGAATATAAGAACATTTAAATTGATTTAGTAAGGACTTTAATGATATGATAAACGTAATTTTTACAACACAACTTGCAGAAATGCAAGATAATTTATGAGTGGTAATTAATGAAGTGGTAAATTCTAGTATTACAAAACAACTTGAAACATGAATGGAAGAAATAACAAAATATAAAAATAATGAATTGATTTATAATATATATGGTTTAGTTGTGCAAACAGATCTGAGAAAACAAAATAATGATTTGGAAACACAAATAAATTATTTTATTAGTTATTTGAGAGTTAAAACTATAGCCTTATTACATGCTGTTTTAAGTAAAGTTAATAAGATTGGAAAATCGCGAACTATTCGATCTAGTAGAGCAGTTAGTCGATCTATTGGAGCAGTTCAAAAAGTAAAGACTTAATTCATATATATAAAGCTGGAATTTAATAATATAATCAAACATGCCTGCCTCTGCTGTGAATTAGAAATATTTACAAGCCAAATGAGCCCATATGGAATGGATGTTTTAAATGAAGAAATATTTAAACCTATTACAAGCAGAATGGATGTACTACATTCTGTGTTGCATATGCCTGGTGAAACACCTTTGGAAATTAAATCGGAAGAAGGAGAACACTTCAAGAAAAATAAACAGTAGTCCCTATCTCATTTAACACATCATTATTTAGGTTTAAAACATACGTCACATATGCACGATAGGACATTTTTTTGTAGATTGAAATGAAACGCATGGTTTCTGGGAGACTCTGTAATAACATTTTTGTCTGAAGATAGAATTAAAATAGGTGATTACATAACTGGTGTAAGTGAAGGTTTGTTTGAATTATTATTTTTAAATGTTCCAAATAGTTATTCCGACACGGATTTGGAGAAATATAAAGAACTTCATCGTACGAATGCGAGTAACCATTTAGGAGATGAAAATCATCCAGAACTACATTTAATAGGCGATATTGTCGGTAGTGGAATATATAGAGATGAAATTGGCTATCGGTTTTCTCCTGTATATTGGAACAATACTAATGAATTGGTCGATAGATTAAAACTGCTCATCGCTTGGAGAGAATCTGGGAATAATTCAAATACAAACGAAATTGTTTCTATTATTGAAGAGATGAAAGAAGGTGGTTATACTACCAATGAAATTTAGAAATATTGCTCAAAAACTTTGCGCTCCTACCAGGATAAGATATCCTAGAAGAAGTGTTATTACTAAAGGTTTAAATGATCTTTTTCAAACCGATTTGCGAGAAATGACATTGATCACTAAATATAATGAGGGAAACAAATATATTTTAACCATAATAGACATTTATTCCAAATATGGTTGTGCTATACCTATGAAAAACAAATCTGGGAAATAGGTCAGCGATGCAATGAAGACCATTTTGAAAGAGGCACATCAAAATCGCTCCAAACCGACAGAGGAACCAAATTTTTTTCTGCACGATTCTGGCACCAAATGACAGATTATGGTATTAATCACTATACAAAATATTCAGATATTAAAGCCAGTGTTTTAGAACAATACAAAAAATGATTAAGCAATTAATATATAAGCATTTCACATCGAAAGGGACTAACAAATGGGTGGATATTTTACCTGAAATACTTAAATTTTGTAATTCTAGATATCATAGAACTATCAAGATGTCTCCTGAAAAAGTCATGGACAATACTCTGATGAAAACCATTTATAATAATGTTAAAATATCCGATCAGAGGAAGCAAAAGTTCAAAGTTGGTGAATATATACGAATATAGAAAGAGAAAGGAATCATTGAAAAAATAAATTATGATTAAATGGTCTTATGAAATATTTAAATTTATATCACTTAGACAGTCATTCACCAGAGTGTATTGCCTCGAAACCTATGATGGAGAGCCTACAAAAGGTGGATTTTATGAACACGAATTGCAAAAAGTTAGTTATGCAAATGAATATTTATTTGACAAAAAGCATAAAAAGGAAAAAAGATAGATCCTTGGTTCGATGGAGGGTAATCTCAAAATCACACAACACGTGGATAAAGAATAAAGATCTTAAAATATTGTAATACAATGTTTGTAAAATTATTATACTAAATAAAAATATTTTAAATAATAGTTTATGTTATTTTATTTAATAAATGTGTCGATATCAATGGTGTTTGGATGTGCAAGTTATTCTGCAATAAATCCAGTTGTTGATTTGTTTATCGATTCATTGGATTAATGTTTGGGCGGTAATTGTGTACATTTGTTTCCTTTTAATATTATATTTCTCGGAAAATGGTTTAAGTAAAAAAAAACATTTAGAATTTAATAATTCCTTTTAATGGGGATAAATATATAGTTTTCAAAAATTTATATTTCTTCAATTATATATATATATATATATATATATATATATATATATATATATATATATATATATATATATATATATATATATGCCAGAAAGGAGTCTTTGTGGGGGAGACTGCAAAGTTTTTGCAAATAAGTGTATGAAAGAAGAAAGGGATTATTGGTCCTGTGTTAACGATTGGATTCAAAGTTGAAGAGAGAGGGAGGACAAAGAGTGAAATAGGAGAAAACCTAGGTCGGTGTTCATTGCGTGTTCCTAGCAAGACTTTCATCTAGTTTTTCTTAAACATTCGGAATAGGTTAGAACATCCTATACACAGGATTGGCTTCCAATGTTATTATTAGCGAATATACTGTTAAGAAGGAAATTAATGCATAACGCTGGATGAAATTAAATTACTTTTCTAAAAATTTCATCTAAGATTTTTTGTATAAAGTCTTTTGGTTTTTTGTAAGCTATGCGACCCGCAATTTGATAGGTTTCAATAGAAGAGCTGTTAAAAATCATTGGTCATGTTAGCTATAGTTATTTAGAATCGATAAAGTGCAATTCTGTAAAGACATTAATGTATCTATGGGTATTACTTTTTTTAAATATTGCTTTTAATGTTGATGGAATATATTTTTCAGTGAAAATCGTAAAATAATTATTAGATGGAAATAAATGCTCAGACATTTAAGATCCAAAATGCAAGAATTTCTCAGAAATGCCCTGGCACAAAGACTTGAAGGCTGCTGACCTGCTCCATGCTTTGCAACTCAGGGGAAGGATGGAGAATAGCTGTTTCTTTCATACAGCCAGACATTTCGATGGCCAGGCGAAAGTACAACCTTGGAGAACACAGTGGAATGAGGCACCTAGAAAGTTCCACTTCAAATTCGTGGCTAGATATCAGTTTTGCAAAAATGTAAAAGCTTTACAATAGTACACAATTTGCTGTCTGAGGAGAGGTAGACAGGCAAGCAGTTATCTTGATATGGACTGGTAGTTCAGGGTTAGGGGGAATGCCTAGCTGAGGCAGGCAGTGCTCCAGCTAACCAAAAACATGCTCTGTGCTGTAGGTTTGGGGAGGGGGTGCATACCCAAATAGACAATCTGGTCTAGTGGCTTGGGTCGAGAGAGTGGGACAGGAGCTTTCAACCATCCTCACTGACCAACACCATCTTTAGTTTAACGACAAGCCTCACCCTGGATGCACATCACTCTCTGCTCTTCCGACTTCACTGCTCAGGACAACTCTTGGTATAGAGTTTTGGCACAATCAAGACTTAATCTGTCTGCAAAGCTGTGGTTTCTATCAACCCTATACCAGAATTCACCTCTCGCTTTTTTCGAATACTATATTCTCCGGGGTTCATTTCTTGTTCATAGTCTTTGTAAACTACATGCAAAATAATTTTACAAGTTTTAATTTAATAATTTATTTGTGTGTTAAGCCGATATAGTGTGTCTGTTATTTTATAAGCTTTTATTGTGTCAAGTACGTTTCTGAGCTCAGTCTATGAAAGTTCATAGGATTTATAATTAGCATTTCATTAACTAGTGCAGGGAATTTCATAGACTTTGGAATTATTGTTAGCATTATTCGGCTGGATGTAGTACATCCGTTATTTGAAATAATTTTTTTCTGCGAAGTTTGTGGATTTATTAGAATATCCTACGTTTCTATAAAGTGTTGCGGGATTAATTCTCCCTATGCTTCGACGGAAATTGTGTTAATATTACATGGTATTGGGGTAAGTTTTTCTCTGCATTTACGTAATTCTTTTCCTTTTTACATTGAGGAAGACGTGATTAAATTTTTCGTTGATAATAACTAGCTTTATTGGGAGATATATACTGGTAAACACAACATTTTTATATCGCTTCATTCTGCTCTTTGAAATATATTTATTCATTTTCTGTTCAGTTCCTTATACTTTTGGTGTATTACAATTTTTCATATCTCTCATAGGCAACATTACCTATTTGGAAACAGTCGTGTATTCAACTTTCTTTTCATTCATTTGCCTAGCGACCACGCTCCACGTCTCTAGTCATGCTTATAAGTTTCCGCAAATCCTATACTAACATCATTTCGTCAACAACCTCGCAGCTGGACATACATATATTAAAATCATTTAATGTATGTGTAGAACTGACAAGTGTATGCATCAAGTAGTGTAATTTCTACATTACTACCGATATTTAATTAATTCTGTCACATGAATCGTATTCATCTCTCTTTTCATTTATTTGATTTTCGCTATGTAATAATTTAATTAAATATGCCTTTCCGAACTCCGACATCACCTGCAGATCGCGCTGCACGTCTCTTAGTCGCCCGTCAGGAGAAATACTCTAAAAATTTAGAAATTACACAATACCACAATGCCAAAGCTCAGAGGGGCAACATCCACCAGAACTGCACTCCAATAATTTATATTACACAATACATATATACCCCTTCCCCACCACATCATATGTCAGTACCACACCAGAGCTCAGAGCGTAAATATCTACCAGAGCTGCTCCCCACCCCAAAGATAAGAAAAAAATAAGAGCCCAAACTACACACTTATCAATTCACACAAAAAAATTCCATCAAAGAAATTTGATCAAACAAGTTTGATGCAAGAACTTTGATCAAAGTTATTTGATCGCGTTTTATCCGATTAACATTAATCCTTGATCTGATTAAAACATTGATTTGACTAAGATCGGATTAAGGGTTAATCCAATCAACCAAATTAATCCCAATTAATCCCAGGTGAAGTAGATCTCCGTCGCCCCTTCTACTAACATTTGACCTGTAATGTTGGCAACGAATTTAAGAGCCACGTCTTAAAATTGAAATATGTTATTATATCTGGCGAAAGTTGTTATTAGCTTCTTTCCGTTTTGTATAGACTGGAATGAAATTCGTCGATGCAGTAACATACTTACGTTCCTCACAAAATGAAGGGGTTTCGTGACCGATAGTTTGGTATAGTTGGTTTGCTATGATTTGGTGCATAATAAATTGCTGCTTAAGGTCTACTTTCATTTTACTTTGTATTTTTTCGCCAGGCGCGAAGCTAACTTTCACACGAACCAGATCACTTGTTCGCGTGTTGAAGGAATGTATGTTCGAAATTCTTAGGTGAGAAAATACGCTACAAGTACTAAAATTATTGCGGTATCTTCAAAATTAAGAGTACTTTTGACATTAGATTTTTAAAATGTCACTGCCCTGTCCTGCATATATTTCAACGGGCCCACTGACTGGAAGGCACAAAGTCAAATTGGTAAAGACGGATGGAAGATACAGGATGGTCCACATGTCTTGTCACCCCCTGAAAATATCTTGTCAGCCATCCATAACCAGTAAAAACGAAATATAATCCAATACATCATAAGATATGCCAATAATCGCACGCTGTCGGAATGTCGGAAACACTTCAAATAATCGTGCGCATGCTGTATGTAGCTTGTTAATGTCAATTTCGCTTAGCTAGCTCATTGACAGCTCCTGTCCTAAAGGATTTCAGTGCAAGATGGGAATGCAAACTCGGATTCTCGTTTCCTGAGTGACTTCCTGGGTGATCGGAGGACAGATGCCTCCAAACGCCGCACATGTGTCCTGTCGTGAGGTTGGTTGTCCTGTCTTCTGTTTGTCTTTAATTGATCCCGTCAGGTACAACTTGTGTTCCTAACTCAGTATTGTCCTTTTAGGACTGTCTTCTTTGTTGAATAGTCTTGTGAAGACCCACTACACATCACGTAGGCTCTATCCAGTGTGTGGACGTTCATAAGCCCAAACACTACCAACAAGAAGATCTTCCACACTGTAGGAGCTCGTGTCAGCCATTGGACATAGATAGTGAAATGTCATACACTACCCCAAGGAAAATTAAGGGGGTGGCAAGACATTTGGACCACTCAGTAGTTCCATGTCATAAAGTTGAATTTAAAATGCTAGGTTAACTTTTGTGAATATTGAAGTAATTTCCTCTGCCTTCTGCCTTTTTTTAAACCATATATGTGTAAAAATGAGCAGATTCGTAATATATTCCCTTTTTTAATAGCTTCGCAGTTTCTTTTAACTGACCTATGAATAAAGAGATGAAGCCCATGGCAATGTTAATTTTACATATGGTGGGAGAATATACATTTGGGATGGAAGTAGATCTTAAGCAGGGTTTTAAAAAGTGCTCAGTTTACCGTGAACAACCTATAGTTTTATGTATACAAAATAAGCAATTGTTAAATGAAATAGACAAACATCCAGTTTTCATATACACTACTATAGGGAAATATTGCAAACCCAGAAAGAATGGTCCGAATCAATCCAACTCATATACTGCCGACCTCCCGTGGCGCAGTAGTTTGGTGCGCCACCGATCTGGGGCGCGGGAGGCTCTCGGTTCGAATCCCGGGTAAGGAGTGGCTGTTAATTTAAGGTAGGTTATAAGTTAATCTGTAAGCCGTCCCCTGCCGAGATTTCAAGCATAAAACCGGGGGACGTTAAAAAGCACTTTACAATAAACTCGTACAAATTTTCCCTGTTGCTATCCATATTAATCATTAGTGAATTAATATGATTTATATTTAAAATAAAAGTAAATATTAGATTTAACATAAATTAAGGCACTTATATGTTAACGCAAGTATAAAACGCCTATGATACATGGCATGCAGATGTAACAACCAAACACGTTATACATGGGGTGACTTTTCAAATGTTTGCTTCAAAAAGAGCAAATAAACTTCGAATAGATTTCTATAAACCTAGTCTTCATGAAATCGTCTTCAATGTGTACCAGAGCCTACTCTATCTCTATGTGTGTCCCAGACGACATTTCGCTTATTGCATCTCTTATATTATCTTCGAGAATGTTGCAAGTGGGAGAGGAATTGTGAGTTAACGTTAGAAATTCACGTAATAACTAATATCCGAGATGAAAGTGTACACTATGGTCTCCCACGCTGCAGTAATGCACAAAAACCCACACTCCAACAAAACGAACGTTTATAAAGAATTAATTTATAGGCCTATATTTCAATTAATCCTACCCAATAAAATTGTAATGAGATCGTGATTTCATGTTCTGTATCAGTATTAAATGTAGATCCCTAATTTTTTTCTCAATGCCTTATCAGTTTCATTTTCAGTTGATAGAAAAAATGATGTATATTTTTTTTTTTAATTACTGCGGAATTCAATTTCGTAACTTGCAGCATGCCCATGTCTTCACTATTTGCGTGAGATCTGTTTGCTCCAGAAAGGAGGAATCCTCTCTCTTCTTTTTTTTGCATTATACAAAAGTCCTTCCCTTTTTACGCGTTAGAGAGGATGGCAGAGGTTTTCGCATTCGAATAGAGTCGTTTTCAAGAATTGAGAAAGATCACGTCTGGCTTTTATCGATCTGTGACCTCAGATTTTTACCGTGCTCTTTTTGCGAACACTTTCAGAGTTCCATACGCATTCAGAAAAATAAAGATTTACATTCCTCTCATTCGGTGAAATTTCTTTGTGGTGATTTTACGTCTTATTTCTAGGCTATAATAAATAATTATTGGTTTTAATATACGAAATCCCTAGCTAACATACAATTTATTGACCAGTTTTAAGATCAACGTTTGTAAATTTCCTGTCCGCGACTGAACGCATTTAATGCAAAAAACTGATTGTTTCATATTCAGTAATCTCGGGACCATATTTCGAAAATTATTTCGGTATTTTAAAGTGATAAAAATGCTCTTTTAGAATTAGTGGCACTGCAATTCGTATATTTTATTATATTACATTTGTTAAAGTAAGTATTTTCTTATCAGTGTCAAGTCATATTTATAAAAACTTGAAGGTGTCAGTTCAAGGTTTGATGACAACTGAAACTGTCCATTTCTACAAGTGGTGGGTAGAATAGGCTACACAATGTAACACATTACCTGGTATTACATAATATATCGTAATTCATACCTATGCCGAACCACACAAGGAAAAAAATCGGGAATCCATAAGTCTGCAATCGCCTCGGTTAGTTCCTATTATGTTATAATTCGAGTCAGATACTCTTTCGATCTATTTTATAACTCCCCGAAAGCGGATTACCAACCGCCATCTTGGATTTATCAATTTTTTTCTCCAAAATTTCTATTTCAGAAGGCGTAGTGAAATTTTCCGCGCGACATATCCTAAACAACAGCTTCCCAAACTTTATCGAATTGCCACAGCTTTGTTACATTTAATAATTTTTTTACTGGCAACTCTCGACACGAAACGCGAGATAACTCCTTGCGGACGATTATAAAGGAGACGATATCAACAGTAAACAAGAAATACTGACCCCAGACAATGCCCTACGCATTTATCTGTGTTCTATCGTTCCAAAAAAAAAAACTATACAAAACTGTATTTCCATAGTATGGCAAACATTCCATAATTCCAAGATGGCGGGTGGGAACCTGCTTTAATAATATTCTATATGTTAACTACTTTGAAAATAATGTAAAACAAACAATAAGCAAACAATGGCAGCTTTGCTTACATGGAAGTTTAACGAAGATTAGATTAAAACTGATTTCATTGGTAAAAATTAAATTAATATGCTCAGAATATTGACTATTTGGCTGATAAAAGGTAAACAACATCACTAAGGCTATTAAGAACTATTAATAACATAACATTTATTATTTAACTTTAAATTAAAAAACCGACACCAGTTAGCCAATATGACATCATTTCTTTGCCTCACTTGTATTTTAAGTCTTTGGGTGTGAAAGCTGCACACTGCTATCACACTACTTGGACATATCTGATTTCTATTCGAAGATGAAAGTGGTGAGAACGGTTCCCTATAGTCAAACTATACGAGCCCTCCACAGCTGAATCAAAATCCCGGAACTGGACTCGAATGGAGTCGAACTCCGAAGGCTCTCTGCAACTGGTTGGTCCGCCTGGGGTAGATCTCAGGAGGACTCTCCACAGCTGGTTGGTCCACCTGGGGTACAGCTTGGAAGACTCTCCTTTGCCTATGACGTATGCAGTATTCGTAGGCAGTCGAAGGTAGCAAAGACTGTTTTCCGACGTCCAATTTACGTATCATTTCAGCATTTAAATCCATTATTATATTGTATTTCTTCTTATATTCTATTTTGGCTGTTATGTGCAATGCGTATTCGTATTTCAATTAAAATACCAATCAATTTCACATCAAATAAACGTCAGTGACTAGACCAATTCTGACTGAAGTTCAAAACCTTCCTTTTGCTACTTATGTTAGTTTCCAACTGATACCTTCTCGAATGAATTAACATCTGCTACATTATTATTCAATTATTAGAAATTAAAACACTTTAATTGGCAAGCTACTATCGCCTGATGTTATATAGACAAAGTTAACAGATTTACTTCTCTAAGAGAGAATAAAAGCGTGGGTTTGAAATGAAAAACAAAATCCAACGGAAACAAACGGCACATCATTCCCGTAACATGTGAAGTTGACAATAATTTTTTTCATTATTGGACCAAAGTTTGGGACATATTGGAAAATACCAAAATTAGTCTACATCGTCTTTAGCGTTTTATATAAATAGAAAAATTTACTGAAAATGTCAATGGATTGTAGTTAAAGGAAATAAATTGTCATATAGGCCTATTTGAAAATGCTGTGTGAATTGCTAGACGAGGGTCGCTGATTACAAATTTTTGGTCTGAATCCCGAGTAATCATGTTATTTGTATCTCTTTCAGATGTCAGCTCAAAATTAGTGTATTATTTCTCAGACTAGTGAGTGAGTGAATAGATTTAGGAGGCTGTCAACATTGGGGTCTTGAGAACCGAAGAGGGTGAATTGAGGTGATATGGAGCGACGCCGGAATGAAAGGGCGGCGGCATAACTCCCACACGCAAAAACCTGGGGGCGACCCTGCCGGGAATCGAACCTGATTAGCCTAGGTTGGGAGCGAGTAGTCTTGCCACTAGACCACCGCGGCCCCTCCCAGACTAATATTCCGGTAATATGCGGGGAGGTCAATACACATTTAAGACAGTATATTTATACTTTTAAAAATGATTATATATTTTACATTACAGAGTTCTTAAACTACTAATGTTTTTTCGTTTCTGCGCCACAGCAATTTGGGCGATGTGTTTTATTCGCAGCCCAATTCCCTTGGTTTTGCATTCATTGTACGGAAGATACGACGCCATTTTTTGGAACCAAAATAATATATTATTAAATTATGCTGAAACGGTACGAAATGAGACATATTTTCAGAGTATAATAAATATTCTAAAATAGGATGTCATTACCAACAAAATTTCGATGATTCTGTACCAAAATTTTACCTAAGCTTCTGACATATTACTATAATGACATTTCATAGCAGTATTGTCAGAGATTTTAACTCATGAAACATCCTGTCTTATGATTACGCATGAAACACATAAGCTAGAGTTGTTGGTTACATTAAATCAAAACTACAATAGTATAAACATAAATCTTGAACGTGTATTAAAGAATAATATTTATTTGCACATTTGTTGATACTTGACACCCGCGACATAAAATAGATTCACGTTCATTTTCAACGGAGGGTACTTTTGGAAAAGGGATTTTTTTAAAAACAAATTTATTATTTTTGCGGTTTTACTTACGCCTACCTTATTTTGAGAAGTATTCCAGGAACGATATTACCTGACGTAAAGTTTCGGGACCAAAACTGCGTATGGCACGTGGGAAATAATTGAGAAACTCGTCTCATTAAGGGAAAGGGGAAAACTTCTGCTAAGTTGGTTAATTATGTAGTTCACACAGCTTTTCGCTAATACCTTTACAGAAAGACCGTGTGTCGAAACTCGTTCACGTTCATGGATAAAGTTTGGTTTACATTAATTTTCTTTAAATTTAGATGCGTGTAAAACATTCTCTCGTGCAAATCTGCTACTCAGCTCTATTTTACATAATACATGATTGTTCAAGAATTTACTTAAAGTCTCAGTCATTATATAACTGAGACATTAATTTTGTCTGACTGATTAAGTAACAATGTTTCTCTTATTATATATTTTTTTGTGGTCGCATGCATATGAAATACGAAACCTTCTTCGATAATTTTTGTTGCGTGTTACTTCATAAAAATGCAATACTTAAGGCGTATAAAGGCCAAAATGAAAAAAATTATCTCCGTTCATAACATACAAGGTTATGCTATAATCTTCATAAAAAGAAAAATTTCATAAAATGTTTAAATATTACTTTTGCTGCAAGTATATGCAAAAATCACTTAATCAGGGTTTTCGGAAATTCCTGTACAGTACATAATTACATCAACTTTTTATGGCCATCAACAATGTCAGTGTTACGATTCTGCAATATATTTTTATAATAATGAAGTGACTATATTACACGTAACGGCAGAATTTAAGGCCAAAAATTACCTGCCACATGAAAATCATAATTTCTGGTAATGTTAAGCAATCGAATTAATCTAATTGGTATGCCGTATGTTTGCTGTTATTCAGAAAAGAAAATGCCCTTACGTTAAGTACTAGTGATCATGTTCATGAATATTTCGGTGTATGTCAGAATTATATAGGATAATTTCCTGTTTTATTTGCGTCAAGTTAAAAACATTTCGTCTAAGTTTGCATTAGTACCAGACTCTCTTTATCGTGAACATCCTTTAAAAATGGACTGTATCATATTTTTATCTGAAAATTATAATACATAATTTATAATTTATTCAAAAAATAGATACAACAAAGATATATAGGTTGGACTGTATTGCCTTGTAAGAAATAGTTCTTACGCATCATCATTTAACTGAGTGAGCACGATATAGATCTGGCTAAGCATTGTTTGCACGGGGCGGAGAAATATCCTGCAAGTACAACATAACCAGTGCTTCAGAAAAAGTTGGACGTAACTACGACTGGACTATACCTCGTACTTCCCCTCGGGGATAGGCCCAACTGTTATTTTCGGGTAACGAATTCCACCGTTCCAGTTCCAGTAACGTGTTATTTTTTTTTTGTAACGGGCTGCTGTAAAACATTTTCTCTACTCTACCGACGTTCCGGTAAACGACAATGACGTTCTGTGTCCCAAAGCTTGGCGTTCCAGGAAATAAGGTTCGCGCATGTGCACGGTCGCCCACATATCACAGGATATCCACATGATATCTGAATTACATCCGGTGAATCTCTGATGCATATCCTTCGAGAATCCAGTAGTAGATACCAGTTTATACCACTTACTGGATATCCGTTATATATTACAAAACCACCAATGGCCATTACTTAAGGTAAGTGGCGATATCTAAAGATGTATATAGGATATCCGAAATAACTATACCACATTTTGGATACTGGGTGGACATTTGGTTATCTTTTGGTAGTCTTTTGAATGTAACTCTGATTCACTTAGATGTCCTTGGATTTCCTGAATGTGAGAGAGTGACACCAGTAAGATATCCTTTGGTTGTATCTGTGCTATATGGGGGCCGCGGTGACTGAGCGGTTAGACTACTCGCATCCCACCATTTGCGAATCAGGTTCAATCCCCGGCCGGGTCACTTCTGGATTTTCGCATGTGGGAGTCGTGTCGGACGATGCAGCTGGTTTTTGTGGAGGGGGGGGGGGGTTCTCGGGGATCTCCCGTTTACCCCGCCCCTTCATTCTAACGCTGCTCCCTTACTCCCTTCAATCACCCGCATCGGCTCTCGAGACCTCGCCGTCAAGAGCTGCCCAAATCATTCACTTCGCTCACTCGGTTATATTTGCGTGCGAGCCCAGACGTTTAAAAAAATAACTATCACTCGTGCTTAGTGATTAATATCCAGATGTGGCGGGGGAAGTTCAAAAGTAACGAGTCAGCCGTTAAAAAAAAAAAAAAATGACTTTGACGCATGCGCAGTAGTCATGCGTTTAAGTGAGGCGAACCAAGACTTGCCATAAACAACGGCGTAAACAACGGAACGTGTAATCTCGTGTAACACGAGTAGACTGAAGATGAGGTATGCCGCTCTCAGAGGCTGCGCACAACCAGTCTCCGTGTCCCGACATTGACCTGCTTTTCCGCCAACGACGTGGACTGGATGTGGGGTTAGAACACCATTTAGTAAATAAGTACACCGGGATGATTGTATCGTTCCGCTAACCAGTTTGTAATGCGGTTTGATTAAATTAAAATTGGTGGAAGTATTTTATCGATATGCAAGTGCTTGACTTTCGAAAAAGTAAGATTCGAACGAACACGTTCATCACTGTTGAACATGTTACTTCGACAGTTGTGTTCCTTTGGGGTAGGTCAATGTTGGGAACATGCGCAGAAGACGAATGAGAGGTCTACCTCGTCTTTAGTCTATCGGTCCAGCTAGCGGTTCCACACTATCGCGAGTATTTGACGGACGTGTAAACAACCGTACAAGATGGAACCGGCGGCCCAAGAGAGGAGGATGAAGGTGGAATATCCCGAGAGGATGTAACAAGGACGGAGCCCGCGGTTGTGTGGGGGAGGGGGGGGGGTGACGTGGGTGGAGGTCTCGCTTGCCCTCTAGGTAAAGGCTTTGCACTTCTCAGCCCGGGGTTTATTTAGCGTGTGCAATGTAATTTCGAGGGCGTCTCGAAATATATACGCGGAGCGATACACTCCGGCGGTGATGAGAGACTGGTAGTGCCCGCCTCGGGATGAGAGCTGTGCAAATACACAGGACCAGCTTTGCAGACAGGAGCCACAGAGAACGTAATCATACAGAAGTGCTACAGCCGCTTGTACCGCGAACCCACAATGAGAGAAAATCGAACCAGATATTTGTTTGTATAGGGCTTAATATATATATATTTAGTTGCCCTAACATAATATATTGTAGAGCAAACAAAATTTGAAAAGCAACAAAATAACTTTTGTTCGTCTTACAAAATGTATGTTTGAATAAACAAAATCTCTGTGTTGGACAAAAAAATATTAGATTGTCAACTAAATATTTTGTTGAATCAACTACATATGTTTGTCTGGCTACTCATTTGACTGCCATCGTTTGAAAATACTGCTCGAGAGTCTGTTTGTATTTTTTTGTGACAATTAGGATAGTAACCGTATTTGTTAGTGCTTCTATTGATGCTTAACAATCGTATAAACACATTAATAAAACAATGCAACAAGAAACTGACAAGTAAAGCTGTAACAATTGGAACTTTTTTTTTTCCACACGTTTCCCAACATTTCCAGTATATCTATTTAAAAGCCGAGATTACTAAGGCTTAGCGCTCGGACGCAGGTGATCTAGGTTCGAAACTCGGTCGAACTTTTAATTATTTTTATATCTGCCCAAACTGTTCAATGCACGAGTAGTCAAAAAAAATCTTTAGTTGCACCAACCAAATCTAACAGTTTGGGGCAACCAAATGAGAACAACAAAATAATTTGGTTTCTGCAACAAAATGTTTCATTGCCCGTATACAAACAAATAATTCGGTTGCACCAAACGAATCTTGTCTGATTCAACAAAACCTTTTTCTCGGTGCAGAGCAGCGTACTAGAGCAAAATGACGTCACTGGTAAGCAACGAGTCGGAATGTTTGCCAATCATTTCCTGGTCATCTATAGTCTATTCGGGATTTCTTCACATTTTTTAAAAATGAAACCTTTGAAAACTCACCCAATGGGAATAAATATTACTATTATGTACATATTTTTCACTCATGTTACCCCACAATTTTCCTGATCTTCATAGCTTCCCCCACTATCGTTTTTGAGGTTTGTATTGGTTATAACTTGATGCCCCTAGTAAATTCGTGTTCTGTGTTATCAGTAGAGTGGAATTATACCACTTTCCGAGAATTTGTTTTTCAGTAAATCTCCTATTCTTCAGAATTACTAATTTTGGAAAGTATTTAATATTGTTTTGATTCGTTTATTAATTGTTATTTCACCTGATGTACGTTGTTTAACGGCCATTTTTAAAAAGTTGTTTGGCGCCCATTTTTACACTCTGAACTGATCAATCAGTCAAAAAACAAACCACTGAAAAATAGTGGAAAAAATGACTGATGAATCAGTGGAAAATCTCACTGAATCAGTAAGTGAAGGAAATATAGAATTTTTTCACTCATTCATCTGTTAAATTCCCTGAAGTGACTTTTGAATCAGCCATGTGCTGTTGTGACTGATTGAAACATTGCAGTTCTCTCCGATTCAGATTTAGAGTGTATAGTGTCGAAACTGAAACGTGTGTATAGGCTCACTTTATCGTGAATAGCCTATTTATCATATAAATTGCTGGCGCTACTGATGTTTCGAGTTATTGCTTCCTAACTCGAAGACGGGTGATTTTCTTGTTTTTCTGTTTTAAATATTCTGCATTCTTTCTTACAAAATGTTGTTCAACTACTTTGATCGATTCTTAATGACGTTATTATTGACTTACACTTTAAGAAATGTATGTGTTTATTTACTGGTTTGCTAATTTAACCTATGAAATATAAACTTACTACGGTGCAACATGACGAAGTTAATATACATATGACAAGACATTTACATATTGATTAATATCGGCTGTTTACGGTAAGGATAGCACTTGTTTTTTAAATTAATTTTGGCATATCAATTATAGTATAAATGCAGTGCATATATGTCACTGGACTCGAAAGTTAACGCCTAAGTCAACAATAAAATATATTTATTGCCTATTATGTCAGATGAGAGGGCTTTAAAAAGTTCTCACTATACCGCGAATAGCCTATATAAAAAAGTGTTTGCGAGCGAAGTGTTTTTAATTGTATATAACAAACTCCTTCAGTAAACATCTAGCTGCACCTCTTATATGTCTCATGGGGCAAAAACATACTGAAGGCGCCACATTTGGGCGTCATAAGTATTACGTTATATGCGGTTCAAAGGAAAAATTGAGCATTTTCTAAAGCCATGCATATTGTGTATTCTTCCGCCACGTGTAGAATTAGCATTACCGCAGGCCTGATCGCTTTATCGAAGCGCCAGTCAAGTAAAATTGTGAAAAAAAATTAATTACAGATTTAGTAAATTCTATATTTATAAAAAAGAAAAATCGAAAAAAAAAAAAATAAATAAAAAATTCTGAATTCACAAATGCTGGTCTGATTCTTTAATGTCTACGTTAAGATTTGGAACTACTTTCCCACCATCGTTACGAACTTTACTGGGCGTGTGCCAGTTATTGTGCCCCTTAAAATACATGGAGATAGTGGTAGTGAAATTTTTCAAAGGTTGATTTCCAAAGCGTTTAGTTAACCTGTGCCGTCATTCCTTGTGTCACGTCGTACATGTATCGGTGGTCGCATTTTGTCGCCAGACGTCTTATCTACGTCCCGTCTTTCTAACGACGGGACGTGTTGGGGACACGGCCGTTTGTTTTGCGTCAATACGTCTACGTTAACGCGCTCGGACGCCTTGATGCTTGTTTTACGTCCCCGGCACCGCTTCCCTCCATCATATAGGGTCTTATAGGTATCCCTGGATTGTTTTTGAGATGCTCTTTCCAACCGTATACGATTTCTGAATTTGTACTTGGCTTTTTTGACAAGTATAGGCCGAAATTGTTTTACGTCATATTAATTTTTTACATTAAACACATACAATTTCACCATAACCAAGCTACAGACATGCTTCAGTACACGCTATCGATTGGTCTTGACGAGAGCTGTCGATTGAAATTCAAACGAGCATCGTAGCTTCTCCTAGTCAAAAGTTATACTACGCGGAATTTATGAGACGTGGCGAAACGAACTCAAAATTGCGCCCCCCCCCCCCCCCCCAGAAAATCATACAAAGCGCGCGATGCTTCGCAGTCCTCACACACATAATATATTCTTTGATCGGTTTTGCAATCGAGCGGTGTAATTGAATTTTGAATGTAGACGATAGATTCGTAGCTGCAAAGCCAAATTGTATCTCCCCGATTTTTTGTTATCATCGGATTTTCTGGATTGCCTCCCGCCATGGTCGCAAATTTAAATACGTATTCGCGTCAAAAAGAGTTCAGTTGTGGCACCGCGTGAGTATTCGGCTGGGATCGAACTCCGTCGCTCGGAGAGGGGGTGGATCGTACCGACCGTAGTTATTCATAGCAAGCTGCGGTTCGTAGCGACACTTCCGGTTCGCTAATCCGCGTCTGTTGCTAATTAACAGGACGCAATCCGGCAAACGATCTCCAGACAGACGAGCAATACCGAGCACGCCGACCGTCGGCTCTGGCGAACCAGTGTTGCCAACTCACAGTCACGAAAGTAAGGTAAATTTATGTGGCAAAATATAGCGAAAAATAGCTAAAGAGGTTGCTGAGAAAGGTAAATAATATAAGCTAACCAAATAGTACAAGTCCTTTAAAAGCCTATTATAGGCTATTCCCGGCAAAATTAACACTTTCGATAGCCCTGCTTAAAATCTACTCATGTACGCGCTGTGCATTCTTCCGCCGTAAGAAGGATTAAAATTGACGTGGGGCTCATCACTTTATTCATGCGTCGGTCAAGTGAAACTGTAAAATTATTTGAAACGTAAATATCTAACAAATATGCTGATTTTTTCACTTCGATGTATTAAAAATAAACAGAAAGCGAAAGAAATAATTTAAGTTATCAGAAATGGTTACTTAACACTTTTTAATCTACAGTACTTTAGGATACGAAACTACTTCCCATCCATCGTTACCAACTTTACTGGGCGCATGTCACTCAGGGCGCTCGTTAAAATATATGCAGGTAGGGACAGTGACTTTTCTAAGGTTGATTTCAAAAGTGCCCACTTTATTTTGAACAGCCTTTAGAAAAAAAAAATTTAACACGCACAGTAAAATTTGCAGAAAGCCAATTCACCTAAAAATATGTTGTTTTAAATAATACAGGTTTGCAATATGTTCACGTGGTTTTAGTTTTATTTTGAAAAAAATTTGCTGAAGGAGCCGTTTTAAAAGAATGTTCTAATGTCGTTTCCTTCATCCCGATATACGAGTACGAAAAACTGAAAGTGTGCAGTGTTATCATGTTAATCAGCTGCCTCATGTAAATGTACGTATAAAAATAGAATATTGCTGAAGTAATAATTTGTACAACTGAAAATATAGATGATAGCTGGAGCAAGATTTTGCATTAAAATAGCTAAATTGGCAACAGTACTGACGATATTGGCTGCTCACGATTAACTGAAAACTTTCGAAAGCCTAGCTCAGAAAATAATTATACTTTTCTCATTTTGCATCTTTCAACTTTAAAATGTTCGGAAAAAACTGTTTTTAGTTTAATTCCACTCTGCATTCTAGCAAGGACATTGTAAAAACAATCGCGTGTAGCGACTTAAAAAAACACGACGTCACTTTCTACATCCAGGGAATGGGGAACCGTAAATTAAAGAGATTCTGAAGGGGCTAAAGGCTATTCACGGTAAAGTGAGCACTCAACCTTAGGAAAAAGTCACCGCTCCTACCTGCATCTATATCAACGGGCGCACAGAGTGACATGGGCCCAGTAAAGTTGGCAACGACGAAGTGAAAGTAGTTCCACGCGTTAACGTCGAATTAAAAGTGTTAGGTATCCATTTGTGATTACTTGAATTATTTCTCTCGCTTTCTGTTTCTTTAATGTATCTTAGTGTAAAAATTAGCACATTTGTAAAATATTTACATTTCCAACAATTTCACAACTTTGCTCGTCCGGCGCATTAATAAACTGATGAGGATCATGTGATAATGTCAATTTTCCATAACACGGAAGAATACACAACGTGCATACAAGTAGGTCTTAAGCAGGGCTTTCAAGAGTGCTCAGGTTGGCGTGAACAGCCTCTAAGAGAAAAATACTACATTCTATTAGGTCAAACATGCCGGACGCGTATCACCATGGAAAATCCGGGCCGAACCCCAAAAAAATTTTTTTTTCTTAAAATGGAGGACATCTGCTCCATGTGCCGGACATTTGTTAAGACGCCCGTCTACATATAACTTTTTTCCGCATTCGAAGCCGAGAGGCGAGGGAGCGTTAAGGGCGACACTGCCACGCGCATCAAGTCCCCCATCGCCACTAAGCGCAAGGCTCTGAACTGGCGTGCAGTGTTCTCGTCGTGCTGCGTGTACCTATGGGACTTTCAGCGGCGACCCTATTATTATATTGGTGGAAAGTGTGTAGGAAGGTTCAATGCATGCCCCTTGACTAATTCTGTATGGATCTGACACGTACATTTTGAGATACAGCGTTTTGAAAAAGCCGTTTTTAGACATTTTGGCATGCTCTGAAATTGTGTTTCTAATTAACGCGAGGTCTTGAAAACACTTAACAGCCCTCGTCTGCAATGTGTGTTCTTTTCGTAGGTCAGTACACTGGACGTACGTTTAATAGTTTCGTAGAAAAAACTTATATTTCGAACACACTGCAACACACTTCAAGCGCCATGTAGACGGGCGCCTTAACACTATAGCAACCCGCGTTGACAGGTCGCTGTCCCCAGAGATGGGGGAGTTCTGTCAATAGCCGTCGAGGCGCACGGTCAATATTGCACTACCGGAGGCACGTTGATGCTGTGACGATGTCCGACGAGCAGTGGTGTTCAGGGGAGGTGTGGATGGGATGTCGTCTCGGCAGTTTAACCCCCAGGACAAACACCCGGGCGTGTTTGCAGAGCTCCATCCGAGACGCCGGCGCCTCTAGCTCCAGGGTGACAAGACGGCCAAGGTGGGTAAACATGCGTTTGAGTTTATACCTTCCGCGAAGCAAATAAACAAGTTGTTGATGGAAGATTGCGGGGGGGGGGGGGGGAGAGGGGAGGTAGCACCCGGCTTCGAAAACTCCTTCTGACTACCGGCGCTTCCACGAGCCTTGTTTGCTACGGGTTGTCCTGACGGGCCACTCGTGAAAGCAATCTTAGCTTCTATTCTTTTGATAATTTCATTTTATTCCTCGGATCACATTTGAAATTTACTCTCCGTGTCAGCCCCGTTGAGGAGTATGCATTTTTTAAATCAATAGAAGCTTGAGACTTTTAAAATCACGGATTCATTTTGTAACAAACTAGAATTCAAAACACGTGTGCTTATATAACTTGAGCCATTGGTCGAAACGGTGTTTGGCACCTCCTGGAGGACGCTGGCCCAATCGTCGCCTTCCACTGTGACAGCAGACAACCGATGCACAGTCGACATCAGCATATCTGTACATAACACTGTAGAGTCTAACCTGCACGTGTTTGAACTCGCGAATGTTTCGTGCCTCTAATAAAAACGTGCGAAATTGTTGCGAGCGTAAATATGTCACTAGAGGTAGAGCCACGAATTCATTCGGAGGCAAGGTAGGCTCCGTACACTTGTTCTTTTCTCCTACTGCTGTGATTGGACGAAAGTTCTTTAGACGCGTCCCGTTTAACTGTGGGCCAGTAATAAACACGAAGCAATAGTTTGAGTGAGTATTTTACAGTCATGTACAGAGGCAGATGTACCGATCGCAGCAACTAGTAAGCAAACGATAGTGTCTCGAGTGTATAGAAGGCTGTCCAACCTAGCTTGCTACCAACTCAATCCGCGAAATACTCGAGGTTCTAACTAAAGGTTGTTCGTGGGAAAAAAATTCTCGAGCTCCTTACTGCATATATTTTTAATGGACCCACATAGTGGCATGCTCCAAATGAAGATGGCAGCGAGATAAAAAAAAAAGTAAATCTATGTATAAACACTATATAAAATCGTATTTTAAATTAATGAACGCTCAACATATTAAATTAAGTTTCTGTTTGCTTTCTGCATACAAGGGCAAGAACTGGTGTTTAAGTAACATAGTTATTTCCCAAAATTTTCTTTTTTTTTCAATTTATTTAGGCATGGATTAAGTAATCCAGTTCATGACAATGTTAATTTTGCATAATGCAAAAGGATACAAATAGCATAAAAATATATATCCTCATCACGGCTCTCAGAAGTTCCCAGTTAAACGCGATTATCCTAAGCATGCTGATTCTTACTACTACTGGCATAAAACAAACAAAAAAACAAAATTAGTATTTGCGATGTTTCAACATTAAGGCGGCGTTAATCCTTTAGGACGGCACAAATTTCCTGTCACTGAAGACAAGGTTGAAGTGAACTGCCTGTATTATCCACTGTTGTACTCAGCAACGTTCGTTATTGATTGGTCGTCGGCAAATGAGGCCACGCGTTAACTATGTGCCAGTTAATACGTCGCCACACATGTAACAGGTTATACAATCCATCGTTTACGTTTGAGAATTTATTGAAAACAGCAGTTTAATTCTTACGAACTGGAATGTTGACTAGTTGTAATTGTTTACTTGGATTTTGATATAGTCACAGCGAAACAATAACATTGTAAGAGAGTGAGTTTTGTTTTCAAGAGCAAAGAGATGTCCTTATAAACGTAGCCCCGGTTATATATGTGCGTGCTCCTCAAAGGGTTAAGAAGCGGAACTGTAATAATTACATTGCTGCCAATCACTTGGGGCATGCCCGTCAGTTTATGCGTCAAAATATCTGCAATTATGGACAAGAGGTTTTTCAAAGGCACCCTCGAGGTGCCAGTAAACATAGAAACCTCTATATAAATTCAACAACTTTGTAAGAGACATGAGTTTACCAAAGACTGGTTGGTTTACATTTAAGCAGCTAAATAACTTTTTCAAAGTTTTTCAATGCTGCTCTAATTTTAAAATGGCATATTTTTTTTATCGACATTAATGCGTTTTAAATTGACATTTAAAAGAATTAGCTGCTCGTAAATTCAAATAGTTTCATGCAGATCTCTAACTATAAATTATTCACAATAAAGTGAGCAATTTTGAAAGACTTTCTTAAAGTCTACTTGCGTGCACATTCCTCCACATCTGAAATTAACAATGCCACGTGCCTAACTACTTTATTTATGCGTAGGTTAAATGAAACTCTGCAGTTATTATTTGGGAAATAAATACATCCCGAAATTGCTGATTCTTAGGCTGGTATTGATTAAACGAAACTGAGAGCAAACGAAATCACTTCACGTTAGGAAATGTGTACCCAGCGCTTTTGGTTCCACGTTACCACATGGAACTTCTGTCCATCTCGATATCAAATTTTCTATGCGTATGACAGTATGTGTGCCAATTAAAATATATTCTGGTATGAGCAGTGAGATTGTCAAAGTTTGTCTTCATAAGTGCTTAATTTTCCGTGAACAGCCTAGACTATATAATATCGCCATGATAATTATCAGACCTCGTTACTCAGGAAATGTGTACGAAAAGCTCTTGAATTGATGATGATATAAAATTGGTACACAATATTAATGCCTAATTACGAACTAATACAGCACATTAAATATTTTATTTCGTAAAACTTAATTGATAAAAAAGAAAGTAAGCAAGTGGAAATTCCTGACCTACAAGACGTTCAGAAAGAAGATATGAGACGCTAAAAAATGTAGGTATATGGATTACCATCCTAATAGTACATAGCGCATTGCAAAAAAAACTTGTAGCGACTGCACTGAATAAGATATTTTAGGGCGAACGCACAGTGTTCTGTTAGTATTTACTCTGTCAAGGTTTTTTTTTTTTTGTATTTAACACAAAATTTTCTAGTTATCACCACTAAATTTTCGTGGCCACTGAAAATTTATGTTGTGCTGGGTACAAAAAGGTTTTTTTGCTCACCGCAAAAAAATAATTTGGCACGGTGAATACCAATGAAACACTTTGTGGCCGTCGCTGTGATCTTAATTTGCAGATAAGAGTGAGAAATTAAGTAGTATAGTCCGTTCAAGGTTACTTCCAACTTTTCTGAAGATTTGCTAAAGTTCCACTTCCAGGATATTCCTCCGCCTCTTGCAAACAAATCTTAACTAAGTGTAGAAAATTACACCAGAGGGACAACGAACCCGTTAGTTCGCATCCAGTGTGATAATATTTCCCAGAAGAACTATTTCTTTCTAGGCGCTACCAGCAAACATATTATATTTTTTTATATTAATTAAAAATGAAATATTGTTTCTTATAACATAAATATATGTGATATTTGAATGAGTAGCGGAATGTGGGTGGTTCAATAGGTGGAGATTTTTGGACATTCGCAAGTGCGATGCAGATGTCTTGTCATTAAAATAAAACATGACTTCTTGCTTTTTCATGACAGACATCTGCATCACAATGGCGAATGTCAAAAATTCTCCACCAAAGTTGTTAAATTCAAACAAATAAAACGTTATCCTCTGTTTACGCAAATATAAAACGCTCGTGATACGAAACATCCGAACACGTCATACATGAGATGAACTTACGAAGATTTGATTCAAAAAGTGTGAAAAAACCGCGAGTGGAATAAAGCAATCTATTTGAGTTTCTAAAAATTATACGCAGTCAACTGACTAAATCATTTATATAAGTAGTTTAATCGAGAGGTTTTTTTTTTTCCGTCACTTGGCAGTGAAGTCTTGAGCGCCGATGAGGGTGAAATGACATTAGAATGTAGCAGTGGCGGAATGTAAGTCCGAGGGAAACGGGAGAGCCCCGAAGAAACTCACCGTTGCCGTGCGTGAAAAGCCGGGTTCCCCTCGTCGGGAACCGAACCCGGTTTGCCTCGGATATGAGGCTAGTAGTCTAACCACTAAACCCACCGCGGACCATTTTAAGTGTAAACAGGCCCACGCGACACTACAATTTTGCCACACTACTTAACACGTCCAGTTCCGAATTCGTTTATAAGTAGAGATATGCAACATCCGCGTTATTATCTGGTCGCATGCTAAACTTCGCTCCTCTGTACATGCTCAGGTGCAATTCGTGATTTCATTGGCCACTAGCGACCAATGGAGGTTAGTTGTTCAAGCTTTAAGTCTTCCCTATTGGCTCAAAGCATCCTTGGGATGAGTCACGCCACTTGTGGTAACTACGGCAATAGTCAACATAACATACGCAACATCTTCGTAGGTCTCTATTTGCAAGCTCAAGAGTCGCGGTAGTTTGAATTTTCTTTTTGAAGTGAGCTGTACCTGCGTCAAGCGTGCATCTCGCAACCAGGAAACTACCAGGAACAATGAACTACGCGTTAGCTGATGTCAGCATTACCCATTGGCAGACGAGAAGTACAGAAACCTAAGAAAATTAGGTTTCTCATAAGGAAGTTACGTACTGTGCCGGCTATAAATATCCTTCACCTGCAACAGTCCTCCAGCATGAGCACACAGGACTGAACGTGTTGAATCCTTCCTCTTAAACGCTGTTCACGATAAAGTGAGCACTATTGAAATCAACCTTATAAAAAAAAAGTCACTTCTTCTGCCTGTACATATTATAACGGGCGCACTGAGTGGCATACGGCCAGCAAATTTGGTAACGATGGATAGACAATAGTTCCATATCTTAACGTCAAGTTTAGATTATTACGTAATCCTGTATAACAACTTAAATTATTTCTTTCGCTTTGTACTTTTTTTTTTTTTTAACGTTTCAAAGTGTAGAAAAGGGCTGATTTGTGAAATGTTAACTTTTATAATAATTTCCCAGTTTCACTTGACCGACGCACGAATAAAGTGACGAGGTCCACTGTAGTGTTAATTTGACACAAGGTGGAATAATACATAACGTGCATACAAGTATATCTGAAGCAAGGTTTTCAAAAGTGCTCATTTTACCGTGAACAGTCTTTAAAAGTTATTCAGTAAAACTGTCTCGGTTAAATCCTTCGCATATTTACAATACCAGGAAGGTATTCCATGATAGCACGTCACACTCATGCAACATTTAAGAAATAATTTTTCTACACAGCCAGTCGTGCCTAGAACGAACAGCATGATGACGTCAAGAGCAATAATTAGTTCAATTTTTTACAGGTGAAAGTAGATATAAACTTTACTTGCAGGTCAGAACAACCATCCATCTAACATGCTAATAAAATTTAATTTCGAATAAATATCCTCAAGAAAAGTCTGCTCAAAATGCGTACTTATATAATAATTCACAGTACTGCGCTTTTTATGATTATAGAGTTTTACTGTTTTAATACCATTTTTTATTAAGGTATGGTCTTGTGTTTTATTACTTATAACCATGCTCAAGGTTATCTGCATATCCGTTTTAAGAATTAATATATTTTTCTTATTATTACTTTATCTTAAATTATTTGTGATTCAGTTTTTTAAATTCTATTTAAATTTCTTATCCAATATACGCCGTATAGGTACGACATGTGTGGAAGTGGTTGTAATAAGTGTACACTACATGGTGTTCCACAACTCAGCCGACATACATCGGCAGCGTGTTATACAGATTGTTAACAAACAACAAATGTCATCTACACAAAGTTAGCTATGCAGCCCCATCTCAGAGTTACAGGGACTTAAATGCAATAGAAACAAAAACTGGAATTACTGAATATCTTTGGAACATTTGACTACAGTCATGTTGTAAGTCCCACACAAGCTGTTCAAAATGTGCCCAATGTGACTGTAAGCAAACACCGCTAGTCTGGCTGGCGTGGACAGCCTTTGCTAGTTTGTCGAGGCGAGTGGTTGTGCAACAATGCCAGGAATGTTTACACGTGCAGAGTACGCGGACATGGTGTTTGTTTACGGATACTGTGAGGGAAATGGTTCAGGTTGACTGGAAGAGGTGGGCCAGTCTCATGGCCGACGCGCTCTCCGGACCTCTCCCGATTGAATTTTCACTCTAAGGGTGCCTGAAGAGAAGGGTTTAAAGCGGACGGCGGTCAGACACACGAGATCGATTGCTACGCCACTAATCAACTCGGAAATGAACTTGCAGGGATGCAGTGGCAACAAGCCATGGCAGGCTACAACGTATCGCAGTCTGTTTACGAACAGGTGGCGCACATTTTGAACAGCTCGTGTGAGACATTCAACATGACTGTAGTCCCTTTCATAAAAGACATTTATTAATTCGAATTTGTGTTTTTGTTGCATTTAGGTCCCTGTAACTTGTGTATATGACATCTTTTGTTGCCAATGATCTGTATAACACGCTGCCGAAGTATGCCGGTTGAGTCGCGGATCATCCTGTATAACAGCAAATCGGTCATAATGCAGATATGTTTACGTATATAAATAACTAAGAAATGAGGCGGAATTATGCAGTGTCAGCTGAAAGACGAGACAAGGCCGAGCTTTCTGAAGTCTCAATTAACATCGACTCCCTTCAAGCATACTTCCCATTCAGTTATGAAATAAATACGCGGCTCGGATCCACGTGGAATTTAAAGGGTAAGTGGCAAGGTGAGCCTTGTGACGTTTTAATGAGTTCGTAGGACAGTTACGGAAGGAAGATACCGCCTCTTCCTCAGCTTCGTAATTATCTCTGATCACTTTCCCTACGTCCCCGCGGCATTAAGCCTGTGAATAGCTAATGAGATCTTTCATCGGCACTTAAAGCGAACATTTCCTCGAAAAGTTGGGCTCGAGAAGGAACAGTTTCGTTTGCAGGATGGAGGAAATCCCCTGAGACTGAAGGAATAAGACGCCATTAAATTCGATCTACGAACTACGCTGTGCGTACATAATGGCCTACAGATATGACATTTCCTTGACTGGAATTTGAGATATTATTAAATGGAGTTTTGCTGTCGTTACGTAGATTGAACATTATCTAATGTTTAAGAGTTAGCTATTAGTTTTCAGTGATGAGCAAGTCTGAACCTTATAGCCAGTAAAAAATTACAACAAATAGAACGCCACATCCTAAGTGAATAACGACACAGCCTAAATCAATAAGTGTCTAGATTTAGAAACATTAAGAAGTCCGGGCAGCTAATAGAGTGTAGAATGTATTTTGGTTTGTATTTTGAATTTACTTTAATTATAACTTCTTTTATTTACTCTAATTACTTCAAAATAGTACCAAGCGAACAAAAATCTACAAAACCTCGAAGATAAATATATTATTTTATTCCCTTGGTTACTTTTTCGTCTCTTTAAGTAAAAATGCCATTTTAATTCTGAAAATAATTTTTTTCATATGATCGCTGCTAATTTCAAATCCGAGATATGTATTTTGCTGTTTCACAAACACAAATTATTACTGAGCCGTATTAACAATAATCTTACAAGAGTGTTTACAAATTATTGCCAAATTACCAGGTGAGTATTTTTGCCTTGCATTCTACGTCCTCTAGTCGATTTTACAAGTATTCTTAAACATTTATTTCCCCTAATAGGCGAAACTGTCTCCACATCATAGAGTTCATACCTCACTGAATATATACACGTAATTACATAGGTTTGGAAAATAAAAGTCAATCATAAATAAATCTTAAAAAATATCAGTCATAATTACAACGCTTGTATACAAACGTCAGATTACTATTTATTAACTGCCCGATTTAATGGCAACTTAGAGTAAAATTTAAGTCACCTTTTTCTTGAAAATATTTCTGTGTATACTGAGTAATAACATAAAAAAATCTTATGCATATTACAGTTTAAAATTTTTACTATGGAATACAATTCATTGGGAATAATCGAAAGGGAGGATTAATGCAGAGAAATGTATTATTTGACACAAATTAAAAAGTAGAATATAAATTTCTACCGTACGTCCCAGTTTATGTCAAAGAATATCTTAAACACAATGTTTCAAGATTATATATGTTGGAAGCCAATAACATAATTGATTTTGTCCCATGATACTTAACGGTGTTTAGGTCTCCGAATTACAGTGTGGCGTATTAGATGTCATCCTTGTATCATCAAGCCCATTATAGTCCATTGATTAAATTATCGTTCTTGAAATAAGGCGTCTTCAACAACAGTACTCATTTCAGCTATTTTCTATTCCGTGTACGTATTCCGTACCGCATCTTAGCGTCACTGAGGTGACTAATTTTAGTATATTTCCATATTTCACTTGACAACGCTGTTTTACGTATTATTAATGTTTTAATGTTCGGCGTATTTTAAGTGCAGTATTGATTTCAGCTAAATGTACTACGTTCTAAAGAGAATAGTTTCTGTCTGATTGCTAGGCGATACGATGGAGTTGTAAGTACATTTATCTAGTAGGTGTATGAATAATCTATTTCGTGCAGATGATACGTAACACTTTGGATTCCGAATATGTCTTCACTACTTTGTAACAATAAAGTATATTATTACGTACACGACATAAGAACGATAATCGCCTGCCGGAAAAACACAAACGTTCTGTTTTGGTGTCCTGTGACATCTTAATCAAAGGGTCAGAACAAAGCCCGACAACAAACTGGACATATACACTTCACAATTAACACAAATATACAAGAATAAACAAAGCGAATTCTGAAGAACTGGAGAGGGGTAGCAAATACGTCTAGCGAGAGATTTAGGGATCGCTTCACTGTTGTAGCAATGCAGAGTGACACAGGGTGCACTGCAAGACCCTACACCTCCCTACTTATCATCCAACTAGAACCACCTTAAGAGGATTAGAGCACGAGAGAGTGAATTCAGCTTTGTTCAAAAGTTCAACAAAAAAAATGAACACACCACTTGTCAACAACGATTATTTACTATAAAAAAAATCCACGAAACTCTCGAAAATTCTCAAAAGGAAACAGCCAACGTCGTTACATAAACCTAGATGAACTCTATATAACCATTAACCACAAAAAATAAAATAAAATTTAGTAATCAAATTTAAGGAGTAATAGATTTAATTTCTTAATTTTCTTAAGTTCTTGGATTCCATGCAAAATTTTCAAGATTCTCAGTTAACTATGGAAATACATCAGTACCTAAAATTTTGTAACTGGCTTTAATACATCTCCACAATAGGTACTCTACAAAATCAGTGAAACCTGAATAAATAATTAAATAGAAATTATAATTGTTTATATGATATCTTTGCGTCAGAGTTTAGGTCCGTTCATTCGCCTGATAAATACGCCATCATCAAGATTTCTCTTCGATTGCCGACATTGATTATCTTCTCCCAAGTACCTGCTCAATTAATTTAAAAGTGTTGACCGGCAGTGTTGGAAAGAAAAGAGAAGGAAATAAAAAGACGTCAAATACGCGAGTCAGAACGTTAATAAAACACAAACGCAATCCACGTGTGGTATGGCGCAACAACAAATTAACTCCGTGTCTAGTATCAACATTGAAGCCAAAGCCAAAAAAAAAAAAAAAAAAAATGAAAATGATTAACTAAGATTTTATTAACATCAAAATTTATCAGCTAAACGCAGTGGTAAAAAGTCTTGGAATCTCACAGTTTATTCGCGACAGAAAATCAACCATACCGAAACAATGACAACTTACAACTTAAAATTGTATCACATTATATATGTATGTATGTGTGTGTGTGTGTGTGTGAGACTAGGTTATAGCGTTTCCGGCAGCCATTTGTAGACAAGTTACTCTCTCGGCTACTCTTCTCCAACTACTCATACAGCTATTTTCATGGATTACTTTTTTAAACGACTGGGATCATTTTTCCTGAGATCAGGAGAGATTGATAGTTGATAGTTTGCAGGATGAGAACTTTTTTTTTTTTTTTTTTTTTTTTAAGGTGCTACCAACACACATGTTATCTGACTGTTTTCCTTCGTATTTATTATAAATGAATGATTAAAATTTATTAATAAAATGCAGGGGAAACTTTAATTTGAAAGAAAAATAATATTACCTTCACGTTGACAGGAGTATGAAACGGTTTTGTTACGTGGCATATCTAGCAAATAACCAAACACGTCTTCCACGGGGTGATTTTTTCAAAGGTTTGTTGGTTAAAAAAAAAAAGTGTGAAGAAATCGCAAGTTGAATATACCCCCGGCAGTTCCCACAAAGGCATGGCAACCACAGCAAACGTCCCCGCCAGTTATACTCCGGAAATAACGAAGCAGACAGTCTAAACTTTAGTATAAGAAAAGAAAATTAAAAAGGGAGATAAAAAAAATAATGAAACAACGGCGGAAAAAAAATGTGCAGCCTCGAGCAGTAACCAGAAAAATGACAAAAATATGCTGTAGTTTAACTACCGCTCATACCAGCTAGAAATATCTCAAATGCAACGCTTCTAAAATATGCTGTATTTTAACTACCGCTCATACCAGCTAGAAATATCTCAAATTGCAACGCTTCTAAAATATGCTGTAGTTTAACTACCGCTCATACCAGCTAGAAATATTTTAAATGCAACGCTTCTAAAATATGCTGTAGTTTAACTACCGCTCATACCAGCTAGAAATATCTTAAATGCAACGCTTCTAAAATCCTTCCAATACACACCTAAAATAAATGAAGTATGTCAAAAAGAGAAATAAATAAACTTCCATCCCCTTATTGAAAATTTAATTAATTATCGAAATCATAACAAGAGAATAAGATTAACGCCTCGTAACAAAAATAAAATAATTTTATAAAACAATATTATGTTTCAACGAAAAACAAAATTCTTAACTGTAAAAAAAAATCTTGGTTACGAATTTATTTATTTTTTCAGCGTCTCAATATCTTTAATGTAACTGACCAGAAAATTGCGATCACGTTCGGCTTTGCTGAAATAAACTATCGTAGTGCGAGTAATCTATCTCTGTACTGAATAAACGTATACTCTCGGTGTAAAGAACACGTTTCTGACAAAGCCTTATTCGTGAATATTGCTGAACTGTGTATGAATTATTTTCCTAACCAACATATTTTTCTGTGTTCCCGCATAAAGTACCATAATATGCCAATAAGTGTAAATCATACAATTTAACCTTCTAGGTGAGTTAACTAGGTGAGTTTTTCGACAGATAGTGATCTTATCCCTGTCAACAGTATATCATCTGTATTGAGAAAAACACTTGCAGTGAAATGATAAACCTGACTTTATATTAAAATAAAATCATCTATATCAATCTTTATGAGTAACGTATATTGTCATCTGCATAAACTCACATGTAAAATTGTCAACGAAGCAGGGATTTTCTGCTAAATTAGCCTGCAATATAACGTATATAATCATTTCTTATAATAATGTTAAAATAAGTTAAAATTTAAAATAAATGGACTCAAATTTATTTATCGAATATGAGTAAACTTTGCATACGAAAATTCATTGTAGGAATGAATTGTTTGTTTATTTATGCCTTCATGAGGTAAATGCATTGAATATTATTGTTTTATGCCTATATACTGTTAGTTTGTTTATTATATCTCGGTGTGGACAAGTCAACTTTTAAGTTGTCTGTAAACTTAGTTACATTATATTTAGAGGGTTAGTGATTTATGTTATAATATTATAATAAATTCATATAATATCTGAAAATATCTAATTTGTAAGTAGCATTAAATTGTTATTATAGTAATAGCTTTCAACTCTATTAGAAACATTTCGTTGGTCGGGTTTTTATTTACGTATGTTAATAATAATATCGTAGTTTTACAGGATGATTAAACACGTTTCCCTTATGGAATTTAGCAAAAAACATTTTTGATCTTTTCAGGGGAAATAATTGTAATTATAAATACACGCTGGTTTGCGATTTTAAAATAGTGCCTTTTTTAAGCTACTTGCTACTGATTAAAACGAGATTTGTTTTTCTGTTCTTAATTTTTCTACGATAGTTTTTTCCAAAGCAAATGTTATAATGTAAACTGCAAAAAAAAATTGATTTCGCTTTTGAGTTACTCATCTATTATTGCCACGCGCGAGTAATAATAAAATATAATAAATGTTATTTTATCTCGCAGATGGCAGGAGCAGTGCAGATAAGTGACTCTGGCGGTACCTACCGTCGTAGTGGATAACAAGCAGCATGCTGGGGCGCGCACGGTCCATCTCGCGCGACGTGATTGGCCCGCCCCTGCCGCGAAGTGTTTTCCTGGGGGTCGACGCGCCCCCATACCCCGCGGCGATACCGTCTGGCGAACCCCGGACACGTAATACAGTCTATTCGCATTTTATTGGCACTTTTCGAACCAAACCTTTGAAAAATCACCCCACGAAGGCTGTGTGTGGTTCTTTCCTAGATACCCAATGTACCACAAGGGTTCCCCCCCCCCCCTTTTTTTCTGTTAACAATAAAGTGACTTATTTTTCGTTAGACTGATGTAACTAATATTTTGTTTATAAATTATGGTATTTATTTTGTAAACGATATGAAAAAAAATAACAGTGAGAAAATAGTTGTTTTGGCAATACCCGGTAAAAAAAAAGTTCATATGCGAAATAATACCACGTTGAAGGCGCACGAATGCGATGCGTTGTTTCTGTGGTGTGATTTTCTAGACTCGGTTAAGCTTTATTTGCACGAGGCGGGAAAATATCCTGGAAATTGAATTTTTGCAGGTCTTTAGTACAGTGTGAAATTACCATTGATGGACTATACCTACGAATGCACTGCGAGGTATGAGAGCAAAAAAGTTGTTTACACAGGGCAAAAAAATATGTTTAGTTGCCCCAACGAAATATTTTTAAAAGAAACAATACTTGAAAAGCAATAAAATTAATTATGTTCATCTAACAAAATACATTGTTTGAATAAACAATACTTCTGTGCTTGGCCAAGATAAATTGGACTGTCAAAACAATATTTTGTTGAATCAGTTGCGTATATATGTTTGGGCTTTCGTATTATTGTCTTAGTTTGAAAATACAACTCGAGAGTTTGTTGCATTTTTGTGAAAACTTGGATAGTAACAGTGTTTGTTAGTGCACTAATTGGTGCGTAATAACTGTATAAATATCCTAATAAATCACATTCAACAGGAAAGTATAAAGTAAAGCTGAAGAACTAGAAATATTTATTTTCACTCGATGTCCAGTATTTTGAATGTATGTGTTAAAAAACATTATTGTTTCATCTTTAGTCACTTTAGCTGTTTTTGATATGGCGTAGCATTCAGAGGCGACTGATTTAGGCTGTGATCTCGGACAAGCTTCCAACTATTTTTTATATTGACCGAAATGATTGAATGTACGCAGAGCCAAACAAATCTTTGGTTGCACTAACATAATATGAACAAAAATTATTTGGTTACAACAACGACATATTTCATTGCCTCTATACAAACAATTAATTTGGTTCTACCAACTAAATATGAAAATAAAATAATTTGGTAAGAACAGCAAAATATTTCATTGCACCTATATAAAAAATTAATTTGGTAGCACCAACAAAATATAAACAAAAAATAATTGGGTTGCAGCTACAAAATATTTCACTGTCTCTATACAAACAAATAATTTTGTTGTGCCAAACAATCTTTGTTAGTTTCAATAAAACATTTATCTTGGTGTACAGAGGTGAAAACAGCCGCTCACACAGCGATCTCCAGCTGCACTGCCTAGCAATATGGTGGCACCGGACCAGCAAACACGTCGCAAAGGGCCGTTCGCCAATCAGCGCCTGGTAACCCCCCAACTCGCCAGCCGGCGGCCCAGTGCCAGCAGAGAGCCTTTTCGCAGCATGTGGCAGCCAATCGGAAACGAAATCCCGTTCGCAGGGCGTCCTGCGGCCAATCAGAGAATGGGCACGCCCACATCGAAGGAACAGCCTCGCAAATCCACCTCTGTGTACGTGTCTATTCTGTGTTCCCCAGACGTGTTTCCTGAACCCTTTGAGGAGCACGCACGTATATAACCGGGGCTACGTTTATAAGGACATTTCTTTGCTCTTGAAGACAGAACTCACGCTCTTACAATGATATTGTTTCGCTGTGACTATATCAAACTCCAAGTAAACAAATACAACTAGTCAACATTCCAGTTCGTAAGAATAAAACTACTATTTGAAATAAATTATCAAATGTACACGATGGATTGTATAGCCTGTTTCTTCTCTTGCGACATATTAACTGACACATAGTTGACGCGCGGCTTCATTCGCCGACGGCCAGCCAATAATAAACGTTGCAGAGTACAGTGGGCGTTCCCGGTGTAGCCACGACCAATAGCACGATGGTTAGTGGAAATACAGAGACCAACACAACTGGGATTTCTGTAGTGGAGAATATAGACAGTTCACTTCAACCTTGTCTTCAGTGCCAGGAAATTTGTGTCGCCGTCGAAGGGTTAAAGCTGGCAGCCGTTAGGTAGTGCCATTAAGGTATGTTTAGTTCTACTCGGGTTTGGAAAAAACGAGTTTTCTTATGGGAAATTTCGGGCATAGGGAAAATTTACACCGTTAGGTGTCCAGTGTTCCAAAGACGTCTCTTATAAAGGCTGGTCACGTTCAAGTGAGCACTTTTGGAATCGACGATAGAAAAAAGTCACCGCAACTACCTGTATATACATATTTTAACGATGGAGGGGAAAGTAGGTCCATATCTTAACGTCGAATAAAAAGTGTTAGGTAACCATTTCTGATTATTTTAGATATTTCTTTCGCTTTTTTTTATCCATCGAAGTGTAAAAAACGAGCAGATTTGTAAAATATTCACTTTTTTAATCATTTCGCAGTTTCTTTTGACCGACGCTTGAATAAAGTGACGAGACCAATGACAATATTAATCTTACATGAGGCGGAAGAATACGCAACGTGCATACAAGTAGATCTTAAGCAGGGCTTTCGAAAGTGCTCATTTTACCGTTAACAGCATATAAATAAACTTTTAGCTACGTGAATAATAAAAGATAATGAGTTTGCTTATTTACGTAGTTGTTATTTATGATAGTTTTTTTTTTTACTTATAACATGGAGAAAATCCGTTACGCAAGGGACACCAGCGCTTAACTAGTGGTCAAACTTGAAAGCATTGAGCTCACCAACCTTAGAAAAAAAAACCTTTAATTAATGTAGAAGGGGAACATCTACTACAACTCATTTAATACAATAGTCAGTTCGCAGCTACTTCCAACTTTTCTGAAAGCCTGCTTAAGTTCTACTTTCAGGATACTTCTCCCCCTCATGCAAACAAAGCTTAACCAAGTATAGGAAATTACACTACTGGAACAACACCGCACAGTATTTGCGGGTACCCAGATTAATAACATTTTGCATGAGAACAATTTATTTCTAGGCACTACCAACACACTTGTTATCTCACTTTTTATTCATGTTAGTTATAGAAAGAAATATTATAACTTATAGATAAAATGTTTACAAAATAAGTACAGCTCAGTTTAACCAAAAATAAGGTACTTTTATGTTAACGCAAGTACACATAAAAGACATCATGTGATTCATGAAATATTTAGGAAAGAGTGGAACATGAAAATGCACGGGGTGAATTTTCAGAGGTTTGTTTAAAAAATAGCGTGGGGTAATCGCGAATAATTTACAACGCCTATTCCTTCTTGAGAGGGTCGGAAGGACAAGGACACTTGTCCGGAGGACCTCCCGCATGGAACAAGAGGAGACGAGCCGCTCATCCTTTACCGGGGATTTATAGCAGCTGGGAGGCGGGAGCAAACGCTCCCCGGAAGCTGCGTTTGGGTAATGGACTTCAGGATAGGCGTCGTGTTTGGCAGGGCGCAAGGGGTCGGGGCGAAGCATTTCAGGGAGAAACTGTCTTCCCGGCCATCAAATCAAGATGGAGTTACACTCAAGACACATCCCCCCCCCCCCCCCCCCAAATCCCTCCTTCATCCCCAGCAACCGGTTTCCACTGCGGGCGAGAGAATGTGCAGTAGGCTGAGGAAAACGCCAGTCGTGATGACTCAAAGGAACCCCTTTACGACAGATCTTGGTAAGTCGTGCCCGTGTTTTCACGCGAACATCTACGGGAATGCACATTGAATTTGCGGAAATGAGCTCGGTGGTGATGAGAAGAGGAATTTAGCTCAGTACACGCCCAAAATACGGAACCGTGCCGTGTTTACTACAGCGTAAACTCACGACGAAGAGTCTAACGCGAAGCATTATTTGCCACTACAATCGGAGGATGTCCATTGCTTCGGCGGTTAGGATACAAGCGCATATTAAACCTATTGTTTAAACGCCAGGAAGAAGTACCAACCACTGTGATATAAACGTTTGATTAACAAGAACTGAGTACTAACATCGCCCGCCCTGTAGAGTATTCTTCAGTGTAAGGCTACACTGACGGAAACGTTTTGTCCAGCCTCGTAATGGGTCAATGATATGTTTAGCTGGCACAATAAGATATTTTGTTGAGTAAACAAAGCTTGCAATTTAAAAAAAAAAAGTATATATATTTTTAAATATAACAAAATACGCACTTCAATTAAAAAAGCCTCTGTTTTTGGCCAACAGAAATTAGACCTTCAACTAAATATTTATTTGCATTCTTCCAAAAATGCAGCTCACGAGCTTGTTCGCTTTTATTGTAACTCGATAATAACGGCTTCGTTTCTTAATAACATTTGAAATATTTATTTGCGCACGTTGTCCAGTATTCGAATCGTGTGAATTTAAAAAAAAACATTCCCATAATTAGTTTGGGGTGGACTGTTTGATGTGACAGTTTACCTTAATTTTGTAAGGCATAAATGTCATGATTGATTTCTATGGAAAGTTTTGTATTATATTTTGTATGATTTTCAGCTAATGGATGTTTTGAGAGATTGTAATCCAAATGTATTCGTTGAGTCGAATGGCTATTATAATATTATGTGAATAAAAAGATCAAGCTGGAAAGACGACCTTATCCCTCTATAGCTTTGAATCCCTTAGAATCAGTAACATTACAACTATACTGGCATTGAGTGTTCATACAACGATTACGTAGCAGTAAAAATACTTAACTGAAGGATTTAATGCAATGGGTGGTTATCTTTTTACATATAATTCAAAATGTGTTAATTAACGCCAACATTGTGTTTATTATGCTATACATTCAAGTATTTTTCACCGAATACATGTAGTGCTCTGTGAATTATTAAGAATATTAGTGTAAAATTATACGCATTGTAGTTGTTTTTACAAATTACACATACAAAATGTAAGATTACCAAAAAAAATTGGTATGTTCAGTTTTAAACTTATTTTTTTTTTTTGCAGTATAGGTTTTAAGTTTCAGTAGCCGCCAGCCTTAAACGTTTGTAATACGTAACTGATGTACATTTTTTTGCATGCACGTAGTTTTATGAGTGAGCTGAAAGTTCTTCATTTTAGTGCAGAAAAAGGACGAACTGTTCTAAGCGAGAGCGCAATCTCTAACTATGGATTCGCCACGTAAATGGTGGGATTTTTCTCTGCAGGTGGCGTAATGCTTCTCTGCCAGTAGTCCTGAGGTCAGGCGCTTGTTGCTTTTCCTGAGACAGAACCGCGGCAACCACTGGTGGAGCATGCCACTCCTTCAACTTTATTCTTTCTTCATTTGAATAATAAATTACAAAATTATTATTCCTTAATAAATTCTAATTCGGCAACATATTCGGTCAAATATAAATACCACCCCACCACTGGTGACAACCACCACCACATAAAACATTTAAACATGACTAGAAACTAAAAACTGAGAACGTCGCGAGTAACAATTTTTGGAAAATATCGTGTTATATGTTGTTCACGCCTAATTGAGCACTTTTGTAATCAACCTTTGAAAAGTGTCACTATTCCTACCTGCGCATAACTTTAACGGGTACACTGAATATTGTGCGCCTAGTAAAGTTGGCAACGACGGAGGGGAAATAGTTCCATGTCTTAACGTTGAATTAAAAGCGCTGGGAAAACGTTTGTGATACCGAAGTAATTTATTCTGCCTTTTGTTTTTCTGCGCGTATAATTGTAAGAATGAGCAATTTGGGTAAATATTTACGTCTCTAATCATGTTACGGTTTCACTTGACCGACGCACGAACAAAGTGATGAGGTCCATGACAATGTTAAGTCGTTTCCGACATTGCATTATTTTCTTGACAAAATGATCACGTGACCCGATTTTGCATACAATAATGGTGACGTATTTGGCAATTCAGTATTTCGTATTTTGTATCTAGCGGAAGTTAGCAAAAACACAAAATGACTAAATTAGCGCCATGTTGGTTTTTACCTTCAAAACACATGCGCGAATGCGTGAATAAAATGCCTTTTAAAACAAATTAACTGTCCATAAAATACACTAGGCATGTTTTAAAAAGCAAATTAAGAGTTGTGCTTTGTTTATATATTTCGCGACAGTTTTTTTTAAAAGTCGTTATTGCATAATTTAATATTTTATTATTTATAAACGTATTCGCAGCATTCCATTGATGATTGTAGAAATATTACGCCCGTTTTACCTAAGCATTTAATTGAGATAAGATATATTTTCCACTGTTAATGTAAAAATGCGTTGCCGCGAGTGCTAAACTGTCGACCACGTCTGAATAACAAAATAACAAATGACAAAATAACGAATTTGTCATTTCGGACACGGCCTTAATTTTCCATGTGTTGGAAGCATACACACTGTGCATACAAGAGGGCCTTAAGCAGGATTTTCAGCGGTACTCAATTTGTCGTGAACAACCTACGAGACAGTTATTTTTGTGGTGGTTTTTGTGCGTGGTTACAGACTGCAAACTTTTTTTCACTCGTGTTCATATTTTGTTACAAGACGAAATGAAAAACCTTTTTTAATTCCGTTTTGATACACCACAGAATATCCAAGTAACTTAAATTAATCTCTTTTATCGTAATATCCTTTTATAAAATGTAAAATACGTGAAAATACATATAAGCGAAATATAACGCGCGCGCACACACACACATACACACACATGCGTTTCATGAATTTCCGGAAAGGTCTGTGAAATGTGTCAGATATCCGTTATTAGAATAAAAAATTAGGTGTAATTTTTACGATGATGTCTGTATATATTTTTACCAGTTATTTTCCGTAATATAACGGGAGATGTTTTTGTCAGCATAGTTCCGCGTCGCGAAACGTCAACCAAATGATTATTACACATCCCTGGCAATCAAGAGTGTAAAAAACACGGAATCCACACGTTGCAGTTTTTCAAATCTGCGATATTTTGAAGCGAATACGTCTTTCAATTTGCGACCATAGTGGGAGGCAATCCAGAAAATCCGATGATAACGAAATCGGGGGATAGAGTTTGGCATTACATCTACAAATATATCGTCTACATTCAAAATTCAATTACGCTACTCGATTGTGAGTGAGGCCTGCGGAGCATCGCGCGCGCGCGCGTGTGTGTGTTTGGGGGGGGATTTGAGTTCATTTCGGCGCGTCTCATAACTTCCGCGTTGTATAACTTTTGACTAGGAGAAGCTACGACGTTCGTTTCAGTTTCAATCGACAGCTCGCGTCAAGGTCAATAGATCGCGTTTATAAAAAAACATTTGCGTGGCGTGGTTATGGTGAAATTTTATGCGTTTAATGTAAGAAAATTTAAGATAACTTAAACACATTTCGGCCTATACTCGTCGAAAAGCCAAGCCGAAATACATCAATCGTATACGGTTGGAAACAGCGTCTCAAAATAAATCCAGTGATACCCATAAAACCCCATATGATCGAGTGAAGCGGTGCCGGGAACGTAAAATAAACGCCAAGGAGTCCGAGCGCGTCAACGTAGACGTATTCACGCAAAACAAACGGCCGTGTCCCCCAACACAGCCAAACCCAATTAATTTTTTGGTAAGAAATTTTCACCTGCTATTAAAAAAAAAAAAGGTCACAAATTTCGAAATTAATGAATTAACCCGATGCACTAACCATTTTAATAAAATGAGTATAATTTATCTTCTCGATACATACCGATTGCACAGTGATTATTAGTAAAGCAAAAAAAAAAAAAGCGCAGTTAAGCAAGTCCGTCATTGCACGAGGGCTAAAAAGATCCTAAAAACATATTTACATCGTATTAGCTGAGAAAAACACGAAGAAACAGAATGTCACAAAAGCTGTAAAAATGTGAAATTTAATTATAACAAAAAGTTAAAGTAGTTCTTCAAGTTGAAGTTCTACGGTTACCAAAACACCAATCAGTTTTCTTAAAAACGTATGAATATATATGTTCATATTTCATTTTAGTCCCCTTTTCTACAAATTTGCAAGAAGATTGAAAAAGTACCCCCTTAAGGCACATAAAGCATCTTCACTTCAATTTGAAGCCGGGAATTTTGATATAATCATTCCATCATTTTCAAATAAATAAGTTTCAAAAAATTCTAATGATGAAAATTTATCAGGCGACACAGTATTGCAAAAACTATTGCCATTCCCAATAATCAGCTGAGTTTGAATATTTTAAATATTTTACTACAATTATTTTAGCACCTGTTTTCTCGTGTTTTTATTCGTGTATGTTAGATATGTGTTTATTGATTGTTATGTCTATATTCGTACCTATCTGAGCGGGTCTTAAATATTTTACTTGCTTGGTGATATTAGACATTTTTGAGGCGCTGATTCACTGTAGATCACGGAGACCACGATAATATTTAATCAAAAATAATAACATGACTTTTTTTTTTTACGGAACACATTTATCTTTCATTTAACCAAACGAAGTTTCAGAATTCAACATATAGAGGCGAAATGTTCAGGAATTATACGAATATGTCTTACGATATTAATTTGCGGAAAGCACCTATTCCAAATTAATTTGTGGTGAGTAAATAGAATACTGAGATACGGAGAGAGCTAATAAAACCTTACTGTTCGTAGTGGTTTATAAAGTCATTTGATACATAAGCTCAATGCGCCAGAACAGAAATGAAACACACAGGCGCAGAAAGAGAGAGAGAGAGATAGAGAGATAGAGAGAGAGAGAGAGAGAGAGAGAAGGAGGTAGCTAAATAGAGGGAGAATTTAGAAAACCGGAAACACTAATTAGCAAATGCTAACACAAGCCTTGTAACGCCGATTCAAAAGCCAATGCAATCCAACTCGAATCATATAACTAAGCTGTAAAATATGACCTACTTTGCAACGCAATCGTAAAAAACTGTAATGAATTTCCATAACAATATTCTTTTACGTTTAAGCGATACGAGAATGTTTATGTGTGAGAGGAAACACCGATAACATAGTTCGAGGCCATATATTTAACAATATTATTTATAAGTTGAATGGAAAATCTTCTTCTAATAAAGAGTACTTCTCATGTGTAAAATCCAAAAATTTGTAATTACTTACGCCTATAGATTCGTTTTTACAAAGCAGACTATATACAATGAGAACTAATACTTTGCTAGTTTTCCAAAATCAGCAGACATAACCGATAGAATGATTAAATAAACACATTAAACTTAAAGTTCTATGTAAATATTTACTTAAAAAATTAATGCATATATGATTTTAGGTGTGGCCTTCATGTATATTTCTCTCAATATCTACTGTACGCAGTAATTTTAAAACAACGGTTTTAAATACCAGAAAGAAATATTATAAAAATTACTTACAGTTATGTTGATCACTTTCTGGGTGTTTTTAATATTTACTGGTCACCTACGGTGATACATTTTCAAAAAAAGGCAGATGATAACAGGACCAGAATTGAAATTTAAAGCATGAATGCATTTTATGGATAAATTTGTGCACCCGTGGAGAAAGCTTATATGGCATATGGCAACATAGTGCATTACATTTCAATTTCTATTCAATGCTTATGGTAATATTTTCAGTACAAATCATTTTGGGATTGCGTAGAGACATTTCAAGCTGAAACTAGAATTAAAAATTTTAAAATAAATACTTTGGCACTTGTTATTTTTTCCAATAAGTAATGAAGTGACATTTGCGATTGAAGCGTATTATATTGTTAGATGACAGTTCATGTCAGTCAGAAATCGTAATGCATTGTGGTAACTTATTATTTACATGTTGGCCGTAGCTCTAAGACAGATGAGTGCTTAATAGCTAAATTAAACTGTTAAAGAATGTATATTTGCTTAAAAAAATTTGGATGTCCACTAGAGGGAGTAGGAGAAGAAAAAATTAGGACACGACAGAAAATTATTTGTAAGGACTGTGAGAAATCAATTTTTTTTTTTTTTAGGTTTACCTCTTACATCAGCAAGTAGTCTGAAATAGTTAGATATGTCAACTGAGTGAGACGTCAAGTTTGGAATTTGTTGTAGAAGTGAATCATCTATGTCCCTTTGCGTGTAAGCTTCAAATTGTTTCATATTTTGGGATCTCGGTTTGTATCTTCGGTACGTTTACACGGGTATTTAATCTAAAAGTGTGTCCTGATTTCATTTATATATAAGTAGGTATGTTTCACTTCCAACAGTGATTTTCCTTTAGTGCATCGGAACAAGGCTTTGTAGATTGTGGTGTGAATCTGTTTCTACTTTAGAACCCCGATGTCTGTCTATTGGTTTGGACATCGATGCTGATATGTTGATATCTAAACTGTCAGATGGAATTGTCGAAGAAATTCTGAGAAGCATGTGGCCATGTCAGTACCAGACAGATTCAGTGCACACACATTGAACTGCCAGATATGCTGTTTGCAAATTATAGGCTGTCCACGGTAAAGTGAGCACTTTTGAAAGCCCTCTCGTTTGGAATAATAGTCAATAAATATATTTTATTGTTGCCTTAGAGGTTAATTCAGATCGCGGTGGAATATACACACTATTTTTGATTACTTACGTAATAGTATTTATTTACGAAGGTGGTTAAATAATAAAACATGGCTGAAAGAAAAAAAAGTAACTAGGGCTTCAAAAGTGCTCACTTTACCGCGAACAGCCTATATCAGAGCGTTTATTGCAAAGCCTTTCTGGCGCAGGAAATCATCGCAGGGTGTTGAGTTTGACGTAGCGCGGAAGTTGTTATACTCTAACTATGTAACAGTATTCCTATAAATACTTAAAGAAACTGATCGCTTATTACACACGGCTTGCCTCTTATCTGGTTCTTAAATTCAGAGTATGAAAAATTCCGGTCCATATATTTCGCTACAAGAAAGTGTCATGTGTTGTACGTTGTGTTGTCATTAAATGCGTTCGAAAAAATTACCATCGTGTAAAAAAAAAAAAACATTGTTAGTTCCTACATTCTGCTCGCTAAAGCAACGTTGCTAAAAAAATTTCCAATTTAACAAAGTATACATAATAAACTGAAAGCAGTTTGTTTCAGTATTATTTGTAATTTCTGTAAATTACGTCTTGTTTGACTATTTTTCATTGTAACTTAATTAAGGTTTCATTCATTACCACCATTTATACCTGAATAAAATATTCCGTTTAATATGGTACAGAAACGTACGCTAAAAGTTATGTGATGAAGATGTAAGTAGTGCAATTCAACATCGTGAATATTCTTAATAACTCTTCTTCAAAGAGAAGTTTCTTTTCTTGTTACTGTAACATGCAAATTTTGCATTAAACAAACAAGGCATGAGCAAAATAAGGTGAGTTAACTAGATAACGCAATGCCACATAGAAGATGGGTAGGTACTTATTTCGGCAGCAGAAGAAAATAACTTGGGATATTTTTCCTTTTTTTTTAAAACTTTTTTTTTTGTTTAGACTGCGTTACTTTTGTTCGGCGACCTTCACCTTTAAGAAAAGATACAAGTCTCGCCCGTTCATTGACGGAGACAAGTTTGTGTTGCATATGGCTTCAGCCAGGATAGATCTCGTCCTGCCCAGAATATTTAAATTATGTGGAGAAAATTGGCATTGCGCTGCAATTTACGTATGCAAAATGAAAAATTTAAAATTTGGGTACCCAAGAGCACTTTTTAATTAAAGCCCAAACAAGCTATTTCGACTAGTCGGAGGCAGAATTTTCCCGTACTAAAATATATTTTCTACGCTAAATATTGAGCTATTCTATATTTTAACCAAAAATTGTAATACCGTAACCAACAAGAATAAATCAGTAAGTTTTGTATGATCACATTAATGCATTTTAAAGTGTATACGTGAATGTTACCCCATGAAAAGTCCATCAGGCATAAATAAAAATTATACAAAAGTTTCCTGACGTCAGTTTTGCAAATATTTATGAAAGTAGATTGCGACATATATTTTCAAATTAAATTATCTCATTCCTGAAAGTATATTGAGTTTTTATTAAGCGTGTATTGAATATACAGCTTAATTTGTATTTTGAAAAGTCATAATCCAAAAAATTAAAATTAAGTACTGTTTTGGCTTGAATTGGCATTACATAGGGTGTCTTCATGTTTAAATTGTTTTTGAAACACCGAAAAGTCAAATACTTCACTCAACATGTTATGGAAACAGTCACTTGCCTAATATTCAATTCTGTATGTACTTCAATTTTCCTGTGTTGCTATAATGTACGTAAAGATTGTCCACAGTAAAAAAAAAAAAAAAAAAGTATAGTATAGAAACACTTACGGAAAGGAGAAACTGAATTTACAGTATTGTGATGATGACAACTTTCCAAATGTTCGCATTAATTTTATTGGGTTCTATGTCAAGCAGATATAATAATAATAATCCATATAGTTGCATATGTAAATATTATGTGTACGCATATTATACGCAGTTAATGTTATAGTAGCCTCAAAAACATTTCGCACTGTCAAAGTTAAAAATTATAATTTTTCACAATTATTAGTTTTATAAATGAAAAAGTATTTGCAAAATTAACTCTTAAGGAAGGTAGAAGATTTACAAGTGTATTTACTGTCGTTATTTTTGCACACTTTTTACAAAGGCCACTTTTGAATATGTAGCCAAATTACTGCCACAGCTATGGTAATCTTGTGACTTGCGTCCGTAGAACAAAATTATATGACTTTTACTGTTTGAAATATAGTTATTTAGTTCTGGCCTTATTACACTCCAAAGAACTACCAACTGACAGACTGCAAGTTTGGCTGACCGGAAGGAAGCGAAGGCAAAGTTTCCACGTCGTGCAGTGAGGTAACCGTAGATAATCGTGACCGTGACTCCGAGAAGTCGCCGAGGAACGACTCTATGCTTGATGGCCTCGGGAGGCGGGAAAGTTAACTCCGGTTTGCGAAGTCGCGAGTGGTACACGTGGCGGACGGCCCCCCCCCCCTCCACCGAACAGTCATTACTTCCGGGCGAAGAATTCCGCAGGCAGAACCGGAAGTCGCTGTGATGCCGCGTTCAGGTTGTGGGAGCCATCGGTTCCTCATCACGGGTAAGTCATCGCGCGTAAGTTTAGCATGACGTCTGCTGTTCAGCCTTAGGGGCGTAAAAAATGATGTTTCGTAAGACCACTAAGATTAATCTGAAGGTAGATGGAACTGTCTATAGTCCATTCGCGCCTGGAACAGACTTGTGAAAGTCAACCTTTGAGAAAACATCCTAGCCATTAGCTGCATGCATAGCTAGTAAAAAAAAAATACTGTGGTTACATATAACGCAGCTCAAATACTGCATGCCTATTTACTCTTTCGGAGGTAGAGTGACACCAGAAAACTCAGTGAGTGAACTTCCTATAAAACAACTTTTAGCACTCTGTGAACATCGAGCGGTATTCTCTGAGAAATAATTTAAGAAATCCCTTTCAGCTGAGTTTTTAGTGTTTTTTTAAATTGTTAATTTTAAATTTGTGTATTTTAGAAACTAAATGGCCCACGTGTGATTATACCAAAACTACGAAATTCACAATATGTTTTAAATTTAAATTGACACGGCATGTAACATCCATATTCTGAAGAATGTTTTGGGTCAAGCGTAGATTAATACATTTTCTGCTGTTTTACGCAATTAAAGGCTTTCATGTGTCTATGCTTGGAGGGAATGCTGCAGCATTTTAATAAAATATTAACATTTATTCCAAGAAAATAGTTCTCTTTATTAATGGGGAGAAACTGCCAACAAAGTTTTTAGTTTTGTTATGCAAATATTGACTTTGAATTGCGTGCCAAACAAATTTGAAAATTATTTTTTAACCTGCTGAAGAATACGCACTCTAAATCTGAAGCCGTGAGATTTGAGCCAAAGCAGTGAAAATAGTGAAAATTGAGTGACTGATAATCAGTGTCTGAAAACTACTCAATATGATGGCACTCAATTATTTGTGATTCCTACTGAATGTTGAGAATTCCATTGCCATAAGTAACGTGTTAACAGTTCATTTTCTTCACTCTAAATATTATTTTATACTTTTCCAAGAAAAATCAGTGCTAACCCAGTTGCCAACAAAATCCTTTGTAAAACTACAAACAGTTTTCTTGTAAAATCTGCAATATATGTATTTGTAATATTACAAATGATAGCCGTGCATTACAACTTACGTTTTTGAGAAGTGTATTTATTTTCCCTAGAAAACAAATGTGATGATAATGAGAGAGTAATTTACGAATGAAAATGAGCTTACACTTTGTCCTCATGGGGACTATAGGCTGTTCACGGTAAAGTGAGCACTTTTGAGGCCTTAGTTACTTTTTTTCCTTTCAGCCATTTCTTACCCTTTGACTGCCTTCTTAAATAAATCTTGCTATTTAAGTGATAAACAAATTGTATATATTCCACCGCATTCAAAAGATTATGTCTAAGGCTATTAAAGAATATATTTATTGACTATCATTCCAAATGAGAGGACTTTCAAAGGTGTTCACTTTACCGTGAATAACCTATAGAACCCGTTCCCCCTTATGTTATTAGCCCGCACCCTTAAACACAAGACCAACTTGACTTACAAACTTACCACTTATTTTTATAGTATATATATATATATATATATGAAAATGTTTATAATATAAATAACATTTGATTAGGAAAAATATATTTGTTTCATTTTAAGAGCTGTGTTGTTGAGTTGAGAAATTTGGGCGGCTCTTAACAGCGAGGTCTTGAGACCCGATTGTAAGAGTTCTGTGTAGCTAGGAAACAGGTAATGAGTAATATGGTCAAGTTTGATTGAACAGTCGTTTTATTATGAATATCTGCGTTGTTTTTAGTGCTTGACGTTATTCGAACTTGCAATATTATTATTATTATTATTTTTTTTTCACGCAACTACACATTACATCGCCCATAGTTTTTGCACAAACAGCCATATACGGTTGTAAGTTATTGAGTGTCCGCCATTTTCCTGAAGCTCGTGGATACGGGTCAGTATATTAAAAACATTTATTGAGGTCTGTTTCAAACACGGACCTTGTAGTTTTACAAAGGAGTAGTCTTACAAGAGATATATATGTACTGTTACAAGCATTTGTAAAATTACAAATTATTTCTCAGTAAAAATTACAATTTTTTTTACGGTGTTTATTTGCCAGTCGGCATTAACTTATCAACTGACTTCCAGTGAATGTTATTACACTGATTGATATCACTGATTCGGGTTTAGAGCGTAGACTAAATATAAGGTAGACCTCTTACTCGTCTTCTCCGAATGTAGGCCTACCCAACAGTGACCTCCCCAAAAGGAACACAACTGTCAAAATCACATGGTAAACAATTTACAAGTGACAAGCACTATTACGTTAATAAAACACTTTTGCCAATTTTAATTTAATCAAACTGCATTACAAATTAGTTAGAGTAATCATACAAACATCTGAAAGCACTTGTTTACTAAAGAGTGTTTTAACCTCTAATCCAGATCTACGCCGTTTTTGTTAAACGTGTAGGCAGAGATACAGTTCAACGCTGGGACTCGCAGAATGGTTATCCGCAGCCAGCGAGATCGGTCTACCTCATCATTAGTCTATGGCTTGGAGTGCAAAGAGTGCCTTTGGATATACTCGCACAGCTTACAGAGATAGGGAACGCTTTCCTCGCGGGGCTTACGGAACGCTTTCCTCGCAGGGCTTACGGAACGCTTTCCTCGCACGGCTTACGGAACGCTTTCCTCGCGGGGCTTACGGAACGCTTTCCTCGCGGGGCTTACGGAACGCTTTCCTCGTAGGGCTTACGGAACGCTTTCCTCGTAGGGCTTACGGAACGCTTTCCTCGTAGGGCTTACGGAACGCTTTCCTCGTAGGGCTTACGGAACGCTTTCCTCGCGGGGCTTACGGAACGCTTTCCTCGCGGGGCTTACGGAACGCTTTCCTCGTAGGGCTTACGGAACGCTTTCCTCGCGGGGCTTACGGAACGCTTTCCTCGTGGCACTTCAGATCGCCGAGTTGCCAGCGTGTGCGACGGCCGGTACTCCAGCCCGACGGGACGGGAGGACAGTTATGGCCAGCTGTGTCGTTTCGTCGACGTGCTCGAGGAGGGTGTTTTATTGAGCCGCGGTTGATGGACGGCAAGTCCTCTTGAACATCCAACCCTGCTTCCACGCCCCCTCGCCCGTTGTTTTCTCCATGATCGAGCGCCCTCCGCCGCCCACAAAGACCCTCGCCAACCATTTCGCCCCCTACCCTTGTGTCGCCAGCCCGCGAACAGCCTCACAGACGTCTGTGTATTGTCTCAGCTGCCGGAGTGCATTCGGGGGTAATGGTCAGCGATAAGGGGCCGCCGTGCGTGCGTGCGCGTGTGTGTGTGTTTGTGTGTGGAGGCGTAAAAGTGACGGGTTCTCAGCTTTTCATCAGCGAGTATACTTGACCCACATGCCTGAAACTCTGTTGGACTAAGGCAGGATTTACAACCACCCGTCGCGTCCGTCTGTCCGTCATACGCTCGTCCGTCTCCCAGCCGAGCGATCTACAAACCAAACTTCGTGCGTACGCCGTAAGTTCGTTTGCTGCAAACTAATAAAAACAAATATGTTTGCAAATAGAAAAAAAAAATTCTCCATAAAAAGTGAACATTTTTGCGGAATCGTGCTTTTAAGTACCCAAAACGCACGCACACACACGTACGTAAAGGAAATTAGCTGATGTAAAAAAAAAATGAATATCATAAGGCATGATATTATTACTTTTACTATTGCACAAAAAGAGTTCGTGTTTCCAAACGTAATTATCAATTAATCCTCAGGAAAAAAATGTAACGTAATTTCATTGTACAGTTATGTAAACAAACATGTGAAAACAAAAGACAGCCCAAAAAAAAAAAAAAAAAAAAAAACACTGCGCACGCTACGCAGCCTTGTAAAGAACTCGGGATGAACGAGTAACAAAACGTGCAAATTTAGAAGGCTGTAATTTCATCAGTTCGCCCGTCAAAAGTTGAAGCTTGCCAAGGTTTTGACGGACGGACGGATATAATCAATGGCCACCTCTGATTGGCTGTTGGTCACGTGATTGACTGACGGACCGACGCGACAGGTTGTTGTAAATCCTGCTTAACACAAGGTTAACACTTGCAAGACGATGCCCGCATACCGTGTAGACGATCTATTAAAAATTACCGAGATTTTAAAAGCCATGCACCTTCCTCTTAAATATGTATTTACTTTCTTGAAGGAGGAGCGAAAAAAAAAAATACATTTCCTTCAAAACAAGTACCCATCTTCATGGGTGAGATTAATTTTTTGTGAAGTTCTTAAACGCAAATATGATAGATTGAATTTAACAATTTGATTTTTTAAATATTTTAAATGCCATATCAGAAGTGAAAGCTGTAGCAATTATTTTAAGAAATGAAAACTCCAGTCAAGGATATTTGATATACCTCATATACTGACGTGCAGAAAATAATTTTCTTCAATAGTTTTTCGATGGCAGATATGCTTATTGGAAAAATAATAACAAAATTAATGTGGTAGGAACATTTTTTTTTTTTCGCCAGTCATCGTCCCAAGGTTCCATGATGTAATTTGTTTGCGTGAGAGCAGGGCTTTGTTTATACACGAAGAGGTTTCGTACCTTCTGCAAATATTCGCTGCGCTTCCATCTTGCGTTAGCGTCCGTCCATGCTCTTTGTTCCTTCGCATGAAAGAGGGCCCCCTCGTGTTGATGATCATGTTTTGGGGAGCGATAAAAAAGAAATGTGGTCGGGCGCGATGCGTGGAGGGTTGCAGCCCGCCCCAGGCGGAGTGGAAGACCCTCCCCCCCCCCCTCATTTCTCACGGTTCGTTGGAAGCTACTGCCACATATTGTGTCTCGGATTAACAGCTTCCCCGTCCTTCTGCCTTTACACTCCCCCGCTTTCCCCCCACAGTAAGTAGGACAAAGCGTGGCATGTGTACGAGGGTTGTAGAACATATGTGCCCAGAAAATATTATCCCCTGTTATACGTGATAACTGTTTTCCGTGTGAGCGAAGAATGTTTTCTATCGCAACCAATGATGTCAGGCGGAGTCTTCGTCCTGTGATCTGGATAACACATAGCATTAAGACAACTTACGTTTATTTTGTTAGTAAAATTTTTGCAAATTATATATTTCTACTACACTAGGTACACGGGTAATTTAGCGATATTTATACATTCTTATTTCATCCGATACTAACCGATTTGTTTAAAGTACATTTTCGGGTTCCACAACAGTGTCGGGAACATTTTTTTTTTTTTTTTTTTAAACTCAGCATAAGAAAGTTTGTATGAAAACGAAAGAATATTCACAGTGTAGGAATATGAATACGGTCAATTTTACACCAGATCGCGAATAAAAAATAACCTATACAAAAAAAAATCGTTGCGTTACATGCGATTGTTTGCTTAGGACACTGAAGGAAGTTTTTACTCCTTTGTTGGCGTGACCTGTTATTAGCATTATACATTTCATTAAATACGGGACAGTTCGAAGATAAATGACAGAAATAAACATGCCTTCGTTCATTGTTCTCTTCTATACGCTCCAAGGGACAGATAGGATCGTCAATAACATCCGGTAAATGTTACAACAGCAAGAATTCACACTATTTGTGCCATAGGACAAGCTGCAGTGGTCCGCGTAACATTTTGGAATATATTGAATGACGGGTGGTTTCGTTGCATGCGCTCAAATTGTTTATTATTATTATTATTATTATTATGTATGGCGATTATGTTTAAAAGTATCGTAAATGTATAGATAATTCACAAAACAGCTTGTACGCAAATCAAGTTATGAATGATTTCAATAAACATTAGATATTAACAAACAAAATCGTTCCTCTTCCATAGTATATCTTTGGCAGTGCCGGTAATATTTGTACATCCTAGTGAAAACTTGTATAGGTTGAAAAGTAATGTCTAATAATTGTGAACAAAATGTATTGCGTACATCTTTGTTGGCTAGGAAAGAAAGCAGCTAGCTCTATGCGCTTCAATTTTATTTGCCATGCATATATTTTTTTTAAGCCTTGCAAATTGATATGTAAGAAAAAAAGTGATGATTTTAATCAGTTTAATCGAGTGTATTCTTATGATAGACGTATATTTTTCCCCTTCGCAAATCCCTCTCGCAAATATGACGCTTTCAGTACAGCCCCTTGCTATCGCACCCCCTCTGGCGTGTTGCACTAACAATTACACCGCGGGCCCTTCCGCGCCCTCCGAGTAGAAACATCCCCCTGTTTCATCCCTCGCCCATTTTCAACCCCCTTCGGCATCAACGCTAACAAAATTGCGCCCGTGAGTATGAATAATGACGACACACGACCGACCCACCCCCTCCCTGAATCCAGCCCTCTTGTAGGTTCGGAACTTCCCAAGCGTGATCGCCATGTTTCGCACCCCGCATTACGTCATGCCTGCTCGTGTCAATTCATTTGCGAACGGCAACATTCTCCGAACAATGGCAGTCACGTGTCTTTTACACCCCCCTCCCCCCTTTTTTTTCCGCCTTACTTCGCGAAATCGTCGTTCTGGAGCACGCCATACAGACGAGCATTGTTACTCACGCTGCTCGAGAAATTTGAAACTACTACGCATAGAAAATTTACCACACTGAGCTAGGAGCCGCGGTGCCTTAGCGGTTAGAGCGCTCGCCTTACATATAAATACTTCCACTTCCTGCTTTAGCATTTATTCCTTGCAGGCCAAATCTGTATAAACAACTCGGAAGAACATACTCTCTTCTGCACTAACTACTTTACAACACTACTTGTCATTATCCTTATCGACAGCATAATTTACACTTAGGATATTTCGATGCATTACACATGGTTAATATATTCTGGGAAGGTATCGTCTTCGTACCATGTTGGACGTTGCCCTAAGGATGTTCTTTCACGGTGACCATGAGTGGACATCGTTAGAGCAGCAACATGTTACGAAGACCGCACCAGAAAATATTATCCTCGGAAAGTTCTTATGTGTAAACTATGATGTAGATAAGGGCGATGGATATGTAGAGCTTGTGTGTGATGCATAAGTGTCAATAAAGTTTGTTTGTCCGAAATCGTTCAGCGGTCTTCATTTTGTTTCAAGGTTACGGACTTAGAAAATTTCTCAACTGTGAGTCATGCTATGTCTCAGTTCGTTTTAATCCGTGGGCTGAATAGCGTATTAAACGAGCATTCAGAGACAGTGGGTGATTTTTAAATGTTCATTAAATTTTTTTAACTTTCCACAATCAACAACATTATTTTGTTGTGGTTCTTAGATGTACTTTTTAAATACAAAATATTTAACTTCTGAACGTGGCCAAGCGATGTTTTTATATGGTGAAAACAGCAAAATTATGATTTCATTATAATGTGAAATTATTTTCTTGTATTGTTTTAAGTGCTATCGCCACTCTGAAGTGATTCGTTATTGAAAAACAAGTTTATCATTATACTACATTTCCAATAATGCTTGATTTTGATTTTACCCACTTACTAATCGTATCACATTTGCCGTGTTGTGCTATTAACATTATTTGCAAAACTGAAAGGAAAAAAAAAAATGGTTTAAAGTTTAAATGAAATAACAATAATTGAAAATCAGACGTTTATTTGGTAAAAATTTTACTCTTCATTAACATTGTAAAAAAAAAAAAAAAGTCTTTGCTTTTAATCATAACAGTGTTAGGTATGGTAACGGAGGAATATAAATTCTTTACGGAATAAACTGAGACAAATCGAATTTATTTTCTCGCAGATAAAATTAACTCGTAACCCAAACGTTATTTCGATATCAGATTCATTTACGGGTAATAAGCGGCCGCCGTGTAAAAAAGTAAGCTGGAGCATAAAAAAATACGCCTCAAAGGGAATTAAAAACATTTAGAAATATGGTCCTCTATGGCCTGTAGTTTGAACGCAGCTTAGTATCGATATATCCTCAAAGTTAGCTACACACAATTTACCCTCATTCACGCAAAGAACTATAATATAACCACTTATCCCCGGGTGAAGAACTGGGTTATGTTTACCACATCATGTCTATAGGACGTTCATGGTAAAGTGAGCACTTCTTAAGGCCCTCCAAACAATCGTTAGCAACTAATAAATATATATTATTGCAGTCTGAGGAATTAAAGTTTAAGGGTGATGAAATGTATACACTGTGTTTATTGGTCACATTGCAAATGTTTATATTAAAAACAGCAGGAAAATGGAAATTGGATGAAAAGAAAAAGTTAGAAGGGACTTTAAAAACACGTGCTCACTTTACCATGAACAGTCTTTTTAGAAACTTGCAGCACTGGAGAGTAATTCGAACCAGGGCTGTTTAATGAAGGCGGTGAAATCTGAATTTAAATTAATTTAATAGAAAATTTCTCGCTTTAAATTTTGTGTAAAATACCTGGGAAATTATTTCATAATGCTGACACTAAAATATTTATTCAATTTTGCATCATTGCTAAATTTATAAAACGAAATAAAAACTGTTCATTTTTTTTTAAATTTATATTTTATGGTCCGATTTAAAACTTAAAGAGCCCGGGACAAAAAATAAATAAACAAAATAAATAATTAATGTTTTCCTGTCTACTAATATAATTTTCAGAACCCAGTGAAATAAATATTACGTTCTGCCGTCTTATTTCAGCAGGATCCTATTTTCGCCGAGGTTTACGCTCCGCGATCACGCTATCATTTGTCCACGAGCTCTCTACTTTGTCCGGCAATATTAAATTCCCTTTCCCTACCTCGCTGCGCTCTCGTCGCAGGGTCGTCCCCCTATCCCCTTTCATCCCCTACGCCATAGTATCCGTGCACTCTCCGTCCTCGGGCCGACGTATTGATCACAGCTCCTTCAGCCATGAAATTTTGTTACGTCCCTTTTGAAAACCCTTTCGGCGTCGTATTAACTGGACCTCTGGGCGAAAAAAAAGAAGAAGAAGAAAGATGCGTGATGGGAATCGGCAGGCGAAGGGCTGAAGAGAGACGGCAATAGGTTTTAATAAAGTAAATTTTACCGACGGCCAAGTCTTGCATGCGGATGAGATTTTTGCGTGCATTTTATTAATCGGTTTTTTCCCTCATATCCATGTGACTGATTATTTATATCCCTTTTTTTTTTGCCGTTTCGTAGATACAGATATAACAGGACGCATATTGGACGTATTGGGATTATGAACACGTATTTTTCCATGCATACCATAAAGATGGAAATGGGTTCCTCTTGAATGAAAAAAAAACCTATACCAGTAGCATGCTGCTCCATATAATATTTATAGATGTGTATAATCCAAACATATCGCAATACGTGTAAGAAAAGTAGGCTATTTTCAAGGTACTATTCGTAAGTAATATTTGTATATCATAACCTGTTTCCTGACGCTATTTTTCAAATCAGTCTATGATCAAGCATATAGTACTACCAATAATATATCAATTTTGAAAAATATTTCGGTAAATCGTTGCTAGTGACATTAACTTAAGATTTGTGTATGTCAATTTCAAGAACATAAAGTCATACCGGCCAGGAGACAATATTATAAATAAACACATAAAAAAGAAGTTTTGCATAATACTTGTTCGCCATGAAGCAGAGCTTGTTTGGGAAAGTGGACTAGGGTATTACAAATTAGACAGCATTCTCATGAAGAATTTGTTCATGTCGGAAACGAAACGTGCAATCGACATACGTAAGGAAATTTAACCCGTTACACAAGGTCTGGTAGTGTTTCCATTTCGCCAAACTGTGACGATCCAATATGAAACGTGGCCCCCACGGACGTCCAGCGTGGATCATACTCGTCGTGGCATATCACAGATCAAGTTGTCAAGGTCATCGGGAGGGAGGCGATCCGACTCTTCGACGGTAGCATCGATGACCTTTTGGTGGGTCATGGGAGGGCGTGGACGCCGATGAGAAACAGCACACCTCAGCATTCCTCATGCATGTTCGATTCTGTTCGTGTCGGGCGACATCGCAGGCCATTGCATTCGGGCAGTATCGGACTCCCGGAGGAACGTTTCTACCACCACTCCCCCCCCCCCACCCGGCATCAAGATTTGGTCTTGCGTCGTGTCGTCCACGGGAATAGACTCGCCGCCGATTTCTTCAGCGTTCCACACCGATATCCGTGATGAACCGGCATCGGTCTCCTCTACACAATCTCCCTTCCTTGATACGAAACGCCATCGTCGAACAGATTCCGAACGTCACTGCTAGCGTTTTGTGTACTTGTCCACAGATTCGTGGCATATACCCGGGAATACATTAAATTATTCCGTTCGTTCAAAGCGTTCGAAAATTCAGAGCAGGCACATTTTAAAATGTAGCGGATGTTGCCATGCTCCGCCTGAAGAAGACACGATGGATACTGCAGAACAGCCAAAATCTCGACATTTAAACACTGACATTGAATCTGGTTACAAAAATGAAGTTATTTAGTGGTTTACTTGATATCCTTTGGTAATGATTTATATACATACACTTTTCTATATGATAATGCCGGCGTTTATGTACGCTCCGCATGTGAGTATATTCGGTTGTGAATTCTCAGGTTTTGAGTGCGATGGACACTAACGTGATGTGTGAGGTTTTTTTCGGGGATACCCCCTTTTCTCCTGCGCCCTCGTTCAATAGCTGCTCCGCCCTCAACTCAACTTGCCGTATCCGTGCTGTCGATATTGCACGAAAGCGGGATACGTGCAAAAAAATTTCATTAAATTTTTTTATCTTAAAATTTTGCCAATGTTCATCAACATGTCAAAAAAAAATTCCTCTTAAATACATGTCATTTAATATATTATTTAACCTAACTCGTACTACAGAGAACGCATGCGTTAAAAAAAAGGGACGGAGAAAGAGAATATGCATACGGATAAACAAGTTTAAAAACAGACGATTCTCGCGCAAACTTTTCTTTCTAAAGTCACGTGGGCTACAGGTTCGCACATTGCTCAGCCGAAAGCACAACATTTTTTTTTTTGTTCACGTCAGCGCAGAAATACAATAACAGCGATCCAGTTTCAAGGGTTGTCATACTTTACGGGAGAGCGGGTTGCTGTGCGATGAAATTGGATTTAAAGCTCACACAAGCACGGCTTAATTAATGAGACACAAGCCACCAGTACAGGCCAGCTACGAATAATAATACCTCGCTGAAATCAATCTACTAGAGTATTAAAATATATTTGTTTTCCATATCTCCACAGCTGCGCTTCAATTTGGCATTATGTTTCATATTGCGGCAGCATGTATATATTTTAGCCGGCGTATCAGTATGACATGATAACCAAAATGTTTGTGAACAAGGTATTTCATGTCATCCGTACTTAAATTTGAATCTAGCGTCGTGTGTATGACAATGCCAAAACATAACAGCTGATGTAAATATATGTAAATAAATTAAGGAGCCAACCGAAATTTATTCAATATTTTACACACTGTATTTTAATAAAGTTTTGTGTAATATTTGTTTGGATTTTAAACCTAATACCATACCTGCTAACACTGCATTACCTCTTACTCACGCTACCCAGTCAATGTTTGTGCCTGAACTCGGTCGCCAAATATGTAAACATTTTGTTTGCGGTCATCAAATATTTTTTACCTTCAGTTAGGTGTACACTGAAAATAATTTCGTAATTTAAATCCGTGGTTCAATTAGTACAATTGGAACAATGCATTAGAGAAAAAAAAGTGATAGCAGGCACAATTCCGTACTTAATTGTGTGACACTGAAGTGTCACTTGGTATTATTACCTACCTATACACAACTTATATCTAACAGTATAAATAGTGACAGTATAACAGTTCATATGTTTATGGTATGAGGTTAATGTATATTTAAACTGTATTGTAATGAGGCTAAAGTAATGTGGCGGACACAGGGACTGTATATCGGTTAACTGACCTGGATACGGTTGGCATTTTATGTGCGGAAACATATTTTGGTTTTATTCTATAAAACCCTTCCATATTTAATCTTGAGGACCTTTGGAGTGAAGAGTGAATGAGTGAAGAGATTAGAGCTGCTCTTAACATCGAGGTCTTGAGAGCCGATGAGGGTGAAGCGAGGTGAGAATGGATAAGCGCCGGAGACGTACGGCACGATTACCATGTGCGAAAATCCGGAAACGTCCCCGCCGGGAATCAAACCCGATTCGTCTAGTTGGGAGGCGAGCAGTCTAACCATTACACCATTGCGCCACCGAAGACCTTCGGAATTTGGTTACAAAAGACGCGAATAGGCTACATAGTTCACCAAGCGAAGTAGTGTGGTGGTATCACTCAGGGATCGCATTAGAAAGGACACGAGTTCGACTGCCCGTTCGTGTAAACTAACATCGGTTTCCCATCGTTTTCTGGAAATACTTAACACGAATACTGTAGCGATTCCTCTGTAAGGTGTATAGACACTTATTTTACAGCTCACTATTATCATTATCACGTCATCATTTTGCTCCATTTGTAGGCAAATAGTGATAATATGTACACGGGATCATGGTTTTGTATAGGCTGTTCACGGTAAACTGATCACTTTTGAAAGCCCTGTCTAAGATGATCCTGTTCGCAAACTGTTTATTCTTCTACTAGTCACTCTTTTCATGCATTGATTAAGAGAAACTGTAAAATAATGAGAAAAAGTAACTATGTTAAAATTTTGCCATTTCTTAAACTTACACCTATAAAAAAATGGAAAGCGAAATTAGTAGTTTCAGTATTGAATTATATTTAGGCTAACTATAACAGTTTGAATTCCAAGTTAAGACATGACATTACTTTTCCATCGTCGTTTCCAACATTACCGGACGCATGCTAGTCAAAAGACATGCAGGTACGAACAGTGACATTTTTCAAAGGTAGATTTTAAAAATGTGCAACTAACAGCGAATAGCCTATAACAGAATTTCTTGGCTGAAATTCCACTGCAGCTTTAAGTACACAATTGTAATCGCGATTAATAAGGGAACTTCATGTATTGTGTAACGGACTGTATATGCAGTAACCGAAGGAAGTCCCTTGGACGCGTTGAGACTATTTCCGACAGTTGCCAGTACAGACTGCCAGAAACACGCTATCGTCGCAGGCGCGCTGGGCTCATGAACGAGATACATTAAGGACGATTCGTACGCGTTTAACAATCCTTGTCGTGTAAACGCGACCTCGCTTGTCACGGTCCGTAATGGATATGGGGACCGCTTCGCCCTGGTCTCCACCCGCTTCTGGTTACTTCGCGAAGCTATCCAGACGCCTGCTAGGGAGGTAATTCCTCCCGGCACGATCACTTTAGCGGGCGGCGTTTGTCCCTGGGGATGATTCATTGGCGTTTCATTACTTGCCGTGGAGGAGGGGAGGGGAGTCTCAAGTGTATTTCTACGCGTGTTCGTGTGGCGGCGGTGATAATGTGAATCGATTAACAACCGCTTCGCCCTGACGCGATGGTCGCGCGGTTTCATTTGTCCCGCTCTGTGCGCGTCGGCACCCACACTGCGCGCTTGTAAAGGCTGTTCGCGATAAAGTGAGCACTTTTGAAAGCAACGGTAGAAAAAAAAGTCACTGCCCCTACCTGCATATATTTAAACGGACGGCCCGAATGACGTGCGCTCGGTAAAGTTGGCAACAATGTAGTGAAAGTAGTGCCATATCTTAACGCCTCTCTGTGTAAAAATTTTCGGATATATAAAACGTTTACTTTTCTTATAACTTTGCAGTTCCACTCGACCAAGACATGAATAAAGTGATAGGGCCCACGGCAATGTTAATTTTACATAAGGTGTAAGAATAGACGACGTGCATGTAAATAGGTCTTGAGCAGGGCTTTCAAAAGTGCTCATTTTACAGTGATCAGCTTATAACTAATTGTTCTCGGCTATTATCGCCCACGCGCGCATTTGCGTGCGTGCAAACTCGCGCAAATGGATCAGCTGAGTTGAGCTGACATATCTGTAGCGGTTCGCAGCAACGATGTCGTGAGAACCGACGAGGGCGAAAGGGTGCAGCCCCGGAATGCAAGAGCGGGGGGAAACGGGAGATCCCCTCGAAAACCCGCCGACCAGCCATCATCGCCCGGCAAGATTCCCGCTTGCGAAAATCCTGGAGCTCGAGAAAAGCTAATTTGAAAATTTCTCCGTCGTTCGGAACAAAACTCGCATGGATGTGCAGTCTTTGTACGGCTAGTGTTTGGCATTACCTCACAAGAACACGGCAGCGCAGTAACAATGATATTGCTAACGATATAATTTCTTTTTCGTATAGCCACAGAAAGGTACATGATTGACTGCGAATATTTTTATACGATAAAAGACATTTCACTGAGTCAATATCAGCTCGGCTCTCCATTGGTTGATGAACGGCCAATAACTAGCGCTGTAAAGTACAGGCGAGTGGTCGGTGTGGCACGGGCCAATAGGATGATGGTGAGTTCTAACACAAGATAGGAACCGCACCGGTGTTCTTGCAGTAGTGGATATTGGTGACTGACTTCTGATTTGTCATAAGTGCTAGTAAATGTGTGCAGACCTCAATGTGTTAAACCCGGTTCACCTTGCATATCTCCAGTAGTATCAATGAATTCACGACACAACCATATTTCATCCCCTAATTCAAATTTAAGAGAACACAAAACGGGGGCTCGAGCTCTCGAAAATATAACAGTCTGATTTATTACATCTTCATGAACTACAAAAGTCTTCCAACATATTATATCACGAAAATCCATTTGGTTAATATATGCATATGAAAGTAACGGAATATTACGGTCCGTACTGATAAAACATATTTCTGAAATGCTACTACCAGGATTTAATATCATACCCTGCAAAGAAAATCTATACAATAAAGATATCAATACATAACTTTCTTGACACTGAGTAACTTGCTTAACAAAGGTCTCATCCTGTTTACAACATCTGAACTAAATCATAAGTACCATTCTATTTTTACGAGATATTCAAATAAAATCGTGTTACTCTTTTTAACTGTGCAGGAAATGACACTCGCTTTTGGCCTTATGAAATTAATGTTTCCTTCTTGCTAGAGCAAATTGTGTGAAAAATATATATATTACAATTCCAGCATGCTACAATTAAAAATGACAAAAATATTCACAGTGCAGAAAATGGTACTCATTTTTGTCAGTACAGAATATAATGTGGTGCTCATTCAGCTTGTCCACAATTTCGCAGCAAAAAATTACGACAATCAATTTTTTTTTTCCTGTACACGAAGCTTGGAAAAACCTGTTATTTCACGCTCGTAAAATTTTATATGTGTACGGCGACGTCAAAATCAAAATACTAGAAAATGCGGTGAGGTGAGTTACAATTTCATACTAGCACGTATACGCCAAAATTTTCCTTTTTTTTTATTACAGAAAAGGTGATTTATGGAACCCGAAGGGTATTTTATTACTGCGGTCAGGAAATAACTACGTCGTCGGGACCAAGACGTCTGCTGGAAGGAGTTCCTCGGAATGACGTGGAAGAAGAATTCAACATCACTTTTGAAATCAAGCCCGGCTCTGTACACGGCCACAACTGCTGCAGTTGTACAATCCATCCACGGTTACTTCAGCCTTCTATGAAGCCCTGCTAATGATCTACTTGCAGAATACCTCTCCGACTCGTGTAAACTAAGCTTAACTAAGTCTGAGGAATTTCACCAGGGGGATAACGCACCACATTCGTGCGCACTCAGCTGTAGCTGTATTTTGCATAAGAACTATTTCTCATTAGGCGCTACCAACATACCTATTTTATCCCTGTTTTTATTCAAACTATTAATCAATGAAGCATTATAATATGTAAATAAGATATTAATAACATTTCAATTTAACAGGGGGAAAAGTATCTTTTATGAACACAAGTATGAAACGCTTGTGATACAGGGCGTATTTAGAAAATCACTAAACACGTCATACATGGGGAGATTTTTCAAAGGTTTGATTCAAAAAGGCCGAAGAAACCGTGAATGGACTACACAGGATGTGCACGGTAAACTGAGTACTTTTGATAGACCTTGTTTAAGATCTACTTGTGTGCACGTTGTGTATTCTTCCAACACATGTAAAATTAACATTGTCACAGGCCTGATCACCCCATTCACGCGCCCGGTGAAATCAAGGATAGTTTTATATGCACCTTTAGTTTGTAATGTAGGCCTAACCTCAGATACATATGCACGTATCTATTTACGCCCATCCACGTAACCTTTCTTAAATCTGCCTTGATAACAAGTGCAAATGTGCCTGTCAATAATCATACATTAATCCGACACGTTGTTGAGGTTCCTTCGTTGCAATGACTGCAGCAAAACTGAAAACATAAATGAGAAAAGTATTTAAAGAAAACTACTATACTTACAAAACCGATTCATACGTGCACACACAAAGCTGAAATAAATGTCTTATTATTAATGCAAGACCAATACATACCCACAAATGACAGCAAAATGGTAATGTAAATTACAAATTATAAAAGTAATAATCACGGGCAAGTTACTGTGCATAGCGATAAGCACTTGGTTAACTTTCCTTGTTACTATAGCTGTGCGTCAATAAACAGCCAATCAGAAGCTCCGACACTTATACTATGTTATAAATTGAAAAACTTATTTACAAATCAAGAAAGTGTGTATTTTGACTACATTCCTCGCGAAGATATTTTCCTTTGTTTATTTATGGATAACCACAACCACGGAAGTTTTGTAACGCTTTTAGGCAATGTTTAAAGTAAGAATTGAAATGTAAATAATATCCATTTTAAAAACGTCTCAGAAAAATTGAATATATAAAAAAAAAAAAAAAAAAAAACCACTACCAACTCTATGTACAGACCTTAATTTCTTCGGTACAAATGTAGCAACATAAACTAACTAATATGATTATCATTATATAAATTGTAGCCAGGCCACCGTGCTTTTGTGTTTTATATGTGCTTATCGCTATAACTGTGAATGTGTTAGATACGTCAATTGTAGCCCGGCCCTTATTGATAGCTAGCTCATACAGCCTCTTTAGAAATACTTAATTTATCACATACACTGCGTAATGTAATCTAACCTTTACAAAATATGCACTCGCAAATAAACAGGAGCTCTGGGAGTCTGGGGTGTTGACTATGAGGTGTAATTTACAGTTACATTAACTCTTAATAACTACAATATTTTTACGGCCAAAGTGGCAGATATTACAAACAATTATGCCGACTCAATAACGCATACAATCTTCGTTGATATTTCTCAAAAGGTAGCAAGTTGTCTTGTCGAACATCCATTTCGAAATTTGAACATTGAATTGTTCTATAGGCCTAACTGGTGTCAATTAATTGTAAATACTTTCTTATTATTATTACGGCAAGTATTACCAAATAAAACAATTAGGTATTCACTTGCATCACGAAAGAATGTCGGCAACAAGCACAGCTATAGGTCTATAGTTAATCAAATCAGCTTCAAGATTTTATAGTTTATATGTTGGAACACCTTTGGTGTAGAATCAAACTGCGACGTTTATGTTACGTTAACAATAGTAAAACTTAACACTGTAACTTTGGATGAATAACTACCTGAACACAAGTTTGAGGTTAGGCCTACATTACAAAACAACATAGAGATTTCTAAACGTGTCAGACTAATGTATAATTATTGACAGGCACATTTGCACTTGTTATCAAGGCATATTTGAGAAAGGTTGCATGGATGGGCGTAAATAGATACGTACAGATGTATTTGAAGTTAGGCCTACATTACAAAACTACACAGTGATATAAAAACGTGTAAAATTAACGTATCATTATTGACTGCCAAATTTGCACTTGTTATAGTTACAGATTTGAAAGAAAGGTTAAACAGATGGGCGTAGGTAGATAGGTACAGATAACTTTTAATATTATTTGTCAAACTTAGGATATAACATGTACTTCGCAAACTCACATGGATATATTAATGTTGCGTTTCTGCTGTCGATCAATTACTTTAAATTGTTATTTAACTTTCCGTTTATAATATCACGTTTCTATCTGTCGATATATATTATTATTATTATTATTATTTTTTAATTTTTATGTTTTTAACTGGGGATAAGCGTAGTGAGAGAATGACACATACACTCGTGCCTTACTCAAGACTTGAAAGCAGAATGCTTCGTGCGATAAACTAGCGTGCAATCGACAGTTTTACGGATGTAGGTTTCGGAACATCAACTTCGGATGTAATCAGTCGATACGCTGTTCACGGTAAAGTGAGCACTTTTGAAGCCCCGGTTACTTTTTCCTCTCCGTCATTTATCATCTTACCACGTTTTTAAAATAAATATTGCCGTGCAAGTAATAAACACATTGTGTATAGTCCACCACACTCGGAAGTTAACGTCTAAGGTTAAAATAAAATATATTTATTGACTACGATTCCAAATGAGAGGGCTTTCAGAAGTATTCACTTTACCGTGAATAGCCTATATATGCTGTTCACGGTAAAATGAGCACTTTTGAAAGCCCTGCTTAGGTTCTACGTGTATGCACGGTGTATATTCCTCCGCCTTATGTAAAATTGAAATTGTTACGGGCCTTATCACTTTTACATGCGTCGGTAAAGTGAAAATGTGGAAATTATTAGGAAAGTAAATATCTTACAAAACTGCTCATTTTTACACTTCGATGCATTAAAATAAAAAAAGACAGAAAGCGAAATAAATAATTAAGTTTTCACAAATCGTTACCGAACACTTTTTATTCTACTTAATGTATGGAGCTAATTTCCATCCATCGTTACCAACTTTACTGGACGAATGTTACTCAATACGCCCATTAAAATATATGCAGACAGTGGCAGTGACTTTTTTCTAAGGTTCATTTCCAAAGTGCTCACTTTATCGTGAACAGCCTTTAATAGTTTGAACGATATTGGTTATTAACATAAAATATTAACACGGCTATTACATATTACATGTGGTGCTATCTCACAAAATGGTGGATATAGTTAGTTATTTGTTGGTAGTATTTAAGATGCCTGTAACAGATACTTTCAGCGTACAAAATTTTGTCGTACCTGGCCTAACGGTATGGTAGATATAGGAGTTCAACCTAAAATAGTTGCAGGGTCCCCATTTTGAAAATAAGTGCCTTATACATTTAAATGCCATATGTTTACGTTACCTAACACAATATTAATTATATGTCAAATTTCGCGAGGGTTGTTTTTTTAGAAGCTTTCGAGATTTAAAGTAAAAGTTTGATTGTTTCCACGTAGTGCTATATTCCAAAATAGCGAACAAACATCATCAATTTATAAATTAAATGCTTACATGATGCTCTGTAAACATGCAAAATTTGGTTTAAACCAGTTCTATGGTTCCCGAGATATAACATAGCGCCGTAAGTGTTAAAATTACCATAATTTTGAAAGTAAACACCAAGGTTGGTCGGCAAATATAAAAGTCGATTGTTCTTTCTAAATACGATAGTGCACCGAGCCGGGGGGGGGGGGGGGAAGCAGGGTTACGCGCACACGCACACAGCACACACACACCTACAGGCCATTCATGGTAAAGTAAGCACTCTTGTAGGCCGTCTAATTTGGAATGATAGTCAATATAAATATTCTATGTTAACGTTAGACGTTAATTCCCGAGTGGCAATATTAAGGTAATATTTAAAAAAATTGTTTAAGGGATTTAAAAAATGGCTGTAAGGAAATAGTAACTAGGGCCTTAAAAGTGCTCACTTTACCGAACAAGCAATGATTGTCGAAATCGCGTGTCCAAAAAACCAATATTTGTCCCAAGATTTGCTTTTCAAAAAAACACAAGGGACTTAAAATAAAAAAATTTCACGTGGTTTGAATGTGTTATAATTGTAGAAAACTTACACAGGGGAAGTTTGATATTAATATTTTAAAGTGCAACATCGATATGTAAAAATACATGTTGATGGAAAATTAAATGAGCTAACCATCGTCGAAGCCACATTATGCAGGCAAAAAATTCAGTTCGATATTGGGACACAGAAGTTAGTTACGTGCATCCGCCATGCGTGTTCTACATAACATCCACTCTAAATGGCAGCTGTGAAAGGTGACCTACCTACGCCAGCCCATCTCTGCAGATATAGGCCTATAACGCATTCCGTCCCCCGACCTGCTCTCTAACGCATTTCACAGTTCGCTAGTTTATAAAGCATTCCTAGTGGCACAACGGCGAATATTTTTTTGCACGGACTCTTTATGAACGTATTGAATCGTGTCTACGCGCTTCATCAGCTTCCACCGAGCCCTTATATTTTACAGTGAAGAAAAAATTAGTATTTGCTTTGTGAGAGTTCAGTTCAGTGCGTCTAGACGGTAGTAAATCGCAAGGCAGGCTTTATATACGTCACCCGTGTGACTGCTCAATCATATTTAAGGTATCGCTTTCAACAACGGGAGCGTTGCGAGTTGGCGAGAGATGCTCCGGCGAATTACGAAAGAGAATCCCAACTGTCTCAGCGACGTGTTTCTGACTTAAATTTGTACTTATAGGCCGTCGACAATAAACTGAGCACTTTTGAAAGCCCTGCTTAAGATATAAAGGCTGTTCACGATAACGTGAGCACTTTTGGAATCAACCTTAGGAAAAAAAAAAAACACTGCTCCTACACTGTTAACAAAAATCTCTTTCAATTTATGGAAAAGTGTCGGTAAAAATTTGTTCAGGAGTGTCTGTAAACTCTCCGTAAAATTACGGACACATTGATTCTCAGAAACGGACTTTCCGTAAATTTGACGGAAACTCTCCGATAATTTCCAAGTTAGTTTTCTGATCTTTCCCGTTTAAAGTAAAAAGAAATAGTGAAAATGTCTTTAATTTTCGTCATGTGAGTGTTCTACCATGAATAAAATCATATTAAAAAAGTAAAAAAATTACCACTCCACGACTTTAACCATTCACCTACTACTCTCACTTGGAAATTGTGATATAATGTTAATATTTATATTCGAATGACAAAAGCTAAAATTCCGTTTCTATTAAATGTAGTGTACTTTTAGTGTTGCCAAAATGTTACAGACGCCTGATGCTATTTTTTTAATGTTTGAAATAATAGGACATAGTCGCATGGATAACCTTAACTGCCGCAGAAAGGATAATTTTCTTGTTACAGTGGCGAAGAAATCTTCGTGTAGAAATCGGCATCGTTCGTCCCCGTAACTCGAAGCCAAAGGGAATACGGAAAGTTTCCGTATTTTGTATTCACGGACTCCATATTTCGTCATTATGGATTGCCTTTCCATATATACACTGTACATTTCCGTAAAACAATCCGTAAATATACGGAAATTTTTAACAGTGTACCTGCATATATTTAAACGGGCGCCCTGAGTAGCAGAAATTGTTAGCCAACCATTTCTGCTAACTTAAATGATTATTTTTTCGCTTTCTGTCTTTTTTAATACATCGAACAGTAAAAATTAGCAGATATATATATATATATATATATATTTTTTTTTTTTTTTTTTTTTTTTTTTTAGCAATTCCACAGTTTCACTTGACCAACGCATGAATAAAGTGGTGACGTCTATGACGATGTTAATCTTACATAAGGTGGAAGAATACACAACGCAGATCTTAAGCGGGGCTTTCAAAAGTGCTCATTTTATCGTGAAACACCACACTTCCTGTATTCTTCCACCTTATGCAAAATTAACACTGGTGATAAGGTGATAAGGTTAGTGATAAGGCCCATGCCTTATCACTAAAATTCATGCGTCGGTCACATGAAAGTGCGAAATTATTAGAAAAGTAAATATTTTACAAATTTGTTAATTTTTACACTTGAATGCATTATAAAAACAGAGCGAAGTAAATAATTTAAGTTATTATAAATGGTTACCTGACACTTCTGTTCGACTGTAAGATGTGGAACTACTTTTCCTCCATCGTTGACAACTTATAGGGCTCATGTGACTCAGTGCGCCCATTAAAATATGTGCAGGTAGGAGTAGTGACTATTTTATAGGGTTGATTTCAAAAGTACTCATTTTATCACGAACAGAGTTTATCGATTGAATTATTGACTTTGTCGCACTAGAAATTTTAGTCTGCTGTTTCTTTTCCCGGTGAAAATAATAAGCAGCACTAACATTATACCCAGGTTCCTTTTTATCTACGAATATCAAAGGTCTGCAAACAACGTGAAGCAGTCTGCCACCGTGTTCTGTTTCCTATAAGGGTTGGCTCAATAAAGTTATAGTCTGTTCACAATCAACTGAGCACGTATGAAAGCTCCGCCTGATATTGTTGCGCACTCGCCTCTTCGCCGACAGTGCGCGAGCGAGGAAGAGAAAGACGGAGAGTTGTAATACGATAGCGACTGCGGAGGCAAGGCAATTACGGGTTTCGAATAACAGACGCGTTCCGTTCTTGGTTGTATCGTTTTTGGTTGGTATCTGAAAAATGCTCTGGATTACTGGTCTCATTCTCTTGGCGCGACTCGGGGTGCGTTGAACCTTCCATTTGTCACGGCGAGATATAGAACTACCACGGTAGGCCTCCGGGCCGGGAGTGGAGTTGGAGCCGATGAATGAATGAGTGGCTGAGTTCCGAGCGATAGAAGAGCGAGCGGCGTGACCAGCAGCGGAGAAGGGAAGTCGGCGACTGCGAGTGTCGATGTTTTGAATGATGCGGTTGGCAGGCTGGACTATTGGACTAGATTCGTGAGTGAAAAACATCATACATGATGCAAACGGATAGACTGAACACATGCTAGTAACGAGTATGAGTAAACCAATTGTAACCAACAGAGGCAATTAAGAAGGACGTCGACTAGAGTTAAAATATACATTAAATATTGCACTCGCTGTTAAATAAAAAGAGTAAAAGTAGAGACGGAGAGTTTAATTCTTTAGGTAATAGCACAGGCATCCTCACGTGTAACAATATATGTTTGTTTGCACATTGGGTTTTTATTTTTAAACATTGCAATGGGCCTAATCACTTTAATCATGCGCTGGTCCAGTGAAGCTGTCAAATTATGAGGAAAGTAAATATTCTACAAATTGGTTCATTATTACAATGATTCGCATCAAAAACACAAGGAAGCAAATTAAATAATAGCAGCTTTTCACTAATGTCCACCTCTCACTTTTAATTCGACGGCAAAACTTGGAGCAAATTTCCCTTCGTCGTTACCAACTTTATAGGACTCACGCAAGTCAGTGTGCCCATTAAGAGTTTCACTGAGAGAAAATCGAACAAAATATTTGTTTGTATATGGTCAGATAATATATATGTATATATATGTGTATATGTATATGTATGCGTATATATATGTTTATATGTATATGTATGCATATATGTATGTATATATATGCGTATATATGTTTATATGTATATGTATGCATATATGTATGTATATGTATGCGTATATATGTTTATATGTATATGTATGCATATATGTATGTATATGTATATATACACATATACATATACATACATTTATACATATATATATATATATATATATATATTTATATATATGTATATATATGTATATTTATATATGTATATATGTATATTTATATATGTATATTTATATATGTATATTATATATATGTATATATATGTATATTTATATATGTATATTTATATATGTATATTTATATATATATATGTATATTTATATGTATATATATAAATTTATATATATAGATGTATATGTATATATGTATATGTATATGTATATATGTATATGTATATGTATGTATGTATATGTATATGTATGTATATGTATGTATATGTATATATATGTATATGTATATGTGTATATATGTATATGTATATATGTATATATGAGTTGCCCTAACAAAATATATCGTTTAGCAAACAAAATTCGATAACCAACAAATTTACTTTTGTTCATCTAACAAAATATATGTTTGAATAAACAAAATCTCTGAATTGGACAAAAAAAAATTAAACTGTCAACTAAATATTTTGTTTAATCAATTGTGTATGACTGTTTGGCCCCTCATTTGACTGCCTTCGTTCGAAAATACAGCTCGAGAATTTGTTTTGTTTTTTTTTTTTTGTGACACGATAGAAACTGTTTTTTTTTAGTGCGTATTTTGGTGCTTAACAATCGTATAAACACATTAATAAAACAATACGACAAGGAACTGACAAGTAAAGCTGTAAAACTTGAAATATTTGTTTGCGCACGTTGCCCAATATTTGCCGTGTATATGTGTGTGTATATATATAATATATATGTTTTTATTTATTTAAAAACTTCATGGTATTTTGAGTTGTCACGTTAGCTGAGATTACAAATGCGTAACGCGCGGACGGAGGTGATCTAGGTTTGAATCTCGGTGGAACCCCTTAAAATTATCTTATAACGGCCCAATCTATTCAGTGTAGGTGCAACCAAACCAATCTTACAGTTTCGGGCAACAAACTGAGAAACAACAAAATGATCTGGTTTCAGCAACAAAATATTTCATTTACCCTATGCAAACAAATAATTTGGTTGCACGAAACAAATCTTGTTTGATTCAAGAAAACTTTATTCTCTTTGTGGCCCCTCATATTATATACAAACTCTTCATTTTCGTTTCCCGATTTCTGTTTCAGAGGTATATTCGGAAGTGTTTGACTGTAAGGGCTGTTCACGATAAAGAGAGCACTTTGGAAGTGAACCTTAGAAAAAAGTCACCGCCATACCCTCATACATTTTAATGGCCCGCACTGAGTGACAATCGACCAGTAAAGTTGGTAACGATGGAGGGAAAGCAGTTCCATATCAGAACGTCGAATAAAAAGTGTTCGGTAATAATTTCTGATAACTTAAAATTATATCTTTCGCTTTCTGTTTTTTTTTTTTTTTTTTTTTTTTTTTAAATTCATGAAAGCGTTAAAATTTTTAAATTTGTAAAGTATTTACTTTCTTATTAATCTCACAGTCTCATTTGTCCGACGGATGAGTATAGTGACGTGGCCCACGGCAGTGTTAATTTCACATAAGGCAGAGGAATACACGATGTGTATACAAGTCGATATTAATCAGGACTTTCAAAAGTGCTCGTGTTTTACTGGGAAACAGTCTATAGAATATTTACAGTTTATTAGTTATTTTAACACTTTCACATCTAATTTTTCACTGTGTGTTATTTCTTGTTTGCAAAAAAAATAGCAGGGAACTTATTGATACAATGTAAATATGTTCGCGGCTTTTACAACAAGCAGATTTTACACAATTCAAATTCCGCACAAAAATTATTAAAACAACTGGTGAAATGTAAATTTCCTGAAATCGCGCATTGGCAGTAATTACTACGTTACCGAAATTATGACGAGAAAACGAAGTATTTCTGCGAAAGTTGCGAAGTGGAGCCTTAAGACGTATGCAGGTAGGAGCAGTGACAACTATTTTCAAAAGGTGATTTCAAAAGTACTTGATTAGTCGTGAAAATTTAATAATCTTGTCAAAATCTCCGCATTAAAAAAAATGTAGAAATGAAATTCAAGTGACAGGTAGTGTGACGGAAATTTTTTCTTTGTCTATTGTCATGTGTTTGTTTACTTTTTTTTTTCCGTGACAGTTGTGATGTCAGAACCTCGTTTAGTTTTCGTTTATTTGCCGCAAGTTTGTTTTGCTGTGAATTTCTGTCCTTTATTTATTTCACTACGGTAAATTACATATTTTCATCAGAGTTTATTTTAATTAATATTTTTAACATTTTATTGGAAATGTCACCGCAGCGCATGTTAATATTTGACGTCTTTCTGTGTCTATGTATGTTAATCTCTTTGTAATTTATCTTGCGGAATATTTAAATGTATGTGTGTATTGATATTCATGAAACTGCATTGTTGTAAAAGAATTCTCGTCTTTGGTTTGGCGTACATTAAAAATGCGGCGATTCGCCAGAAAAGCAATGCATTAATTAACAATTATTATACCGTATCTTCATTATTTTGAAATGACTTTAAATTACTAAGATGGGATTAATGTTGTTTGACAAGGAGGAATGAATATTTATTCTTTGAACAAGTATTTCTTTTATTATGTCATATTCCAAATTTGAGTGTTCCAGCCGGTCTACCAAGGACTACGAAATGGCAACATTCATCAACCAGTTATTTTTATTGGGTTGACCTATTTAGCTATAATTTTCGTTGGCATACCAAGCTCAGTAGTGTTGGTTTTAAAAATGAACTATGCATAACTTAATGAACATTATATAGCCGTGAAATGTACACTTACTGCCCAGATGCCCATATTCTATCATGTTCTACCACGGCCAGTCGCAAAAAAAAGTAATTTAAAAAAATGTGTTAGATTTTTTAAAACAAAATGGAGAGTTTATTTTTATTTTCTTGATTAATGCTTACATGCTAAAGTATGTTCTATGTCCCACAATTACGTTGCTCAGCAACAGTAATAATTATAATTTTAATTAAAATTTAATGTTGGCAAGCCGCCGGATGATACTTAAGAAACTGCAATTTAATTTTCCCCATGGTCAGCATTTACAAGATTATGATATGGTTCGGTGAAATATATTTGTATTGCGTGAACCTGATGGTTTTTATTCTTGTTTTTCCACTTAATATGGCCTATATAATTTTGGAATTCCGTCTACCAATGTATTTTAAGGTATTGCGTTGCAATTTGAATGGGCTTGTTGTAAGAGAAGAGAGTTCTGGTACAATAAGTTACACACTGGGAATTTTATTCGCAAGTATGCAAATTTACCATGTAGTTGCTTTTGGAGAGAGTATAAGTCGTTTTATGTACTGTGACACTTATTTAGTCTATCCTGAGTATTTGTTTATAATTTATTAGTGCCGTTGTACTTCAAATGTCGTATAATGTGTTTTAATGTCGTATCTTGTGAACAGGGTCGTGTTTTGTGTACGATATTTCTAATCTCGAATAATACGCATCAGTACCTACTATGAGATGGCTTAATGTAATGCTTACAAACCCCAGTGTTGATGTGTGATACTCTATACTTGAGTAACCACAGATCACAACCTCTATATTTCTAATCTCGAATAATACGCATCAGTACCTACTATGAGATGGCTTAATGTAATGCTTACAAACCCCAGTGTTGATGTGTGATACTCTATACTTGAGTAACCACAGATCACAACCTCTATCTGGCAAAAAAAATGCATGTGTGAGAATTGCCTTAAGCCTCTCGGGCGTGGTGGTGAGTATATCTGATGTTGCATAATGATTAGAGGCAGATTTATGTTGTTGTTACTAAGGGAACACAACGATTTTTGCCTCCCCAACTGTGTCACTTGACTCATACATCCATAGTCCTATTGATCGCAGTCTCAACCTCCCCTCAAAATGTGTCCTGTGTAAACTACAGACTAAACACCGTACAGAAATTTTGTATAGAATGAAATTTCGCCTACGTCAGCTAAACGACCCAAATTATCGTGTTCCATAACAAAAGATAAAATATGTTATCTTTTAAGGAGACAAATGGGCGATGAGTAACGAACACCTAACAGCCTTACATACCACTGATTTCGCACATCCACCCCACAGGTGGCTGTAGTACATTGTATACAAACATATTTTCTTTGTAGAAAAACTGTTATACAAATGCTGTGCACAATTTTTTTTTAGGATTTTCCTCCTTAAATTTGCCACCCTCCAGATTTTGATGCCCTTGACTATAGCGTCCCCCCGGCCACCCTCATGAGGATTTACGTAAACGATTCTGACAAGAAGTGAATTTGATGAAGAGACTGAACACAGCAGCTAACGTCATCCAATTAATGAAGTCCATTTCGTGAATTCAAGGTGCCGTAAAACATTTTTACACACTTGCATGATTGTTCTTGCCATATTCCCGTACATCGATCTCACAACTGTTTCCTTATTGGATTATTAATGTCAAAACTTATTGTATATTTTTTGGTATTATTAACTTTTACCATTTTGACAATTAATTTCGAGGCTTTGTTTCTCGATCGGTGTGGTTTACATATGATTGTCTCTATATGCTTTCAATAAGGAGTTTGGTTAATTTTCCCCTCATTATTTTCTATCTTTATATGTTTCAAAATCATTCCTGGGTTTGTTTGTGTGACAGCCTTGTTCACTGGAATAACCACAACTGGCTGCCATGTTGAGACTTCTTTTATTATATTACATATGTTGTATTAAAATATTATCTTATTATATTAAAAATATATTTTCGTTGCAACTCCTAAGGTTAATTTTTTTAGACTTTGTAGACTACGCTCGAGTGTGGCTCGAGCAAAGGTAATTTGAAAATTTCTTTGTTGTTCAGAACAAAACTCGCATGGATGTGCAGTCTTTGTTCGGCTATTACTTCACAAGAACACGACAGCGCAGTAACAATGATATTGCTAACAATAGAATATATATTTTTATAGCCCCTCAAAGGGACAGGATTGATTAGAATTTCTTTTGTACAATAAAGGTCATTTGACTGGGTCAATATCAGCTTGGATCTCCATTGGTTGATGAATAGTCAACAATGAAAGCTGTGAAGTACAGAATAGTGTCCCATGTGGTATGGATCAATAGGACTATGGTGAGTTCTAACACAGACACCAACAGAACCGGTGTTCTTGCAGTAGTGGATATAAGCGACCCACTTCTAATTTGTCTTAAGGGTCCTATGTACTGAAACGTTTTCTGTGAAATCGTTGTTTGCTCCTAAACGCGTGTCTCGGTAAATAAATGTTCGGGAAATACGAAGTTTTGCCAGAAAGGATAAAGAACTATTGTCTATATATCTCAATTTTTACTTGTATCATATTAAGTGTATTAATGGATAAAAAAAATCGTGAAAGTGCTCAAATATCGCATTTGTACAGCTCGCCTATGAAGTTTCTTTAAGCGGCACAAGAAAGTACGATTATACGCAGGTAGTTTGATCTGTGAAACTTCATCTCGTGTTATAAAGCCCTATAGTTACAGATTTAATTTACACAGTAAAGCGTTAGGACGGAAACAATGCACGCCATGCGCGTAGGAGCGATGAGCCGCTAGGCGTGCCTGTTAGTGTCACACGTATTGCTCCCTCGCTTGTTGACCTTGGACGCGCAGTTACATAGGACCCTTAAGAGGAGTGTGAACCTGCGCGTCCAAGGTCAAGAAGCGAGGGAGCAATACGGGCGACACGAACACGCACGTCTGGTGCCTTATCGCTCCTACGCGCAAGGCGTGCAGTGTTTCCGCCGTGGTCCTGCACTGTGCAAATTAGATCTGTAACATAGGGGTTTTATTACACGCGATGAAAGACCACATATTAAACTACGCCCGTATCTTTGTACTTTTCTCTTGCCGCTCAAGGAAACTGCATAGGCAAGCCCAAAAAATGCGATATTTAACGATTTTCACGAATTTTTTTCTCCATGAATTTACTTAATATGTTAAAAGTAAAAACATAGAGTCATAGATAATAGTTTTTTACGTTTTATAGCAAAAGGTCGTGTTTACAGAACATATTTTTACCGAGAAACGCGAATACGCGCAAACAACGATTTCACAAAAAAAGTTTCACTTTACACTCCTCTTAAGTACCGGTAAACGATTTTCGTCCTTAAAAGCGCTAAACGTATTGTGTGTTGTTACAGGCACGTACGTGCTGCTGTGGAGGCGGGGCAGCGCAGTTCTGACGGCGGCCAATCTCATGGTGACGCGAGACTCCCGCTTCCGACTGGTGGACGGCTACAACCTGCAGATCAGCGACGTCATGCCCCAGGACGCCGGCGACTACGTCTGCCAGATCAGCGATGGCGAGAACCGCGACCAGATACACACCGTCGAGATACTGGGTAAGGATCTTGCCTCGGCCATGTTTTACGTTCTTAGTTAAAGACGCCCGTCCACCTAGAGCTTTTTTCAACTTTTGAAGCCGAGAGGCGAGGGAGAGTTAAAAGGAGCGTGAACCTACCCGCCTAAGGTCAAGAAGCGAGGGAGCGATACGGGCGACACGAACACGCACGCCTAGTGCCTTATCGCCCCAACGCGCAAGGCGTGCAGTGTTTCCGCCGTGGTCCTGCACTGTGCAAATCAGATATGTAACAGTGGGATTTTATTACATGCTATGAAAGCCCACAGATTAAACTATGTCATTATGTTTGTACTTTTCTCTTGCTGCTTAAGGAAACTGCATATGCAAGCTTAAAAAATGCGATATTTGACCATTTTCACTATTTTTTTCTCCATGAATGTACTTAATATGTTAAAAGTAAAAACATAGAGTCGTAGATAATAGTTTTTATTACCTTTTCTAGCAAGAGTTCGTCTTTACAGAACATATATTTACCGAGATACGCGAATACGCGCAAACAACGATTTCACAAAAAAATGTTTCACTTCACACTCCTCTTAAAGGCGACACTGCCGCGCGGATCAAGTCCCCCATCGCCTCTAAGCGCAAGGCTCTGAACTGGTGTGCAGTGTTCTCGTCGTGCTGCGTGTACCTATGGGACTTTCAGTGGCGACCCTATTATTATATTGGTGGAAAGTGTGTAGGAAGGTTCAATGCATGCCCCTTGACTAGTTTTGTATGGATCTGACACGCCCATTTTGAGATACAGCGTTTTGAAAAAGCCATTTTCAGCCATTTTGGCGTGCTTTGAAGTGGTGTTTCTAATTAACGTGAGATCTTGAAAACACTTAACAGCCCTCGTCTGCAATGTGTTTTCTTTTCGTAGGTCAGTACACTGGACGCACGTTTAATAGTTTCGTAGAAAAACGTGTATTTCGAACACCCTGCACCACACCTCAAGAACCGTGTAGATGGGCGCCTTAAGGGGAATGTTGCCTGAAAGCAGTATATTTACCCGATTTTCGATATAAGTCGTTTTCCAAACGGTTTATCGAAGTTTTTGGCTCGACAAGACATAAATAATAATTTTCTACGTCTTTTTGCGTTGTTACACATTTGCTGCCTTCTTTATTCTCGGAGCACTGATGAAAGAAAACCAATTTTTTTTTTCCTTATCTTCAATCAGTTCTCCGAGAATATCGAACGCAGTGAATTCGTAACAATGTAAGAAGGCGTTCAAAACTGTTGTTTACGTCTTGCCGAGGCAAACATTTCGAAAAATCCTCCGTGGAACAAGTTGTGACAAACATTGTGTAAATATACGGTTTTCGTGCACCATTTACCTTAAAGGATACACCTAGTAATTTTTTTTCCCCGACGTTTCATGGTCACGTTTCGGAACAAGGAGTCATTGCGAAGGACCCTCTCAAAGGCTGTGGTATGCATTCTGAGGTGAAGTCTGTTCACGGTAAACTGAGCACTTTCGCGAGCCCTGCTTTATATCTTCTTATATGCACGTAGTGTATACTTCCACCATATGTGAAACTAACTGTGACACGTTCCTGGTCACTTTATTCATGAGCCAGTCGTGTCAAAATTCGAAATTATTAGAAAAGAAACATTTTACAAGCTGATTAATTATTTCACTTATATGCAATGAAAAGACCAAAAGAATAATATATAGTAATATTTTTCATAAATGTTTAACTAAAAATTTTATTTAACATTAAGACGTGGAACTACTTTCTCTCCATCATTACCAACTTTACTGAGAACATTAAAATTGGTTCAGCAGGTTAATTACATGCAGGTAGGGGCAGTGACATTTTTCAAAGGTTAAGTTCAATATTCCAGAGATAATCGTGGATAGCCTATATAGGGATTTCTCTTAAATTTGACCTGTAAAAGACGGATATTGTTACACGCAATAAAAGCATCATCGGCTCTCGAGACCTCAATGCTAAGAGCCACCCAATCTCTCCACACTCCCTCCCCCTCCTCTTTTCCGTCGAATGGAAGTCCAGTGGTTTACCTTGCTCACTAAATCCTAACGAAAGGTGGTTTGGAAAATAAGGAATGTTTGTAAAGATAGATAGAGCAAACATATTTCTAATTGTTTTGCGTGTTTAATGACTGGATGTTAGGTGCCCTAAGCATACTTTCCCCCGAACAAGCGATAAAGTAACCTCATTTACTCTCCCTATTCAACTTAACTCCACATGTTTTCTGGTTTTTGAAATGAATTGTTGTACAGCGCTGAAGGATTTTGCAATATTTGGTTACAACGATGTCTTCAAGAAGTAAATATGCAAATATCATAAATACTAAGATATTAAATTTGAGATGACCAACCTCGGATTAGGTTTGCGAGAATTGTTTACTCTAATGGTATCGTGGCGGTGCATTACATTTTAAAATTCTAATGGTCAAGAAACACGACGTCTCTTTGTTCAATCTGTACTGACACTACACTGAGAGAAAATTGAACAAAATATTTGTTTGTATAGGACTAAACATATATTTAGTTGCTCTAACAAAATATATTGTTGAGCAAATAAAATTTGAAAAGTAACAAAATTACTTTCGTTCGTCTAACAAAATATATGTTTGAATAAAAAATAGCGCTGTGCTGGACCAAAAAAAAAATTAGTCTGTCAACTAAATATTTTGTTGAATCGACTATATATATATATATATATATATATATATATATATATATATATATATATATATATATATATATTTGTTTGGCCACTCGTTTGACTGCCTTCGTTTGAAAATACAGTTCAAGAGTTTATTTTTATTTTTTTATTTTTTGTGACAATTAGGATAGTAACCGTGTTTGTTAGTGCATCTGTTGATGCTTAACAATAGTATATACACATTAAAAAACCAATTCAACAGGAAACTGAGAAGTAAAGCTGCAAAACTTGAAATATTTGTTTACACACGTTACCCAATATTTGCATTATATCTACTTTAAAGCTTTCCGGCATTATCGGTTGTCACATTGACTGAGATCACTAAGGCGTAGCGCTCGGACGCACGTGATCTAGGTTCGAAACTCGCTTGAACTGATTACAATTTTTCTATGCCGGCCCAAACCGTTTACTGTACGTGTAGGCATACAAATCTTTGATTCGACCAACCAAAACCTACGGTTCGGGACAACAAAATAATTGGGTTTCAGCAACAAAATATTTCATTGCCCCTATTCTAACAAATAATTTGGCTGCGCCGAATAATCTTATTTGATTCAACAACGCATTTTTCTGGGTGTACAACAGAAGGAAACAGAAATTACCAAGAAATAAGTATTTCGTCAGCCTGTGTTTCATTAAAAAAAAAATTTAAAGTACATATTTGTTCTCTTTTATTCTCTTATTCACGAGGGAATTCGGTGTAGAGAGCAGCTTGAATATTAATGCTGAATATCAGAAATCGACATTAGTCGGGTTAGATTCCCTCGCAGTGCCATTAAAAAGGAAGCGCTTGTGATGAATCAATACAACCCAACTCTTAAGTTAATTACGTTTCTTTGGACAACTCCGATTGCACAAAGTAATTTTTAAAATCCGGTATTAATTCCAAAACTTAAAATTAAATATACATAATATTCCAGAGGTGCTCCAGTCATAAATGGATTTTATAAAAGTAGCTTATTAAAACTGCAGTTCTAAAAAAATGTATGAAGCAGTGTTTTTGCTTTTAATGACGTGAAATACTTTTCACTACTTATTTTAATGAGTCGAGGAAACTTTAATTCCATCTTAGTTTGATGCAATATTGCCGATGAAATTCAGAAGTGCAAAAATACGTGCAAGTTTTATCCACGTTTCCAATTTTAAAATCAAGCCAAAATATTATCCCTCATTTTATTAGAAATTTTAGCTTGCTCATTAAACAATAACGAATGAACTGATAAGTAAGAGTTCAAAAATTACGGTGAACTAATATAACCACCTTTCCGACTTAGAAATTCAAGTGTTTCTGTAAGAATAGTTTAGGTAATATTCGTGGAGTTATTGTGCTATATGTGGGAGAAAACAATTCATGTTTGAAAAATTACTTATAACTCGATTTATTTATGTTGCAGTTGAAAAACATTCCAAGTCCTTGACGCATATTTTAGTTAGAGGTATTTTGTAAAGACGCAGGTTAACGTAGAGTACTATGTACATAATATATCTAATTTTAAAAATTGAAACATTTTTGCTGTGAATAAATAAAAATAAAATTAATATATTTTTTTAAAGGAAGCTCCACTTTGCAGAACTAGTTCTCGTCGTATTAGGAACGACATCAAAAGTAACCTCAGAAGAATAGGCTTGGTCCTCCCAATCCTCGCTTCATTTGGCTACAAATAGATAGCAGAGGGAATTCGCATCAGGCTGCTCGAATAACTCCGGAAATTGAATACGTCGAACTTACATTTCCCCCCCCCCCCTCCTTTCGCTTTCGATTTGCTTCTCCCCTCCCCATCCTCGTAGCCGCACACCCCCTTCAGTTATCTTCCCCGCCGCACGTATCTCTGTACGCAGCCATCGCGCGTGATGTCCTTCATTTCATCCCCGGCAGCAGCACTTTCGTACACCACTGCGCACCTTTCCCTCCTTTTTTTTTTTTTTTTTAACGCCCTCCTCCTACACTTGCGCACAAACACACACCCCCCCCCCCCCGTCGGCCGTCAGTCCTCACGTGTCGCAATAATGCGTCTCTTCGTTGGTGATTTGTGAAAGGCCTGCAATGCAACACCGATACAACACCTCGATCGTTCAAGCACATCGTTCTAGCACACCCTCTGCAAACACGGCACAAACAGAAAAAAAAAAAGGCGGTTTGCTCTCTACGCTGCTTACCTGATGGTGCGATAAAATATGTTCGATGGTTTCCGCGATGGCGGAAGGGGGGAGGAGGTAAAATGTTTCGCTTTCCCCTCCTCCGTCCATTCCCCAGGAGAAGCAGTAGGGTTCGATATACCTCGCGCTTTGTCTGATCGTCCTTTGCCGATTGTCGATTGTAAAGTAATTCTTCTGTTTTAGCAATTTGCTCTTCTGGTATTTTTGCACTCAGAGGAGATCGCCTCCAGTTGCCAAACAGGGAGTATTTGAACAGCCATGAAAACATTTGTATTTAGAAACGACGACCGCGTTTTATTTTATTTTTTGCCTACTTGACTTAAAAAATAGTTCTTGTTAGTGCCGCCCCGTCTCTCTCTCTCTCTCTCTCTCTCTCTCTCTCTCTCTCTTTACGCTCTATGCGAATGCGTGTTTGTCCTCGTAAACGTTCCCATTATTATTAATTGGCTGTCGCTAAACGAACGTAAATTAAATACGTTGTTTTGCAGTTTGAGGATAAATAATTTTTATATCGAAATTTTGGGTTATGTATCGTTAAAAATACGCACATTACACCGCAATGAGTTAAAAAAAATATGTGGGCAGGTATGTGTGCCTAGTTCTTTAGCGTCTGAGGGGATGAACTGAAGTCGAAATTAAGGAATTATGGAATCTAACGTCCAGAGAGAAGGGAGATCCTCGAGAAATCCCGCCGCCAAAAGCAAGATCCATCCCCACAAGCGAAAATCAGGCGTATCTCAACAGAAAATAGAGTAGTGAACTTCCAGTCACAATCGGAAGCAACAAGGGAGAACCACTTCCGGTCCTTCGTATTACGCAATCTCTACTGCAAAGTTAATTTATGAAGTTTACGCTGTAAATTATTCACGCTGTCTTCGGAAATTCCTCGTGACAAATGACGCTCTGGCCCCATAGGCTTCAGCAGGATTATTGTTCTAAAAGTTTTCTTTATTATTAATTCGCAGCAAGTTTGACAGGATCTTGTGAGAGAGACAAAAGTTTCCGTTACGAACAGGTGTGTGATAGAAATTTTACAGAAGATGCATCGCCTAGTTGGGCTGTTACTTGCAGAGAAAGACTGCTATGCGGGTTGCAGCAATACAGCTGTAAGGAGTAGCTCTGTAATTGTTAATATTTTACATCAGCCTTTTTGAATAAAAATTTTAGGAAATCGCCCGATTTATACAAATGTTGGTTGTTTCCTAAATGAATCACATATTACTAACTTTTTATACTTCCGTTAAAATTACTGAATTATATATTTTTCGGTTAACCTTAACTGTCACGTATATACTGTTTATCAATTACAATACTTATTACATAGTACATTGGAACTAAACTAAAGAGAAGAGAGGCATATTGGCAAAGACATGTGAGAGACAGATATTTTATAGTGTTATTAATAAAAATTTTTACATTATTTGTACAGTAGTGCCATGTTTTATTGATAGTTTGTTTAGGGCTTACATATGGCTCGTTTACATTCTAGAAGTATTCTTCCAGATATCTATAAGTATCAGAAGTGTGCGTTAAGAAATGTTGAAAGTATCAACGAATACAGTAGATACTTATCTGCCTTAAGCCCGGCATATTTCTATGCCAATGCGTGCTATACTATAGCAAAGAATTTATATAAGTAAACGTGTAATCAGTATATTTTATTGTAAATTCGTATTTAATTTTTTACGGTAGGCGTATATGTATATACATGTCTAAAAGCGATTTTTTTTACAGTTTATTCTTTTTGAATTGTTCTAAAATGCAGGCCAATGGATACGTATTGGGGGAAAAAACAAATATTTACTATGCGATTGGGGCCACGGTGGCTGAGCGGTTAGCCTGCTCGCCTCCCACCGAGGCGATACGGGTTCAATCCTCGGCCGGGTTACTCCAGACTTTCGCTTGTGGGAATCGTGCCGGACGAAGCCGTTGGTCGGCGGGTTTTCTCGGGCATCTCCCGCCCCTTCATTCCGGCGCTGCTCCAAACTCACCTTGTTCACCCTCATCGGCTCTCAAGAGCATGATGTTAAGAGCCGTCCAAATCTTTTAAATCTTCACTCACTACTAAGCGATCGTGACATTTCCAGGTACAAAACTAAGACCTGTCCATACTAATACATTCTTAAGGCTGTTGCCTGGTTGATAATTTGGTATAGGTAACACATGTTAATAAAATTCAGTTTTTTGAAGGCAGTGTTATAAAAGGCATCGATATCAAATAAGTTAGTATTTTTCTGTTAAATAAAGTCCTTCCCTAGTTGCATACAGGATGGCCCGCCTAAAATGCACACCCCAAAAATTTCCGGAACGGTTGCAGGTCACTAAATGCGGTTTTCACTAAATAAAATTACGTATGGGGGCAACTGATTTGCCGCAATGTAACATGTGCATTGACAGAAGTAATTAAACCACATATGACATTTCCTCTGGAAACATACATTTATTTCAACTTCATCTGAAAGTACGTGCAAAGAGGAATTCAGTGATATAGCATATGCAATGGAAAGTAACCCAGAGACGCCAAGAAGTAATGTGTTAATATGATTAAGTTAGGTGGGCTGGTAGTATGGGACAGTGGACTTGTACTCACACACGCCATGACTCATCCTGGCGGGACCGCTTTCTTATAGCAGCGTAGCGCTTACGTCAATGGGGCAAGGATCACGTAATGAGATATTGGACAAAGGAGAGCACCGCAGAGGAGGGAAGACGGGCAATGTGATTGCAAGCCTGATATCAATACATTACATTTTATTCAGATGCCAACGTAATTTAGTAGATATGTTCCCTAGTTATTAACTGTACTGAGTACACTCTAAATCGGAATCAGTTATTTTCTACTGATTGTCAGTTGAAACTGCTCCATCCGGAATCTGTAGAAAAAATATCACTAATTCAACAGTTAAAAGAAATCTACTTATTCAAGCAGTAGAAAACTACTTATTTATAGTTGTTAATAGTAAATAAGTACAGAGAATTCCTTTGTGATGTAAGTTAGGTACGATTTATTTTGTCGCAGAACACAAATATTGTCTACACAAAAACGTTTTCGGACGTGGTTGGGCTCGAACCTCCACCCATAAAGCAAAGCATGCTGAAGCTTTCATGATAAGCCCTTCTTTACCATTGCCAAACGTGTGCTCGTATTATGGGTACTGAACTACAAAATGTAATGTCAAATATTGCTGTAAGTTTAATGACGTGAAAGTATTTCTTGTTGTCGAAATATACAGATTTTCTGCGCAAGTACATATCATTGCAAAATTCGAAAGTTAATCTATCTTAAGTTTAGTTCGGATTCTGTGCAAAAGATAAATATACTGGTTTAAATGTACGAGTTTATCGATGCCCACTAGTATACGTCATTTTACAATGCAACGAGACACTACAGATTTAAACTGTTATTTTTAGTGACGGATAGAGTGATAATTTTACTGACTAGATAGTGCGGTGATACAGTAAGAAAGGTGAATTTACACCAACAAAAGTTTTGTGGTCTCTGCAAGTTAACACACCAAATAATGGGGACACGACAAGTTTTATCAAATACTGCATTGTTTCTAACGTTCCACTGTCTAATTATCACAGTTATTACTAATCAATCTGTCTCTTCAAAATAACAATATTATTCTGTAAAATGTGGCATTGTAAAATGGCAGATACATAGATAACACCGACAACACTGTTAAAACCACTATATTTCTCTTTCAAAGCACACAATCTGAACCAAACTTAACTTAGAATGACTTTCGAGCCTTACAAAGACATGTACTGACGTACGCATTATATGTGTACATTTCGACAACATGAAGTACTTTCACATTACGAAACTTACAGCCGTTCGCCATTGTAAGTTTATGTTACTCCGCAGATGCGAGACCGTAGTATCTCTCAGTGGCAAAGTAGCGGAGTTGGTAGCACGTCAGCCAAAAGAAACAAGAGAATGTGTTGCGTTCTGTGATGGGGGCTCGATACCAACCACCACCAAAATTTCCTTGTATGTACATGTAAAAATTTTTGTTTTGTGACAAACTAATTGTACACCTAATTTATTTCAAACAGTAATGCACGGTTTTCAATCCTTGTGTTTTTTTTATATCGACTATAAACAACTGAATTTCTACTGTTTGTGTTAGTGGATTTCATTTAACTGAAAAAATTAGTAGTTTTCTTTTTCTACTGATTTCGGATGGAGCAGTTTCAACTGACAATCAGTAAAAAATAACTGATTCCGATTTAGAGTGTATCGAGTTAGCGTAGATGCACAGGTCCACTGTCCCATGCTACCGGCCCACCCAACTTAATCATATTTGCACATTATTTCTTGGCTTTTCTGTGCTACTTTCCATCGCATATGCTATATCACCGAATTCCTCTTTGTACATACTTCCAGATGCCGTTGAAATAAATATACGTTTCCACGGGAAACAATCACACGTGGTTTAATTATTTCTGTCCATACACGTGTTACGGTACAGTCACTCGAGGCAAATTACTTGTCCCCGTACGTAATTTCATTTAGCTAATACCGCATTTCGTGATCTGCAACCGTTCCGGAAATTTTGGGGGTGTCCACTGTAGGCGGACCATTCTGTATATCTATTTTTTTTTTTAAAGGAAGGCCAAAAAAAAAAAATAACGAATTTCACTAACATGTATTTCCCTATGCCTAGGGACAGGAACATTTCGCGAATTCATTTCAGGACAAGATAGACGTAAAACACGTGCACACTGAAGTTGACTTTGCAATTGGATCACAGTTTATTAGACACTCCAATGAACAAACATCTGGGTTTCGAGTACAAACAGGACTGTGGCGTCTAGCCTGCAGGTCATTCAACTTGCAAAATTTCCCTATCCCTACCTATACCAAGTTCTCAACCAGGCAACAGCCTTAAAATGATGTGCTCGCAGTGTCTATGCAAACTCTGAAACAAATATCTTTTCCTGGCAAGGGAACAATTACAGTCTTCAGAAATCCTAGTGGGCAATCGATCACGTGCTTCGCCACCCAATGCGCTGGAAAGGTATTTCCACTGTGGTTCGTGCAGGCGCTCGTGGAAATATTCACCCCCGAGGGGAATGCACGATTTATCGGTATTTACATCGATCGATATCAGCTACACTCTGCAGGGTATCTGGTCTATTCTTTTCGCCCCCATACCTTTTTTTTTTCTCACCATATAGAAAATACAGTTTCAGGTGTTCGATAATCCGCAGTTTCCACATATTTGCTCTTCAGACCCCAATGAAAAATTACTGCTTTTGTGACAGCGAGATCATTTTCATAGGAGATTCCCTGCTGTCAGATCGTGGGAAAGTCTGTATCAAGGCAGTGATATACGCAAATACACATTTTGTTTATGTCCTGCAGCCCTCTAAAATTGTGTATATAAGCATTTATTCCCATTAATAATATTCCTAAATAAATAAAGCATTATAAAATAATTAATTATAAAATATTCACTGCAGATGAACATTATGAGGCCTGTATGACATTAAACGATAAGAATTATTGTGATTTATTTGCTCATGAGATAAATAAGGAATTAGTAACTTGCTTTCAATTTAAACACAGGACAACGTAGGGGGTATTTAAACAGAAAAATAACAAATATAATATATTTAATGGCAGAAATTTTACAAAAAATATAATAACAAGCTGAAATTTATGAAATCATACATCAAAGAAGGTTAGAAACTTGTTGGGAAATTATGAGTGATTTCATAAATTTGAGCTTGTTATAATATTTTGTGCAAACTTTCTGCCATTCCGATTATATTTCTTATACCTATGGACTAACCGGCTTCACAGTCGGATAAACTCGGTAACACTTTTCTTTATCCTTACGCTGACAGAAAATCGAACAAAACATTTCTTTGTATAGGGCCAATTATATATTTAATTGCCCTAACAAAATATATTTTTGAGCAAAACGAAAATTGGAAAGTAGCAAAATTACTTTAGTTCGTCTAGCAAAATATATGTTTGAATAAACGAAATCTCTGTGTTGGGCCAAAACAAAATTAGACTGCCAACTTAATATTTTTGTTGAATCAACTGTATATATTTGTTTGGCCACTCATTTCACTGCCGTTCGAAAATATAGCTCGTGAGTTTGTTTGTATTTTTGGTAATAAATTTTTTTTTACAATTAGTATAGTAACCGTGTTTCTTAGTGCACCTATAGATGCTTAACAATCGTATAAGCACATTGATAAAACAATGCTATAGGAAACTGACAAGAAAAGCTGTAAAACTTGAAATATCTGTTTGCACACGTTGGTCAATATTTCCAGTATATCTATTAAACCGAATTCAGCTCTCGACAGTTCTCACGTTAGCTGAGGTTGCTAAGGCGCAGGACAGAGACACAAGTGATCTAGGTTCGAAACTCGGACGAAATAAAATAACTTTTTAAATCGGATCAAACTGAGCCAAACAAATATTTAGTTGCAGTAGCCGAATCTTACAGTTTGTGGCAAAAAAAAAATGAGAACAACAAAATAATTTGGGTTCAGCCACCAAAATATTTTATTGCCTCCGTACAAACAAATAATTTGGTTGCACCAAACATATCTTGTTTTATTCAACAAAAACCTTCTGCTCAGAGTATCCTTGCCGATCCTGCTGTAAGAGTCACTGAAGCTAGCATATTGTTGAAACTGTCGCCGACAAAATCACTTTAGTTAAGTATCGTTAAAGGAGTTAAAGTGGCAAAGAAACTGTTTCTAAATGTTGTATACATTTTATTTTTATGCTATTACTTTGAATAGTACCCTGATGAAAGTGAAACAAATCTTCTCAAGTAACTTGAAAATTGTAATTACAGTGTTATGTGAGTGTTTAAACAAAACTATTTAAGATACAAATGGGAAAATGTTTGTAATTATCGTGTTTGGCTACTGTTGATATTAATTGTCGAAATCGTCATAATAGCAACAAAGAAGTTTAATGGAAATTATTTACGTAGTTTGACAATAATCTGGTTTAAGTTTAACAATGAAATAACAATTGAGAGTAGCCAGAAGATGAATCCTAAATGCAGATGGACAAAGTGTCAGATTTCGAAGCAACTTCTTCGTTTATTTCCTACAATTTCAAGAAATATTTCAGAGCAAATCAAATTTTGCGTATAAGTCTAAGTATAAGTCTTGTATTTAATTTGCGTTTATTTTTTAGTCTACATATTGCCACAAAAAATGAAATTTATTTCAAACGTAGAAAAACACTCTGGCACATTGAACACCCTTCAGACGGGGGCGCGGCAGTATTCTAAAGTCACCCTAAAATTTGAAACTTCTCGAAACTGGCAGTAGTCCTGAAGTCACTAGATCTAAAATGTTACCCCTTTTAAAACTTACAGCATCCCTAAAGTCATTGGCCTTATCGTCACTTTCCTTAAGAACAGTAGCATTAAAATTAAAACCCTCTCAAATATGACAGTATCTTTAATATCGATAGCAGTGTTGTCAGACTATGACTGTGCCCTTACACTATCCTTTGGCATCACAACGTCTTGTTCCGCAGTGAAATGAGGAAATTTGCAGCATACTGGCCTTCGAAATTTTTCATCTTTCTATTACGTAGTTCAGCGTTAATTTATATCCTTATTGGGTCCGCGGTGGCTGAGCGGTTAGCCTGCTCACCTCCCACCAAGGCGAACCGGGTTCAATCACCGGCCGGGTCACCCCTGGATTTTCGCAAGTGGGAATCGTGCCGGACGATGTCGCTGGCCGGCGGATTTTCTCGGAGATCTCCCGTTTGCCCCGCCCCTTTATTCCGGTGCTACTCCACGCTCACCTCACTTCACCCTCATTGGCTCTGAAGACCTCGATGTTAAGAGCCGCCCAAAATTTTTCACTCACTCACTCTATCCCAAGTGTGTTTGATTCTTTTAACCCCTTGAATACGGCACAAATTTCCCGTCACTGAAGACAAGGTTGAAGTGAACTGCCTGTATTATCCACTGTTGTACTCAGCAACGTTCGTTATTGATTGGTCGTCGGCGAATGAGGCCACGCGTTGACTATGCGCCAGTTAATACGTCGCCACACATGCAACGGGTTATACAATCCATTGTGTACATTTGAGAATTTATTGAAAACAGCAGTTTTGTTCTTACGTACTGAAATATCGACTAGTTGTAATTGTTTACTTGGATTTTGATATGGTCCAGCGAAACAATAACATTGTAAGAGTGTGAGTATTGTCTCCAAGAGCAAATAAATGTCCTTATAAAGGTAGCTCCGGTTATATACGTGCATACTCCTCAAAGGGTTGGATGTATTCTTCCGGAAACCAACGCCTTGACTCAACACTAGACCTAATTACTACTGAATGGCGCGTACAGTGAAATATTTGTTTTGCGCTGAGGTGCCCGCCGAAGCGTTTGCAAATCTCGTTTGACGTGCAAGTTCCGTTCGCTAACAACGTGACGCCAGTTTGTTCGCTGTCGTCGCTGAAGGAGGAGAGGCGGGGTGGGCAGAGGCTGGTATCTGACGTAATTGGTTGTCGGGCCCTGCCCCCTGGAAGAAAGGAGGGAAGCCCGCGGATGAAAGGAATACGTCGCTGGTAATGAGTGAATGAGTGAGGAGTTACGCGCTGCGGCCGAGCCGTTGTACCAGCTCTCGCTCCCAATTAGCGTCACCGGATCCCGCCATTGTGCGACATCCGGTCGGGTAGACGCGTGTCTCTTTTGGAAGCCGCCCGCTGAAAGGCAACGTTTCCACGAACAGACTCCGTCATATCTCTCGTCGGTAGGATATCACCAGTGCTGGAGGTATCATTTACATTTAGTCACCGTGCCGACCTTCCGTGGCGCAGTCGGTTGGTGGGCCACCGCTCTGGGGTGCGGAAAGCTCTGGGCTCGAATCCCGGGTAAGGTATGGGTGTTCATTTGAAGTTTGGTTATAATTTAGTCTGTAAGACGTCCCTTGCTAAGCTTTCAAGCATAAAACCAGGGGAAGTTAAAAATCCCTTTACAATGCAATGTATTTACCGTCCCGTACGCCCTACCTTCTGATGCCACCGTTTTCTTGCTCAGTTTCGAGTTGGTACAGCAGAACCTAGGAATATAGACCTAATGTAGGGGCCGTGGTGGCTGAGCGGTCAGACTGTGAGCCTCCCACCAAGGCGAACTGGGCTCAATCTCCGACCGGGTAACCCCCGGATTTTCGCAAGTGTGAATCGTGCCGGACTATGCATGCAGGTCGGTTGGTTTTGGAATGATCCCGCACGCTTCCTGCATTTTTTTTGTGTTCACAAACAACTAAAAATAATTCCCAGCACTCCTAGCGGCACCGTTTGAACTCCACTCCGCGACACTAGAACGTCCCTGCTGGCAACGTGATTACCCCCTCTCCTCGCTGCGGATTGTAGAACCTCATACACTCTGGTGGCGGGCACGAATATTAAAGTTGCAGATGGCCACCTACAGTAGATGACTTTCGGAAGGCGCGATAATCAAAGATGGCCGCCTAAAGCAACCGACAGTGGTGAGAGGACATACAATACGTAGGATGTAAAAAGCAAGAGAGAGAGAGAGAGAGAGAGAGAGAGAGAGAGAGAGAGAGAGAGAGAGAGAGAGAAGAAATAAAGGAGAACTGCAGAAAAATAAGAAAATCCCCAAGGAATAGAACGAATCTGAGAAAGAGAAAGAGAGCGGCAGGAAGGAATGCCAGGGTGTGAGAAAAATTAACCGGATAGTCAGAGCATGAAGAGGCTGGAAGGAATGATAGAGCGGGAAGGGAGAAGGATAGTGCCGAGGCAAAAAAAGAGAATTACATGATGGCTGCCATTGGCGAGGAATGACAGAGCAGGATGTTTCGGCGTGACGTCATCCAAGATGGCCACACCGCCGCTCCACGCCACCTGCCGCAGATATCTCTATTCCACTCTACTTCTGACAAAGACTTTCCCTCTAGATGTCAATACTGGCACACAAAATTAAGTAAAATTTCCAAACACCGAAGAAGTTGTCCATTCTCCATAGCATTCCAGAATGTTGCTCGCGACGCCATTTTGGTGTCGTGTGATGCTGGAGTTCGCGGAATAAGCAGCTGTTTCACAACTGTATTCTTTGTACTTTCCGATTCGGCGAATGCGTGTTTGTTGATGTTACGCACCACATTCATTCTAAGATGTTTCTCGTATGCACTGCTGCATGCTACTTTTGGGCAGACGAAACTTTCCGTGGACGAAACGAACCTCTTTGTGTTATCAAAACGATCGCTTCACAGTTGATTTCGCCCAGCGCCGTGACGCCGCGCAATTTTCGTTAGATGTTGACTCGCCGACTTTGCACGGGATCCCGGATCACGGGAGCTGTTCGGGGAAAAAACAAACCGCCCGTCGTAAAAGTTGAATGACGTAATTTTTCGTGATGGCTGCACGCTCGCTTGTGCATACAATACGACGAGCCAGGCCTTCGCGTGCGTCGAAGGAGAAATACCGCCTACACTATCGAACGAGACCCCTTACTCAAGTACCTACGAGCTACTTTCTCCAGAGTAAAGTGTTATTTGTATTATGAAACCAAAGATGGCCATGGTATTGGCTCTTCGCAATTTTTCATTATAATTTCCGAAAATCAAGAGGCAGTTACAGAATTCAGGAGCAAAACGCCCCAACTAGTAACCCCATTGACGTAAAAGATAATTCCGTTACGCTCCTAGCAGTAAAGGTATTGCAAATTTAAAAATTAAATTTGCACAACATTTATGTAGCATTCGCCCTCCATTGAAATTCGTTCTCCGCAACTAACTGGAAGGGAGATTACGCAAGTAAACCTGACTATTGCGGGGATCTTTTAGAATATTATGGTGTAACCAGTCGTTATGATCGAGGTCCTGATGTCGGAGAGCGCACTTCACAGACACGCAAACGTACATTAAATATAATAGAATCGTTTTGTCTAACTTCATAGCAATTAACTTTATACTACCCTAACATATATATATTTTTGAAGTAAACAGAGTTACTTAGTATGTTGAAATGCTGGAATTACTTGTTGAGGCTAAGGTAATCAACTGCTTTTCCAATTACGAAGAACAAAATATTGTGTCATTTCATTTTTTTTAATACATCCGCAGACAATGCTAACATACTTGTCCCCGCAGGGACCACGGTGGCTGAGCGGTTAGTCTGATCGCCTCCCACCAAGGTGATCCGGGTTCAATCCCCGGCCGGGTCACTCCAGATTTTCGCATGTGGAAATTGTGCCGGACGATGCCGTTGGTCCGTGGGTTTTCTCGGTGACCTCCCGTCCCCCTCCCCGCCTCTTTAACACCGGCGCTGCTCCATACTCACCTCAATCCCCCACGTAGGCTCTCAAGACCTCGATGTTAAGAGCCGCCCAAATATCTTCACCGTTTGACTTCCGACGGGAGACGGGAAATGGTAAGCGACATCTTGTGTACTTGTTTAGATACAATATTCGACAGACATGGACTGCCTGACGATGATTGTTCGATGTTTTTTTTAATAATGATACAGTGTAACAACCGATACAATAATATATGGTGGTCATTTATGAGCTTGTCGGTTGAAGAATAAATTAATAATTCGTCTGTTTTATTTGAGTTTCAAGGATGGAGTTTAAAAGTTTTAATTTTTATTGAATACAAGATGTCATCTACGACAGCTAGTAAGTTCTTATAAATTTTATTTGGTGGCTAATTTGTACACAGAATGTTTTTCATAATAACTGAATTACTACAAAATTTTGTCAACCCTAAATTTCTTCTAATAGTGGTTTCAGCTTTGTTATTCCTACTCTGGTACTATCATCCACAAATCTCAAGCAAGTCATGATATTTCAAAATTTCCATAGTCAAGTTCAATCATCAGTTACCATAATAATCTAATACTCGTTACATTATGGCGTCTTCGTGAGGTTCAAAAGATTGTACCATCACAAATGCTTTTTAGTCATTAAAAATATCAGAAACAATGTATATAGAATTTCAGGCGAGAGCATTGCTTATGTAGGTACTTTAAGTTGTTTGTACACTTCCTCTAGCCTACTTTGAAGGCAACCAGAATATAATTACTCAAGTTGGTCGAGGTATTTTATTAGAACAGAAGGGTAGGGTCTGTTCAAATTCAGACTTAAACAAAGGCGTTCATCAGTGTTGGCCATTTTATTTCGAGTGTCGTACTGACGATTAGAAAATAAATGGAGTGGAGAGATTGGAGAGATTTGGGCGGCACTCGACATCGAGGTCTTCGAAAACCGTTGAAGGTGAAATGAGGTGAGTGCGGAGCAGCCTAGGGCCCTTTCGGATATGAATTAACCTGAGATTCAATTCATAACAACTCAGTTAGACCCTGAAGAGCTCGGCCTCCTGCACAAGGGCGACGTTACCATGTTCAAGATGTGCCGTCATCTGCATAACGACCATCTTCTATGATGTTTACCATCTTCTCTGTCTCCGCCGTAGGTCACCAAGGCCGAGATAACTGCAGAAACTGAACCTGGCCGCTTCCGTGAACTGAACATAGCCCCCGTTTCCGTCGGTCCTTGCTCAATGTCCTCTGCCACGTTCTTATGGGGCAGTTCTGTGGACAACGCTCAAACGAACACAACTCAAGAGGACACCGTAGCTACCGAAATGAAGCACCCCCTTGACGCAAACATCGACGTACAGTATGGTTGAAAATGCTCATCTCCGTCATTGCCATAAGGACCTAATCTGTGATGACAGTAAGGGCTAAACAACGGTCTTCTCGTGTTGTTCTTCTTGGCTGGCCACGCCCCCAAGAACATCAGCAGATTCCGGAACTGACTCTCCGAAGCATGTGCAGACATCGAGACGTCGTCGCCTGATTTTCGTCTGTCTCCATTTCCCCGAGGACTCTTTCTGCTCTAAATATCTCGGTCGATTTTGGTTACATGAGACACTGGAATCAAACGTATACAAATTTCACATCTATAAAATGTCCACTTCCCGCTTCGTTGTGTTCTGCCAAATGCAGTGCTAAACACTGTTAAACTCTGGTCGTATTTACAGAGCTTCTGCCAACGTATACACCACATGGAGAAAAAAATTCAAGGTCATTGCATTGTTCTTTTTAATGAAGGAACGGACAATTATTCGACCTTTGCATGCATTTCACTATAACTTTTTACTGTGAACATGAACACACACACACACACACACGCATATATATAAACCTTTTTACTGTGATGATGAATATATGTTTATAACACTTTACTGTGAACATGAACGTATTAATATAACTATTTTTCTTGGAATTATAAATGCGGAGGCACTTTGCTAAGAGTTTATTAATAAATCCTTATAATTTACTGTTAAAGTTTTCTTTCGTCAGAAATACACCGCTTACAATGGCAGCACATGTCTTGCATGATTGCCGCATAAGACCGAATAATGATTCGAAGAAATTTTCTCTTTCGTATCATTCGCCCTACAGGCCTGTGATGACCAACAATAATACCTTTTCTACAAGATAACTACCCTTGCATGTCCCTGCATCTGTACGCTATAACGTTTAAGACGTTTTCTCGCTAAAATTATAAGAGCGAGAGTTTTTTTTTTATGAATAATTTTTTATATTGCGTCAAATTCCAAGTTCGTGGAATCACGTGAAATAATAATGACGATGCAGGTATTTTTTTTGTGACTGCGGCGTAAACAGTATAAATTGGGTTCGTGCAACACGTTAAGCCCATTAAGGTTGAGTGCTTTGCGTCCCTTAAGAGTCGTTAGTATGAGCGGAACTACCGAAAGTTTCGAGTCTCCAGATGCGTATTTACCGTGGTCCTCTGTTCGAGGGTGTGCGTTAAAGTATTAATCTTAGCTGCAGCTTTTACGTATTTTTTAGACGCCGCGGCTTCTACAGAGTTCGGGCTTTGCACCTAAACACTGTTTACGCTCCGCATTTATCACCGAAAGTTACTAGCCGCTTTGTAAATAACATGGAAACAGGGAAAGGCCTAAAAGATACATACCCCTTACCAGGTTACTTATTTAACACTAGATTTGCAGTAATTACTTTTAATCGTCTTTCTAATGAATATGTGCCTAACTTAATCTATCGCTCTTTTAAAAATGACTCGTGGTTTACTTTAATGTGAATGCCTCTACCATTCATACGTGGTGTTATTTGGCGGACACAATAAATGTATCTCGGTACTGTGTATTAAGATACTATTACCGATGTTAAACGCAACTCGCAGTCATATCACGCATCATACGTTATATTATTTTCACTTCGTGAAAACCATCAGCCAGGAACAGATATCCTTCATAATTGCAACGTCACGATTTATCATAAATGAAATACATTATCCATCATAGGATACACTCTTTTGCATTAAAATACGCGCACTCTCTAAGAGTCATGTGCGAACTTTTGATAACCAGCACGAAAATTCATCCACGTACATCGCACGAGAGTACCCCTTTACGTTGAGTGGCGTGTGTGCATAGAGATATATAAGTTGACGTTAGAACACTAGTTATGAGATGATAGTGCGTTACTTGCCAGTCGTGTAAAGTGGGAGATATGCACGCCGACAAGACTAGCGAAACAGCTGTAATAATCTTTGAAGGAGTTTGAGAGAAACAACATAAAGGCTGTTTTCTCGGTAATGTGGGCACTTTTGATAGCCATGTTGAAGATGTACTTGTATGCCCATCCGTACACTTCCACCCCATGTAAAAGTAACACTGCCATGGACCTGAAGCAAATATTTTACAATCTTGCTAATTCGTACATTTATATGCTTAAAATTATAGACAAGTAAACAGACAATTTAAGTATTCCCAAATGTATTCCTGACGCTTTGAATTCGGCGTTAAGACGTTGACTACTTTCTCTCCATTGTTACCAACTTTGGAGGATGAATGCCAGCAGTGCGCCCGTTAAAATATATGTAGGCAGGAGCAGTGACATTTTTCAAAGGTTGATTTGAAAAGGGCTCACTTGATTGTGAAAATACTTAAATGGAATTGAAAGAAGTAAGGTAATCAGCACACACCGGATTGCCTGTCATTTAAGGTTGAACTGCCTATGGAGCACTGCACCAGACTATACAACGTGAAGAATTCATAAAAAAATGTAGCACAGACATCATAAAGATTGTCAGAAAAGTGCAATTTATGTTGTATATGAAAGAAGAATGCATATCTTTTGCAACATTATAAAACATTTTACTAAAATATTCTTTTTAAATGTAGAAAAATATCAATTAAAGTAGTCTGTACTTGTAACGAAATCTAAACATATTTCCATTCTGGATACTTCAGAAAGCAGAATTTGCAAGAAAAACTTCCTCATGGAATATTGTCATAATGATTACTATGATTGTGTGTAAGAAAATTTTAGTAAAAATGTTATGATTGATTTTATGAAACATTTCTGGCTCAAACTGACGTATATAAAGTTAATTATAAAATTGATATAATAAAAATTATTACTATGACTTTATTCCACATGATCACAGTAAATATTATGAAGATCTTTCTTGAAGAAAATATTTTTTTTATAAATTCTGCGCTTAAATTTGGTTAAAATGAAGATTCTATCGATCGATTGTTTTTACATTTATAAAGTATGTTTTAGTAAACATTTTACAATGTTCTAAAATGTGTAAACTCTTCTTTCATATACAGTATAAATGACACTTTTTCTGACAAATTTGATGGTGTATGTAGTAATTTTTTTATGAGTTCTTCACATTGTACAGTTAGGTGCTTTACTTCAACCGTAAGCTGTTCAGGCACACAGTTATATTGTGGACACATGAAGGTACCGCCATATGGCGGATTGCTTCTGGGCACCCCAACAGACCACTGTCTGGTTGTGTGATATAACAACCGTAAGCTGTTCAGGCACACAGTTATATTGTAGACACATGAAGGTACCACCATATGGCGGATTGCTTCTGGGCACCCCAACAGACCACTGTCTGGTTGTGTGATATAACAACCGTAAGCTGTTCAGGCACACAGTTATATTGTGGACACATGAAGGTACCACCATATGGCGGATTGCTTATGGGCACCCCAACAGGCCACTGTCTGGTTGTATGATATAACAACCGTAAGCTGTTCAGGCACACAGTTATATTGTAGACACATGAAGGTACCACCATATGGCGGATTGCTTCTGGGCACCCCAACAGACCACTGTCTGGTTGTGTGATATAACAAACTTACGGTTACTTCCAACTTTTCTGAAGTCCTGATGAAGTTGTTCTTTCAGAATATTCCTCCGTATCACGCAAGCAAAGCTCAACTAAGCTTATAGGCTGTTCACTGTAAAATGACCACTCCTGTAAGTCCTGCTTAAGATCTACTTGTATGCATGTTGTGTATACTTCCTCCTTATGTGAAATAAAATTTGCCATGGGCCTCGTCACTTTATTCTTGCTTTGGTCAGATGAGACTGTAAAATTATTTTAAAAAAGTAAATACTTTACAAATCTGCTAATTTTTACAATTCGATGCATTAAAAAATAGAAAGCGAAAGAAGTAATTTTTAAGTTATCATAAATGGTTGCCTAACACTTTTTATGTGACGTTAGGATATGGAACTACTTTCCATACATCATCACCAACTTTACTGGGCGAATGTCACTCGGTGAGTCCATTAAAATATATATGCATGCAGCAGCAGTGACTTTCCTCTAAAGTTCATTCTAAAGTGCTTACTTTATCGTGAACAGGCTATTGGTAATAACCATTAATAAACACGAGATGCAAAAGCTTTGGCATATTGGATTACTGACGTGGTAGACGCTCAAACAACCCGGCACTGATTCGTTGTTGGGGCGGAGTAGAGAGATTTGGTCTTGAGAGCCGATGAGGGTGAAGCGAGGTGAGTATGGAGCAGCACCGGAATTCAAGGCTGGGGGGAGATCCCCGAGAAAACCCGCCGACCAACTGCATCGTCCTGCACGATTCCCACGTGCGAAAATCCGGGAGCGACTCCGCTGGGAATCGAACCCGGTTCGCCTTGGTGGGAGGCGAGCAGTCTAACCGCTATAACCACCGCGGCTCCTAATTTGTTGCCTGAATACAGTACTGGCAATTAAGGTTGTTCGCGGTAAACTGAGCACTTTTGGAAGTCCTGCTTAAGATCTACTTGTATGAACATTGTGTATTATTCCGCCATCCGTGAAATTAACCTTGCCACGGGCTTGATCACTTTATTCATGCGTAGGTCAAATGAAACTGTGATATTATTGGGGAAAGTAAATATTTTACTAATTTTGCTCTTTCTTACACTTACATGCATTAAAAAATACCGAAAATACTGATGTGGTGATTTGGATTCCACGTGACCACGTCACAGCTCGGCTTGGTCACTCTGAGAGAAATTGCGAGGCATCAACTAGCATCCTTATGTTTAGAAGGTTTGACATTTCGCACTTCAGCCAATCAACCAATCCTTACATTCATCAAAGTAGACACAAGGGTAACTTACACAAGACTTCAAACGTAGGCCACACAGCTTACCATACACCGGAACCACTCCCTCTACCTGCTTGCTTTTACTCATACAAACTTTTATTAAGTTTGCAAACATAGCTTTGTCTACCTCTATTACTTTCTTCGAAATACAAAAGCTGTTCCATGCAAATCTCATCATGCAGATAACTATTTAAGGAATCACACTGTACATATAGAATTTCGTGTTTCCAAATATTATCTACACCTAGGGTCGTGAGAATCCTAATTGACCAACGTCTTAAACAGGATTGTAAGTTTCATAGAAATCAACACCTGGAACTTTTAGCCTTTCCACTACCCCACCAGGACTGTGTTTCACTTTCGAAACCCATCTACAACCAATAACATTTTTGTGATTAGTTATTTCAACTACGGTCCACACATTTTTGCAGCGTTAGATTCTGAATGTCTGCCTCCGCTGCCTGCAACCACGTGTCTTTGTACCCACCACCAAGACCATCATGAATATCTAAACGATCTCATTCGACTGCATTGCAACAGATACATCCAGCAAGGTTTTCAGTATTCACAAATGTTTACCTAGCACTTTTGATTCGACGTTAAAGAACAGGATTTACTTCCCACCCATCGTTAGCAACTTTACTGGGTGCGTGACACTCAGTGCGCCAGTTGACTGTAGTAACTCTTTCTAAGGTTGATTTCAAAAGTACTCACTTTACCGTGAACAGCCTTTAGTGCTCTTCATGTGCAACGTTTCCGCGACGTGGGCTTGGGGACTGGACGTGTTAGCGACTCAGCACACAGTGGTTGCTTTCACCTCCACAAAACAATCATGAAATGCTACGGACAGATGGTTACATTTCACACATTTTACAACCCTGCCATTAATACGTCGGGCGCTATTTATAACATTTCAAATAAATATCCGACTCGCCAGTTGTTACCTTCAAGTAGACATCAGAACGTTGCCAGTAAAATTTTCTCGAAATTTTATTTTTCTCGTGTTTATTCGTCTTCAACAAAATTATACATTTTTCATTTTTTATCTTTTCAAACACAGTAAATTCACATTCGTTCTTCTTCAATTAATAATTATCCAACTTTGTAAATCATCTTGCAGCAATATTATTCTGTTTTAAATCGTTAAAATATTAATATTCTTAGACACACGTCTAACCTTGGAGGTGGTGAGAATTGTTCTAAAGAAAAAATTATTTCTATTTTATATCTGCCTTACTTATGTTGTCTCCTGTCCACCGATTGGCTGTCGTCTGACCATGACACATCTCTCCGCCAATCAGCAATGGCGAGACGAGAGACAACTAAGGTAATTTTATTTAGTACTTTTTTTAAACGAAACATTTAATACCGACTGCCCTTTGGGAAATAAATGAAAAATAACAAAAAAAATATTAACACAATACTGTCTAAAAACAAATGAAAAATATTTATACATGATCTGTATGTCAAAATTAAATATTAAAATAAACCAAAGATTATACTGTTAACTCATATAATAAAGCGTAATTTGAAAATTATATTACAAGAATGGACAAAATCAGCGATTACTCTGTTATAATTTATAATGGAAATGTATATAATCAACGGTAAACAAAACCCTGAAAATCTGCATTGTCACAAGGTGACGTAATTTCTGTATCGGAGTCACTCGCTTTTCTTCGGGAACAGACGACTGCCATGTCAGAGATCGTAGGACTGCACGGGGCGGTGCAATTTCCGTTTAACACACGACAGCGTCGCGTAATCCCTATTTCTGGCGGGACGGACGCGGGAGCCACCGCCACAGCCCGCGAATTTTCCGCGAATAAATAGGAGCACGCAGCGGACTTCAATAGGATACACACACATCGGCCGTAGTTATATCTCCGTCGGCTGCTGGTGTGGTTTCCGCATTCGACCGAGCCGCTCGGGATTCCGTAACATCCAACGCTGTACTTCCGCGATCCGTTCGCAAGCAGTCGACGAGGACCAGGACCGAGCTTCAGCGAATCAAGAAAAGTTGGACGACCCCCAAAGTGCTTCGAACACTGTACCTCGTCTCGAAATCCTTCCGCGAAATATCACTGCCCCTAGACATCGTGTGCGGTCGCCGTTCGCCATTGCTACGAACGCGCGGCGATAGGCTGAAGACACATGTGACCTCGTGTGCTACCGTCTTCTGACTAATAGGCCTGGCGCCAGTAACCCTGCCTGCGCCACTTGATTTGTCGCCCATAAAACATCGACGTCACTCGGTGGGACGCTACTTCCCACCGTGTCGATATTTCATTTTTTTTTTTTAAAGCAGAATTTGCTGTAACTGTGGGGAAATGTGATGCAGTATAAAATACGGCGTGTCGTAAATAACCCTCACGGCAGTGTAGACGCATGTATTGAGGCATGAGGAGATCCAACGAAAAACTACAAGTTAATCTCTTCTGTGTTGCAGATGGGCGGAATATTGTCGTTATGCAACTTTATAGTAATCGGTTCTATCTCTTTTCTCTGTTATTATAAAAAGTTATTTTTTGTCATAACATATTTTTGTGTGCACATGTTTTTATTGCAATGAGTGCAAAATTCATGTAAACATATATCATTGTTTAAGAAAATTCGAAATTCTATACGCAATAGTGCATTAAAAAATTTTTTTTTTTGTTTCAAATATTACTCGTGTCACATTCTCTGAACAATATTGATGCTGCAGTCACTTGTCTATTCTACAAACTTTATAAGTATTTATCTCCGGAATAAAAGGTGGCATTTGGAAGTAAATTTTTATACTTCAAACAATTTAACATTTTTGCATCTTTCAGAATTATTCTAATAGTGTTTTTCTTGGAGCGTCGTTTATTTGAAAGTATTTAATGCACTTACAGAGTGTAATAAGCTAAATATAGTAAGCTTTTATTGTCCTCAGCTTAAGCATCATGAACTACATTTTAGAGGAGATAACGTAATCTTATGTTATTAAGTGTCACTATTATTAACTAACTTTCCTTCGATGACCTTGAAAATTCTAAACGATTAGAGCGGTTGTAACAGTTCTGAAAAAAAAACCAAAAAAAAATGTTATCCAGTAGATATTTTACTAACGACTAATTCCTTGTTTGATAGTCAAAACAACAACACAGAAAAAAAATCTCATTTCATTGGTCTAACAAAGATCTAAATATAAAAAATTGAAAACGTAAAATTTTTATAGCGTACAAGGGACTATCGTACGGGAAACTTACATATTTATCCAAGCTCCTAGTTATTCGCATGTTCAGGAATTAATCAGGCCTTAATTATATGGGTTGAAACTCCGGAAAGAATCATATTCAGGAACTGCGCTTAAATTTGAATGTAACAGGGATGCGGAACAACTTGGATGCAATAAAAATATTTCGTTTGATCGGCAACGAACCCCACGACCACGTGATGAAAGTTATAACAATATTACGCTTGTTGAAATCCTGACTGAAAAATATTTTTTTGGTGTTCACCTTGTCAGGTAATTTTGTGGTGAATAGAAAATTATTTTTCTGTCACCAATAAACTTTTGTGGCCAGTAAAATTTACTTTATAGTACCCATATAAAAACCTGTTGGGGCGAGTCTTCTACAGAATCCTTTTTTTTTTTTTTCGCGTGAAATACATTTTTTGGCTAAATAATTTTAATGCGTATTAACAATTCTATTGATTAATAAACGGAATACCATTCCCAAAGGTATAACTTATGAATTGCAAATAATGGAAATTAATTCGTTTGTAAGAGCCGATAGAATTTACCGCGGAAATAACGTATTTCTTATTCGAATCACTCAAAAGGCCTCACCAGAAAAGTGGAAAAAAATGAGTTAGTTTTAAAGGCAGCATAACGACAATGTTGTTAATGGGAATATGTCAAAGTGCGCCAAAATAGCCGCAAAAAAAATTGTTGCTTTAAACGAACTCACCACGGGACGGATTCACTTCTGTTGAGTGTTTGCAGTACTCTGTACCCGATAACCGCGTAACCACTGGGAATGGAGCGCTTAATATGACGAATTTACTTGACTGCAATGCTGTGCTTTACGCAGCCTGTGGTTTACTTCCATTTCGGGCTGTTGTTTACTAACGCGCTTCGCTTTATAGCATTTATAGCTTGTGCTTTATTAATAAATCTGTACAAATATCAGGAAAAATTTGCGTGCTACATGTCACTGTGTTCACATTTTCGATGTAGCTACGAAACTACCCTGCAACATTTCTATTTGGGTTTTTTGTTAACGTTAATTTAATATTAGTGCAATAATATTTTTACAGTAACAAACGTATTTGGTCTCTTTTGTAATAATATTATCAAATTTTATCTCAAATATTATCTCAGCTGTTAATCTGAAGATATTAATCCTCAAAGAAAGGGAGTTTTAGTCTGACAAACCAGTCGATGTTATTTATAATTTTTTGATTTTTTTGATTTTTTTTTTGTTTGTAATTTAATGATTATGGCGAGTGAATAAATAAATCAACCTCCGACGAAAGTATTTTAGTAATGTACCCACTGCCCTAGCGAACTTCTTTCAATGAAAAGAAATAAAGGCAGTGCAAAACTCTTTGAGGTGTGTATTTCCATATTTGTTGACGCAGGAGTCAAACGGTACTCGTATGGCGGTAATTAAGAAAAATATTGTGCTATATTTTGTTTCTGATTTCCTACCCCTCTCTAGCACTGAATGTGATCGTTAACGCTTTATTCAAAAGAAAAGTTAATAATTGACCTTTCTTTTAACCAATCCATGCAACGTTTGTTGCATGAGCTTCCATAAGCTGAAATAGCATGGACGTAATATTTTTTTTTTCCCTGCTGTCCATTCAAAAGGCGAAAATTTGCTGTTCAAATTTTTAACAATATAAAATGCTATGGTATTAATTTAGTGTCAGATTTTAAATATAACATTGCAGACATATTTTACTCCATACTCAAGTAGAATACTATAAAACGAAACATTATAGTATCTCTAGAAACGGGACGAATGCTTATAAAATTAGGAAAAATGTTGGAGAAATTATAGTTGTTATTCATTCAAAACGACAAACGTATCAAATATAAATAAGAAATTAGCATAAAAGCATTTGGTAGTAAAGAATTCGAATGCACCGAGGTAAAGGGAAATATCATAACATATTTTGTAACTTGTATTTGCACTGCACAGATGACAGAGTATAATGTTTACAGTCATTGACTGCCGGACGGAGAGGAAAGAATGAAACAAGCGTGACCTCAAAGGAGTTTTAAATCAAATGAAACTTACTTCTGGAAGAAAGGTTCTACGTGAGTTTTAGAAAAAAATAAGTTGGGGGGGGGGGGGGGGGAGCTGGATTTGTTCCGTCGCCATAAAATGAAAGTTGTAGCTCCCACGAGTATAAGACAAAAGCGAAACTTATTCACGTCCATCTGTATGTTACACATTCCTTTTTTGTCAAAAGAAAAATACAGTTTCATTCAAGAAACAATTTTGTTAGGTAATATAGCTCTCTGCAATAAGGTACGAACGAATATTGCGACTATATATTTTCATATAACTGTAATATAAACAGATAATTTAATTTTTCGTACTTTGAAAAAAAGAAAAATAATACCTTCGGTTTTCTCTGAAATCTTAGTATTAAAGTAAAAGGTGATTTATTGTTATTATATCATCCCAAATTTCTGGAAGCTGGAAAGTTTTAACGAAGGCCATAATCAGAAATTTTGTGACCCCATGAGTTTATATATATTTTCTTATGCTTAGCGTTCCCTGCTGCAGTTTAAGACAGACTTCAATTATTTTATTTGTGAAACTTTTCAGATTTAATTGGCAGTTTTATAAGACATGTGTTTTTCTTAGCAAAGCCTTTTTTATCTCGAGAAACCTTCACTCAGGCTGTGAAATAAAATCATAGTATTTGAGAATATATGTGTGATTTTTCTTATCGGTATTAGGCAGCTTAAACAAGAATTGTTCCAGTTATTTATTACATTTATTTATTTAATATTCATTCCGTTGAGTCTTATAAACTTGGTGAAAGCCATACACTTAAGTCCATGCGAAACGTAATTGTTTACGTAACGTATGACAAAACTGTAACAACATCCAATACAAAATTGTCATAATTAAAAGATTCACTTAAAAAGTCATTACCATACCAAATAAATAAATACACTTTATATATTATATATATATATATATATATATATATATATATATATATATATATATATATATATATATATATACTTACAAATATTACGACCTTCACACCTCCATGTATTCTTTGACAGAATAAAAAAAACATGACAGCAAAAAGTATTTCAATAATCTTCTAAATGCTTTAGGATCTTTGATATTACGGATATCAATGGGCAATTGGTAGAAAATGATTGTGACCGCCTACAAGTCTCCATTCTGGAAGAATTGTAATCGTACTGAGTGTTTATGTATATTGTTTGAAGTTCACTTATGGTAGTTACTGTTCTTATTAACGTCTGAATTATCCATGGTGAAAATCAGCAAGGAATGAATGTATTCGCTAGGAAGAGTTAAAATATTGTAAATCTGAAACACTTCTCTGCATTAATCCGTCCTCCTTTGTTTCCTTAATATTCTAATTGCCCTCTTTTGTACCCTAAAAACTTTTATACTGTCAACAGTCACCCCAGAATATGACTTCGTAAGACATGATGAGTTGAAAGTACGAAAACTAAACAATTTTAGCAGTTTCTGGACATAATAATCCAACAATATTTCTTAATGCAAACAAACCTGCACCAAGTTTTTGCATTACCTCCAAAACATATTTTTCCAATTAAAAGTTTCATGAATACACAAGCTTAGGAATTTAACTTGTTGGACTTGTTTTATCTTAAATATATCTTATATATTTTTCAGACAGTTATTTTTTTTGTACTAACCTACTTTTTGGCTCAAAATGCATGCATATCGTTTTATTTGTATTTAGTGTTAATTGATTTGCCGTTTGCCACGAGGTCAACTTTGAAAAAAATATTTTATTGCTACATCTAATGATTCTTTTATTGTTTTTCGAGCACATAACAGACTGGTGTCATCTGAAAAAGCATACTTAATGCACCAGAGCCCATACAAAAGCGCAAGTCATAAATATACAGCAAAAACGAAAGTGAGCCCAAAATTGATCATTGTAGTACCCCATGTTTAATTATCTCACTGTAGTAATATAAAATAGTATGTTTGGGCATAAGGGGATCTGGGATAGGATTAGGATTCATGAGAGCCGCCATCTTGTTACGTCACCGTCCACCATCTTGGATGTCATTGACCTTGACCTTGACCCCGGTAACCTCTGACCCTAAAACCGCAAAAATTGCGAAAAAAATGCTAAAAAAATGTAATTAAAAATTCGCAAAAAATTTAATCACCGATAAAAAATATAAAAATTATAATTAAAAAAATTAATTACAACATTGTTTAAAAAATTAAAAAATCGTTTAAATTTTTTTATTTTTTATAACATTTTATTAAAAAAAAGCCCTTAATTATAAAACCTTTATCCCAGGGGTCCATTTCCCCCTTTTTACCTCGAAATTTCCCTCAAAAATTATTTTAAAAATCGCTCAAAAACTTATTTCTATAAAATTTTATTAAAAAAAAATCTCTTCTTTATAAATCCCTTAACCCTGCACCCATTTCCCCCATTTCCCCTCGAAATTTCCCTTTTAACCCTAAAAGTTTTCGTCAAATTTTTTTTTATAAAAAAATTGTTTGTAAAATTCGTTTATTTAAAAGTCGTTAACCCCGGTGGCTATTTTTCTTTTTTGTCCCCCAAATAATCAGTTTTCCCTTAAAATTTTCCCTTGGGAAATTTTAATTAAAAAAATATGTTAAAAATTGTATTATAAGAAACTTATTTATGTTACTGTTTTTCCTTAACAATTTCCCTTTTCCCCTCAAAATGTCCCCATTTCCTTCGAAATTTACCTATAAAAAAATTATTTAAAAATTTGTTATGTTTTCATCATCTAGGTAGCGCTAGTGTATTAGGGTTTAGTCGCAATCGCTCCGTACGCTATAACTTTATTTAAAACGTTTTATGTTAAAAAATTTTATTTAAAGACTTTTTCGCTGGGGCATGCGTCGTCGCCCTCCCGCCTACCGCCCATATGGATGTCGGCAGCTCGACACCCATATTTACAGACTTAAAAATATATTCATTTTGTCATTCTTAGTTTTTACCCAATCATCAGCAGATTTACCTACATGCATGCGTTACTTACGAAAATGAAATGTTTTTGGTTTCTATATATTCCTAAATAGTGTACTTTTATCCGTACGACAAACTAGAAATAAATCAAACTCGCAGGCACGTCTAAAACATATATAATTGTCGGTAAAATCAACATTCGCGCCAACTTGCCTCGAGTATAAGCGAAACCAAGCAGTTTGTAGACTCGCAATCATCACGGCAGAACAGGACAAGTTTAATTGTAAACTCCAAAGGGAAAAAATACACGGCAGGTGTACATATATACATACATATGTTTAAAAGTCGCTACATCGTAAAGGTATACTGACTGGAGATACACTTTGTAGGAAAAAGATGGACAGCCGCGAGCAGTCATAAACAAATACACACTAAGGTTTACGAACGTAATTGAATGTGTTTTTTTTTTAAACGACTCAAGAGCGCTTGTAAGCTCCAGGCCGCTGCAATCGTCTCTGCCCTCAAGGCGACGGCAGGCGAGCGTGCCGAGTTTGCAAAGGCGGCACTTTTGCACCTCAACGGATGCAACATCCTGCCACGACATGTCCCGCCAGCCGGCAGAGAGACAACTGTGCTCCAGAGGCAGGAACCAATTGTAGCGTCACATGGCGGCGCTATACCACCTTAGGTAGAGCGCACTATGGATTATAGCCGGGCGGGTTTGTTTTACAAACATGCCCTAGATCGCCCGGCTATATAAGAGGCCTGGATACTGGCGTCCGGAGTGAGAGAGATCGAGGCTGGAGAGGAGAGAACTTGCCTACTCCTGGGCAGAGGAGTTCCGAGGCCAACTGAAGCGTTAGCGGTAGGAAAAAATGCTGGTATCGAGACATCGTCCCCATTCCCCCTTTTGTAATAATTAATATTATTGGCAAGGACAGGTATTAGCCGCGTCGTGGTTATCAGAGTTACCATATTGTAATTGTGTCATAACGTAGTCTGCTATTCTGTAATAAGTAAAAGTCTCGTGAGTTGTAGGAATTGATATCCCGTTGTGTTCTTATAATTGTTACTTGTTGTTCATTGTGAATAGTTGTTGTTCATTAAGTGTATACTCTTATAATTCTCTCTATCATTCAGCTACCTATGAGCTATCCCTCTAGACACCCCTTACCACCACTTACGGTGAAGAGAGTAACTGTGAAGGAAGGAGAAAGTGTATTTGATAAACAGGTATGAGAGAGATATCTGGGCAGTAAGTTTCCCCTTGAAAACATTGTCACCCCTTCCTCACCTCCCCCTCCAGGCTTGTTGTGGTCGCGAGTTCGAAACCTGCGAACCGGAGAAACACGAGGCCTTTAGTTTGAATATTTACGTGCAAGTCGACAATAGTGTAATTCCAGCAGCACTAACATCTGCGCTGAGACAGGACCCCATTATACACACGGGAGAAGACGTGGAAAAGAAATTTTATGGAGGCGATCGTAGCCATGGGTAAACAAGTAAAATATATTTATTTACGCTGCATCGAAGCAAATGATACCACTCACATCAGCCGAACATGCCAGCTACTCACGAGCGACGAAATATTGTTAATGCGAATCGGCGTTCACGTACGAAAATGACAAAGCAAGGGACCACGACCACTTCACCGGAAGCTACATAGGACCTTCGTGCACCAGCTGCGATTTGCTGCGTCGCCGCCCTAAAAAAAAACTTCCTGTATTTTCCCACAAACTAAGCTATGATGAGAACTTCTTTTTAAAACATGTCGACTACGATACAAAATACACATTCATTATTCCGCACACGAGCGAGATAATGATCACTTTTTAAAACAGCTGGGCGATCGTTTTTTCCATGCAGTTTGTCGATACGTTTCGTTTCATGGCCCGCAGTCCGGCGTCCCTGGCCGAGTTTTTACCGCCTTCGAAATTTGTTAACGCTGCCAAATTCTTCAGCCCCACACGCAACGGCGTTTTCCCCGTGTGATTATGTCGACTCGTGGGAGAAGCTGGACGAGCCGCGGCTGCCTCCTAAAGACGCTTTCGTCAACAAGCTGACGGACTCGGGAAACAGCGTCGAAGATTACGTGCACGGCCAAACAGTATGGCAAGAGTTCCCCTGTCGCAGTATTAAAGACATATTCAGAATTGTATTTGAAGACTGACGTGCTCCTCCTCTCCGATGTGTTTGGAAATTTCCGAAATTTGCGTACGCCTACACACAAGTTTGATTGTGCACATTACATCAGCGCTCCAGGGTTCACTTTCGATGCTATGTTGCGTATGGCGGGGGGGGGGGGGGGGGTCGAGCTAGAACCTGTAATGGACCACGACATGCGCATGTTTATTGAAATTGGAATTCGCGGCGGAGTGGCCCAATGCATCAAACGTCATGCGGTAGCGAATAACACCTATGCGCCAGAAAAATACGACCCTAGGAAGCTCACCACGTTTTTTTGCAATACCTCGACGCAGACAATCTGCATGGCTGGGCCACGAGTTTGCCGCTCCCAATCCATAATTTTAGGCGGGTCGACGCTAATATCGATGTAATGTCCATACCTGACGACGGGGTGACAGAGGTTACCAGTACTTATCATGTACCACTCACATGATGACCCGATAATTCCACTGGTAAATATCGGATTCGAACCCAGTGCCTTTAGATTAGCAGCCCGACATCTTATTCACTACACTACTCTTAACTTATTACCATCTGTGCAGATATCGGTATATATCAATAATTCCAGTTTGAATATACTGTGTTACGTTTGTCATATATTTAAGTCAGAGTTCACTACTCTGAAACTGAATTTAAAACCTGCCAGTTGCACGAATATATTTTCCAACTAATAACAAATACACAACAGACAGTCAATTTATTACTAAAGAAACGCTGTGCTAAAAGACTCCAATCTTTAAGCAAATGAAATAAATTAAATATGTGTTTATTTCTAAAAAAAATCAAACTATCCTATGATAGCATAGGTTAAACGAACATTATTATTACTGAACGTTACTTGTAAGACATATTTAAACGTCTACTTTCGGAAACAAAAAGAGAAGAATTACATACTCACCAAACATAAATATGTACTCCGAAATAGTTAAGAGCAAAAATCTCGCAAATGTTTCCTTGCTAATCATAGCAGCAGTAGCACCCAGAACGCGTGATTTTAGAGCAGAAATAGTGGTTACTAATAACTGACTGATTGGTTTTCAACAAACCACCAACAATACATATTTAAAAGAAGTATGCTAAATGATGTGAAAAACATTTGTACTTCGTTAAATACAGGAACTAAGGGGCATTGTTTTCATTAAGAATACCTATTCCCTAATGTTGATTTTAAATGTTGACTATACAGTGTTGGCCCAAGATAAAAACACGTACAAATTACCATTTGTATGTTGTATGATGTTAGTTACACAATGCTGGCCCAACTAACATTTGCATCTTATACAATACAGGAAATATGCATTGCTTTCATTAAGAATAACTGTTCCCTAATTTCGACATTAAAGTGTTGGTTGCACGTTCGCTCAACATAAAAACTAATACCAATTACCAAATGTATATTTACCAACTTGTTTCCAACATTCAGCCAACCTCGACCGACGACCCATCAAATTCAATTTGGAACAAAAACATTTATGTATTAAAAAATAAATGTTAAGTAAACATTAAAAAACTAATGTTTATTTTTCATTCCAAAATACAATTGAAAAATTGTTTAGAAATATGTTAGTTACATAATGTTGGCCCAACTAAAAAAAGTACCAATCACCAACTGTTGTCCCAACATAACAACAACTACACATATTTCACAGAAAAATGGTCAGAAACGTGAAAAACATTTGTATTTCATAAAATGCAGGAAATGGGCATTGTTTTAATTGAGAATATCTATTTCTTAACTTGGCGATAAAAAGTTGTTTTTAAAACGTCAATACTAGATTGCTTTTAATATAGGTTCCAGCCTTATTATTCCTACTCAGTTATTGTCGTTCAAGAATCCGAATTAAGTCGTGCGACTTAAAAATTCTCATACAAGAATCTGGAGTAAGTGGTGCAATTTTAAAATTTTCATACCCAAATACATTTATCATTTATCATAATAATCTAACACGCGTAATTTTCACGGGGCCTTCGTGAGGTTGAAAGCCTTGTACCGTCACAAAGTAAAGGCCGAAAAGAGAGAAATGATTATAATAGTTACACAATTTGTAGAACTTGTAAGATGTGCCTTACGCACGATATGTTCTTCCTATGCTTACAAAAATGTGATATACGTTTTATATTGTGAATAGTCAAGAGCCTTACACACGATATGTTCTTCCTATGCTTACGCAAATGTGGTACACGTTCTATATTGCGAGTAATTAAGAGCCTTGCGCAAGATATGTGCTTGCTACGCTTACGCAAATGAAGTATACGTGCTGTATTGCGTCGAGAAGGCAAATAATACTCTCGAAGTACTGGAACTATTCGCTGAGCTCTGAGTCAGCGAGAGTTCAGCTGTTCATGCTAACGTACATAACCATCCTCTTAAGCTAATTTGCCATATATTAAACCACCGGGGTTGAAGGAAACACAAACGAGTACCGAGGCAAGAACGCTGTGGCGAAAACATTCTCCTTGGCTAGGTGCACTTTTGTGACAGGATATTATTTCCGACCCAAATATGATAACTTCTCCGCAGGGCACTTTATACTTTTTGCTTATCGCTTCGCAAAATTTTCCTCGCCACTGCAGCCTCGACAAAAGTTGGGAGGAATATCTTTCCGCCCTGTTTGTTACACGACTCCCTACATCTCGGAGAAATTTTATTCAGAAGTCATTCCCCCCCCCCTGAGCATTACACGCTACAATTTTTTTTATCTCTCGACGCTCAATTACCTCCGCGCTTGTTAGCCCACGGCGTCGCACTCGAAAAAATTACGCCTATTTCATTTCCCGAGGATCTCTCGGAGTTGCAGTGCCTAGTTAGCGTTGTTGCTCGGGGTGACGGATGCTGCCCTTGCGTAATTCAAAAAGAAATTGTAGACCCTTAGAGACGAGTACATAAACCGTAGTTAAGGCTATTGGCGAATGAAAGAAGTATATTTGAATATTTTTGTCATTACTTGTCTTCCAAGGGGCTTGCACAAATTTTTGGTTCATCAAGACGTAAATAACAACTTTTAGCACTTTCGTACGCTGTTAGATATTCGCTGCCGTCATTATCCTCGGAGCACTAATGGAAGAAAAGAAATAATTTTTGTTATGTTATCTGCAATCAGTGCTCCGAGAATAACGAACACAGTAAATTTGTAACAGTGTAAAAAGGTGCTAAAAGTTGTTATTTGCGTCTTTCTTGTCGAGTCGAAATTTTTGAAAAATCCGTTGTGAAACATTTTATGACAAAAATTATATAAATATACTGCTTTCATGCGCCAATAGCCTTAAATAATGGTTTCCCGACTTGTGGAGGTAGTTTCGATATTCCTGTCATAAATTTCATACTAGAAGAGTCGTTAAACAATTCATCATAAGGCACCATCATTGTCAGATTTTTATTTTTAATTAAAATTATAAAATTTAATATTTGACACATAACTACGTTTCACTAGTTCTGATTTCACATCCGTATGCGTGATAGAATTAGTAAAGCTTTATAGCTGCATTTTGAAACTTTTTCTTTAAAACGTTAACGGTACGTAACCAGATAATCCAAACCGTGTTTTAGTGTACTAATTACGTGGGTATGATACAACTTATATAATAATTTCACCACATAATTTTTCTTGTTCAAAAACACGTCAGGATTACCCATCGGGTGTATGTGAGAAGGCGTGTATAAGAAAGAGAGAGAGATAGAGAGAAAGAGAGAGAGAATGAGGGGAAAGGGATTTAGTAGGGGTGGGGTGGGAGAGATAGAGAACACGTGGGAGATACAGTCGAAATTTTGTATATAAGTATGCCATGTGCTCTCGCATTCATAATAATCGTCAACAGTTATTTTATCTGTTATCTATTTCAATTATATTAATATACTTGGAAAAATTTCCATAATACAAGCAATGTGCACATTAATACAGTTCTCGATAAAGAATAAAGTCGTGGAACTTCTAAATGATTAGAGCATCCAATGTGCTGTTGATAATCGGTGCATTGGCGAGATTAGAAGACAGGTAGGTTTTATAATTAGGAGGGTTTTTCAATTTTTGGAAAATATAATTACATTATATATATATATAACGTTTTTCTTCTAGGCGTTGGTACAATTAAAATGTAACAATAGATAATTTATTTTTATCTGTTACAAACATTTTTATTTTCCTGTGGTGAATTGAACTGATTAAATACTCTATCCAGGGGCATTAATTATCACCAGTTCGTGTTTGCTTTCAGACACTGCAGTCAGATTTGACTAATCTGATTTACTTAAAGCACTTTATTTATACACGCTGTAAGAGGCTTTATTGTGAGCAAAATTTCCTGTCCCTTGCATGGCGTATTGAGGTTTTGGCATCGCTTAGAAATTGTCTCTCGTCTGGATTCACACCACCAGCCCTGTGCTTTCCACATACTTATCTTCACGTTTTTACCATCTGCGAAAATGTTCAAAACGCATCAGAGAACACAGGAGTTCAGTCTCGTAAATGTCTCACGCTAATCATCGCGTATGGCACTGGTCGGGAGCGCAGACGTTATGTTAATGAGTCATGGGGCTTGGAGCACGAGTTGAAATAGACATGAGAAGTTGGGGTGGTCGGCATTTTCTCGGTAGGAAATGCGACTGTCTGGAAAGTCCAACTCGTGGACGGTAGCTAAACCCGGAAGGAGATCAAAGGGCTGGCCAGGTCCTTTAATAGTGTATTCTCTTTCTGCCCGAAAGGGACTCTCCCGAAGTCTAGTTTCCTTTTCTTTTCCCGGAGCCCGCAACATTTCGCATTCCGTGTTCTGCCCCAGTTCTCCCTCATTGTTTCGTTCTGTCTCTTTCCCTTTCGCTGTCTCATTCTGCCCGTCTGGGTAAGAGGAAGTGTTCGGGGGGGTTGAAGCCATTGCGAGTGCCAGAACTCGTCCGTTTCTGCGCAGCCGGGATTGTGACGTCACGAGGTAAACAAGTGTAGTAGTCAATAATTACCAGGGTCATTTTTTCCCCCCCTACCCACCCTAGTAATGAAAATATTTTCAAAATCAGGACTTTAAGAGACAACCTTCTCATAACACTGTGGAACCAAGTGTTATGCGAATATGCAATTTAAACATAACTTGTCCTACATATATTTTTATTTTCAAGAAATGGAAAATTATTGGACGTTTTCTTCGCGTCTCTGTTTCCTGGGTTGTTTATCTTCTGTTATTTTTTTTAAAAATATAATTGGGAGTTAAAAGAATCTATTTTAGATACACATGCACACATATGAACATATGTATTACATATATTTATATAATATTATATATGAATATAAATGTACATGTTGCCCACAAGGCGATTTTTTAACATGTGTTAAATTCTAATGTATATTTCAGAAATAAAATACAGGGTAAAATGATTTAAACCTAGTATTTTCCCTGGTCAAGCTTCACGGCAACAGTTCAGAAATTAATATTGAAATAACTTTGAGCACCTCTTATAATAGCGAATCTCTGCTGGTATAGGCCGTTCACGGCAAAGTGAGCACTTATGAGGCCCCAGATACTTTCTCCTTTCAGCCTTTTCTTACTCTTTAACCACTTTTTAAAAATAAATGCCGCAATGTAAGTAATAAACACAGCGTCTATGTTATACTGCACTCGGAAGTTTACATCTAGGACTAAAACAAAATACATTTATTCGATATTATTCCGAATAAGAGGGCTTCCAAAACTGCTCGCATTACCGTGAACAGCCTATACACAGGCGAACGGGCGTGCATAATGTATTGCAATTATCAACTCCAGCAGAACTTTTGAAGACTGTCGGACTTGTAACATATGTTCACGTGGACTTTCATTTAGTTTATATTATAATACACAATACGAAAGTTGGCTTTAAAACAATTAACTATGTGTAATATTTTAACAATGATAAAAGTTTTGTTGTAGTTTCTTACTCTTAACGAATAGCCTAACGCAAATATCAAATTAAAAGTTAAGGGGAAAAAGCTTTTCTAATCAAAGTTCGTTGATATAAAATGCGCTTGTTAAAGCTATTTAGTAACAAGTATTGAAAAATGTTCATTCATTGAAGTTTCGTTCCTAATACATATTAACCTTTTCCGGAAATTAAAAAAAAAATTCATTACAAATTTTGATATCTTCGAAATTTCGGCTTTGAAAATTTTAATGCACTATCTGCACTGCAGTTCGGCCAAAGTTCTTCCGAGAAACCAAATCGAGAAAAATATAAGCTTGGCAGCGTCACCATTTTTATTTCCGTCGAAGTGGATGTTTCGCTACAAACATTTTGGCTCGCAAATATTCGAGCAAGGACATGCAAATTGTGACAACTTCCCTGCAATACGGAGAAACTGCAATACTGCATCTGTCAATATGGTTTTCTGTCTGGGTTTGTGACTCAGGTTCGTGCTTTGTATTTCCCCCAGGACCTATAAAGTTAGGAGATGTCGCTGAGGGCTGCATAACTCCTTTGCAGCTATGCCACTATCTTGTTTTTTTTTTTTTAAATTCCGTTTGCCAAACCGTTGATCTTGTGACTTCGCCTCCGAAAAGCATAAAGATCCAGAATATGTAGGTCAGTAGTTTTTCTGTACTCCTTCTCTACACGGAGTTCAATGTTTTTGTTGTTTTTAGTATTACTGCTTCCAGTTAAGGAGTATTGTCAGGTTTAATATACGCCTCTGATCTGCAAATCTAGTTACAGCGAAAAGTAAATTGTTTTTATGGTTATTACACTGTTCCTTAGCCCGTTAAATGCAGAATTGAATTAGTAATATACGTTACAAGCATAATATAGTTTTACTGGATTTTTTTTAAATACGTGTATTTATTTATTTCAAAAGGGAAATGCAATTTTTTTCCTTCAGGAATAGCTCATTTTTACCCCCCACTCTATAATAGGTAAAAAAAAAATTGTAGAGGTTTATTTTGATTTTCAAAATTCTAGCCTTTTACATGAATAAGTGATTCACGATAACTTCGACCTTTTCTGAAGCCCTGCCAAATTTCTACTTTTGGTTACTGATTACGTATCCTTCCGCTACACGTAAACATGCACTGCCATGTGACTTCTACTTTTATAACTGTCAAATGCGCTGGTTGCCGTTTACAGCTGTTCAAAGAATTATGTCATATTGCAGACACCGTTTCCTCCGAATGTTCACAATTCAGGCCTATAACAATATTTAGATCAGTTTTATAAAACTATTTGCTACACACGATATAGCAAGCTACACATAATAAACATTAATATTTTGCCACGACGGTGTTTGTTACAACTGCGGCGGAAACAACAGTAGTATTTAACCTGTTGTTATTGATATGTGTTTGGAATAAAAATTAAAACGAAGGGACAACCAGTCCAACGAAACGACGCGGTAAATTCAAGCACGCAACTTGTGTTGCTTATTTATTGTACATCGACAAACGTAAAAGATAGTGGTGAACATGCAAACACATAACATTAATTCTGCAAATATTTACATGCATTGGTACTTACTGGTTTGTAGGTTTATTTTATTATTTATTTAACTTTATCTGGGTGGGCTTAGTATTTATTTCGGATTGTTACAGACCTTCAAATCACATAAACGTAAGCTCGTTACACAACTGTTTTCCAAACACCTAACGAAAAGGTACAACGTTTTAATAAATAGACGTGAATGTAAATAATTAATTTCGTCATAACATCAGTTCATGGCTAAAACGTATACATTTTGCATGTATTTGAAATCAACACACACCTGGCCTGCGTAAAGATTACAACGCAGCCACAACGCCCTTTCATAAGCAACGATCACAACACATTTCACTCTGCCGTGGAAACACATATATATCACAACATTGTAACTTGCCTAGGATGTTTAAAAAACACGAGTACGAACTTGACGCTTCATAAGTAACACGCCGTGTCATTGTATGTCGCCACACCACTGCCAGTCGTAATGCACTGGTTATGATCGCCCGCCGCCGCCATATTGGGAACACTTTCCACACCACGTCTGCCAACCTGCTGGATTTGTAAGTGTCGCGCAACGAGCTGTGTCGTGCCATCGCATCCAAAATATGTCGTTGCACCTAAATAACGTATAATAGGTATTTAAACAATAAATTCTCGTTTCAGTTGTAAATTACCATCTCAGACATCGTCACTGTTACTGTAATTAGTATGAAATGTGCTGAAATTAGAAATAACAAAATTTATACCTTTCCTACACAGGTGGTACGATCTTCCCGAGAGAGAGAGAGAGAGAGAGAGAGAGAGAGAGAAGAGAGACCGAGAGAACGAGAGAGACACGCTCTGCTTCGATTATGGAACCTTTATTCCGAACGGGGAAAAAAAAAACACCAGCCTACACACGGGAATTTGCGCGGATATTTTTAACTGCAGCAATTAAATGTGTTTCCGTCAGTGCTACCTAACAATACGAATATATCAATTGGCAACGTTTAACTTTCAAATAGTATATATAAAACGAGGTTAAAAAATATTGTAATTGTGAACTATTTCTTGCCGGCCATTGCCAACACGTCGTTGCTCTCGCTGTTGTTAATTCGTACTTAATACGAAATAAATATTACAATTTGTGTAAAAAAAAAAATAGCATGTAACTAACGTATTGAAGTTGTCTCACTAGGAAAATAATTTTAACGCTTCAATGTCGCGTTCGGCCGCGATAAAGCATTGCGATAGCAATGGAGAATCGCACGATGAAGCTCGGCGTGCGTAAAGTTTCTCTCAGGATTAGAAGTGGAGACTATGGTCTTATAATACTGCAATATGTTCAGAAAAGTCACAGCATTGTCCACACTTATTTACAAGGTCTACTCACAGCGATTTTTGCTGGCTTCGAAACTTTACAGTAACCAAATCAATAAACCGGCAACAGAATGCCGACTTTCATTTCAGTCCTGAAAAGATATTTACACTTAGATATTCCACAGTTATTTTAAAATTGTAAAAGATAAAACTGCTTACAGGCCATCCACGTTAAAAATGAGCAATTTTTAAGGTCCTGCTAAATTTTTCATTACTGTTAATTTCTATCTTTCCTCCACTTTTTGAAATAAACATTGCCATGTGATAAATGCACGAATTGTAAACTTTTCACCACTCTCAAAATTAAACGCTTGGGGCTGCACTATAATATATTTATTAGTGGTTGATGTCGGTTAGGAGGGCCTTAAAATGTACTCAATTCACCGTGAATAGCTTGTACAATTTGACCCATATGATAACTAGTTTGGCCCCTTAAGTTATTAGTATTTCCATTGTTGCACTGGTTCGGCGCATAAATAAAGTGATCGGATCCCATGGCGATGTAAATTTTATGAGTTTCTTCGCGTTTTCACCTATCATATTTAAAAAAGAAATCCCAAACTAACAGGGCCCCCTAAAGCACCCTTACCATATTTATTATCCTATGATATTAGCTGAAAGAGTATCTTTGAAGTTTAAAGTAACCAAGGATTGTGGCTTAACAAGTTGACTGTTCTCCGCGCACACATGTTCAGAAGCTACGGCCACGATTGCCCACAGGCGAAAGGATACAAAGTGCACAGAAAGTTTATCTTAAGAAGAGCTTTACACAAGTGCTCAATTAACAATGAATAGTCTGCGTTAAGTATAAGCTATTCACGTTAAAGTGAGCACTTTTAAAAGCTCTCTCATTTGGAATAAGGGTCAAGAAATATATTTCACGTTAGCCTTAGTGTGGAATATACCCAATGTGTTTATCACTTGCGTGCCAATATTTATTTTAAAAGGAGGTCAAACGATAAAAAAAATGGATTTTGAAAAGAGGTTAAAGGATAAAAAAAAAATGGCTGAAAGGGAAAAGTAACTAGGCCCTCAAAAGTACTAACTTTATAGTGAACATCTTATAGTTAGAGACCTGAAGAATTCGCGGATTCATTCTGGAAGAAGCTAGAATTAAAAAAAAATACGTTTATATAACTTTCGCCATTGGTCCACACGATGACACATCCTGGAGAACGCTGAGCCAATAGTCACCTTCCACTGTGACAGCAGACAACCAATGTGAATTTGATATCGGCATATTTGTATATAAGACTGTAGAGTATAACCTGGAAGCCATTGAACTCGCAAATTTTTCAGGTCTTTGCCTGTAGTAGACAGTGAATAACGAAGAGGCTTGGGTTTAAGATGACCTTTGTCGCCCTGTCATGCTTCTGAGAGTAATGGCGATTGACACAAATTTGTGCGACAGATATAACAAGTTAGCGTAAAACACACAGTGCAAGCATTGCACGAGAAACCACGTGATTTATCAAAATACTCACTTATTATTTCGAAATTTATAAAATGGCATGCCCATTAAATTACACAACGTGTGCGAAAATAAGTTTATGATTTTTTATGGTGTTGTAGTATGACATTTCATATAGGTAGGGGTAGGCGTTTGGAGAAAAGAACGACTTTCGTTAATGCATATTTCGTATTAAAAGCTTTACAATTATTTTCAGAGAAAAACTTAATCCATGCGATAAAGGTTAAAATGTTTAAGTTGACCTTTATGTTGTTATTTTCCTGGGTTTATTATAATTACATAGAGGTAAATTTTCCATACTGGAAATTTTAAACGTTTTAATTTCAAAATTTCCTTACACGTTTATACATAAATTCCAAAAATAATTTCGGCGGTGCTTAGTGCGAAACTGTTCAAATGTGGACATAATCAAGTTTCACACGACACTGGCACAAATAAAACACTTAAGTTGAAATGACGTCGCAGAAGGTTCACGTACTCTGGATAGCCTTGCCATTCGGAATGTATTGTTCCTTACTGGGATGCTGTAAAGGAAGTCTTAAGACATGTATTTATTTGTTCTAATGCTGTAATTATTACTTTCTTCTGCAGATCTTTGCATACTAGCGTGCTTCGTATTGTTTGCAACGCCACCTGAGACATTATTCATTCATTTTATTTAAATTTTGTAATCTTGAACATTAAAATTCAGTCGGAGTGACACACGTGACTAGTGCATTGCCAGACACCGAAGGACATTCTATCTGTCCGTCTGAAGAGCCGCAAGGTACTGTTAACATATTTTCAAAAGTCACGTGATACGCGTATGTATACAATAAGTCATGTAACTAAGCACTCTCGATTTAATGAGATTTTAATTAAATAACATAAAAATAGGCTTCACCTACACATAATTCATCGTAAACACAAATTAGAGTACTTACTGTGGACACTCGTTAAAAAATAATGTGTTCGTAATTTACATTCAAGTGATTATGTTGCCAAATGAAGAGTTCTATAGAACTTATAAATTTGTAAACTACAGGAGGATAGATTTTTATTGAATGATAGAATAGAGTTTAAAGAGCGACGTGCTCTAACAATGGTTGCTGCGAATCTAGATTATTCGAATAAGACAAATATCTCTCTCAGGACCACTGGTAAACTGAATTAATCGACACACAAGTTGCAGCAACAGAGGAACTGAATCCTGGTAGGGTATTTCACTCGCGCTTAAACAGAGCGTCCTCTTGGCTGCACGAAATGTTACACCTGTAGTCCTCTGAATATTACGCGCGTCCGACCGAAATCACGGGGAAGAAGAACAAAATATGTATCTGCTGGCCGCAGTCGCTATTTAAAAACTTCGCCATTCGTTTGTCTGTTAGAAACGGGTTACCAGCTTCATTCCCCAGAAATGGCCAGTCTCGGTCGCGAACTCCGCTGCCACGGAACCATCTAAACAGGACGTGGTCGCAGATGACCTGCAGACACCGTTGCTTCGAGGACTTTTCTCTGCTGAGGAAAACTTAGCAACATCGAGGAAAAAATATAGCATAGATAACCACGAAAATATAAGTTTCTTAAGGTTCGGACACCGCCTATGAGCGATGACCGCTGAAGACTTCACCGTAGTATATAGAATTAGAATCCTCTCGATGCGTGGGGAACGGGGGTGGATTTAATAGCAAAACACTGAAGACTTTACCGTAGTATATAGAATTAGAATCCTCTCGATGCGTGGGGAACAGGGGTGGATTTAATAGCAAAACTCTGAAGACTTTACCGTAGTATATAGAATTAGAATCCTCTCGATGCGTGGGGAACAGGGGTGGATTTAATAGCAAAACACTGAAGACTTTACCGTAGTATATATAATTAGAATCCTCTCGATGCGTGGGGAACAGGGGTGGATTTAATAGCAAAACTCTGAAGACTTTACCGTAGTATATATAATTAGAATCCTCTCGATGCGTGGGGAACGGGGGTGGATTTAATAGCAAAACACTGAAGACTTTACCGTAGTATATATAATTAGAATCCTCTCGATGCGTGGGGAACGGGGGTGGATTTAATAGCAAAACACTGAAGACTTTACCGTAGTATATATAATTATAATCCTCTCGATGCGTGGGAACGGGGGTGGATTTAATAGCAAAACACTGAAGACTTTACCGTAGTATATAGAATTATAATCCTCTCGATGCGTGGGGAACAGGGGTGGATTTAATAGCAAAACACTGAAGACTTTACCGTAGTATATAGAATTATAATCCTCTCGATGCGTGGGGAACAGGGGTGGATTTAATAGCAAAACACTGAAGACTTTACCGTAGTATATATAATTAGAATCCTCTCGATGCGTGGGGAACGGGGGTGGATTTAATAGCAAAACTCTGAAGACTTTACCGTAGTATATATAATTAGAATCCTCTCGATGCGTGGGGAACAGGGGTGGATTTAATAGCAAAACACTGAAGACTTTACCGTAGTATATAGAATTAGAATCCTCTCGATGCGTGGGGAACGGGGGTGGATTTAATAGCAAAACTCTGAAGACTTTACCGTAGTATATATAATTAGAATCCTCTCGATGCGTGGGGAACGGGGGTGGATTTAATAGCAAAACACTGAAGACTTTACCGTAGTATATAGAATTAGAATCCTCTCGATGCGTGGGGAACGGGGGTGGATTTAATAGCAAAACTCTGAAGACTTTACCGTAGTATATATAATTAGAATCCTCTCGATGCGTGGGGAACGGGGGTGGATTTAATAGCAAAACACTGAAGACTTTACCGTAGTATATATAATTAGAATCCTCTCGATGCGTGGGGAACGGGGGTGGATTTAATAGCAAAACACTGAAGACTTTACCGTAGTATATATAATTAGAATCCTCTCGATGCGTGGGGAAAGGGGGTGGATTTAATAGCAAAACACTGAAGACTTTACCGTAGTATATAGAATTAGAATCCTCTCGATGCGTGGGGAACGGGGGTGGATTTAATAGCAAAACACTGAAGACTTTACCGTAGTATATATAATTAGAATCCTCTCGATGCGTGGGGAACGGGGGTGGATTTAATAGCAAAACTCTGAAGACTTTACCGTAGTATATATAATTAGAATCCTCTCGATGCGTGGGGAACGGGGGTGGATTTAATAGCAAAACTCTGAAGACTTTACCGTAGTATATATAATTAGAATCCTCTCGATGCGTGGGGAACGGGGGTGGATTTAATAGCAAAACACTGAAGACTTTACCGTAGTATATATAATTAGAATCCTCTCGATGCGTGGGGAACGGGGGTGGATTTAATAGCAAAACACTGAAGAAGGCTAAAACGCGGAATTCAAAGAATACAAAAGCTATCTGAAAGTTTGTATAGTTAAAATATTTTAGATACTTCTTATATTTAAGATACCGCAATAAAATTTTTATTATATAGACTCCATACAAAACTTACCTACAATGAGAAAAAGGTTTTGTTGAATCAAACAATATTTGTTTGGTGTAACCAAATTATTTGTTCGTATAGGGGCAACGATATATTTTGTTGCTGAAACCAAAGTATTTTGTTGTTCTCATTTGGTTGCCAACTGTAACATTCGGTTGGTGCAACTAAATATTTGTTTGGCTACGCGTACATTAAACAGTTTTGGGCAGATATAAAAAAAAGTCTTAGAAGTTCGACCGAATTACGAACGTAGGTCACCTGCTTCAGCGCGCTACGCCTAATTAACCTCAGCTAATGTGACAAACTGATGACGCCGGAAAGCTTTTAAATAGATGTACTGCAAATATTGGGCAACGTATTCAAACAGATATTTCAAGTTTTACTTGTCAGTTTCTTGTTGCACTGTTTTATTAATGTATTTATACGATTGTTAATCACTAACAAATACGGTTAATATCCTTGTCACAAAAAATACAAACAAACTCTCGAGCAGTATTTTCAAACGAAGGCAGTCAAATGAGTGGCCAAGCAAATATATACAGTTGATCCAACAAAATGTTTAGTTGACAGTATAATATTTTTTGACCGAAAACAGAGATTTTTTTAATTCAAACATAGTTTTTTTTTTTACGTGAACAAATATTAATTTTGTAATTTTTCAAATTTATTTTTGCTCAACAATATATTTTGTTAGGACAACTAAATATATATATATATATATATATATATATATATATATATATATGACCATATAAAAACAAATATTTTGTTAGATTTTCTCTCAGTGCAGGTAACACAATTTTTAAACTATATTATAAAACACAAATTATAATAAATTACCCCATAGAAATACAAAATATACTTTTCCACAGCTTCCAACTTCTGTGTATAAGTCGCCTTTATCGTGGATACTAGCCAAGCAACAATTCTAGCAGTGCTGGAAACACCTGCACCTTCTGGGGTGAATAGGAGGCGTCCTTGAATTATAGAGGGTCTCTTTAGGGGAGGTTCGCGATATGTATTGCAGCCGGGCGTAGCCTTCAAAAGGGGGAGGCGGGAAGCCCTTGAATTATTGAAGAGGGAAAAACAAAATTGAAAGTGTCGTGTTCCGAGAAATCATTTGGTTGGGCGGGGAGGGGGGGGGGGAAGCCAGACCCACGCGAGAATCAATGAGAGGGTAGTGTGGCTCCAAGAAACAACGACCTGTTTTTCATCATCGCAAACTCTCCATTAAGGAGCTTTCATACTACCAGGTATGGGCTGTTTGCGGTAAAATGAGCACTTTGAAAGCCCTGTATAAGACCTACTTTTATGCACGTAGTGTATTCTTACACCTTATGTAAAATTAACATTGTTATGGACCTCATCACTTTATTCATGCGTCGGTTAAGTGAAACTGCGAAATTATTAGAAAAGTAAATATTTTACAAATCTGCTCATTTGTACTCTTCAATGCATGAAATAAAACAGAAAGCTGAAGTAATAATTTCAATTATCACAAATGTTTACCTCACAATGTTTATTCGACGGTAAGATTATGAAACTACTTCCTCTCTATCGTTGTCAACTATACCGGGCGCATGTCGCTCAGAGCGTTCGTTACAATATATGCATTTAGGTGGAGTGACTTTTTTCTACGGTTGATTTCAAAAGTGCTCACTTTATCGTGAATATAACGGGGATGTCTGTTTTTTTTTTTGTATATAAGGTCACATTTACACGTGACACAGAACTAGTTCTCTTGGAACGTGCTCAGTCTTGTATAGTTACATTTGGCTACGAGAATGCCCAGGCCATACTCACTTTTTGTCGATAGATAACTCGATGTGTTAGTATACTAGAACTACTTTCCTTGTAGGACGCGCTCCTGTCAGCTACTATGAAATAAAGAGTGTGATTAAGAGGGCTAAACTTGTCCGGATTTTTTGCATTCCTTGAAATAAATAGAAAGCAGAAGAAATAGTTGCAATTTTTTTTCCCACCTTTATTCAAACTAGCGATAGTTTTATTAAATTATGAAAACTCAACTAGGCACAGTAATTATATGTCACATTAAAAATTACGCAAGTAGATAAGGGAATACGTAATATTAAATTGGCGTCAAATATGATACCTGGGTACAAACACCAAAATGATCATGTTTTCAGATTCTGATGCTATAATCACAATAGTGGAACGTCGCCGGCTGATACAGAAATGCGACCAATGGAGGTTATTAACACAAACGTCGCAAACAGTTGAGAATACAACGCAAGGGTTACAAAAGCAGGACTCTGCAGAATCTCACGGTATAGCTGGGTCTGGAAAACACAGTGGAGTTGGGGCCGGGGTGGCTGAGTGGTTAGCGTGCTCGCCTTCCCCCAACGCGTACCGGGTTCACTCCCCGGCCGGGTCACCGGATTTTGGCAAGTGGAAATCTTGCCGGACGATGCCGTTAGTCGGCGGGTTTTCTCGGGGGTCTCCCGTTTCCCCCTCCACTTCATTCCGGCGTCGCTCCATATTCACTTCAATCACCCTCATCGGCTCTCGAGACCTCGCTGTTAAGAGCCGGCCAAATCTCTTCACAGTGAAGTTATGGCAATTTAAGAACACATGACGCCCAGGATACAAAGGAGAGCCAATAGGAAGCTAGCATATCGGACAAGGTGGGCGTGTACGTGAAGTGTTAAGTTAAGGGGTTAAGTGTTAAGGGGTTAAGTGTCTTCACGCTAGAGTGAGAGAGTGAACAAGGAACTTACTCATTCTTTTAGCATCTTTACCATAACTAGTCCCAAACCTTAAACGGTATGCGTATGATAGTAAGGGTGCTTTTATGTACACCGAGAAAAGGTTTTTGCAGAATAAAACAAATTTGTTTAACGCAAAGAAATTAATTTTTTGTATAGGGACAAAGAAGCATTTTGCTATTGAAACCATGCAATTTTTGTTGTCACCCAGTAGTAACGTGTGTTTTGGCCAACGTTGGTCAAACGTTTGGCTCTACCGTTGGGCCATCGTTGGCACAAAGCCGAATTGTCACGCGCGGACCTATGCTGGCCCAGCATGACTTTTATATTGGTTGCCAGTTGAGATACAACGTTGGCCCAACGTAATGTTATCGTCGTGTGCACACTTGTTGGAGTAGTGTGTTTTCGTTCACAAATAATTCCACACCGTCATTTACCAATCAAAGTTTCACTGACATGTCTCGACGTTGGTAATGTGTTGGCCAGATGTCTTATTTCATACACAATGCCAACCACTATTCGACATCATGCCAACGTTGTTTTCTAGTGTATTAAATACAATTTTTTCCCGCCAATTAAAACTGGAAATTATTGTGTCAATTTTATTACTATACACCTCTTTTCCTTTCATAATGTCATCTGAAAATTTGCTTGGTGGATGTTGGATTAGAAGCCGTTCTACATTACTGTGACTTCATATGTCAAATAAATAAGCACATACCATAGAATTGCAGTTCTGTATATGGTATTAAATTTTCAATGTTTTTAAGCAAAGTTTTACTACTGGGAAACAGTATCTAAAACCTACCAGATACAACAGTATATTTCCCAACTAATACACATCCAACAACAAACAATTTGTTTCTAAAGAATCTCTGTGCTAAGAAAATTGAACCATTAAGAAAAAATGTAATGTATATGTTTTTGTTTCTTAAATATTAACAATATCCTTTGTTGGCTTAATGTCTGCAGTGCAATGATCCAACTTAACAAAAAGTACCCATAAACAACTGTTACGTTCACAACATTGTCTCAAAATGTGAAAAACAAAACACAGTTTAAAGAAAACTTACTTTTGGCAAGTCTTCAAAAATGCTGCGAAAATTAATAAAATTTTTGTTTACACGATTTTTCAATTATTAAATTTTTGTTGGTTGTACAATATTATCCCACCAAACGTTGTTTACATGCCAATTCTGACAGTTTGATTTTCCAACAATTACCCAACACGTCACCAAAAATGTCAGTTTTAAATAAGACATAGATTTTTTTTTTAAACATTGATTTTAAATAATAGGAAATTATAGTGTTATTTGAGAATAAATATTGCAAAGACCATCGTTGTGGTAATGTTAGTTGAACAATGTTGGCCCAACTTTACTATTCATGCCATTTAACAACTGTTGTGTTCCCAACATTGACACAACATGTAACCAACTGAATATATTTTAAAGACAAATATCTTAGGTCATGAAGAACATCCATATTGAATGTAATACAATAAAATGGCATTGTTTCGTTAAAAAAGCTTGTTCCATTCCTTTACGTAAAATGTTGGTTGCCAAAATCCAGCGACAATTAAAAATTTAAATGAAAATACACCAATGTTATGGCATTCAGTGATTTAGTGACTCCACTGTCTGGTGGGTGCTAAGTAATCTCTTAACATTTTCGTGGTAGCAAATTGCTGTTGGCATTTACCGTCAGGCCAGATTTGTATAAATGTGTGTGCTCCAGCTCAACAGCCAACCTTTCAACGAACTGACAACGTTGAGCCTACATAGGCTACTACTGGGGACGTTCCTGTTCAAAAACGGACTCTCCATAGATTTCCTAGGTCTTTTTTTTTTGTGCTTCCAATTTTAAAAGGCGATAACGGATTTTGTTTTTTTTTTACGCGCTGTCTGTGAAAAATATTTGAAATCTTTAAATTAGTTTATATTTCCCTTTTTATTCGACGTTAATATATAGAACTACTTTCCCTCCATCGTTACCAACTTTACTGGATGCATGTCACCCAGTGCACCCGTTAAAATATATGCAGGTAGGAGCAGTGACATTTTTTCAAGGTTGATTTCAAAAGTGCTCACATTATCGTGAACAGCCTATAGCAAAGTTCAACACAGGCTCCTATCGTAGTTTGGTTCGTGTCCGGCTAGTTTGTTTTGAGATACGGCAGTCTGAATACACCGTTTTCTTTTTTAAATATATTCCAGGGCTCGAAAATAATATTTTCAGCAATCGTGGCAAATTTAATAAAGTACCATTTCGTCATCGAATGGGGGTATGTCTTTTCGTAGGTTAAACATAATGGGGGCACGTTTGATGTTTTCGTTAAAAACTCAGGATCCCAAGTCCTCTGCGACGTAGTGCAATGGCCAGGCAGGCCGAAACCATTAATTGTAAACCGTAAAAAAATCTTCTGGTAAACTTCCTAAACTGAAATGGAAGTTATTAAGATACACACTCTATAGAAATAGTACCACACATCAAGCTGCAGATATAGGAATGTTTAGAGTCGCTACAATGAAAAGTTGGGAACTTCCCTACGCATTTGACTCTTTCCTGAGCAAATGCAGGAGCGATACAATGAACGTATAGAGGAAAACATAACCATTCCTGCTTCTCCACTAAGCCTATACACTGGTAAGGTAAATTTACGAATTATTTTATTAGAGTCAACATTTCCGTAGGAGAAATTGTTTTTATTTTTTTTTTTATTCACCTGGCTGTGCGTGGACACGCCCGCTGGAACAGCCCAGCAGTGGTCTTCGCCGACCGACTCGCGGGCAGTAAATCTGCGGTCGCGTGGTGGGTAGAGGAGGGCGTGTAGGCGCACAATATGCCCGACGGCGGATACACCGATGACATGCCCCCGGCGAGCGGACTGTGTTAGCCCGTCGCCTGCCGATGACATATTTCACGGGTCCGACATCGCGCCGCGCCACCGCCCCCTCCCCGCTCAAACAAAAAAGTACCCCCTCCACACCATGACACTTCAACCCCCTCGAACCTACCAGCCCCCCCCCCCCCGATCATACACAGGCCCCTGTTTCAATGGCGACACCCGCCCCTAACCCCTGGCGACCCGTCTCGTTAATAGACTTCTCCAGCCCGTACCACCCCCTAAGCAGACTCCTCCTGCTATTTGTATCCCTCTCCCTGCACGACCATCCACCGTAAATTCTAACCCCTGGTGGCGGTTGAATTTTACGTCCCTTCGCCCGCGTTTAATTAAACCCCCAATGTCGCAAGGATGGTGGAAGGGTGGCGGGGAAGTTGAAGACACCTCGGGTCCCACCAACGACCCAGGTCGACACTTGCGAGAACTATGCGTCGAAGATGTCTCAAGACACTTCCCCTATCGGCTTCTTCCTTATCCTCGCTGATGATTCTCATCTCCCCTTCCTTTCTCCCCTGTCCACAGGTTTCTTTCTCCTGATAGGCGCGCGCCTCTTTCCCTTATCTCCCGAGCTCGCCCGTTTATTAAACGCGCCGGGGCAGGTTCGGTTTGAAGGGCGGATCTCCCTCGCCTCCATTAAAACAACTTTATCAGTTTACCCGCCGGAAGCGTTGATGTGGGTAGCTACTTCCTTTTCTCTCTCTCCCGGGGTATGCTGTTCCATATAACCCCTGAGAGGCCGAAGGATGGAGCGTGGTGGATTTCACAGGGGACGAGACTCGATATTCACCCACCCCGGCCTGAAGTTCCCCGAAAGAAAAGGCGGTGGATGGGAGGGTTGGTTGGCGAGGTGGCGAGAATGTTTGTCCCGGATCCACTTCGAGCCAACTGGCGCCACCAGGAAGGAATTCAAGCAAACGCCGGAGACGTGGAAACACTGCGGAATCACGGCGCAGAGACATAACTGCGTTGTTCTTCCCCCACTTCTTTGGTCGTCAGCATTTTCAGTCATACCTTCCCATGCATAGGACGTTATGGCCTTGCTTTGGTGGCGAGTCTGCTACCATAATTACTGCTACCGAAAATAAATAAAATACTCATAAAACATTAGCGTGCTGGATACAAAAGGTCAATAGTAATTAATGAATAATGGTGGTAGGTAGGTAACTCGGCTTAACGTCTCGTCGACAGCGAGGTCATTAGAGACGGTGCAAGTTGCACAGGGAAGAGGGATTGGCTAAGGATTGGGAAGGAATCGGCCATGGCCTTTGTTAGGGACCCATCCCAGCATTCTCCTGGAGTGATTTCGGAAAACCATGTAAAACCGAAATCGGGATGGCCGGACCGGGAATAGAACCCGGGTCCTCCCGAATCCGAGTCCAGTGTAATGAATAATGAGATCATAAGATTAACAGTTATATATGATCCAGAGGTGATTAAAGTAAATAATTCCACGAATAGTGCTTAAATTACTTGATATATTTTAAGTAAAGAGTAAACATTATAACTTTTGCTTACATAATAAAGTGAATATGAATGAAATGGTGAAAACTTGTTTAATAGCAGAAAAAAGGGGTACTTGCAGATAAGATTGCTAGCATTGTAACGTGTCGCTGGCCCGTCCCGCGTAAGTGAAGATGACAGAGAGAGGTTATATGATAGCGGCGGCATCACATTCGATAGGCCGGTGACCGCGTATCAGTTACAAAAATTGAGCCGACACTATAATTCATTTTTCGGCGTTCGCTGCTGCCCTGGTTGTTTTTTTTCTGCGTATATTTGAAGAATGCTATGGATTACCGACTTCGTTCTCTCAGCCTGACTCGGGATGTGCTGAACCTTACATATGGTCAAGTGAACTGTTTAAACATTGCGACAGGTCTCCGGGTCGCAGTTTTGAGTTGTAGTCGAGTGAATGAGTGGCTGAGTTCCGAGCGATAGTAGACGAGCGGCGAAAAAGTGACCAGCGAAGGGAAATGTGCGACTTCAACAGTGAAGCATTCGGCTGATAGACTGAACTATTGGACTAGATGCGTGAGTGAAAGACGAAAGACATTGCAAATGTTGGCAACAGCTAAACTGAACACGTGATGATAATGAGTATGAGTTAATTGACTGTAATCAAACACAGGAATTTTATAAGAGCGTTTATCAGAGTTGAAATAGACATTAAATATTGAGCTCACTGTTAAATAAAAAGAAGTAAAAGTGGAGACAGATAATTTAGTGATGTAAATACTACCTGTGTGAATAAATTAGAAATTAAATTAGTTATTTTATTTTAATTAAGACCTCCTTCCCTCACGAACTCAGATACGCCCCTCAGACGTCCCGCATAGCATTATATATTCGTATTTAAATGTCATGATTTAATCATAAAACATTATGTAAGCCAGGTGTATGACGAACGAATATTTTCTTTGATAGTTCTTTTTTTTTTTTTGTAAATCTGAACATTTATAAATTTTTGTGTGTTCAAAAACGTGGGGATTTCACAAACTGTGGGTTCAATCAAAATTAAAATGAAGCGAAGATGGTCGGCGGAGAGGAGAAAGCAGAAACGCCATGGCCGTTCTTCGGTGAACGTGACGGGAGTCACGAGTACCCCGTCACAGCTACCAGGTTAGAATGCGAAGCTACAGTCGTCCCGATACTACAGGTCCGTACGGACTGGTACTCGGATACCAGTGGCACCGCGAAATGGAACTGCCAAACTGTTGTCGGGCATGCTGAGAAAGTTCGGGAACGGATTAATACAAAAATCACCGTTACCGCGAATGTGGGCCAGGAAAACAATAGAACAACGCGTTCCATAACGGAGTTTGAAAACTACACAAACTTTGACTACCAACACCAAACTACGTTGTAGCACATCTAAACTACATGATGAGAAGAAAGATGAACTTCTACGAAACTACTTCTTGGTTGCAAGAGACGTCTGAAGGGGCGCTTCGTCAATTCAGATGCTCACATCTAGCCGGTGGAATGAAGTAGTGATGGTATAATTGCTTGTAAAATAATCGATCATTCGATTATTTAATTATAATCGATTCATCGATGATTTTTAAACAATTCAATTATTCACGATTTTCGGCTGTTTGTACTTAAAGAAAACAAAACTTTGCAGATGCCTAACTGTTTAACATTTATTAAAAATATAAAATATAATTTTGAAAAAGCAAATTCTCAAAATAGCATAAATTATTAGAAATAGACACATTTTTGGTGAGCACAGTTTTAAACAAATTTATAGAAATGTACAGTATTTGCAGTTAATTTTTAGCTATGGATTATAACAATACAATCGATAATTTTTTCCGATTATTTATTAGGTTAAAAAATAATCTTAATAATTTCATTTGAATTGCGAAATCATGCGATTATCCCATCACTAGAATGAGGAATGTCGGTCGATACGCGAGAAATTCAAAACGGAACAAATTGACACAGAATGTCTTTAATCATCGTGTAGATGATCATCCATGCATCATACACTAGTTATACACGACCCAAAACATGAAAATCGCCATTACAACCAATACGAGAATACAATACAGGGACTTGAGCATCAGTAATATCAGTTTGATTTATAACACCTTCATGAACAGCGAATATCTTCCAACATGTTATACCACCAACATCAAATTGATGTAGGTACATACGCAACAGAAGAGGCCGGAGTGTTATAAACCGTATGAAAAACCCACATTTCCAATAAAGCACTACCAGGATTAGCTCTCACACCCTGCAAACCAAATCTAAACAAAAAAAAATAATGGAAACAAAATATAAGTTCCCTGACACTGAGTAACTTGTATAACAAAAACATCATCTTGTTTAGCTACATCTGTACTTAGTCCACCAATATTCTTAATTCTCTCCTTTGGTCAATATCTTCCCTTTCTGTAGTGTCTTGGGGACATTGACGTTTCCCTAAAGCCACTGTCAAACTGTAAATTTTTTACCATAAATTATGTCTCACAATAAAATTTGAGGACAACATACGGCCATCAAATTTTTCCTTCCAACAAATTTCAACAAATAATCTCGAATGTATGTTTGAAAATGTGTCACACTCAAATTTTTTATCGAGAGAATCTAATTTGAAATATTATTTAAAAATTATTTTCATAACGAGATATTGCTTTTATTTTTCCAATCCGGTCCATTACAGAAAGAAATGTAAGTAAAATTTTAATTTATTTTCGTTTTTTTTTATACTAAATATAACGTTTTATTTAGATCTATATTTATGTTTCCTGCACAATTAAATTTAATGCCTCTCAGTTCGTAATATTATGTACAATATTCACTTAAAATAACATTAAGACAACTTCTACATATTATCTTCATAACTTACTTCGTTTTCAGCAATTGCTCGTTATGTTAAGTTTCTTCGCGTTCGTTTTTTGTCGTGCACGATTCAGATTGGCCGAGACCATCAAACATCAAATAAATTTTAGAACCGGTCCAATATTCAAATGTTTGATGGAAACCGAAGCCATCCAACTTTCTCAGGCAAAAATGACGGCGTTTATTTGACCAATCATATCGAAAGCAGTTTGACGGAAAAAAAAACTTGACAGTGTGACAGGGGCTTAAGGAAGCTCACTCACGATTACTAATTTCTTCCGAAGGTTGGTGCAGGGCGCTGATCTGACGTAGGCTAGTCTTGCACTGTGACGTGTCTTCTCTGATACGCAGTAGAAAACATTTCCAAATGAGTGAAATCTCTCGTGCTCGTTCGCTGTCGAGACCGAACTCGCCAAGCGGTAAGTAGCTGCCATTAACTTTATGCACAAACAAACTGTTACAAATGCGAGGACCCTATCCGAGTTTGTGAGGGACGGAGGTCTTAATTAAATTGCAGTGCCCAAATTTATTAATTCACATGCGAGTTGAACGGTTAATCCCCAATACGCGCAATTAACTTGCTCGTGAACTTTTTTGTAGTATGCCTAAAACACAGAAAATTTCTTTCACTTAAAAAAAAAAACACGAGTATACGTGGAAATACATTCCCATAAGACAATAAATATCACTCCTCACTACTTCGCTATAGAATTTCAGGATATCTCTTTTAAAGTGAGCATTATTTTCGAAACCATTCAAAATTAAAAAAAAAAAAAAAAAACGCTTTACATACACCACAAGAATTTTCTTACAAACTTTTTGCGTGGTTAAAATTTTATTTTTTTGCCATCTCAAGTCCCATTGGTTACGAACAGCATAACGGAAAGACAGCATATCTATACAGCTGCATGTCTGTAGAGGCGATCCCGCACACGTTGCGTACGCCATTTGCGCCCTTATTGCTCTCCTTCGCGTGTGCTGAAAAATGTGCGAAATAATTGCTGTTAGTCGGGCACCTTAAGAAGAAGAAAAAGAAGCCGTAAACGAAAGAAGTTTTCAGTTTTAATAGCGCTCTAAATGTCGTAATAATAAGCTGCTTTCATTTGCTGTTCATGCAGAGACCAACTGTTTGACTAAACTACGGTCTGTAAAACTGTAAATCAGAACCTTAATTAGTGTCAGCTCCACTCCGTAATAAGCACGTCACAAGTTCAGTACTTCCTCAGTTGACTGGCTCTTCTTAAATAATACTTTAGTTAGGGTTTAATTTAACCTCCAGTTTTTGCGTGCGTATGCTATTCATTTTAGTCCTATTTCAGCTCCGTCGTTTAGATATAATACAGTACTCTGTATTTCAGCATTCTCGTGTGTAGTTAAACACCCCTGAGTGTTTGCAGTTTAATTTGAATTCTCTTAAATAAATCATATTTTAATTTAAATGCATTTTTTTTCTGCAATTTGGCTGGAAGGTTAAAGTTCGTCAAGAGTAAATATTCGCGATATTGAGGCAGCAGAATCGGTGCGGATAATTCAACAAATGAGAGAGAAAAGTGCTATTATTAAAACTAATTTATGTTAGTCAAATATGCTGCACTTAAAGTTGTTACTACCAGATCATCTCCAGTTTCTGTGTAAATAAAAGATAAGTATTTGTTGTTGAGTTATAGATATGTGTAACAGATAGAACAAGTACTTCGCGGTTTTCTTTTATTCATTTTTGGCTATGTTTTCAACAAAATGCACAAACGCCAGTAATCTAGAAGTAGGTTTTCTATTGAGTATTACTATAAAAATTTCAGACATGTTATTATACGCGCTTGTGTTTTTGTATTTTATATATATTTCATTTATGGCTGCAATATATTTTTTTAATGATTTTATTACGTATTAAAAATGTTAAGGAACCGTTAGTTAGCCACACTTGTCTTGTACTTTATAAATAAATAAATAAATATATATATTGTATACTAAAATTTTGATACCAAGCAGCGTGTTTCCAAAAACTATGAAATGTTTTTTATTCACTGGAAATCACATAACGTATGTTGTACAAAATATGTTCCTTGTACTGCAAGGGCCGTTCGCGGTAAATTAAGCACTTTTGAGGCAATATTCGCTGTTTCCTTTTAGCCATTTTTTTATCCTTCAACAAACATTAAAAATAATAATATTGACATGCAAGTAATAAACACAGTTTGAATATTCGACCACACTCGGAATTTAACGTCCAAGTCTAAAATCGATACTGGTCGTCTAATTTCTACAAACCATTTTCCGCCTGCCCAACGAACCTGTCCAAGACGCCTGTGCAACTCCATGTTCTTGCCCGCATCAAGAAACCTACGTAGTTTTCACCAGCATAATATCGTAGCAACAAAATCGTCAAACCTTTCCGCTGTTCTGCTGTCAAGACGCCATTTTTGTGTTTTTGAGAGTTAATATTTTGTGTCGCCCTGCAAGCGCTACAGGGCGTAGCAAAACAAAAAAATAATTCTTGAATTGAGTCTAAAAAAATTTCTTGTTAACATCCTAAACTTAATTGGAAGTTTTAACCTATGTATCTCATGAAAATAATACCACACGTCTGGTTACATATATGGAATATCTAGCGTCGCTACTATACAAAGTAGGGAAGTATCCTACGCATTTGACAGGACCCACGGCGGCTGAGCGATTAGCACGCTCGCCTCCCACCAAGGCGAAACCGGATTTTCGCAAGTGGGAATCGTGCCGGACGATGTTTGGCGGGTTTTCTCGGGATCTCCCGTTTCCCCCGCCCCTTCATTCCGGCGCTGCTCCATATTCGCTTCAACCACCCTCATCGGCTCTCGAGATCTCGCTGTTAAAGGTGGCCCAAATCTCTTCAATCACTTACGCATTTGACTGTTTTCTGAGCAAATGTAGGAACTGTAGCATGAACATACGGAAAATAACTTCACCATTTCACGCTCTCTCATTCTACGTTATACACTTATATAGTAAATTTGCGAGTGATTTGATAGAGTGCGTTATTCGAAATGAGAAAGCTTTCAAAAGTGCTCGCTTTACCGGGAATAGCCTATACACGCAGTCCTACAGATTGCTTTAAGATGATCAGTCCAGCTTCCCCCACATATGCGCGGCTTAGTCTGACTGTCCTGCTCTGAGTGGAGGGCTGTGTCGGCCGCAGGGTATTTTCCCCTTATACAGGACTCAGCACTGCGGAGGACTCCCGGGTCGCCACTGCGGCAGGACATGGAAAGGACATTTTCCTGGGGAAAGACGCTTTCCTCCAGGACCACGCAACACGACGGCTTAGCAGCTATTCTCTCCCGCTGTCCTTTCTGCCCCCCCTTTCTCTCTCTCTCACTTGGATTACGTATGGTGGGGAAGTTGTTTGCCGCGCTTAGTGGCTGGACCGTCTCGTCCGAGCTCCCACGCCGCCAGAAGTTATGTAACTTCCCACTCGACGGCGAAATTACTATAAAATAGTTCGCAGGCTTTCGCGAACATTATCGTCGATTTCCAGGCTTCTGGGTTCGAGCTGTGTCGTGAATTTCTTCTCCAACGTCTCGGTTGGCAGTCGTTGCAGCTGCCATCATCAGGTTACAATACCTTAGTAAAATACACAATATTACGATAAACCTTCCTCGGGTAATAACCAGAAGAACGTATTCACCTCCGATTCATGTCAGGATGAATTCTGCAGAAACACACAATCAATAGTGTTAATAATCGTAAACATTTAATATAATATGCAAACAGGAATTAAACTACAAATACAACACAGATACCAACCTCACAACAAGATAAGAACACAAAAAAAAAAACTGAAAACAAAAAAGTCTTGGATCAGCCCGCACCTACTACTTTAACCTACTCGGTCGGCATTTAACATGCGAACGGTGAAACTCCACGGCAGCGCTCCGTATCTCTTAGACGTTGCCGCTATGTGCTGGGACCTTATAACCTGATGTACTTCCGACCCCACCAAGCCGTCACTTCCGGGCGATAAACAACTTCCGGTTATAACCAAGCTCAATGCACTATCGCAACTGATAACAACATCCTGTTACATGCGACGCACATACAAGTGCAAACTTGTTGGCCAACTTGGCCAACATAAATATTTGATCCACCAACTTAACAAACGTAATTTCTCATTTCGGGCATGTTGCAACAACTGCCAGAACGTTGGAGATGAAATCCACGAAGCGGGTCAAACCCAGTAGCCTAGGAATTGAAATTACTATAGTATATTCGCGCGGTTTCTCGACACTTTCTGAGCGAGTAAAGAGATTCGGGTGGCTGTGAACCGTCGGGGTCTTGAGAGCCGATGAGGGTGAAGCGAGGTTGAGTATGGAGCAGCGCCGGAATGAAAGGCCTGGGGAAACGGGAGATCACCGAGAATACCCGCAGACCAGTGGTATCGTCCCGCACGATTCTCACTTTCGAAAATCCGGAGCGCACCGGCCAGGGATCGAACCCGGTTCGCCTTGGTGTGGAGGAGAGCAGCGTAACCGCTCAGGCACCGTGTCCCCTCACACTTTTTGAATCAAACAGTTTAAAAATCCCTCCATGTGTGATGTGTTTGGTTTTTACTAAATATGCCATGTACCACGAGCGTTATACATTTATATTAACATAAAAGTACCTTATTTTCGTTCAATCAAATTTTTATTAATATCGTACATAATTGATATTATGCAATTTGCGATTATCACGAATAAAACAGAGAGAATATAAGTCTGTTGAAGATATAGTTCTTATGCAAAATATTATGTCCCTTTGGTGTAGTTTTCTAAATCTAGTTCAGCTTTGTTTACATGAAGCAGACGAATATCCTGGAAGCAGAACTTCAGCAGGGCTTCAGAAATATTGTAAATAACCATGAATGGACTACATGACATTTTGCACTACTTTCAACTTTTTAATTTTACCGCGTTAAATTGTATTACTTTGGCGAAATATTTTCCCTCGCAGAAATCTCATAAATCATTTAATATCTTACTTTCTTTGTTTTGAGCGTATTTATTAAAAAAACCGTAGACATATATTTATGCATTTAGAATTTATTGATATTACATACAATTTTTAATAAATGTGTCGCAGACAGCGAACCGCCGCCCCCTTTGTCATCATTGGCAGGTACCCTCAGCACGGGGGAGGTGCAAGCCCTTTTGGGGCTCTTATCCTCCCAATGGGATATCATTAACAACTACCAGGTTAGGGGAGGAGAGACCCCCCAACTCATTTCCCCCCCCCCCCTCCTTTTGCTGGCCACTCTTCAAATTGTAATACCCGGGAGTCACCAGCGCGTTTTTATTCCATGTCCACCAGGATTTCCCGGTAGTCAGGTTTATGACATGTTTACCTCTATCTCACTCACTGCGGAAGGGGAAGGGGAGGGGATGGGAGAAAGGCTCAGTAGCGAACGTCCACCTGTTTGTTAAAAAAAACGGAAGTTTGGAATATTGTAGGTTTTGAAAATTCCCATCAGTCAGCCCACGAATGAACTCAGAGATGATTTAAAATTAATTTATTTGCTAAATTGTTGTTGGATTTAAAGCACGTCGTGAGGGCGTGGCCTGGGAAAAGATGGCGTCATCGATGTAACAAATGAAATACTTAAACTGTTAGTGATGGTAACTGTTACTAGTGAAGAGTGGCTGGAAGATGATGTTGACTATAAATCAAATTAAAAGCTGTATTTTGTATATAAACTGTCATTATCCGCAGCTCCTGCTGTGTTCAGGCCCTGGACGCTGCTTAGGTCTGCAACCTGCGTAGCAAGCAAGTACTGCTGGGTTGCCTACTGCCTCCTCGCAAGGGGAAGTGGCGGGATATCAAGGGCAGAGTAATTACAGCTCCATTAACAAGATGGCCCGAGATTGCGGGCGCAAGCCAAGGGGCTGTGATGGAAGGGGGGGGCAAACAGGAGGGTAAGACAATACACGCTTTGTCACCGGAGACTGCTTTGTTTGCCGCAGCGCGATAATCCACCGTAAACAGGTGCAAATTACAACGGGGCTCCCCTCCATCAAACTGCGATGGTGTGGCGGGAGCAGCATTCGTCGACACGCTAGCAATAACGAGCGAAGTCCTTGTTCTGGTCTTTTCCTAGCCCCTGGAACCCTCGTCAAGCAGTACTATCCCCCTCCTCGTGCCCCTCCTCGTGCCCCTCCTCCCACATCCCAGAAATTCAAATGAAATTTTAACTCTTCAGCTTTCCGGCAACTCTCGCGAACCAACTCGAGCTATCAGCAGCAGACATGTTCATTAGGCGAGCGGAAATAAGACCAAAATAACCCATTTCACGCGGTGGCATTTCAATGCTTTCTCTTCTGCAGCAGTTCCGATAAACCGTGAAATTTACGGAGCTCAGGTGGACGTGGGCAATATAGACGTTTAGGGATTCACGAAACTTTTTTTATTTTTTATTTGTGAACGTGTCACATTTAGACAGTCGCCGGAATAATAGGCTACTCACAGGTACGCACACTTATGAAAGTATTGCTGAGGATGCATTTTTTTTTTTTCGCACAGCGTGTAAAAAATTTTTTTTTTTTTTTAACCGGATGACTTAATTCATACGCTTCTCACTCACGGAAACGTTCAAAAAATATTAAAAAGAATTGAGTGTTAAGATATTCTTAAAACTTCCTTAAAATGCATAAGTAGTTGTCTTCCAAAGGTGACAACTAAACAAGTAGCACGCTAGTCAGTTTACCTTCTGCTCAGTTACTCGCAAACCAGTTTAATAACCATATTTGTATGAACATTTATTGTTATTTACTCTGATAATCTTCAATCTGGTAAGTCATCACAGAAGTCTGAGACAAAATAGTTTTTTTTTTTTCCACTGGTAAAAAAATTTTAAACCTGGAAATTGCAATTACCTACACTGTTCAAAGGTTAAAGGTAAAATTCCCTGGAATCTAAGAGCGTACATCACACTTACCCGTAAGGGAAAAAATCGCCTTACAGATGAACAGATAACTTGCACACGAATTAAGCGGTTGTAAAGTAGCACCTCGACTTAAATGCATAATAACGGCGTTATGTTTAAATTAGTTCAAATTGGAATTATTGCATTTAATTTGGTTTTCCCGGTTTATGAATTGTGATTTTTAAGTGGCACGTTTATGACCCAAAAATTTTCAAACTTGACTTGATCGGCTGATGAATTAAGTTGAGGAATGTTAATTTTACATGTAGCGGAAATATACAAAATTTGAAGGGAAGTAGGTCATAAGTAAGGTTTTGGAAACTACTCACTGAACCGCGAAGGACTATTATTTTGATCTAACGGGTTTGGGAGTAACGAAGGTTATATTTCAAAGAGTGGCGCCAAAATTATTCAGGAAGCGTTAACGATAATGCATTAGGGGAAAAAGTAAATTCCAATAGAGCAGCCAGGAATCGAAACGACGACCTTAAGAAGGCATGAAATGCAGGCGAAGGCAGGAGTACCAGATAACCAACAGTAACGTCTGCCACGTTACCAATGTGCGAAAGTCCGGGTTTGGCCTCGCCAGGATTCAAACCCGGTTCGTAGACAAACAAAAAATAAATATAAACGCATTTTTTCCAATACGAGTTGCACGCTGAAACAAGTGATCTCAGGATAATTTATTTTATTTCACGTCATAGATATTTTACCATGAATCATGGACGTTTGGCTTCGGAGATACTTAATTTTGATTGACCCAGTCTGGTAAGAAAACGCGTGGACAGTGACCAAAAACAAGTTGCATATGTGTTCATGTACGAATTAGGAAAAGGAAGACTTTCGATTGATGTCGTGCACAGTTTTAATATAATTTTGAAATTTGAAACGAAATTCATGAAATTTTCATGTCAATCGAGATTAAAATTTTTACTGCCAGATAAAAATGCTAATAAACTTCACTGGGTTATCACTTTATAATATGTAACAGAAGTTACAGATGAAAAACAAAGTAAAAACAAATTTATAATTTCTAATTAACTGAAATATTTAAGGATTATAATTAAAATGACTGTAATTAGACAAAATTTTGCGAAAATCCGTCAAAACGAATTTTTTTTTGTAGTATGATAACATAATGAAAGGTTGAAGTTGTGAGGTAAATCAGAGGAAAGTGAATATTTAGTTAATTTAACTGAACAAAAAAAAATTACTCCTTACACAGTCTGTATTCAGTGTACACATATTTTTTGCTGTGTTTCACTTATCAATGTAAGAGATTTGATCTTATTTTCATCCATGTATATGATAATTTGATTTCAGTGTACATCTAATTGCCTGTATTGTTAAATTATTACTTGCTATTTGGAATTAGCGCAGTTTAAACATTCTCATGCGTTATTTTCTATTCGAAGTAAATATTTTGAAAAGGTCTGCAAGGAAATCCAATCAGTTAAATGGAAATTCGGAAGAAAAAAATAGAGAAAAATCATCAGTAGTCGGGGATAAACGGAGAAAAATGCGACACGGCAAATGAAGGAGAAATGAAATCGTAAGCACAGATTATGAATGGTTAGGTAAGTGACGGGAGATGGAAAGAGAGAGAGAGAGAGAGGGAGAGAGAGAGAATTGCGATCACAGTCGCTGTGAAAACTGGAAATGAAGAGCAGACAGCTGTCACGTTGTCATCAGAGAGCGACAACACCTGGACAGTACAGGGTACCAGTGGAAGAAAAGGAAAAAAAAAGGGGGGGGGGATATTTCTCTCAGGACAGAGAAGTACCTGAACTGTGAAAGTTACTGATGAAAAAAATCTCTGATTATTTTCGTAAAATTTGGTGAAATTCAGTTTTGGAATCTCTTGAGATGCTATTTGCGATTATAACATGTGGTTAATATATGCAATGTACATATGAGCAATATACGTAGATAAAAGCAAGAATAATTGTAAGGTATTTGCAACTTGTGGCATGGAGTGATTATTAAGGGTATTATTAACACTCGCAAATGGGAATATCAATAGCATGGTATTAAACAATCACTACAATACATACAAGTTTTTCCCAACAGTGATCTTGATAGTGTATATCTCTAAGTGGCCACGAATTATACATTGCTTCGTGTTAGGAACATTTATATGCACACTACTTTCCACTCATTCGGCGTCCAACTAATTATTTTTTTTTTACGAATACAGCCTTTGAGGGGTGGATAAAAAAAAAAAAAACCGCGGCGAACGGCGATATTCTTATATCTACAATTTCCATAAGCACACTGTAAAAAATTGAGATAAAATTCTCTTGCGTGTAAGAGAAGTTAATTGCCTCTAGATGTGACGTAAATTTACCTTTTAAATGTAGAGTAAATTTACATAAGCAAAGTACTATTCCCTAATCGTACGGGAAAAGCACTTGACAAAAGTATGAGAAGGTTCCATACAAGTAAGGGAAAATAATCACTATTGTATAATAAAATCATCCCATAGTATAAGTACTGTTAATTTTTTTATTAGCTTTATCCTCTGACGAATAGTAACCGAAACCTCAACACCAAAATCCCTGACACTTGCTGGTGCGTGGGCGCTAACCATGATTCTCTATCATTGTAGGCCGATGCGCTATCCATTACAACACGACGACAGCGTGATATGAGCATTAAATATTAGACTGATAGAGGATTGTTTCTCCCCACCCCCCTTCCCAGCTTAGCTGCTGAGACAATTCTGAAGAGTCGCATACGCCGTAAGGCAATTTTCGCACCCATGTATGAGATTTTCCACTACCATGTACGTGAATTTTACTCCAGAGTGCGGTATGTTTACCTTGCTCGTAAGGAAAACCAAGTTCCCTCCCCTCACAAGTTTGCGAATATTTACCTTACACTTGCCAGGTAATTTTCACATTATTTTTTTGCGGTGCACCTATCTCCTTTTATCTCGTCCCAGGAAGACGAGCATACGGGCTGTTGTTAAGCTCGCGGTGATTCGCGTCAGTTGAATTCGATCGAAAACCATGCGCGGGTGCTTCAAAATAAGAGGTCGGGTTCTCTCACGGAGGGACTGACGCAGGAAAACGAACCCTGACTTGATTACGTCCCGTCTGGAATCCCGCCAGATATGCAGACAGGTTCACCTGTGCCGTGGAGAGGGCTGCGTGGTTGTTCAGGCTGTCCACGATGATTTGAGCGCTTTTGAAATCAACTTTTAAAAAAAATGTCACTGCCCCTACCTGCGTTCAACGAGTTCGCGAATAAAACAAGGAAAAAATAAGAAGAATGTGATAAATGGCGGGAAGAGCTTTCCGAGAACCTATGAATGGGGTATTCTGATAAAGGCTTCAAAGCAAGAGGTCGGAATATTCCTGATTGGTGAGGAGGAAAGGCTTTTACCGAGAAAGCTGGTGTAACGGGCGAATTTTACCCCCAGGCGGATTTAACCCCCAAAGGACGGACACCCTCGCGATCGAGACAGAAAAATAACGTACTAAGTTCATAATTATACCATTCGTGAGATGTCGGCATAGTTGGGTGCTGTACGGAAAGAAATTGGGTGGTTAGAATAGGGGCTTTTCTGAAAAATTATTATTTTTTTCTCGGAAAGTGGTACAATTCCACTCTACTAATTACACAGGACGCGAAATTACTTCGTTTGAAAATCATTTCTGGGGAAACTCCAAGCGTCTCTGATGCTTGACCGCTTCGCGGTCACCACCAACAGAAAATAGCCGGCGTGCCTTGAATCACTGTTTTGGGGGATTAACTCCCCTGCTGGCGCTGATGACTCTGGCTCGGTGCATAATTTTTGGGTACGCTTGCACAGTAATTTTATTTGCGAGGGGGCAATGCTTGTTCCTTAAGTTATTATTCTACCAAGGGAGACGTTCTGGCTAGATAGTGACGAGGGTAATGCTCTCGAGGTATTGTGGTCAGCCGAGGGTTGTAAACAGTGCTATACTGTTGTCACCGGACCGCCAAGCTGCTTTGACACCATTCAATGGTCCTATTAGGGAAGAGTAAAACATGCCGTGCACTGTCTTAAGCTGGGTTTACAATAACCCGACAGTCCGACAAAACAGCCCCGACGCCGACAGATGTAAATTCTACTTCTAATTTCGTCGGGTGTCGGACCAATCGGCCTCGCTTGGCAGTATAAAAAACAAACATAACCTTACAAAACAAAATGTCGTGCGGGTTTCACTGATGTGGTAAATTTCACATTAAACATACGTGATTTACGTGTACATCCTGGTTATCTAGTAACAGACAGCTAATGAAATGACGAAAATAAATATTTGTAAAAAAAAAAAAAAAATTAACGGCACCAAAATCCAAAAATACTTACTTTAAAAAGTTATGAAAACAAAATAGTGTAAAATGATTTGTAATTTTTTCGCACCTCGTAGCAAGTTACTGGCCATTTTACGATTTACCGAAAGCCACGTAACACTTGCAGGAAGGTAGTGGCATTGTAAACATTTAATGTTATTTTGGTGGCGGAAATGGTCTGTCTGTGACGTGTCTGACTGTCGGGACGACAATGTCGTGGCACTGTAAATCCAATATTACTCATCAGATAACAGCTGCAGCGCCCGAGGGTGCACGTTGTGCCACCCTTCGGGCCGTAAAACCTCCCCCTACTTGCGTATATTTAAATTGGTGCAATGATCGGCATGCACCGAGTTACGTTGATAACAATGGAGGGGAAGTAGTTCGACTTTTTAAAGTTGAATTAAAAGTGCAAAGAAACAGTTGCGAATACTGGTATTAATTCTTTCAACTTCTGTTTTTAATGCATATACGCAAGCGTGAAAAATAAGCTAAATTTTAAAACATGTATTTTCAGAGAATTTGACAATTTTGTCCTTACCTGGTCAAGATGTACGTTAACAGGTTTCGTAGAAGCGGAAGTTCATATTCTCCAAGGAAGGTGTTTCGCAATATACGTGCCATCGAAAAGGACGTTAGAAAAGATGATACTGAGTGGACTGTGCGAGTTGTGGACATTGAAGACAGTCATATACTATTGTCACTGTTATTTAGAATTGCCCTACAACGAACTACTGCAAAAGCTGGCTCTGGTTTCTTAGAGTTCTGTTTCTTCAGACGAACAAATAATTCTAAAGACCCAAAAACCAAAAGACATTAGTGAAATAGATTCTCGAGATATAATTTGTTGGAAAACATTCCCAGTTAATGAAGTTTTTAGTAGTAGTACTGCTATAATAAGTTCAATTGAAATCCCTGTTATGTATTTAAGAAAGAAAATGAAATTTAAGGTTGGGGATCGAATTTATTTGCACAGAAAGTCAGCAGGTACTTGTGATAAAATGAGAATATTATGTTATGCAGAATTGGTTTCTAATCCTTGATATGTATTTGTTATGTTATTATTGTGTATGTGATCATATGAGTTATAATGTATATTAAATGGTTTTAGCGTACACAGGCTATGTTAATTTTACATATGGTGTGGAAATACACAACGCGAATACAAATAGATATTTACAAGGGCTTTCAAAAGTGCTCGATTTATCGTGAATAGCCTTAAGTATAGTGCTATAGGCTGTTCACGGTAAAATGATCGCTTTTGAAAGCCCTGCTTAAGATCTACCTGTAATGTACGTTGTATACTCTTTCGCCTTATGGCAAATTAAAATTGCCACGGACCTCAGCACTTTATTCATGCGTCGGTCAAGAGAAACTATAAAATTATTAGGAAAGTAAATATTTTAAAAATTTCCTCATTTTTACACTTCTGTGCATTGAAAAATCAGAAGGGGAAAGAAATAATTTAAATTATCACAAATGGTTACGTGACACTTTTTATTCGACGTTAAGATATGGAACTACTTTCTATCATTCGTTACCAATTTTACTGGGCGCATGTCAGTCACTGCGCCCGTTAAAATATATGCTGGCAGGGCCAGTGACATTTTTCTAAGGTTGTTTTCAAAAGTGCTCACTTAATCGTGAACAGCCTTTAATGAAAACTCTATCTTTTTTTGCGTGTGTTCTTTCATAGCGACAGTCATCCACCACATTTAAATCGTCACGCACCTTTATGTATAATGTTACGTTTTGATGATTTTTGTCATTGTTACCCGTATGTACTCCACCCAGATAGCATGAAAGCTTGTCATTTGACTGGAATTTGTCTTGCCCAGCAAGCTTATCATATCATGCTTAAGCCTAGCTTGGTCCAAGCCAAATTCGTTACGACTGGGAAATACTTGCTAACGGCATGCATGTTAATGGCTTGATTAGATTTTGATTTATAAAGTTGTTTGTAAACATAGAAGTGTACAGACGATGACAGAAAATACGCAACACACGATGTATTACAATAACATAACATGTCAGGCTCTTCTATCGTACTAGAGTGAGTTAACGCTGAACGAAAATGAAGAGACGCACGCAGGGAATGAAACAAAAGTAAACAAAGTTATTACTTGCAGAAACTAACCAAAATCTCAAAAAAAAAAAAAAATGATGATGCAATACAAACAAACAAACAAACTCACTCTTGGATCAACTAAAAGGGGAAATACGGGGATATGTAGAAACGTAGAAAAAATAGCTCTGTCAACAACACAATGACAACGTATAAACTAAAACATTACACAAATTAAGCAATTTTTTCAATCGTTCACAATCAGTAAGGACTACGAACAGGAGCGCGGCAGATGCGCTAGCCGCCACTTGTTCACAATCAGTAAGGACTACGAACAGGAGCGCGGCAGATGCGCTCGCCGCCACTTGTAGACAATGTTACGCCGCCACTTGTAGACAATGTTACGCCGCCACTTGTAGACAATGTTACACCGCCACTTGTAGACAATGTTACACCGCCACTTGTAGACAATGTTACGCCGCCACTTATAGACAATGTTACGCCGCCACTTGTAGACAATGTTACACCGCCACTTGTAGACAATGTTACGCCGCCACTTGTAGACAATGTTACGCCGCCACTTGTAGACAATGTTACGCCGCCACTTGTAGACAATGTTACAACGCCACAGTAACAATGATAAAAATAGAAAGTAAAAAGAATAAAAATAAAATACGAACAAGGTCAATGAAACTGCCAACAGGAGAGGAACAACTAGAAGGAAGGAAAAAACAATTGTAAATGGGAGTTACGGTTAATCGGATCCATAAAGACACAGGTGTAAAATATGTTGTAAAGACGACGATAAAAGGAAATGAAAGAAATGGATGGCTGCAAGAGGTGTAAATGGAAGAGAGGACTACAGCACAAGAGAAAGGGAAGGAAAAAGCAAGTGTACATGTGTCTTAAGGTGCTCAGGCAGCAGATAGCTTGAATAATTCTTGCAGGTTGCCAAAGCAAGCTTCAACAAGTGCAGCTAATCAAGCTCGAAACAAGCTTGACGTGTGGAGACTAGATTGCTTGATACAAGCTTGGCACGTGGAGAGTAGTTAACTAGATTAAAGCTTTACACTTAGAGACTAGTTAGCTTGATTCTAGCTTCACACATGGAACCTAGTTAGCTTTATACGAGCTTAATTCGTGGAGACTAGTTGACTAGATAAAAGCTTGACGTGTTGAGACTAGTTAAATTGGTACAAGATTTATTCAAGAATGCTGGCTTGAACGATAAGATTGCATTCTTGTCATGACAAGTTTGGTTCAAGCCTGAATCACGTTTATTATGGTAGTGGGGTGATGTTAGAGGCGAGCTAGTACAAGGCTACTCCAAGATATTCAAGATTATTTTGAATAAGAGCAATGCTGTTGAAGAAGAGTATAATTTGATATCAGTCAACTGTTACAGTCTGTATTAGTAAGCTATGCGGAGAGCCAGAATGTAAAACTGACTTATAATGAACCACAATCTCCCGACAGTTCGAAGTTAGCAGGTTGATCTCGACGTGGGTTTATAACAGTGCATATTTTCTGGGTTATGTCTACCGTTGATCATAGACATTTTAATTGCATATGATTACAGAGTATTTGCTTATGTTGTCACCTTCTTTAATCTTATTCCAAATTATGTTTTACTATATGATTTAACAGCATATTATTTGGTTATTTTAATAGTTTATTTTACATAGAGATCACGTGTAAGTATTTTTAATTTGTTTATATACAGTAATCAGTTTATTATTTTTATTTCTTGTCTAGAGGACAGTGGGAATTAAATGCTTACTAAACAAAGTTATTAAATGGAATTATCCTCGTTGTCTCTCGTTTCGCAATTGCTGATTGGCGTAGAGATGTATCATCGTCAGACAACGGCCAATCGGAGGACAGAAGACAACATAAGTAACGCAGATGAAAAATATACCGATAACTAAGTCTTTCTTTACATGAATTCTCACCACCTCCAACGATGGGAGTGTGTCATGAAACATGAAAGTTTTAATGATTTAAGATTTAAAAAGTTTGGTGGAATACATTTTGAAATATAAACAAATATTGGTTGAAGAACAATGAATATTAATTTTATTGAGTTTGAGAAGATAAATAAAATGATAAATGTATAATTTCGCTGAAGAAGACGCAGCACGAGTAAAATAAAATTTTGAAAGGATTTTAATTCTAATATTGTGATTTCTACTTAAAGGTAACAACTGGCAACTTGTGTATTTATTTGTAATGATATGAACGGTGCCCAACGTGTTAATGACAGAGTTGTGATTTATTTGAAATGTAACACGGTTACTGTGGCTGGCACATTCACAGTCTTTCTGGCGGCTTCTTCACGGTCACAGATAATTGTGTAATTTTAGGCGTTGCAACGAATAAATGCTGTGTTCGGAAATGCATTAGCATCGGTAGAACCCACTGTCGTATTTTTTCAGGGGATGGTAAGAATGTTTGTGCTTTGTTTTATCGACAGCACTCGTTTACGAGACTACGAAACGCAGACTCAGCATCAAATGATACTTCCAACACATGAGAGACCGTCCTCACTGGATGCTGTTTTCTGCTGTGCAAAATGTGGAAGCTCTTGGCGTACACATTGTAACGCGCTCGCTGCTTCGCCTCCCGTTTGAGCAAGCGAAGAGGAGAACAGAGAGCAGTTATATGATAGCGACGGCGTATGCAAGTCAATGAAGTGTTTTGGATTACAGGCGCGCTCTTAACCAAGAGGCGAGTATCAGTTACAAGAAGCGAGCCGACCCGATAATCTCTTGCCCGACGTAAGATGCTCACCCTGGTTGTATCGATTTCTACGTTTATCTGAAGAATGATCTGGATTACTGACCTCGTTCTCTCGGCGTGACTCGGGGTGCGTTGAACCTCCGAGAAGGCCACGGCGAACGGTATAAATATTGCGACAGGCCTCCGGTCCGGGAGTGGAGCTGGAGTTGACGAATGAATGAGTGGCTGAGTTTCGAGCGATAGAAGAACGAGCGGCGAGAGAAGTGACCAGCAGAAGGGAAGTCTGCGACTGCGAGTATCAAGCAGTTAAGAGTGCGGCTGGCAGGCTGGACTATTGGACTACATGCGTGAGTGAAAGACATTAGAAATGATGGCAACATGTAGACTGAACACGTGTTAATAATGAGTATGGGTTAATTGTCTGTAACCAAACAGGAGACAATGAAGAAGGACGTTAGTTTGAGTTGAAATAGGCATTAAATATCGCTCTCACTGTTAAACAAAAAGAGTAAAAGTGGAGACAGAATAATTTATTGCTTTAATTAATAGCGGAGTGAATAAATTAGGTGCCAAATTTAGTTCCTTTAATTTTTTTTATTAAGACCTCCGTGGCCAATGAACTCAGATACGCCCTTCAGGCGTATGGAATTTTCGCTGTTTTTGAATCAGCAAACTAGGGCAATAGCTTCTCACTGGAATATTTTGCCCGCCAACATGATCACAATTACACGAAAAATGGTGCGATTAGACAGGCTGCTAAGCTTATGCCTACCCATGTCAAGGTTACAACACACATTGTTTTGATGGCGTGGACAGGCCTTAGCCTGGCAGCCTGCTTGAACGCACTATCACACGCAATGTTATAGTGAGGCCAGTAGTTATCAGACCGCAGCAATCGGGGACCAGGACACAATTACGCGATGCACAGGCAATATAGGGCACTTTAGCACCTCGAATATGATACCATCGCTGCACACGACGCCGGAAGAACAACAAGGACCTAGGAGCCATCAAGAAGCCTGATGTGTCAATTGACACGTACGTCTGTAACTTCATTGCCCTTTGGCGTCCATTTCAAGTCGGGACTCTTCTAACAAGTACAAACTATTTACATGGTTAATATATCAACAATAAATATAGACGATGGCTTATCTCTGTATAATTTAGCATTTACTAGGTTTGAACGTGCCCTGCATATTTCAGAACATTTTCTTTTATTGTTATTTGTCGTGTGTTTATAAAGCTTCTTCCCCTTTCCCCTGGGCCAATGAGAATTTTAACACCCTAAAACTGAACGTTTATTACTGGTCTGCAACGCTCCACGCCTAGCGAGAAGTGCATGATCCAATCATAAAAAGTAGGTATAGGTTGTTCACGGTGAACTGAGCACTTTTGAAGGTCCTGCTCAAGATCTACTTGTATGCACGTTGTGTATTATTTCGCATTGTGTAAAATCAACATTGTCATGCGCCTCACCACTTTATTCAAGCGCCTGTCAAGTGGAAAATGAGAAATTATTTAAAAAGTAAATAATTTACAAACCTGTTAACTTTTACACTTCGATGCATAAAAAAAAATGAAGCGAAAGAAATAACCTAGGTTATCAAAAACGTTTGCCTAACACTTTTAATACCACGTCAAGATAAGGAACCGCTTCCTCATCGTCATTACCAACTTTACTGGACGGATGTCACTCATTGCGCCCGTTAAAATATATGCAGGCTGGGGTAGTGATTTTTTTCCTAAGGTTGATTTCAGAAGTGCTCACTTTGTTGTGAACAGCCTATATCAGGACTCTACAATGTTTTGGAAAGTATGTTGACCTAAAAAAAATGTTTGCAATGATAGAGCATCTCTGATAAAAAATTTATTTAACATAAAGGCTTTCTCGAATAATTCCTCTGTAACTATTATAGAGATCTGACTAATATTTAACTATATTCTCCGTATACCAAACCCTCACTCTTATTCTAAATTCACTTCAGTAGCTGATGCCATCTACTCACCCCTCAATGTTAAGCATGAATTACTACAATATTACATATATTACATAAATAAAGCAGCAATTATAGTGACATATAAGGGTTCATTGCTTTCCTTATGAGTAAAAATAAAATAAGGTTATACTCCAATCTCTTGTATGGTTGTGTAAATGATTCTATAAAATACCCTATGACATACTGGTTACTCAGAGGGAATGAAGAGAACCATTTACAACATCTCAGAGATCACTACGCTGGAAGTAAACACACGAAGGAATTTTACTATTAAGCAGACTTCATCACCTGTACATGACTATAGAGTATACTATGCATTCTTCTAAATGACATAAAATGAGACTCGCGCTTTTTAAATTGCGTTGGTCACCAAATCCTGTAAGTAAATGCTTAAAAATACAATTAATTGTCCTAATTTATTATACCTGAACTAACCAACAACTTTACAAGCATACACCGATAGAGGATCTCCCGAAAAGCCTCGGTTCCAGAACACCGACAGGCTAAAAATACTTTCGATGTTGTAACCCTCTTTTTCCTTGGGGCCCTGTCTTTACCAGCTTAGTTTCTAAATGTTTTGAATGTTGATATCAAACCGTAAATAAATTTCACCTCTTCATTGAGTTTTTGCGTAACCTCAGCTGTTTCGTTTGTAGTTGGTCGGGGTTTAGACTGAACAGCTTAATCTAGGAAGACAAGCGGTCAAACAGAAAACCCTAAGGAAAAAAAATCACCGCTTCCTTCTGAAAAGAGTTTTATGTATATAGAGTAATCGTCCATACAAAATATAACTCCCAAACAGATGCGTGGGAATCGGACGGCTGAATGATGGCGACTATGACTAAGACGAGTTGACTCTCTCTCTCTCTCTCTCTCTCTCTCTCTCTCTCTCTCTCTCTCTCTCATAAAATGTAGGGAGAGAAAGAGAGAGATTTGAGTAGTCGCAACTGCTAAGTTCTTCAGCGCCGAAAAAGGCGAAGTTAGGTAAGTTGGAAGGCAGGCAAGTAGATAGGTAGATGAGGAGGAAGCTAGGAAGGTAAATAGGGAGGAAGGTAGTTAGGGAGGAAGGTTGGTAGGGAGGAATGTAGGTAGGGAGGTAGGTACGTAGGAAAGTGGGTATGTAGGTAGGTAAGCAAGGGATTTATGTAGATAGTCAAGGCAGGTAGGTTGTCAGTTGTCATAAAGGTATGTAGGGAGGTAGGTAGAAAGGCCGGTAGGTAGTTAGGTAGGCAAATATGTGGGAATGTAGGTAGAAAAGTAGGTAGGCAGGAAGAAAGACAGTCTACTGGGTTAGAAAATAGGTAAGTATTAGGTAAGAATTAACATCTCGATAGTTGGGGCACGATTTGGAACAAGTTGTCAGAACATACGGGAACAATCTATAATTTGTATTAATAAATTCATCACAATTTCTAAATATGTACTTGGCAGACTCTTGCATCCTGAGAAATGGTTTCCATACTATTAAGTACAGGAAAATTTCTTGACGGCAGGTAAATATAAAATGATTCAACTAACAATCGTAAAAAAAGTCAAAAGACTATTTAAATTTTTTTCATAAGTAATCGAACTAGATACTTTTCGGCTGTAATCGGCAAATTTCCCCCAAAAATAACTGTTGCATATGCTTTGAATTAGAATCATTATGAGCACTATAAAAATTTTAATAAAACCTGTCTCGTTTTATGCTACATTGTCGTCGTTGTAGTTATAACAAAGGCATAGCATACCTTACAAGAGACTAACGAAAGTCATAAAACATGCAGGAGCAGCATGAAGCGAGCCACAGAAATGGTGGGGGAGAGAGAAGCCGATAGCTATCTAAGTCAGTAGATTTGGGTGGCCCTTAACAGCGATGTCTTGAGAGCCGATGAGGGTGATTGAGATGAGAATGGAACAGCGTAGGAATGAAAGGGCGGGGGAAACGGGAGGTCCCCGAGAAAACCCGCCGACCAGCGGCATCATCCAGCACGATTCCCAAGGTGCGAAATCCCGGGTAGCCACACCCCCTCCCCTCCGGGATTCGAATCCGGTTCGCCTTGGTGGGAGGCGAACTCTCTAACCGCTGCGAAAATAGCGGCCCCCTTGGAAAAGAATGGAAAACCAGAATCAAGACACAGAATCAAAACCCGGAATCAAACCAGAACGATTCTATTTTGTTATTACCGAACCTCCTCACTCGGCCCGTTGGATACAACAGAGCAGTAACGGAATCAACAGTGGGGAAGATAGGAGCACCACGAGGAAAACCAACGTTTGTTATGTTCACAGGTAATTCGACTCTTGGACAATACAATTACTTCGTTAGGAAGTTTCCCACAATTTTTCATAGGCTTCGTTTGTCGAAAACCAATTCATCTACACTTTATTATGTTTATCTCATAAATACACTTCTTTATAGCATAGCTACGTCTGATTATAGAATTTTGCTAACTTTTTCAAGGCGAAATACTCATAATTCTTCACAAATCAAACACTAAAATTTACCTTATCTTTTTAGTACATTACGATATTCCGGGACTATCTCAACCACTAATTAATGGAGTACATTAATTTACTCTTTATAAAATAAGAAAAGTATCATAAATTAGGATTTCTGATTGGAAAATTTTACAGATTCGCTTCATCACACTCGTCATACCCGTAGACTAATGAATTGTTTTTCACTTATCGAGATCTCTGTTTACCTTAGAAGAGATATACGGATACATAATTTACTTTACGAAGTACAGCAGTGAATATTTTCGTAGTTACAGTTATAAATTGTAAAACTGGAGTTCATTTAATAGCATTTATTTTTCAAAAAATAAAATAAAACTTTCTGGGACTATGCGTAACTGTTGAAAATTCAATACGAAATAAGTTACATCATTTTCGGTCTTTGTTATGCTTTAATTTTAACCATTTATATTTTCTCTCACATTCCGATGTAGTTCGCTCTTCTGGAAAGCTAAAAACGTTACGTTCAGCTGTACTTTTTATTGTTGCAAAACGGGAACAGCTGCATATAACACATCGGTATAACTTTAACTTATTTTCTGTTAATTTTTGCTTGGTTGGAATATTGCTCCTGCCTCTTTCGTCTTTGTGATTCCAGTGCAGTACACTTCTCCGCAGTAAATGTAATAAAGCAGAGAACCTCTTTCTCACTTCTTTCCTTCTCTATCGTAATTTTAATGCACCTGTTACGGAAAGGTGTAATTTTCATCATCTGTCTCCAAAAAATTATTGTTTTTTAAATTTTCAAATTACATAAATAACTTCAATTTCGATACTGTAGTTTTATAACAAAAATATCAATATTGACGAATAGTCCTTGTATTTAATACGTAGATTTTTTTTTTTTTTTTTTTTTTGTATTTTATACGTTCAGAGTGATGTCAAAATTGTCGTAATAACATTTCTACCGTCATTACAAAATGAAAGTAGCATTTATCTTTACGGTGACATGTAACAGGTTTCGGATTATCGTTTGGAATATTTTTAATTCATGCGATTTTGCCTCATGGTTAATTGTAGAGATTTTCGCGATCACTATGCCTCTTCGGCGCTGTAAGGGACTCGCTCATATTTATGAGCATAGCTCAACCGAACCACGGGTAGATGGGCTGTTGACTGTATATAGAAATGTTTTGAGGGGGTTGCGGAAGGGGGTAGGAGGGGTTTTGTGAGGGGGTAGTAGGGGTGGGAACTGTTTGGTGAGGGATAACTGGGATGGTATTGTGATATGTTGGATACTAACTATGCGTTGAGAACGTAAGAACTGGCGGGAAAGGGGTTGTGGCTGTTCGATAAGAAGCCGAGAGGACGAATGGGGTGGTTGGGTAGTCAAAAGAGTTTGTGAGACCTGGAGTATGGCCGTGGATTGGATTTGCGATGCCTGGGGAAGAGCGGAAAAAATTTCTTCAAATTCGGGATGAAGGGGATGGTTGTGCAATGACAGGGGTGTTGGTTTGAGAGGTGTGTGTGTGTGTGTGTGTGTGTGTAAAATGTTGTTAGATACCACTGTCCCGGTAGTCAGGATACTATCATTCTCAATCGGTCCACTGTTACTCAAATTACTATCAATACCACACACCGATGAAGCTTGAATGAGGTTGTGAGGAATGCCAGAGCATGACAGAGTGGTGATGGGTGGTGCGCGTGTGTATGTTTGTGTGTGTGTGTGTGGTTGACCGAACACAAGAATCTCGTGGTGTTCCGTATAGTGAATTTCCGCGGGTTTGGCAGTGAGTGATAATCGACGTGTTATGAACCGCTCGTTGGGCCAGAAACTCATTCTACTATTGTTCTTTGGCACGATCTTGCCGCGAGACGGTCGCATTCGTTATTCACGACAGCTTTGGCATAAGTAACTGCTTATTTGCGCAAACTCGTAAGGAAACTCAAAGGTCTCATACGTTCCTAACAAATAGAATTCACAAATATGTCCCCATGTATTTGTAATAAACTCTAGGCTAACATAAAGACAATAGGATAAGTTAAATTTTTAACGTTTTCTATTTCCCCTTAAAACAAATTAAATTGCTTACGATGACGAACACTGTAGAAATTCTAGTAAATGAGACAAGCAATTCTTTGGAAAAATAAAAATCGCCAAAATATTTATTCTATTGCCCGAAAGAAAATGTTCCATCTCTACAACACACCGATTTATAAAACCTACAAAATATGTTATACATAATCATGTTTACAATTTAATGGCAGTTTATTCGCAATTTTTTTTTTAAATAAAGATTTTTAAAATTTACTCCTTGCATTATGTCCTTGGTGGTTTCCTAAATATGTCATGTATCACAGTTTAATACTTCTGTTCAACGTAGAAATGCCTCATTTTTTTAAGAACTGATCTTTAACTTATATTCTATCTATAAATTATAATGTATTTAAGTTATGGTAAAGATGAATAAATTTAGGGAGAAAATAGGTGTGTTGGTAATGCCTAGTAAGATATATATCGCTTGAAAAATATTAATAAAGTGAGTGCGCACGATTGCAGTGAGCTGTCCCTTTGGTGTCTTATTCTATATTCAGATAAGCTGATGTTTTCATGGGGCGGAGGAATATCCTGGCAGCAGAACTTCAGCAAAGCGTCAGAAAAGTCGGAAGTAACCGTGAATGAACCTTACAATAAGTTTGGAGGCTTCACTACTAGCTTGTAAAAATTCAATTTTATTTTTACACATTCCATAGTTTTTTTTTTTTTTTTTTTTTTTTTTTTTAAGTGGTGTTATAATATAAGCACAAAGGTAAATTTTCATAATAGTTTGCCTGTAGTCACAGATGTTAGGGTGAGTGAAGAGATTTGGGCGGCTCTTAACAGTGAGGTCTTGAGAACCGATGAGGGTGATTGAAGTAAATATTGAGGGGCGCCGGAATGAAGGGGACCGGGGGGATGGGAGATCGTCCGGCACGATTCCCACTTGCGAAAATCCGGTGACCCGGCCGGGGATTGAATCCGGTTCGCCGTGGTGGGAGGCGAGAGCGCTAATCACTCAGCCACCGTGGTCCCCACAGATGTTGGAAATAGATTTCTTGCGGAAACAGCGCTGGCTGAACCACCGTTAGCTCACTGATTTTATAAGCTGTGAAAATTGTATTTTACTTTTACCAGGAAAAACATTTGTAAATTTTCTGCCAAGCATTATTTTTTCTAGGACTACGTACAGAATTTTTTATGTAAAAAAAAATGTAATACTCGTGTTTCTGATATAACAAATTTTGAAAGCAGCGTATTTCAAATTATATTTAGTGAGGAGGAGGGAATAGAATTTAAGTTTTTTTTTTAATCACGAAAACAACTGTACTGAAAAAAATAAGACAGGCAGCAGGGATAAAAATGTTCCAGTTATATTAAAATCTTACAGCACCGAGACGCTAATCAGCATCATCCGTGTTGCAACCACTAGCTCTTTATCCGCTCGCCAACTTCGTCTTTCAGAATTAGCATGTGTTTGGTGTTATGAATTTAAGTGTATTAATTAGGGCAGGAACATAATGACGTCTTGGGAAGGACCAAGGTTACTGCAATTCAGAATGACACAAAGTCTAGTGGGATTGGACGCAAAAACACACTTGAAGGTTCATCATTGCAGGATATATTGTTTCAAGAATGCGCGCTTTGGGATGGCACTCATTGGCATTGCATTACTACAAAATATCATTTCAGACTATCCGGTTGGATTTAAAATATTCCCAGGCATGTAAAATATACATTGTAGCCTGATCGCTTGGGCTTATTTTTCATAGGAAAGTTAATCGAAACGCAATGAAGCTTTAAACACTCAAAATAACGTCTAAAGGAAACATTTTCCCCCGAATAAATTATTATTATTATTAGTATTCAATAGCACGTCCGCTTGCTTTAAGTGAAATAGTTTTATCACGGAATGCAATAGTTTGTACTTTAGAATCTGCTTCGAAGTAAACAAGCAGTGTAAAAAAATTATTGCGGTATTTGGTGGCAATTCCTGCACTTGTTGAATTAACTTAGGTTTAAGGTTGAATGTACTAATACCCACTCATAATGCCATCACAGTAGAAGTATAGGTTTCATAACAATTAAAAAGATCAATAGTGATAAATGTTGGAGACTATTATAATTAAATATCACATATTTTACGTACCGTGTTTGTTGAGGTTAGAATTTCCATTGATTTCATTCTTCTTCGGGTGTGTAACTGCGAAAACACGCTCTGTTTTTAAACTTGTACGGAGTTCAGACCTGGCTACCGAATGTATTTAGCTGAATTTGTTTAACAGCACTCGTGTAACCACGACCTGAGACACCTGTCATCAGCAAATGTCACATGGTAAATATTTCGTCACTGGTAATGAAGTTTCAATGGGCCAACCTCTTGAAAGCGCAGTTTTACGTGTACCTAATCTTTTAAGGAACTAGCCAATGTGGTTACAGTAGCCGCTAGATATCAACAAAAATTACAGGAGTGGATTTTGCTTTAGTGTACAGATTCTCGGAAATAAATGTAGTTGTAACAAAAATTGCACGTCTGAAAACTGCCAACCTCTGAATCTTAAACCTTGGCATCGAAAAATGAAAAGTAGGATATAGAATACAGGTATTTTATTTTTCACTCCAGGCTCCTCGTATTACAATTACCACTGTGTTTTGCATCATTATCGCCCCCCCCCCCCCTCGGTTGCACGGCAGACGTCAGCGGAAATGATTTTATTATTATTATTGTTATTTTCGCCTGGGAAGCAAAGAGATCTGCGCGACCAGTGTGAAAGGAGCAGGACAAAGGCAGGCGTGTATCACGTCTAATTATACCTCCGGGTCACCGTGCAGTTGAAACAACGACGAGTAGACCGTCTACCGCACCAGGTAGACACAGCCATGGCGCGAATGCTCAAAGGGAGAAATGACGATGCCAGACGCTGCTTCTGTGTCTACCCCACCGTTCGGTCTCTTTATTTATCCCCCTCTACATCTCCCTTCCGCTTTGCCGATTCTTTTATCCCGCGGGCATTAGTCTGGCGCGTGTCGACATTTCCTCCGTACCGCAAACAAAAGCCGTCGCTGAGGAACATTTCGTACAAGAAGAGGGACGCCGTAACGAAGTTCGCGTTATTACCGTCCGACGGAGCCGCAGCTGGTACAGCGGCTGGGGCTCTCGCACCACACCAAGGCGAGCCGGGTTCGAGTCCCAGCGAGGCAACTCCCGGATTACCGCGACGGACGATGTCGCTGGTCGGTGTGTTTTCTCGGGGGGCTCTCCGATTTCCCGCGCCCTCGCGTTCTGGCGCTGCTCCACACTCACCTGGCTTCGCCTTCATTAGGTCTCGAGACCTCGATGTTAAAGAGATGCTCGAACCTCTCCACCGTCCTGTGTGAATTATATAATTAATATCGACGTGATAAAACCAAGTGGGAATAATTTACAGTCATGATTCCGTAATATTGAACTATTATACGGGTATTTCTAAATTAGTTTGCAAAACCTTGCGTGGCAGATATATATATATATATATATATATATATATATATATATATATATATATATATATATATATATATCTGCCAGATTAAAGTTTGCAAATAAATTGTATCTCGCTGACAGGTTTTTCACTATGAATGAAAAATGTTATAACTTTCCTCGAAAGGCAATAAGTGTGCCAGGCGATTTCAATAGACTTTTTAGTCTTTTCAATTGTAAGAAATTAAACACTGAATTTGTATTCTGAGTCTTCTCATCTTAATGAAACGAGGATCGTTGTATTACTTCGTAAAGAAATATTTTGATTTCCATTGTGTTAGCTCGACCTCGTTCTGTACTGTAATAATTCACTAACCGTACTCATTCTTTATGCTATTAATTGAAAACTTCGTTGAATGTAGCAGAGCGTTCGTCCGACTTTAGTACCGTACTTTCGTACTTAATTAAACTAGTTTTTACTGCGCACTTCAGTTATCCCCTCCCTAAAGTTTTCATCATGGATCTTGGTTAAGTAAAGTAGTTTCGCCATTTCAGACTTCAAAGTTTCGTTTGAGCTTTCTGTATAATTACTATTCCAGTTAGAAATGTGAGTTAACTTAATGCTCTACTTATTTCATAGCGAGGAGAATTTGGTTTAAAATATTCTTCTGCAAACTGAAATAAGACGCAATGAACACGTCAAAGAAGAAACTCGTCTGTTTCCTCGTTACTCTTTTTAAGATCCTGCAGTACATATTTTCAATTCGCAACTCGTGTGCGAGTCGGAGTGAATGAAGACTTGCAGGTGCAGAAGGCAAAGAATCTGGAAACTACATCAATGCTACGTTGCGTGCTCTCGTGCTATCGATGCAAACATGTCTCCCTTGTGAGTGACGCCACACGAATGACGAAACTGGAGGACAAAAGTTTGACGAGAGTAAAGGATCCACGCCCACCTGTCACAATTGTTCTTCGCAAATTTTACTGATCAATTTTGAAAGCGGTGCACAACGCCTCCTTCCCACGCATGCTGTACCCCTCCGCAGCGGAACGCAAGTGAGCTGAGTTGAGTGATTAGGGCGGCTCTCAACAGCGAGGTCTTGAGAGTCAGTGAGGGAGAGATGAGCTGAGAATGTAGCAGCGCCGGATTGTAAGGGCGGAGGGGAATGGGAGATCCCTCGAGACAACCTGCAGACCAGCGGCATCATCCGGCATCGTCCACATTTGGCGTGACCCGGCCGGGGATTGAACCCGGTTCGCCTTGGCGTGAAGTCGCACGTAAAAATTAACCATTTCATAGATATGATTATCTCTTGGTGCAATTAAATAGTGACATCATCAATTATTAAAAATATATACATGTTACTTTTTAAACAATTATCTTAATATCATAATATCACATTATCTTAATATCTTAATAATTATCATTAAATTTTAAGTCGGTTTGTACATGATGTGTCGATTTATTTGGGAACTAACCAACGTGTGAACAGTACACTTGAAAACAGAACGAAATAAACATATCGCCGTATATCATAGGTTCATTTCACTGCAACTCTATCTTAGTACCAGCAGTGATTCACTCTTACAAGATGTGTTCGAAATGTCCGCCGTGCTGATTGTATGTCATTGTTCCTTCATATCGTTTCGTTACCATCTTCTATCCATCTTCTATTTAATTAATTAAAACTTTAGCGTCAATTGCCATATTTTTCCCCCTCTCTTTCAGAACAGGTTTTACAGTTTTTTTTTTATGTACATATTATTTGTATTGATTTATTCAGTCCGTTTTGGGGTTTTGTTTAGATTCCCCATCTGTTTACAGTGTAATTTCTTTGTTACAGTAATTTCTGAAGTTGTCCTTTTCTCCACGGCCTAGTCATTTCAATTACAACAGAAGAACCTATAATTCTGGCTGGTGTGTTTGTGGATTGTACTAGTGTGTTGTTTCTTTCTATGTAATGTATATCATGTGAATAAACTGAACTACAAGTCAAAATCAAAGGTGGATTTGACACACGTTGAATCAGTGATCGTCTGCACTCTAAATTCGAATCAGTGGGAAACCACTGATTCGCAGTGAAATTCAACTATTCTAATCAGTGAAAACGGCTCCACAATCACTGGTTTTCCACTGATTCTAATCAGTGGAAAACCAGTGATTGTGTCAGTGAAAAAAATTTCACTGATTGAATTATTGATGTGGAACAATTTCACTGATTGAATTATTGATGTGGAACTATTTCACTGATTTAATTATTGATGTGGAACTATTTCACTGATTGAATTATTGATGTGGAACTATTTCACTGATTGAATTATTGATGTGGAACAATTTCATTGATTGAATTATTGATGTGGAACAATTTCGCTGATTGAATAAGTGGCGGCAGACTACAGTGGCGAAATAAGTATTGCTTTTATTGAACGCAGGCAAATGATTTCGTGAAATAAACATATTTACGATAGTTAACAATTTATATTGTGCAATTTACCGTAGTTTAATAAAGTAAAAAAAAAAAAAGTTTTGCAGGTGGCCGGGATTGAACTCGCGCTCCCTTCAACTCTAGGCCATTGCCTTGACATCCATCTGCGTTTTTTTTTTTTTTGGTGTTTCTGTCGTAGTTGTCATTGTTGACGAGCTAAAGTTGGACCGACTTGTTGACACGTTCCCAGTGCGGCAAGCCAACTGAAAATCTGCCGCGTCGGAGGCACCGAGTCGCGAACTCGTGACCCTCCACTACTACTTGACCACCCTACCCTTGTGATATGAGGGCAGGGCTTAGCTATCACACCAAGTTGAAATTGTGAGAGGAAAATATATGTCTTATAATTCCACTGTGGAACTGTGTAGTTTAGAGTTTCATGCTCATACTTCTCGTGTTTGGTTTAATTGGCACCGTTAGGACTGTTAAAACGAATAGTATACGTGAGTGCACTCTCTTCACCACATGAAATTCAGGTTTAAACCTTCAAACGAAGCGCTGTGACGATTACATGGAATCGAAATGAAAGACGTAAAAACAGAATTAAAGGCTGTGTGTTCATATTACCTCGTAAAATGGCGTTTTGAAAGACGAAACACATTATAGAAAGTATTTTATATTCGCTTATTCGTTGTTACTTCACTTGATGCACGTTGTTTAACGGCCATTTTTAAACTATGTTCGACGGCAATTTTTACACGTAGTTTCACTGATACATCAGTAAAAAATAGTTAGAGACGGAGCAAATTGCTCACATGTTTCACTGGTCTATCAGACAAAAAATAAACCACTGAGAAAACAGTGGGAAAAAATGACTGACGAATCAGTGGGAAATGTCACTGAATGAATCAGTGAAGAAAGTATGGCATTTTTTCCCTTGTTCATCAGTTAAATTCACTGAAGCGACTGTTGTATCAGTCAGATACGTTTGACTCATTGAAACAGTAAAATTCTCACTGATTCAGATTTAGAGTGTGTTACATTCACATAACCTAGGTATGCCGCGGTCTGCTGGAAACATTGCAAATCCCGTCACAGATGTCCTCACAGCTAATAATCCACTGCAGTCAGATCAGGGGAACGCGCGGGCCAGTCGAATGTTCCTGCACATGACCCATCTACATGTGCGAGGACCGCTCATACAGATATGTTGTTGTCCCGCGATTCGTAAACCCACTCCGTACACAAACAGGTGTGCAACAATTTGCCAGCAGCGGGCAGAGTGACATGGACCCCGTACTCGAGGAACTGTTGTACGCAAGGCATGTGTGCGATAGCGTAATTTCAATTCGTGGTAAACCGTCCACAGCTCACCTCGCCTCACCCTCAACGGTTCTTAAGACTTTGATGTTCAGAGTCGCCCGAGTCTCTTCACTCAGTCACTCGCCCACTCATATTGCTCGTAGGGAAGGCGGGTGTAGTCTATTCCTCTTATCTTTACTCAATTTTTTTAGTCAAGCGTTTGAGAATCACGCAATGTACTGCTGTGTCGGTGTTTAGTTTGTTCCTAAATGCTTCATGCTTCACAAGCGTTTCAAGCTTGTGTTAAAATAAAATTATCTTGTTCTTGCTTAAATTGAAATTCTTATATTTTGTATATAAACTGTAATATTTAATACATATATAATGTGAATAAAACAAATAGTAAATAGGTTTGCCGGCAACAGCGGCGTGTACTGAGTTAATTTTTACATGGTAAGCAATATAATATCTCCACACATTTGAATGTTTTAGATAACATTTGCTAGTGCCAGGCTGTGGTTCCATTTTCAATTTCTATAACAAACGCAACTTCAAACTTTGCTTACACTGTACATGTATTTACCGTTCTGTAATACCTAACATTAGTTATAAAAAAGGGAAAGGAAATGAATGTAATAATAATTAAACAGAATATTATTTAGAGAGCATATTACAAATTACAAGAAAACTCCCGTTCTCTCGAACACTTTCATCCACTTTCCAAGGGGAAATGTAGGACTGGAGGACGCAAACAGAACGACTGCTTACCCTGTCTAAGGAACGCGGTGACGTGTTGTTGCTCGCGAGTTCGATCCATCGATTCATCGCTAGTCGCTCCCGTTTGTGGAAATCAATACTAGATAGCAGCACTATGCGTGCACAGTACGGGAGTTACGAAAACTCTGTTTCTCGAATCGGAAAAGGGAAGCTCAGAATTAAATGTGTTTAACTTTAAAGTTAAGGCGAAAACTATAAAGTATCAAACATTTACAATATGTATAGGGTAAGCATTGCTTACCTTGCGCCTATGGTTGGCCACTGGTTGGCAAGAACTAGTAAGAAATAGTTCTCATGCAAAATATTACTAAACTGATTGCTCTAAAACGAGGTGCTTTTTCCCTTGGTGTAATTGTGTAGATCTGAGGAGGAAGAACGACCTGAAAGTAGGTCTCTAGGAGGGTTTCAGAAATGTCATAAACATACAACCATGAACGGACTATACGTCACCTCTACTGGTAATCACGCTGAGGAATCGGTTGACCCATGCACACTAAATCTGAATCAGGGTTTTCAATCAGTAGAATTGTTACAGAATATTCAGTTATCCAGCTGTTATTTACTGACGAATCAGTAGAGACCTGAGAGATACGCGGATTTATTTTCGGACATGCTAGAATTCAAAACACGTGCATTTATATAACTTTAGCCATTGATCCACACGGTGTTTGTCACCTCCTGGAAGATGGTGTACAATTGTCGCCTTCCACTGTTACAGCAGACAGCCAATGTGCAGCTGATATCGGCACATTTGTACATAGGAATGTACAGGTTCAGGTCTCTAGAATCCTGTCAGAAGAGGAACAACTTCACACTTGGAGGCCGCGGTGGCTGAGCGGTTAGCCTGCTCGTCTCCCAACAAGGTGAACCAGTTTCAATCACCGGCCGAGTCACTCCCGGATTTACGCATGTGGGAATCGTGACGGACGATACCGCTGGTTGGCGGATTTTCTCGGGGATCTCCCGTTTACCCCGCCCTTTCATTCCGGCGTTGCTCAGTACTCACCTAAATCACCCTCATAGGCTCTTAAGACCTCGCTGTTAATAGCCTCCCAAATCTCTTCACTCTTCACTCACTCAATCTTCACACCTTCACACTTAGGAAGCAGTCAGTGAGAACATGAAGCGGGTTCTATTGTGTATAGGACTGCGACGTCTAGCGTGATGCCAAATAACGCGAATTTTGCATGTCTATATACAGGGTGTAAACGGCAAGTGTTAACTGCACCCAGCAGTGTGCAGGGCTCCGAAACAAGCAATTTGATGTAGGACACTGTGGTCCATAGGGTCGGGAAATTACCGTAAAAGCGATTGACAAATGTGTACTAAGACACGTGACGCGCGCCGCTGTGGGCCCGGCCTTAATCGACCTGCTGGTCAGCTGAAGCTAATTTGTACACATATCAAATCAGGCAGGAAATGTTTAATAATTGCTTTTGTTTGAAACACATGTTGCAATTTCATACATTCTTTCCTGATTTCTGTAACTTGTCTGTAGTATTGTGGCAATGCAGCATGTGTTTCAAACAAAAGCTATTACTAAACGTTTCCTGCCCAGTTTGACCTCTGTACAAACTAGCTTCAGCTGACCAGCAGGTCGATTAAGGCCGGGCCCACAGCGGCGCGCTGCACGTGCCTTAGTACACATTTGTCAAGCGATTTACGGCTATGTTCCGACCCTCTGGACCACAAGTGTCCTACATCAAATTGCTCGTCTCAGAGCTCTGTACACTGTCGTGTACAGTTGTAAACGCTTATCGTTTACATCCTGTATATCATTATTTTACAATTAGTATTATATAAATATTAATGTAGGCCTATATATTGTATTATCATATATTACGTTACATATGGATAGAGACCCGACAAATTCGCGAGTTCAATTACCTGTAGGCTAGACTTCACAGGCTTATATACTCTCGTAGGCCTGCAGATATTAACTGTTTATAGGTTGATTGTTGTGGTCGTAAATAGCAGTGGGTGGGCACACAATTTATTGCATGTTTTTTATTGGTTCATTTATTTCCAGGAGGTGTCAAACAACACGTCGACCAATTACAAACGTAACATGATCGTACATGTGTGTGAATCCAAAATTGTCTAGAAATGAACCCGCGAATTTATCGCGTCTCTACGTATGGAGGCAACTTGTCAAGGCAGCGGGTGGTCTTCAAGACCTGCGATCGCGGTATTAAATAAATTAATAAGTTTCGATGTGTAATATTATTTCATATTATGTTACATTTTACACGACTGGATCATGTTAAACAGTTGTAAGTGATAACATATTTGACAATTTATGTTTTTTGTTCAAATGAATTTCGTGATCTCCACGGTAATGTAAGTGGCGACAGAAAATTCTAAATCCTTTTCTTAGAAACTTTATAATAAGTAGGAAGTTAGAGAGTCTGTTACGACCATTGAAACTATGACATAAATGTGCCTAATATCAAAGGTAAAACCACATTAAGTTGGGTCTATTTAGTTAACTGTTCTGCGGCGAGATTTTCAAATGAAGAAGGTTTTGAAGCCGTATTATAGTTATCAGTTTTTAAAAATTTCAATTTTACTTCACTTTTTTTATTTTATTTTTTTTTACATTATCTGTAAAGCATATCGCTAGGGACTGAAAAAAAAATATGCGAATTCACTTGAAGACAAGCTAGACTCCAAACTCGTGTACATTTCTGTTCTGTTTACATTTGGCTCACAGTTTATTAGACACGGAAAGGTGAACTCTCTGAGCCAATAAGATGACGCACGGAAACACACGCCGAATCCCGTGCCATCTGCTCTGAGGTAAAACTGGCTGTACACTGAACCGGCGGCCAACGAACAGAAAAACCGAGGTTCGAAAATGCAAACAAATTACCTTCTTGGCTTTTCCCTCGGTCCACGTACTTCATCTTCTCGCTCACAGTTACATCCACATGTAATTCCATACGAAACCAATTCTCGCTTAAACAGAAGTGACACTGTTTTGAGCTTGTAAGTTTTTAGGATATGCCATGTTCCCATCATCAATATCTTCAGAATATAACCAATGTTTGTAACATTGTCTTTGCTGGTACTGCAAGACTGAAGTTATAAAATGGTTCCTTGACTTTTTGAATATGTGCTCCTTCCTCGTTTGCTTAGCATTCATCATGACGTCTCGAATTCTGCATTTATAATCGCTTCCATTTAATGCCAGGACACGACTATGAACGACAACAACATTTTAAAAAATTTACTAAATTCTACAGTCACCGTCTTTAACCTCCGCCATTAAGTATCCGTTTCGTTGAGCTCGGTCTGTCGTTTACGTTTCCTTGCGTCTTGTGGGAACAAAACGTAAATAATCGTGCAAGAAAAAGGCAATGACGATCCAACGCACAGCTTTGTATGGCAGAAAATCAAAAATAAATATTTGACATGATCGTATTGAAATGTATTTCCTGAAAACTGAAATATTTCATTACGAAAAGGGGAAAAATACATACTTTAAATAATAGAGTGTGTAAGCACTACTTGTTACTAGCCACTACAGTATGTCCTTTATATATATATATATATATATATATATATATATATATATATATATATATATATTAATTCGTGTTAACCGTCCCAGTAATGGAAAACAACCTTAAAAAGGAATTTAATTATAGGCTCTTCACGGTAAAGTGAGCACTTTTCAGGCCCTAGTTACTTTTCTATTATAGCGAATTTTTATGCTATAATAACTTTTTAAAATAAAAAATGCCATGTAAGTAATAAAAACAGTGCTCATATTCCACCGCACTTGGAACATAACGTTTAAGGCTAAAATAAAATGCATTTATTGACTATTATTTCAAATGAGAGGGCTTTCAAAAGTGCTCACTTTATCATGAATGATCTATACAAAAATATTCGCAATTTTACATCTATATAAAGCAATTTTCATGTAAGAATTATTTAGGAAACAACCGAATATGTCATATCGCACTTTGACTTGCAAGACAATCATAACATAAATTCAGTTTCGGCAATTTTTTTTTTTTTATCGGAATGGGGATAATATTTATCACCTGGCAGCCGAAGACTTTTGCAACATTATATTTACTTTTACTGGATGTAAGGCAGATACGCAGAGACCTGCAAAATTCGCGTTAATATTTCGAGACATATTAAACTTAAAAAAACACGTACCTTTACGATATACTTTACATTGGGCCGTACTTTGACACGCCCCAGGTAACTCGGCGCCAATAAATGAACACTTTACAATTGTGCGCCCCAATCACACGCAGTTGAGTCAGAAAGGCAGTGACTTCACATCTAGGCGGCAACCAATGGAGAAACGACGCCGGCTCGAGTTTATAGAGTACTGTGAAATCCAGCCTGTCGCCAAATAATAACGCGAGTTTTTACAGGTCCCCACGAATAGGTGAACGTTACATTCCGGAAACCATATTAGGTAACCAAATATTAACACAGCATATTTACACGTACATGAGTTTTAAAAGTACCGAACGGCGCACTGCTAAATATTTTGCAGTTTCAGACATTCAAACCCCTTTGCTGAGACAGCACACGTACAAGTCCTCTACGCTCGTTTACCGTGTATGAAACAAACATTTTGAGTGACGATGATCGTTCATTCAGGGTGCGGTGTACTGGGTGAATTTTTTTCGAAGGTTCTACTGAGAGAATGCTAAGCCATCGTGAATACACCTACAAGATACTGAGGCTGTGTCCGAATGGGCATATTTTGTAGACAATATTATCACGTGACCCGATTTTGTATTTTAAAAAAATGGTAATTTATTTGGTAATTTGGTATTTAGTATTTTTTTTTATCTAGCGGAAGTTAGCAAAAATACAAAAAGACGAAAACTAGTGCCATATCTGTTTTTACTTTAAAAACACATGCGCGATTGCGTAAATAATATGACTTTTAAAACAAACAACTGAATATAAAATACGCTAGGCATGTTTAAAAAAGCAAGTGAGTGTTGTACTTTATATATATATATATATATAGATATGTATATATATACATACACACACACACAGCACAAAATTTTTTTTTGAAGTCGTTATTGTACAATTTATTATTTTCTTATTTAATGTACGTGTTCTTACTATTCTAGTAATCATTGCAAAAATATTACGTGTTTTTTAAGCATTAAATTTACATAATAATATTGTGGACTGTTAATGTAATAATGTGTTGCCGCGAGTGCTAAACAAGCGACTGTCGACAACGTCCGAATTGATAAAGGTTGTTCACGATAAAGTGAGCACTTTAGAAATGAACCTTAGAAAAAAGTCACTGCCCCTACATACATATATTTTAATGGACGTATTGAATGATATTCGCCCAGTAAAGTTGGTAACGATGGATCCGAAGTAGTTATATATCTTAACGTCGAATAAAAAGTGTTAGGCAGCCATTTGTCATAACTTAAAATTAATTTTTCACTCTGTTTTTTTAATGTATCGAAGAGTAAAAATCAGTAGATTTGTGAAGTATTGATTTTCTTAATAATTAACAGTCCCATTTGATCGACGCACGAATAAAGTGACGAGGCTTATAGCAATATAAATTTTACATAAGGCGGAGGCATACATAACGTGTATACAAATAGATCTTAAGCAGGGCTTTCAAAAGTGTTCATTTTATTGTGAACAGCCTATACCTACGGAATCACGGAATTGCAAAACACGGCCTGAAATACTTTATCCTCCCGGCTATAAACAGGTGGTTGCTAGGTGACCGTCTCAGCGGCAGTCTTCGTGAGAACAGCCAATCAAACGCGACCTGCACACTCGCCCGGAGAGCTACAATCGCTGTGGTTGGCTGTGCTCTGCCTGGCCCCGCGGCGCTTACACGGAAAAAAACTGTAGGGGCGGGATAACAGGATTTAAATAACAAATGAAGTTGGGGGGCGAGGCAAACTCGCCTGAAATCCCTCCACGCCGCACGGTCGGAATCGTGGCTTCTGGCGAACAATCCCAGACGAAAATAAAATCCTTTTTCCTCCACCTCCCCCAAGTCCGCGCTTACTGCACTTCAATCCATTACGGAATAAACATAACACGCAATTTTTTACATCCGCTTGCCGAGTCTACATCGCCCTATGGATAATACCTACATAAAACATATGGTGGTGCTTTTATTTATCTCTCCGTATATGTCATGGAGTAAGGCCCTGGCGTATGCAGTAGGCAGTCCAAAATTTGTGTATTCAATAGTATAAAAAAAAAACCGAAACAATTACGTTGCTTTCTCGATTCGTGAGTTGCCACTGGTGGAGTCGGAAAATAAGGAAACATGTTAACAAATATCATTGAAGATTGCTGGAAGGGGATGGGATTGGATTTACATTTCTGTAAACTATTTGTGGGCAATAACAGATACACACTAAAAACTCGTACATATGCAAATTTTATTGTCTGACAAAGGATGCCCACAGGTAGTTACATAAAGAAGTTCCTAGTAATTCGTTACATATTTTTCGTATACTTAATATTTCTGACAATGTGAAACATAGTGTACTACTGTATTTTATAGTTTGAACAGAAAAAAAATAGTCATGTACGTACGCACCTTCTTTCCCTGGATACTGGCATAGAATACGTCAGGAAAATATTATTTAACAATATTGAACACTAATTTAGATGGTTATTACAACTTAGTTTTAAAAAGTTGTATGAAATTGTCTATGATCCAAGACAATTCGAATGTAAGCAAACAGACTTTGAGAAGTAAAATTACAAGTATTAAACATATAATGCATACCATTTATAAACATTTAGCTAATATTACTAGTTGAGGAACAATGAGAAATAATGTTGTACATCAGGCAAAAAGGACAAGTAGAAAAGCAGGCTCTATGAAAATGATTCTGTGCAAAACCAAGGCATAATTAAAAATAATAAACTATATTATGTAGCGACATAAACTGATGACTTGCGGGACAATTGTCAACGGAGTATGACATAAAAAAATTTAAGAAACTAAATGAGACAATTTTCTTAACAAGAACAGAAGGGGTAAGAAGTGAGATCTGATTAGAAATACATAGGTATCTCGGCTCGACACATGAAAGAACAACACTTATATCACACGATATCTTAAACAGTGAGCAAAAGAATCCCAAAACATACAACAAAAGACTGAAGGATTCTCTGCTGGCCTTCGAACATAATTTAAACTAAAAGAATCAGCGTGACATTTTAATTTGAAGATACGATTGTTTTATTTATAACGTATAAGGAATGCTGAAACAAATTCAAATGTTATCTCAAGAGTGTTGAATAACTAAACTCTGTACAAAATTTGTAATTTTTAACTCAGGAATTATTGGTTATTTTACAAACTTGTGTAACAGAGCGGAAACTTCTCTTATAAATTGACGAGAGCCGTGTTTGAAACGGACCTCAAGTAATGTTTGTGTTTCTCAAACCCGTATCCACATGCCGAAGCAGAACGGTGGACACTCGGCGAAATAAAACTGTAGCCCTATATAAGTGTTTGTGCAAAAACTAGTAGGTTTGATATAAAGCATAGTCGCGTGCAAAATGATCCGTAATGTAATTTAAATAAAGTTAATCAATTAAATCAACTTAAATTATCCCAATAAAACGATGAAGACTTTTGAAAAACACGTAATGCTGTTATACATTAACCGTCCCTGCTGATGTTTCATATCTACAGAGCACTCGTATAAATTTTAAATAAATGTGTTCTTCTTAACCCTTCCAGACCCACTTTAATTTACTGCCCCAGGCGTTGCAAACAGAATTATATGATGCGTGCTGTACTTAAGTCGACACAGCACTTGTTTCGTTGTCGCAGCCAATGAGCTGTAGGCTGTATGTTGGGCTACAATTTTATGAACCAATTATCATCTAGACCAGTAAGAATGTTCGCGAATCATATACCCACAGGTAAAATCATTGGTCGTTGAGCTTCACATTGCGCAGTAGAGGAGAAAAATTATCTACACGTTCAAAATGTACACAACTGTGCACAGTGGGTCTAAATACCTTAACCAAATAACTATACTTATATTTTGTATACAATTTGTGCTAATAACCATTGTCCAGATGCAAGTTAAAAAAAAAAAAAAGTATATTCTGCATTTATAAAATCGAAACTGTGTAAATCTGCAGACGGCTGCAGAAATTCCATGGCATTGCGAAGAGCAGTAGCCCTCGGATTCGTAAACCTCAGTCCTTCCCAATATGTGAAGTTATGGTGGAGCGGAGAGATTTGGGTGGCTCTTAACATCGAGGTCATGAGAGCCGATGGGTGTGAAGTGAGGGGAGTATGGAGCAGTGCCGAGATGTAAGGGCGGGGGAAGCGGTATTTCCCCGACAAATCCCGCCGACCAGCGGCATCGTCCGGCACGATTCTCACATTTGTAAATCCGTGAGCAACCCCGCCGGGGATCGAACCCGGTTCGCCGAGGTGGAGGCAAGCAGTTTAACCACTACACCACATCCACTTCATCATAGCAGCGCTTATGTATGCGTATATTGTTTGTGTGACAGATAACGTCTGAATCATGCTCGCAGGCAGGCAAAAGACAAATCCACTCTCTACCGCCAGGGAACTTGGCCGACAGACTCTACAGTAAAATGGGGGAGAGAGAAAATAATGAACATATACCGGAATCACATAGCCCCGACGAGCACAGCACGACACGACAAAAACCGCGACCACGACCATTTTCAATGTGCCTGCTCGAATGCACAGCGCGACAGTTTACTGACGCGACACGACGAGTAGAATTTTTCGGATCCATTTAGAAGGCGCTGATTAACTACGCTAGTTTCAAAGGCGGTGGGCAGACAGGAAATCTGGAATACATGATGGCGACAAAAGTTTTATATCTAATGCATACAAAGGCAAAATTGTTGTTTACAAGAGTCAAATACAATACATTTTTACAAGACTGTACACTATGCGCGTCGTGCCGCACGACACGACGAAGAATAAAAATAGTTTCTAATCCAAAACTGCTGGTCGTACGACAGAATTGCAGGACTTACGTCACATTTACCTTGTATGTCATTGGTAGTTTAGTTTCAAGTGTCGTGTCGTGCTTGCGGTGGCGTCCTGGTCGGGGCTACGTGATTACGGCATAACGCATCAACCAATGCAGCATGTGTACGTCTGCAAAATCCGGTTGGTTCGTTACCCCAACGAGCCCTTACTCTTGAGTGGTTCGTAAGAAATGTGATTTCAACATAACGTCAACTTTTAGAACCATTGTCGTATTGACTACGTAACCTGGAGGTATATAGATACACATGTTTCTGGGTATTCGGAATGCCGAGTAGACTTCAGAACTTACTTTTTCGGACGTTCGTTTCTGCTGTCGCCATCGTCTTCGTGAGAATTACAACATTTTAAAATTTATAAAATGTTGACCAGGCTTTAAGTTGAAACATTCCCTTCGAATAGTACAAGTAAACACGCCTTAGGGCATATTCAAAATTTTCTCATAAATGAAACAAAAACTTCGTAGCAAGAAATCATATTGTAATATCACATGTTGTTACCGTAACAAAATAAATTGTTAAGCAGCTCAACAACTGCTGTTTTCTCTTAACTTAAAAAGTATATCACTGTTGTTGTTAGTTACAAATTCTGTCCTCCTCGTAACACCATTACTATTGTTATGTACCGTGCAGAAATTGTACAAATGAAATGATATCTGTATTAATAGGAATTATCGTTGGTCAATTGCTTCTACATCAACATACTCCAAGCCCGAAGAGGCAAAAGTTACACAGCAGAAACTAAGTGTCCTGAGGTACGAACAAACCTGGGAACCTCCATATGCCCTTGGAATCAACGCAATTGGAATACATTTACAATTACCTGGTGTATTTGGCTGTTTAAAAAAAAAACAGTTGTTTTTTGCAGGAAGTATTTTAGGGGATTTCCTTGACTAACGGAATCCATGTATCTTGTGATTTGTTGGCATGCGTGTGTCGCTAGAGACGGATGCTATTGTTAATGCTGCAGTCCTGTCCTATGCATTCCAGATTCTATAAGTTGTGTGAAGTACGCAATCGGCCAATTATTCTCAAACAGCCTGCATTCGAAACTTTGCTTACTCAACAAATTACTTGGTTACACTTGTTTTACATTTGTTTGGAACTATTCATAATGGTTGATGAAGTCACAAAGAAAACTTTCTTCCGGTGTTCTGTGCTAATTTGGTTGCGTGTTTACAGGATAAGCACTTTTGAAATCATGAGTAACGATACCGGGTGCATCTCATGTTACAGTTCCTCCCAGCATCCGTATGAACCCGGCTAATGGCCAGCTGAAGGCACGAAAGGGCGGTACGGTGACCTTGGAATGCAAGGCGTCGGGGAACCCTGTGCCCAACATCTTCTGGTCCAGGAAGGTGAGTAACGTGCGCAGAAAAAATCTGGTTTCACATTTTAAAATAAAAAGAAATTATAAGAAATGTTTTCTTTTATTTTTAACATTTTTTCTTCTGGCAAAATTTTGGTCGTAGAATTTAATTTTGTGTTATTTTTAATGATTTGTAGTGTATTCGTTATTCCACATTAATAATGCTTAAATGAGAAAAAAATAAATTTAGAATTTTTCGTATGCCTATGTTTATTGGCATTTATTTCTGATATCGTTTTAGCTGTATTCATTCTAATGAAATTACAAATGAGACAGAATTCCAACAAAACAACTATTAAAATATCATCAGTGCAGATGGCGAGATCGAAATTTTGATTTTTATGATAAAAGGCTGGTTTGTTGCAGCTTAACTGAACAGGCTGTGTTGAAATTTATCGTTGATACCCCCACCTACACAAACTAAGCTAAATGTTACCCTCAATTTTTCTTAATCACAGTCGCCCAGCAATTTATCTACGATTTCGGTCGTACAACAATGTTCCAGTTATCTATTTGTTATATATTTGTTCATCAAAAGCCAAGAATGTTAGGGTAAATCATGGTTATTCAGTATGAAGTTAGGAAGTTATATCACATTTGCCCAGCATAAACCTAGATTTGGGTGAATTACAGTTGTCCAGTTGTTCAGCCTGAACGTAACACATTTTGGTCGATCAGAAATGCCAAGTATAAACCTAGGATACTTTGAGTAGATCGAAGTGGTTCGACGCAAACCTAGGGTGAGTCGGTATAACACAGGTGTCCAGGCACAAATCTAATGTGAACCACAGGGATTCACTACAAATTGAGGGCATGAATGCTAAACTCTAAACTAGAATCAATGACAACTGAGCCATACCAGTGACAACAGTGAGAATTGAAGAACTGATAATCAGTGCCAGGTAACTAATTAATATAGTGGGTGGATTTCACTTATTTATTTGTGCTTTCACACTGGATGTCAAGAATGTCACTGGTATAAATCCTTTGTTCCTAGCTAATTTGCTTGATTCGCCGGTCAGCAGTAGCTTATCGACTGAATTTCAGTGAAGATTTTTCACTGATCGAATGTCACTGATTCGTACTTAGACTGTAGTTTGGCCCCCCACACTCTAAATCTAAATCAGTGTTTTCTATCATTAGAATAATTTCACTACATATTCAGTGAACAATCTGTTATCTACTCGCGAATCAGTGGTGTAGTGGTTAGTCTACTCGCCTCCCACACAGGCGAACCGGGTTTGATTCCCGGCGGGGCCACTCCCAGATTTTCGCATGTGGGAATCGAGCTGGACGATGCCACAGATCGGCGAGTTTTCTCGGGGATATCCTGTTCACCCCGCCCTTGTATTACGGTGCTGCTCCATTCTCACCTCACTTCACTCTCATCGGCTCTCCAGACCTCGTTGTTAAGAGCCGCTAAAATCTGTCAACAACTGATCATACTTTGTGCATTCCGTCGCCACAGTCCCACGCCAGATTAAAAAATATTGGGTTTGGCTGTGTTGGAGACACGGCTGTTTGTTTTGCATGAATACGTCTACGTTGACGCTCTCGGACGCCTTGATCTTTATCTTACGTTCCCGGCACCGCTTCACTCGATCATATGGGGTTTTATGGGTATCACTGGATTGATTTTGAGATGCTCTTTCCAACCGTATACGATTTCTGTATATTTGCTTGGCTTCTTGACGAATATAGGCCGACATTGTGTTCAAGTTTCTTAATTTTTTATATTAAACTCGTACAAGTTCACCATAACTACGCCACACAAATGTTTTTATACACGATATTGACGAGAGCTGTCGATTGAAACTTAAACGAGCGTCGTGGCTTCTCCTAGTCAAAAATTATATACTACGCAGAAATTATGAGACGCGGCGAAACGAACTCAAAATTGCTCCTCCGCCCCGCCCCCCTCCTCACGAGCAGCGATGCTTCGCAGTCCTCACCTAACCTAACATATTCTTTGTTCCTTTAGCAATAGGGTGATGTAATTTGATTTTGAATGTAGAAGATAGATTCGGAGCTGCAATGCCAAACTTTATCATCCCCGATTTTGTTATCATCGGATATTCTGGATTGCCTACCACTATGGTAGCAAATTTAAAAACGTATTCACGTAAAAAAAAAAAAAACGCTTTTCTCAACTGCGCTCCGTTTGACGTGGACATCGACAGTGTCGGATGCTCGCGCCGCCGAAACGAACGTAAACCGCCAGCGGAGCTAAACGTGGCTCGAGCGAGCCCCCAGGTGTCGTCGGTGGCTCTAGTTGGCTTGTCAAGGCCCGGTTGTCCCTGCGAGCCTGCGGGGACATCTGCGAAATTGCGCCTGTTGAATAAACAACGACCTCTGCACGTACATTAACAACTGTCGATATCACAGCGGCGCCAGAGCTCGGCCACTATGAAACCCCGTTTGGAAGGGGAGGGGGGGGGGAGGGAACATACACTCAGAGGGGTGGGGTGGGAAGGGTTCGAGCCGAGTACCCCTTGAGCCACAACTGAAATATTGGCTGCGTACACTCGAACTAGTTCCACAATGATATTTCTGTAACTCTACAAATAGACAGAGTAAACATTGGCGTGGATTGTGTAGAATTATAATGTTGAATTTTAATCAGCACAGTTTATAGACCCCTGGTTTATTATACTTAAGCATTGGGCTACATAAACTATTTTGTATGTTTTCTAAAACAACGTGTTTTAACCATACAATATTTAAGATATACAATATACTATGCTATTAAGGAAAGTTAAGTCGGATTATTACGCAGCATCGTAAGCAAATGAGAAGGTGAACAGGTGGATAATTTTCCTTCCAGAACTCAAGGCAAAACACGTTCAATATTGGCTGCTGATGAAAAATACATTCCATGGGCTTACTCGAAATGATATTCGGAGAAATGCGTATCAAGTAGCACCAAAAAAAAATTTAATATTTCGCACAAATTTCCAGGTATTGCCGGTAAGGTATGGTCTGACCTTTTCACTCAACGACACAGATACAAGGTCTCCGTTAGAAAACCACAAGTACCGTGTGATAGGTTTTAATGGAGAAAGTGTCATTGGTGAAATAAACCTCTTGGAACGGAAAAACTATAACCCTCGATAGTTGAAAGTTGTGCAGTAAAAAAAAAAAAACCGTGTCGTCGGATTAGAAGAAAAGAAACCACTATGCTCCCTTACTACTGTGGATAAGGTAATATTCGTCGCCATGAATACCTGCATGATTGCCGAAGGAGATTTAGTCTCTTTGATGACATTTACCTGTAAAAATTGGACCCTGAGACTATGGAAGGGAGCATTAGGAAAGTATCATCCAATAGGAAAGTATCATCGATTAGGCTGGGTCCAGGTCACCTGTTCAACGACTGCATTAATTATATCATTCAGCACGTGGAGCCCTCAGCTGAGGACGCGTCTATGTTCATTCTGTATGGCCAAAACTGCCATACGCGGAATTTGGACGTAATACATCACGTTGCTTTTCTGTTTTTGCCTCCTCACGTAACGCACAATCCTCAGCCACTGGACCGGACCTTCCTTGGGCTCTTCAAAGACACATTACATCGAAGAAAAGACAGATTCATCGGTCATGTGGTATGGGCGCATTCAAACGTTACGGATGTGTTCGGCAAGGCCTATCTGAAAATTCAGACCGAGGCTGTTGCAATAAGCGGTTTTGGATGTAGAGGACAGACACGTTTTCTCCAGTGTATACTATATTGCCATCGCACTTGAGACTGAGAAGGCGGGTGAAAAAAGGTATTGTAGAAGGAAGGCCCAATGAATATGAAGACAAAGACTTGGATGAAGCTGTCCCTCTCTCCATCCGAAGAGGTAGAAGAATCAGAAATAAAATAACGTAAGAGGTTTCTTACTGAAACGAGGTCCTTCGACAGCCATAGAACCATCAACTCCCTGCCCATACACACCTTAAACGTTCTTCACTCTAGAAAGCGTATTTCGAATTCCGGTTTTGCACAAACCGACGTCAAATAGAAGCTAGAAATCACTTCCAGCAACTTATATAACTACATGTTCTCACAAATATGGTATAATATAAATGGATCGGGCTACTAAGAAGGCGTATACTGGAAATCATCTTCGGAAACCAGAAGAATATCAAAGTTTACACAAATGGCTAAGTGCATAGCAGCATGCGATGCGGAAAGGCAAAGAGCAAAGTAAACCACAAGCCAGTTACGAATCATTTAGCAAAAGGAGTTACGAAGAACTGCAAAGTTCTTGTAACAAAATTCCTATTTGTCTCTGTTCCCACTTGGAATTTTCCAGTGTTGTATAGGCCTACATATATTTATTTTTTCTTCCATTGGTTACTTGTACTTTTTAATATTTTGTTTTGGTGTTAAGTCTTGTGTTCCCATGACAGACATCTGTATCGCAATGGCGAGTGTCCAAAATTCTTCATCTAGTCATCCACCCCCATTGCACTATTCATTCAAAGAGCACACAAAATCCTAAGCTTGTCCTCAAGATACTCGACTTTAGAGCAACATGTTGGATATGTAGATCCTATAAAAGAGGATGCTGAGGGTATCTTTTCTTCCGGACCCTTTGAAATGTCAATCCTGCAGGACTTTGGAATCATCACATATTGATGTAAATAATGGAACCACTCCTAATGACAACTTTGACAATTGTGTTGTTTGCAATTATTTTATAAATGTCTAAAAAAATTCAATAGGAAATTCAATTCACGCTAACTTCAATTAACAATGGCCCTTTTATTCTTTTCAATCATGTTTATAAAATAATTCAGTTCTATAGTTCCTCAGTTTCTGGTTACAATTGCAAACGTTTGTTTAACTGTTTGCAATGAAAATTCTGAAGGTTGAAATCAGCTATGTCCTAAAGTTTTTCCCCGTTTTCAAATCTGGTCCATATTACCTCCCCAATTTCTAAAATTATATTTGTAAATATTCTTTAAAATTGCATATTTTCACAGTATGTGGAAATCCACGGAACAGGTATATTCATACATTGTCTCAGATATATGAACGCGCATTAGCGTCAACCGCCATCGCAACTTTAACGTTTTAGAAATAAGTTTTCCTCGAAACAATGAAAGTGGTCCATACTACCACCTGCTCAAGGTGTAACATACGAGTGATAAACGGCCATCCAGCATCAATACGTTTACCAGTATACTACACTCTCCTTCCGAAATGCTTTTGTTGGTTCATAAAACACGTCTCACTAGTCATTCAGCTATGTTGGCCGCACAAAGAAGACTTCAAAAATTATATTTAGAAAATTTTAACATGGTTTAGTGGAAATTAATATTTTTCATAATTCAATTAATATATTATTTACGACTTCACTTTCAGTTTGTACAGCAATAATATTCTAACGTGGATACACCCCTCTTATCGATAACCATTAATAAGCAGACATGAAGCCTAGGATAACGTCCAGGAATTATGTTCCATTTGTTTGTCTTATTTGACCAATAATATTTGTGTAAAATAATGAAGCTATGCGTTCCACTGTCCCCAATCATTACCTATGTCACGTCTTTAAGTGTGGTTCTAAGCAAGATCTTATGGATGTGGTTACCGAGCATATCATTCTCGAAATAAGTAGACTTTGATGATAAATAATGAAATATAACTACGAGTTTTTAAGGTTCGTAAATTATAGTCGGAATTTATTTGGTCATCTGTTATTACGTATAGTTGTTAAGTGTAGAGCCAATAACAAGCCCAGGAAACAATCAGCATACGAATGAACTATTTGTTCTGCATTCGATGGAAATGAGATATTATTCAATTTAAATCTAGATGTAACTGAATTATACAAAACCCACTAAACTCCAAAATGAACATGACATTCAGAACTCAATTTGTGCTCTTTTCTAATACTCTGCTGTTGGGAGATATTCACTTGTTTATATATATATATATATATATATATATATATATATATATATATATATATATATATATATATATATATATAAAACTGGAAATTAAAAACAGAGTATTTAGTCAAACCAAATATATTTTCAAAATCAGTACCCACTAATATTATCAAATAACAAATATTTATTAATTATACAGATTTACATGTTTGTTAGTGGCGCAGATAGAAAGATTTAAGTTTTAGTAATTAATGCTTTATTTCAATTTCAGATTTTCGTATATTTTTATATTGTGGTTGTTTTATAATTTCTGCATTTAACGCAGGCTGTATAACCAAAATAATTGATTATTCCCTGCAGCAATTTAATTTATGTAATGTGATCTTTACATGTATAAAAAACACACAATTGTTTTAAAATCTTCAAAGCAATGATGCCTCTCTATCATACTTGCCGCAAGCCACGGAGACATATGACTTGATTTAAAAGCTTTTTTTTTTCCTTCAAATTAACACTGCATGCGTTGTAGCCAAACGAATACGACCTATGTACAGTATTTCTGAATTTATTTTTTTTCGTTCTTTGTTGCTTCATACACGTTTTCAACCTAAAAAAAAAAACGCAATGAATTCCCTTTGAACGTGATCAAACCAACAAGGGCGACATCATTACAGACGAAGGCCTAAGGCGGTCTGCCTTCAAAAAATAGTTGACGTAACATGGTACATATCCGCAGGAACTACAACGAACATTCCAGAAATTATCTTGCGAGTTTTTAGAGGTTTTAGGAACAGGCACAAGGGCAGTGTTATTGTGAAGAAAAATGATTTTTATTATTTAAAATCATATAATCTCCGTCATTTTCCTATAATAACTCTAGGCATTGTGAAAATAAATAATTAATAGCGGTTGAAAAATTTTATAGGGAAGTTTCTCTTTAGGCAACAGGACCGCGGTCACATTAGCTATGTACTCATTACTATGAGATATTATCGCAATGTGTAACTCAGACCAAAATATTGGTTAGGCCGAATAAAGAGGCACGTGATCATGTGTTAAATTACACGTTAAATTTCAATGGCACTCGTGTGCGTATATGTACAGTACATACGCTAGAAAAATAATTGTAGAAATGTGTGCAAAATTTCTATCGTTTTTCCATTTTAGTACTTATATTTACACTTAATTCATCGTTACTCTGACAGTAAATTATATTCTGAAGTACTACTGACAACACGAAATATTATTTTTGAAACTATCAAATACTATGTATGGGCTTGTATAATTAATTGTTTTAAGGACGTCGAAAGTAATTAAGAGTTTCTTGGTCTTCTTAGAACTTTTGTATAAGTTTGGCTAGCTGTGGGTGACCCGATTCAGCTTTCCTGTGCCTTTGGTTCCAGGTTCTTACGTCGAGATGTGAACCCGATTCGACAAAGCTGCTATACTGTACACTTTAAACTCTTGCAATTTGCTCAGTGGCATGAACAATCCTTCACGCAGAAAAGCTAACTAGTGGCCAATTAGCGGAAATTATTTTGATCATAAATTATAATTTAAACTGTTTTTAGTGTTTTACTTTTAAATGCTGTTCAGGGTAAACTGAGCACTTTCAAAACTACGCTTAGGATCTACTTGTAATGCACATTGTCTATTCTTCTGTCAGATGTAAAAAATGCATTGCCATGGGCCTAATCACCTTATTCATGCGTCGTCGGTCAGTTCAAAAAGGAAATTATTAGAAATGTAAATACTTAACAAATATGCTAATTCTTATACTTACATGAATAAAAATATCGGTAAGCAAAATAAATAATTCCAGTATTCCCAAATGTTTACCTAACACATCAAATTCAACATTAAAGTACGGAACTACTTTCGCTCCGCCCTTGCCATCTTTCCTGGGCGCACGCCGGTCAAGTGTGGCCGTTAAAATGTACGCAGATAGTAGCAGTGACATTTTTCTAAGGTTGGTATCAAAAATGCTCAGCTACCATGAACAGTCTCTAGACTATTTTAATTAGTAATTAAAAAAAAGCTGTATTTTAGGTAAAATCGTAAATTTTTCTACAAATCCCGGTTTGATTTTTTTTTTTTTTTCTGAATTTTGTACCGGGTGAGTCCTTTAAAAGAAGCCCCGTAGGACACGTGTGTAACGGAGCGAGGGAGTGAGACAATATAGAGCAGGGCAGTGTAACAACAACATATAGAGTAAGGTGCTGGAACACTGCAAGCCAGTTCAGAGCCTTGCGCTTAGAGGCGATGGGGGACTTGATGCGCGTGGCAGTGTCGCCTTTAACGCTCCCTCGCCTCTCGGCTTCAAACGCGGAAAAATGTTCTAGGTATACGGGCGTCTTAAGGCCCTCCCAGCAGACATAATAACAAAAATAATCAATTTTATCGTGGCCTCAGAAGTTAAGTTCTGACAGCTGAATAACGTACTATACTAAGGTAAAGTGAGCACTTTTGAGACCCTAGTAACTTTTATCTTTCAGTCATTTTTTTCATCCTTTAACCACCCTTTTAAATAAATATTGCAACGCAAGTAATACAAACTGTATGTATATCTCGCTGCACTCTGAAGTTAACGTCTAAAAATTAAAATTAAGTATATTTATTGACTATTATTCCAAATGAAAAGGGTTTCAAAAGTGCTCACTTTACCGTGAATAGCCTATAACTGTGTTTGTTGGTCACATGGAAATTTTCATACTAACGAGTGGCGAAAGGATGCAAATGACAAACTAGGAGAACATTTTTAGTGCTTGCCTGCGCAGTTAAGAAGTAGGAGAAACGTGGAACCGCACAGTTTAGTTGGGTTTCCATCGTGTGTAATGACGATCTGATTTGCCGAGGAAAGTGTGACGATGGGATCACTGCACATCGGTTCATCGCCTTGCGCATATTGCGGGAGTCACATAGCCGCGACAAACACAGCACGACACGACAAAAACCGCAACCACTATACAACATTTATATTTTCGCCAGGACTGCTCGAATTTTCAGCCCGACAGTTTACTGGCACGAGACGAAGAGAAGAATTTTTCGGATCCAGTTAGAAGGCGCTGACTAACTACGCAAGTTTCAAAGGCGTTGGGCAGACGGGAAATTTGGAATAAATGATGGTGACAAAGTGTTATAGCTAATGCACACAAAGGTAAAATTATACTTTCTAAGAGTTAAATAGGGTAATTTTCCAAATATCAAGCTACGTATTTACCATTCTAGGGGAAGCTTGCCAAACAGTTTCGTTTTGCTAGGTTGTACACTCTGTGTGTCATGCCGCACGACACGACGAAAATGGAAATTATTTATAATCCAAAATTGCTGGGCTGAAGACAGAATTCGTCGGGCTTACGTCAGGTCTATCTTGTATTCCATTGGCTGTTTAGTTTTAAGTGTCGTGTCGGGGCTGCAGTGTCGTGCTTGTCGGAGCTATGTGACTCCTGCATATGAGCGATGGAGTGCTGGGCGCGCGTGTTATTGTCGCCCGTGACGTCGTGTCTCGAATGAGAAAAAAAAAAAAAAAAAAACCCCGCGAAATCTCGGGATCACGTTCTCTTAGCAACGAGGTCCTGAATACCGATTGTGTTGAAGCGGTGTGGATATGGAGCGACGCAGGAACCCAAGAGTGGATGGAACACGAGATCCCCGAGGAAACCCGCCGACCCGCGCAACACACGGGATGATCCTCACTTGCGAAAACCCGGGAGAGAGCATAGAACACGTACACTGAAAAAAAAAAAAAAAAAAAAACACTAAATCTGTGTCGATAGTAGCAATGTTACTAACACATTTTTTTTTTTTTATCTCTCAGCTGTTAATTTTCAATGCCACTCTTAATGCGGGAAATTGTTAAACTACTAACGCAAACGCAAAATTTTGTATTTTATGTAGAAAATGGTAAATGGAGCAGACACAATATTTGTACTTATCAACATTTGGTTGTTACTTATACCATAACAAAATTAATTTGTGTTCCATTAACATGAACTCCTGTTTTCACATGAGATCTAGTTTCTATTTGCTTAATCCGTAGTATGCAACCCTCGGATTACAACCTGACGTTAAAATTTATCAGTTTGCCACTGGACCTACAAAATAAGCAGATCGTACTTTCAGAGCTTTCAAGAGTGGGTGCCGCTTATCTGTACAGCATAAAATCCACCTATTGTCTGTTCACTACAAAGTGAGCACTTTTGAGGCCATGGTTACTTATTTCTTTCAATCGCATACCCGACCGTGTCTCTCCCAGATTTTCGCACGTGGGAATCGTGCCGGACGATGGCGCTGGTCTGCGGATTTTCTCGGGGATCTCCCGTTTCCCCCGCCCATGCATTCCGGCGCTGATCCTTACTCACCTCAATCACCCTCATCGGATCTCAAGACCGCGTTGTTAAGAGCCGCCCAAATCTCTTCACTCGCAACTTTGTAATTTTTTTATCCTTTACCCACATTATCAAATAAATATTACCATAAAAGTAGAGACCTGCAAAATTAGCGTTATTTTTTATGGAGCAGACGAAACTCTAAGCTGTTATGCGTGGTTCTGACGTCTCTCGATGGCTGAGATTATTTGTGGCGGTAGCAGTTCAATGTCAGCGTGACCAATCGCGCGTCACACAGTTACACAGGCGCGTGACCTCCTATAGAAGCCGTCAGCCAACGAAATCACGGGTGATGTTCAGAAACTTATTGGCAGGGATAGGAAAATTTCACGAGTTCAGTGACCTGTAAGCTAGACCGCTCAGTCCTCTCTGCATACTGGAGCCTCAGCTGTGTGTTCATTGGCTGTTGCCACCACACCTGGCAGTTATGGGATTCGCAAAGTGTTTGATTGCAAGTCTGCTATTGGCTCAGAGGCGTGCAGGGCGGGTCTAATAAACTGTGGTCCAATCGCGAAGGTGACTTCACTATATATGTGTTTGACGTGTAGCTTGTCCCGAAATTAATTCGCGAAATTTCCCTGTCTCTACTTATAGGGCAACGACGTCTAACTTCTCCCAAAATAATAACGCGAATTATGCAGGTCTCTACATATAATTAATTAACACTGTGTGAATATCATACCACACTCTCCGAGTGTTAACAGCTAAGTCCATAATAAATCATTTTTTTTTTGGCTATTATTATAAATGAGAGGGCTTTAAAAAAGTATTCACTTTACCGTTCATAGCCTATCCAAAAGCAACTATGATGTTAGAGTGACCACTTATGTAAAAGCATTATGTTTTGGGATGGACCTCGAGCCAGAAACCTGGCCCTTGCTCTGTATTTTCTCTCAGACGCGAGTTGTCAAAGCAGTGTATGCGTACGAAACGTGCAGTTAATGGGCGAGGAAGATGGGCTTAAGACATTCCAATACCTTAGCTGGTTGCACACTTCGAAAAATCAATATCGGTGGACGATTCACTGAGAACGTAATTTTACATTCGTGGTAATCATATACTACTATGTTCGGCACGCGGTATTTAATTTCATTACATTTCAATTTTATTGTTCAAAGAGCAGTGTTACAGGGTATAGAACTCGTCATTTTTATAATATGTACAAAAAATAGAGCGAAACAATAAAAGCATATATACAACAATAAAATAACAGTGACATGTTCCTATATAAAACAACATAAAAAACAAAAGCTATAACTTGTCTAATAAAAATGGTTTCCATTTTAAATCAATATAAATATAGCCACATTTCAGAAAAGAACACTCAATTACAATAAAGTAAACATAAATCATGAACAAGAGAACATTATATATAAAACATGTACACACATATAAAAAACACAATCAGATCGACGTAAGATAAGTATAGAAGTATAAAAAAAAAACATAATCAGGCCTTAAGTCAAGCTGCCATGTATCCTGATACACTGTAGAAAGAACCATTTAATAGAAAATTGAATAAATGTTTTAAAAAAGTTTAGGATTATTAAAAAAATTTATACTATTTGGGAGTTTATTATACAGCGTAATCCCAGTGTTATTAAATGTTTGTAATGTACTTGTTTTATAGACATAATTAAAATGAAAGTGGTTCTATTAATTTATGTAATAAACGTAGACAATTGTAATTACAAAACACATTGTAGCTATATCGCACTCGTATTTACACAGGCTCAAAGAAAGACAGAAAGCAGTTTTCATTGTCCGACGTGGCTGGAAGAGATTACGTGACCAAACAACAACGTTTTGCATGTTTTCAAGCCAGTGCGTTCATTCTCGGAACGGCGTATGTACCGACGGCGAACTCTACGTGACACCTCCTTATGCGTGATGTTCTCTTGATACCAAGCGGGAATTTAGCAACGAGACAGTGCCATGCATTCATGAAGGGGACGGAGCTCGACGTATGCCTGTACCGGCTGCCTGTGAGCTCTATCTGCCAGCTCCATCTGAAACCTCCTTGCGCGCGATGTTCTCCTGATACCAAACTGCAATCAAGCAACCGTCAAGCGCTCGGCCCGGCCTCCTGGGTTCACGCTAAATAAAGTGAGCATTTTTGAGGCCCTAGCTATTTTTTCCCCCTATTTTTTCTTTTAGCCATTTCTTATGTCCTTTAACCACCTTTTTAAATAAATATTGCCATGAAAGTTATAAACACACACACAGAGAGAGAGAGAGAGAGAGAGAGAGAGAGAGAGAGTGTGTGTGTGTGTGTGTGTATATATATATATATTCCACCGTACTCAGAAGTTTATTTTACTACGTATACGGTTAAAATAAAATATATTTATTGGCTATTATTCCAAATGAGAGAGAGTGCATTCAAAAGTTCTCACTTTACGGTGAACAGCGTATAGGGTAGGGATAGGAAAATTTCGCGAATTCATTTCAGGACAAGCTAGACGTCAAACACGTGTACGTTGAAGTCGCCCTTTCAATCGGATAATACAGTTCATGATACACGCACGCCCTGGATGATTCTGAGCCAATAGCAAGCAGCAGACTTGCATGGAAAAGACGTAGCGGGGTGCCATACTGCCAGGTGTGGAGTAACACTGGCTTGGCTACTGTGTGGGTCAGCAGCCAATGAACAAGCATGTGAGTCTCGAGTGTACACAAACAAGACTGTGGAGTCTAGCCTACGGGTCATTGAACTCGAGAAATTTTCCTATCCCTACCTTATCGGCCGCCGAACGATGTGCAGCTCCAGCAGAAATGTTTAAATAAAAAAAAAAAAACGCCCAACGTGTGTGCGAGGTCTGCTTACGAATAGCATTTAAGAAACGTTACGAGTCTGTATGGTGTGAACATTCCGGTACAAGGAATTAAAAATGGGCTAGAGACGTGCATGAAATTTTTACTTTTCATTGTTACGTCATACAATGGCGGGCGTCTGCCCTGAAAGCCGCATAGAGCCGCGTTATCGACGGCAAGACTGTTGACCAAAATTTGTTTTGTATATCAAAACAGACAAACATGACAAAAATTTTGTCGTGCCAAATAATTTTTTTTTTTTTTTTTTGTTATTACAACAATCAATATTGTGGAAATTGCGTAATAACTAACGTTTGTGGTCACCAATTCAGGCGTACTCAACACGTTCACAGAGGCTCGGAGCGTACCGAAAGAAACTCCAGAAGTATCAGGCGTACATGACAGCCGCGGAGGTCACAACTTCGGCCGCGAAAAAAAGCCGCCAGTGACGTGTATGATACTGTATGTAGACTTTGGCCGCGTGCTCCATTACGCTCGTGTTATTTTCTTTTAATTTGCATTTCGCATATTGTAATTGTACAATTATAAAATCACGACGCCCAACAATCCAAGAACTGCTTTTATTTGTCGCACAACACGACATCGCTGACACTGTGCACTTTTGAAAGCCCTCTCATTTGGAATAATAGTCGGTTAAATATATTTTATTTTAGCCTTGGACGTTAACGACCGTGTGCGGTGGAATATACACAATGTGTTTATTACTTACATGGCAATATTTATTTTAAAAGGTGTTTAAAGGATAAGAAACGGCTGATAGGAAAAAAAGTAACTAGGCCCTCGAAAGTGTTCACTTTACCGTGAACAGCCTATACAAAATAAATATGAAATAATTGGGGCCCCCCCCCCCCCCATCGTTTTTCGCGAAAATATTTACGAGGAGACTAGACATCAATATCCTATGTGTACACTTGCAGTATTCATTTGACTATTGGCCTCTTGTCTTTGTGCGAAGACAGTCTGTTGCATGAGCGAGCCAATCAGAATTAAGTTTCTCCGATAATGATCGTCCGTGATACGAGGCAGGTAGATAAGGCGCGCGCGTAACAATTCAAATGATCCAGTCGCAAAAGTCGTTGTGTGAATATTAAAGTGATTGGAACACAACTTGTCCTGAAATATTTTCGCGAAAAAAATGGTGCCCTTAGAAATAATAATTTAAATCACTAGTTTAAATTTGTTTGTTATTACCATAACAATTATTAAGACATAAATCAATGGTAGACTGTAGATTTACATATACACACTCACGTGTGTGTGTGTGTGTGTGTGTGTGTGTGTATATATATATATATATATATATATATATATATATATATATATATATATATATATATATATATATATATATAAATTTACGCGTATTAAACGTTTCATAATTTGCAGATATAGTACGACGGCAACTAGGCAGTATGTGTTCGGTAATCAGTAAACTTGGAAGGTGACAATTTTGCAAACGAAAATTACAAAAAATAAGTTATGAGTTTTACACCTGAGTTAGCTCCCGTGACCATTTCGTTCGCAAAACGTTCCAAATGTAACGTGGGCTGAAGTAAAGGAACAATTTTCACGTCGTATAAGTAGTGAGCATCGTGGGGTAACGGAACATGCCGAATAAAATTACTTTATTTTAGAAACCGTCGCAGAAACCCTAAAGTGTCTCGTGCGGGAACTACGGTGAAAGACGTGACTGATACAGGTTTATCTGTTATATTAAGTATACTAATTTAGCCCTTATCACGATCAATAATTGACGGTCGTACGGTTTTAATAAAACTACGTGCGCAAGTTTATTTCCTTAATGAGGTTGGTAATGTTGACTAGGGGCAGGGAAATTTCGCGAGTTTGCGTTTAGTCCATTCATGGTTGGTTGCAAATCTTCTGAAGCCCTGGCAGAGTTCTACTTTTAAGCTGTTCGTCCGCCCGTGCAAACGAAGCCTGTCTCACAAACATCCGTTCGTTTCCGTCAGTCGCCCGTCCGTTCAGTCAGCCATCCGTCGATTTTTTTTCGTCCGTCAATTGAAAGAGACTCACAACAGATCCGTCGTCTGTCGATCCGTCGGGCCAGATTATTCTCATTGTTGCCACCCAACAACACTAACTTTCTCGCGCGCAGACAAATGTTTTTAATCAATATAATAAACATATTCTGTTTCCTCGACACTGCCTTGTGTATTTAAAAATAAAACATGTTCAGAAAAAAAGCAAGTGACTGTTTTCCGACAGCCGTGTTCAAGGAACGATATTACAAGGCGGTGGCCCATCCGTCAGTCCGTCGAAAGTTAAAGTTTCAGATACATTTTACGGATTGACGGATAGAAAAAATGTCGCCCCTGCGATTGGTTGAAGATCACGTGACCGACGGAAGGCCGACCGACGGATGAAACGGAAGGTCGTGAGCCGAGCCTAATGCTTAAGACTAAGTATACAAAACTGCACCAAAGGGACAAGCTTATAACTGGTTACTCATTAAAGCGGCAGACAATAAACGAACAGCTGAGAATGTATTGATCAGAGAACTACGCAGTCTATCTTGTAATATATACGCGATTTCTTCACACTTTGCGATTCAATCTTTTGGAAAATCGCCCCACTTATGACGTGTTTGGCTGTATCCTAAATATGCCATGCTACCAACACTCCTATTTTCCCTTTGTTTTTTATTCGAATAAATTACGAATGAAACATTTTAATTTATGAGTAAAATATGAGTTAACTCTTTGTAGGCTATGCTCGAGTGTAGCTAGAGCAAAGCTAATTTGATAGGCAATATCAGCTCGGCTTTCCATTGGTTGATGACTGGCCAATAATGAACGCTGTAAAGTACATGGTTAGGGTCCGGTGTGGTATGGGCCAATAGTACGATGGTGAGTTCTAACACAGACACCAACAGAACCGGTGTTCTTTCATGTAGTGGATATAAATTACTCACTTCTAATCTGTCTTAAGTGCCAGTGAATGTGTGCAGACTCCAATGTGTTAAATTTAAAATTAACTGGAAATAAGGTACTTTTGCGGTAGCAGAAAAGTGAAATGTTTGAGATACACGGCATATTTAGGATACAACCAAACACGTCATAAGTGGGGTGATTTTCCAAAATATTGAATCACAAAGTATATATAGTATAAGATAGACTGCGTAGTTCTCTGTTCAATACATTCTCAGCTGCTCGTTTATTGTCTGCCGCTCTAATGAGTAACCAGTTATAAGCTTGACAAGGCATGTCACGGGATTTGGTGCTTGTGCCAAAGCAGGTCTGCTATTGGCCAAGAGCCCAGAGTCATCCATGGCGTGTCTATTAAAACTACAAGATAATCGCAAGGGTAGCTCAAACATCCGAGGTGCCGCGGTGGTGTAGGGGTTAGACCAGGGGCCAGTCACTGCTTAAGGCTTTTGCTGCTCTTATCGAGCACTAACAATTCAGTTTGTACCAACATCGGGAAGTCATTCAATTGTAAAATAATTTATCCAACGGATTGGGCGATCAAGCAGAGTGATCCTTTTTTGACGTTTAAGATCAAATCAACTTTAATCGCACACACGTTAAGCACTAAGCAAACAATTTAATAAATGTTTTCAATTGTCTATGTTGGAATGATTCCATGAAGTTGGCGTTCTTGGAGAAGTTGTGTACAAGTTTGGTACGTGAATTGAATTGAACTACAATTTTGAAATGGGGAAAATTAAAAAGAAATGTGTAACAATTTGTTGGGTTCCTCACTGTGAAAATTCGAAGCCAAATGTACTTGTGAAATACTTCACATTTCACAGCAATTCAGAAACGTAAGTTTCTAAACCAATGTTGTTGGTTTTGACTGGTATCTAGTTTTAGGCTGTTTATCTGGTTACGAACTTCCAATTATTTCCTATAATAATCGATACTTTGCCTAAATATTTGTCTCTTTTACTGTCAAAACAAACAAAATAGTTTTTAAAACTTAATTTTTTTTATTTCTCGGAGTCTCGGATGAAGCAAAGCAAAAAAAAAAAAAAAAAAAAACAGAAAAATACAAACTAAATTCATTAAATCATTATCGTAATTATTAATGCTAAAAATATCCTTACCGCGTCCTCTAAAATTCTATTTTATCAATCTTAATGTTATAAAATAGCCACGAAGAAATAATTATTTTTTTTTTATGTTGGTCACGAGAGAAGCGTTAGTGGCCCGATCTTAGAGAGGTAATAGGTGGAAACATGCAGGATTCGCGTTATTATTTGGCCTCAGGCTGAACTTCACAGTACTGTATATACCGGAGCCGGCGTCGTTTCTCCATTGGCTGCTGCATAGAAGTTAAACCACGCCCTTTCTTACTGACCCGCATGCGATTCGGATACACAATTGAGGAGTGTTTATTTATTGGCGCAGAGCTACCCAGGGTGTGTCAGATAACGTATTGTCCAATGAGAAACTTATTGCAAAGGTACACATGTTTCAAGTTCATCTTGTCCTCAAATAACAACGCGAATTTTGCATGTCTCTAGTAATAGGTAAGCAGAGAAGTTCAGCCTTGCAGTGAAATCTCTTTTTCCCTTCTATACTCTTTGGGTTAGACTGCTCGCATCTCGCCGAGCGAGGCGAACCGGGTTTGTATTTCATGCCACCCCCCCCCCCCCCCGGAATTTTTGAATGAGGGAATCGCGCCTGACGATGCCGCTGATCGGCGGGGTTTTTTTTTTTTTTTTCGGGGTTTTCCCGTTTCCCCCGCCTTTGAATCCCGGCGTGGCTCCATACTCAACTCGCCTAACCCGCGTTGGCTCTCAAGACCGCGCCCGAATCTCTCCACTCCACTAAAATATTCAAATATTTTAAGTATAGCTAGGGATAGGAAAATTTCGCGAATTCATTTCGGGACAGGATAGACGTCAAACACATATATAGTGAAGTCACCTTCGCAATTGGATCGCAGTTTATTAGACCCGCCCTGCGCACCTCTGAGCCAATAGCAGAGTTGCAAGCAAACACCTTGTGAATCCCATAACTGCCAGGTGTGGTGGCAACAGCCAATGAACACACAGCTGAGACTCCAGTGTGCAGAGGACTGAGGAGTCTAGCCTACAGGTCATTGAACTCGCAAAATTTTCCTACCCCTACGTATAGCTAATACTTTGAATCGAGTCGGGAAATTTTCGTGCTCCTACGTGTTTCAGTTAAAGTATGAAATCAAGTAGAGAAATGCGAGTAGATCCCGTTTGCCACAGTGACATCTATTCCAAAGTTATTCAATTGTGTTTGAAGAAATGTATTGCCATCTCTGCAGTGTGTGCGGAGCTAAAATAGGTTTGTACTCAAGGAGATCGCAGTGATCCATAATTTTTTCTGGCACCGATAAATAGGAACTCAAAAATTTTGGTTTTTTAAACGGCACGTAGGCTAGACTCCACTGCCCTATATATTGTATAACCTTTACTCTCTGTTAATCGATTGCTGCCCCGGTGTGTAGCCAGTGTATCCAGAATTCACCCGTACGTGTCTACTAAACTGTGATCCAATTGCAGACGTAACATAAATATGATTTACACGCGTTTGAGGTGTAGCTTGTCTTGAAATGAATTCTGAATTTCCTGCCCATAAATATACAGTTAAAGATAATGGAAAATCTCGAAACATTTTCGATCCAACATATTTTCGAATAACACTCTAGCTAGTTTATTGTTTCACGATCGGATGAACATGGTCTCGACCCGGTTTGCAGACCAATCACGAACGTTCTGCCTTTCATTATCAAAATCCTCATTTACCCAGAAAAATGGAGTAGCAGCTTCAATGTATGCATGACAGCCAGTAAGTAAAGAAAACTGTTGGGCATGTGTACAGTGCGTTGAATCCTAGCAAGCATGAGAATTTCCCCGCGATGAACTGTTATTTCTACGTATCCTCTTAGACGCTGCAGCAAACTATTTTTTTTTTTGTTCGGACCTGCACTGCTGTCGGTATGACACATAATGCTTTAAATCTGGACTAATGAAAGATATTTGTGCTTCATCATACTGTCAGCAGGCGTTTGTGAGCAAAACGTACTGTCACAAGTCTCCTCAATACAAATAAAATAACTATATTCAATTAATTTGTTTATTCGCTACGATATAAAATATAAAAATACACGCAGCTATTATTTACAACATTAACACTTTGCACTCTGTACACATTTACTGAAATTCAGGACAAGCCAGAATTATGTCGCTTATAGCCACCATTAATCAGATCCAAACGAAATATGAAGCTCTCCCAATTAATGTTAAGTATGTTAATGTTATAATTATGATAATATCTTTTAAAGGAAAATATGGATGGAATGGGATTTTATCTGCATTTATTTATAATCCTATTGGGTTATTTGAACATTTAATTAAAATATTTTTAAGCGTGTTCTAACGTAATTGCTTGCTGTCTCAGGGAAATTACCCTAAATCTTTATTGGAACAATATTAATTTGAGTCAGTGTTAACTGTATTTATTGTTACTGCTAACGTTGAAGTAATTGCCACAGTTGGCTGGTCGGAACAATTATGCAACAAAACTTACATTATAACTATTCAAAAATATTAACTACTAGCAATTCCCGCGACTTGGTTCGCGTGGATTTTGGGATTTGTTTACATAAAAAAAAAAAAAAATTGAAATATAAAATTGAAATAAGGCGTGAATAGTGTCAATCGAAATTTATAAATAATAATTTCTGAAATCAAAATATAAATAAATTTTAAACAAATATAATTTACAAATCTATTATTAAAAATTAATACCAGTTTTACTCACTTAACTGAGGCCTAGCACAAAAAAAAATCTGGCAAATATGAATCACTTATTTATGAAAGGGCATAAGTCACCTTTGGAATGAAACGTGATACACATAGTATATGTGTCTTTGTGGGTAGGTGCGTCATTTAGTAAAGGAAAAGCAATAGTTTGAAGAAAATAATATGATTAACTGACCTAGTATATTTCTGGTGTTTTTATGAAAATGTATTACTTGGTGGATTTATGTCCTTTCATAACTATAACAGATTTCGTCATAAACGTTGACTTATGCCCTTTCATAAATAAGTGGTTCACTTGCAGTTTTTTTTGTGATTGCCTTCCTGCGAGAGAAAAATTGTGTTTTTGAGTAACAGAGTAAATTTTCTTTTACAGGACAACATGCTACCTAGTGGAGACCAGTCTGTGGAAGGGTTCTCCATAACTCTGGAGAAAGTGGACAGGCACCAGGCTGGAGTCTACCAGTGCACGGCCAACAATGGCGTCGGTGATCCTGTCACCGTAGATATGCAACTGGACATACTGTGTGAGTACAAATACGAATAATAACAATAAGTAGAGACCTGTAGAATTCACGTTATTATTAAAGGACATTTTAAACGTTAAAGACTTTTCCTATGGCATACGTCTGTCATTGGCCCATTCTTTATTTGGCACGCCTCGGGTAACTCTGCGCCAATAAATGAGCACTTCTCAACCGTGTGCCCCAATCACGTGCAATTCACTCAGAATGAAAGCGGGTTAACATCCAAGCAGCAGCCAATGCAGGAACGACACTGGCTTGAGTGTGTGAATTTTAGCTTGGCGCCAAAAAAATAACACGAATTTTGCAGGTCCCTACCAACAACTAAAGGAAAACTGCATGTATGCCATAGGACACTGGAGTCTAGCCTTCGCGTAATTTTATTTCGCTAAAAACCGGGTGGCCCTAACAATAATGGATCCCACATATAAAAACCTTTCTACTTCCTGTTGAAGCATTCCGTTTGTAGTATTGTTGAGACGATGTGTGTGTGTGTCTGAAGATGAGAACAAATTCCAATGCAAAAAACGTCGCACCTTTTGCCGTCGAAGGAAGCCTACTGCAATAGTCATATTTTCTTTCGTTTTGCAGTCCGTGTACATATTTTTATAGCCAGAGACGTGCAAAATTGGTGTCATTATTTGGCAACACGCTATATTTCACTTATTTATGCATACTTGAGGGAAATTCGTATTTTCATTGGCCGGTTTACTGGAAATTGGTTGCTGAAGCATTAGGCATTTCCAATCGGCCGAAGTATCCTTAGGACGCGCCACACAAGTTGTCTGCCAATGGCAACAGTCAATATGAAACGCAGCATCTTGACGTTCGTTCTGCCGCCAATTTAACACTGTTCGATAAATAACGTACAGCCATGTTCATAGCAAGTGAGGTCACTTTCCTCGCGAGTCCGACTGGAATTCGTGTTACTCGTAGGTGTTTCCGTTCTGTATGTTTTCATGTATCTGGGAGCCGCGGTGTCTGAGCGGTTATCCTGCTCGACTCTCACCGAGACGAACCGGGTTCAATCACCGGCCGGGCCACCCCCGGATTTTCGCATGTGGGAATCGAGCTGGGACGATGTCGCTGTTGGACGGGTTTTCTCGTACATCCCCCGCTTCCCCTGTCCTTTAATTCTGGGGCTGTTCCGTTCTTACCTCTATCATCCTCATCGGCTCTCAAGACCTCGCTGTTAAGAACCGTCAAAAAACTCCTCACTTACTCACTTATGTATTTAGTAACTGAGGCTTAGAATTTTTTTATTACTTGTTTTAATTCCCAGTAAACCGATAAATTTTAAAGGAAAACCCTGTATTTAGTTAACCTCATACAACAGGCGATTGGTGAAAATATTTTGCTCAAGAAAACCAGTGTTTAATAACAATAATTTTGACCAAATAGACGCCAGTGTTCAGTGAGGTTGACTATTAGTAAAGGCTGTTACCGATAAAATGAGCACTTTTGAAATGAACCTTAGAAAAATGTCACAGCTACTACGTGGCATACCTTTTAACGGGCTCACTGAGTGACATGTGCCCAGTAAAGTTGGTAGCGATGCAGTTAAAGTAGTTACATATTTTAACGTCGAATAAAAAGTGCCGTTTGTAATAACTTAAATTATTTATTTTTCTTTCTGGTTTTTTAATTCATCAAAGTGTAAAAATGAGAATATTTGAAAAATATTTACTTTTATAATAATATGACAGTACCACTTGATCGACGTACGAATAAAGTGATGAGGCCCATGACCATGATAATTTAACATAAGGCGGAAGAATACGCAACGTGCATACAGGTAGATGTAAAGCAGGGATTTAAAAAGCGTTCAAGTTATCGTGAACAGCCTATGACATCGTTTGGCCAAATTACATTAAATACCGAATATTCAAACGACAGTCGAATATGTTCCAGGGTAAATTTACTGTGTGCCAATTAAGAGTATTCAGTTTCGACATCACGAACAAGCAGACTAATGAATAATTGTTAGTAGATGGAGCATGTCACTTCTGGCTTACTTTGCACAAGAGTGGCCCAAGTCGCATTTGGTGCAAGAGAGGACTAACTGCCAAATCATGATATGCAAATGAGATTAAATAATTGTTTGAATAATTGAACAATTAATTTGATTAGTTAACCGATTTATTAGATTGATTACGTACATCAATTAATTAATTAATGTTTCGATTTAAAAAATTTTATTAAAGAATTATGTAATATCAAAGAATGTTTATTAATATATTGCTGTAATAACGGTGATATTGGCAGAGCTGATTCGGTGTGTTCTCTGTGGCTTGCTGGAGTGGACTTACTAAAGGAGTGGGTTGTAATTGCTCACATTGGAGTTGATGTTGGTGTAAGAGTGGTATAAGGGGCATTTTTCATTTTTTTTTGTTTGTGCGTTATATATGGAGCGAACTACATGGCCAGGTCGAGTATCTGGAGGTATACTGAGTAAATATTTTGTTTCTGTGAAGACTTGAAACAAACTCGTTAAACCAATTTTAATCATGTGATGAAACTGTTTCCTTAGCAAAGTAATTGATTTCCACTTTAATCACATAACATTGAACCTACAGGCACATATACATGCGATTGCCGAATGAGCACAAAATTTATATTTCAAATGCTAAAATTATCATTAAACGAAATGTGCAGCTAATATAAAATTAAAACTCTCCAACATGAAGTCATACTCACACATACTAACTTACCCCAAATGTGAGAAGCTAACTGAGGAGCCTGAGCAGCAGATTGTCGAGCGTGTGGAGCGAGGTGTGGAACATGTGAAGCAGATTGTCGAGCAGTTTGTGGAGCAAGGTGTGGAGCATGTGGAGCAGATTGTGGAGCAAAATGTGGAGCCTAAGGAGCTAACTGATGAGCCTGAAGATCTGGCTGAGGAGGACATATAGACTTACTCTTGCAAATTGTATAATGTTTCTTTGAAGTGTTTTTGAAAAAAATTTATATAAGCATATATTTGAAGAATAATATCTCTTCACGGCAAACATCAATGTGTTGATTAGCAGCTGTAATTATTTCTTTCTTTTGTATGTAAAAGTCAAAATCATAAGTTTGTATTTCCTTGCAAACTTGTTAAAATTAATATTTTTATTTGTTATAAGACAAAGTCATTGCCAGCTAGTGAGGCTTGACATTCCTTAGCCTAGCTCTGTGTGGCAGGAGTCTGTTTACCTGTAGTTGTCCTAACCAATAGTAATAGAGTAGCATGTCTCACCATTCCTATACTTTCAGAGTTCATTCACAAGATTTTCTCAAGATTCTCCCTCATGCCATTACTTTTCAGAGTTCATTATTTTCATACTCGTTGGTGTTCACATCGTGTAAAAAAACATTACAACTCACACAAAAATTACTCAGACTGAAAAAAAAAAATTATAATGTGGCAAAAGGAAATCAAACTATGAAATAACAAGTCACACTATTTCCTTATAACATTAAAATTTTAACAAGTTTTCACAAACTATAAAAAATATTTACATCTTCACAAAATCTACAAGAACACTCCTTAATAATATATTTACAAACATTTCAACATCCTTAAAAACTATTATTTACAAACATTTCAACAACTTCACAATCATCTACAAAAACCTTCCATAGTATTATATTTACATATGAAAACACCTTAAAGATCTTTATACAAACCTTCATAAACACTCGCCAATTCATACAAATTAACATTTCACATTACAAAGATATTTACAAACATTAAAACTAAATAAATAAAATGCGATTCGGGACGTCGTCCTTGTGTTTGACAGCCATGTTATTATATACATTCACCAAAACTAAAAAAATAAACACTATATAAAAACAGCGATTCGTAGTATCGTCTGTTGCGGCATTATGGGCTGATGTCCTCTATGCCACATCCGGGAATATATTTGCCATACACGTCAACACCTACAATTACTCCATGCACACACGTACATGTTGCTTCAATATACTTTGAATATTTGTAGATTTAGAATTATGTAATCCCACACTGAGAAGAGTAATTCCTGGGTGTTATAAAGGACAACAGGGGTTATTGCATCGAAGTTAAATGCCATGCAGTTATGTCAAAGCAGGAGCTTTGAAGAAATATCTTTAAAGATTTTGATGCAGTAGGTTTGAAGACAGCTGTGATGCAGATTCTAGTGCAGATCAGGGTGTGGTACTGAGCACAGTGTGGTGTAGAGCATGGTGTGTTGTTGGGTGCTGGCAGTGGTATAGCAGCCCTATATTTAAAATGACGCTGAAATTACTGTATTGGGGAAGAAAAATTTATTTTGGAATCCTGTAGTGCCCCCAGGGTAAAGTCGATACTATATCTGACTCAATGAAGTGCCTATTGTCTAAACCTCAAAACACTACTTTGGTCACACTTTCGGTGTAAACCTTGTGACCATGCGAATGGAACTGGCATTGGGTCCCCAGAACCCTGGTGAAATTATCGAGGTATTCTCGATAATCATCGTATCGGAGGAATTGCAGTTTGTTAGGTTTTAACAATTTGGTATTTGGTAACTGCAGGGGTGCCGTCCTCCAACTGTCTCTGCGTGTGTAATGGGGGCAGATTTTTTGTGAATGCGGGTGTCGTGCTTGGGTGGAGATGTGAGGGTTGGCTGCACAGCCTTTGTTCAGCAGGCGACACCAAACGCTGAATTGTTGTGTGACATCTTGCGACGTTGAGTCCTTTGAAGGGCAGTGGAGGTGGGACCATAACTCTGGGGACGGTGTTTAGCGGAGGCGTCCGTGCTGGGTAAAGGTGTGGGATGTTGGAGGATGGTCTCCGAAACTCTCCGCTCATTGTCCTGCATTGTCTCCTGACAGCTCGGGGCAGAATAATATATTGCCTTTTTGGCGGCATGAGAGGCTTGCACTTGCTAAGTACATAGCAGAGGAGTTGAGGTGAAACACCGAAATTGGTGATCTAGTACAACGTGATAGCTTGCACTGATTTTCATTAGCCGTGTCGTTCGCGTGGAAGAGGAGACGAGGCGGGCAGGGAAATTGTTGGTTTCCAAGAGCCAGGCGTCGGTCTGCCTGTGGGTAATGCAAGGCATTGAACATTTACTAGCCAATACACTTCTCAATTCATTTATTAAAGTCTGACGTGTTCAGATATAAGGTTTGGTTTTTTGTTTAATTATGTAAACATCAAGAGTTGCGCGGCTGTTGGAAAATTATTTGAGGAATTGCTGCAATTTTAACGTTTGGTTAAGTTAATTTCTTAGCATACTCATTCAGTTTTGTAAGGCTTTGCTTGATGCATGTTTAGAGAGCGGATGAGGGTGAAGTATGTGTGAGTATTACTTCGTGTTGCAGAGTTGTAATTTTATATTAGCTGCACATTTCGTTTAATGACAAGTTAGCATTTGAAATATAAATGTTGTGTTCCCTTCGGTAATCGCACGAATACATGTCTTTAGATTCAATGTCATGTGATTAAAGTGGATATCAGTTACTTGGCTAAGGAAGAAAGTTTCATTGCATGATTAAAATCGGTTTAACGAATTTGTTTCAAGTCTTTTGGTTAATGATTCGTACTTATTTATTTTTTTCGCCGAAATAGTTCGTTACTTTAATGCTATTCAAGGAGTGATTAAAGTAATTCGTTCGGTAACCTATTTCAATGTCTCTTTTAATTAAAAAATATTTAATTCTCCGAAAACATTTTTTAAAATACTCAGTATGCCTCCAGACATCCGACCTGGTTGCGTAGCCCACTCCGCATATCAGTTACAAACCGAAAAATATATAAAATTTCCTTCGGATCACTCTTATACCAACAACAACTCCTACCTAAGCAATTGCAACACACTACTCTGGTCAGTCGGCCCTAGGTTTCAGAGTACACACCGAACATACTCCATCAATATCACCCTTATGACACCAATCAATTAATAAACATTCTTTGATATTAAATAATTCTTCAATATAAAAATTGATTCCAAAACGTTATTTAATTAATCGATTAATTTAATTAATCAATATTATTAATTGATTAATAAATATAATTAATGATTAAATTAAACAAACAATTATTTAATGTAATTTACATATCATGATTTGGCACTTAGTACACCCTTGCACCAAATGCGACTTAGGCCTCTCTTGCACAAAGTGGGCCAGAAGTGAATTGCTCCCTATACTATTGTTTTGTGCAGGTTTTGGCTGATCATGCCACAACACTAAATCCAAAATGATACATTTAGTTATAGACCCAAAGAAGTGAAAATGTTTCTTTCAAATATTTTGTAGAAAACGTAAAATTAAGGAGTATGGAAAATAAATAAAGTGATTCAATTGTAAGCTTGTATTTACCTTCATCAATTTCTTGGATAATTTCAGTTATGTACATGTCATATTTATTTAAATATGGCCGAGAATGGCTGGTTGAAATTCAGTTTCGCTCCAGATTTTCCGAGCAAATATTTCAATCTCTATTCTCTCTGTGATCGAAGAAACAATATGCCACTCACAAGAACCCATATAACATTTTTTGACGTTAGCTTTCCACCATATAAGGTCTGCTTTCGCTCTTCTTATCCGCATGTTCACCAAAGCATTAAAGGACGACGTTTTTCACCGAAAAAAAATTTCCCTTATAGTCGAACACTTTTCATTTTATTTTATAGCATGTTATAATTACTTCTCGCCCAACCCTACTCTTTTCCACGCCTCATTTCTCACTTTACCGTTTCCGTGATTTCCCATAGCAAAATCTCAAATACTTCGGATAGCCTTTTGTCCTTATTTCTCAGTGTTCAACTATGTGTCTTGTACAGCAAACGCAAATGATCATGTATATATTTTATTTAATTGTGCTTGGTAAGTATTTCTTGTTTATTCCGGTAGACCAGCCGTGGCAGAATAGAGGGACACAGTACATGTAAAACTAACATGCACCCGGTACAATTAGAACCCCACCCCATTCTCAGCCAACTTGTAAACAGACCCAGTAGGCCCGGTTTTCCGTCACACATTCTACACTAACATACGTGCTGTTGCTACGGAAGCCGTGCTGCCACTGTCGCTTTCACAGAAAGAAATTTTTTTTTAATGTAGCCTTATCTTTGAAAACAATCAACGTGTCCAGCGGCAACAGACCAAATCTGTAAAATTAAAGGTCAATTAAATATCTTATTTCCTTAAAATACTGTCTTTTTTTTTTTTAATTTAAAGAGTTACGGGATTTTTTTTTTTTGCCATATATTTGCTTGCAGTGCAGCAGGCAATGCCGCAGATAATTTAAATATTTTCTGCATGAAAACCCGCAAGAAAATACTGATAGTATGTAAGTAAATACTGATAGTATGTTAGCGTAATTGTAGTTTTGTTAAAGAGCTCCGTCATTAAAATTTGATCCTAGCTGAATTTCTTTATTTAACACAGAGTTATATATATATATATGGACATTTTACAGTATACTTTCTAGGACTGGCGACATGTATACAGCTTAATCGCGATTCCAATAAATATTCTCGGCTACGAATTTGCTAATGGTTGAAAATATATGCGGATAGAAATAATATAATTAAAATTTTGAGAAATTCTTATAACTAATTTTTATACAAAATATTATAGCTATGTATGTGTGTGTGTATATAATTAATTTTTACGTGATGGTGTCAGTCACCTCTATCTTTCAATAGGTAATACAACTAACCACACTTAAGTAGCGATCACGGGTAACAAGAATAAACTATTAATTATGATGTACATTAATTTATTCAACGACGTGCCAAAAGTATGGCATATCACTGCAGCCGTTCATGGACCATAAAAACAGTTCTCTGTTAACTGATCGTCCAATATTACAGACTCCGTTAAGCACGCCCTGTCGTAAGAGTATAACGACCGTGCCGTGATGAAGCATCGTTTGCCCTAGATGGAATGGCCAATTTACACAACTAAAACCTGTGGGTTGGAGGAGGGTCTACGCAATATCGGGGCCACAGTCGTGTATCGGCTAGACTAGCTCGCATCCCACCTAGGCCAACCGGGTTCGATTCCCGGCGGGGTTGCCCCCGGATTTTCGCGTGTGGGACGACGCCGCTCGTCGGCGGTGTTTTCTAGAGGATCTCCGGTCTCCCCCGCCCTTGCATCCCGGCGCTGCTCCAGGCTCATCTCGCTTCACCTACATCGGCTCTCAAGACCTCGATGTAAAGAGCCCCAGAAATCTCTCCACTCCACGTGTAAATTGGTTGATACGACGTGAGGTTTAAAATTTCTTTGTGAAATTTGATTGGGCCATACGTGCTGCATTACGTAATGACGTTAACTCGCACCTAAGTTTCCTGGAGGACACATGGCCAGAGACTCCTCAAAGACGCCCCTCTCGATATCCGACGTCGGTTCTGATTTCAACATTGCGGCGAAACTCCCCACTTCTCTCGTGACGTCCGGGAGCATCTGAACCCTCAGAGCAATGGATTGGCCGCGGTGGACCCCTAATTCATGACCTGCTCACTCTCCCGGCCTCGCCCCACTTGAGAATTTTTATTTTTGCAGGGCGTTTGAAGAGCCGGTTGTATGGAATTGAAATCTAATCGGAGGAATAGCTCTTCTCTTGTATGTTTGCAGCTGCTTTCTATCAACGGCATATGCCTGGGGGGTCTTTCACCGTTTACTTTAGACTACGGGAGAGCTTGTACTGAAAATTACAGTTAATTTTAAATGCAATGAAATCATTCTCAACTGTGTTAAAATGTACCTCTATTATAATTCTCCGTCCTATGGCCATCTAATGAAACCATACCGCCGGTATAATATTTGTTTTTAGAAAATTGATACTAAGTGTGATGGTGTCTGCCATACGTTCATACGTGTAACAAAACGGATAGATAACAAGAAATTAATGGGCTATTGTTTCTGGATGGCTAGTAGGTAATACGAAAGCGTATTTATTGTGATCGATTTGATAAGTCTGCTTTCTTTAGTCAAACAAAACTACATGATGTTCTTATCTCATTGACCGTGTGGGTGTATTGGTGTCCTGATAACGACAATTCTACTATTACTTCATGTAACACGAAGCGTTATAAGGTAAATGTATTAGTGCATAGGATAAACTTGTTATGTACGGTGCTACAAGTACTTGATAGCATGTAACTCAATCTTATAAGTGGCGAAAAACGTAAAAATTCAACATATATATCCACGTCGTTGACATTTTCGTAAAATGTTTTTAGTATCAGAACCTGTTAAGCGCATTTAGTCTGCAAGAGTCATTTCTTGCTTAAAATGTTCATCACTGGAACTAGGAGAAAACAAGGATATCGCCATAACTTCACTTTTGTGATATTTCGCTAGGACGGGTGAAGAGTGAAGAGATTTTGGCGGCGAGTATGGAGCAGCGTCGGAATGAAAGGGCGGGGGAACGGGAGATTCCCGAGAAAACTCGCCGACCAGCGGTATCGTCCGGCACGATTACAACATGCAGAAATCCGGGAGTGGCCCGGCCGAGGATTGAACCCAGTTCGCCTTGTTGGGAAGTGAGCAGGCTAACCGCTCTTTCATGAGGACGGGTTTTAAAATAAATGATCACTTAAGGAACGTCTTAAATAAACGAAAGAGCATATATGTAAAAGTTCTGTAGCAGAATTAAAATAACTCAGTAGAAATTTCAGTCTCCGTACAAAATCTTGGCTACGAAAGATTTTCCTTTATTAGAACGATACGTTGAACTATAAAGAAGACAACGTTTTATATCTCGTCCAAATATACGTGTTAAACTTTTTACGGCTTCCGCTCTATTTGGTTATTTGTTCTGACTTAACGTTTTGTCTTCAGCGGTGTAGTAATAAACGAAAAATTGAAACAGACAGTTATAAAACAGAGAAGGAAAACACCATAGTTTGTGCTAAGACGGTGCCCAGCACTAGTTTCAAGCGAATTTGGAAGGCCATTGGAAATCAAAATCAGTAGTTCCTGATAAGGGCTGTTCACAATAAAGCAAGCACTTAAGAAATGAACTTTAGGAAAAAGTCACTTGCCCTGTATGCATAGGCCTATATTTTAATGGGTGCACTGAGTGACATTCACCCAGTTAACTTGGTAACGATGGATGTAAAGTAGTTCCATATCTTAACGCCTAATAATAAGTGTATGGTAACCATTTGTGATACCTTAAAATTATTACTTTCGCTTTCTGTTTTTTTTTTTTAATTGCATGGAAGTGTAAAAATGAGCAGATATGTGAAGTATTTACTTTCTTAATAATTTCACAGTTTCATTTGACTGACACGTGAATAAAGCGATGAGGCTCATGGCAATGTTAATTTTACATAAGGTGGAAAATTACACAACGTGTATAAAAGTATATCTTAAGCAGGGCTTTCAAAAGTGCTTGTTTTACCGTGAACAGTTAAAAGGGAATTTATCATGGGTCATTCTGAATGAGAGTCAAATGTATTTGTAACTCCTGCACTACCTTATACGGAGATTACGTTAGCTTGTTTTCAATTCGGATTTAATTCGTCAAACTTCGATAAGCTGATATTTATCACATTTAGTATTTTCTCAAGTAATTAATTTGATTTTCTAAATACAGATTATTAAACTTCGACTGTTTTCTTGTTGACAGAACTGTAAATGTTTGATTTTTTATTAATTAATCACAGTCTAATTTAGTATAATTTTAAAACTGTTCTTCACAGCTTGTAATCCTTACGAATATAATGAGTAGAACACTTATGAAGGACAAGAATACGAAATATCATGGCAACTGAAACCAACATAATAATATTTATGACAATTTTTATATACAAACCTTGCTTAGAAAATGTATTTATTTTTTGTTTAATTAATTTCAGAATATCTTTAGGTAGACTTTATAAAATGGTTAGTATTTATTTCAGTTAATTACTCAGAACCTGTATTGCTAATATAAAATGTTCTTATTGCACAACAGTGTTGAATGAAAAATTGCCAAGTTTTAGGCGAAATTAAATTCCTTACACTTCAGCTTTATTTCACGCATTTTTAGTTTAAATTGTTTTTTTTTTCATCGGTCGGGCACTCTTTTTAATTACTGCATTGCGCCAAATAATTACGGTGATTAATTACCTTCAAGATTGATTATGTTTATATTAATCTTGTTGTGTCAATTTCATTAGCGTATGTTATTGTGAAAGAAAATGAGTTATGAAAATGTTATTATAAATGAACATCAATGTATATTATTGCATTTTTTCATTTTTCATGTCCATTCTGTTCGGTGATGTTATACATTTTCGGTTCGGAGTGCATTTTGCGCGCTGTTATGGAAACAATTCGAATGTTAAAATCCTCAGTGATTACATGTATCAAAATATCAGCCTGACGCATTTACAGATTCCATGTTGCACATGTCTTCCAAATAAATCTCTTTCAAGAAGGGAAAGCGTTCTTCTTGCATTCATTTAACAAAATATCATAAAAGAAATTCAAGAAAAATAGAGGCATAAAGTATACGTATGTAGTAGGGCAACGGAGTGTCATTATCAGAGAGCGCTTTAAAATAAGGAACCCATTTATTCTCCTTTTCATAGTAATTTAAGTCATATATCTAGACGCAAGTTGTAACAGCTTTCTCGTTTATGTGAAATGCATCAAAACGACTGGTTATTTACACGCATATAATAATCGGGCATCTATATATTTAAAACCTGAAGTCTAAATCCAGAAAGTTACTGCATAGTCTACTCTGAAATAAAAACTGACTGGCTAAGGAATTCTGGATAGTAAATATATCGTCAGTAGTTGTAAATGATCTGTTCCCCGTCACCTCACCTGGCTGCTTGCTGAGGTGCTGTGGAACCACGGCGGCCATCTTGGATGACACCACGCCACCATGTTTTCCTCAAAATTTCTCTTTTTCCCTCAAAAACGCTCAAAATCTCCCTAACAATCTCCAGAATTTCCCTCAAAACCAGCAACAGTTCCCGCAAAAATGTGCTATGCTCAAGGCGGCTGGCATTTGCACAATCCGGGGGAATCCAGCGAAAATTGACCAAAAGCCCACCGGATTGTGCAAATCATTTGCAAGCACTTCACGCTCTGTCATTCCACGCCAGCACCATACACCTTATCTGAAGAATGTTCGCGTTCATTGCCCCGTCATGTAACGTCATGCACTACCTTGTTACAAGCATAATTCTACGACCTAAGTCAAGTATGTATATGCTAAGGTCAGCAGTACCAATCATGCACACACATATTCTAAGTGAACATATGCTAATCGCACGTATACTAATCACGCACACGTCAATCAAACCGCCATATTCCCTTCGTCCCGCACCATCATGGATTGCTGCCCACGCCTACTCTATCCCTTGGTTTTCTCATATTACTTCTGGCCTCCTATTTTCTCTCTTTCCTTCTACCATTCCTTCTTGTCATCCACCCCTATCCTCTGTCACTCCCCCCTCACTCTCTTGCCCCATACGCCCTCCATTTTTAATTTCTTCAACAGCCGCCAAACGACTGCTGTAGGCGGCCATCTTTATTTCCGCTTACTTCCCCTCTATCCCTTGGATTTCTCATATTATTTCTGGTCTTCTCTCTCTTGCTTTCTGTCATTCCTTCTTGTCTCTCACCTCTATCTTGTTTCTTGTTTTTTACACCCCCCAGCGTTGATTTCCGCGCTTGCCGCCAGTTGTCTGCTCTAGGCGGCCATCTTTGATCCTCGCGCCCACCACCAGAGTGTGGTAAGTTCTACCATTCGCAGCTAGGAGCAGTGGTATCGATGAGGCCATTTTGTGTGTTTGGTTGGTTCACTCGTTGCCTGTAGGGACATGCTAGCATGGGGGAGGTAAGTTCAAATAGTGGCCACCAGAAGCGCTGGGAAATATTTTTTAATTTTTTTAAATTCAAAAAAGCAGGAGGCCTGCGGGATCGTTCCGACCACCCTTGCGTGTCCAGTACGACGCCTAGACCTCAAAATTACAGTGACATCTAGAAAATGATGATGTTTAATGTCGAATACATATATGGTTATTACCATCCCAGCATTCTGGCAGGCCCCGACTTTATATGAAAATCACTATTACATGACTAGGAGAAGAAATAAAGTAAATACCCTCATCGGCCTATGCACTCCACAGACAATAAACTTGTCATCGCAAAAAAAAAAAGAGAATTTTTAATGTCGAATGTGCACATGGGAAAAAACTGCAGGCAACACGCGCGCCCACATGCAGGTGTCTATCAACTCGGGTCCCGTCAGTGACAGCTAGCCTCCTTTCGCTCACCGACATCCAGGTTGTATATATAAATGCGAACATATATACCTCAATAAAAGTTAGCACGGATAATAAAACAAACGACTATATGTGAAAAAAATGTATGTACAAATGCGTTGCGAGTATGCTGTACATAGCTATGGGTAATGGTAAAATCCATACACAGTAATATAAACAAACACCATCAATCCAACACAATGGCTGGCTGCCCGTGTCATCGTTAGCATGGGCAATCCTTAACAACCAACCTCTGCAGACCGTAATAGCGATATCATCATTACCAGTGCACCAAGAACTTTGCTAAAAAGCTGGAATGCTCGAGGACATGAAAAGAGCACATGTTCACAAGGACAGATCTAAAAAGAATATATCTACAATATGCCAAGTGCGATACACATTACACGACTTGGACACTACTTTGCGTTTATGCAAACAGACATAAAAATTGATTATAAAGGCATTTAGTTATAAGAATTTACCAACCAATGCACACTGCTCGATCATCAAATGCTGTACTTTATGTTAGTCGAAAATTTCCATTGTGACATGCGGAACGAAAAGGACAACACTGCTACACACCCATGCAAATAGATATAAAAATAAAGTGCAAAGGAAAATAGTTATGATCACTTACGAACCAATGCAATCACATATTACACATGCGTACGGTACTCTACGCTACGTTAGACTATACTAGGCAGGACCAGACCGATTGAAACGAAACCGACAAATTCAGAGCACAGCCAGCACTCACATCACTAGCAGCAGAGCGCGTCCGACCCGACCGACGTTGCACGATCAACTAACATGTTGAGAATCTTGCAAGGCAGCCCAGGTGGTTCGGCCGGCGGCGCGAGCTCAGCGCAGGTCTCGACAAGTCGAAGGGACGGCACATAACACTAGCAGAGCGCGTCCGACCCGACCGACGTTGCACGATCAACTAACATGTTGAGAATCTTGCAAGGCAGCCCAGGTGGTTCGGCCGGCGGCGCGAGCTCAGCGCAGGTCTCGACAAGTCGAAGGGACGGCACGTAACACTAGCTGAGAGAGACAAGTAAGGCTCTAGGGTGGCAGACCAGCCGAATCACACATGCACATACTTCCCTTTACGAGAGGAATTCACTTATACAGTACAAGGTAACCATTTATTACGTTTTAAATATTACATACATGTGCATATTTTAATACGTACCATTTACAGTGACAGAACTTTAAGAAAATTATGAAACGGATTCGCCACGAATCGCTTGCAACAAATTTTTATTTATATAGAAATATAATTCACGAACTTTGTAATGACGAGTAAGGAGGCATCGCAACAAACATACATTTAAACTGTTTATGTACTCTGCTTTCAGAAGAGCCAAAACATAAAGAAAAGAGGTTTACTTTAATTTAAAAAACCTGGTGTAGCTGTTTCATACACAGAAGACCTGGAGACCACGAGTGCATATCGTAGCTATCGAAGTGAACTCTACAGAAGCACAGGCCACAATGACTATTATACCTTTCCGTGCATGGTATACATCACCGACCAAGAAAGCGTTCAGTGTAGATTTGATGAGCACTCATTCGGAATCAGCCGTCATCTACTTAATCGTTTGTCATTACTAACATGTAAATCGCATATTTCAAAGTTGCCTATCTCCCACCACCATCTACGAGCAATATCCCCCCCCCCCCCAAAAAAAAAATAAAATAAAATTTACACTTAGACTACTCTTAGAAATCATTTAAACTCTCTGAAATTCTCTCGTGTGTTAAACATATTCGTAAAAATCGCCTATATACCACCAACATCCCTACAAACACATCAAAATTAAAAAAAAAAAATTAAATAAAAATGGCCCCTATAACACTATTGCACTCAACTCAACACCTATATAACACATTGCAACCCGCCACTCTGGTCTGTCGCCTCAAGAATACCACAGCGTCAACATCGTTCAAAGCTCCTGCTTCCCCCTCCCAACAAGAAGGAAAGAAAGCTGTTAAAAATCAAGGGGAAACATTAAAAAATAAAAAATCAACCCTTTCAATGCATTTAACCCTTTCAATAAATGTAACCCTTTCATTAAATCTGACCCTTTCAATTTTAATGAACTCTTTTGATTAACCGTTTCAATCAATTTAATCGCATTAAATATTAATCCAATCGATCGAATCGATAATCCATCAATAAATCCCTTTGTATCTAGGACCTCTACGCCCCTATTACTATTAATAAGTAAGGTTACTGGATAATAGTTCCTTGCATGATATGGGAATTTACGGTATCATTATTAAAAAGCATTGATGGAGCATCTGAAAATAGTAAATTTATTCATTCCGAAATGTCGATATTTACTTTTTTTTTTTTTTTTTTTTTAAAGAATAAGTGATGCCAACATATTTTAGAATGGTTACCAAGTGTTAAATTCAATCATCAATACCAAAATCATTATCATTAGTAATCAAGACGACGCTCTTAATGGCAGTTCATGATGCCTGAGCTGAGTACATTAGATATATCACCTCTGGTGAAGGCTTATTGTTCTTGGTAAATAATTTAATTTCTTTTAAAAAACTAAGCATTTAAAAAAGCATGTAGAATAATGATAAAAGACGTGAAATATTTTTAATCGGTAGATGTTCAAAAAATTTACTTTGAGTAGTTACTGTTGCTGCCCGAAAGAAAATATAACATTTTAGGAATACGAAATAATTGCTATAATAATATTTATAGAAGTGGACACAATCTAAATCATAACACAAGTAATATTTCAAACAAAGGATAAATATTAAAATAGAGCGAGACGTACAGCAATGTTTATAGAATTTTAATAATGCTAACAATACGTCTGTATATTAACTTTACACTCGTTGCTATATAAATCTGTTTACGGAGGAGAAACTTATAGCCTGAAACTATATATATATTTTTTAATTAATAGAAGAAAAACAAAGAACCGATTACTGCACAACTCTGTAAGGATAATATTCAACTAATCTGCAACACAGAAGAAGTTAACCTTTAGAACTTCGTCGTATTGCCTCATGCCTGGATACAAGCATCTATACAATCGTGCATGGTATTAAACATTGTAAAATATTTGCCATAAATTTAAGCAAATTTTGTTTAAAATCTCGAAATACCGACATGGTAGGAACTCATTTCCCATAAAGTCCCATAAATAAGGACAGGTGTATTTCGTGAAAAATCTGGCTATTGCTAGACTTCAATATCCCACGTCCACAACTACAACTTCCTTTGCTTATTGGCTGTGCGTCTACGTGAGAAGACATTTCTTACTTGACTGGGCCAATCGCATTAAAGTACTCCGATAATGGACGTCCATGATTCGCTGACAGACACTTGAGGCACGTGACATTTAAAAATCCCCCAACCACGAAAGTGCATATGATCACAAATGTTTTGGAGTACAGCTGGTCTAAAAATCTTTTCGCGATCAACACCTGTCTCTACCCATAAATGTTTGATGAGTAACATATCAGGTGATCATAAAGGCTCTGGTTATTGATTCCAGGCCTATTATCTAAGAAATGGTAGCACGCGAGGACGCAAATTGCTTCGGCCCACCGATGTACATTCAGTGGGCCCCTTATCATTATCCGTGTTGTACGACGACCATACACGTTGACTCCCAACTCCACCACGCCAGTAGTAGGTATTGTCTAGTGTTGACATTTGAAGTAGTGATGTTAGCATTCCCTGTGATCCTACAAACTCTAAAACAATAGATGCCTTTTCCCAAAGGAAAACTATATTTTCGGATAAAGCCTTTACATCGCCAGTCCGTATCGTTCCTTGCTGCTTATTAATTTATTTTGTTACATGTTTTGAGCGTCCCTAACTGTGACAAGGGAACATTAAATATTCATGAATGGGAAAAAAATCGGCCAGGACCTGCATTAAGCAACGAACCCAGTATTCACGTGGAGTGATTTTGGAAACCCTGGGAAACCGAAGTCAGGTTGGCCGGGCCGGGAATTGAACCCGTGTCCTCCCGAATGCTAATCCAATGTTTTATCAGTACTCCACATCGCTCTCTACAGAAAAGGGTGACCACAGTTAGTTGTTAATGTTGAAATACTTGAAGGTCGTCCGAATTGTATATATTTCAGCACTAGGTATGTTGGAAACCTTCCAGTAGAGATACGGTGCTCTACTGAAGACGCCACCTGTCACTGGAAGCTGAACGAAGAAGCCACTGACTCGCCCGTATCTCTCTGATAAAACAATTCCTCTGGTAGTCTGTTGGGATCGTCCATAACCGTCCTACTGTGTACGGTCCAGTCACGGGTTAGTTGCACCCGGCAAAATCTGATAGCGAAACCTGAACTGTCCAAGTTAAGCGCAACTCTGCTCATCACATACACTGTCTCTAGCAGCTCTATTATCTGGCCTCTATCGAACACCTTTACTCTTTCGTGAGGCTTTTTCGTACGTCATCTTGGAAAGCCTATCGCTCATAAGTAGAGACATGCAAAATTCGCGTTATTATTTGGTAACATGCTAGATTTCATTTTACTGTGCCTATTGAGTGCAATTCATATTTTCATTGGTTACTGGTGATCATACGACGCTATTCACCTTTGTGGACACTTTACTGGAGATTGGCTGCTCAACCGTTAAGCCTTTCCAATTGGCAAAAGTATCCTTGGGACGAGCCACACAAGTTGTCTGCAATGGCAACAGTCAATACCGACATACAGCATCTTGGAGTTCATTCTGCTGCCAAATAATAACGCGAGTATTGCAGGTTTCTACTCATAAGTCACGCCCGCCAAGGGGCATGCTTGTTACGTCACATGCCCCGTAAATAAACACAAAGCCCAGTTTACTTATTTATAGACTCCTTCATCAACAGTTTTAAAATGTAGAGGTTAACTGGAAAATGAGTTATATGTCCTGAATTTCTTCAAACCACTCCAACAATGTAGAAGCTCAAATCTTCGACTTGTTTCGTGGCCATAATAAATTGTAAAAATTCTTGTCTTGGAAATTGTAGAATATAAAAGAATTTGCCACTCATTATACAAAATTTGCCATTTTTTAAATCCTAAAAAAAAAATAATTTTGCGAGATAAAATTTGAAATGTCTTTCACTTAACTACTGCCACTCCTTGTGGCAATTCTGACCAAACACATTATTAAATTCTTCTCTCGGTAGCAACAACAGTGACTGTCACGACTATTCAATGCACAAATTGGCAAAGGAACTTCACAAAGGATATTTCTGACCTGGAAAAGAATTTCCTATCTTTGTTACGTAAGTGCACATAACAGTTTTTTTTTTGTAGTGGTCATTAATTCCCAGCTTTACTTTGATTCAGCATACTTATTATTGCTTTCAGTGCTCCCAAGTTCACCACGCCAGCAGTAATTTCGATGCAAAGCCTATTTAATGTAAATATAAGAATACGTAGTGAATAAATAAAACAATACCGAGAAGAAAAAAATTGTTATATTTGCATGGACACAGATGTTGAGAATATCACTTCTCACACCAAGTTATATCTTCGAAATTGGCTTCAAAGAACCCGAATTTCATTAACATGTATTTCGCTATACCAAATTACCACTCAGGCAACATCCTTAAGTTTAAAGTAAAGCAACTGCCTATGTAGCACTGCACCCGACTATACAAAGGTGAAGAACTGATTTAAAAAAGTAGTACAGACGCCATAAAAATTGACAGAAAGTGCGATTTATGCTGTTTATGAAAGAAGAGTGTATATATTTTGCAGCATTGTAAAATATTTTACTATAATATACTTTTTAAAGTAAAAAAAAATAGTCCATGAAAAAAGACATTTTAACAATATTTTAGCATATTTTCATTCCGGATGCATCAGAAAGCAGAGTTTGCAAGTAAATCTTCGTCATGGAATATCGTCATAATATTTACTATGATTGCATGTAAGGAAATTGCAATAATAAGTATAAAATAATTTTTATAGTTGATTTTATGTACATTTATGGTTGAAACTTACCCAAATAAAGCTAATTTTAAAATTGATGTGATACAGTATTACTATGATTTTCTTACACACAATCATAGTAAATATTATGACGAAATTTCCTGAAGAAGATTTTCTTGCAAATTCTGCTTTCCGAAGCATCCAAAACGGAAATGCGCTTAAATTTTGTTAGAAATACAGTCTCTATTAATCAATTAATTTTTTACATTTAAAAAGTACATTTTAGTAAAGTATTTTATAATGTTGCATAATTTATACATTCTTCTTTCATATACAGCACAAATCGAACTTTACTACATTTTTTGTCAGTTCTTCACGTTGTATAGTCGGGTGCAGTGCTCCATAGGCAATCACTTCACTTCTACCTTAAGGAATGGCGAATACAACCATGCAATATTGCGCTGACTATTCCGCTGTAGGCTCGGAGTAATTTACAACCTCGCGTAAGGAACGGGCGATAGGCCGCTGCAAACAAACCTACTGAACAACGAGAAGGTCGCGCTAATATCAAGCCAGCCCTTTCCTCGCCGCGACTCGCGATTAACGTTATCAGCCTTTGTTGCGCTCGTAATTAATTGCGCGCCTGCTCGCGCGCCCGCGATTGGCTGACCTCCGCAACACGCTCGCGTAAACCCGACTGCGCCAAGTGTAGGTTGCAGCTAGAGTTCCGTGTATCCGTCGAAATTGCAGTAGTGAGCTTATGTGCCTGGTACAGTTGCCTGGTGAATATGACTGAATTGAACTAGGAACCTTGTGTTTGGTACTGTTGCCTGGTGAATATGACTGAATTGAACTAGGAACCTTGTGTTTGGTACTGTTGCCTGGCGAATATGACTGAACTGAACTAGGAATCTTGTGCTTGGTACTGTTGCCTGGTGAATATGACTGAACCGAACTAGGAACCTTGTGCTTGGTACTGTTGCCTGGTGAATATGACTGAATTGAACTAGGAACCTTGTGTTTGGTACTGTTGCCTGGCGAATATGACTGAACTGAACTAGGAACCTTGTGCTTGGTACTGTTGCCTGGTGAATATGACTGAACCGAACTAGGAACCTTGTGCTTGGTACTGTTGCCTGGTGAATATGACTGAATTGAACTAGGAACCTTGTGCTTGGTACAGTTGCCTGGCGAATATGACTGAATTGAACTAGGAACCTTGTGCTTGGTACAGTTGCCTGGTGAATATGACTGAACTGAACTAGGAACCTTGTGCTTGGTACTGTTGCCTGGTGAATATGACTGAACCGAACTAGGAACCTTGTGCTTGGTACTGTTGCCTGGTGAATATGACTGAACTGAACTAGGAACCTTGTGCTTGGTACTGTTGCCTGGTGAATATGACTGAACTGAACTAGGAACCTTGTGCTTGGTACTGTTGCCTGGTGAATATGACTGAACTGAACTAGGAACCTTGTGCTTGGTACTGTTGCCTGGTGAATATGACTGAACCGAACTAGGAACCTTGTGCTTGGTACTGTTGCCTGGTGAATATGACTGAACCGAACTAGGAACCTTGTGCTTGGTACTGTTGCCTGGTGAATATGACTGAATTGAACTAGGAACCTTGTGCTTGGTACTGTTGCCTGGTGAATATGACTGAACTGAACTAGGAATCTTGTGCTTGGTACTGTTGCCTGGTGAATATGACTGAACTGAACTAGGAACCTTGTGCTTGGTACTGTTGCCTGGTGAATATGACTGAACTGAACTAGGAACCTTGTGCTTGGTACTGTTGCCTGGTGAATATGACTGAACTGAACTAGGAACCTGCACCACCTGCCATTATTCTCGCAGCCCTACACACTAAAAAAAATAAATCCGAAAGTATTTTTCTTTACGGCAAAGAAAACCATTTATTTGAGGCTGTTTGGTCTACAGCAACGCCATGTAGCTTCAGTTCAAATACACACTGACAGAAATATAGGTTTGCTGTTAATAAATGTTTTCTTTGTACGTTTTCCTTCTGTGGTACTATTATCTGTTTTTTTTTTTTTTTGTGAAAAAGAAACATTCTTTTGAAGCGTTTTTGTTCACAGTAAATAAATTTTACTTCGCACCGAAGGCAAGGGTTTGGAAGATTTTCTGCCGCACATTGTTGTTTTAAGTACGTAAATGTTGTCCCGACGTAAAAATGTATAAACCAATATATTATATAGTTACGAAACTGCAACGATGAGCAAGTTAACAGTCCTCCTGCAGACGTGTAATGTCATTCTGAAGTGCAGTGCAGTGGTTCTCCAAGTCAATAACCTCAATTTGGTAATAATTTGACACTAATTTGGTAACACGGGTCTTATGGGTTCGAGTCCCGGAGCTACCGTAGTTTTATTTAGTAAATGTAATTTTGAAAAAAAAAATTTGCTTCCCTGTTTTTTTTTTTTTTTTTTTTTAAATTACGGTTGTTTACAGAGCACAGTTTTTTTTTTTTTTTTTACGGTGCAACTGACATTAAAGGCTGTTTATGATAAAGTGAGCACTTTTGAAATCTACCTTAGGAAAAAAGTCACTGCCCCTGCCTGCATATATTTTGACGGGCGCGATCAGTGACATGTGTCCAGTAAAGTTGGTAACGATGGAGAGGAAAGTAGTGCCATATGTCCAGTAAAGTTAGTAACGATGGAGAGGAAAGTAGTGCCATATGTCCAGTAAAGTTAGTAACGATGGAGAGGAAAGTAGTGCCATATGTCCAGTAAAGTTGGTAACGATGGAGAGGAAAGTAGTGCCATATGTCCAGTAAAGTTGGTAACGATGGAGAGGAAAGTAGTGCCATATGTCCAGTAAAGTTGGTAACGATGGAGAGGAAAGTAGTGCCATATGTAAACGTCGAACAAAAAGAGTTTAGCAACCATCTGTAATAACTTAAATTATTGCTCTCGCATTCTGTGCTTTTTTTAATGCATCGGAATGTAAAAATTGAGCAGATTTGAACAATATCTACTTTTCTGATAATTTCATAGTTTCGCTTGACGGACACACGAATGAAGTGATGAAGCCATGGCGATGTTAATTTCACATAAGGCGGAAGAACACACAACATATATACAAGTAGATCTTAAGCGGGGCTTTCAAAAGTGCACATTTTACCGTGAACAGCTTATGCAAAAAAAAAAAAACATTTGCTGATCTACTGTAACGACAGTGCAAGGTAATCTTAGTCATTAGTGTATACATCAATCTAATATTATGCATGTGGCAAGGCTACTTTGCAGTGGTTCATGTTTAAACAAAGGTTAGTTTTGCGGTGACAAATCATGTGTTGCAGGAAAGAAAGCGTATTTAGAGCGTAGAGTTTTATTGGAAAGGGCTTATTAACATCCCCCCCGGTGCATGCCTGAAGGCTTATCTGGGGACGACTTTTAAACTAACTTACGATCCAGCTTAAACTAACACCCATGCCTTACCTAGGATTCGAACCCACGACATCCCGCACGCCAAACTAGTCGGTGAGCAACTCTAGATAAATAACCTAGTTGATCATTTGTAAAGACCTGGAGTTCTCACGTTCTCACTCGGCTATAAGCTGGACTCCACAAATGTTTGTGTACTGGCGCCACAGTTCGGGGTTTATTGGCTGTTTTGAGGCTCGTTATATTATTTGTTGCCCTTTGTCGGTGTTTTAATGACATACTAGTCCAGGGTTGCGTCCTTCTTCTTTGTCCTCTTCTACGGAACCTTTTTGTTCGTACTGTCTTTTTCTCATTGCATTTCTTAGCCTTTACTTTGTAATGCACATAGTCCGTTTAAACTATTAAATAAATTTAGATTCGTTGTTGACATTAAAATTAAAATATAACTGCTGTAATGCAAGACGTGGAAATGAAAATAATTTAGCCGATAATGGCGTGATATTTTTGGATACGTTACAAATTTTCTCGAAAATATATGCACGTTCCCGTTATGGTAACTTACAATTGCGTTTTAAAGCGACAGCGAAATTATTTTACGTACATATAAAAAATATCTTGGGGGTATTTGTTTACGTTAAACTAAAGGCAAAACATTAAAAATAAAAATTTTTTTTATGTCGCACAAATAATTCTTTTTGTGCTATGAGAGAGCTAGTCATTGAAATGTGTACAACTTGGTACTTCATACAAAAAATATTCTTGGCAATTTAAGCTCCAGAAACACGATCTTATTAAAACCGCATATAATTCTGCTTTGTATATCCAAGCACGTGATAATGGGATGTGCTTATCTTCGCATGACTGTACTGTCGTATTTTTTCCAGCTGAATTTTCAATTTGTTCTGAGTTCACTCAGCGTTCAAGTGACACTTCTGAAGGTTCTGAGAGGGGTTGAGATCTATACATGTATCAATAGCAGACAAAATAAAACAAAGAAAAAAAAAATGTTCGTATTTTCCTTGCACTGAATTCTCTACTCAGAGGAATATATTCAGCACGGAATCGTGAAGTTTTAAGCTGTTTACACATAAACGGTACAGAAAAAGAGACTCCAATGAAAGTTTTTCTTAATGCGGATAGAAATATCCGGGAATAAATTGGAATAATTTATTTTGCAGGGTTCCATTTTAGTACGCTTCGATGGCTGTTTGAGCACGCAGTTCTCTTCCATAACGACAACATCGCCGTTGGCGGGAATATGGAACAGGGCAGTCCCGTAGCGTGAAGAAGTCTGGCGCTGCTGTTGTAATGTTCAATTTTGACACGCTCTCGCATGGCAGCACAGCGCACCAGTAAACCTTAGTAGTAAAACCAAAACGCATTCTTCACAGTGCTGCTCCACTATTCTCGCCAGCATCACATGTGTTACGGTATGTCGCTGCGGGAGGATGTCTCTGCTAGCTACACAGCGTGTCGCGGATACAAAATTAACGTAAGTTCCACATTCATAACAGAATGATCCCGTTTTAAGTCCTAACACCAATGCAGGTGTGCAACGAGATTTCCTTTCGCAAAAAACGAGACATTTATAAAACGTTTCTCGATTCTTTCGGAAATGACATTTCCTGGAAATCTATTTTTGTCGTCGTATCAGGAGGGATATCTTTTTTTTTTTTTTTTTCATAACGTTTCCGCTAGCTGTAGATGACATAAATAACTGTTTTATTTTGTGACAAACGAAGTATTTATTGCACACACTGTTTACTTACTCGAAAAGAGAGTGTGTTTCGAATGGTAAATCATTTTGGACACATGCAATATCGAAGGTTTTTACTGCGCTGTCATAGACTAGGTTAAGTATAAGCTATTCACGGTAAAATGAGCACATTAAAAAACCCTCTCATTTGGAATAATAGTGAATAAATATATTTCATTTTGCCCCTAAACGTTAACTTCCGAGTGCGGTGGAATGCACATACTGCGTTTATTACTTACATGGTGATATTTATTTTAAAAGTTGGTTAAAATATAAAAAAAAAATGGTTGAAATGAAAAAGGAACTAGGGCGCCAACAGTGCTCACTTTACCGTGAACGCCCTATAGATAGAAGTGAAATGGTGTGGTAGTTTCTCTGAGTGGAAAGTGGAGAGATTCGGGTAGCTTTTAACATCGAGATATTGAGAGCCGATGAGGGTGAAGTGAGGTCAGTATAGACTTGCGCCGGAATAAAAAAGGGGGGGGGGGGAATCTGGAGATCCCTGAGAAAACCCGCCGATCAGTGGGATCGTCTTGCACGATTCCCAATGCGAAAATCCGGGAATGACTCCGCTTGGGATCGAACCGGAACTATGATATTTCATTAATAGTTTAAATGAACAGAAATAAAGAGAAAATAGGTGTGTTGGCAGTGCCTAGTAAAAGATAGTTCTTATGCGAAATAGTATTACTCTGAGTGCGCACGAATGTGTTATATATAGAGAGCTGAAAAATTCGCGGATTCAATTTAGAACAAGCTGGAATTAAAAACACGTTTAGGCCTATATAACTTTAGCCATTGGTCCAAACGGTGTTTAACACCACATGGAGAACGCTGACCCAATTGTCGCCTTCCACTGTGACAGCATATAACCAATGTGCAGCTGACATAGGCATATTTGTACATACGACTGTGCAGTCTAGCCTACGCTGTTGAAGATTTCCGTATATTTATGGGATGTTTTACGGAAATGTACATTGCATATACGGAAAGGCAATCCGTAATGACGAAAAACGGAGTTAAGTCCGTAGATACAAAATACGGAAAGTCTCCGTATTACCTTTGGCGTCGAGTTACGGGGACGAGCAATGCCGATTCTACACGAAGCTTTCTTCGCCACTGTAACAAGAAAATCATCGTTTCTGCGGCAGTCAAGGTTATCCACGAGCGACTATGAGATATTCTTTCAAACATTAAAAAATAGCATCAGGCGTCTGTAACATTTGGCGACACAAAAAATTACACTAAATATAATACAAACTAAATTTTTGCTTTTTCTCTATTTTCAAGTGAGTGTTGTAGGTGAATGGTTAGAATCATCGACTGGTAATTTTTTTGACTCGGATTCAAACCTCGCTTAAGTACGAAATATTTTAACTTTTTAAATATCTTTTTTATACACGGTAGAACACCCACATGACGAAAATTAAAGACATTATCGCTATCTCTTTTTATTTTAAACGGAAAGTTCAGAAAACTAACGTGGAAATTAACGGAGAGGTTCCGTGAAATTTACGGGAAGTCCGTTTCTCAAAAATCAACGTGTCCGTAATTTTACGGGGAGTTTACGGACACTGGATAAATTTTTACCATCACTTTTCCGTAGAATCAAGGAAAATTTTTCTTCTAACAGTGTACAAGTAATTGAATTCGTGAATTCTTCAGGTCTCTAGTTATATACCGTTTTGTTTGTCGGGGACAATGATGGAGATTGATGTTTGGTTGTGTGGGGGGGGGGGGGGGGGGGTTTAGAGATTGTGCGTGGACACAAAGCATTGGTAGGCGAAGGAGAAGTGGGGAAGCAGACAAAGTCATGCGACGTTGCGAGATACAAAGTGGCGGTCTCGGCTGGCGAGGGCCCGTGATAAGGGCCGAAGAGAGCAGAGAGAAACGAAACTCGCTCCCCCACTCGGCAAACCGTGGCTCTGCGGTCCGAGAACGTTCCCCAATAGCAAGGGGCGGAAATGGCGGCGAACTTCCCCTCCCCCTCCCCAACCTCCCGTCCGACAGGGAGTCCATTTGCTGAACAAACTGAAAACTTTTCAAGAGATGGAAGCCACGTGGCCGGGGACGCTGAAGGAGCGTCCAAGCATTGTGTTTGCGAGTTGTGGTGTCGGGGGGGGGGGGGGGAAGAAGACGTTGGGAGAGAGTGATAGAGGGTGAGAGAGGGAGGGGGGAAAGAGGGTAGACTCCGGAGAAGCAAGCGAAGGCGCAATGATACGTTTTGGAAGCAGAGCCACGGAACTTACTTCCTGGCGTGTGTGTGTGTGTTTTTTTTTTTTGGGGGGGGGGGGGGGGAGCATTGTTGCCTTCGGACCGACGTTTCGTTTGACATCTTAAAAACACAAACTCTCTGTCGCTCGTAAGCATCTCCGGTCAAATAAAACCTTTAAGCAGGTCCCCGGTTCGCTCCGACGCACAGAACCTTCGTGCGAAGCGGACTTCGCGACTTATAGATAGATAGAGACCTGCAAAATTCACGCTATTATTTCGAGACATGCCAAACTTAAACAATGTATTCTACACTGGACCGTACTTTGTTTGATGCGCCCCCCCCCCCCCAGGTAACTTCGCGCCAATAAATTAACACTTCCCCAATTGTGTGCCCCAATCACACGCAGTTCAGTCAGAAAGGCAGTGACTTCACATTTGGGCGGCAACCAATGGAGAAATGGCGATGGCTCGAGTATATAGAGTGCTGTGAAGTTAAGCCTGATGCCAAATAATAACGCGAATTTCGCAGGTTCCTACTTATAGAACGACGGAACTAAATTTTAGAATACAGTATTACTATTTGTGATACGTAACATCTTAAAAAAGAGATTATTCCATTTTCACTGATGCTGGCATTGTCTTCAAAGTAGCACTTTACTAAATTAATTGCTTGAATGGTTATTGTTTACTTACACCACTCCCAAAAATAACGAGAGTTACGAATAATACCTGTGCGCAGAGATTTTTATGGCAACTCATTCAAAATTTTTGCTTCTTAAATTTTTTTTTTTATGTGATACGTTCTCAAAAAAGCACCTTGGGTTGAAAACCATTTTCGGGTTTTCGGCTGTTTGTGTAGACAATTGTACGACGAATTCAATTAAACAAGTCGCTCTCTTGTAACGTTTATACTCTCAGCGTGTTCCGTTCATATCTGGAAAAAGATAATTTTTGCAATGTCACAATTTTTTGGGCCTCCTGAACAAACGTACGTTTTCATCCTACGATACCGTTTCTGAGAACGCGTCACAAATATGTTTAAGTTAACACGGTGGACTGCAAATCCTTTTATGTCCCTAAGACCGCGATCTCCCATTTATACAGATCTTGCAAGAATTAATTTTTTGAACCCAAACGGGAGCCGATATTGTAAAATCCTCTTACAATTTTGCTAAAAATTGTTTTTATTATGTAAGTAGTCTAATCTTTTCAACGCAAAAAAAAACTGTATACTTTTATCTGATTAATTAGTTAATGGTAATCTTATTTATTTTATAATTAGTTCAAATTATAAAGTTTTTTGTGTTCAAAAGATTAGACTACATAATAAAAACAATTTGTAACAAAATCCTGAGAGGGTTTTACAATATCGGCTCCAGCTTGGGTTCAAAAAATTAATTCTCACAAAAGCTGTAGAAATGGGAAATCGTGGCCTAAATCACCTCGTCACCTAATTAGGTTTAGGCCAGCCAATAATGAAAGATGTAGAGTACAGCGTAGTGTGAAACAATATGCAGTGGGACCTAATTGGTGGGAACTGGAAAATTCACGAATTCATTTTATGCAAGCCAAACTTCAGTGTACACTTCTGTATTGTTTTGTAATCTAATCAAAGTTTATAAGACACGCCCAGGATGAACACTCTGAGCCAGTGACAGGCCTGTTAGAAGACAAGCACAGAATTCCATTCCAAACTGGCCTGAGGTAAAATTGGTTATACATTGGAGCAGCAGCCAATAAACTGGAAGCCGAGTTTTTAAAATGCATGGAGACTAGAACACAGCCCGCGTTTAAAACGTGAAATTTTCCTTTCCCTAGTAACTGGGATTAAAGAACCCTACAGAATTAACTTAACTGCACTGGTAGATAAAGGTGACTTGGTGCTATAAAAAAAGGTTTTCTTCACCACCGGTAAATGTATATTGTCCTCCGAGTGCCAACCTAACCGCGAAAAACTAACCGGAGTCCTCCCAGTAAGGTTGGTAGCGATGAATGGAAAACAGTCCTATGCCTCCACGGCAATTAAATGAGTGCAGCTAAGATTCTGCAACATTTCACTTACTTATCCAGCAACGCCAAAGTTTTTCATGGAACCAGGAACTCTCGTGAGTCGGCCATTTCATGAGTCATTAGTTCAATCAAACAAACGTTGCGTTAGTAAACAGAGACAATCCTCTAGCATCCTGCCCGACTCAACTCCTAAGGTTACACCATATACACAAGGACAGAAAAATTTCTCAAATAGTTTTCAGGGCAAGATAGACGTCAAACACGGCTATAGAGAAGTCATCTTTGCAATAAGATCACAATTTATGAGTAGATACGTGCAAATTTCGCGTTATATTCGGTGACATGATAGACTCCACTGCCTTATAAACAAGTGACCACAGTTCGCGGTTTTATTGGCCGCTGCACTGTAATCAACGTCACGTACCCACTTGATCCCATCAAAAGATCTTGGCCTATCCAAAGCTGAGCTTATATTACTGTCGCAAGAGTTCTCCGAGGCGAGTCAAACACATTTTTCGTCAATAGACGAAGTTGGTCAAACGCACAGTAACCTGGAGTTCAGTCTGTCTTTAAGTAATGACGCTAATTTTACAGGTCTCTACTTATGAGAAACGCCTTTAAGAAATCAGGGAGAGTAACAAACTTGCAAGGAAACGCGTAGCAAATACCATGCAGCCTGTTCTGGAATGTAAATGGCCATTCAACTGTACAGCAACCAATGAACACGCATCATAAGCTCTAATGTAGGTACATAGTGTAGCTTAAAAACGAGTTACGTCGCGAAATTTTCCATTACTGGTATAACTCTGTTGTTGAATGAAATAACGATTGGTTGCTGTCTCCCCATTGTCAAAATAAAAAGCAGCTATATTTTGTGGGGGCCAACTAGTATGGGTAAGACAAGTTGCTGTAACAGAATATTGCAGGGAGCGCGAATCTTTTATCCAGGTGTAGGTAATTTGCTTTCCAAGATCTCGATGAAAGATATTATGATGTAATAGTTTTTGAAGAATATAATCATGAATATCATTGTGATAGTGTTATGAAGAGATTATGCGAAGGAATGCCTGTGAGATTGCCCGTTAAGAACGGTTTGGAGACAGTTGTGACATGGAATCACCTATTTGGTTTGTTTCTAACGACCCCAGGGACTGGCTTGTAAATACAGTTACAATTATTCAGGCAGATAGACCTTTTGGGAGAGCGAGAGAAGACCCACTATAAAACGTGAAAAGTTTGACGAACCAGAAGGGATTAGTGTTTCGTCAAGTAGCTGCAGTTTACTTACCCATGAGTTTAACATATTTGTTGGAGGAATCACACAGCCCAGGGTTTTTGCAGATGACGAGGCAGGTACATCTGCGCTGCACAAAACTCGAAAATAAAGCCTGCTTACATGTAAAACACTATTCACATACACAACTTAACAAAGTAATACAAATATTTCACATTCGCATGCAACAATGTGGAAGCGTTTGGGGATGGGACAATATACGGTTTTAGATCCTCGTTTCTTAAGTGTAGCTATTCCGGTACTGTTCCGTCAGATTAAATTATTTCGATGGTTAAACTATCACCTCTGGTTTAAAAGTAATTGCATCATTCATGCGTATGTGAAGTACTGTAATAAAATATACGAATTTCAGAACGGCCCTGCCCCAAATGAATGTAACTACCTCAACAAATGTGGCAGTAGAAATATTGCACTTTTTGGAATTTCCAGTTTACTCTTGTCTTTGACTAAAAGGTTACAATACCGTCGACCACGCCTATTACGTTCTTCATTTTTAGACGAAGTATTAGACTTAGATTAATACAATAAATGCGAAATTATATATTTCCAGAATATGAATTTTTCTGAAAGTATGGCGTTCATTATATTGTTATGTGTCGCGGGTCTGCCCGGCTGTCCTTGACCTGCCCGGAGCTGGTGAGCGAGGATGAAGGAGAGTCGGTATGAGATAAAAGTGGCAGCGCGTGCGATTAACGGGTGTCAGTAACAAAGAGAGCAGCCGACAAGATAATATTTTGCGACAAGACGCTGCGTGACCTTGGTTGTGGTGATTTTCTCGTTTATCGAAGAATGTTCTGGATTATTGACCTCGTCTCCCAGCGCAACTCGGGGTGTGTTGAACCTTCGGGATGGCCAGTGCTAGACTATAAATTCCACGGCATGCCTCTGGACCGGCAATTTTTGAGTTGGAGTGGCTGAATGGATGACTGGCTGGTTTCCGGGCGTTAGAAGATGAGCAGCGGGAGAAGACTAGCGGAATGGGCGACTGCGACTGCAAGTAGCAAGCAGTAGAGTAGGTGGCTGGCAGACTGGACTAATTGGGTCAAGTGCGTGAGTGAAAGACATTATAACCGATGGAAACAGATAGACTGAACACATGCTAATAATGGGTATGAGTTAATTGACTGTATTCAAGAGAGACATTAAGAAGGACGTTAATTAATATAAGTAATAAACATTAAATATTTCGCTCACTGTTAAATAGAAAGAGTAAAAGTGGAGAGAACTAACTGGTGTTGTATGTACATAGTAGCAGAGTGCATAAACTATAAATTAAATTTAGTTTCATTTTTTTTATCAAGACCTCCCTCCCTTACGTAACTCAGATACGCCCTTCAGGCATCTCCGACACATGTAACAATATGCATAATGTATATAAAATTATTCATTTCAAGCGTTGCAATTGTAAAATCTCTCGTATTTCTCGAGTGCTGAGTAATATTTTTTTGCTATGCAAAGCTGGATAATTGATGCTCGAAGCCAACTCGCTTCCCTGCAGAAACATCCGCTAAAGATCAAAGATGCACGCATAAGGGAAAACACGCTTCAGGAGAATTAAAATCCCGTTATTTTCTTGGGAACGCCATGCATTATTTACAAATGCCAGCGTATTATTAGCACTCCGCGTTGTCAGTGGTTCCACGAGGGGAGGGAAATGTAAGCCCTGTTACATTCCGCTTGGGTGGAACGGAATTTGTTTTTTAATAACGAAAAAAAAATATTTTTAATTAGCCTAAGAGGAATCTTCCCACAAGAGAGTTAGGAAATAGCTGTTCCGACCTTAAAGTGTGATTTTTTTTTAGAGCTTTTCATAAGAGAAAAATTCCTGAATTTCGGAGCTTATGTGCACGTGTGTGTGCGCACGCATGCTTGCCAAAAGAACAGCTATACTGGAGAGAAATGTTCGGTGTATATGTGAGCTAAAAATACGGGGAATGTAAGCCTTGTTCGTTTCAAAACAAAGAAATAATTTGAATGCCATAAAATTACCTTACATTTCTAGGTGTTTTGTGTTGGCATTTTAAAACATCTACACAGCTGAATTTCCTGCTTCCCAAATTTCTTATCTCGCAGCTACAACACTAATCACTAAAGTTGAGCAATTCACTACTCTCAAATTTTGTGTTGAATATTTGTAAAAGTGCATTTATTTAATTTAAAGATGAGTTTAATCTGCTTTAGGAACTTTAATTTCTGTAATTCACGTACGCCTAAAATAACACTGTATAAATACATATTCATTCGTGTTTATGCAATGATACCTTTATTTTGTCTCTGTGCATATATAAATTAAATTACGTGTATTGCACAACAAATATTCCTTTGTCCTCCCCAAAGAGACAATTTATGTGTAAACATATTGCAATTCTTTCTCGGCTTTGATTTTGTGTTTATTCCCTTAAATTTTACGTCAAAACGGCCATATGTTCCTGTTCAGAAGATAATATCCGGGTTGTGGTTGACTTATTGCATGTTTCTGCTGGAAAGGCGAATAGGGAACACATCCTGAATGGAAGATATATTACAGAGATTACGTATGGGAACAGCACATAATGTAAATTAATTGCATCCCGATTGTATTGAAAGCCTTGTTCTAAAATATAAAACACTTCTTTGCGTAAACATTGTTTTTTTTTTTTTATCATACCAAGATATTTAGAGGAATACCTGAGTAATCCAAGTAAAAAGATACTATTTAAGTACAAGAACGAATTATTCACGATTTCAGCTTCGGGGAGAGGCTCTCCAAGAATAAACAATGTGGCTATCATCATAGGAGAAGAATACATGGGTTCAAAACAAAATTAAAAATTACTCACACAAATAAAATACACAGGAAAAACTAAATAGATGAAAAATGTACAGCATAGTATAAAGAAATAACAAGACTATTAATAAACATGGGCATGAAAATTCAGAATGACAGAAAACTAGCGTATGCTATGAACTAGCCACAACACATGTCAAGGGAAATCTAACACCGGGCACACCACTTAGTACACGGGGCGGCGGTGGCTGAGCGGTTAGACTGCTAGCCTCCCACTAAGGCGAACCGGTTTCAATCCCCAGGCCGGGTCACTCCCGGATTTTCGCAAGTGGGAATCGTGCCGGACGATGCCGCTGCTCGGTGGGTTTTCTCGGAGATCTCCCGTTTCCCCCGCCCTTGTATTCGGGCGCTGCTCCACTGTAACCTAATTTCTCCCTCGTCGGCTCTCAAGACCTCGTTGTTAAGAGCCGGCCAAATCTCTCAACTCAATATAATATCCTACACGGCACACAAAGTAAAAATATTAAATTGTTCTCCTGTCAGGGGTTGATCCATACCCTGAACATTGGGGGGGGGGGGGGGGGGAGGCACATGGGACATGACCCATTTCCAAATAAAAACCCTCACACTCACACGAAACGTTTCCTGCGAATGTTTTGAACTGAACTGATATAATATCATTGTTTAATAAACTGTTATCATATAATTAATTTAGTATTATTTCCTAACATATTAATAGGACAATGTCCTTACACATTTATATCATTCCCAATATTTTAAGTATATGATAATATTATACTGATTGTTATTTATTATAAAATAAAATTCAGTGTTTCTCCAATAAAATATAATACCCATAAGAAGTAGTCAAGCATAAATTACAGTATTCTTGAAATATTTTTACCCACAAACTAAAAAGTTCGGTAATCTGGTACATGAACAACTTTCATTTACATAGGCATATTTGTAATTTCAGAATATTAATATTAAAATATTTCAGGTTTGTTAGTTATCTCAGGAAAACATGAACACATTTTAAATTGACGTTTATTCTCGTTAGTGGAAGTGTGTTTTATGACAGTAAATTTATGTTCTGTAGTAATAATTATGTATTCTGTTTGACTACGCGTGTGTTCTACAGATAATAGTTTAAAGATTACCTTGCTGTGTGAATATCCGTTTGAAATTGTTAGGTCAAATTTAATGCCAGATTTAGCAAGCGCCACTATACAAGAAAATGCGTATTGTACCACGCCCGTAACACGACAAGCGTTCGTTAACGTCCAGAATAGATTATTTTAATAAACGTTGACCAACTCACGTAAAAGCTTAAAAGAGCGAAATACTAATTCTTTGGTGTGTTATAACAGCCTAGAGTTATAATTCGATTTGCAAGTTCCATTTCGCGAACGCACAGAGTACACAACCATAGGTTTGAAACCACTCTGCCAGGACGCACATAAAATATCGGGGTTAAAATTTTCATATTTGGCGTGACACCCGAAGTAGCTGCGTGCTTTTAATCGCGTGCGACGTTAGAACGTAATTGCGCGTGCGTTTGAGACACGCGCCTATTTTTATTACATGATTACACGGTAATTGGTCCAGTTTCGACAAACCGTGTAGTATACACAGGTACTTACACAGTAAAGTGCGCCGTCAGATTACAAACGCCGCACTGCGTTTATGACGGCTAGCAATAAAATTTTCATCTTGAAATTTACTGAGAGAAAGGTGATACATGGTCGCAGAGCAAATAACTATACAGAAACGAAACTGCGCTGTGGTTCCTCTGGCGTGGGCGTAGACATTCCCTGATTGGCTGAGCGAAGCTACGGGAATGGGCGATCGGACTTGCTACTGGCTGAGGTAAAAAATAAATTCTTGTTTAAATTATAAAAAATACAGGGTGGTTTGTTATGATTTTCGCTCTCGCATGACCCGGTAAAGAAGTTAAGTAAATTTAAAGCAAATGTACTTTCCATTTATGTTCTCCGTAGCGAGGTAAAGTATACTTGCGGTTGTGAAAGTGAGTTTGGTTGAAGATACTGCTATTTCAGTCGGAGCACGACTTTGGTGCTTTCACAAGATCTTAGAAATTGCAAAAAAATTCAAGAGAAAAAATCTCCCGGTATTTTATAAATGTAGAGAAGTACGACAAATATATGTAACACTGAAACACCAAGTCTAGGGACAAATATTATTTAGAGCGCTCTACGCCAATTTCATGGCACGAGCGACTAGGAATAAAATAGCTAATTAAGAGAACGAATTAATGGCACATGCATGTATGAAATGTGAATATCGAGAGGCGTGTGTAGCAAGTTGTAACGGAAACATACAGAGGATTCTTGTTACTGCAGCTTTTAGTGTAGGAATATCGTATGTCATTTTATAACTTTTATAGTGCTTGAATCCACACACAGGCAAGTTGGAATAATGGTATTAAAAACAAAATCTTTGTTGAACAAATGCACGCGGTTTAATATTTGACTGAAATAGTTCAGCCATTCCACAGCACAGAACTCGGCTGGAAATTTACTAGTGTTACAGATTGTCGTCAATTTAGTTTACACGTTTTCCATGAGTAAAACACAGGGCTAGTCTTTTCTTACATTATCACAAAGCATCATTGGACCGCAGTGGCTGAGCAGCTAGACTTTTTTTTTAAATTTATTTCATTAACCCTACGTAGCAGTACGGCCATACAGGATGTTCAATTCTATAATGACTACTATAAGTTAACAAACAGTATATCACTTATATAAATTCACATTTTTTGTGGTAGGGTTGCTGTTTGTCTGGGCGCCCGTAATTTAAGCTACAAATTATATTTCTTTTCTAAAGCCTCATTCAAACTTCCTAGGAAGGTGGTGAGCTATTCTGCCCCGACCGAGACAGCTCCCCGACGGGTATCCTTTCGGCCGCCCCCCCCCCCTGCGTTTCGCCGCCCCCACCGGAACAGATCAGGGACCGGGATTCCCACGAATCCGCCCGCGCGTCCAGACACCGTCGGGTCCGCACACAGCTAACTAGCCTTCCGGCCGGTCCGCCATAGCACCCAACGGTTGAATGGCCCCGCCCACAAACCAGAAGGCCCCCAGCCCACTCCCCATTTGTACTATTCTATTTTGTTCTTTTTATTTTTTCCCTCGCCCACCGTTCTACTCCAACCTAAGCATCGTCCAGGAAATCGAAGTATCCCTTCTGGACACCCAGGCCTTCGTTTCCCGGCGGACGAGGGAATGGAGCTCTGCTCCTACGAGTACACCCCCTTTTTTCCCCACAGACACATACACAGACATCAATTAACATATTATCACAAATCACATCTTTCCCTCGTTTAGAGGGACTTAGAGAACTTCTCCGCAGTTCCTTCCGTTCTTCTTTCATTCGTTTCAAATCTTGTCTTTCTTATTCTCTTTCTTGCTACTTCTCCTCCTCTTTTTCTCTCTTCTGTTGTTTTTCTACTTTCTTTCTCTGTTCTGGTCCCCATTTTATTTCTCCTTCTTCTTTATCTTCTTTTTATTCTCTTCCTCCTTTTTGTTCTTCTATTTTTCTCCATATTTCCTTTCATTCTTCTTGCATTCATTTCGGATCTTGTGTTCTTCTTTATAACTTTTTCGTGTTTGGAGCTTTTGAATTGTTAATATTTACTGAAAATTCTGTTTCTTATCTTAAAGAGACAGTTATTTTTAATTTTAATTTAATTTAAACTATCAAACACTAGACAAACACAAACAGTCAATAATTCCATTAGTTAGAACACACTCTCATCCGTTCCCTAGACTACTCAGTTAAATCATCATTCATAGTTTTTACCAAATCATATATTTTACTAATACTTTCGTTTGTTATTTATACAATTTCCTTGTCATATATATTATGTTTTTGTAATGGCCATTTGTCATTAAAAGGTTTTAATTTCTGTTCTAATACTTTCCTTTCTTCTTGAAACATGTCACACAAGTACAGAATATGGTATACCGTCTGAGATCCCTTTTCACATTGACAACTGTCGTCTTCTATTATATTTATTTTGGCAAATATTCTTTAATTTGACTGTGTCCAGTTATTAATTTCAACACACTGTTATTTATATTACTTTTACCTTCTTAATATTGTTGCATATTTTTAATATAGTTTTTAGTATTTAGGCCGGTTTCTGTTGCACCGTACTCTATTTGCCAATTTATAACACCTAGTTTGTAGATCCCCTTCTTTAATTATTTTAAACTGATAGGTTTATTATTTCTATTTTTTCAATCCAAATATTATTGTGCTCTACTATCTTTATTATATGTATTCCCGTTGTATTCTATTTCGTCTACTTCATTTTTGATTTGATATATCATAAACTGCTACCCTCCCACCGAGGCGAACCGGGTTCAACCCCCCGGCCGGGTCACCCCGGGTTTCCGCAAGTGGGAATAGTGCCCGGACGATGCCACTGGTCGGCGGGTTTTCTCGGGGTACTCCCGTTTCCCCCACCCTTGGATTCCGGCTCTGATTCACACTCAACTCGCTTCACCCTCATCGCTTCTCAAGATCTCGTTGTTAAGGGCCGTCCAAACATTTCGAGAACTTCGCGCAGCCAATCAGAGTCGGTACTCCCACATCGAATGAATGGCCCGCAGTTTCGTTTCTGTGTACTTATTTACTCTGTGCTTTAAGATCATATTTCTCTTTTTTTATTTGGTTATCTGAAAGAGCTTTCGAAAATCATTTTAGTATTCAAACTGTAACACTCAAAAGTCTTAATTTCCCGAATTCTGCAGCATACTAGACTTTTCTCCTAGATATTTTTTCCCAGTAAAATTGCATCTAATGCAATCTGTATGGTGTGCAGAACATAATGATTCAGTATTAGTGGAATTTATGAACAGGTGAGCGAGTATTGGCACTCTAAATTTGGCTGAAAATAGGGGTCAGACATGTAAATATATTTTTGTGCATTCAAGCGAAACTGTTAACATTAATTTAATAAATAGTTCAAACCATAAACTGTAGATGAAAAGTTGTTTTTGTTCCTTTCGTAGCTTGTCACAGAAATGCAGTATGCCACGCTTAGACTATAATTTATCACTTTGAACCTGCCTAGAACACTCTTGTGACGGAATTTGTGTCATATTTTGAAAACTATACCTAATGATTTGACAACTAACAACTGCATTAAGGGGCACTTTTAGAAACCTCTCTCAGATAACCAAATAAAAAAAAATATATAAAAAAAAAGTATATGACATTTACCCTTTGAGGACAGCACAATTGTCCTGGCACTGAAGACAAGAGTTGAAGTGAACTGCCTATGTTCTCCACTACAGAAATCTCAGTTGTGTTTGTCTCTGTATTTCCACTTACCATCTTCCTATTGGTCGTGGCTACACCGGGAACGCCTACTGTACTCTGCAACGTTTCTTATTGACTGGCCGTGGATGAATGAGCATGTGCCAGTTAATATGTCGTAACAGATGTAACACGTTATAAAATCCATCGTGCATATTTGAGAATTTATTGGAAACAAGCAGTTTTATTCTTACGAACTGAGATGTTGACTAGCTGTAATTGTTTACTTGGATTTTTACATAGTCCAGCGAAACAATAATAGTGAGTTTTGTCTTCAAGAGCAAACAAATGTCCTTATAAACGCAGCGCTAGTTATAGACGTGCATACTCCTCAAAGGGCTAACCTTGAACGAGATGTCACGTCACTTGCTCGTGTGTTTCAGATCCTCCAGAGATCGAGGTGGAGAGAAGTTGGGTCCACTCCGGAGAGGGTTACGAGGCTCAACTAGTCTGCATCGTGCACGGAGAACCAGCGCCTGAGGTAAGTCTGCATCACCTCACGCGCATCCGTCTAAAGGCTGTTCACGACCAAGTGAGCACTTTTGAAATCAATCTTAGAAAAAATTCACCGCTCCTAACTGCACATATTTTAACGAGTTGTTGCGGATATGACTTAATGTCGTATCCGCACACAAGGGGACTTTACCAAATAATTTTTTTTGTGGTGCAAGCATTAAGGGGATGTAGCTATCAAAATAAGGTGCCTTAAAAGTCTAATCCAATTAAATAATTCTCTATCAACAAACCATTATATGAGGGGGGTTTACCAAACTCTGTCAATAAGTAACACCAACTATTAAAATATAAATTTGTTCATCTTCAGCCGCTTACAAAACTGGCTAATACAATTCCTATCAATTTACACTTGGATTTTTCAATAATTTTCCTGTATAAGGTTACGGTCATAACCAAAATGATCGCGGGGGCAATTGTTCTCGGATCGTCCCAGTTATCCAAAATAGACTCACCACTGGAATAATTCAGTGCGATGTCGTCTGGCCCACGCCGCGGAGAAGGCCACGCTGGTCTCCTCGTGGAGATCGTCCCTCAAGGATGCTGGCTCTCGGAAACGGCCCTCGCCAAGACCCACGTCCCTGGTCCTCGAAGTTGGTCATCGCGGTGGCGCCCTGCGCCAGCTGCGACACAGTGCTGAGGATGGCAGGAACAGCAGCGACCCCTGCCTTACATCCTGTCCTCCTTATGTAGTTTTCTAGGCCAGTCCCCTCTCTGCCTCTCCTGCCCCGGTGTCCTCGTAAAGGCATGTATGGTCCCCGCCCGTGCCACATATTGGACTAGCGGCACCATAACAGAATGCACTGACTGACATGCGGCCATTAAAGTTGGTAACGATGGACGGGAAGTAGTTCCATATCTTAATGTCGAATAAAATGTGTCAGGTGACCATTTCTGATAACTTAAATTATTTTTTTTTAACTTTCAGTTTTTTTTTTTTTTTTTAACGCATCGAAGTGTATAAATGAGCATATTTGTAAAATATTTACTTTTATAATAATTCCACAGTTTAAATTGACCGACGCACGAATAAAGTGATGAGGCCCATGGCAACGTTAATTTTACATAAGGCGGAAGAAGACACAACGTGCATACAAGTAGATCTTAAGCTGGGCTTTCAAAAGTGCTCATTTTACCGTGAGTAGCCCATAGTTGCCTACATCATCTGCATTGTAAAAAACGCTTTCTTTGCTGCGACAGGCCATTTGTTGCCGGAAAGAAAAATTTGTTAAAATATGAACCACTGCAAAGTAGCCTTGCCACAAACATGATTATTGTTTGATCCATGTAGTGATGACTATGATAACTTAGGATTGTCGTTACAGAAGTTCTGCTGACGCCTTTCTGGGAATGTCAGTTGCAATGCAAAGAAAATTTGTGCTCTGGCAAACAAACGTAATTTGTAAATAAAAGAGAAGTAACAAATATTTCAAAATAATACTCACGAAAAAAAAAAAACTATGGCAGCTCCGATATTCGAACCCACCACCCCATGTGATTTTAGTCGAAAGCCGTGCACCCAGCGATCACTTTGTCTTATTGTATTCGGATTACTTTTGACGTAGCATGTTATTTGAGTTATTAACAAGGGCCAGAATACAATGTCGCCTCTTGGGAATAATTGAGATACGCGGCTTGGAAAATCACCACCGCTCTTCAGAATGACATTGAATGTCTGCAGGAGGTCCATAAATTCGCTCGGCTGCGGTTCCGTAACTGCGGAATATACTTTTTGGCGTATGAACATTTGCGTCGGGACAACAGGTACCAACTGAAAACTGCAATGGACGACGGAATACCTTTTAACTGTTACCTTTGGCAGAAAGTAATATTTCTTTACTGTGAACAAGAGGAGCTCAAATGATGTTTATTTATTTGCTACAACGAAAGGCAACATTGCCATAAAACAAAATCGTATAAAGAAAGCATTTGTTAGCAACAAACGTATGTTTATGTAACCTTATGTTTTTAATTAAAGCTACATTGTGTTGTTGCAAACAAAACTGCCCCAAAGAAATGGTTTTCTTTGTCGTACAGAAAACTATGTATGGATTTTTTTTATAGTGTGGTATCAGCTGTTAGCAGTTAATACAAGACTTTCTGAAATCCTACTTACGGTCTATTTTTATGCTTATTCTGTGCCCGTTACGATTCACGCTGATTTAACGTTGCAATGGACCCGCTCTCTTTATTCGCGCGTCGATGAAGAAATGGTGTGCATTTCTTGGGATGTGAATTTGTTGGTAACGAATTAGACTCACTTCTTACTATACAAAAAAAAAAAACCGAAATTAAAGTAAATAAATTCAGTGTCAACAGATTCAAACGTCACGCACGCATTTAATACCACATCCAGGCACGGCGCTGCTTATCCTACACTGCTACCAACTTAACTAGTGGCAGCAAACCCAGTCCGACAGATATAGTCTATTCACGGTTTCTTCACACTGCTTGAATCAAACCTTTGAAAAATTACCCTATGTCTGATGTGTTTAGTTATTACCTAAACATGCGATTTATCACAAGCGTTTTATATACCTCTGTTAACCTAAAAGAATATTAGTTTTCGTTAAAATTGTACTTTAACTATATTTTCTCTTTAATTATAATATCTAATTTATAAAAAAATATAAAAAAGTGGAAAAAAACACACGTGTTGATAGCGCCTAGTAAGAAATAGTTCTCATTAAAACTAGCATCACAGCTGAGTGGGCACGAATTCGGTACGTTATCCATTGGTGTAGTTTTCCAGACTTAGTTAAGCTTAACAGTTTGCACGAGGAGGAGGAATATCCTGGAAGTAGAACTTAAGCAGGGCTTCAGAAAAGTGTGAAGTAACAGTGAGTAATATTTTGCATGACAACAATTATTTACTAGGCGCTATCAACACGCATGTTTTCTCGCTGTTTTATACATACATATTATAAATTTATATATAGATTATATTCGTAAAAATTTAATTTAACAAAAAATAAGATACTTTTATGTTAAAACAGGCATAAAATTCTTGTTATATAAGGCGTGTTTAGAAAATAACTAAACACGTCATACATAGGATGATTTTCAAAGGTTTGATTCAAAAAGTGTGCAGGAAACCGCGAATAGTCTATACATAAAACGCTCTGAAACGCATTTCAAGCACCAGGTAAGCGGGGGCCTTAACTCATTATCCTGAGTATACTCGTTCACGTCTGACATGTTGCAGAACTGGTGAGATCATTGTCGGTGCTGTACAAGAATATGAAGCTAGCCCCAATGCGGACATCGCCGTTCTCTGAGTAATGGTATCTTGTACGGTTGACACACCAACTACTTATCGAGCCGTAGATCTACTGAAACCTTTCCCATGAGTTCCAAACTATCTGCTGATATAAAAAACAACTCATAAGTTCTCCCAAAGAATTTTTTTTATTATTTTGCAACTCCTGAAACGAAAAAAATGAATTCGTCGGTTCGGGGGTTAAAGAGGAAAATTTCCCGCCGGCTTGTATCCGTGGAACTTTCGCCACGACCATAGTGAAAGATTTCCATATTTTATTTTAACCTCTTTCAGTCCCGAATTTATTTACGATAATCGAGTGATGCAATCGTTTAATCTTACGACGCGCGTTGTACTTCTTGCCTCGATGGTCGGGATAATCACTATCGCAATCATCGAGCAACATACTGCTTGTTCGTCGTGGTGCAACGTTAACCACTGGCTTACGAGAAGCGCAGGAGATTTAAGGTTGAAGTAAAGTAACTGCCTATGGAGCACTGCACCCGACTATACAACGTCAAAAAAAAAAAAAAAAAAAAAAAACAGACATCACGGAAATTGTCAGAAAAGTGTAATTTATTCTGTATACAAAAGAAGAATGTATAAATTTTGCGACGATATAAAATATTTTACTAAAGTATACTTTCTAAATCTTAAAAAAAACTAATCGATCGTTGAGAAACCAGAACTTACAAGAAAATCTTCTTCAAGAAAGATTGTCATGATATTTACTGTTATTGCACGTAAGAAAATTTAATAATAATGTAGGAAGTAATATTTGTAATTGATTTTATGCGCGTCCATCTGTCGCATACATTTATGGCTGAACCTGGCGTAAATAAAGTTAACTATAATATTAATATGAAACATTATTATTAAAACTTTCTTACATATAATCATAGTAAATATTATAACGATCTTTCTTGAAGAAGATTTTCTTCTAAATTCTGCTTTCTGGAGTATTCAGAATTGAAATGTGCTTAAATTTGGTTAAAAATGTGGACTCTAACGATCGTTTAATTTTTAGTTTTAAAAAGTATATTTTAGTAAAATATTTTATAACGTTGCAAAATATATACATTCTTCTTTCATATACAGCATAAATCGCACTTTTATGACAATTTTCATGGTGTCTGTAGAATTATTTCATGAGTTCTACAAGTTGTATAGTCTGTTGCAGTGCTCCATAGGCAGTTGCTTTACTTCAGCCTTAACAAATCACAGGTTTGTTCGGATGCCGTTGCTCTCTCCTCTCGAGAGCAAGTCGAGTTCCTGCTAGGCGTTAGAAAGGAGCATAGAGAGCTGTTGCTCTGAACGATGACCGCTCGAACAACCAAGAGCAAACATTGGCACACTTTCCAAGATAAACTTGACTTCGTTGTTTTCATTAGTAATAATGAATGCTTCAACACTTCTTTGAGGATGTCCAAACATCTTCAAACCACAATTATTTACCAGAATCAATTTTTATTTAATAAACTTCCCCCTCCCCCCCTTTCAATATTTCCATAACACCAAGCAGACCTTCCACATCAACAAGCAGGTAAAGATAAACATGTTAATGTTTTGGAATTCTGGCGGCAACGTCATTGCTCTCGCCCTGCACCTTCTGCTCTCGGCGTGCAAGAGCAGAAAGAGCTGTTCTTTGAGAGCAGGAAATGCGATGCTCATGCCACCCGAACACCATGCCAAAAAAAAAAATGCTTCCGGTATCACGAACACTAAAGAGCATGAAAAGATCGGCGTTAAAAGAGCAGAAGTACAGCAGGAAGAGCATACCACACGAACACACATCACATTTCCCACAAAGAAGATGTTCGAAACATCGGCTACTGATTCCTTGTTGTCTAAAAGTGCATCCCATAGATAACCTTGAAATGCAACACGTCCTCGATTATGGAAACCGGGACTGGACCGATTAAGCATCGGCAAGGCATCGGTCACTGAGTTGCGCATGTTATAAAACACACATTGCTTGACTCCTATTGCTAGTATTAAGAGTAAGAGTGCAAGAGTGATACAAGTACAACTGTGCTGTTGCAATTTCTATTTTTGGAATGTCATTATTACGTTATTCATGGCTGTTAGTTTTCGTATTTTTAATTAGTATTTAAGTAATAAATGTGCCACGGATTTGTGATATAATGATGTTTAAATCATGAAAATTTATCTATTGGTTCGATAGCAATGAATGTGCAAAGTTTCGAGTTGGACACGATGTACCTTGCCAAGGATTAGCGAGGCGTCCTAATATTATAGTCGCCTCGCGGAAAACTCGTATCCCATGTATAAGCGATTGGGGCCTGTTTATTTCCAAATTATTCTCGCTGCCAACTTACATGTCGCGACCGGATGTTGGGTACTCAAGGTCGCGGGCTTGTAATTTCTCTTTCTTTTCTTAATCTTCGTTTTAGCTGTGATTTATTTTGCAATATAAGTAAATCCCGTTGTATTTTTATTCACTTCGCTTCGTGTCAGTGGAGAAGAAACATAACATAATACTTCGGAGACCTAGCCGTGTTTCAAAGTTTTATCCTAGGAAGGTATATCGTAATATATTACCTTATTCCAATGGTGTCGATAAAGAAGACAAAGCATGGTGTTTCAGAGTCATAAGTTGCGAAGAAAGATATATTTTACTGTAGTTTGTATTTCGATTTGATCTACAAGACGTCTACCTACAACTTTTCTGAAGCCTTGCTAAAATTCGACTTCCAGGATATTCCTCGGCCTCATGCAAACAAAGCCTAACCGAGTCTAAACAGCTACGTCGAACGGACAATGCACCGTGCCTCACTTGAATAATACTTTGTATCAGAACTGTACTCTCTTAAAGACTGTCCACAATAAAGTGATCCCTTTTGAAATCAACCTTAGAAAAATTACTGCTCCTACCTGCATATATTTTAACAGGCGCACTGAGTGACATACGCGTAGTAAAGTTGGTAACGATGGAGGGAAAGTAGTTCCATGACTTAACGTCGAATTAAGAGTGTTAGGCAACCATTTGTGATCACTTAAATTATTCCTCTACCTTTCTGTTTTTTGTTGCATTTATATAAAGAAATTAGCATATTTGTAATATATTTACGTTTATAATAATTTCACAGTTTCACTTGACCGACGCGAGATTAATTTTACATGAAGTGGAAGAATACACAACGTGCATACAAGTAGGTATTAAGCAGGGCTTTTAAAAGTGCTCATTTTACCGTGAACAGCCTATACCAGGTATTAACAACACACCTATTTTCTCCCTCTTTTTATTTATTTAAATTATTAACTTATCATTAAAATTATTTATGTATAAAATTTCAGTAAAAGTTTAATCTATCCAATAATAACGAAGTTTTAATGTAAACAGAAGTACAAAACGCTTGTAATACGTGGCATGATTAGGAAATGACCGGACACGTCTTGCGCGGAATGATTTTTCAAAACGTTTGGTTCTAAAGTTTGAACAAATTGCGAATAGACTGTATATCCTGCGGCAGTCACTAGTCCAAAAATTAACAAACGAAGTGAATCTCTAACAATTTGCTGAATTCCGGGAAAGTCTTATTTATGCTGTGTCGTGCAAAAAAAAAATCGTCAAACATTCTTAAATTAAAATTACGGCAAAAATATTTAAAATACACTATGGCGGGGAAGGCTTCCCTTAAACCGCTTCATTACGAAGGTGGCGTTCGTTTCGTGTTCCGGGAAGTAGAGTTGAGAGTATTTTTATGTAGTATACTTGTAAATAGGTTCTCCGAAAAATTCAATTTGTAAATTTCCTTCTTTTTTTTTTTTTTTCTTTTTTTCCCTCTATTATGGCTGGTCCTATAGACTTAGTTTTTACTGCGTTATTATGAATACTTTAGTCCATGTGCACTTTTCAAAGAGTTTCGTACTCAACAACGTCATAGGCCGGAAAGGCCAGTCTTCATTCGTCACTGATGAGACACACGTAAAGTGTTACGAATATGGATACGAACAGGCGACACCGTTACTTAAACTTAAATTCGTAACGTAAGACTAAACCTGTTTCAGTTGTAAATAAATTTGAATATTACAGTTAAATGCTATGATAACAATATAATTACTTTTAATGCTGTGGTTTCAGCATTGCCACAGGTAAGCCGGAAAGTATTTACATAATGAATTTGTATTTCCGGGAAGCGAATTTCTTGTAAGTGCTTAGTTAGGGATGAAACAGCCGTACGCCAGCGAGTTCCGAGAATGCCTCAATTACATTACCCACAAAACGCATGTTGAACAAACACTTTGTTTATTCGAGAGGGATAAGTAACGCATTTAACATTTCTAAATATTTCCTCCTAGCCTTTTTTCAAGTCCCTTAATAAACTCACTTGAACGATCCCTTTCTCTATAGAGGCCTTCTCAACCCCCGATAATTTCCAAGAAACTGAGACGGCTCCCTAATTAATTTCCCCTTTGACACTGCTTCGGCGTCCAGAAAACTGAGGAAATAATAAAAAAAAAAAAAAAAAAAAGCCCTCGGAAATATTTCAGGGGGGATATTTCCACTCTTCGCCTCAAAACTTCCCCTTGAAATTTCCAAGTGAAAGTTTACCCACGGTCATTATTCAGTTAAAAAGCACTTTTCCCCAGTCTCAGTTCTAGAACCTCCCCCTCAAACGCCCCCCCCCCCTCTTGGCCTCCTTCCGTAGTTCGTAATGCATCATAGCGGTGCGGTGAAGACCACCTATTCCCCTTTCTCCACCCCCCTCAATCCAACTCTTGTTGGAGACTAAGGGCTGGTCTGCAAAGGGGATAAAGCGAGAGTTCCGCTAGATATCGAGACCCCGGGAGGAAATTGAACCGGTGACGTTGATTTATTTCCAACTTTGTCCCTCTTTTCCCTTCGATTCAGCCAATATCCACCCCCCCCCCCACCCCCCCGGCCTCCACTCCTTTTCTTCCCATCGCCCCTTCCGCAATCTAAGACGTGCGCCATATAATCGCGTTTCCAACGCCTGCTTAATCACCCCCTCCACAAAAACCCTCGCGTGCCGTGGTTCTACACACACACACACACACACACACACACACTCACACACACACACACAGTCGCCTTCGGATGCCTGTGGCACGCGGTAAATTGTTGCAAGGTCCGCTGGGGGTTTTTTTATCTTGCCTGTACCTGGTCGTCTTCTGCGTTCACGCGCCAGCCACAGCCGTCTTATACGGTAGGAAAGTTGTTCCTGTGTATGATGAATTTTCGTGGAGATACAAGACATATTTATGTAAATCTACAAAATTAATCCACTCCCAATTATTTTATTTTATTTTTTTATTTTTAAGGCAGTGACACAAAGTTGGGAGTTGTTAGAAACATTTTACTATAGAGCCGTCAAGATCATGCCAGTCACAATAAAAGGGAATTCCGCATTTTAGATGGCCGGTTCGGTTTTACATTCTAAACCCTGCCTGTAAAGGACTGAAATTATTTTATAGTTTTGAGTTTTCAAAGAACGTTGGTAGCTGGAGTTTAACATAAAATAAATGTCCCGGGAAGAAATAAGGAGATGATCTTCTGTAATATAACTTACTAAATGATAATTTTTAGATCGCGGTGTAACGGCACACGGAATTACCTCACTTCAATCTTGTTCAGGTCTATACACCACTAAAATGGCTCCGAACTTCTTGCGATCTCAGTCACTGCCCCCATGTAACAAGGCACAGTCGGCCGTCTGTGGTTTTACTGATAAAGACTGTTCACGATAAGTGAGCCCTTTTTAAATGAACCTTAGATAAATTCACTGCCTCTGCCTGCATATATTTTAATGGGCACACCGAGAGACAATCGCCCAGGAATGTTGTTAACGATAGGCGGAACGTAGTTCCGTAGCTTAACGCCGAATAAAAAGGTGTAATGTAAACATTTTTGATAACTTCAATTATTTGTTTGGCTTGTTGATTTTTTTTTTTAATGCATTGAAGTTTAAAAATGAGTGGATTTATAAAATATTTATTTACTTTATAATTTCATCAGTTTCACTCGGCCGAAGCATGAATAAAGTGAAGGCAATGTTAATTTTACATAAGGCGGAAGAATATTCAAAGTGCATGCAAGTAGATCTTAAGCAGGGCTTTCAAAAGTGCTCAGCTTACCGTGAACAGCCTATAAGCATTGCTGGCTTACTGCTGGCCCAGAATACTTTATGAGCCCTGGCCGTGCTATAATAAACTGCTGGCAACAGGGCATTTGGCATGCCATTTATGGCACACTGATGGGATGTTGATGGAAATGAAACTGACGGTTGAGAGTAGGTAAACTATTATTGGCCCACTAATGGCTTACCAACTGTGTTCTAGTACTGGACGCACATCATTTATACATATATATTTCTGGTTGACGTATAGGTAGCTATCTGAAGGCCATTTGAAACCTGTGAAGTGGTACATTAGTTCAACCATTGCTGGTGCAATCATGGCTTATTTTGGGAGGTTTCATGGTTGCTATTACTCGCTGGTAGCTTCTTCAATACATCATATATTTGTCTACTATGAAGTTTATAGATCACATGATAGAATATGTAGACATGTGTAAATATCTAGTGATGGAAATATAACTGGTAAAATACTGTGAACACAGTATTTTCTGTGACTTTGTGACTGGTATCAAATAACTTGTTGTATGCTTGTTTTACACGTACAAATGTATAAGGTTAAAATGGATTGAAAAAGATATAAAAATAAAATAGCTGCAGCAAATTACCACTAAGGGTTTATTTTGTTTCACACCACGGAGATATTAATATATGTCGATTCCGTTTCAAAACAGACAAATAGCATCCATGTTACACACTTAGGCATACTGCTAGAAATTACATTAAAGGAAATTTTTCGGTGTTAATATAGCGAATTAGGTAGGAGGTTCTCTCCAAATGACGCTGGTTTTTAGTTTAGTTGCAACATTATAAAACTTAATTTTTTATTTTTCACGTAATAAAATTTTAAGGCTATTGAATAACTGGTGTGATTTATATTGTGTGTTTATTAATAATTCAAGTGTGTATACATTCTAAATAACTTCACCAGAACATAAGAGTACACAGTTAAGAAACAGTTAGCATGTCGGACTGTCACAGCAAGGGTTATGAGTTCGTGCCCCCTCACGTCCCCCCCCCCCAAAAAAAAAACTCTCTTCAAGCTTAGTATTTCCCTCTCGTATAATGTGTTTAATAGTGGGTTAAACGTAAATTAATAATAACAGTCATTTAAGCTTGGGTCTAAAAATATTTATCTTTAAGAGATCGTGTTATACGGTGGAAGTATTTCTAGCCATGTGTAGGTCATCTGATGTCTGTGAAGTAATACCTCGATGGGCCATGCTTGCGTAATTCAGAGCCAGCAATGGTGTTGGCTGCATACCAACTGTTGGCCTTATTCTGCCGGCTTGGCATCCTAGTCTAAACAAAAATGGGCCATACGTATTTTGCTACATGGGTGGCTGTAATGTTGTAAAAAAACGAATTTTGCAATTTATTTTATATACATTTATTACAGAATGATAATTGTCGTGGCTGATATCGAAATGCATAAAATCCATTATAGAAATGTCCGTAAACTTTAATAAAACATTTGCGCACAGCCAGAGTAACTTGCGTGATGGAATTCTGAAAAAATATGCTGTCTGAAGAATTCAGAATTTAAAAACGTTAAATTTTTTTGATAAAATACAGGATTATAATAATTAATTTTTAAACATATATGTATGAAAATTATAGCAAGGTATTTTACAATATCATTAATTTTCTGTCGTAAGCAAATTACTTCGTATTTTTCTAAATATTTACAAAATTACAATGAGTTCTGCATTTGATCAGTGTTCTGCAGTGCAGTTGCTATACTTGTATATTCACCACATTCAGACCAGTTGCACACTGTAAAATTGAAAAAAGTCAAAACTGCTCATATCAGCGAGTTTGACGGCAGGTCTATTGAAACAGCTCCGCTTCAGCCAGTATTAACTATACTAGTAATTGTAGACGCTGCTTTTCACTGATTAATTCCACACAAGACACCTTGAACATTGCTAAAAATGTTCATTTCCCGTAATCATCTGGCTTGAATTCAATTTAAAACAATATTTATTCACTGCACGCAGTTGGCTGTCGCTTATTCAATGAGTGAAAACGTTTCACTGAAACAACCAGTGGTTTTCCACCGACTCTAAGTTTAGCCAGTTTCACTGATTCAAATAGTTGAATCTGACTTAGAATCAGTGGTTTTCCACTGATTTGACTTTAGAGTGTATGGGAGTGGCTACGCCGGGAACCGAAGCCGTTTCGCCGGTAGAGGGAGTCAGGTGTTCTAACCACTAAACCACTACGACTCCTTGAAGCAAGCGTATGTTACTTAACACTTTGTAGGCTACGCTCGAGTGTAGCTCGAGCAAAGCTCATATGAAAATTTATTTGTTGTTCAGAACAAAGCTCGCATGGATGTGCAGTCTTTGTTCTGCTAGTGTTCAACATGACCTCACACGAACATGACAGCGCAGCAACAATGATATTGTTAGCGATAGAATTAATTTTTTATATAGCCACACAAAGAGACGCGATTGATTTTAAACCTTTTATACTATGAAGGACATTTGATTGCATCAATATCAGCTCGGCTATCCATTGGTTGATTACCGGCCAATAATGAACGATGTGAAGTACAGGGTAGTGTCCGGTGTGGTATGGTCCAATAGGACGATGGTGAGTTCTAACACAGGCACCAACAGAACCGGTGTTCTTGTTGTAGTGAATATATGTGACTCACTTCTAAGTTGTCTTAAGAGCCAGTAATTGTGTGCCGTCCTCAAAGGGTTAACCTGTGGGAAGGAGTAAAATCTACGTCCTTGTTAATAAAAATATATCTAATTGAGCCAATAATTTACAAGGAAAAATAAGTTTCATCTAATGTTGGTGAACTTATTTCTAATAAAGTCTACCAAGACAAAACTGGAATAATTTCTCGAAAAGTATGACGTTTGGCAGCACTTTCAGGCGTTTGGAGTATAATGATTCTGAGTCAAAAATACTGTACTATCCCGCCAAATTTCGTGACGTACGGCCACATTTATCTTGGACTACAAGGAATCGACATTTTTACGCTCTCTCATAAGCAAAAGTGACATTTTCGGGCGTGTCGTGACAAGTGCTGTTTCTCAGCATGGTTAAAAACGCCCTAGTATTTAAAAAAGAAAATGACGCAGGTTTCACGTCCCGAACGGCCAACGATGAAGGTAAAACTTCAACGAGTTGTGGTCAGCGCACAGGAAGGTAAAGGTAGATGCGGAATATAAATATCGAGTAAAACTAGAACGCAGCGCTCCACGATACATAAATTTAATTATAACTGGGGACGAAACATCGAACCCGACACGAGAAACTAGACGTGGTGCAAAAGTAAGAGAGATGTTTGGGTGGCCACATGAGTGCAGAGCGATTTTGTCCGCAATGCCAAAGTGAAACAAACCTGATATTCTCTTGAACTGCGGCTTCAGAAGCGTCGCTGTACACGTGACTTATCTATAGCTAGAGTTGATGGAAAAATCGTGGGAAAATTTTTTTGGAGCCAACATATCTTCTACAACACTCTTTAACTATTTTATTCTTTCACGATTGGGTGAACAAGGTATTGAGTCGGCTAACTCGTTTACAGACCAATCACGAACGTGCTGCCTTATCGTATCAGAATCCTCGTTGGCCCAGTTAACTGGGGTAGTAACTTCACACATGCGCGAGAGCCAATGAGGAAAGAAAACTGCCGGACATGTGTACAGTACGTTGGATCCTAGCAAACAGCCAACTTTTCCCGCCATAAACCATCATCTCTATCTACAGCCCATTACTACACTGTAAAAAAAATTGAGAAAAATTCCCTTACATGTAAGGGAAGCTAACTACATCTACATGCAAGGTAAATTTACCCCTCAAATGTGGAGTAAATTTACATAGTAAGTAAGGTACTATTTCTAAACGTACGGAAAAAGTACTTGACAAAATTGGGAGGATATCCCAAACAAGTAAGGTAATATTAACTATATTGTATAATAAATTCATATTTAAAATTACATGGGGTAACAGTACTGTTAATATTTTTTATTACCAACATTATCTGAGGAGAGTGACCGAAATATCGACTCTAAAATCCTCGACACTTGCTGATGGGTGGGCGCGAGCCACTGACATTTTTTCACACACATTCTTTCCTGATTTCTCTAACTTGTCTGTAGTATTGTGACAATGCAACATGTGATTCGAACAAAAGCTATTACTAAACGTTTCCTGCCCAGTTTGACCTCTGTACAAACTATGTTCAGCTGACCAGCAGGTCGATTAAGGCCGGGCCCACAGCGGCGCGCTGCACGTGTCTTAGTACACATTTGTCAAGCGATTTACGGCTATGTCCTGACCCTCTGGACCACAAGTGTCCTACATCAAATTGCTCGTCTCGGAGCCCTGTACACTGTTTTGTACAGTTCTAAACACTTATTGTTTACACTCCATATAGGAAATAACTAAACACGTTATACATGAGGGTGATTTTTAAAAAAGTTTGATTCAAAAAGTGTGAAGGGACCTCGTATAGAATATACGTATAATGAAAAGACGTGGTAATTTTAAGACCACACAAGACAAAATCAAAACCTCTGAAAAGCATAAAATTTATCACTTTAAATCATACACGAAATTTATTTAGAAATTAAATGGAAGTAACTAACTACAAAACGTGACCAATAATAATATGTTTCATATTATTTATCGAAATGTTAAATGAAAATGCAATGAAAAGCAAAACGTGATGACGGTAATTTGTGAGGTTGATGAGAAGTGTAAAATGTTAGTTGTGAGATTTTTACGTTAAAATATCACCCTCCTTAGAAAGATTAATTAGTGAAGATAAAATAAAGAAAATAAAACTTACACTGTCCTCAGGCGGTAAAAGTAAATGTCCATGTAATTCAAGAAAAATGTGTCTCACTTAATTTAACTCTCGCTGAACGAGTGTCCATAATTTAATGTTTCTTTCAATATTATTAAAATTTTAATTATTTGAATTAATTAAAAGAAATGTTCTTTAAAAATGTTGATATAGATTTTATCAATGAAAATTTCCCAAAATAGCGTGGAATGTTAATGGCAAAACAGGATATATCAGTTGGCTAATCACACAACATCTGGGTTAGGGTGAGAAGTTGAGAACAATTACGGGAAAGTTACTAGAAACGATAGGAAAGTTAGTTCCCAAGTCGAGGAACAACAAAACTGGCGCATAGCGGCATCTCTGGCTGTGAACAAAGAGGGGCGTCAGCATTCGAGTGGTGTCCTACCACATCGTGGCTACCACTGGCGTCTCCGTGATCTTCTATAAATCTCACTCAAAATTTTTTTAATAGGTTAAAGTCGCCACACCCCCTCCCCCCCGACCACTTTTACAGCTACCCAGGCGGCCTAACGTGATCAATCACTTCTGGCGGGGCTAACTAAACACAAGAATTACAATGGCGCAGGAACGTTCAGATGGGAATTACCAGTGATCTCGGAAACGCGCACCCTTTTGAAGTTCCCACCCAGTATCCGGTCTCGGAGCAAGGTCATGGAACCTATAAAAAGTTGCCAAGACACACGAAGCTTTCGGATCCGGTACATCACGGGTTACAAACGAAACGAAAAACTCAACTCGGTGAAAACTCTAACCCCAATTAAAAAAAAAAAAAACTTCAGCTATGAAAATTATTAGAATTAATAACCATTACAGAGATGGTTTACAAGTGATTGTTTTTATGGGTTAGAATGCTATATATTTAACTAAATCTTACAAAATATATTGCTGATTAACATGAACTGTAAGTCGGAGCACAAATCAAAAACAATATGGGAAATAAAAATTACCAACATACATAAACATGCATTTTTCTGAAATTACACATAAACTGAAAATTCTATACCGCATATTATATAGAATTATTAGGTAGAGCACAACATTATAATATGGGGTTTATTGAACATAAGGGTCATAAAATAACTATTTACGTGACTACTGATCGGGGGAGCTTAAATGGAATACAAAGATGCCAATTAATTATAATTAGAGACATGTGTTTTTCGCGAACAGACTTCAAGACCAGTTCTACTCCAAAACACTTTTGTTTTACAATCACTTTTGTCGTTGGATGATTTTGAATGTCATGGGCGAATCATGAATGTTCGGTATCGGAGTACTTTATCACGATTGGCCCAGTCGAATAAGAACACGTTTTCTCACGTAGACATGTGGCCAATGACCAAATGAAATTGTGGTTGTTGACGTAGGATATCGGAGTCTAGCATGGCTATAAACATTTTCGCGAAATACGCCTGTCTCTAATTATAATAAGTTGTATTACCGCGCGCTACTATTATTGCAATACAATTGGAAAGTTCCCCCCTTATTCGTGCTGCCATGGCTGATTATAGGAAGCGGTTAACGACGGCCGGACATACCCATCTCCATGTCTTCTTGGTCTGCTGTCCCGATGACAAAAGTCGCAGCTCTCAGTGTTAAGCTGACCTATATGGGGGGCTTCGTTTAATCTTTTCGGCCCCATTTACTGGCCGGTGGGGTGGGTTTCTGCAACTGTCTTTCGCAAGGTGTTATTGCATGGCAATGCCATTTTAAAAGGTGGTTAACGAATAAAAAAATAGCTGGAAGTAAAACGTAACTATGGCCTAAAAAGTGCTCACTTTACCGTGAACAGCTTAGGGCCTATACGTCCGAAAAAAAAAATGTCTGCAGCTTACTGGTTGTGGTGACGAGCGAAGTACTTCGTCGGCAAAATTACAGCACGCATCAAAATAATTCTCTTTTGCAACAACCTGAAACCATAAATTAATGTGTGCCTGAAAATGTCATCGGTCCTGACTTTACTCTCCTCGGCATGTCGAGATAAAGTTTTAGAATACGAACTCCTAAAACGGAACGTTTACACTCAGTCCCATATGCAAGCAGAATTCCGAAATATTCTGTACATGGAACTTTTTAATATTCGTCGGTATAGGCTGTTCACGGTCAAATAAGCACTTTTAGGATCCCTGATTAAGAGCTGATTGTTTGCACGTTGTTTATTCTGCCGCCTCACGTAAAATTTACATTGCCATGGTTCTCGTCACTTTATTCACAGGCCGGTCAAGTGAAAGTGTGAAACCATTAGAAGAGCACGTATTTTACAAATCCGCTTATTCGTGTACACTTCGATGCTTTAAGAAAACAAAGAGCGAAAGAAATAACTTAAGCTGTTAAAATTGGTTACGTAACGCTTTTAACTCTACGCTAAGTTATGAAACTGCTTCCCCTCCATCGACACCAACGTTACTGAGCGCATGCCTTCCAGTCCGCCCGTTGAAATACGTTCAGGCAGGAACAGTGATCTGGTCGGTTTCAAAATTGCTCGCTTGATCGTGAACGGCCTTCACTACGAGCGCGTCCTCGATACGGCCGTAAAACACGACTCCCCAGCGAAGTTTGCGGCCGTCAACGCACGGCAACACGCGACGATTCAGCGATGGCAAATTGCTCGTGTCGTTGCGAACTGGTGTCAGTTTTACGACCGTGCATTTCGCGGATGCAAAAGCTGCGTCGTCGGTGGTTAATCGGCCGCAAATTAATCGTGGACCGCCAGCACGCACTCCAGCGGATTGGGACATAAAAACTTTCCCCTCCGAGTAAAATAGCCCCACTGAAAAAATTACCCCTGCGTTTGTGAAACGCGCACATCACTCGGCAAATGAATATCTTAGGAAGATGATATTTTTTCTCACGAATAGAGACCTGCGAAATTCGCATTATTATTTAAGGACAGACTGAACTCCAAGTTACTGTGCATCTGACCAACTTCAGCCGTAGGCCAAAACTATATTTGACGCGCCTCGGAGAACTCTAGAACCAATAATATAATCTCAGCTGTGGAGTGGCCAATCTCTTTTGAGGAGATCAGGCAGATACGTGACGTAGATAACAGTGCAGCGGCCAATGAAACCACGAGCTGTGGTCACTTGTTTATAAGGCAGCGGAGTCTATCATGCCATCGAAAGGTAGCACGGGTTTTGCAAAACTCTTCTCATAAAAGATAAAAATGCTTCATATATGGTTTTGGTCATTTACATTCCTCATGTAAGTAGGGTTAAAAAGTATTATTTTAAAAATTGATTTCGAAATTTTTACGTTTAGAGCTAGCGGACGCAGTTTCCTTGACAGGTGAATAATACAAAGCGCCATCTATAATTCCACCCGTGGCTTCCGTAGAGTGTAACAACATTCTACTGCCACAAGCGCAATTTTCTAATTTTCTAATTTTAAAGCCACTGAAAGTCGCATCATGCCAACTCTAAAACCCTGACGTAATCTTGTAGGTTACAAAATTATTTTGTTTAGTCGCCTAAACATACGCGAACACAATGAGTTGCATTTTACAAGACCGTAAATAAATGAAGATCAAATATTCACTTACTTCAAGGCAACGGAATTTAGACACCGCCCAAACAGCAAAATTTCTAACATTTCAGGTAATTTTTTGAGACAAACGTAGCTAAATTATAATTAGATGAAAATTATAAAAATAATTTTAAACGTCTTTTTAATTGTAATAATGACGATTTTAGGTTTTAATTTTAGCCGGACGTATTTAAGAATATTATTTGAATAAAGTGTTCGATTTCAGCTAAAGTGTTGCTTTGAATTACGGAAATACGATGCAGCATTAACTTCGAATTTCGAAACTTGATGGGGCCGCGGGGGTGTAGTGGGTAGACTACTCGCCTCCCACCAAGGTGAACCGGGCTCGATTCCCTAGGGGGGGAGGGCCCTCCCGGGCTCGATTCCCTAGGGGGGGAGGGCCCTCCCGGATTTTCGGAGGTGGGAATCGTGTCGGATTATGTCGTTTGTTGGCGGGTTTTCTCAGAGATCTCCTGCTTAACCCCACTCTTGTATTCCAATGTTGATCCATAACTCGTTAACACCCCTTCACCGCACATAGGGGAGTCTGCTGGGGTGTGAGGTGCTTGCTACAACTCAAATATTTTACAGATCAAATTTTATAAAAAATAGGGTTAGTTTAGTTAGGTTAGGTCACATTAGGTTAAGCCATCTCAATAAATGTATGTGGATCTTGGTGAATTCAAACACCAGATACCATTTGATATGATATAATAAAAAAATTAATATAACACACATATTTTATTTCATATTGTATTATTATTTTTTCTCAGTCATGAAATAGTAACAATTCAAACAATAATTATAGTTTCTCCTGTTAACAGTACCACTGATATATTCAAAAACTTTAGTTAACAGGTAGATTTCATTCAAATGCAATACCTTTAAGATATTTTAAATTAACATTTGTGGCTTTCGCTGAGCATGGATCAGTTCATAATTTTATTAATTATCAAATATTTAAAAAAAATATCTAGTAATACAAAATAGTCACCCTATTTTCAAACAGTGGCTGCATTCTACTGCTTCCGTTTTCCAAATGCGAATTCTGCAACGTTGCCATTAAGGTTTAATATTTTTCTCTCAACTATATCAAAATATGTTCTTTTATTTTTCTCTTTGAATAGCCAATATCACCAGCAACAGACACTTATTCAAGCAAATTTTCTTCTTCAAAACATTTTAAATGATCATTCTTATATAGCTCACTACAAGACAGCAAAATAGAATGCAGCCCTTGTGGCCCAAACCCATGCCCCATTAAAAATGTTACTAACACCAATCTTTCAAAATTAATCATTTCTCCACTAAATATATATTTTTTCTGATGCTATAAGGGATTTTCTGAAATCCACCAACGTAGTCTATATGAATTCTGACCACGGACTTCTCTTATTCCTGGAACAACACTGAAATTATCCCAGCAATTTGGCACTGACACGTGAAAAAATTTCGTATCCAAGCGTCGTAGCGAAACTGTGGCGTTAAAATTTGCAGGCAGCAAATTAATTTTACTTCTCGTGCGTTTGTTCTATGCACAAGAGAGCAAGGATTCGCGATGCAATGGCATATTTACGCTCTTGAAATCTTTCTAGTCACACTTCATCGTCGCACGACTTTTAATTATCAAATCAATTGAAATGTAAATTATGCACATGGCGGACAAGAACGCAAAACGGGTAGAATAGTAGACTCTGACCGGACTTTCAAGACATAATTCGCCTACTCCAAGAGAGCTGATTTACTGAACTAATAGGCCCCTCTTAGCTAGGCGGCATAATTGTACACAGAGCTACAGCTAGCTATTTAACTATTTAAAAACTTTTACACGTGCGTAAATGATGTCCACCTAGGAATAGCGTTTAAAAAAATTCCACAACAGACGACAAGTGTCAGTTTCCTATTTCCGTTCTTAATGTTTTTTTTTTTTTTTTTTTTTTTTTAAAGTAAAATTACTGAAATGGGCGTTTTCACAATCATAGAGAAAACCCGTGCAGTGTATTAAAAAAAATCTAGGGACGAGCAGCGCACTTATATATTTATTACTATATATACCTAGCATATTCTATGTTTCTTCGCATTTTCATAATAGAACTTTTGAAAAATCACTCCATGTGTGACTTGTTACGTTGTTTCATAAATGTTCCACGTATCAACCGTTTTATACTTACTTACGGTAAGATAAAAGTACTTTTCTTTTTGTTAAATTGAACGTTTACTTATATTTTGTCTATAAATCATAATATTTCATTTATAATCAATACGAATAAAAACACTGAGAAAATAGGTGTGTTAGCAATGCCTGCGCTCTTAAGAAACTACTCGGGAATTTAGCACACCATTGTATACGCTTAGTGAGAAAACGGGAATGGGAAATTTCTCCCATGTACATTTAAGCGTTCATGCATTTGTTCAGAAAGCAGTAGGGAAGTTCCCAACTTTGTATTGTAACGACGCTAAACATTGCTATATCTGCAGCTTGATGTGTGGTATTATTTCTATACAGTGTATAGGCTACAAACTTCCATTACAGTTTAGGAAGTTAACCAGAAACATTTTTACAGTGCAATAAGAAATAGTTCTTATGCAAAGTATTGTTACTCTTAGAGCGATGCCGTTGGCTGGCGGGTTTTCTCGGGATCTCTCGTTTCCCCCGCCCTCTCTTTCCGGCACTGCTCCATTCTCACTTCAATCATCCTCATCGGCTCTCAAAACCTTGCTGTTAACCCATTCGGGCCCAGTGTACTTATGTGTGTACATTACGCACGTCTAGGTAATTTTTGATCTGTACTGCACTCTGCGAAGCTCAATGACCAATCATCTTACATGCGGGTAAACGATTCGCAAACCGTCTTATTGGTCTAGGTCATAATTGGTCCATATAACTGTAGCCGAACGTATACGTTACAGTTCATTGACTGTGACAACGAAACTGTGTCGACTTAAGTACAGCACGCATCATAACATTTTATGTTTGCAACACCTAAAAGAGTAAATTAAAGTGGGGTCTGGAAGGGTTAAGAGCCGCCCAACTCTCTTCAATCACTCTGAGAGCGTAGGCATTCAGTACGCTGTCTATTTATAGTGATATTATAGACTCTGTTAACCATTTTTTGCATGAGGCGGAGGAATATCCTGCAAGTAGAGAAAATTGGAAGTAACTGTGAGTGGACTGTATTTAGTCATCATATTGATATGCTCCGTACTTCTCGTTGGGTTCAAATACCTGCGTAATATAACAATGATAACCATTTTTTGCATGAGGCGGAGGAATATCCTGCAAGTAGAGAAAATTGGAAGTAACTGTGAGTGGACTGTATTTAGTCATCATATTGATATGCTCCGTACTTCTCGTTGGGTTCAAATACCTGCGAAATATAACAATGATAACCATTTTTTGCATGAGGCGGAGGAATATCCTGCAAGTAGAGAAACTTGGAAGTAACTGTGAGTGGACTGTATTTAGTCATCATATTGATATGCTCCGTACTTCTCGTTGGGTTCAAATACCTGCGTAATATAACAATGATAACCATTTTTTGCATGAGGCGGAGGAATATCCTGGAAGTAGAGAAAATTGGAAGTAACTGTGAGTGGACTGTAGTGAGTCATCATATTGATATTCTCCGTACCTCTCGTTGGGTTCAAATACCTGCGTAATATAACAATGATAACCATTTTTTGCATGAGGCGGAGGAATATCCTGGAAGTAGAGAAAATTGGAAGTAACTGTGAGTGGACTGTATTTAGTCATATTGATATGCTCCGTACTTCGCGTTGGGTTCTAATACCTGCGTAATATAACAATGATAACCATTTTTTGCATGAGGCGGAGGAATATTCTGGAAGTAGAGAAAATTGGAAGTAACTGTGAGTGGACTGTATTGAGTCATCATATTGATATGCTCCGTACCTCTCGTTGGGTTCAAATACCTGCGTAATATAACAATGATAACCATTTCTCTCCTTCGACTGATCTGCATGCTGACAGCCGTGTTCACGTTAGGCAGTAACCTACATCAGTCGACCAAGTGCGATAATGGCGACCCTAGCAGACATATTTAATAGTTTTGTCACCTACATGCGCGAGGCACTAAACTGGCCTGCTCTCTCATCAACAAGCAGCCTTGCAATTATTGGATTTCTCATAACCGCCTAACCTTTCGTTCTGCCGGAAGTCTGGAGCAGTTTTCCACGCGTTGTGTTCTCCGCGCTTGTACTGTACCCGTGTACCGAAGGGGCCTCGGTGGCGTGGTGGTTAGACTACTCCCCTCCCACCTTGGCGAACGGGTTTCGATTCCCGGCGGGGTCACTCCCGGGATTTTCGCGCTTGGAAATCGTGCCGGGCGATGTGGCGGGCTTTCTCGGGGATCTCCCGTTTCGCCCCGCCTTTACGTTTTCGGCGCTGCTCCGTGCTCACCTCGATTATCTCCACTCCACTCCAAGTACAGAAGTTGGAACAGGCCGTTTTCAGCTGTGTTGAATTGCTCAGAAGTATTTTTACAGTCTATTCATGGTAAAGGCTGTTCACGATAAAGTGAGCACTTTTGAAATCAACATTAGAAAAATATCACTGCTCATAACTGCGTATATTTTACAGGCGCACTGAGTGGCATGAGTCCAGTAAAGTTGGTAACGAATGATTCATTTCGCTTTCTGTTGTTTTTTTTAATGGATCGAAGTTTAAAAATGAGCAAATATGTAAACTATTTACTTTTCTAGTAATTTAAAATTTTCGCTTGATCAACGCATGAATAAAGTAATGAGACCAATGACAGTATTAATTCTACATACGGTGGAAGCATATACAATGTGCATAAAAGTAGATCTTCAGTAGGGCTTTCAAAAGTGCTCATTTTACAGTGAACAGCCTATATCTTAATGTTTGGTGAAATAGAGCTGTGGAAAATCACACAGTACGTTGATTTTTTAATGGTTTCTTAAATAAATCATAAAAACACGAGCGTGTGTCTAATTTGTCAACATTTAATACTCTACTTTAGCTGAATTCAATTTACCACTATAGTTTTCCTGTAAATTATAATATAAATTTCATAGTCAATATCAACTAAAAACAGACAAAATCGATATGTTGTTGTTGCTGTTGTTGTCAGTGTTGGTGCGTGAGGACGTGCTCTCGGGCTTTAGCATTGACCAAATTTTCATACACTTCACAGAATATTTAATTTAATAAAAGTTCCAAATATGAAGTATTATTGACTCAAAACTGATGTTGTGCAATATTACTTGGCTAGAGCTCAATTTTGTTGCCAGATAAAATTATTTGCAGGTTTTTAGCATCGTGCGCACGGCCTCAGCACTTTGCCCTGGCTGAGCGCGGCCGCCGCTCCTCCAGCCAGTCCCTAGGGCTGTTCGATATCATAAAAATTTAATATCGATATTTTACCAAACGTTTACTCGGTGTTTTCGATAAATTGACAATATCGAAATTATAGATACAATCGAAATCATCGATTATATCGAAATTATAGATACAATCGAAATTATCGATTATATCGAAATTATCGATAGTATAGAAACTATAGATAATATTGAAATGACATATAATACCAAAAATTATCGATAGGGGCACCTGTTTTTCGCGAAAAAAGTTCAGGACAGGGTGTGTTCGAAAACACTTCAGTTCAGTACTGCTTTCGTGGGTGGATCATTTGTCTTGTTAAACGTCTTTTCTGTCTGCCCCTGAATTACGAACAGTCAGTATAGGAGAAACTTAATTATAATTGGCTCACTTAGGTAGCAGTTAGTCTTCACACAAAGACAGGCGGCCAATAGCCAAAGGATGACTGCAAGTGTTCATGTAGGATGTTGAAGCCTAGCCTACGCGTTAGTCTATTCGCGAAAAACAGGTGGCCAGTACCGAAATTATCGAAAGTACCAAAAACTTGGATAATACTGAAAACTTCGATTATACCGAAAACCTCGACAATACCGAAAATTTCGGTAGTATCAAAAAATCGATATACCGATATTTTTCGAAGTTACATATCGATTGATAGGTTATTTTATATCGATAATTATCGATATATCCAAATATCTAAAACTCGTACCTGCGCCTCATCCATGCTCCCTCAACTTCTTAACTCAACAGCGCTGCGTATTCGCCTCGTGCCGCCGAAAAACTTTCGCACTAAACTCGTCGTCACTCGAAAACTATCCACTCACATAATTTCGAAATTTTACTGGCGAATCACTGACATTTTCTAACCACGAATCAATCATAATCTTTTCTTTACTGAAAATATTTTCAACTTAAAAATGCTGAAACTGTGGTCTGTGTTGACCACATTTCTGGACGTACAGAGGAAAGAAAGTAGCAAGCGAGAGACTTTTTTTTTTGTGTTTAATTAAGAGACAGATGAGTGATGTGAGTATAAAATAAAAAACAAACCAAAAAAATTATTTATGTGTCCCTCATAAACCATTACCTCTCGTGATATCCTTGATACGGTGTAAAACTGCGAAAATATTTCAACCGTATAAGAGAGCGGCAACTACGAACATTCTGTTTTCTTCATTACACTTTTGTAATACTAAAGAGTACCTAAGCATATCTCGTTACGGTAGTGCTCGAGTTACTTTAAATTCCAAATTACACTACCCTCACTCAATCATATTCACAATTCACAGTTTACAGAGTTAGCGGTATGTCGTCGTTTGCGATAATTGCTGTCATTTTACAAACAGGCGTCAGTCATACTATGCATGCATTTAATCCTCATTAATTCTTGTACATAAAATATAGTTAACGGTGATGTTTTCTAGATTTTAAATATTTTGCATTGCTCATTATAAAAACAATGTTATCGTGTTCGTTTCATGAGTGATGAAATTAACACGAGTACTGTGTTTGCACCTGTCCATGACTGGATTAAACCCTACCTGGCGTCAACAGTTGTTTATACAACGAATAGGTGTAACGATTTCAGAATTTAAAATTTTTTGTTTATATTTTCCTTTTTGATAAATTCAATGTTTATTTATTTTCTAACGTAATTTTTAAAGCCCCTACCCTCAGACATATCTAGATTTGTAATTCAGGACATCGCTTCCAAATATTATTTATTAATTTTGGTTTGTTTACATTTCACGTATTTTCAAAATTCTACTGTTTTCATCTATTTTGTTTTGTGAACTGAGCTCAATTATCTTCGGAATTGCTAATTATTTTGTCGTCGTTTTTCTCTTTGCAATTTACCTGGTTTAATCAAGCAGTTTTGACCACGGAGAAAAGCATTTAAATGACAGAACTAACAAGACTGTGACGTATCAGGAAAAGTCGTCTTTTTGGAATTTCCCATCTTTAATTAGCGTCCCCGTGAGAATCCCGTTGCTAATTACTCTCTCCTCAGACGCTATTACAGGCGGTACCTAGTCAAATTTGCCTGTAAGAATTCCTTTGATTTTGTAAATACCGCCCATCATAATGGCAAGGAAAGCGTTAGAGAGGCGCCTAGTTGGATTAAATATGCGGGGTATGTACTGAAGAGGCCCAAAACACTTTGTACATAGTTTTGAAGTGCTACAACCACATCTGCTGCCCTCTTCGCCGAACCTGTGTAAGTATGGCATACGTCATGTATGGTAATGCAAATTTTTAACTTTACGAATGTGTACTGCAGAAATTTTTGCGCCATTTGGATCACGAAATTATTCTAAATTTAAGAGAGTGACATTTGGACTTGTAATTTAATTTTTTACGAATTTCAATAAGGGCTTTATATGGTTGGACAATAACCAGAAGCCAGCAGATGAGAGGTCATGTTCTAAAGCCAGCAGATGAGAGGTCATGTTCTAAAGCCAGCAGATGGGAGGTCATGTTCTAAAGCCAGTAGATGAGAGGTCATGTTCTAAAGCGAGGAGATGAGAGGTCATGTTCTAAAGCGAGGAGATGAGAGGTCATGTTCTAAAGCCAGCAGATGAGAGGTCATGTTCTAAAGCCAGCAGATGAGAGGTCATGTTCTAAAGCCAGCAGCTGAGAGGTCATGTTCTAAAGCTAGCAGATGAGAGGTCATGTTCTAAAGCCGTGCCAAATGATGAGTACTTTAGGAACATTATTCGCTGAACTACAAATGATCCAGTTCAATTTCAATAAGGGCTTTATATGGTTGGACAATAACCAGACGCCAGCAGATGAGAGGCCATGTTCTAAAGCCGTGCCAAATGATGAGTACTTTAGGAACATTATTCGCTGAACTACAAATGATCCAGTTCAATTTCTACGCCTCGTGTAAAATATCTGTTTAGTCTGTTAATATTTTGAGAGTTAATTTAACAGTTCAGATTGCTTACAACTGATTTGCTATTTAAAGGACAGCAATTTTCCATTGAATTTAAATTAAATATTTCTGGCTATTCTGCACGGATTAACTTTTTTTTGTTGTTATTATTTTGTAATTTTCACGTACTTCTCCCTTAATATAACTACAATTCTCTGTACACTAATTACACGTCTTATGCTTTGTGTGGATGTTTGGAGTAGTTAGAATTTAATTTTTAAGGGACTTTTCTTGCTTGGGGGTCTTGTGTTCATAGGAATAGTATGGAATTTGTCTGTTGCCAGAATTTTTTTTTTTTTTTTTTTTTTTTTTTTTTTTTTTTTTTAATGTGACGTGTTTCGCGTATTTTCTCTATTCATTGTGTTCCTTTTAATGTGCCAGAAACATCATTTTTTTTTTAAAAATAACTTACCTGATATTAGAAGCAAAATTCAGACACAATTACAGATCCAATTGAAGCATTCAGTATTTCTCCCCACGCTCAGTGTCAGTCAAAGGGAAGCCGACTCGCGTGGCGTCATTTCAGTCCACCTAGACGCCACGAGCGTAGAGGAAGCAAACGGCACGATAGTAATTTTGCTATGCATCACTCGCGCGCCCGACAAATCACAAACTAATTACGCATTAAAAATTTTCCGTTCTTTTTTCACCACGAACATTGTATTTATGTTATTTTCGCACATAGTCTGTAGTGAAACTAGCGGTAAACACGTAATCAGACAACGCAGAGAAACATCTGGCGCCCAAATGTATGGGCATAACTATTTTGCAAGTAACACTAATCAAGTAAAATGCACACGAAGAGAAGTATGTATCTTCACAGGAAAGTTATTTTTGGTAGGCGCTGTCACTGGCGAGGCTTAGTACCCAAGCATCGTCTGTGTGCGTAAATGATTCGCAAGCCGTGTGGCATCTAGGTTGTAATGTTTCACATTGCTATAAGCGCGGACAGGAAGCCCACAGTTCATTGGTTGTGATAACTAAACAATTGCCTTGCAGACTACAGCATCCATTGGATACTTTTGGTTAGTAACATCCGAAGCCGTGAATTTGTGTGGGTTTTTAAAAGTTCCCGTTTCTGTTACATGAAATGAAAATCTCTTCTCAATCTTCTTGCATAACACTAACAAATCCTGCATGTATTGATATCACTACCAGACTTAGGTTAAGAAATATCAAACCCAAAATGTATCTTATGTTCTGTAATGAAACAAATGTCTTAAATTTGTGGAGCTCTTGTTCAGTATTTAATAAGCGGGACAGTGCTTGTAGTTTTATATTATTTACTTTAAAGTTACTGCACTTTGTAAAAACATTCAATGGAATGTAGCATTTATAAAATGTTCAACCACTAGGTTTACTCGTATAAATATAGTGGTAGACATTTAATATCATCAAAAGAGACAGATTATAATTAACAAATTCATAGAATTACATAACTACCATCACCTTAATTATTTTTTCATTACTGCTGCTATGCGTCTTGAGAAAAGACCGACTAGTACAGCCAATGTTACAATAAAAACATTTTTTCTATGGGCCTCAGTAACGTTAGTTAAAAATAATGCTCGAATTCCGGTTTGCTTTTAAAATTCGCTTATTTCCGTCGCATATAAATTAATGAACATCTTTTAGCCTGCATACTCTTATATATTTGGAAGAAAAACGGCGTGGCGTCAGTTCTGATCGTTTTCAGTTCTTCTACATCTTCGATGTGTAAACGAGTATTGAATTTTTTGGCAGAGTATGAAAATTGTTCTTAACAGAAACGTTTAACATATACATACTGTTCCAAATAGCGTACGTTTTCCAGCTTGTGATAAACCAGTCAATTCTTAGAATCACACAGCTTCATCTCTATGACTACACAATCAGTTTGTCTGATATCAACGAAACAAAAAACGAATATTGTAACATGTTATGGGAGAAAATGTGTCGCTAGGTAGATTTTTCTTAAAATAATAACCAGGAATGGTAGAACATTTGAAAAATGAAACCAGTTATATGCTCAGACATTCAATCGAAAAATATGGTTTTTGTAAATTTAAAACTATCGGATGAACTGCAAAATTTATGCGATTAATTTGGGGTATATAAGTGTACTTGTACTAAGAATACAGCTGGACGTAGAAACATTTTTCAAAGATACGTCGATGATTACATTGTAGCCTACCAAATCCCATATTTCGGTGGGAGAGGGGGTAGGGGAGTGATCTATACTTACTCAGACGCTGGAAAAGAAATGGCGCGGAAGGGGAGGGGGTTGAAGCTGTCTACAGCAATATTTCAACTGCCACCCGCCACTATCATGTAATATGTCTGCTAACTTTTGTGTATTTTTCTAGTGTTATTATTTTCAAGGTCATGGGGTTAATATAAAGGTCAGTGGCTTCCAATATGGCGGTATTAGTCTGTAACGTCATATACTTGCTGACTTTTATGTATTTTTTCTCAAGTCTTTGTTTTCAAAGCCATTTAAGGTCATGGAGTCAAGGTCAGGGTACTAGCTTTCAATATGGTGGTGGTAGTCTGTAATGTCAAATGCTTGTCGACTGTTATGTATTTTATCGAGTTTTCAAGGTCATTCAAATCCATTTGGTCAAGGTTAAGGTCATCTGCATCGCTGACACCACCAATATGGTTGACTGGGTATGGGCGAGGGTTGTGGAGGCCTGCCGACTAATTTGCTATGTGATAGCGTGAGGGGGGAACCTCAGGAAATTTAATTTTTTTAATATATTTTTGATAATTTAAAAATAATTTGTTGGAATTTTTTTGATAATTTTCAAATAATAACATTTTATAAATATTTATATATCTTTTATTTTTTGAATTTTTTGGAATTTTTAGAGACAAAGTTCCTGATCGTTCCGCTTGCCTTTGCCCAGGGTCACCTGGGTCGCCAATCCGTCTCTCCTGCCCCGGGAGAAATGGCAAATTTATGGGGGGGTATTTTCTTAGTAATTATTAAATAATTTTTAAATAGTACAGTTTTCTAAATTTCTTTTTAGAATACTTTGGAACATTTTTAGATTTTTGGGATTTTTTTTGGGATTTTTTTTGGGGGGAGGGGGGGGGGGTGGGGTTGAAAGTCTCCGGGTCCAGCTCAAAGGTCAAAATCAAAGGTCACATTTATCGAAAATGGTGGTTGGGTGACGTCACAATACGGCGTGCCCCCCTGGCTCCGGCTCTGCTCCCCTATCCCCTTAACCCTGAATACCATTTTCCCTACTACTAACTTTAGGTTTTTACTGACAATTATAAATTATACATATTTCTTGGTAACTAGCCCTTTGCACTGCAATACGCATACCACATATCTGTTTGTGTTCAAAGCTAAGAGAAAAAGCACTAAATAACTCCGTATATGAATTAACGCGTCAAACGGAATTCCCTTGTTTGTCTTTTCGATGTAAACTACTGTAATCCTCTTAATGTTTGCATTCGAGAAGTTAATTACACTTAGTGAAGGTAGCTTGTTGTCACAGACTGAAGTGATGAGAGTGAAAGCTGGGCGCCATTACCGAGCCGTAATGACGTCAAACCTGCAACGCGAAGCCAAGTCGCAGACAAAATAGTCGTTAAAAACCTTGTGGAACAGAGAAGCAGAGCCGGCCGCAATTCGAGCCGTCAAATGCAGCCGACCACATATTCCTCTAATTCCCACACACGCGCGCACCGTTAAATCCCTTCGTTTGTGATACCGTTACGTCAGTTCACTGTTGGCAGAGCAGTGGAAACGCGGTGGACACTAATTCGCGCGGGCTGTGTTTCGATTACCGGCCCGGCCATCTTGGTTTTAGTTCAGCATGGTTTCCTTAATAGGAGTGTGAACCCGCGCGTCCAAGGTCAAGAAGCGAGTGAGCGATACGGGCGATACGAACACGCACGCCTAGTGCCTTATCGCTCCTACGGGCAAGACGTGCATTGTTTCCGCCGTGGTCCTGTACTGTGCATATCAGATCTGTAACAGTGGGATTTTATTACATGCAATGAAAGCCTACATATTAAACTACGTCCTTATGTTTATACTTTTCTCCTTCCTCTTAAGGAAACTGCATAGGCAAGCTTCCAAAATGTGATATTTGACCATTTTCACGAATTTTCTTTCTCCATGAATGTACTTATTATGTTAAAAGTAAAAACATACATTCATAGATAACTTTTTTTTTTTTTTTTTTTTTTTAAGCAAAAGGTCGTGTTTACAGAACATATGTTTACCGAGATACGCTAATTCGCGTAAACAACGATTTCACAATAAATATGTTCTATTTCACACCCCTCTTAACCCATTCAGTCAAAAATACCTATATAATTTTAGGTGTTGCAACAAACAAATCTTTTGTTTGGAACTGTACAGATATCCAGACGACGCTTTGTCTTACATCGGGACCATTATTAATCTATTTGTGCTTTATGTTCCTGGCAGCAGTTGTTTATGAGGCTACATAGTCTGAGCAGCGAATGATGTCTCCCACACGAATGGACCCTTTCTGACTGGACGGTATATTGTGCTGTGTACAGTGCAGACCATTCACTCCCCTTCATATGCAAACTCCTAGATAGAGGACAATATGACTGGAAGGGTTAAGGGGGCCGCCCGACTTAAGAATTGTAAACGACTGAAGGTCACATCCATTCGTAGTCTGACGCCGATGTAAAATAGCATAACCGAGCTTCGCGCTTATTGTTTCCTCTGAATTGGGGGCGGGGGGAGGGGCTATAGGGTGAGTGAAGAGACTTGGACGGCTCTTAACATCGAGGTATTGAGAGCCGATGTGGGCGATTGAGGTGAGTATGGAGCAGCGCTGGAATGAAAGTGCGGGGGGAAACGGGAGATACCCGAGAAAACCCGCCGACTAACGGCGTCGTCCGATGCGATTCCCACGTACGAAAAATCCGGAGTGACCCGGCCGGGGATTGAACTCGGATCGCCTTGGTGGGTGGCGCGCGGGCTAACCGCTCACCCAGCGTGGGCCCTGTGACTATAGGGAACAATAGGAACTATACGAGCCGGAAATGCAATCCAAGATAGGGATGGAAAGGGCCCGTTATAGATCGAGGCAGGGAACTCGAAACAAAGGACACGGAAAAGTGCTTTTTGCCGGGATGTACCAACTTATAAATAATTTACAATCGGGGAAAATTTTCCTCGCATCAGGAGAAACTGAGAGTTCTCTCTTCACTTCATTACAGTTTTATCAATGGAGAAATGTAATCTATGGAGGTCTAAACCTGATCTACGTGAGCTGCTTTTTACAGTTGGTACAATAAAAAATATGCACGTAGCTCTTGCAGACAAAGGGAGAGGTTCATTTCTCGCAAATAGTGCTTCAGTTTTCAATAAAGTTTCAGCCCCGAAAAGAATTAAACATCATGAAACCATATGAAATCGACTTGTGACGTGCAGCTAGTGAAGAGATTTAGGCAGCTCTTAATGTAGCAATCTGTTCAGAAAAGATACAGCATTGGTGCTATGGTTACACTATTTTACATAAGAATAGATATCATAAACAGAGGGCTTTACATAGCGATTTTTTCTGACATTTGGCACTTTTTCAAACCTCCACATCTATGGTCTAATGACGAAATGAGCAAATATGCAACCAATTATCGACTTTTACTAACTGTCCTGAAACGTTTTACATGGTTACATGGAACTATTCCATAGTTTCCGATAAACAACTAATTAATAAAATATTCAGTTAGGCTAAAAGTTGAAAGCGTGATGCGCTGTCACTAGGAGTTCTGAGCGCAATCAGCTATATGCGACCAAAGCTTGACAGTTTCGCGTACAGATCTCAGTCAATACCGAAGTTTGTTTTCTGAACGATTATATGTTGACATACGTGTTGTTTTTTTCCTGTAAATGACATCCTAATGTTTTGATTTCGCATTCATACTTTGGACGTATCTCGGAAAGACGTTAGAATACCGCCAAGCTTTCTCGCAGAAATGCGCACGATGGCTAGAATATATTTGTGTCAGTATTTTTGTATAGTAATGGAAATTGTAATGTATTAGCAGATATTATTTTTTAATATATTTTTTAATACTTTTATTATGAGTGCGTGCAGCACTTGAGCAAAATTACCAAATTAGTGGACTTGATATAGCTGACTATTATTTTTGTGTAAATATGGCTAGGCGCTGCAAGATAAATTTTCATAAAATTATTGCGCACAGATTGACACACCATGTATATGGATTACCACCACGCTCACGCCCTGTGCTTTTTCAAAGTTTAACATATATATGATATACGCTTTTACGAAATGCTGCGTCGCGATTTAACGTTATTGGCATCAAATGCGGACAAAAATTTCCCGCATAGTGCGTTCAGAGTAATAATTCAGTCCGGATTGAACTTGTAGTGAGCTGAGGAATCCCGATTAAAATGTTGGTATAAACAAATCCGGAGTGGGTTGAAGTAGGCGTGGAGTGAGATGATCCAGTCCAGTTGCCAAGATTGACTAGAGTGTAGAATCCGGATTTAAATGTTTACTCTAAACACACGTCGGAGTGAAATGAAAACAGCGATCGCCACATTGAATCGTTGGTTTCTTTATGAAAGGTTGGACACGTTATGGAATAAAGCGAGGCGAAAAAGAAATGGCGAAGAAGGAACAAATAAATATATTCGGTTGGAGGCGAAAGTCGAGTTATCTTTCAATGCGATGTAGGAAACACATTTTTGGACGTTTTGTTTTTCGAGTCACCGTACCATACGTCGTGGTGTTGCCGAAAGATTTCTCTACAAAACTTTCAGTCTAGTTTCGCTCCAACTTCGCAAAATCTTTACACGTAAATCCGAATTGAAAATTTTACTATAAACACATTTTCGGTCTTGGTTCACTTCAGGTTAGTCCCGTGTTAACTCCAGTCCGAGTCCGGTCCAGTCCGACATTTTTCTCTAAAAGGACTTGCAGTCTATTCGGTGTAGTTGAAAAGTTATATTGAAGGAGGAAGTCATGCGTATAGATGGTCAACTAATCTCGTAACTTCAAAATTACATTAAAATAATGTAAATTCTCAAGCAATTATACTAACTATGCATGCAGAAATTGTGCATAAATACCGAATAAGGAGATTAATACAACTGATTATTGGAAGAGACCTGCAAAATTAGCGTTATTATTTCGGGACACATTATACTTAAAACACACGCACCTATACCATACGTTTTTCATTAGACCGTACTTTATTTGAAACGCCCGAGGTAAAGCGGGCACTTTTTAAAACATTGCTAAATTTTTCCTTTCAATTAATTTCTACCTTTCCGCCACTTTTTAATGTAAACATTGCAATATGGCTAATAAACACAGTGCATACATTTCATCGCTCTCAGAATTTAACGTTTGATGCTGCAATAAATTACATTTATTAGGCTATAATGCCTTTTGGAAGGGCCTTAAAAAGTACTCACTTTATCGTGAACAGCATATAGTTAAAAAGGTTATTCTAGGGGAGGTATGTGGAGACATGTGTGCAGGCAGTCAACTGCCCTCATAACTTACATGAAAACTAATATTAAAAGAATATTTGGCAGGGTCCTGGAATAGTCCTAACAGCTACGGCGTCACGCGTATGAGGTGAGATGTCTAAGCGAGATGATTATGCAGTGGTTCGCAGTCGCCTTCCGCAGTATGGAATTGGCCAACTTTTCTCCGACTACGCGATAAACTCCAAGTGTTAGTACCGAGAATCTGGTACGGAATTTCCCTGTTCACAGGCAACAGCGCTGTTCACTACCCCACGTAGTTCTGAAAGACCAACTTCTGTTGCTAATGGTTTGTTATTTCCTTCGATTTAGCATTATCGGGTCGCAATATGCAAGTGGCGGTCTGTTTGCGGTTATACGAGCACTTCTGAAAACTCTGCCTAAGTATACAGGATGTAAACGATAAGTGTATGCAACTGTACACAGCAGTGTACAGGGCCCCGAGACGAGCAATTTGATGTAGGACACTTGTGGTCCAGAGGGTCAGGACATAGCCGTAAAACGCTTGACAAATGTGTACTAAGACACGTGCAGCGCGCCGCTGTGGGCCGGCCTTAATCGACCTGCTGGTCAGCTGAAGATAGTTTGTACAGAGGTCAAACTGGGCAGGAAACGTTTAGTAATAGCTTTGGTTTGAAACACATGTTGCAATTTCATACATTCTTTCCTGATTTCTGTAACTTGTCTCTTAGTATTGTGACAATGCCTGTATAATTGTCAACTCATTTCGTATACTTCGGCCATATCAAATGTTAAAATAGTCATGTTATTTCATGTGTCAAGCAAGTGAGCGTGTGAAATTATTGTAAAAACAAAAATGTTACTCGAAATCCGAATTACTGAACTAATATTCATATGACAAACAGCAATCGAATGGAATAAATCCCGTGTCAAAAATGTGGTGGGTAAAGGCTGTTCACGATAAAATGATCACTTTTGAAATCAACCTTAGAAAAAAAATGTCACTGCCCCCTACCTGCACATATTTTAACGGGCGCACTGAGTGATGTGTGCCTAGCAAAGTTGGTAACGATGGAGGGGAAAGTAGTTCCATAATTTAACGTCGAATAAAAGGGGTTAGGTACCCATTTATAAATAATAAAATTATATATTTAGCTTTTGGTTTTTTTCTAATGCATCAAGCGTAAAAATTAGCAGATATATAAAATTTCCCTTTTCTAATAATTTTACTGTATCATTTGACCGACGCATGAATAAAGGGATGAGGATCGCATGGCAGCGTTAATTTTACATAAGGCGGTATACTACACAACGTCCATACAAGTAGATCTTAAGCAGGGCTTTCAAAATTGCTCATTTTACCGCGGAAAGCCTATAGGATTTGTGACTCACACTGCTAGATATTCCGCGAAATCCGATGTGCATCGAGGTTGGAAATCAAACACTAGTCGGTAAGAGCTTAAGTCAGCGGAGGCAGGTGGAGCTGGGTTTGGATAGGTACGCGGGGCTTTCGGACTTGGTGAGCTGGGGCACCTATCCCGAGCTTCCTGGGTACCTCGTGTGTGGTATCGTTGGACTCGTCGCTTCTCTGCAGACACGGCAGAGTTGTCAGTTTGCCTCTTGGGGCGCGCTCGCGAGGTGCTGGGCGCCGGACTTGCCTGATGGTAACACTTAACGACAATATTCCAGTCGCTGTCGGAGGAGGACCAAGAGCTTCACCTGTGCTGGTACCTGGCTGCATATCCCCCCGACGATCCCTTTAACTACGGCCGTTCTGGGTTTCCACCGGAGCCTCGGCCTGCGGTTCTTTCTACCTCAGTCGATGCAGGCGACGCCTTTTCCTGCCACCTAATGGTTGGGCTCGTTCTCTTTTTGGCGACCTTGGTTTTATTGTATTATAAACGGTTTTTGAACGTCCCCCGGTTTTATGGTTGAAAGCTTAGCAGGGGCGGCTTACAGACTGACTTATAACCTAACTTAAATTAACACCCATACACTCTAAATCTGAATCAGTGAGAATTTCACTGCTTCAATAATTTCAAACGTATCTGACTGATACATCGGTCACTTCAGTGAATTTAACTGATGAACCAGTGAAATTGATGACATATGTCCTTCACTGATTGATTCAGTGACGTGTCCCACTGATTCGTCAGCCATTTTTTTTCCGCTGTTGACTCAGTGGTTTATTTTTTGACTGATGGACCAGTGAAACTGCGTGTAAAAATGGCCGTTGAACATCGTTTAAAGAATTACCGCTAAATAACGTGCATTAACAACGAATAAACGAATACAATTAATACAAAATACTTTCTGAAATGTGTTTCGTCTTTCAAAACGCTATTTTACGAGTGAATATGAACACACAGCCTTTCATTTCGTTTGCACATATTTCATTTCGATTCCATGTAATCGTCACAGCGCTCTGTTTGAAGTTTTAAACTGTATTTAATGTGGCGAAGAGAATGTTCTTATACATACTATTCGTTTAAACAATTCTAACCGTACCAATCACACAAAACACAAAAATTATGAGCATATAACTTCAAAATACACAATTTCACAGCGTAACTTCAACACATTTATTTTCCTCCCGTAACATCAACTTTGCGTCGGCTCAGGCAGTAAGCTAACGTCGTAGAGTCGAACGGTACGCGAGTTCAATCCCGGTCACCAGCAAACTACTTTATTACTTTTTTAAATTTCCGTAAATGGCACAATATAAATAGTAAACTATCGTTAATATGTTTAATTCTCGTAATTACATGGCTACATTCAATAAAAGCAATATTTAATTCGCCTCTGCTATCGGCCGTCACTAGTTCAATCAGTGGCATTATGAAATTTTTTCACTTAAACAAAAAGTGGTTTTTTCCACTGATTCTAAGTTGAGCCATTTTCACTGATTAGAGTAGTTGAATTTCACTGCGAATAGGTGTTTCACCACTGATTCGAATTTAGAGTGTACCTTACCCGGGATTCGAACCCAGAGCCTCCCGCATCCCATATCGGTGGCGCACCAACCGACTGCGCTACGGGAGGTCGGCGCTTTCTTGATGGATTTACGCATTTTGATCTCAGCTTGGTGACACTTTTTAACTTCTCGGCGCTGCTGCTTCCATGTTTTAATAATACGAATCAATTACTCGAAGATAGAAAACTTATCGGATTACGTGATAGTATAGGCTGTTCACGGCAAAATGAGCACTTTTGAAAGCCCTGTTTAAGATATACTTGTATACACGTTGTGTGTTCTTCCGCCTTATGTAAAATAAACCTTGCCATGGGTCTCGTCACTTTATTCATGCGTCAGTGAAGTGTAGCTGTGAAATTATCAGAAAAGTAAATATTGTACAAATTTTCTCATTTTTACACTTCGATGTATTTAAAAGAACGGAAAGCGAGAGAAATAATTTAAGCTATCAAAAATGGTTACCCAACGCTTTTTATTCGACGTTAATATATGGAACTACTTTCCTCTCCATCATTACCAACTTTACTTGGTATATGACCCTCAGTGAGTGCGCCTGTTAACCCTTTCAGATACACTTTAATTTACGGTTGCAGGTAATGCAAACAAAAAAAAAAAATGCGTGCTGCTGTACTTAGTCAACACAACAATTGTTTCGTTGTCGGAACCAATGAACTGTAGGCTATGTGATAGACTACACTAATATGAACCAATCATGACCTAGACTAGTAAGATGGTTTGCGAATAATTTACCCACAGGTAAGATCATTGGTGATTCAACTTCGCAGTGTGCAGTACAGACCAAAAATTACTCACACGTGCGTAATGTACACAGTTGTGTACACTGGGTCAGAATGGGTTAAAACCTTTGCAGATAGCGGCAGTGACTTTTTCCTAAGGTTGATTTTAAAAATACTCACTTTATCGTGAACAGCAACAAAAAGGGGTTATTCAATTTTTTAATACGATGTTCCGACACAGAATTGCGATTGTGATCGCTAATTCCAATGAGTCACCACAGGTAGTGTTATTAACACATCGAGGTCTGCACACATTTACTGGCACCTAAGACAAATTAGAAGCGAGTCACCTATATCCACTACTGCAAGAACACCGGTTGTATTGGTGTCTGTGTTAGAACTCGCCATCGTCCTATTGGTTCATACCACACCGGACTCCACCCTGTTCTTTACGGCGTTTATTATTAGCCGGTTTATTATAGCTGATATTGATCTAATCAAATGTCCTTTATAGTACAAAACAAATTACAATCATTCATTTCCCTTTGAGTAGCCATAAAAAATATATTTTTTTTATCGATAGCAATATCATTGTTACTACGCTGTCGTGTCCTTGTGAGGTCTTGTTAAACACTAGCCGAACAAAGACTGCACATCCATGCGAGTTTTGTTCTGAACAACAAAGATATTTTCAAATTCGCTTTGCTCGAGCTACACTCGAGCATAGTCTACAAAGTGTTAATATATCCGAATGGTTTAGTTGCCGGATGGTATGCGCAACCTTCAGCCCTCGAACGGCACATGTGTCTGTCACTGTGGAGGATATGGAACTGACTGAGCTGTGGGGCATCGCCGAGAAACGTGTTTTCGGCCCACGCACTTTGATTTGGGACCCCCACCCCCACCCCCACCCCGAGAAATACGTTAGTTTAAATTTCACGTCAAAAATGAAAACATATTTCATTAAATAAGACGTGTTAAAGTATGGAACTAATTTTCTTACACCCCTGCCCACCTTGCTAAGAACATATCAGTGGGTGTGCGTGTTAAATGTACATTTGAAGAACAGAAAGATTTTTTTTTTTAAGATTGTTTTCAAAAGTTTTCACTTAACTGCGATCAAAATAAACAAGAATGTAAATTATTTATAACAACAATCCCGTCTTTCCCCCTCCCTGAAATCACTTTGTCCCTGAAAATACAGGAATTACCACCCAATAATTGCAGAAAATTTCATGACAGGCAAAATAGTAATAGTTTTGTTAATAACAGGCAGACGCACCGGAATTTCACGAAAATATTTCCGCACATACTAGATGTCAATACACCAAGGACGTACCAGAAGTTTTCTTTTGATTTTTGGCGACGTGTCTCTGTGAGAAGACATTTTCTTAATTGACTGGCCAATCAGAATTAGCTTACTCCGACACTGTAAGTCTGTGATTCGCGGGCAGACACCTAACACGCTTAACACCTAGATCATCCAATCAAAAAAGTGGATCTAGACTTATCTGTTATAAAACACAACTGGTCGCAAAATATGTTCGCGAAATTCGGGTGTCCCTGATAATAGACATGCAAAATCTGTGTTATTATTTGGCATTATGCTAGACGTCACAGTCCTGTATACAATCGAGACAGCTTCATGTTCTCATTGGCTGCTACCTAATTGTGAAGATGTGACGAGTGAGTGAAGAAGTGAAGAGATTTGGGCGGTTTTTAACAGCGAGGTCTTGAGAGCCGATGAGGGTGATTGAGGTTAGTATGGAGAAACGCCGGAATTAAAGGGTGGGGGAAACGGGAAAACCCCGAGAGAACCCGCCGACCAGCGGCATCGTCCGGCACGGTTCCCACATGCGATGATCCGGTAGTGACCCGGCCGGGGATTGAACCCGGTTCGCATTGGTGGGAGGCGATCAGGCTATCCGCTCTGCCACCGCGGCCCCAAGTGTGGAGAAGTTGCACATCTGACGGGATGCTAGAGACCCGAACCTCTACATGCCTATGTGCAAATGTGCCGATATCAACTGCACATTGGCTGTCTGCTGTCACAGTGGAAGGCGACTATTGACCCAGCGTTCTCCAAGGGATGTCAAAACACCGTGAGGACCAGTGGCTAAAATTTTATAAACGCCAGTGTTTGGAATTATAGCTTGTCCTGAAATGAATCCGCGAATTTTTCAAGCCTCTAAAAATTCCCGTGGTGTTGCCTAAATGCAGGGGATACATACGCACCACTTTCCAGGAGGTGTAACTAGGGATAGCAAAATTTCGCGAATTCAATTACCTGTAGGCTGGACTCCATAGTCCTGTGTATACTCGAGTCTCAGGTGTATGTTCATTGGCTGCGGTTTCAGATAGTAACCAGTGTTACACAGCACCTAGCAGTATGGGATTCGTCACGTGTTTCCTTGCAAGTCTGCTATTGGCTCAGAGGCGTCCAGGGCCTGTTTAATAAACTCTGATCCAATTTCAAATGTGACTTCACGGTAAACATGTTTGACGCCTGTCCTGTCTCGAAAAGAATTCGCGAAATTTTCCTACCCTTAGGTATAACTTCTTTGGGATTGAATTACGCAGCACCTCTATTTTATTTACCACGTGATATTCACTTTTGGCGATACTTATTTCGCACAGTTTTTGGGTGAAATAACTAACAATTCCGTATAAACAGTCATATAAATATATACTGTCAGCGATAAACTGAGCACTTTGAAAGCATTACCTAACATATATAGGCTGTTCATGGTAAAGTGAGCCCTTTTGAGACCCCAGTTACTTTTTCCTTTCAGCAATTTTTTATTCTTTATTCGCCTTTTAAAATAAATAGTATCATGTATGTAACAAACACAGTGTTTGTATTCAACCGCACTCAATAGTTAACGTCTAAGACTAAAATAAAATATATTTATTGACTATTATTCCAAAGGAGAAGGTTCTAAAAAGTGCTCACATTACCATGAATACCCTGTACTTGTATGCACGTTGTGTATTCTCCAGCGTATGTAGAATTAGCATCACCATGGACCTCATCACTTCATTCATGCGTTCATCAAACGGAACTGCGAAAATGCGAGAAGAGTTAATATTTTACTAATTTCCTAATCAGCATACTTACATGCATTAAGAAAAATGGAAAGCAAAATTAATAATTTCCGGATTAACCGATGTTTACCGATCAATCTTAATTCAGCCTCAAACGTGGAAGAGTCTTCCCTCCCTCCCTCCTTCCTTTTAAAAACTGCTTACCCCTTTATTCCGTCCTTTTACCAACCCTTCTTACATATTTACTTTTGCTTACAGATGCCCTTGACACTATTAGTTTTAATAAGCTTTAGTTTATTTAGATTAAAATTCTTTACCTTGTCCGAAAAAAAATAAGACACAAATACTCAGAACTTATCCTAACAGACTAGCTCTTTCAGAGACTTACTGCTGCTAATATGTAATATGTTAACGAGTTAGATGGTCACCAAATAATAATCACAAACTAAAGTAGGTCTGAATGGGTTAAAACGTACATCAACCAAATCTACAGTGGGTCTGAAAGGGTTAACGCGTAATGCAGACACTAAATTTTAACCATAAACTAAAGTGTGTCTGAAAGTGTTTATATTTGAGATTGTCCTCTTTAACCCTCTCAGGCCCACTTTAATTTAGGTTTTGGGAATGAAAAAAAAAAAAATGATGCGTTCTATACTTAAGTCGACACAGCACTTGTTTCGCTGCCGCAACCAATGTGCTGTAGTCTGTAGGTTCGGCTGCAGTTATATGAACCAGTTACCAATTGTGACCCAGACTGGTAAGATCTTTGTCATTGAGATTTGCAGTGTGCAGTGCAGACCAACAATTACCTACGCTTGCGCAATGTACACAATTATGTACACTGGGTCTGAATGGGATATAATAACCATAAACTAAGATGGGCACAAAATGGCAATGTGTAATGTGGTCGATACATAGTAAACATTAACTAAAGTCGGTCTCAAGTGGTTGAAATCAGCGGCGGACGGCGAAATGTTGCAGAAATGCAGTTGGCGTTAGCTCAGTGCTGTAAATTGTTGCTTGCTAGTTTACGCAAACAACCACCAGAGCGTAGCTCTGCAGCTGACACCACGGGACGCGTGTAGTGGGTCCCCATGTTGCTCGCTTGTGATTGGTCGGAATACATTCAGTCTACCCTAGACCGCACGGTGGTTACTGGCTCCTGCTGCGTGCACCGAGGATGTACAGCACTGAGCAAGCACCGGATTACCTTGCAACACTCTACTCACACGTCACTCGTAACAACATGGTACATGGCCATCAAATAATAACCAGAATTAAAATTGCGTGTTTGAAAGGGTTAAAACGCAACGTCGTCGCCAAGAACTATAAAGTGGATCTGAAAGGTTTAACGTGTAACATGGTTACCAAATAATAACCATCAACTAAAGTCTGTCTGAAAAAGGCTAACATATGACGTGCCTCCAAATTTAAAAAAAATATGTTGCATGTATAGGGACTTGCAAAATTTGTGTTATTATTTATGGGCAGACTGAACTCCAAGTGACTATGTGTTTCACCGACTTTAGTCATTGGCCAAAAAAATGTTCGGCACGCCTCGGGGAACTCTTGAGCCAATAGTATAAGTTCAGCTGTGGAGTGGCCAATCACTTTTAAAAATGTCAAGTAGATGCGTGACGTTGATCACAGTGCAGCGGCCATTGAAACTACGAACGGTGGTCAATTGTTTTAAAGGCAGCGGAGTCTATCATGTCGCTGAAAGTTAACGTAAATTTTGGACGTCTCTAAGTCTGTTCACGATAAAGTGAGCACTTTTGAAACGAACCTTAGAAAAAAAAATCACTGCCCCTGGCCGCATATATTTTAACGGGTGCACTGAGTGACACGCGCCCAGTAAACTTTGTAACGATGGACGGAAAGTAGTTTCGTATCTTAACGTCGAACGAAAAGTGTAAGGTAACCATATTTGATAACCAAAATTATATATATATTTTTTTTTAATGTATCGAGTTGAAAAGATATGTAGAATTTGTGACATTCTGATTTTCTAATTATTTTACACTTTCACTTGACCGACGCATGAATAAAGGGATGAGGCCCATGGCAAGGATAATTTTTCATAAGGCGGCAGAACACACAACGTACATACAAGTAGATCTTAAACAGATCTCTCAAAAGTGCTCGTTTTATCGTGAACATCCCATATCTAGTGATATATGTACATTGTTACTAATTTCATTATATTTACGGAATGTTCACGGAAATATACTGTAACATAAACTTTTGCAATTTCTGCAACCGTTATTATAATATATGTATAATTTTACACGTTCTACACTATCAATGTCAAACACTGTAATTTGCACACGTTTTAACATATCTTTAATTTTTATATTAATTTTCGTATGTTTACGATTTTTAATAATTGTATGTTAGAATGGCAATAATTTATGTTTAAATTCCTTAGTTAGCTAGATTTTATTTTTGTTTGTATTTTAATTAATAATTCAATGTTTTCATTTATTTTCTTGGTCTCACGCCATTGTAATTGTTTCAGGGAATTTATTGTGTTATCTTTATTACCTTCTACGAGACCCGTAACTCTTTGACATAAGGAATTAGGCCGTTAGTGTGCCAGATTAGCTGTTTGAATAGGAAGCCTTCCGGTTGGCTGGCAAGTTTGAATCCTGCCCCCCCCCCCCTCACACACACCAAATTGGCTAGCATGATAGCGTAGGGGTAGGCGGGTAATTTCAGTTAAGAGATCTCTCTCTCTCTCTCTCTCTCTCTCTCTCTCTCTCTCTCTCTCTCTCTCTCTTCTGCCGCCATCTTTCAACGGGTTAAGACCTAAGTAAGGACGCACGTCCAGAAGTTGGATGGAGCATAGGTTTTTCTAAGTAGTATATTAGAATGTTTTAGTTTCTACAGCTTACTTAATTAATATTGTTTTGTTACTACGTATAGAAGTGTGCTGTAAGCCCCTCCGTGTTGTAAACAGCTGTTTAGGAGCTTAAGTCAGTTAGTTAGACGCTGTGACGTTCCGTGAGCTGTATGCCACGTTAAGAAACACCTTAGCTCTGTGAAGTTCGAATACTACTCTACATTTTCCTGAGATCCCGTCCTACTTTCTACTATGAATGGTATAATCCTACAAGTAAACTATTTTTCTACACTACTAGTTTTTCTACGAGTTTAGTCTACATGTCGTACCGGCCTAAGAGAGCGGCCATTTGTAATAGAACATTCTACAGAACGCCATGTTGGCACGGCGTTTTTAACAGCTAAGAACCAGCATATTTTTAACCATTATTTAACCTGAGAGACAGAGTTTTTAATGTTCTACCACTAATCTGAGCCAAGTTTAACTTTTCCAAGTAATAATTACAGACGCTTTCAATCAGTGATTTTTTGTTTTGTTTTGAAGTGACAAACTGACACGCCAGGCTAATTTACGTTTTTGAATAAGGGTATTGTTAACGACCGTTATGTCTGACCACTTCCTATCAGCAGTGCTAATTTGAATGTTTTTCATAAACCTTTACTATTGCCATTAAGGATTTTAAAGTAGTTTCATTTACAGCCAAAATAAGTATAAATTAAATTAAAGAAACTGAATTTGAAATAAAATAATTTGGCTGGAAACTTTATGTAGTCTGACGTCTTTTCCTATTTGCATGAATAATTGTTTTCACTTCCTCGCCTTCACTGATAACCCAGTTCTGCATAAATTCTGCATGTCCCTATTGAAAGTAAGTTGCATAACTTTCACAGAGTGACAAATGGCCACTGGTTCAAGTAAGTGTGGTAAACTAATGTAAACGTCTGGTTTACGAACCTGCAAGGGGCAGGCAGAGACGTTTTCCTCAGCGGAGAAATATTCTACTATCGCACTGCTCAGTTGTAATACATTTTGCCAACAATATACCTAACCCAAAACACTATATGAACACATGCTTTTACTTCACACTGTTTTATAAGCCTATCGGAGGGCTTGGTTATGCAAACAGCTCGATAGTACACTACCGTTATTCCACACGTTGTCGCGTATTTTCAATTCAGTGCCGCATGGTAATATCCTGTCTGCTCATATTTTATGTTAATGCTAAGTACTTGGAATAGGCCTACAGCACGAACAGCAGATGCATATGGCAGACCACTTGTCCATGTGTGACGCATGTACTGTAGGCAAACTACGTATACGTTTTTAGTAAGATGGTGTGCATAAACTATAGTGATATTCTGGCTATATCGACACAGGGAAATAAGACGGCTTCGTGTTAATTTATTATCTGAATGTATGTTTACAGTTCAGTACAGTGTATATACGGAAAGGCAATCCGCAATGACGAAAAACGGAGTTAAGTCCGTAAGTACAAAATACGGAAAGTCTCCGTATTACCTTTGGCTTCGAGTTACGGGGACGGACAATGCCGATTCTACACGAAGCTTTCTTCGCCATTGTAACAAGAAAATGATCCTTTCTGCGGCAGTTAAAGTTATCCACGCAACTCGACCTATTCTTTCAAATATAAAAAAAATATCATCAGGCGTCTGTAACATTTGAAGACACTAAAAATACAGTAAATATAATGCAAACTAAATATTTGTTTTTGTCTATTTCCAAGTGAGAGTTGTAGGTGAATGGCGCGGCGTGGCACGTTGCGTCAGTGGTACGGCAATTTCTTTATTTTAATTCTGACGTTTACACCTACAGGAAGTGTGTTTGTATTACCGAGGTTGGGTGTACTCCTTGCACTACCCACCCCTCGTTCCTTGCCAGTGTACACCTTAATGTTACAGTAGTAATAGTTGATAGGTGGTACTGTTATGGGTCAGTGTCCCGTGTCGGGGTGTACGCCGTGCGCTGCCCACCCCTCGGTCCTTACCAGTGTACACCTTAATGTTACAGTAGTAATAGTTGATAGGTGGTACTGTTATGGGTCAGTGTCCCGTGTCGGGGTGTACGTCGTGCGCTGCCCACCCCTCGTTCCTTACCAGTGTACACCTTAATGTTACAGTAGTAATAGTTGATAGGTGGTACTGTTATGGGTCAGTGTCCCGTGTCGGGGTGTACGCCGTGCGCTGCCCACCCCTCGGTCCTTACCAGTGTACACCTTAATGTTACAGTAGTAATAGTTGATAGGTGGTACTGTTATGGGTCAGTGTCCCGTGTCGGGGTGTACGCCGCGCTGCCCACCCCTCGGTCCTTACCAGTGTACACCTTAATTCTGCCCCTCACGTTAAATAATTTTTTGTGTGTTCTTCGACTTTGTCAACAACACCAGTTCACCAAAAGTTCATATCGTTTTGTGCCCCCATGTAAGAATTGTGTAAATATTGTATTTAGTATTTTGTTATTGTTTACATTGTGTGTTTGAATGTGTACTGTATAATAGGTTAACGGTAAACACCCCTCTATATTGTCTGCAGCAGTAAATGTATTTATTATATATTTAAAAATGGCTAGAGTTGTGGACTGGTAATTTTTTGTCTCGGGTTCAAAATTCGTTTAAGTACAAAATATTTTAACTTTTTTAATCTCATTTCTTTATACACGGTAGAACACCCACATAACGAAAATTAAAGACATTATCACCATCTCTTTTTATTTTAAACGGAAAGTACAGAAAACTAACTTGGAAATTAACGGAGAGGTCTTGTGAATTTTACGGAAAGTCCGTTTCTAAAAAAACTAATTTGTCTGCAATTTCACGGAGATTTTACGGACCCTTCCGGATAAATTTTTACCAGCACTTTTCCGTAAAATGAAGGAATTTTTCTTCAAAATAGTGTACTGAGTGTGTTATGTTTTGGCATGGCGCGGCAGGTAATGTGGTACCAGGACAGCCTCGCCCTGGACCCGAGCGAGCGGAGGTCAATGAGCAGTCGAGGCAACAAGCACACGCTCACCATCTGCAACGTCCAGGCCTCCGACTTCGGCAATTACAGCTGCGTCGGCGAGAACATCCTGGGCCGAGCCAAGAAGTACATGGAGCTCTCTGGTAAGTCCTGTCATCAGACACACGGAAATTTCGCAGATTCATTCGGCAACAAGCTAGACGCCACAATCCTATGTGCACTCGAGCATCAGTTAGTAGTTCATTGGTTGTTGATGAAATTAAACCCCAGACCAGGTACCATGGGATTCGGTTCTTACACTATGTACCAAAAAGTAATTGGGCACCAGTGAAGGTGGGTAATTCAGTACGTCAGTTGATTTGTGTTTCACGGCGTTCGGTGTAGGACCACTGGTGTTTGTCCATAGTAGCGTGAACACAGAGGCCTATTGTAACATTCTGGATAATCAAATGCTCCCAACATTGTGGCACTTTTACGGAATGGACCCGTGTTACTTCCAGGATGACAATGCCAGGTGCCATGTTTCAAGGGCTACTATGCAGTTGTACGCCGACAACAATGTTCGCCGATTCGACTGGTCCGCCCAGAGCCTCAACTTCAACCTTATAGAACATCTTTGGGACGAATTGGATCGCCGGGTGAGGGCTCGTCAGGCGCGGCCAACAGCCATTGCTCAACTCATGGAATGGTTGCAAAAGGAATGGCGACGAATCGCCGTGGAAGTCCTGCAAAGACTCGTAGAGAGCATGCCAGACAGGGTGGCTGCTGTTATAGCCGCCAGAGGTGGCCCCACGAGGTTCTAACGGAGTGACAACCACCGAGAAAACATTGTGGACAAGTGCCCAATTACTTTTTGGTAGATAGTGTGTTTTCCTGGCAGGTTCGTTATTGGTTAGAAGTCGTTCGGGGCGTGTGTAACAAACTACGGTCCAATGGATGCACAGACATATACTTTGTGTGCACGTGAATGGAGTTTTACTTGTCCTCAGATGATTCCGCCAAATTTCCGGCTCTCTACCTATCATTTCTCCTTGGACCACCTCCGAGACCTTTTAATTTATGTCATAACAGAGGATAGTTGCAACGAGAAAAAAAAGTTGTTGCAGGAACCAGGATCCTATACCCGTGACCCATCTACACTTTAAATACACACAGCAATATATGTTGTAGGTAATATTTAACCCTTCATGGAGCATGCACGTATATATCCGGGGCTACGCTTATAAGGACATTTCTTTGCGCTTGAAGACAAAACTCAAACTCTTGCAATGTTATTGTTTCGCTCGACTATATCAAAATCCAAGTAAACAATTAAAACTAGTCTGTATTTCAGTTCGTAACAACAAAACTGCAGTTTTAAAAAAAATTCTCAAATGTACACGATGGATAGTATAACCTGTTACATATGTTGCGACATATTAACTGGCGCATAGTTAACGCGCGGCCTCATTCGCCGACGGCCAGCCAATTATAAACGTTGCGGAGTACAGTAGGCGTTCCCGGCGTAGCCAGGACCAATAGGACGATGGCAAGTGGAAATACAGAGACCAACACGACTGAGATTTCTGTAGTGGAGAATATAGGCAGTTCACTTCAACCTTGTCTTCAGTGGCAGGGGATTTGTGCAGTCCTCAAATTGTTAAACATCGTTAACATGTAGTAACTGCAACAGAACTGTTTGCTGTGGTCTTTCCTGCAGTTGTATTTGTAACTAGCAGAGTCCCAGTTGGAGACCGTTCTGTAACGGAACTTGTAATAAACTGACAGAGCATACTGTTGTTGATACGGAAATTTTCTTGCTGTTACCCTGAGACCCGTTTACAGAACTGTTCCGTTGTCAATTCTCTTGTGTTTTTTTTCCCAGAGTAATTATGGGTGGGAAATAACTTCGAACTCGTCACGCGCAGTACAACTCAAGCGTCTGTGTGAAGTGCGATGAACTAGAACCACTCAATGAACACTACTCACCCCCCCTCTCCCTTCCTTCCTTTACCCCAACAAAGAAAAAAGATTCCCCCCCCCCCCCAAAAAAAATATATATATGTATGTGTATGTTTGTATGGATATGCAGCTGATTGTAAACTGAGAACTTTCGAAAGCCCTGCTTAAGATCTACTTGTATGCACGTTGTGTATTATTCAACCGTATGCAAAATTCATATTGTCGTGGGCCTGATCGTTATATTCATGCGCCGGTCAAATGAAACAGTCAAATTATATGAAAAATCAATATTTTGAGATTATGGCAATTCTTTCATTTTATGCATTAAAAGTGAATTAAAAGAAAAAAAGTACTGTGTTCAGAATCTTTTACCCAACGTTTTGAATTTGACGTTAACTTACGGGACTACATCCCCCTGCGTCGTTGCCAACTTTACAAGTCGCACGCCGGCCAGTGTGCACCGAAATTAACCGCGAATAACCTACTTATGTACTGTAAGATAATTGAACATAACCAAGTACGTGAACATCTCTAGTAATATAGGCTGCTCACGGGACTACTTACCCTGCGTCGTTGCCAACTTTACAAGTCGCACGCCAGCCAGTGTGCACTGAAATTAACCGCGAATAACCTACTTATGTACTGTACGATAATTGAACATAACCAAGTACGTGGACATCTCTAGTAATATAGGTTGCTTACGGGACTACTTCCCCTGCGTCGTTGCCAACTTTACAAGTCGCACGCCAGCCAGTGTGCACTGAAATTAACCGCGAATAACCTACTTATGTACTGTACGATAATTGAACATAACCAAGTACGTGGACATCTCTAGTAATATAGGCTGCTCACGGGACTACTTCCCCTGCGTCGTTGCCAACTTTACAAGTCGCACGCCGGCCAGTGTGCACTGAAATTAACCGCGAATAACCTACTTATGTACTGTACGATAATTGAACATAACCAAGTACGTGGACATCTCTAGTAATATAGGCTGCTTACGGGACTACTTCCCCTGCGTCGTTGCCAACTTTACAAGTCGCACGCCGGCCAGTGTGCACTGAAATTAACCGCGAATAACCTACTTATGTACTGTAAGATAATTGAACATAACCAAGTACGTGAACATCTCTAGTAATATAGGCTGCTCACGGGACTACTTACCCTGCGTCGTTGCCAACTTTACAAGTCGCACGCCGGCCAGTGTGCACTGAAATTAACCGCGAATAACCTACTTATGTACTGTACGATAATTGAACATAACCAAGTACGTGAACATCTCTAGTAATATAGGCTGCTCACGGGACTACTTACCCTGCGTCGTTGCCAACTTTACAAGTCGCACGCCGGCCAGTGTGCACTGAAATTAACCGCGAATAACCTACTTATGTACTGAACGATAATTGAACATAACCAAGTACGTGAACATCTCTAGTAATATAGGCTGCTCACGGGACTACTTCCCCTGCGTCGTTGCCAACTTTACAAGTCGCACGCCGGCCAGTGTGCACTGAAATTAACCGCGAATAACCTACTTATGTACTGTACGATAATTGAACATAACCAAGTACGTGGACATCTCTAGTAACATAGGTCTGCTCACGGAAAAGTGAGCACTTTACTGAAGGGAAATAAAACTCAAAAATTAACACACAAATTGCTGGTGCACACAAACTACAAAACTCGACATTTGCTTAATCAAAGCAAATGCGGACAAATTCTAACACTGGAATGTATACACCCAGAAACGTTCGGACTCGGAACAATTGTTCATAAGTTGATTACATCATTTTTCCATGCGTGCCAGATAATTAGTTTCAGACTGCGAAACCTTTGTGATAATCATGCAACTAATTACGCCGTCGACAACTACGGATATTAGGTAAATGTGATTGATTGTGCCCCGTCTGCTTTTCCGGCGCCGTAATTTGAAGTCGCGAGTGCACAGGAGTTTCCACACACTCGATATTTTGAAATGTTTATTTTATTTTATTTATACTAATGTCAAGAATGCTTCGTAAAGATGGACTTTTTTTTTTACCAGCTACAATGTGAATGTAAATATTTGATAAGGAATTCTCTGTGATTTGACTTCGTTTCTGCTGCGAAACCAAAATAAAAACTAGAAACACAAGTGTGAATTCAGATAGGAAAGAAAATTTACTAGTCTAGAAGTCAACAATATTTACGTAAAACAACTAACAATAATTCAGAAAAATTTGATCATGTATTATAGTTAGGAATTAAATGTATTTACTATCATACAGCATCAGGAGATGATTTTTTTTTTATTTCCACATATCACATTAAAAAAAATTTATTTTGTGTAAAAATTTACAATTTTTTTATCTTTCTCTGAAGTATTTTGGCCCTATTTTAAAATGAATGCTGTAACGTAACAAATTATTTTTCAAAGAATTGTATTAAATTAACGAAATAGTTTTTACCGTATACCATTTAATTGGTTCTCTGCAGGTTGTATGTGTCGCTGATTGAATAACTTCTGTTCTACAGTAGTGCATAAATCGTAAAAAAGGATATTACATACACAATAATATTGGAACCAGAATTTGACGCGTTATTAAAGCACATCTTCACACACATGTTTAGAAAGAATATCTACAAAAATATTAGGCTTTTTTTGGATACGTGTTATAAAATGTATTTAGATAATTGCGAAGATGGATTGCGTTATGACGTTATAAGACTTCATCTTGTTGCACGCTTGCCGAGTTTGGGAGCCCTTACGTCTTAGTTGCGTGTTAAAAATAGCTCACAGCTCATTTACAGAACGGAAGATCTTGGAAGTTTTATTTTCATACACTGAAACTAAAATTAGTAATGTACAAACAATTTTTTGATTGTTTTTTTGCTGGATGTCTGGTGTTGTAGTTTTTTGAAGGGGTTTTTTCACACTGATGTAATATGAACTGTGTATTAGTGTAGATAAATTTCATGTTTAGGAATTAGTGTATATAGCTGAGGATAAACATCAATAGCATTACTAGTTTTCAGTTCCGCTATTAAACAATATTTGTTGTACAATTTTCTGATCGCTACGTGAATACTATCATATTGTGGATCACTTTCGGTGGAAATAATTTGTATCTATTATTTTCCAGTAAGGACATAGTTTGTACATGATATTTTAAGCAGTTTTGAAAGCTTTTCTCAAATTGTTTTACTCCGCCTGTTAGTGTCCTAGCCAATGTAAATGGTAACATTCCACTGAACTAATAATTTTTTCCCACGTGTCAATGTGATAACGCTCTGAAATTGTTATGTTATTTAAAAACTAATTCTTACTTTCATGAGTTTCGTAACAATACGCAACAAATTTCTCTGGGCATACATTTAAAAAGTGCAGTTTCAATAAGGCTTTGACACAGAAAAATATTTACCTATATTTACTACCCAAAATTGCTTCATGTTATTCTATTTCATATCAAAGTATTTGCGATAAGGGGCAGGATACTGTTTATTCAAATGTTTATTTCAGACATTAAATTTAATAATCAAACAAGTATCAGAAAGGAACGCTTATTTACTGCTAAGTAAACACAATTCTTTAAGTGAGACAGTTGTTTGTAGTGAGTGTTTATGTGTTTTCAGGTCGTCCCAGTCCTGCGGAATTCCGCAGTGCTCCGTTCAGCCGTTTCAAGGATAGTTACAATCTCACCTGGATCATAGAGAGTTACCCGCCGCTTGAAGAGGTCAGATTGCTGTACAGGAAACTTCACGTGAGTCAACTTGTCCCTCTTTAGACCATTAGAATATTTCTTTACTAAGAAATTTCCATAAAGAAGGCTACGTGGTTTAAAACATAATTTCTAATAGTTTATATGATTTTTGATCATTATTATGAGTCATTTTCCACATGCAATTTTAATATTTTATTTCATGCACTTCCTTAATGCAAGCCAACATAGGCAGTAGTCACTTTAAGACCATCGTAGTTAAGCGAATGTGTTCAGTTTTCTAATAGGAACAGTTTTATACTGTTAAGCTGTGGATATATCTCGCTTTGACGTAAGGATGTATACAGATACCAAGATGTGGAAATATAATGATTTCGGGCGGCATCATAGAATTGAGAAAGGTTTAAAACAGTTATTAGACATTACTACAAATAGCACGTGTTTGTAGGTAAAAGTAATAAATATCGGAATATATTGTTTATTTGTTAATACGTATATAGCCACAGTTAGTAAAAATGTGGAATTACTTGAAAATTATATAAGTTACATTAAGTACAAAAGAGACAGATTTTCAAAGTAGCAAAGCATGAAAGAGTAACTTAATATGCAACTCATAATGGTCCGTAATCCTATCAAATCGCAATTTGTTTTACTGCAGACGTTTGAACAGAAGAAGGTTACAAATTTGGAATATATATCTGTGTGTGTGTCTCATGAAATAACTTACACAATTTTCAATAATCCATGTATCTGATAATTGTTACTTGGTCTCTCAGAAAATAAAAATGAAAGGTTCAACAATTTTTGTAAACTTCCTTTTGGAGGATGAAATTTGTCTGCATTGGGGAAACGCAAGTAAGAAGTAAACATTTTGGAAAATGTTACAAATGAAATTCAAACGAATTTATGGAATTACTTTAATAACGTGGTGGAGTGGTGGTGGAGAGGTTTCGGGTGGTTCTCAACACCAAGTTATTAAGAGCCAACGATGGTGAAGCGAGGTGAGTGTGAAGCAGCGTTGGAATGCAAGGTCAGGGGAAATGGGAGATCCCCGCCGACCAGCGAAAGTACAGGTATAGCACCACCGGGGGATCAACCTCCCCAGGTTCGTCTTGTCGGAAGGCGAGTGTCTCGGCCGCTGCGTGAACCGCTGATCTTGCCCGTTGCGTTCATACACGTTTAAATGCGAGTCGTTACTCCAAACCCTCCAATACATGCACCCACATGTGCACGCGTGTATGCAGAAGTCTACATTACTTGAAATATGCACGGAAGGATGTGTTTCATGAGATGCGCTTTACACAAGTTTAGTTTATTTCATCGTCTTCGGTTACACGAAACTGCTTTACCGCACAAGTAAGGGAATTTTCACAGCGTCATTAAACAGCGGCACTTAGTTTATTGCATTTGCCATAAAGTAATTGAAACGTGTCCTACATACTGACGATACAGTTTCATGCTAGGCAATAAATTTTTATTTTACTACATGCAATGCCGCTACGGAATATAACATCCTACGAAAACGTGTAAACATTAAAAAAAGAGTCATTAATAAAGTATCAACCCTTTAACCATTTTAAATAGATATGTCATATAAAATAATAAGGAAAAAAAGTATAAAAAACTGTTTGAGAAAAGAAACATTAGTTTTCGCTGTAGTAATATTGATTTGATTATCGTATCTGACGTAATTATTGCTGTAATTTTCCTTCGATATTCTACTATGATCGACAGTTTGTGGTTATTATTATTTAATCTTCTATGTATATTTCATTTGCGAGGATATAAATGTTTGCATAGTTGTCATAGTGCTTATTATTTATTATGTTTATTTTTGTCCAGCATTCTTCAGTCTCTGTCTGTTGTTTCAATTACGAAAACTGTTTCTCACTAGTTCTTGTCGTCTTGTCTTGGCGTAGTTATGTTTTTTTAGTGTCTAATTTCTGTGAATTTGCTACTTTTTGCCATGGACGATGAGAGCTTATTTCAGTGTAATCCACCTATAAAGTCGTTTTCAAATTTCAAGAAAAACAAAACAAAATTTTTCTGGCGTTCAGTTGACAGAAGTTTTCTATGGGAATTAAATTTTTAGTTACAAAAACAATCAAAAACAGGCCAATGAGAGTTAGCAGTGCTGTTGACACTACCTGAATTTTACAATTTTAGAGTTTCAAAACCATGCACTGGATATGAGGAAACCTACATTTCAACTTGTGCATATGCCCGCAACATTGGTTGACAACTGACCTAAACAACTTCCAAAATCACGTGTTCAAATAGAGACGTCAAAAATCGTTTGCGTTAGGTTTACCGTTGTATTTTGAGATTCAAAAATAAAGATTGCTGTGATTTAAATGAATATATAAGATTTTCATTTTAAACTTCTTTGAATCAAGCGATGTAATAATTACTAAATTCACGTTATTTTCTGGAGACCTGACAGACTCCACTACATTATAAACATGTGACCACAGTTCGTGGTTTCATTGGCCTCTGCACCGTAATCAATGTAACGTATCTGCCTGATCTCCTCAAAAGAGATTGGCCACTCCACCCCTATGCTTATAATATTGGCTCTAGAGTTCTCCGAGGCGTGCCAAACATGTTTTTGGCCAATGGCCGAAGTTGGTCAAACACACAGTAACGTGGAGTTCAGTCTGTCCTCATATAATAACGTGAATTTTGGAGGTCTTTAATTATAACATAAACAAAGGACCAAGCTTAATCCAAACATGTCGTTTTGACAGATGATGAAGTAAAAATAGTTCGTCACCGCGTATCAGGCAAGCGTACATTACACCATAATGAAACTGCTATGCCTTTGTTAAAAAAATGATTTGTTTTATATAGAAATAATAATTGCGCAATGAACTGTGACTTGTAATAAGAAATTTCACAATATTTTTCTCTTAATTTAAAGCAAGTGAAATCTTAAATGATGCTGGTTGTTCTCGTGTTGACCAAGTACCAAGTCAGACGAGTGTGAGGTCGGTGGTGGGTTGGTGTGCAGATGAACGAGACTTTCCAGAATGCGGGCAAGTGGCACGACGTGATCCTGCGGCCGAGCAGTGGCCAGACCTTCACGCACACCATGTCCTACAACATCCGCGGCCTGGACCGCGGCTCAGCCTTCGAGGCAATCGTGCAGGCCCGCAACCACTACGGCTGGAACGAGGTGTCAGACCTCTACCAGTTCTACACGCGCGGGGCGGGGGAGAGCCAGGCCAGCCAAGGCATCATGTGGCCCAGCTCCAAGTCGCAAGGTGAGAGTCGCATTTCGTCTCCCTGCTCCTCGAGGCTAGTCCACATGCTCCTGGATGCTTGTGTTCCATATGGCTGTAGTCTCCCGGCTCCCCGAGGCTAGTCCATATGCTCCTGGATGCTTGTGTTCCACATGGCTGTAGTCTCCCTGCTCCCCGAGGCTGGTCCACATGCTCCTGGATGCTTGTGTTCCACATGGCTGTAGTCTCCCTGCTCCTCGAGGCTAGTCTATATGCTCCTGGATGCTTGTGTTCCACATGGCTGTAGTCTCCCTGCTCCCCGAGGCTGGTCCACATGCTCCTGGATGCTTGTGTTCCACATGGCTGTAGTCTCCCTGCTCCTCGAGGCTAGTCTATATGCTCCTGGATGCTTGTGTTCCACATGGCTGTAGTCTCCCTGCTCCCCGAGGCTTGTGTTGCGTGTGGTTGTAATATCCCTGCTCCTTGAGGCTTGTGTTGCACGTGGTTGCAGTCACCCTGCTCCTCGAGTCTTATGTTGCATGTGGCTGTAGTCTCCTTGCTCATCGAGGCTTATGTTGCATGTGGTTGTAGTCATCCTGCTCCTCCAGGCTTATGTTGCACATGATTGTAGTCTCCTTGCTCATCGAGGCTTATGTTGCACATGGTTGTAGTCTCCCTGCTCTTCGAGGCTTATACTGCACGTGGTTGTAATCTCATTTTCGTATGTCTTTTTTCCTCCTACAGTGCTATTTTTTAAACAGTATTGTCACACTGTGCTCGTAGAAGTGGTGATCGGTTTGGTGTAAACTTGTCGAATCAACTATTGTACAGGCAAGGATGGACACAAAAACTGGAGTTTAAAAATGCATGGAGAATGAAATAATAATAAATACATGTTTAAAAAATCCGTTATATAAGAAATTTAAGAGGTGAATGCCTAAATACATATAAAATCCATTTTAAAAATTACAATAAATTTATTTATCAGCTAACTAACGAATACTGAGCAAAAATTGTATACAATATCATTATGCTAAGTTTTATAAGAAATGTTACTTTAAAGTTTATTGAAACTACCTAATCAATTGTTATTAACAGATAATGAAAAAATAAAAATCCTCCAGTGATTCCGCTTCAGTCAGTGTAATGTAGAATAAGAGGAGGATGGAGGTAATCTGTGCCGGCTAAACTACTCGAAGGACAGACTTGTACCCATTACCCATAAACAATAGGGCCTATTTTTCTTCCGTGATGCCAATTAAATATTGAACTTTTGAAGAAAACCATACTCTAATTTCGAATGTTTGGATAATCACTGATTCGCAGCCAAGTTCCACAACTCGAATCAGTTAAAATGGCTCCACCTTGAATCGGTGGAAAATCACTGATTGTTCCAGTGAAACAATTACACAAATTGAATAAGTGAGAACGAACTGCACGTGGCGAATTAAATATCGTTTATATTGAATTTGGCCAAATCATTACGAAAATTAAACACGTTTCCGATAGCCACGGTTTATATTGCACAAACGCAATTTAAAAAAAAATTATAGAAAATTTTGCGGTGCCCAGGGTTAGAACCCGCAGCATCACATGTCCAGGCCGGAACCTTAATAATTAAGCTAACAAGCCAACATTGGCTGGAAGAGATAAAAAAATGTACGTATTAGATTTCCTTTTCTAATACTTGTGGCTTTAAGTTACATGCTCCTTATTTTAGTTGTTAGATAAATTGGCAACATTATGATTGTTAATACAAGCAGTACGTATGAAATCACTAACTTCGCCACATTCAGTGCATGTTAAACCTTCAGAGATCCATGGGGATTACGTGAAAACGAAGTAAAAGACGTAGAAACGAAATAATACACTGAATATCCATGTTATCTCGTAAAACAATATAAAAGACGAAACCCACATTAAAAAATGTATATTTTTATTTATTTTATTAGTCCGTGTTGTTATTTTATTTAATACGCATTGTTTAACTGACCCGTCAGTCAAGAAAACAAATCACTAAGAACAGCGAATGAAGTTGATGAATCAGTGGGAAATATCACTCAATCAACGAGTGAAGGAAAATTAGCATTTTCACTGATTCATCAGTTAAATAGTCTGAAGTGACTGTTTAATAAGTAGAGTGCTGTTAATTCATTTAAACAGTGAAATGCCCACTGATTCAGACTTAGAGTGAGTGAGTGAAGAGATTTGGGAGACTCTTAACAACGAGGTCTTGTGACCTCGAGGTCACCTCACGAGGGCGATTGTCGTGAGGTATAGAGCAGTGCCGGAATGAAATAAAGGGGGGGGGACAGGAGAACCGCGAGAAAACCCGCCGATTCCCACATGTGGAAATCCGGGAGTGTTCCGGTCGGTGATTGAACCCGGTTCACCTCGACGGGAGGCGGGCAGGCTAACCGCTCAGTCACCGTGTGCGGCCACTCGGACTTAGAGTGGAAATTAATAATAAGAACAAAGGAACCTGGTTCTGGGTCACTAACGTATACTGTTGCTGCGCGCAGTAAAAATCTGTAACCGCCGTGGAAACGGAGTAAAGTAAACGCATTTGTTTTTCTCATTATCAAGCTGGGACGTGGGTATTACAAGCCTGTCGTGACGTCTGCTGCAGGAACATGATTTCGTGGCCGTCATAAAAATCAGGAAGCAACTGTATCAGAAAAGACAACCATAATTTGCAACCCCTCACCAATCACCACTGCATGTGAAAATATTTATATGGGTAACTTCATATATTTTACCGTAGACACGAAAACTAATATAGGTTTTAATGTTGTATTCGAGTGTACTGTATGACTTATAATGGTGGGGGAAAAAAAACATAAAATATTTTATTTCCTATGCACTTAGGCGCGTCAAATGGAATAATAGGAAATCGCTTCATCTTAGGGTGACTTAAAATCACTGTTGTGTCTTGAGATATTCCATAGATATTTTATGTGTACGTGTAATATTTCCGCGAAAAAAAAAAATAAAAAAAAAAATTAGAATGTACTGGCAATGACTAAATGTTATAAAACTACGTTTTTGAAATCCAGGGTTGTACACGTACAAACAAAATTCTTATAAGATGCTGCAAGCAAATAAAATTGGCGGTGTAATCACTATGTCCCCTAAAGTTTCGCCAATTCGTTAGATGGCAAATAACGCGCCAAGCACACTGAGAAAAAAAATGGCTCTGTAGGAACCATCTCGACTTTAAAACACGGAAAGCCATTTCGATACTGTTAACATAGGTAGTAATACCAAAATAACCCTTAACTGCATTCCTTTCCGTGATTTTATTTGGTATTAAACACACAGTATGGCTGCTACAGCATAGCACTGCATTACTACTACAAAGATACAATATTCGGAATGTTACCACGACCATAATCTGAATTGATGTAACGTAACAGAATTTTTTTCTCTTTGTATTGAAAAGTATTGTAATAGGATTTAAATATTTGGTTAGTACAATCCCAGTTGTTGTAGGAACAATTCAAATATTGTTGAAGTGGTTTTGTTGAAGGTACTATTAGTTTTGTATAGGCTGTTCACGGTAAAATGAGCACTTTTGTAAGCCCTGCGTAGTATCTACTTGTATGCACGTTGTGTTTTCTTCTGCCTTATGTAAAATCAACAGTGCCACGGCCTCAGTACTCTATTCATGCGTCGGTCAGGTGAAACATTGAAATTATTAGGAAAGTAAATATTTTAAAAATCTGCTCACTTTTTTACAGTTCGACGCATTAAAAAAGCAGAAAAGGGAAATATATAATTTAATTGATCACAAATGGTTACCCGACACTTTTTATTCGACGTTAGGATATGTGACTACTTTCCATTCATCGTTGCCAATTTTACTGGGCGCACGTCACTCAGTGTGACCGTTGAAATACATGCAGGAAGGGCCAGTGACTTTTTTCCAAGGTTGATTTCAAAAGTGCTCACTTTATTGTTAACAGGTTTTAGTAGGAACGTGGCATGGATATATACGGTAGCAACCGCAAACACGATACAACAAAGAGTTATGTTTGTATTAATACCCATGTTAACATTTGCAAGCGGTACCTACAACCCATCAAATGGTTTTCACTAATGTGACATTCCCGATGGTTCCTACAAACATATTTTTTTTTACCTAGTGAACTTGTTCTTTCATGAATGCACTGCATTTCTTATAGACACGCTGCGAGCCAGGGTTAAACAGTACTGAATAGTGTGACGGCCGAGTCATGAACCAATCAGTTCAAAGACTGCGCATTATGGGAGCAGCCCTGTTTACAAATGATAGCGGCTCAAGTGTCCATAAATGTGCAGATTCTAGCATGTTACAAAAACAGTTGACGAAATGCTCTCCGAGCTGTAGCAGACACGCTTATAATCATTTCGCTGCTCAGTGTGGTTGATGCTTAAACTTCCAAATGTGCCTGTCTCGTGTTACACGTGAAACGTCAGTGAGAGATAGCCTAAGCGAGGAAACGTATTTAGTGCGCAAGTCAGGCCCTCTCACATTTCGACACCCGTCCCTTGGTTGCGAATTTTGTGTGGCTAGAGGCAGCCATATTTCGTGAAAATATTTCGAGACGTGATACGTTTTAAAATCACTGTGGAGTCGTCCACCTTGTTTGATTGGCTGAAACATGTTCCGGTTCGTGCAAACTCTCAGCACACGAGTCAGGGAGACTCAGCGTCGGAGTAAAGGAAACGTGAGTGGCTCTCGGAGAAATGTGGACACGACACCACCAGCCAATGGAGGAATAAGTGACAACAGCCGATGTGTATTTATAGTATTGAAGTCTACTGAGTGCCCATAGTTTTTCGCGATGAATCACGGGCCCTATGTATGGCTTAAATTGCCGGGTAACCAGCTGTGATTTAATGAATCTTAATGCAATTTTGGTAATGATTAGGATATTTTCCCATATTTTCCCTCTAGGATTAAACTAGATTTTTTGAACAGTTTTCAATAATTTCGTTATATCATTATAGGCATGAGGCAAACTCAGGACACAGTGCATGTTATTAATTACAAGTTTTAATTGCCAGAACATAAACGTAGCCCTTAAAAATATATCCAAGTGAAATATTTTGCTCTGATTTTCATTCACTGTCTAAAAAATCTCAAAAAAAAAAAAAGTTAAATAAATAACGTATAATTTTACGAGTTTACTGTGTTTCTACCTAAATATATTAAGTATTTTATATCATTATTTGTTTTCTTGTTTTGGAAATAAAATAAACAATGGCTTCTTTGTTTTAGAACTCGACATGGATGATATGGAACTTGTGGCCAGTTCAAGTTCCTTTCTGTCCAAAATGGCGACGCTGTTCTTTGTGGAACCCATACTTGTGATGACCACCCTCTGCTAATAGGAGTTGATCTGGTTGCAGGTAGTTCTTCAATTAAAAATAGCGCGCTTAGTGTCTCACTTTGTTTTCATATTTGACTTAACATGCTGTGGGTTTGTGGTTCGAATCCCGACCTACTGCAGTGCAAGTGGTTTTCCTCACGTGATTTCCTAAACTTTTTTTTTGCAAAATCACATTTTTGGCCGCTCGTAGCAGTCGCCCCGAGCGATAACTATGTTCTTCGGTGGGTTTTCTCGGGGATCTACCCTTTCCCCCCGCTTTTACATTCCGGTGCTGCTCCGTAACCATCCCGCCTCACCCCCATCGGCTCTCAATGTTAAGAGCTGCCTAATATTTTTCACACACCACCAACTTCTCTGTCTCTAACGACACTTTTCAGCAAGTCGGAGTATGTGAACTTTTTGTGGCTAGTTCATATTAATACTTATAAATTTATATTATTTTCATATGTAGTAAATTAAAATTATACTAAGAATATTATTATTAATCTTAAGGAAATAAAATACTTCGGTTCAATAACTTTCGCAAACTAATTTATTTATTTCTCTGCTTATTTTGTCTCTTTCTTAAGCTTTAGTTGAAATTTGTATTTAAATTTCACTCCAAACATATTAATTGAAGTGAAATCGTATACACCAAGATCGCTTCAGCTAGTAGGGGAGAGTAGGTTAAACTCGCTGGGGTGGGAAAAGTGGCCATCAGCTATTGCTCCACTGGAGAGTCCAAACTAGGCGGACCCGGGTTCGAGTCCTGGCATGTGGGAATCGCGCCGGACGATGCCGCTGGTCTCCGGGTTTTCTCGGGAATCTCCCGTTTCATCCGCCCTTCCATTCCGGCGAAGCTCCATACTCACCTCGCTTCACCCCACACCAGCTCTCAAGATCTCGATGTCGAGGACAGCCCAAAGTCACTCCACGTTCTCCTTTATAGAGTGGTGGTGAGGATTTGAAACAGTTAAAAAAAAAAGGTCAATGTCCTGAGAGCGTTTGAACTGGCTGTCCTACGAATTGTTTGTTATATTATGTAGTATGTGTGGTTTTGTTCACTTCTAATGTAATCTAAGCGATGTACATTGTTGATGTTATCACAGTATGCAGTGACCTTACAATCATCTGTCACAAACTCGTTAAATTAACTTGTTTTTGGGCTTTAAAAATAAACTAGATTGGCTAACCACCTGGCAACTTTGCCCAATCGTATGGCCGCTTTCTCTGAACGGTTGAATTAGTTTTTTTATACACAAAACTAAATATTATTTAAGTACAAGTGACACAACTCTGTAACTTTAGAGCAACAATGCGATAAAACTGGGTGGAATTGTGCAGTGCTATGTTCTTCAGGTAAAGTGTACGTGTTTTATAATCTAAACAGCTTGCTGGTTTGTTGACATGGGTTCCGGAAATTAACCGTCTACGAAATAAATGGTGTTTGTGTGCTGGTTGGGCCGCCAGTGAACTCGGAGCGCCTGTATAATGTTATGCGGCAATGTTGTGTTTACGGTGGCAACGGACATGCCTTGTTTACAATACAGCAGACGTTGCCACGCCTGAATATTCACAACATTGGATTGTAGGCTTTCCAGCAAATTGTTACGAAGTACACCTTCTGGGGCTAGGGGGCTTTATGGTTAGCTACTTGATGGATCTGTAGCCAGATGTAAAATTAATGGTCAGATTGACGGAAGACTAACAGGAATTAAAGCCGGGTCATTATTGTATCAACAAAACATTACAATCACAAGAAGTCATGGATTTCGGCGAAGCACTTTGTATACAGTTATGATGACCTAATGAGAGCCTGACAGTAACTGGGCTGGTCCGGCTTGTGCTACCTTGCATTGAGATCCGAGGCTGTTGAACTGATGCGGGGTATTTCGGCGAAGCACTTTGTATACAGTTATGATGACCTAATGAGAGCCTGAAAGTAACTGGGCTGGTCCGGCTTGTGCTACCTTGCATTGAGATCCGAGGCTGTTGAACTGATGCGGGGTATTACGGCGAACACCACAGCGAGCTCCTAGGGTCCTCCATTCTATAGGCTGTTCACGATAAAGTGAACACTTCTTAAGGCCCTTATAGATTTTTCCTTTCATCCAATTTCCATATTCCTGCTGCTTTTTAACATAAACATTTCATTATGACCTATAAACACAGTGTATGCATTTAACCACCGTCAGAATTTAATGCCTGAGGTTGTAATAAGGTATATTTATTAGCAGTTAGTGCCTGTTGCGAGGGCCTTCAAAAGTTATTACTTTATCGTGAACAGCCTATAGTCAGCGTCACTACAGAGAATGACGCTGCCTGCCACACAATAACGCCAGATATTCGCGTCGCATGTTGCAATCCGCTCTGCTTCCTGTTTGGTAGTGGGGGTTCTCGCTTACCAGCGTTTGGCGAGGCACGCCCCGTTTGCAGCAACCAGCTTCCTGGTTTGTCCTTAAGTGAGAGGGCGGGTTCAGGCGACGATGTAATTGAGAGCACGTTCACGCCATCATAACAAAATGAAGAATGACCCCGGATTGGTCGAGCCCATTCACGGGTCTTTGCGGAGACAACTAAACGTACGCATTCGAGTGCATGGTCATTTTTTTTCTTTTAACACTTACTGTAAACATCTTCAAAAAACATGTTCATGCAGTACTGTACCTTTTGTATCCACAGACTTCACTGTCGTTCAACCCAAACCGTTCTTTTGTGTATGTTCGAACACATTTCTGTGGTTCTGAAGCTACAGCTATAACTTGTATTGTCTCGTGATTGATGCATTACATCAAAGTGCCGCTGCTTTTGTTGGCATTCGTGCTTAGTATTCAGCATGCCCTAACCAGCACAAACCCGACATTATCTCGTTAACGGTTAATTTTCGGACCCATGTTCACTGGAACTTTTGTGCTTCTCTTCATTTGGACATCTCATCCCTATATTTTATACCATCACTTCTGAAACAGCCTGTATATTTTACATAAGTCGGGTAAAGTGGCAAGGCACTAGCCACTTTGTTCAACGTGTCAGAGCAAAGTGGCCATTTGGTAAACAAATTTTTATAATTTAAAAAAAATTACATTTGTGCAATACTTTCAGAATTATGTTTTGTTGTTTTTATAGTAATTTGATTTTATGGAGGGTGTCTTTATGCCTTGGTTTTGAATTCAGTAATGCAATATATTTACAATTTTACCTTAGAGTAGTTGTTTTACCCTGCTCTCTCCTACTTATAAAGTATATTAGAAAATATAGTAAATATTTTTGTAATATGTATTGCTTTTAATATCTCATTCATTCATATGATGGAATTTATCTTACAGAGGATCTGTACGGAAACCAAGATGAAGAGTCCCTGATACAGACAATTTTTGTGTGGAGTGTCGAGTGCGGCGATTAAAAATTCATTGCTGAGTGTGTTTTCCTTGCATTTCCAAGCAAATTTTTTTATTTCTGTCTCTACAAGACAAATACAAGATTTCGCCAGTGGCCATCGCCCATAGTGTAAAGCAGAACCTTCTACCAGGACAGATTATGTGTATAAATGTTTCGTTTCTTTTTCAGTAAACTAAATTCTTCAGTGTTTAGAGTGAAAGAATGATCTATTTCAGAGAGTGTGAAGTAAAAGGATTTAACAAAAATTATATTTAAAAACTAAAGTGAATTGTGAATGCTTGTTCTTGGATGGCTAAACAGTGTTCGCAGTTTCACTAATGACATTTATAATGCACCGATTTCGTGTGACTCTCCACACCAGAAGGAGTTAGGTGTAAGTTTTTCTTCACGTGGTATACTTTTCGGAGTTATGCCCTTAAAAATAATTGCAATGTCAGGCATAACTCAGGAAGTCAGGAAGTTTGACAACATCAACAAATTGAGACCACCGATAAGTAGAGACCTGGAAAATTCGCGAGTTCATTTCCCTGCAGGGTAGACTCTACAGTCGTACGTACGAACATGCCGAAATCAAATGCACATTGGTTGTCTGTTGTCACAGTGGAAGACGTCTATTGGGCCAGCGTTCTCCCTGACGTGTCAAACACCGAGTGGACCAAAGGCTAAAGTATAATAAACATATGCCATTTTAATCCTAGCTTGTCCAGAAATGATTCCGCGAATTATTCAGGTCTCTAATTATGAGCATGCACTCTGTTGCTGATGACCTAAGAGTTGTGAACAACTCTGGGAGGAGAAAATTGAACAATCTTGTATTACAAAAATGTTTTATAATCCTCGTATACTTAGGACTAAGTTTGCGGGACAAAATTAGAAAAACTGTAAAGTGAACACGGTCTTGAAGCGGTAATAACACAATTACACCACAATTATACACATAACGCCTATGGCAGTAAGAAAATTAATAAGTTGTGAGATCTGTTTTACAAATCCGCTCACAATTACGTCTCACAACAGCCAATTCCTGAAAGTTACAACCTTTGGGTTCAATATTATTACGTCTGCGTGTGTCAAATAAAAAAAAAAATGATCTTGTTTTCATTGATTTTACTGGATTTATCAACCGCAATACGTATTTCCCAGGAATTTTCTAACAATTTATCTTGACTGTGGCACAGCTAAAAATAGTCGGTAATGAAGATATTCCGCTTCAGTTCTCAAAGTAATGCTTTTTTTTTTGTCTTCTTAAGGGTGGAAATACAGAATGAGCAGAATTGTGTTTTTTTTTTTTTTTTTTTTTTTTTTTTTTTTTTTTTTTCGTAATTCCATAGTCTAAGAAACTTTATAGCAGTAATTTCTTAGAGATTTCAAGGTCTTCATCATATTAACAGGGTAACAATTCGTACGTCTTGAATGTCTGTGTCACTCATCCATATTTTTGGGTTCTATTACTTACTGTGCTCATCTTATACAGTATATAAACTAAGCCAGCGTGACGGTGTTTTAGTAATTAATCAATCAATGTTTTCAGTGGTTAATTAACTTTGAAATGTGGAATATGGAAAATTGTTAATTTGTCCAAGAGCTGCGTAATTTTGTCCCTTTCATTTATGTGTACGCTTATGATAAGTGCATTTTGTGTCAACTGAACGCATTTCAGTTTAAAGTGTGTACAAAAATTAAAACACAGCTGACCATGCTTCAGTGGGAATTTCCACACTTTTGTAACAATTTGTTGCTTTCTGAGAACGATGGAAAATGAAATTATTAACTACACTTTTAAACTCACTGATGGAAATTACAATACTCATTTTAGCATGTAATTTAAAGTGAAGAATTCTGTACAAATTTTTTATTTTATTTAATTATTGTTTATTAAAAACATCAAATTTTTTTTACCTATTCATAAGTGTTTAGCAACGTATGTCAGTGTAAGAGCACTACGAGTTTAAGTGTGAATGATATGTAGTGTGTTCATTTTATAACATATTTGTGTCATTTTCCAATAATTAAATGTTTATTTTCGTAATATGGACAAGATTTCCTTTGAATTTACTCCCAATCCGTATCCTGACTGGCACCAAAATATTGTCGCTCTTAAAACTTAATGTTGTAAACTTACACTTCTCGTAAACACGTGTAAAAACAAAAGCAAAAGAACTTAGGTATTTAGAAAATAAAGGCAAAGCTTCGTAGATATAAATGAATTATATACGAGCCATACTGAAATAATTAATATTGCAATACTCTGTGAACCACAGAAAGTATTGCGCGAAGCATACACGTGACACATCGTTTAAGGCTGTTTTCTAAATTTATTTATCTAATTTTTATACTCATTCTGCACGTTACATTTCAAATAAAACCTTAAGACAATTAAATCCTCCCTTTCTTCAATGCTATACAGTATGATAAAGAGCCACAAAGATTTCAGTCTGTAACCTGTACACAAACATATAAACTTACTTTTTTACAATACGACGTTGTGTAGGTTGGTCAAATGATTTACACAAAATTGAAGGTGATATTAAATTTAATATTACCGTATTATTTCAAAAAGATTCTCTTTCGACCTTGGCAAGGAAGCTTGCGAAAAAAAAAAAAAAAAAATTATAACTCTCATTTGCTGCAGAGTGCAAGTGCGCATGCTTAATTGAAATTCATATTACTGTCTTCAATTAATATATATTACCCCACTGTTGTTAATGGGATTCAGGATGCCGAAAAATTATTATTTGGTATATAATTTTACGTAAACAGTAACTAGATAATTTAGCGATGTGGAGGGCGTAATATTATTATTAATATTGGCATAACCGCCTTATTAAAGGTGCAATGAATAAATTAGGAAAAGCTGTAGTGTAAGAAATACCTGCGTGGGGGAAAACTTGGAGAGCGATATAGTTTACGTAAGCCCCACGTATGAGTATTAGCCCTGTAAGAAAACAGGTGAACCCTGCTATGGTTTTCTTGTCAAATGTAATGTATACAGGCAGAACTGCATAATTAAAGTGCAACGACCTGGGAGAAATCCATAGCAATAAAATTAACTTCAAACATTAGCCAACTGGCAGTTATTTTGCACACCGCAAAACATCGTCGAAGTTGCTGGTATTCCACACCAACAGAATATCAATTACCTGGACAGCCCTGCTCACAATCAGGTTCTATGCAGCCCCCTGCATAGCTGTACAACACTACAAAACACACCGGAAGACATAGGAACCAACTATGTATTTATTTAAAACACTGAAAGGCTTCCAATTTTAAGCAATAATGTAATGTGGAAAAATATCATAGAAGTAAATAGCCTGAAAGTTTCATTCCTTGGTAGTGTTAAAAATGCAAGGAATATGCACGCAGCAGCTGGACTAGGTCTATAAAGATACCTCTCATTATGCCTGCTACAAATAACAATTAAATGAATAGAGTATTTGAAAGTAAAAAAAATTATTATCTAGACATCCATCTTGAATGTTGCACACACTTAAAGTTTTGCAGAGTAGATTTAATCCAGTTCAAAATAAAAGTAGCTAATGTTCTCACACTTGGCCGTTACAATAAATTACGTGCCTGTATAATTACATATTTAAAATGATCCTGACTAGCACAGTTTATGTTGGTAGAGCAATCAGATACTTATTTAAATCTCAGGCACTTTGTGACCACTGAAAAGTGTCGGTAAATGATGCTGCTTACTTTAAAAGTTTATTAAACACTCTCAAGTACGTGTAACGGTCACTGTGCGTTAAGGTGAGATCATACCTTATATAAATGTAGAGTTTCTCACACTTATTTTATATGTAGACCTGTTCTGACGGTAGTACCGTGTACCGTTGGTTTATCACTAAAATTTCAATATACTTTTTTGGGTCTAATTAACCTTAAAGCATTTAATTTATACTTTTAACGAATAACTAAGGCCTCACTGGCCTGCTGCCGTTGTAACCCACTTAATGAAAGATGGAGTATGGAACATTCCGTCACCATCCATTATCGGAAGCGGTTAAATATTCAAATTAATACAGAGTACATAGAGCTTAACTCAAGGTGCTTTCCAATACCGTGACGATTCAAAAGGGTGCGCCTAAATGTTGCCAACTTGCACACAATAAACAAGTTACTTGAAACCTGATATAACAAAATAGAATTAGAACAATTCACATATGGAAAATTAACATTTCAGCTGCTGCGTGTACATTATTATTACGTAGAATTAAGAAAATAAAATTATGAAATAACAATATTACATGTGAAACATAGGACAATCATAATATTTGTTTACAAAAAAAATGTGCGTGTGTTCTTACGATAGATTTGCATGCTAACTTAAATTGTGTTGAAATGCAAATCGCACGTATAAAATAATCAGACGTTACAGTAGTCGGCTTCTTTTCTGATTTTATATGATTTACATTAAGTAATGATATTTCAATACAAAAATATTTATGCCTCCAAATTTCGCATTTTTTATCCATAAATCGACACTGGCAATTTTAACAGTCATATATCTTGCGTAATAATAACGAATAGAGAGAAATAATAAACAATGTCCAGGTCGCAAAATGTTTCAATTAAAAACCAACCAACTTTATGACTCATTTGTTAGGGCCTACACTTTAAGGGTGTTCGACGCGAAAAAAAAATTGTTAAACAATATTTGTACCTCATACTTGGAGACTTGCAAAGTTCGTGTTATCTTTCGGGGACATGATGAACTCCACTGCCTTATAAACAAGTGACTACAGTCAGTCATTTCATTGTAGTCAACGTCAAGTAGCTGCTTGATCCCCTCAAAAGAGATTGGCCACTCCAAACCTGAGCCTATTTTATTTGTTACAGAGCTCTCCGAAGCGTATGAAACATATTTTTGGCCAAAATCTGAAGTTGGTCAAACGCACAGTAACTTGGAGTTCACTGTGTCCATAAATAATAACGCAAATTTTTGCAGGTCTCTACTTATACTCTTCAACATTTAGCAAACATCAGTAGTTACTCTTGCTTCACAATTTTTTTTTTTTTTTCGGTGTATAGTTTTCGCAAAAAACACATGAAAGAATCACAATTTTTTATTTGTTTTAGAAATGTAGGAACAATGAAAACTAACTTACGTACAGAAATGAAATTATTTACCCTGAAAAAAATTTTTCAATGTCACTTAAATGTGTCTACAAAATCAAACAAGAAATTGTTTTTGCAATTTCTAAAAATTGCTGAAATAAAGAAATTCTTGCATATTTTTTGTTTGTCGCTGCCTTGGAATTTCTGTAAAATAACTTTCCAAACAACCTTAAAATGAATTAAGGCAAGTTATTTCAATTTCCTTGGTTAAATTCCCAGTAAATAGTTTGGTTTAATTTATGTGTACATAAAAAAAACAGTAAAAGTTATATTTTGACATGTAATTCTGCAAATAACATATGATGTAAAAAAATGTTTCTCTAGAAAATAATGATTTATAGATAATGTCGAAAATTTCACATTCAACAGTATAAGGTACATATATATAGAATAATGTTTTTTAGTTGTTTACACCATGCAGCTAGCTAACTGCGAAGAAAAATACACTTATTAACGAATTCAAAATCGGGCCAATAAGAAATGGCAATGGATACTACACTCTCTTCGAAGTTCATCCTGTAAAATTACTTATGAAAATTCCTCCGAATTCCTTATCTTCCAAGTCCAGACACTGCCTCCTTAACTTGGGGATGCTTAAAGACCTTCAGTAGAGCTATTTCGTAGGCCTATGATATTTTTAAAAGAACACGGCGGAAATCACATATATTTTTTTACTAATTGCACATTCCTCTGATCAGTTTGAAAACACATGGTACCGTTTTAATGGACAATTTCTATCGTTTAAAAGACACACATTTTTTTTTTTTTTTTTAACAAGTTTCGAAAAGTTTGCAAATGAATGTGGTTTCTGATGTCTGCCGAGTGTTCTCAACTGAAATGTAAAGTATTTCGTTCCACGAAGCACCACGAATCGAGAATATACAGTATAACAGGTTGGCTGGAGTGTGTGGTTAACGCTGTACCTCTCAATGCCAAAATTGTTAGGAAGCAAACCATTTGGCATAAAACGTAAGAGTTGAAAGAGCTTTTAAAAATTAGCCTGCTTTCAAAATGCAACGCAATCGTTTTCAAGAACCAAATATTTTCGTCAAATGTGACTATACCTGCACATAACACGCACATTGACGTGATATTACGCGCAAGTCGAAAAGAACTACTGTCCTAGTAAGCGTAATTTTTTTAGGCGGAGTGGTGGTTTGGAAATTTGTCTTTTCCGAGTGCAATCTTTCTCCTTTTCAGGGCGGCGCTTAACAGTGAGGTCTTGAGAGCCGATGAGGGTGAAATGCGGTGAGGATGGGCCAGTACGGGAATAAAAGAGTGGGGGGAAAAGGGATATCCCCGAGAAAACCTACCGAACAGTGCATCGTCCGGCACGATTCCTACTTGCGAAAATCCGGGAGTGACGCGAACGGGATTGAACCCGAACCGGGTCTTGGTGGGAGGCGAGTAGTCTAACCGCTGAACCACCATGCCCCCTCTCGTCATGCCCCCTCTAGTCATTCCTCCTCTCGTCTATGGAACCATATCCTCCGAAAATAATGTGAAACGAATATTTTAATACATAAGTTAACTTATTTGGCGATGTTTAATTTAACACCGTCGTTAAAATTACTATTAAATAATAAACTAGATGTTGGGTATATATTAACATTTTATGGTTTGAGTAGAAATGCAGGCAGTGAAGATGTTCTAGAATTGAACTGTCTACACCAGTCACTGGATAAACACAAGCTCTGTAGGTATCTGTATTTTCAACCTACCACCATCACATCTGTCAACAAAACACCGGATAATGCATTATTCATTAGTGTTGGCTGTTCACGGTAAGGGAGCACTTTTGAAAAGACCTCTCATTTGGAATAATAATCAATAAATATATTTTATTTTAGCGTAAAACATTAACTTCAGAGTGCGGTGAAATATACTGTAACACTCAGTGCTACCACCCTGAACTGTTACAATAAATATTGCACAATCTCCGACAAATCAAATGTGCACTACATAAAACTTTCTAGTATAACAGAATAATATGACGGAATGTACAACTTATTATATTATATAAATGTTTAATTATTACTATTCATTATTTACTTTCCACGGCTATGAGACTCTTCCATATAAAGTGTAAAAGTCAATATTACATGAAATTATGAAGTAAAAATTAAAATCTGCATATTATTCAAAGATATGAAGGAATACTATAAGAAAATTATTCTACGATGTAAGCATTCATACATAAGAAAATAACTCCAATTTACTGCCAGGAACACCCTTCGAAAACGCGCTACTAATTAGCCTTCGCAAAAGGTTCATGAATAATATGGTGTATGCTGGACTTATCTGTTGATAAGTCCAGTAGTCCACAGCTAGATCTGCGGTTCTCCTCCGGGGTTAGAATCTGGTACCTCACAACTCCCTGTCGACTGCGAGTCCATGAAAGGAGAGGCACTCCCGATATCCTTCCTTCATTCACGGTCCTGGAGTCGACCCCCGACTCAACCACTGAAGCGGCGACTGTGTTCCAGAAGGTGGAGCTATTCCTCATGACGTACCTCCTTCAGAAAATGGATGATAATGTCTGACCAGAAGTTACTCGGAAAACCAAATGACGAAATTCTCGATCCCTTTGAAAGTTCGTCGTCGACACCTCTGTCACTGACGACTCAGTATTATGCAGTCACTTTTTTTTTTTTGCATAAGTCTGTTTCGTAAACTTAACAACGTTTAATCGTAAAAAGAACACGTCTTGAAATCAAACACCAATATTAAATTAACTTCAATAAAAACTCATTCAATCGGAACCTCTTACTTATTTCAATCCTATAAACTAATACTTTCTAGAACAAACTTAAAACGTTCCTAACATTACATAAAACAGTTTGCAAAACAAAACATTACCGTATATTAATACAAAGTTAGATATCACAAATTTACAGCTAAGGGATATGTTTAATATTTATACAACTATTTTTTTCCTTTTGAACTAGATACAACTTTACATACATGCACCACTTGTGATATCCAAACTACGCTAACACCATTCATAAAATTAGGAGAGAAAAAAACAGGTGTTACAATACACACAGTTGTATTACTTATATGGTGTGATGCATCACTCTCGAATCCAGTGGTGCTTATTGTATTATGTATTTTTAAACTAAACTAACAAGGTTTGTAAGCCGTTATAAGCAGGTTAACTTCATTTGAACCACCACTTTCTACAATCAGTAATTGTTTCCGTTGTGTGTGACAGTTCATCTATTTTTATTCTGTGAACTAACCTCGATGTATAGGTTTCCAGGGAGTTGTTGATTTTACAACGGCGGCAGTTTTTCTTTTCCACAAAAACGGATATTAGTTTATATTCAAATGTCCATGGCTTACTCCACTCGAATCAAATATGGGATATAATTTAATATGTATAAATACTGTTTTCATCTGACATCTCTGCCACTCGGTTGGTAAGTCGTTTTAGTATACAGCTTGGAACTAGGAATTCTGACGTACTTTGAGTCGTCTTTCGCCTCAGCGTTCTGGAAGAGAGTAATGCTCCCGAATTTATCCAGCCGACGTTTATTGATTGACATAATTACCTGTGCAACCATACATGCTATGCGGATGAAATTATACTATTTCGATTTATAATCTGATTTGAGAAATGCATATTAAATAATGCAATGAAAATTGCATATATGAAGTATTACTTATTAGAAGTATTCAGGCGAACCTATTAATTTTTGTTCCCGTACAATGGTGATATTTATTTTAAAATGTGGTTACAGGATAAAAATTGGCTGAAAGAAAAAGTAACTGGGGCCTCGAAAGTGCTCACTTTGCCGTGAACAGTCTATACAGGTTGTTCACTGTACAATGAGCACTTCTGAAGTCGACCTTGGAAAAATGCCACTGCGTCTACCGACCACAGTCATACAGACCACCATGAGCCCAGTTAAGTTGGCAACGATGGAGGGGTTGGACTTCCCATGTTTTAACATTAAATAAAAAGTTTTACGTGAATATATGTCAATACTGAAGTTATTTCTTTTAGTTTCTGTTTCTTATGCACATAAGTTTAAGAATTACCAAGATTTGTAACATATCTTCTTTTGCATAATAATTTCACAATTTCCTTTGACCGAGGGACGAGTAAAGTGATGAGGCATACGGCAAAGTTCATTTTTCATATGGTTGAAGACTACGCAATGTTCATACAAGTAGATCTGGATCAGGGTTTTCAAAATTGCTCTGTTTACCGTGCGCAGCCTATAGCCGACTGAGTAACGTCAAGTTGACGGAGTCCCATTTCAGTTTCTACCCTTGTAACAACAATAAACAATCCATTGTGTAACCTATTCACGGTTACTTCACACGTTTCTGAAGCCCTGATAAGGTCCTACTTTCAGGATATTCCCCCGCCTCGTGCAAACAAATTGAGAGTGAGGTCTTCAGAGCCGATGAGGGTGATTGAGGTGAGTATGGAGCACGCCGGAGTGAAGGGGCGGGGGAAACGGGAGATACACGAGAAAACCAGCCGACCAAAGGCATCGTCAATGTTAGGCGATTGCCGCTATATGTGAAACCCACCAAACCCACCCCCTACAAAAACCACCCTTACCTTGCAGGCGTTGCCGCGGAGTTTACATGTGTCAGTGTTGCCAACTTAATGCATTTTTGGGTTATGGCCGCCATTTTGGAGGTACTCTATTGGTAAAATTTTAATATATCCGAAAGTATTAACATTTAAGTGTTATAACTTATATTTTTGAAACCAGGGGAATTTCCTGAGCTGGAAAAATACTATTTCAACCCGTAATGCCCGGTTCCACCATTGTGGTTCGAAATTCGATTCAAGATCGCATCTAAGATCGACGCAGCTTGACTGGAGATCGAGTTGAAGTTCATTTCGAACCGCCGAAATTGGCGGTTCCAAGTCTCGATCCAATATCAATAGCCAACTGTGACAAACGTAGTTTGAAAATACGCCAATAGATAGAACTACGTTCGATTGTTTTCTTGGGAAATTAAAACAACATTATACGCACTTGAATATTATTCAGCAAAATTCGTACAACAATAATAATAGATAAACCATCGCACAACTTGTTCTATCTATAATGAAAAATACGCGTACTTCCATGACGTCAAATATTACGAACCAATAGCAAAATTGGTCTCATACTTAATATTGATATTCCCTTTTTGGAAACCAAGATCGAAGAATCGGAGATCCAAAATCATGAAATTTCGTAGGTGCAACACTTTTACATTGGAACCAATATCAAACTGGATCCTGTTTTGGAACTAGGATCATTCGATCTCGGATCGGGGAAGATGTTGGTGAAACTGGGCATAAGTGATAACTTAACAGCACCCGAAAATACTTAGTACTTAAGAGTACTGAGCATATTGTAGGTAGGCCTAGATGATTAGCAAAACGCCTTACTGGTCTAGATCATAAATTGGTTCATACAACTCTAGCCGAATATATACCCTACATCTCGTTGGCTGAAGCAACGAAATAAGTGTTGGGTCGACTTAAGTAGAGCATGCATCTTAAAATGTTTTGTTCGCAACGCCTGAACCAGTAAATAGAACGGGTCTGAAAGGGTTAAAACAAAATATATTTTACGGCATGCACTGAGAAAAAATAGAACAAAATATTTGTTTGTATAGGCAAATATACATTTGGTTGCCCTAACAAAATACATTGTTGAGCAAACAAAATTTGAAAAGTAACAAAATTATTTTTCTTCGTCTAACAAAATATATGTTTGAATAAGCAAAATCTGTATTAACCCAAAAAAAAAAAAAAAACTATACTGTCAATTAAATATTTAGTTGACTCAACTGAATGTATTTGTTTGGCCACTCATTTGACTGCCTTCGTTCGAAAATACAGCCCAAGAGTTTTGTATTTTTTTGTGACAGTTAGTAACCGTGTATGTTAGTGAATCTATTAATGCTTAACAATTGTATGACTGCATTATTAAAACAATGCAACAAGAAACTGACAAGGAAAGCTGTAAAACTTGAAATATTTGTTTGCGCACGTTGCCCAATATTTTCTGTGTATATATATATATATATATATATATATATATATATATATATATATATATATATAATTTTTTAAAGCTTTCCGGCGTCATAAGTTGTCACGTAAGCTGACGCAGGTGATCTAAGTTCGAAACTCGGTCGAACTTGTTAGGTTTTTTTTAGATCTGCCCAATCAGTTTGATGTACGTGTAGCCAAATAAATTTTTTAGTTGCATCAACAAAATCTTACAGTTTGAGGCAAATTATTTCGCTGCCCCTATATAAACAGATGATTTGGGCGCTGCAAACAAATTTTGTTCGAGTCAACCAAACCTTTTTCTCAGTGTGACCTGTTGAGGTGAGATACGGAATAACTTGATGTAGCTAGAGCTGTAAACGCGCTGGCTGACGTCCGGGCTGTAGTTGGAGTGAGCCTCTCGCGGGGCAACAAAGAGCATCAAAGCAGGACGTTAATACCCTGCAAGGATGACGTCTCGTCAGCTCTGCGGGACAGGTAGCGTTTGCGGGTGCGTTCCGCTACAGCCAGGAGCAGGTCCTGTCACGGAAGGATCTTCTAAGTCGTCCTGCGACTGTTGTGGCACACAAGCATGGTCCGATCCGCCCATCTACCATGCGAGGACACAATCTTCCGCACATGTTCGGGCAGAGAAGCTTCTACGAGACCTGGTATACGAGGTTGCATGCACGCAGGCAAAGACTGTTCAAGGTTAAAGTGAGAACTTAGGGACGTGCACCCAGTAAAGTTGGTAACGATGGAAGGAAAGTAGTTCCATATATTAACGACGAATAAAAAGTGTTAGGTAACATTTTGTTATAGCTTAAATCATTTCTTTCGCTTCCAATATTTTTAACGCACCGAAGTGTAAAAATGAGCATATTTTTAAAATATTTACTTTTTATAACAATTTCACAGTTCCACTTGACCGAAGCATGGATGAAGTGACGAGGCCCATAGAAATGTTAATTTTACATAAGGCGGAATAATGCGCAACATGTATACAAGTAGATCCTAACCAGGGCTTTCAAAAGTGCTCAGTTTACCGTGAACAGCTTATAAATAACCTGTGAGACAGTACTTGCTGCCTCGCAAGTAAACAGATACGTATTTCTTTGAATTTGTTTAGTGAGAGGGATAAGATGGAACATCAGGAAATTTAATTTTTTTAAATAAATTTTTTAATAATGTTTTACTAATTTTTAAGCAGTTTTATAATAATAAATTTTTGGAATTTTTAAAACATTTTTTGAATTTTTTGGTATTTTATTGGGTCAAGGTCAAAGGTGAAAGGTTCTGACCGGTCCACTTGTCCTGACCCAAGGTCACCTGGATCGTTAATCATCCGTCTCTCCTGATCTGGAGAACATGGGACATATCTGGGGATCCTTTTTTTTTTTTGCAAATTGAAAAAAAAAAAAACAGGAAATTTTTAAAGAAAAAAAAGAGGAAATTTTGAGGGGAAAGAAGAAAAAAAGGAAAATTCCAACATGGCGGCTAGTCGGTTACGGCTCCGCTCCCTCGCCCCCGTGTCTTTGAACATACATAACCGTACTACTGGCTGTTATATCGTCAAAAGACCACATTTTCGCTAGTATTATTAATACCATATTTACTTGTGTTTAATTGCCCTAAAACTGTTTCTCTAAACGAAATAAACTTAAATGACTATTGTCTTCATTAGGAGTTTCTTACCACCGCGCTTTCTCTGATTGGCTGTAATTTCCATTTAATATTACACATTAGACGGGAGATTGCACACGACCGATTACAAAAAGTATACGAAAAAAAAAGCAAGCTTTTGGGGTATATCTTCCATAGGACGGTCCATACAACCAGCCATGCAGCATCGCCCGGCACGATCACACAAGTGCGGAAAAGGACTGGAGTGACCCCGTCCGGAATCGAACCCGGGAGGTGAGAGCTCTAGACGCTTCGTCGACCGCGTTAAAGGAGTTGCTTTTCTGCATCATTGGTCACCAAGGTCAGAGCGATTACGTAAGAAGCGCGCAGAGATCTACAAAGGCAAGCTGCCGCATGCCGCCGTGATAAGCCGATCGCGCGCTACTGGCCATCAGCGCACTTTAAAAAAAAACTTGAGGTATAATTACCTTACATGTAAGGTAAGTTAATTACCTCTACATGTAAGGTAAAATTAGCTCTTAATTGTAGAGTAAACATACATAACATGTCAAGTACTATTACCTAGTCGTACGGAAAAATTACCTGACAAAAGTGGGGGAAATCCCACACAAATAAATTAATATTAACTACATTGTATAATAAAATTATATTAAAAAATATCCCGGAGTATTAGTACTTTTATTCTGACGAATAGTAACCGAACACTCAAAACTAAAACTCTCAACACTTGCTGGGGGGGGGGGGGGGGCGCAAGCCATGGTCCTGTATCACGATACACCGATGCGCTATCCATTACACCACGACGACAGTGTGACAACAATAGTGAATATTAGAGTGATAAATTATTGTTTCTTCCACCCGTCCTCCTTCCACTTAGCTGTTGAGACAATGCTGAAGAGATGCACGCGTCGTAAGGTAATCTTCCCATCCATTTATGGGATTTTCCATCGTTATATACGTGAATTTTACTCCATAGTGTGGTTATTATGCCTTACCTGGAAAGAGCTGTGCAGGAAATTAATTTTAAGGAAAAACATATATAAAATGCAATTATCAAATAGCAACAAATGGACGAAGAGATCCACACGTCGTAAGGTAATTTTCCCATCCATGTATTGGATTTTCCACTACCATGTACGTGAATTTTACCCCAGAGTGCTGTAATTTTACTTTACATATAAGGAAAACTATGTTCTCCACACAAGTTTCCGAATATTACCTTACACTTGACACGTAATTTTTCCATTATTTTTTACAGTGCGCATAACTTTTTGAGGTTTTCTTTAAAAGAATGTTCTGGTTGAAATCCATGCCTCTCTCAGCGATACTCGGGGTGCGGAGAACCTTCTAGATTGGGGCCAGCGATATCACTTACGCCGTGATGGGCCTTCGAGCCGACAGTCTAGAGCTTAGAGGGTTGTTCGAGTAACAAGCATTTATTTCTTGCCCGCGATATCTCCTTACAGCGAATTACTATTGCCGTTGAAAGAAAATAAATATTAATTTATTTGGTACCATTGTTCATAAAAGTAGTTTTTCAGTATAGGCATTTAATCAAATACAGTATTTTGTTTAATATGTTCAATTCTATCATTTAAACGAAACAAAATGTAAACAGTCTCGTAGTGGCAATGTCATAGATAAATATATACTGAGAAGATACTACACTCAGATCCGAGTGAAACAAAATGGCTGAGCGCCAGGTGTACGAAGGCAGCGAAGCAACGAGCCAACAGAGCGGCGAGCAGCGGCGAGAGCTACCAGCGTGAGTGAAGTCTGCGGATTGCGAGCATCGATACAGTGAAGAGTGAAACTCGTGAGCTGGACTACTGAATTGAACGCTTTAGTGTAAGCTATTTGGAATGAAGGCAGTGCACAGATTGAATGTGTAACTAATGAGTGTGACTAAGTGACAGTAATTGGAAATAACAACAATAATAGGCGACACAGCTAGTTTAATGTTTTAAATAATAGCTGGGTGAATAAATTAAAAAGCGAATGTTTATTTTAATTTTATTAACAGCTCCATACCTCACGTACTCGCATAGGCCCTTTTGGCGTCTTGTAACAATATATTATTAGAGGCACTATTATTTAATATTCGATGGTTACCTAATTTCCTTTGATGCAACAAATGTTTTTTTTTTTAATACACCCGATAATAAAGGGATCGACTGAGTGTAAATGTTTGTGATACATACATTAAAAAATATTATTTCAATATTGCGTAATATTTTAAAAATACATATAAAGTAAAGTGAATGTTGTACAATCTAAAATAAGTACATCATATTGGACGATAGCTCTCACGATATTATTTTACAGCAGTGAGCCATTTTAAATTTAAAACTGTCAGTCATATTTTATAATTTATGGGAACTGACGACCAACCCAAAAATTGTTCTAATTTTAGTACCACTTTTACCGCGTATGAACATAATATCCTGCAATTATTTGTAATATTAATTTAGAAAGTAAGTCACATCCTTATAATAAGACATTAAAAATGCATGTCTGGCCATACAGGAAGCTGAGAAATCTACACTACAAATAATTAGCAAATAAAATCTAAAAATATTGCCAGTAAAATGTAGGTATTAAGTTCAAGGATATTACTGGACTTCTAACTAACTCAGAATAATGAGCGTTATTAACCTCTGGTTACATAGCGTCTTAGTTTCAGTTTAGGAGTCTATCATAATATCAACACAGCCAATTTTCATCTGATGTCTAGGCGAGAATTTTAACTTATAAACCAACCGGAAGTCGGAAGAAACTTTGAGGTTTAAAAATTTTACCAAAGCAATCTAAGAATTTTATTCACCTTAAGGTCGCTACGGCATATTTAAAGCCGCTTCTAGGATAGTTTGAAAAAAGTTGCTAATTTGTTACAGTGTGTGAGCCATGATTAGCTACGCACATTTAATATATCTTTTTAATGTTTCTTACCCGCTAATTTATAAGTTTCGTCGTCAACATTGACTATAGTGATAACAGCAAGATGAATTGGAAAATATGAGAGTCGTTTCATTGTTTTGAAATTTCATGTAACACTATTCAATTTCTAAAAATTTCGCGTGGCATTTTTCCAGCTAATGAAGAAAACAAATTAGCATGCAATCAAAAAATTTTACAAAAATTAAACAATGTGAGTTAAAATGTATATCTCGATGCATTTATAAATATTTTTTCAAAATAAATATTTTATAAAAAATTTTAGGAGCAACACATTTTTAAAAATTTACAAAAATTCTTTTATCATCAACTGGAAGACATTAAAACACTTTCCTCTTTCCGGTAACATACATTTTTCAGGCAGCTTAATTTATTTTTCTCGGTGAATATAATTTTATTTTCAGATGTTACAAAAAATGGAGATTAGTGGGTTTTTTTTTTGTATGTCATATTGTAGCGTGCAAGTTAATTATTAAAACATAGCACATTGCATCCTTACTTCCAGCGGTTTGAATGTTTGAGTCAAAAATATTTAAATTAAAAGGTAAATTTATATTTTTGTTTTCATATGTATTGGTGTAGGCTATGACTAAAGATATTTGCAAAGAATAGCAGTTTTTATATTTACAAATGTTGACATTGTTTAAACCATTACAAGCGGAAATGATGAAATAGCATGAGTTCCACAACTGCTCAGTTGGTTATGAAAATCCTGTATATAGGCTGTTCACAGTAAAATGAGCACTTTTGAAAGCCCTGCTTAAGATCTGTTTGTATGCAGGTTGGGTGTTCTTCCGCCTTATGTAAAATTATCATTGCCATGGTCCTCATTGCTTTCTTCATGCGTCGGTCAAGTGAAAGTGTAGAATTATTAGAAAATTAAATATTAAAAAAAATTGGCTAATTTTTACACTTTGGCACATACATAAAAGAAACCAGTATAAATAATTCAAGTTATCATAAATGGTTACCTAACGCTTTTTATTCGACGTTAAGATATGAAACTAATTTCCCCCCCATAGTTACCATCTTTACTGGGCGCATGCCATTCAGTGCGCCCGTTAAAATATATGCAGGTAGGAGCAGTGACTTCTTTCTAAGGTTGATTTCAAAAGTGCTCACTTTATAGTGAACAGGCTTTACACTCTTGTTATTCTTTCCATTGAGTTTAAGTAATGGACATGTGGCCCCACGTGCCACGTACTAACTTAGTCTGCTGCTGAAAATGCCTGCGTCGCGTTCAGCCGCCGTGGGAAATATTTCCCCGTTCATTCTGGGCATAAATCCGTAACGGCCAAACTCTGAAAAATTCTAGACACGCTCCTCCGTAATAAAGATAAATAGGAGGTTTTGTTGCATCGGTGGAAATTTCAGATAATGGAGAAACGTAAAGGTATATTCCCAGGATTTACTTTGAACATAACTTATAATAATAGCATTGGACACAATGGCAGAAGATATCTTGCCATAACAAGAGGAACTTCCCTACTACAGTTAAATATTTTCAGACACTACATTGTAATTAATTGGCACAATGAGACCAGCACACATTTACCGGCACTTAAGACAAATTAGAAGTGAGTCACCTACAGCCACTACTGTAAGAACACCGGTTCTGTTGGTGTCTGTGTTAGAACTCACCATCATCCTATTGGTCCATACAACACTGGACACTACCCTGTACTTGACAGTAAATTTCTCTTAAATTTTTCGAGTTCTACTGGAGAACTGGAGGGGGGGGGGGGAGGGGAGAAGGCCCAGTAGCGCCACTTCCCTCACCAGAGAGGTGTGCAAGCACCTATCTGGTTAAGCCAGCTCCACTCACACTTGCCAAGGCAAAAGGTAAATAAAGTTCCCACCCCCCTCTCTCCACTCTTCTAGCTTTTTCATCTCTACTAACACGAGTATGTTACACGCACACGCACACGCACGCGCGCGCGCACACACACACACACACACACACTCTCTCTCTCTCTCTCTGTCTCCCGTAGCATTTCTGATTAATGCATGAATATTTCTAATTATATCCTGTCGACAGGGTTTTTACGGTGTCTATGTCAGTTTTTTTCCAGTCTCTTCTAGTGTTAGCTTAGCTATAAGTACACTCAGGGAGGCAGTCATGGCCCTAGTTGCAGGCCATGGCTGCCCAATCCCTCTTTGCCGTGATTCATGTCTCCTTGCATGATTTCCTATCCTTGTAGGCGTAAGGGGTCTAGTCCTGAGATGCAATAAGATTCCGACCTACCCACCAGACTTTCACTTAACACTTAGTAATAGGGTAGTTAGAAATAATTACTTGACAGCGTTCATTATTGGTCGGTAATCAACCAATGGCGAGCCGAGATGATATTGACCCAATCACGTCCCTTTATCGTAAAAAAAAAATAAAAAATAAATCATGTCGCTTTGAGTGGCTATATAAAAAAAAAGGAATTCTATTGTTAGCAATAGCATTGTTACTGGGTTGTCGTGTTCTTGTGAGGTGATGTTAAAAAGCAGCCGAACAAAGACTGCTCATCCATGAGAGTTTTGTTTTGAAGAACAAAGAAATTTTCAAATTAGCTTTGCTCGAGCTTCACTCGAGTATAGTGTATCGGTGTGGCCTAGAGCAACCCTGCAGTTATACAAAAGGTATTTTATTTCATGTCATGACAATAACAGTGTCTCATTTCCCATTGAAACTTTTTTTCTGCTTTTTCCGATTATGCCGAACCACAAGTAGCCTACTACACGAGTTACGATTGGATATAGGACGCACAACAGTAACAAAGTTACGATATTGCCAAACGAGTAACTAACAGTGCTATCAAAAATAAGAACAATGCAATTTTTTGATACGGTCGTCAGCAATGTTTTCGATATTAAAATTAAGTATTGTATACACAAAAAAACTTAAAATATCCAAGTATCCTACTTTGACAAAAGATAAAATTATATATATATATATATATATATATATATATAATGTAAGAGCTTGTAGAGTAAGTAAACTTATACGCTCTCCCGGTGCAATATAAAATATTGCATTACTTATAATGTAATATGTTGTACGAATCTAATTGTATCAAATAAATATGGTAATATGGTAATAAATATGGTTATATATATACGACGTAGAATTGACGTAGTGCCTTTTTCCATTGTGTAACATCTGGTAATTTGTAAATATTTCGGATACTTGTTTTGTTAATTTTATATAGGATAAGTTAGTAATTTATTTGATTTTCTTCACGTTTTCAAACTTGTTATAATTTATTGTTGATGCAGGAACTTTTGCGATCACCTCTATGAAATAAAAAAAAATGTATTGCAAATGTAAAGAGACGACACTTCTTATGGCAAATTTTGTTTCCAGCTGCTTTTGTTTTGTTTGTTAGGAATATTGTTACAATTTCCCTGTCTAGAAATCAAGTGGGCTATACCAAGTTCGTTAAGGGATGGAGGTCTTGATCAAATAAAATAATTAATTATAAATTCCTTATTTTATTTACAATAACTACAGCAAAATTCTCTCAACTCAAATTGTCACAATAAATTGAAATCACTTATTGTTCACAATTGAAACCAATAAAAAAAATTTTAAGTAACGACAAAGAAATCAATGAAATTAAATAATTAAAGCTCAGTCCCAATAGACAGTGTATCAACCTATTCAATTATTTTATAATTTATGCGTCCATATTTCACAGTTCGAATATTTACAATAAAATCAGTACTACACTTCCATTCAGTCCCACCTCAGTTCAGTTCACGTCTCGCCAGTCGCAATGTTCTAGAGTCCTCCAAGCGCCCTCACGCAAGGTAGGTTTCATTCGTCGGTTTCACACCCTTCTACCTACAAAGTGTTACGAGTGGACCGCCATTAGCAACAGAGGACTGTGCAGGTATCAAGCCCACTCGTCCACACAGACCGCCCATCGAGTTTCAGCCTTAGTTAACTTCACACGCGAGCGGGACGTCGGAATGGTAACATTTATATATATATTTGAAATTTGGCGGCGCGCCAAGCGGGCGCCGATGGATCGTTCATCGCTAGGGAAACGCCAGATTACATCTGCGTGGAGAGAGGCGGCTCGGGTTTTTTTTTTTTTTTTTTTTAATCGCCCCCACCTATCCCACAATTTCATCGCCCACCCTTCGCCCGACGAGGCGGGCCTAACGCCACAGATTCTATTGACTGTGTCACTGATCGCGATAAGAACTCTAGCTGCCTCCGGTGCGAACTCTGCGGCGTTGGCCCCGCAGATATGGTATCACACTGCCGAAACCGAGTTCGCTTCGTTTGGCCCGGGGGGAGGGGGGGGAGGGGAAGGTAGAGATGAAATTCACGGAACCCGGTCTAACAGCCGCACAGTTCTTCATTACCATCGCTGTTAAAATTCTCTGTATATTCGTGGAAATTTTTACGAAAATGCACGGTAAATATACGGTAACGCAATCCGTATTGACAAAAATCGAATTGTGTGCGTAAGTAGAAAATACGGAAAACAATCTCGGTATTTCCTACACCTTAATGTTCCGGGCACGAACTCTGTCGGGTCTACACGAAGCTTTATCCGCCACTGTAACCAAAAAATTATCGTTTCTGCGGCAGTAAAGGTTTATCCATGTCACTAAGACCTGTTCTTTCAAGCATTAAAAAGTAGCAACAGGCGTATGTAACACTTAGCAACACTTACAACACACTAACTTTAACAGAAACTAAAGAGAGTTGCTGTTGTGACTAATATATAAATTCCAAGCATATCACGCCATCGTAGCCTTGCCCTCGTAGCTCAGGGGTAGGGTGGGCGACCCACAGACGAAAGGTCGCGGGCTCGCGCCTCGGTGCCTCCGACGTGGCAGATGCTCAGCTCGATTGTCGCACGGGGAATTCTTCAACAAGTCGGTCTCACTAGAGCTCCGTCAACGTAAAAAAAAAATGTCACAAAACGTCAAATGAAGGTTAAAAAAAAAAAAAAAATTGTAGTCATGTGATTAGGGTCGCGAACTTGCAGCCTTCTGACTCGGGTTCAAATCTTGCTAAGTGTAACACTTTTTTACTTTTTGAAATATATTTTTATACACATTAAAACAACTACATTATGAAAATTAAAATAAAATAGATATTAATAATTATTTAAAATAGAAGTACAGAAAACTAACTAGGGAATTAACAGAGAGGTTCCGTGAATTTTGCAAAAAGTTCGATTTTGAAAATCGATGTGTCCGTAATTTTACGGACACTCCTGGAAAATTTTTTACCAGCACTTTCGGTAAAATTAAGGAAATTTTTTTTAACTGTATAGAGAGCTGAAGAATTTGCGTTATTTCGCATCACGCTAGACGTCACAGTCCTATATGCAAACGACCAAGCTTCATGCTCTCATTGGCTGCTGCCTAAGAGGGAAGAGATTTGTGCGGCTTTTAACAGCGAGGTCTTGAGAGCCGATGTGGGTGATTGAGGTGAGTATGGAGCAACGCCAGAATGAAAGGGCGGGGAAAACGGGAGATCCCCGAGAAAAACTCGCCGACCAGCGGCTCCGTCCGGCACGATTCCCACGTGCGAAAATCCGTCCACCCACCGCGGCCCCAAGTCCGAATATGTTCCACTTCTGACGGGATTCTAGAGACCTGAAAGTCTACATTCCTACGTGCAGATGTGCCGATGTCAGCTTCACATTGGATGTCTGCTGTCACAGAAGGCGGGCGATTGGGCCAGCGTTCTCCAAGAGGTGCCAAACACCGCGTGGACCAAGGGTTAAGGTGTCTATACTTCCACGTGGGCCCTCGGTTGACCCACCGGGTTCGATTACCAGCGGGTTGACCCCGGATTTTCGCACGTGGGATTCGCGCCGATCGATGCCGGTGGTCGGCGTGTTTTCTCGGGGATCTCCCGTTTCCCTCGTCCCCCTTGCATTCCGTGGCTAAGCGATATCCACCTTGTTTCACCGCCATCGGCTCTTGAGACCCCGTTGTTAAGAGCCGCCGAAACCTGTTCACTCATTAATGCTACGTACACTATAAAAAAATTAAATGAAAATTTACACATACACATTTTTGGTAACTTTATATTTTTTCATGAATAATTTGTAAAAGCAGCTACGACACATGAAAATTTACGCAAATGTTATTCAGAATCCAGAGAGCAATACAATTCTTTGGTGATAACACATGAATGTATACTATAGTTTAATATACACAATATCGTTTTTAATTTCCACTTTTTGGAATATGTGTAAAAACTAACCGACTCCTTGTACTAAAATATTTAATTTTGTATTTTCGCTGCTACATGGTCGTTGCATAAACACTCAACGAAAGTTTAGTTGGTACATCTGCCATTGTGCAATTTTGCAAAAGCCATGTGCGAGTATCTGGAGTATATGTGTACTTAAAGTTACACATACGAGTTGTCAGCAATTTTACATTTTTATGTGTAACTTGCTGAAACGAGTAAAATATTTGTAATTTTATTACAATGTTCCTAGGAATTCAAAAACAATAACAAGCGTATCTTAAACATATGAGATCTAGTGGTAGCGACTAGAACTACATTGAATTCCGACCGTGTTTTCAAAACGGAGATTTAACTGCCGCTGATTGATGAACTCCATGTTTGCATTTAACTGCACATTGAAATCTTTTATAGTTCTATTTAACCACCAAGTTACATAACGGAGTGCAATAACCTGAAAATGATAAAACTACACATGCATAGTACACTATATACCAAAAAGTAATTGGGCACTTGTCCACAATGTTTGCTCGGTGGTTGTCACTCCGTTAGAATCTCGTAGGGCCACCTCTTGCAGCTATAACAGCAGCCACCCTGTCTGGCATGCTCTCTACGAGTGTTTGCAGGACATCCACGGGGATTCGTCACCATTCCTCTTGCAACCATTCCATGAGTTGAGCAATGGATTTTGGCCGCGCCTGACGAGCCCTCACCCGGCGATCCAATTCGTCCCAGAGATGTTCTATAGGGTTGAGGTCGGGGCTCTGGGCGGGCCAGTCCAATCGACGAACATTGTTGTCGGCGTACCACTGCATAGTAGCCCTTGAAACATGGCACCTGGCATTGTCATCCTGGAAGTAACACGGGTCAATTCCGTGAAAACGCCACAATTTTGGGAGCATTTCGTAATCCAGAATGTTACAATAGGCCTCTGTGTTCATGATACCACGGACAAACACCAGTGGTCCTACGTCGAAGGCCGTGAAACACGAGTCAACAGACGTAGTGAATTTCCTATCTTCACGGGTGCCCAATTACTTTTTGATAGATAATGTATATTCGTTAACATGAGACTGTCGTAAAAGAGCTTATACTGTCAGTAAAACCACTCGGTAAAACCATGGGAAATGTACAGAAATCGTGTATTTACAATTACAGTAAATCTGTGATTTTACTTTTCTGTACGTGAAAAAAAAAAAGACACGCGCTGTAGTAAAATCTCAATTTCGACGTCTGTGCAAATTTACTTTGAGTGGGAAAATAATACACGAATGTTACAGGTTATTTTCCGCTAAATAGTTACTGTAATTTATGCCACTCTATGTAAAAACCAGTGTTACAATGTGCCTGCTATTGTATTACATTGTATGACAACTTTACTTGTATGCAGAGTAACATAACATTGATACACGTTGGTGTAAAAATACACCTCTTCAGGGGGAGGGGTTACACCGCTGCCACAAAATGACACAATATTTTTACAGTGTATTTACAAATTCGTAGGCAAAATTCCACGTATTTCTGTTACTAAGGCGGTCGCCAAACTGTAGTGTGATTTTCGCTTAAGAGGCTCAGGAATGGAGGGATTCATACGGGCTATACTGGCAAGCGCATCAAATGCCCTACCGCCCTTACACGTCCAGCTTCGTACGGGCGTGCAGAGTTCTAGCCGCACGATGCGCCTCTGCGGGGCTTTATACTGTAAACGTATAGTTTCGTTTATTGGAAGGGTGTAGCGAAATTTAATAGAGACTCCCATCGCATTTTCGCTCGTGCCCGAGTGGTGGGCTTTAAAATACAACAGACCAAAGAAGACGTTTTTAACGATATTGCATATCTCCAAATAAATATTTGCAGGTTGCGCTGTATCCTGAAATTGTCATTACGTCCTCGTCTGGAGTAAAATACTTTTTCCGTAGATTAATAATGTTGGAGATATGATTAATACTATAGTTAAAAAAATTTTCAAAAATACTGGAATGCAGTGTATGGACCGGGAGGGCGAACGTTTTAAGATAGCGTTGTACATATGTGAACGTTAAAAGTGTTATCTGAAATCTGAATGAATTTCGAAGAAAATACTGGAAAGCCGCGTAAGGGATTTGCTAGATAACGTTCTTTTATTTTCAGCTCATAGAAATAACACGTTATTTTGTCAGACAGCACATTTCTGTCACGCTGCAGTTAACGTAATATATGTCTGCATTTCATTGCGGCTTGTGATATTATGCTAAATGATTCGTAGCAGCAAAGAACTGTTCCGACGAATAAGTAAGCGTAGTAGAATTCTTCAACTATACGTCTAGCAAAAATACCTTAAAACGCTTTCTATTAACCCCAGCTGCGTTAAAACAAGTCCCGCGATGTCCTGTATTCGTCGGTAGAGCATGGAATACATTTTTGTGTACTTGAAACGAATGTGTTTTTTAATCAGATGTCGAGGAGTTTCGCTTCCACCATTTCAAGTTTTCATGTTTCTTGATCGCCTGTTGTAAATATCTATTTGAATGTTCGCGAGAGAAATCTTGTGTTACAGCCACTGTTAGAAAATAACTCTGCCTGTACGTTTTTTTTTTGTTTGACATCAGTACTGTGTGATACTGCGAGTTTCATTACAGTTTACAACTAATAATCGAAAAAAAAATTAAAATTGTCGTTCAAAACAAGAAATTTTGTAAATGCCATAGTGCAAAAATATTCAGTTACATAATTTTCAAGACATAATACTATTTTTTAGCATTTTTGTTACTTTGCCAAGTTACGTACCCAGATCCTGAAACCATAACCCTTCCAATTTGGCTTGTTTGACATATTTGTGCCAATTATTAAAGTACAAATATTCTACGTAAATGTCTGGAGCTTTTATAATGAAAAATAAAATATCAGTCTAAAATGGGAATAAGGTTTCCACTTTTTCCTACAAGTATTAATCCACAAAAAATTTAACCTTTATCAACGGAAACAAAATTATTAATAAACAAATATATTCTTTTTTTATATTTTTAATGCCCAGTATTTCTCAAAGCATTATAAAATTAAAAAAAAAACGGATAATAAGAACTAACTGACTTGCTGAAGTTCAATAATTTGCAAATAAAAATGATCTGAGTTATCGCAACACATGAACATCTCAGATAAACAAGTGTTTCACCAATTGTTTTAAGTTGTTGATTATATATATATAATTTATTATATGCGTTTGTAACTGTTTCTGAATTTTTCCAAAACTAATGATTGAGTTTATTGAGAATTTCTTCCAGCTTTACTTGTTCAGTAATTTTGGTAAGTTATTTCTTTCAACCACTTGTCTATGATACGAAAGCAGTAATATTTTGAGTTTACCAAGTGATTATGCAGAAATTATTGTTCATGTGATTCCAGTTAAACATCTAACTCATCCAAATCCAAAATAAATATGTTCAATAGATAAATTAAGAAAAATCACATTAAACGTAATTTGCTTACGACTGCTCCATTGCCGATATTATGGCGAGTCATATGAAAACCTTAAAATTGTAATTAAAAAATGAACATTGTGCTACACTGTACTATAAGTTAGCAGAAATCTTACAAGTTCTTCGAGGAACATCATATAGGCGGAAGGACAGTGCAGACAAGCACATGCCATCACAGAGCCAGTTTAACGATGGTTGCCTCACTACATACACGCGCGAAACAAGAACAGCGTTCCGTTGTTCGGTTTTTGTGAGCTGTGAAAGAGCAGTGATGGTGGGAAGCTATTGCAATTCAGTATTGTGAAGCATGCTTGTAACAGCAGCAAGTTAACGAATGGGTAGGGCGGTAGGAAATGAATGACCTGACGCTTGTAACAGACGCGCCTTAACAGGACAAGGCACAAAGAGCTGTGACGCCGGAGCGTACAGCAGCAGTCGAAGCGTAAGTGATGGAAATTCGTCGAGTGACGGCGGACGAAAACGCAAATATTCTGAACATTGAGTCACGTCTCAGCACACCACGTCATCAACGACGTGATTCAGTTTCGCAACGTTTTGGCAAGGCGGGTGCCCCAGCAGTTGGCCCTGGAATTGAAACAACGACGTGTTGACGCCTGCGAAGGACTTTCGCGGCGCTTCGAGCCAGAAGGATGCAGCTTCCTCTGGGAATCATTGATGGAGACGAAACCTGGGTTCACCACCGCCAACCGGAAACAACGAGAGCAAGGAATGGCGCCATTCCTCATCACCGAAACCCGAGAAGTTTCCCGGACACAGTCACCTGCAGGGGAGATTATGCTGACCCCCATCTTTTGGGACGAGCGAGGCGTAGTCTCGGAGCACAACCTGTCTAGAGGGACCGCTCTCACGAGCGCCACATATTCAGATGTCCTCGGGAATCGTCTTCGAACTGCAATCAAGCCAAAGCGACGTGGGTTCCTGTCTACTGGTGTCATTCTGCAAACCTGACGGTCCTCGGCCTCGTACTGGAGTCGCGACCATCCGAGAGTCTCCCACATCCGCCATATTCACCACATATCGCTATTAGAGATTACCGTGTGTTTGGACCACTCGAGGAGGCAACGGGAGGAAACAAGTTCCGCCTGGATGAAGAGGTACGCCAGGCAGTGCACAAATTGTTGCTCAGACAACCACACAAAAAAAAAAAAAAAAAAAAAAAAACACATTCTCCTTGTAAGCGCTAGAGGACTTAACAGTGAACATAACGGTAACAATAGGCTGTTCACGGTGAAATGAGCATTTTTGAAAGCCCCGCGATTCGTCTGTAGGCGTCAATATCAAAATAGCCGTTGTGCCTGCCCAAAGTGGAGAAATACTGGCTGAATTGCAATTAAATTATTAATTCATACCATGAGATAAGGATTGTAAATCATATGTCATTAAAAATTTTACAAGAAAATTTATCAAATCATATACTAAAATAGAAAAATGATATTAGTAACTATAAATAATTTTAAGAAATGAAATATTTCAATTTATATTCTTATCAACTTCAAACAATAAATAAACATATCCATTAATGTGAACTATGCTCTAGTAAATATGTTAAAAATGCCGATAAGAGAAATCTTAACTAGTTAAATACAAAATACATTCATTTTAATTAAATATATGTTTATTTTAAAAATTAATATGAAAAATCATGTTCTGATATAAATGAAAACTGAACTGTGAAAATAAAAAATTATCTCAATTTTAAAAATATGATAAAACAATATTTTTACTAAATGTCAGGAAATATTGCTCAAATATTTTAGTGACTAAAAAAAAAAAAATAGAGTTGAGGAATGTAGAAAAAAACCACTTAAATATTTGTAAAAGAGAAAGTTAGGGAAGTAATAACTGATTCTGGAGAGTAATTAGACAATAGTCGGCTTGGGAATTTCATTAAAATAAATTGCTTTTATAAATTTTTATGATAATGTTACTATCCCAAAAATCAAAATTTCATATTCCATTATTAAAACGAATAACAAAATGTTTAATAATTTAACTGCAAAATATGAAATATTTACTATTTCAGTTTCGATAAATAATAATATAGAATTAAAAAAGAACACAAACATGGAGGGGCCGCGGTGGTGTAATAGTTAGACAACTCGCCTCCTGCCAAGGTGAACCGGGTTCAATTTCCGGCGGGTTCGCTCCCGGATTTCACATGCAGGAGTCGTGCCGGACGAAACCTCTGGTCAGCAGGTTTCTCGGGGATCTTCCGTTTCTCCCACCCTTACATTCCGAGTCTTCTCCATATTCACCTCACTTCACGCTCATCGGCTCTCAAGACTCGATGTAAATAGCCGCCCAAATAACACCACTTCACACCAATCCACAAAAAAATTAATACATTTAAAGGAATGATACTGCTTTTGAATCAAAAATACAAACATACATAATTGATAATACAGAAAAATTATGTACGTCCTAAAGAATTTTTAAAATCAACTACAAAAATTGACTTTAAAAATTAAACAATGATAGACGAATAAATATAATATTAGAAGAATTGTTTTAATTAAAAATTTCCCTGAAAATTATACAAAAATTTATTATAGAAATAGGAATAAAGTTATTTATAAATCAACTAATGATAATGAAGTCGTTAATAAATTATTTGATCAATATTTATAAATTAATATAACTGAATTTTAAGCAGAAGCATTTGGTTTGTCGTTACATTCCTTAAATCATTTACTAAATAATAATATAAATAATACGTTACACATTCTATCATATACATGTTGAGTTATCATGTAAAGTATATAAAAGCTCGTATAAAAAATAATAATCAAATATGTTTGATTTATGCTATCAATTGCGTATATAATACATAGTAGATAAATATCTACAAATAATTTCTTAATAGAAAATATTGTTTCAGAAAATAATACCATTTTAGAAAATTATAAAATTGCTTTCAAAATCTATCATATATCTAAATTCGAACAGAAAATTAACTTTCCAATAAGTGTTTACTCTTTTAATGAAGATATCGATAATGTCCATTAAATGCAATAAATTATAAAAAACATAATCATGTAAATTTATTATATTTTAAAAACGAATAAGATATTCGTCGTTCGCTTGAACATTTATCAAGATTAATTTTAACACAATATAATAATCGCAATAATAAAACTGTGAGAAATTGTTTATACGTGTGGGTGTATTTAACTTTTAAAGTAATTTAAAAAGTCATGTTTATCCGATTTTAAACAGAGAAGAATAAATGATAGTTTCACATGCACTTAAGTATACCGGTTAACCAACTTTGCTTTTTTTTTTTTTTTTTTTTTTTTTGGAAGCAACGCGGATGAACTCGAAACGGCCAGAGAAAGCTTTCATGCGGAGTAATATTTTAGACGGTAGTTTCCAAAAGAGTCGCGTTTTGAAGTGCGAAATATTTGAAGGCTTTGTGGCTGCATCACTACCGAACTCCTTTGTCCAGAAACTCAAATGACACGCCGCGCTTCCGGACGTGATTCATCCATATGCCATGTGATAGATGTGAAGGGAGGGGGTTTGGGGGGGGGGGTGGAGTTGATGCGACAAAGTTAACCATATCAGTGACGCGACCGAAGGGCATCAGGCAAAAATTTCCCTATGAGTAATTAACGAACCGCAGTCGTTGAAGTGGAAATTGTGGGGAAAGGGCGGGGGGGAGGGTAAAAAAAAAAAAGTCAGATATCTCGCCCTGTACGCCTCACTCTAATGGCTGCGAATGTCGATGTTAGATATGTGAGGGGTGATGAGGGGGAAGGATCTGCCACATAGGGAAAGTTTCATGTGCTTTCAGGTTTTATTGAGAGCCTCGCCACATCAAAGAGACGGCGATATCGAGTGTGGGCCGCCCGGTAGGGTTGTTGCGGATGGTTGGGGGGGGGGGGGGTGGGCTGTAGTCTCCTGGAAGAGAGGAGTATTTTTATACTCTCCCGCCCCCTCCTTCCCCCCTAACGGACACAGGGGACATATGGGAAAGTAAAACGACCAATGCGGCAAGGAGCATAAAGGGAAATCACACTGACGGCTGGGAATACGAGCTCGAGTTACACGTTTCATGACAGAATCCTCGAAATCTGCGCCGCTGGCTAGAATGGATTTGATGCAGAAGACGCGGTAGAGCTCTGCCACTGAGAGGTGACAATCCGATGTATAAAGTTCTCCGCGTATTCTCGTATACAGAATATATATATACAGCAAGTATTTAATATGGTTTGTGGGATTTATAACATTATTCTTAATTCTTCCGTGCACATTTAGTTAGTAAGCAATATCAAATTTTATAGATATCGCGTAGCTTTATTGCCTCGTTGCGTGAGGGTTTCGTGGCAGGGAATAAAAAAGTCTTTAAACAATTTAATTTAAATAAAAATTTATTCTTTCGAGTCCTACAACACACGAAATTTTTGTTCGAGACTGTGTAATAGGAATATAACACTCCTTACCTCATGGTATGAATTAATAATTTAATTGCAATTCAGCCAGTATATCTCCACTTTGGGCAGGCACAACGGCTATTTTGATATTGACGCCTACAGACGAATCGCGGGGATTTCAAAAATGCTCATTTCACCGTGAACAGCCACAAATTAACAAACAATCACAAAGTAAGCCTACTTTTTCTAGTTTTTCGTTAATTTTATAATTTACTCTTCTATATGTGTTTACTCATTAGTTTTATATTTATTAATATTATTTATATTTATTTAAGAAAAAAATATTTATATATTTTCCTTTATTTCACTTTTTGCGTTTCTTGGTTAGGTTTTCTATTTATTTGTTACCTAAGGATTAATTAATATTTAGTTTGTATTGTATATAGAGAGATCCAATGTTAACAAATTAAATAATTCATTCCAGTATAAAAATATGAAGTTAGAATTTTAAAAATATATAAAATACCTAATGTTAAAATTATAGACACTCTTTAAAAATGAAAAAATTTAATGTGTTGTTGATGGTAGTTCTGAAATTATTTGGCGTTATAGGAGTGTAAAGTTTATTAAACATAATGATTTAAAAACTAATAATGGGAAAAAGATATTGTCTCACTTATAGAGAATTAGAAAGTAGTGAGAATGATCAATCAGTGCGTGATCTTAAGTTTTCATTATAATTTAATTTTAGAACTAAATAAAATAATTTCATGAATATTGGTTACAATAGGGACATATTATTTGTTTTAATATACGAGAGTTTAGGCATATAAATATGTTTTTTAAATTCCAATTTAAAAATTCGTATTGGCAGTTCATTTTTGGAAAATATAAATTTACAATTGCATATTTTATATTTAATTTGTATTTGGCAATTTTATATATTTTATTTAATAGTTTATGGAGTGTGCTAGGAGCCACAAATGCTACCTGTTATCATGCTATATATTTCTATGCGCTCTCGAGAAATTTTGCTGCAAAAACCCAAAAAGTGACTTATCAGCACAGAATACATAAGTTTACAGATTCTGAAACGCCTGGCGGTTCCTTTGATGCAAGCGAACTAGGTCGCTGATTGGTCACGCGAAGTTGCGACAACGGGTATTATGCCTCATTTGGCTATACACAAGTATAGGCTGTTAATGGTAAACTGAGCACTTATGAAAGCCCTGCTTGTGTGCATGTTGTGTATTCTTCCACCTTATGTAAAATTAACATTGCCATGGGCATCGTCGCTTTATTCATGCGCTGGTCAAGGGAAACTGTGAAATTATTAGAAAAATCTAATATTTAAAAAATATCATTATTCTTACACTTCGTTACATAAAAAAAAAAACAGAAAGAAAAAGAATAAATTTAAGTTATTAAAAATGGCTACCCAACACTTTTTATTCGACGTTAAGATATGGAACTACTTTCCTTCCATCGTTATCAACTTCACTGCGCACAACGTCACTTCGCGCACTCGTAGAATGTATGCAGGTAAGAGCAATGACGTTTTCCAAAGTTGATTTGAAAAGTGCTCGATTTATCGTGAACAGCCTGGCTGTTCACGATAAATCGAGCACTTTTCAAATCAACTTTTGAAAAGTGTCACTTCCTCTACCTTCGTATAGTTTAACGGGCCCATGAGTGGAATGCGTTCGGTGAGGCTGGTAAAGGAGGAAGGAAAATAGTTACATGTCTTGATGTCGAATTAAAAGTGTAAAGTAAACATTTGCGAATACTAAGACTTTTTCATTTGTTTCCTGTATTTTTTTTTGCGCTTAAAAATATATATGACGATAAGTAAATTTGTAAAATATCTAATTTCTTATTTATTCAATAGTTACACTGTACCGACACGTGGATAAAGTTCTGAGGCAGACCGCAATGTTAATTTTGCTTATGAGGTGGAATAATATGCAATGTGCCTACAAGTAGATCTTACGGATCGTGAACCACGTATGAGAATCCTCACCACGCAAAGGCGCGGTGTATTCTAGCTGCGGGTACGTTGCGTCGCACATCGGCAGGCGCCAACTGTAGCAAAGGCCCTCTATCCCGCCTCCTTTTTTTTCCGCGCGGATTCTCCTCCCTCCAACCCTCCAGGAGGAGGACGGTACCACAGCCTGGTACATAATTACTCTCCAGCCGCGCGCTGCCTGCCTGGATACACCCGTGGCGTCGCAACTCCACGCTGCTGGGGGAGGGGGAGATGGGAACAGCTGGGTTCAACACCGCCTCCATATCGACAAGCGCTCTCTGGGTGGTTCGCGGGGAGGTGAATAGGAACGGCAATTTTTTTTTTATTTACCTCCCGTGAATCCAGACTGCGCATTCGCATTTACTGCGGATTAATTAACGCGTTTAGTCTGAAAACGCTTCAATATATTACGAGGGGATTGGCAGCGCTGTATGGGAAGTATACTCGTGATGGTGTAAAACAGTAAGTATTTCGGGTTTAAACGGGTAAATATGACGATTGATTTTTTTTTGGCGCAGGGGGATGTGGTAATTGACTTAAATAACACGAAAATATCATACATTATTTATGACTAAATGCTGTTCACTATAAAGTGAGCACTTTTCAAATCAACCTTAGAAAAAAGTCACTGCCTCTAACCGCTTATATTTCAACGGGTGTAATGAGTGCCACGTGTCCAGTAAAGTTGGTAACGATGGGGGGGGGGGGGGGGAGGAAGGGATTTAGTTCCATATATTACCGCCGAACAAAAAGTGTTAGGTAACCATTTGTGATAACTTAAATTATTTCTCTCACTTTCTGAATTTTTTAATGCAAAAATGAGCATATTTGTACAAAATTTACTTTTCTAATAATTTCACAATTTCACTTGACCGACGCATGAACCAAGTTATGAGGCCTATGGCAATGTTAATTTTAAATAATGTGGAAGAACACACATCGTGTAAACAAGTAAATCTTTAATAAGGCTTTCAAAATTGCTCATTTTACCGTGAACAGCCTATATAAAAAATTAGATGTTAACAGTGAACTGCTAACTAATGAATTTCAAGTTAAATGGGATGTAAACATTAGACGGACATTTATTTGTCTGTAATATCTTAGGTTCATAAACTTCAAATTACCTATTAACCAACATATCTGGTTCAGATTCGCACTCCCACCTAGGCGAGCCAGGTTCGAATCCCGAAGGAGTCGCTCCCAGAATTTTGCGTGTGGGAATCGTGCCGGACGATGCCGCTGGTCCGCGGGTTTTCTCGGGGATCTCCTGTTTTGCCCCCGCCCCTTGCATTCCGGTGCTGCTTCATGCCCCCTTTGCTTCACCCCCATTGGCAGACATCGTCACAGCATTTCAATGAGAGATGATGCACATTGACGGATCTCATGCCGCCGATGGTATTTCCCGTCTGCCGCATCGCTGGCAACGAACCGCGGACAACCTCGGAGAATATTTTGGCAGCTGTTAAACAGCTCGTACACGAACTACACACTCTGAATCGGAATCAGTTATGTTTTACTGATTGTTAGTTGAAACTGCTCCATCTGGAATCTGTAGAAAAAATATCACTAATTCATCAGTAAAAAGAAATATAATTCAAGCAGTAGAAAACTACTTATTTATAGTTGTTATTAATAAATAAGTACAGAGCATTCCTATGTGATGTAAGTTAGGTGCGATTTATTTTGTCGCAGAACACAAATATTGTCTACACAAAAACGATTTTGGACGTGGTTGGGCTCGAACCTCCGCTCATAAAGCAAAGAATGCTGAAGCTTTCATGATAAGCCCTTCTTTACCATTGCCAAACGTGTGCTCGTATTATGGGTACTGAACTACAAAATGTAATGTCAAATATTGCTGTAAGTTTAATGATGTGAAAGTATTTCTTGCCGTCGAAATATACAGATTTTCTGCGCAAGCATATGTCTTTGCAAAGTTCGAAAGGCAATCTATCTTTGGTATAGTTGGGATTCAGTACTTTAAAATATAAATATAGTGATTTCAATGTACGAGTTTATCGATGTCCACTAGTATCCGCCGTTTTACAATACAACGAGACACTACATATTTAAACTGTTATTTTTAGTGCCGGATAGATCAGTGATAATTTTTTCTGACTCAATAGTGCGGTGATTCATTAATAAGAAAGGTGGATTTACACCAACAAAAGTTTTTGTTGTCTCTGCAAGTTAGCAGATCAAATAATGAGGAAACGAGAAATTCTATAAAATATTGCATTGTTTCTAACGTTCCACTATCTAATTAACACAGTTATTACTAGTCAATATGTCTCTTCAAAATGACAGTTTCAGTCTGTAAAATCTTGCTGCATTGTAAAATGGCAGTTACGTAGAAAACACTGTCAACACCGTTAAAACCATTATATTTCTTTTTTAAAACACACAATCTGAACTAAACTTAACATAAAATGACTTTCGAGCCTTACAAAGACATGTACTGACGTACGCATTATATGTGTATATTTCGACCACATGAAGTACTTTCACATTACGAAACTTACAGCCGTTCGCCATTGTAAGTTTATGTTACTACGCAAATGCGAGACCGTAGTATCTCTCAGTGGCAAAGTACCGGAGTTGGTAGAACGTCAGCCAAAAGAAACAAGAGAATGTGTTGCGTTTTGGGGTGGCTGCCCGATACCAACCACTTCCAAAATTTCCTCGTACTTGTAATAATTTTGTTTTACGACAAAATAATTGTATACCTAATTTATTTCAAACCTTAATGCACGGTTTTTAATCCTTGTACTTTTTATTAGTCGACTATAAATAACTGATTTTCTACTGTTTGCATTAGTGGATTTCATTTAACTGGAGAAATTAGTAGTTTCCTTTTTCTACAGATTCCGGGTGGAGCAGTTTCAACTGACAATCAGTAAAAAATTAAATGAATCCGGTTTAGAGTCTACGTACGAGTTCACATGAGTGTACACAGTTTGTACGAGAATATATCAATTAAATGGTGATTTCAAACAGCCATGTTTGTCTTTCTTCCTTGCTGTACATTCCTGCATCCATATCCCATGTGGCTGTGGCGTCACCTTTTAAAAATAGATGTCGTACACTTTCAAATATACATAGTACATTTCCTGTGTTGGGTCCTTTTCGGTCGATAAACAATACTTGCCATGCATGACTTCTGAATCAGCCCTCGTGTGTTATTTCGGCCATTGGCCCTAGCTTTGTTTGACACCTGCTGGCGAAAGTCTATACAAAAATGAACCCGCAATAGGATGCATCCCCAATCATCGTCTTCCTTTCCGACAGAAGGCAATCATCAGGCAGTTGATATGGGCGAATTTGTGCATAAGACACTAAAGTCAGATCCACAGGTCTTTAGCTGGTAAATTGTACAGCTCTCTGAAAATTTCGGCTTCCTAACGACGCGAGCGTGCAAACTTAGCGATCCCGACCACAGATGGATATCAATAACACCGCACAGGTATTTAGCATGCGTTTTTGTGTATATCACTGAATCGCTGAGCACAAAACATACACACCATTAAACAAAAAGGAATGTCATTCATCATCCTCTAGCAAGATCGTTTAATTGCACAAAACACGGATATTTTCTTTGGTGTGTTTGGTTTTTACCGAACTCGCCACGGAAGCTTGCTGGGCTTCCAGACGCGGGGAGGTTTTTATGGAGTTTCGGGGCTTGCAAAGTTCAGCTCTTACCTGGCTGATCCCACGACCGACAACACAACCTTCGCAAGCGCACTTTTGTTTTATTTTCCGTCCACGAGTATGAACCGCGGCTCGAGGAAAGCGACCAAAGTCGACATCAACCACGTCTAAACACACAGAACAGTTAAGAACACGGATGTAAAACAACGGTTTTGTGCCGCGAACTCCAGCCTCGCACAGCAGCATACTGTACGGCCTTGTCAGCACCCGGTAACATACTGGCCAGTCGGCGGCCTCACAGACTAAAGAAGAGGTAGACCGATCTCGCTGGCTGCGCACAACCAATCTCCGTGCCCCAACATCGAACTGCTTTTCTGCCAACACGCGTCTAGCGAAGACATCATGGTTTGGATTTTAGGTTAGGAAACTGCAAGCAAATGCTTCTACACATCCTCTAATGAATTTGTAATGCAGTTTGACAAAATTCAAATATGGTAAAAGTATTTCATCAATGTAATAGTGCTTGTGATTTAAAAATTAAGATATTAACAAACACGTTCATCGGTGTTGACAATGTGACTTTGACAGTTGTGTATGATTGGGGTAGGTCAATGTTTGGTACACGCACAGAAGACGAATAAGTGGTCTACCTCATCTGTACTCTATGGACGGTACATTCATTGGAAGTTTTCCGCAGCAAGCAGTACCAGACATACATATTTTTTTCTTTCTAAGACGATCAAACATGTGTGCCACAACCATCTTCTTTTTTTTTTTTACTTTCTGAATTAGTAATATTGTGAAAGTATTTTCCGAGTTAAGTCGAGTATTCATTCTTGTAACCATACATCCTCTGAGGTTGATGTGTATATATATATATATATTGCCATGTATGTATTAGAGATATTGTGAAATATTATTTATTGAAGTCGTAGAAGTTGGTATGGCCATTGCAACAAATATTGCAGCACTCAGTAAGAGAAGACAAAAACGGATGAATGTAACTTGGCACACGTTATGCCGTTGCAGCAGAAGGAGATACTGGCCAAGGAAGACGTTAAGTTGGTAATATTGGTGCATTTACTACTGATATTCCTAAACAGGACGATGTGTTATAAAAGCAAGTTACTCAGTATCAAGAGTTATGTTGGTTTCTCTTATGTATCGATTTGGGTTTGCATGATGTGACTGCTAAGCCTGGTAGTCAATTATTGTAAATTGTTTTATTTTTCTGTGGCGCCCATAATACCCAGGACTCTTCGTATGCTTATACGAAAACCATTCAACTGATTTCGGCGAAACAAAGTATTCTGACGTGTATGCATTATAGACAAGCTGTACATGACCAAATACATACACTTTTCCAGTAGTACCAACCCCTTACGAAACATTCTAATTTCATCCCCTAGTTAATTTAATTCTTTTACGAGAATAAATTACTGGAACCTGAGTAACGGTAATAACAGCGATCTGATTAATATCACCTTCATGAGCAGCAAAAGTTTTCCAGTATATTATCTCACAAACATCAATTTTAAGGGAACATAACCTCAATCGCGCCACAAACCACACTAATATTACTGTGCATGGCACGTACAAACATTTAGCCTAGGTATTTAACATGGGAGACACTTCCGCTTGTAAGTCCATGAATGTTAATTTATAGCCTACGCGCATCTCAGTGTATTGCAGTGAGCCATATCTTCGTATTGTGTTATCTATGACGAACAAGTAATAACAGGGTGCAACCATAGACTAAAGATGAGGTAGTCCGTGTATTGGTCTTCTACACATGTACCCAACGTTGACAAAAAAAAAAAAAAACCTCTCTCAAAGTCACATGATCAACAGTGATGAAAGTGTGTATTTATATATTATTTTTTAAATGGCAAACAACATTATATGAATAAAATACTTTTACCGAATTTAATGTAAATCCAACAACTGTATTACAAATTGGTTAACGGAAGTATGCAAACATTTCAAAGCATTTGTTTACAAATCAGTTTTTTTTACCTAACATCAAAACCATGCTGTTTTCGCTAGACGCGTTGGCAGACAAGCAGTTCAATGTTGGGACACGGAGATTGGTTGTGCGTAGTCAGCGAGAACAGTCTACTTCATATTTAGTCTACGAGTGTATCATGCTGTCAACCTCCTACCCAACAAAACTTTTCATTAATTCAAGATTATTCAATTAGAAGTATAGGCACAAGTTCAATTTGACCAAAATTAAGGCGCTTTTATGTCAACGGAATGTGCAAAACGCTTGTGAAACATTACGTATGTTCTCACAGAAAGTTGAACATGTTCCTTGTTTGCCAACGAATACGTTATAATGATATTGTAGTGGGAGTGTATCATACCTGCGTGTGAATCGTGTACACGTTGGTGCCATTCCCTCCAGCGACACTCGCATTGCACGCACACAAACACAGCGGGTTCGACTTCAGGCGTTAAAAACAGCCGCACACGAAGAACGAGACAAATTACTTCAGGAAATGCTTAAAAGATCTGGTTCTTGGCGATCCTCGTCGGATACAAGCGAGTGGCAGAAAACTTCGAGGTCCTACACATTACTGAAGTTTGTCAACGCATCTGAGTGATCAACGCATAATTTGTTGTTGTTATTGAAACTGATGACTTTTTTTTTTTTTTTTTTTTAAGGTTGTGCTAATGTGGCTTTTTTTTTTCCTCGCGAAACGAAAACATAAGATATGTTATGAACTATCATGAAACTGAAACGAAAATTAAAAATAATTTCACTACGGATCAGCATTAACGCAAGATTAACACAAATTTCATAACATTTAAGCAAGTTACTCATTATAACAAATTCGTTGCAAAAGCAAACCAAAAATATAGGATCTGGAGCATTTACCACAGTGAGTCTTACCTTAGATTAGAATGTTTGTTTTGTGTAGTTAATTCAGTTATTAAATACTGAAAACAAACAATAGGTTTTACGAACAAGAATTTTCATTGCTGGGGAAATAAACGAACATTCATTAAACACCCGTAAATTCAATGAAATCGAGAATTTTAGTTTCGTTACAACTTCCGGTAGTGAAATTTCTTACCGAAACGAAAATGAAAGTTGTCATTTTTCATTTTCTTTTCGGCATACCGAATATTTTTCTCAACTCTTACTTTTTTATTAGAATTTTTTTCTTCAGTTTATGCCTTTAATTTGTTTCATACTGGAACGTTGTAAAGGAGTATTGTGCTTTTTTTTCGACTTTATGAGCTATTAGTAGCGAGATGAATAATTCGCGGACTCATTTTGGCGCAAGCTAGAATTCAAAACACGCGCGTTTATATAACTTTTGCCATTAGTCCACGCGGTGTTTCACACCCCCTGGAGAACGATGTCCAATTGTCGCCTTCCACTGTGACAGCAGACAACCAATGTGCAGTTGACATCGGAATATTCGTGCATACGTTTGAAGAGCCTAGTTTGTAGGTCATTGAACTCGCGAATTTTTCAGGTCACTAGCTGTTAGGAGTACGACGCGAAATGTAAATGCCTTTCTTCAGTATAACATCCTGGATTCCGATGTATGCTAAACTTCTTGTGAGCAGTATATTTAGAAACAACCACAATGTAAACATTTTTTTGGTAAACTTCCTAAACTGTAATGAAAGTTTTTAACCTATACACTATATGGTAAAGGCATTTAACGGTAAAGTGAAACCTTCTTAAGGCCCTTCCAAATTTTTCTTTTAAGCCAGTTTTTAAATTTCTGCCACTTTTTACTAGCAGCGTTGTCACGTGACTAACGAATACGGTGTATACTTTCACCACTCTCAAAAGTTAATGTCTGAGGCTGCAATAAAACATATTTATTAGGGGTTAGCGCCTGTTGGGAGGGCCTTAAAAAGTGCTCACTTTACTGTGAACAGCCTCTAATAATACCGCACATCAAGCTGCAGATATAGGAATGTTTAGCAGCGCTACTATGCAAAGTTGGTAACTTCTCTATGAATTCGACTGTTTCCTGAGCCAATGTAGGTGCACAGCAATGAATGTACAGGGGAAAACATTGCAATCCCTGCTTTCTCATTAGGGGCCTTATTCATAGTCAGAGCTTCGTCCAAGGATGATCCAGAGATGATCTTCCTCGGAGTAGGTCAGGGGTTAGTCCGGACTATGGGTGGGCTAAATATATAATATTTATAAACCCCGATTAGAGCGAGACTAACTTTAGTCGAAGGATCACCGAAGTACACTGTTGCCGAGTTTACTGTGCATGCGCATTACAGATAATTCGTCTCAAATGAAACAATTAATTTCCACTCATAACAATAGTAACTAGATAGCACTAAACACAACATAAATTATTTAAAATAAAAATGTTTTTCTTTTTCGAATTGAATAGTAATTCGCGATAAGCGTTAATCCGCGCAAGAAAAATAAAATACAATCAGATATATTGTGTGCTAAATCGAAAATAAAAGTAGAAGTTTTGTAAATATACATATATCCTACAAAGTAATTTTGGAAGCAAAAGGTTAAATAAAATTATACGGTTTTGATTATTTCCTTTCAAAAGTGATGCTCCCTATAGTATGCTGAGTATTTTCTGCCTGCTCGTATAAACAAATCACATTACAGTTTAGTTTGCAATCTCTTTTTTACACTCGTACACAGCATTTCGCTAAGCGAGAATACAATTTCGTTATTTCTTACTACATCAACGTCACTTTATTCGTTTTAACCTTGTATTTATGACTTTCTACCATATATTGTAATATAGGCTGGTTTCATTTCATTACGCCAATAGTGTCTTTATAATGATGTTAAATGAGTGTTTTAATGCTAAATACATTTCAGAAACATATTTTTAAATTGTTAGAAAATTATTACCGAGACAAAATTCGATCTGGTATCCTTCTGCATATCAACCCATGACGGCACCATTCAGTTACCAATACAATCTATCTCCGTTTAAGTACTTTACTGTATATGTTCGCAAAAATGGGAAGGCATTGCTATAGCTAAAAACTCATGTTTTATTAAGCTTATAAGGTGTATTTCTTTGAATTATTATTCGCGGTACATTTCATTCGTTAGGTCGGCATATTTTTGCATACAGATTGACAGAATCGGCTTTAAACGTAGTTGTTATGTTTTGTAAACTTTATCTAGCTCTCACTGCCATGTAATATTTTATTTTCGCCATGTTTATTTTTGACCTTAATACCTCGTTCATCCTACCCTCAGTCCGGACTAAAAGTTAGGCCGTACTAAAGAAAGATGATCCTCGGACTAGCAATAAAAATGCTCTCTGAATACGAAAAATATTGGTCGGAGGATGATATTTACTTAGTCCGGACTAAAATCGACTACGAATAAGGTTCTAAGTGTATACACTGGTATGGTTAATTTGCGAATAATTTCTTAAGAGTGCAGCCGCTTCATACATGGTGTGATTTCTCGAAGGTTATATTGAAAAAGCGTGGAGAAATCGCGAACAGTCCACAATTGGGATAGTGAACGATAACCGCTACCCCAGGTGACGAAAACCTGTTGCGAGGGCGAAATCGAGAAATATCGATTGAAACCGGTTCCTGCGTGGGTTTCGATACTGCGCCACGCCGTGGTCTATTCTCGCTGAGCTCGACGTCTTGGAAACTCACCAAGTTAGCGTGGTCTGGAAGGGGGGGGGGGGAGGATAGCTTTCGGGCGAGTTCGGGCGATGGAAGTGGTTGGCCGGTATCACTGCGGGGACAGAAGCGTCTCGTCAAACTCAGCACAACTCGGTTAAAGGCCCCCGCCTCGATTACCAGCAGTGACAGGAGGACGTGAGCAAGAATTACGGAACGCAGCTCCCACCTTCAAGGCGGCGGTATGCAACAGAAATCGAACTTACGTGACAATTTTGGTAGAGTGTGCGCTATTTCCTGAAGAACTTTGCTCGTCGTACAGACTGGTGGAGTGCTCAATGAGAGATCACTCTACTTACATCTCAAACCTTTTGTGTACCGTTCAGTGCAGGTGTTCAGATTTCGGCTTATGTTTAGAGACCTGAAGAATTCGCGGAATCATTATGGGACAAGTTATAATCCAAAAAAACGGGAGTTTTTATAACTTAAGCCATTGGTCCACACGGTGTTCGACGCCTCCTGGAGAACAGTGTCCAATCGTGGCCTTCCACTGTGACAGCACACAACCATATTTGTGCATATGACTGCAAGGTCTAGCCTGCAGGTCACCGAACTCGCAAAATTTTCAGGTCTCTACTTATGTGACAGACTTTTTAACTTTTAACATTGACAACCGATATCATTAAAAAAAAAAAACTAAACCTCGTTTAAATATTTTTTCTTAGTTATCTACACAAGTCACAGGTGTAATTTTTTTGTGAGACATGCATTAAAAAAAATCCAGCTATTTACTAAACAAAAGTGTGATAAAATATAAATATCAAAAATGTGCAATTCGGACGCACCAATGGCAAAATTAACACTACAAATATTTTAAGCTTTTTCTTTGCTCTAAAATACGTCACTACACTCATATTTCAAACGAAAATTAAGTAAAACATTTTTGTGTAGAAGAGTAGACATTTTTGAAGTCATTAATAATATCTACATAATTATCACCTAGAATTCCAGGTCGTTAAAACCATTACATACGTATTTCTTCTCTTGCGTCACAAAAAATATTGGAGTTTTAAATGCAGCAGCTTATCGCCCAAACAGGGTGCTATCGAAAACTGCCAAATTGTTAAACGCATGTTATGTATAAAAGCTGACATAATCTTCTGGTAATTCTAAAATGATAAACTAAAGATACCATCGTTGTTGAAAACAAACACTGTAAGAAATTATTCGGAAATTTACCACACCAATGTATACGCTTAGTGAGAAAGCAGGAATGGTAATGTTTTCCCCTATACATTCACTGTAGCGTTCCTACATTTGCTCAGGAAACAGTCAAATGCGTAGGGAAGTTCCCAACTTTGTACAGTAGCGACGCTAAACATTCATATATCTGCAGCTTGCTGTGTGTGGTATTGATATAGTCCATTCACGGTTTCTTCGACCTTTTTGAATCAAACTTTTGAAAAATCTCCCCATGTATGACGTGTTTAGTTATTTCCTAAATACGCCCTGTATCACAAGCGTTTTATACTTGTGTTCCATAAAAGTTACTTTTTTTTTCCTGCTAAGTTGAAGAGTTATTCAAATTTTATCTATAAATTATAATACTTCATTTATAAATAGTCTGAATAAAAATCGTGGAGAAAGTAGGTATGTTGGTAGCGCCTAGTGAGAAATAGTCCTTATATAAAATACTGTTACAGCTGATTGCGCACGAATGTGGTGCGTTGCCCCTCTGGAGTAATTATCCAGGCTTAGTTAAGCTTAGTTTGCACGAGGCGGAGGAATATCCTGGAAGTATAACGTTAGCAGGGCTTCAGAAAAGGCCGAAGTAACCGTGAATGTACTATACCATAAACTGTATAGGTTAAAAACTTCATTACAGTTTAGGAAGTTTATCAGAAAATTTTTTTTTATAGTGAACGCATAGATAACACAAGTGTTATTTCTGCGTGGTCTGCAAAGTGGCTGAGGTGATACGAGGAGTGTGTGGAGAAGCCAGGAAATGCAGCGGCGGAAGGTAAAGGGAGCAACCCGAGGAAACCCACACCGGTCGCTGGCAACGTCCGACTCGTTTCCTGCACGAACAGGATATCCGTCCGGTGTCGAACTCAGATCACGTCGCGAGAAGGGCAGCGGGCTTGCCTCTTGGGTGCGGGTTCCCTTATTAGTTTGTGAAAATACTAAATATATCATTATATTCATTGTTACATCCAATTTTTGTGAAGCCCTGCTGAAATTCTACTTTCGAGCTAATCACCAAGTATCACTCCGCGACATGCAAGAAAAACCCGAAGAAGGAACCAACGCACCGTGTTTGAGTGCTGGACAGACAACTGAAACCAAATATTTTTTATAGATAATAATAAAATGTTTTTTTTTTTTTTTCAAAAACTCATTTCGAAAGCTAAATATGATAATAGCATAAATTGAAGTTACAAATACAATATAAATGTAATTATGTATTTTCGTATTGTCAATGTAACAATATTCTACGTTATTCTTACAAGCCATTACCAATACCCCCCCATTTCACTCTTTTAAATTCGTAGTGACTATGAAATATATATTATAATATATAGACAAAATAAATTGATAGAATAATTAGAAGGAAATTAAGGTATACTAATACTGATGGAAGAATAAAAACCTTGTTGTACGTTACGTATTTTGTAAACATCTAGATATACCAATCACGGGAGGATATGCATTTTTTTTTCATTGCTTGTGAGAACTACGTCAACTGTCTATAGTCCATTCACGACTGGAACAGTCTTATGAAAATCAACCTTTGAAAAAAAAAACACCCTGTTCGTGCAGCTAATGGCTAGGATGTTTTTTCCAAGGTTGATTTGTTGTTCCAGTCGTGAATGGACTTCAGACCATGTTCTTCGCCGTGTTCAATATTGAGAAATATTTCCTCGATAGTACAGATGTTTTCGACAAAGAAATTATCTGCACATATGTCGGTGAAATTTGGGACATTTGTTTGCATTGTAATGAACTTCCCGTTAGTTTTATGGAATTTTTTTTGCGAATACATTGGACAAGTTCATAAGTTTATTAATAAGGTTTCAATTAAAATGTTTTCACTATGCGAGTTTTGTACTTCGTAAAAAAAAACACGTATGTTATTTTCCAGAGCAAGTCGGAGACAATTACCATTCACGTTCAAAATTTGTGTCGTTAGCAAATATGTGGATTAATTTTAAAACACATGTAAAATTCCATTATTGTTGCGCTTTTAAACAACTACCAAATAATGCACAAATATATAACTCACTCGTAAAATATAGCGTTACTAAATGTAAATTTGTCAGTAATTAACCTTAAAATTAAGTTTGGACACGAACACCAGCTGTTACATGAAAATTGCTAAATACAATTTAGATTTTAGCTTTTGTTTGCGTTGCGTGCAATTTAAATTTTTTTCCAATATCTTTTCATTAGGGAAATCAATGATTCCTATCTCTCCCTGCAAAACAAAATTAATGTGCATTTCTTGCTTTAATGGAGCTTTTTGTTAACTCCCATGGCTTCTGGACGCTGCATTCCCTCAGGGAAATATCAGAAAGCAAATTATTTATAAGAGCATGCATTGTTGTGTGCTGAAATGTTCAATGGAACACTCTTATACATAATTCAGAAGTTCCAGCGACGTCAAAATAATGCTGGAAATTTTTAACGTTTTTAAAATTCGTTCCGGTTTTTCTCTTATTTGCGAGGAAATAATTCAAGATTAAATTTTAACACTTTTAAATTATTCTCAAAGTTTTTATAAAAAAAAAAAAAAAACACGAATATTTTGCCTTATTACACACCCGTTTTTATCAACAACACTTCGTTGTTAATGATATGCAGATGACGGGACCTCTGCTATGAAATTTTACTCGCAAATGCACCTTGCGTTTTGAAATTTCAGATTCCCGAAAGAAAGGTGATTTAATGAATTTACATACCGGTTATGGAATTTATTTGTATAATGTTCTAGGGCACGAGGAAGCTGGCAATCCTATACCAGAAGACGGACAGTAACGGAATATTTAAGAAACATAATACGGAATATAATGAGTTGCACTAGCTGACAGGCTGGCGCCAAATTTGTTTTCCGAGTTGACACCTAAGCTTCGCATGACTAGCGAAAGGAAGATATGTTTCGACGGATCGGAGCTTCGAGGGGAAAATATTCGGAGGCTATGGTGACGAATGGCGAGTTAGAAAGCGGGTGTGACACGAATATTCATTGAGGCGTACAAACCTTTGGAAGCCAGCATAGCAGCACAAAGAAACAATTTCCTCAAACTTTGTGAGTAAATTTTTTTTTTTTCCAGTGAGATGTATTTCTGTTGAGCTCGTTTCGACGCTGATATTTCGAACATTTTACGCAGGTTAGGTCGTCATATTTGTCACGTCATTCCTTGGAACTGCCTGCCGTCACGAGGTTATGGTGTGTTATGCGTTTGTGGATAATTGCCTCCCTAAGAGTCTCATGTTTTTAATGTTGCAATTAGCTCCATTCGAAATTAATTCCTCGTTTCCTACTCGATTTCAAGGCTTCTCCAATCTGTCCGCTACCTTTTTTTCTACCCACCAAAATAAAAGCTTTTTCCATCAAAATGGAACATGCCTTATAAATTCGGAAATTTTACAAAACCACACGAGTTCATTTCTCCCACGCATAAGCTGGAGAAACCAAAGACATCTTCCTTAGTCGTAAAGCATAACCCAAAAACTAAAGAAGAAAATTCTCTCAAAACCTGAAACAGTCTAAGTGGAGATTTGTTAGTAAAAGGCAGTTCAATTGGCTCAAGTGAAAAAAAAAGCGACAATTCACTTATTGCGATGACTTCATTTCACTGACTTACATGTCAGCAGTAACTTTAAATTAACACAAGCTTCGTAGCGTTCAAAAATAAACAGGCGTACATTAGTGAGCAGTGATTACGCCGTGAACTGCAAACTATTTAATAATTGTATGAAATAATGAAGAACACAAAGTTTTCAAATGCAATAATCTGTATTCCAGACTAGTTTTAAAATACTTACAGGCAATTTAACAGTATTAAATGAGCATTATTTTCTACGGTAAGAAATGTTTTTGTGGTGAAATGATTTTAACTTCATTTTTATAAATATGTTTTTGTTGTTTAGCAAGAAAACTGGGACAGAGAATTCTGCAGCGCGGTCAATCTGAGAGCGTTTGATTTTTCACATATTTCGGGTAGAGGTTCGCTTATAACCATCTCAAATAATTTTACAAACTGTAAATTAACTGAGAATAAAACCTTTTTCTATACTGTGTTCAAAATATCGAAACCTGCATCTCTAGCACAAGTGGGCAAAAATATTATGTTGTCAATAAGTTTTTCAAAACTCGCCCATGTAAGCTATATGACATGAAGAAATTGGTTCTAAACTCGTTCGATTGATTAAGCAGTTTTAAGGAGCTTTTTTAACTGTCTTTCAATGAAGATTGCTTCTCTAATTTAGATTTAATGTAGCCACTATATAACTAACCAGAAAAAGTATTAAAAAATGTTACACTATATATATATTCTTTCACGTTCTATTTTGCCTTCTCAATGCGTCCTCTCTATTACGTCTGGTACGTCGACTGATGTTTGACCGTGGCTCCGCTAGCATTTTTCTCTTTTAGATCAACAAACTTTTCCTCCAAGTATGAGCAAAATCGGCCCATAAACATAGAAGTTAGACTCCGGCGCCACCTGTCGCAATGAAACATAACTAAAAACTTTTAATCGCCCACCTCAGTAACATATGGTGCGAATATGGTCTTAATTCGTCCAGTGGTTTGTCAGTGGTGATGCGGTTTAGTCACGCACAAAGGACTTTACATATAAAGAAATTAAGGTACGGATCTAGGGATCCCCCGCTATCACCAGTTCGCCAGAATTACGTGAAACCCCACTCTTACGAGTTGAAAACTCGAAGAGGCAATTTCACTTCAGACCCAGCGTATACGCTGTAAAAACACTTTCTTTGCTGAGACGCATGATTTGTTGCCGCACATTTCTTTAAAAAATTAACTACTGCAAAGCAGGTTTGCCACAAAAATAAAGATAACCATTTGAAAATAATTATAAACGATTTCGTTCGCTGTCGTGTTTTGAAAATGCATCAAAGTGTAATAATTAGCAGACTTTTAAAATGTTGACTTTTATAATAACTCTCCTGTTTCACTTGACCGACGCATAAATAAAGTGATGAGGCCCATGGCAATGTTAATTTTACACAAGGCAGGAGAATACACAGCGTGCGTACAAATAGATCTTAAGCAGGGCTTTCAAAAGTGCACATTTTAACGTGAACAGTCTATAGTAATATGGCCCAGAATATGTCACCTCTTGGGAAGAAGTGAGGTTAGTGATTTGGAGAATCACTACACTTCATAACGATGTTAAACGTCTGCGGGAGGATTGTACATTTTCTCAGTTGCAGTTTTGTAACTGCAGAATATATTGGTTTGCAGATTTTTGCATTTGGACAACAGATACGTACTGAAATTTACAATGAGCGACAGAAAAACTTGAATATCTTCAAAATGCTACATTTGATACGAAGAAATCTTTCTTTACTGTGAACAAAACAGCTCAAAGAATTTATCTTTCTTCGCTCTAATGGAAGGTAATAGTATTGCCATAAAATCAAGTATAAATAAAACGTTTATTAACAGCAAAAAAAAAAAAAAAATCTGTAACTTTCTCTTTGAATTAAAGCAATATTGTTTGTTGTAAACAAAAACTGCCTCAAAATAAACGGTTTGCTTTGCCGTACAGAAAACTTTGTAACGATTCTTTCTAGAGCGTATTTTCTGTGGAGACAGTAAACCTGCTTCCACTCTCTCCAGACAGAAGCAGCGGCTGAGCTTCATACGTCAGCCTGTATTACCTCTGCGGCTTTCGAACTCCGAAACAACTTCGTAACCACAGCATTGATGCTGCAAGCGTAGCAGATAATCCCATCTGTCATCAAAGCGGATCGATGACAACTCCGGTCGCTGTCTATTATCACCTCTCTCAAGCTTGGTGTATATCGCGGGTGAGCTCGGGTTCAACGATATACGCGGAAACAGTGCTTCTACTGATACACTCTAAAAATAATGTTTGTACTTTTACTAGAAACATCCTGGCAAACCCAGTTGCCACGAGAATCCTATGCAAATCTACAAAGAGTTTTCTTGTCAAATCTGCAAGACATTTATTTGTAATATTACAAACGATAGCCTTGTATTATAACTGACGTTATTTATAGGTGTATATAAAATTACTTTTTTTTTCTTCTAGAAAACAAATGTGATAAATTATAAACAATGAATAATTATAAAAAAATATTTCAAAATATAATTTACCCAAAAAAATTTTACACTTTGCCAGCACTTGGAGTAAAACCCACACCCCATGTATCATTAACCACAGGACCAACTTGACTCACGATCCAAAAATCTTATTTCTACACTAAATCCGCTCTTTTTTACGCTTCGATGAATTGAAAAACAGAGATCGAAACAAATAATTTTTAGTTATCACAAACGATTACCTAACATTTTTTAAACAACGTTAAGATATGGAACTAATTTCCATCCATCGTTACCAACTTTACTGGGCGAATGTCACTCAGGGCGCCCGTTAAAATATATGCATTCAGGGGCAGTGATTTCTCTAAGGTTCATTTCTAAAGCGATCGCTTTATCTTGAACAGCCTTTACCTGTCCACAAGAGTGAAAATGTTAAATCCAGAAACCCACGAACAGTGTTAGGGTGGATTTATAATCAGAGTACATAATCACAGCGCGTAGAACATAACAGTAGAACCTTCATACAATCAATATTCATGTTTTGTAATTGATTCACAATTGAATATTTATGCATCATTTTTAGCCAATGAAATTTTGCGACTTGTCTGGCGTCAGTTGGCAGTGTAGGTAAATAATGCAGTTTCGTTACACATTGGGATATCGTTTTGAGAATGGACAGCAATTTAAAATGTTTCATACTTTAGCTTTCCTTTACAATCTTTGCTTTTGTTATAGAAAAAAGTGGATACCATTGAATAATTTCTGCTAGTAAACTGTCGCCTGTTCTTTCCTCTAATTTATATCTTTCGAAATTTCTTCGTTTCTCTGGCGTGGGCCTAACTCTACCTCAATTTTAATAAACAACTTCGTCAAAAATGCCACGCTCTGCTCTGATTCGCAGTTGCCCAGTGCGCCTGCGAACGGTAATGAACTATAACCGTTTCGTTCGGGCACAATGTCCCGAACTTTAATGCACACGAGCTGTGCAATTGCGAATCAGTATTCTAAGCCCTCTCATTAAGAATAATAGCCAATAAATATATGATATACTTACCGTATCCCCGACTTCGTTCGCGTGGACTTTAGGACTTTTATTTATTTGTATATGAATATTAAAAAAGCTGTCGTGGTTTCGACCATACTTTTCACAATAAACTTTTGCGGGAAAAAAAGAAAGGGAAATTAAAACAGTTAAATAACTTCGGAAACATTTGAGATATCGATAAAGAAAATAGAGAAGATTTAAATAGAAATATTCTCTGTGATATCAGAAATTCTCATCAAAATCGATTCTGCCGTTCCGGAGCTTATTCTGGACAAATATCCAGACAGACAGACAAAAATTCTAAAAAGAGTTATTTATGCTTCAACATAGTTTAAATACCGCATTACGCTTAGATATTTGTATCGATTTTGAAAAAAAAAGCAGGCAGATACTTTAATCTCATTTACTATTAAGCAGCTATAGAATACTTATATATTAGCTTTAGAAGCCAACTTCCGAGTACGGAGGAATCTGTGTTCACTACTTACATGACTATATTTATTTGAAAAGGTGGCAACAGAATTGAAACTGGCTGAAAGGAAAACGTCACTAGGACCTCAAAAGTGCTCACTTAACCGTGAACCGTTATGCTTTCAATTGTGAACCAAGCCTTACAGTTAGTGCGTAAGAGCACGACGTAACGGTAACTTTGTACTTCGACTTTCTGGTTACTCACTGCGTATCTTTCGCAAGACGCAAACAGAACGCAGAATAGTCTGAAAGTAAAAGTCAAGGAGAAAGGAGCGCGTGTTTTTCTGTGCGCTGGAAACACAATTAAAAAATAAGTATTTTTGCACATACCAAATTAATAGTGAATGTGTTTAAGCATAACGTAATAATGAATAATAATCTCTTCATTTTGCTTTTGTCCGGGAGAAGGGGGATTAGATTCCTTTTAAAATACTTTCAGATGTAAAACATGCACTGACTTTCACTTTGCTTTTCTAGGAAAGATCATTTCGTACTATCACAATGCTGTGTGTATTTACCTTGCCTAGTTAACCATCCTAAGTGAACGTAACGACAATTTGTAGGTTTACAATGCCAAAATCTATCGTGCCAAAGAAATTATTCATAGAACTACATGCTCTGCCATTATAAAACTCCAATTGGGCGACTGTTTATACCGCAAGCTAACTTAACGTCTTCTGGAAGGGCAGTAACTCTTTGAAAAACCAACCAAGATGTCGTAATATAACACTTAATCACACCCTCAAATTATAACACCTGACTGCAAGGCGAAATGTTCGTGTAATGAAGTGCGTTCCTTTGTATAGTTGATTCACGATAACTTCGGCCTTTTCTAAAGCCCTGCCAAATTTCTACTTTTGGTTACGTGTCCTTCCGCCACACGTAATCATAAACACTGCCACGTGACTTCTGCTTTTATAACTGTCAAATGCGTTGGTTGCTGTTTACAGCTGTTCAAAGAATTATATCATATTGCAGAAACCATTTCCTACGAATATTCACTATTTAGGCCTATAAAAATATTTAGGTCAGCTATAAAACTACTTGTTACTCACGATGTAGCACGTTACACATAATACACATTCATATTTTGCCACGACGGTGTTTGTTACAACTGTGGCGTATACAACAGTAGTATTAAACCTGTTGTTATTAATACGTGTTTGGAATAGAAATTAAAACGAAGGGACAACCAGTCCAACGAAACGACGCAGTAAATTCAAGCACGCAACTTGTGTTTGTTATTTATTGTATATCGACAAACGTAAAAGATAGTGGTGAACATGCAAACACATAGGCCTACCTTAACATTTATTCCGCTAAAATTTAAATGCATTGGTACCGTACTTACTGGTTTGTAGGTTCACTTGATTATTTATTTAAATTTATCTGGGTGGGTCTAGTATTTCGTTGGTATTATGGCAGACATTCAAATCACAGAAATGTAAGCTCGTTGCTCAACTGTGTTTCAAACACCTAGCGCGAAGGAACAACATTGTGATAAACAGACGTGAATATAAATAATTAACTTCGTCATAACATCAGTTCATTGTTAAAACGTATAAACTTTGCACATATTTGAAATTCACAGGCCTGCGTAACGATTACAACGCAGCCACCATAGACGGAAATGACGGCTACGCCCTTGCACACACAGCAATCACAACACTCGTTCCAGTATACTAAACAACCCTGCCATGCCGTGGAAATATATTTATCACAACATTGTAACTTCCCTAGGATGTTTCAAAAACACGAGTACGAACTTGACGCTTCATTCATAAGTAACACGCCGTGTCATTGTATGTCGCCACACCACTGCCAGTCGTAATGCACTGGTTATGATCGCCCGCCGCCGCCATATTGGGAATATTGGGAACACTTTCCACACCACGTCTGCCAACCTGCTGGATTTGTAAGTGTCGCGCAACGAGCTGTGTCGTGCCATCGCATCTAAAATACGTCATTGCAGCAAAATAACATATAATACGTATTTAAAGAATAAAATCTCATTTCAGTTGTAAATTATAACCTCAAAACATCACAATAGTTGCTGTAATTAGTATGAAATGTGCTGAAACTACAAATAACAAAATGTATACCTTTCCTACACAGATGGTACGATCTTCCAGAGAGAGAAGAAAGAGAGAGAGAGAGAGAAAATCGCTCTGCTTCGCTTATTGAAACTTTATTCTAGACGAAAAAATAAAACACCAGTCTACACACGGGAATTTGCGCGGATATTTTTAACTGCAGCAATGAAATGTGTTTCCGTCAGTGCTACCTAACAATACGAATATATCAATTGGCAACGTCTAACTGACAAATAGTATACGTAAAACGAGGTTATAAAATATTGTAACTGTGAACTATTTCTTACCGGCCATTGCCAACACGTCGCTGCTCTCGCTGTTGTTAATTCATATTTAATACGAAATAAATATCACAAGTTATATAAGATACTAAGGTAAAGTTTCATTTATTCAATAATAGAGTACTCTAAAGTTAATCACGGTGTTAAATATTTGTGGAATACAAGTTATTGGAAAAAACAGGTTGACAAAATACGCCTAGGAGATTTTTCCAAGGTTCGATTCCAAAAGGCCGAAGAAAGAGTGAATGGACTATATATGCCGTTCACGGTAAAATGAGCACTTTTGTGGCCCTTCTTTTTTTTTTTTTTATGATTTCAGCCATATTTTATCTCTTAACAACCTTTTAAAATAAATATTGCCATGTAAGTAATAAACGCAGTGTGTATATTCCACTGCACTCGGAAGTAAACGTCTAAGGCTATATATATATATATATATATATATATATATATATATATATATATATATATATATATATATATATATATATATATATATATATATATATATATGTATATATATATGTATTTACTGACTGTTGTTCCAAATGATAGGGCTTTCAAAAAAGCTCAATTTACTGTAAATGGCCTATATCAAGAAGAATCTTGTATCACGACTCGGTGCCGGCGAGTTTTTTTTTTTTTTTTTTTTTTTGTTTTTTTTTTCATTAGAGTTGTCTTCAATGCTATAGTATAAATACTTTTTTGTACCCAAATAAAAGCATTTACTCCAATATATGTATTGTAATTTTCGCAGAGAAACTTTTGTAGTTCTATAATTAAACGGGTTCTTAAAACATTTTTTCTTGCAGTTGTACAAAAAATATTTTTCAGTAACGGACGTATCTTCGAGTAATTTTTATTCATGCCATCGCACTGTTAGCTTCCCGTTATAACTCGAAAACTTTAGGAAAAAATACTAGAATAACATATAAAACTTTTTTCCCCGCTACTTCAGTTTGAATCCGAATTCGGGTCAACGATGCTGAGAAAGTACTGAAGAGCTCGGCCAATTCAATCTAACCTCCATGACTATAGAGTACTCGTCCTAATAGACATAATCCATGCAGAAGTGGCGAAACTGCTTTCGATGGACTGTATTGCGTAAGGTCCTCCGTGGAAAGTAATATTTAAGTACCAGCTCTCCCCATTTTACGTACAAGGGATGGAGAAAGCGCTCCGCGCGCAAAGTTTTGCTCTTGTTCGAAAATTTTCTTCGTCCCGGGAACTCTTTACGACTCTCATACCGGGCTGTGGAAGCTTTAGGGGGCGGTAGAGTGGTTAGGTTGGTGGGGTGGGGGTGGGAAGGGGCTTGATATTACGAGCTAACTCGACCCTCTACTATGGTTGCAGTAATGCTTTTTAAATTAGTGCTCGCGGGGGGATTACAAGACCCGCGGACCGTTTTATCTGCAGGGACCTGTGTGAGGCGGAGTCAAAAAGGGGGGTGGCACTTAAAGGGGATTAAAGAGGAGCCTAGGAAAATATTGAGGCAATTAGCACCGCACACCCGGATGAGCTCTGTGTTTGTGTCTCTGTAAAGTAGCCGATATTTCTGCTCCTGCTATTGTAGACATTGCTCTCACATCGTTATTAGTTATTTAAAGTTCCTAACCGGGTATCAGTGAAACTAAGTTATTTTCCTGCAGGAATTTAAGTGGACCGTTTCCGTGTCCAAAAAAGTAATCCAACAAGATCTACGGAAGAGGGTGGTGAGTGTTGGATTGGGGGGGGGGGGGGTGAGGGAAGACACTAGTAGCAAGCAAAATCTCCAGATCAGAAAGAGAACAGAGATGAGAAGCAACGAAGATCGCCGCAGTCGTTTATTTAACAAGCTGGAGAGAAGGTTATCACACTGGACGCGTACTCGAAAGGTCAAGGGTTCAATTCAGAGTCCATCCATCCTGATCTCGCGGTTCTCCATTTGTTCAGGCGAGTGCTTGTGTACAGTTCCTTCACGCAGGTGGGGGCCGATTTCTTCCCCCCCCCCCCCTTCCCAACTCGCAAAAACTTCAAACAGTGACAATTAAGACAAATCATTAATTCCATTTCTATAAAGTAACGTGTTCCCAGTAAATTTGCTTGATTCACCAGTAGACATAAGCTAACCAACTGACTTTCAGTGAATGTTATCTCACTGATTGGTATCGGCGATACGAGCTTAAGAGTGTACGGTCGTCTGAACAAACACCTTCCCTTCTTCGAGGGCTCGCCGTTGACTAGACGTCAAGACTTACCTACACGTCGATCATTGAAGCATCTAAACTACAAAACTAAGTTTCGAAATGACAAAAATAAAAAAAGTGAACAGTTAACAAAAAACGGAGAACAATCAAGATGAGAAACAATTCAATTTGTCAATGTAATAATTACATCTTTATAGTGTTATTATTCGTTCTATTTGTGGTACATATTTGGCAATTTATACAAGCAGTTGAATTGCACAGAATAAATTAATATTGTACAACTGTCATAATAAATTAATATAAAATATTTCAAAACGTAATTCATTGTATGAACTCTTGCTCTGTGATATCTTTAATAATTCAAATACACGATCAATAAAATAACTTATTGAAATATTAAGTAGTTCAAATTTAGTTATTAATTCTATATTGTTGAAATTTAAGGAGAGCGAGACATTTTACGACCCTTGACGCTGGCTTGGGGATGGGGATGACCAATTCATCCCTGTGAGAAATCTGTAAGGGCTGGAGGCATGGACCAGCCTGCACGAGGAAACGACCACTAGGAACTGCGGAGCCGTACTGCGTGAAATGGGGCGAGGGCTGATTGCTCCGTCCTACTTGACCCACCCCACCCCCTCCACCAATTCGCGGGCATAACACTAACAAACTGGTCTAACGGGGCAAGCCGGAAGCATAACAAGAGTGCGGGTGGAGGAGTAGGGGCTGGGGTAGAACGTGAATAAAACATGAGCTCAGAGCATTTCGCGTAAAGAAGTAGAGCCCCTCCCCCTTTTTTTTCTTTCGCGGGGTAGACCCTTCTGCCATCCCCCTACCCCCCCCCCCCTCATGAGCGCTTCCGTGAGCCATACTCACAGCCATCCGTCGCACCCGTCAGTCAGTCACGTGACAACGAAACATCGTGATCCTCCTTTAATTGGAGACATATTTTAGTTGGACATACATTCTCAACAGAGAAATAATTTGGGGAAATAATTTTTTAACGTGATAAGAATTTATACTTTTTTTTTTTTTACATTTTAAGATTCTGAATTTACCAAAAAATATAAATAAACACTGATCCAATGCCTTGCATTTTATTTCAAAGTGCATATTCATGCCTAAGTGAAGTGTAGTGAAGAAATTTGGACAGCTCATAACATCGAGGTCTTTAGGGCGAAGCGAGAGGTGAGTATGGAGCAGCACCTTGATGAAAGGAAGGAGGGACGGAAGATCCCGAGAAAACCTGCCGACCAGCGGCATCGTCCTGCACGATTCCCACATGTTAAAATATGGGAGCCACCCCACCGGGAATCGAACCCTGGTTCGCCTATAGGAGGTGGGAGCAGTCTAACCACTATACCAATGCAGCCCCTATTCGCGTCTGAGGGATGTCGTCAGAAGGCGGTGGCTCATACGTCCGTACGTCGAAAGTTAAGGTTTGGTAAATATTTGACGGACGGACGGATAAAAAAAAGCTGTTGGTTGTGAGTCCAGCTGTAGTTGTTTTCTCTTGCCGTGTGTGTGTTCAGCGCGCCCCCCTCCCTCCCGGGACCAATTTTCGAGTTTCCACAACGAATTCGCCGCCCGAGAAACGCTGAGGCGTATTCGCGCCTGACGTTTCAACCCCGCCAGCCAATTAGGGACGTCTGGCTGCGAGACGAGTTGGCGACCGGTCGTATTACGGCCAGTGCTAGCTGGACATGAGATCTCCGTCGGCTCCTCTATATTTCCCTCGAGGGGATGAGCTAACTGGATGCGACCAGGACTGCAAGGTTTTTCATTTCGACCACGCGCCGCGCTTACGTCGGGTAAAGGGCCCCACATTGACCACCTCTCCCCGTAACGCAATTCGAAAACTGCAGACAACAGGGCGGAAGAAAGTCGTATCCGAAAAGATATTGGAGAACCTTATACAAATTAACAAGGTGATGTTAATCAAAATCCGGACCGAGCTAGATTTTCTAGACCGTTGATTTTCGTGGTGGGGGGTGGGAGGTCTCAAAAAGGAGGCGTGACGACATGCTAAGGGGGGTGCGGGCCCCAAAGTATAGAAGCAAACCCGACATTTACGTTGTGAAATTTCTGATATTCAACCAAGAATTTTGAATCTTGTTAAAAATATGCGAGCTCATCCGCCTCATTGATTAATTTGTTCATCACTACTTGTGTTCAATAAGAATTAAAATTTTAATGATCAAACAATACCTTTGAGACTTTAACTCGCTTTTGTTTTACCCTTATAATAATTAAGTTTTGTCCCGGGAGGGGGGGGGGGAGTAATTACTTTTTTGCAAACTGCAAATGACTGCGTTTGTGTTGGAAAATGGCTATGGAAAGGACTTCCAGTGCGCGAATTCTTCAAAACATAAAAATCAAAATCATAATATGAATTAATTAAAAATGTTGTTAATGTTAGATGTGTTGTCAAGATATTCGACTCCTGCTAAATGTCATATACAACAATAGTTGATACATTCTATGGATTCAGATACAAAAATCGTCAACCATTTTGCCAAAAAATAAATAATGTTAATCACATTATTAGTAAATATGGTGAAATAATACTACCTGCCAGAATATACCATTTTAAAATTTATACATTGCATAAAATTAAATTACACTATATAACAAGAGCTTTAAAGATTTTTATTTGTTTAAATTTAATTTATTTCACTTTTCAATACAGTTCTAAATACTAATGTTTAAACAATTTTAAAAACCTAATTTTTATATGTGCAATGGATTCCTGTTTTTGATATGTTATTATAAAAAAAATTAACCATTCTTATTTCATAATTACCCATTTATCGACTATTACTAAATATGATGGACTTGTTAATTTTAACATAATTTAAAGTAACCCCCTCGAAATAAGTAGTGCAAATCCAGTTTTCGGCTTTCAATTTCGGGAATTCACATACGAGAATTTTCCTGGCCCTTGGCCGCAAATTACATTTATATTTGTGTTAGTTGACAAAGGAACGAATCCAAAAATACGGCGTAGCTTATCAAGACAAAAGGAAGAGCCCACTCCGCTTCATGGGATATCTGCATATTCACGTGTTCTGTGACTCTACCTGGAATAAGCGAATGTTTTCTCAAATAAGGGACGAATAACGAGTGCCACATTTCACAACGCTTACAAAGCGAGAGTAACTTTTTGTGGCTATCGTCTGATTCGTGGTCGTTCGAAGCATGCTAGTGACGCCTCGGGATTTCGCATGTCGTCAGAATCAAAAAAGAAATTCTCTGTCCCTTGTCGTCTTCCCCGAGGCACCGTCAAGTAGTTTCGACTAACCAAGCCGTCCTGTCTGGATTTGTCTCCGTTTCGCAACGCTGTGCCCGCGGATGGAATATCCGGACGTCATATTTTGATTGCGTTCCGTAATGTCACGAATTTCGCCGCGTGATGAGTTAACGACAAGTGAAAATTATCTCATTGAGTGACAGCGCTCGGATTACGTTTCTTTATGACGCGTTTTGCTTGACGTTGCGTCAGATGTCAACATGACACGTGACATAAATTTCACTGCTCTTGTTTAGATAAACAAATTTTATGTCATTCATTTCATTTTGCCAAGGCACGCGTGTCTCGGGAAATAAAAAAAAAAATCTATTTGTTTTTATAATCTGCCTTTTTGGAAATGGTAGAATAATTTATATGTAACTATTTTTTTTAAGATAGAATGTTTTACGCATCTTTATTTACCTTGAAGAAGAGTCCGCAGTCTTTTGCAGGACAAGTTTAAGCTATTTTTCATTGGCTGTTCTTCAAGGAAATTACAGCCTATTGACAATAACTTCTAACATTTCACAAGCATAAACAGACGTATCACGGCAGGGTAGTTGGTAGGGTGCCGAGTTAAGTGGAGTGCGTCAATCACTCATGACGTGGGCTTGGTTCCCCTGCCTGCCGTAATTTTTTATTTCGTCAGTAATATTTAGTTTCGTAACAAAATAATTGTACTTAATTCATTTTACACTGCGATGATTATTTAAACTCAAAAAGGAACAAGAAAATTTTTTAACACAAATGTTAACAACAATGGAACACAAAATTTGTTTTGCCGCAACACAAAGTTGCCTTGTCGCAACACAAAAGATTTCTTGCCTCAACACAAAATGTATTTTGCTGCAACATAAAAACCACCTTAATGTTGGCAGTACTGTAAGGAGTCAATGTTATCACAAAAGTACTTAATGCTGCAGTAACATTAATGGCTTAGCAACATATTACACTAATAGCAACATTAGTTACTAACGGGTCGCAGATAACAAACGTTAAAACTGTAGCCATTACATCAGACATTTTTCTGTGTTCTTCTACTCGAACTCGAGTTCTAGTGTTCATTGGCTATTGCCGAACTAAATAACCAATTTTCCTCAAACATCGGAGGCAGTGGTTCAGTTCTTGTTTCCTGTGAGGTATTGCTGTTATTACGGCGTATCTAACAAATGGTGATACATTCGTAAAAAAGTATGGTGAAATGTGCACAATTCAGAAGTGTAGTTCGTTTTTAAAAAATAGCGAATTTTTCATATACCAAAGCAAATTTAAATAACAATAACCTATTTTCATAAAATCCTTCACAAACGAGTCATGTTTAAACAGGCAAATCCCACCTGTTCAACTTTGAAAAAGTATTTTCATTTTACGGCGCTCGATCGTAACGCTATGGAAATTAATACAGCCGAAATTTCTCACGCGGATCCTCGGAGCGAGAACTTATTCCTTTTTCTACCCGATCCCATTGTTCCCTTCCCGGGGAGCTTTCTTGTCCAGTCGTCATAAATCGAATGTCATTTGCTGAACCGCCTTCCTTTACTGAGGAGTTTTCACATAACTTTGCAGTGGGACGCAGGGCGAATGCCTCAGAAGAGAAAGGAAAAAACGAACTGCCTAAGAAAAATTAATTAACGAGAGAAGCGGTCCCAGTTTGTACGGATGGTGGAGCATCGGCGAAACTAAAGGAAATGCGTGACCAGAAATTTCTAGTTATACCGGTATGCATACTTATAAGACCACCACGCGTTGGATAACTGATACATACGCATGAGTAACAGAAATTAAAAAAAAAAAAAAAAAAACACTATTTCATTAGCGTAGGTTTTACAGTAAACAAAATTATATACGCGTAAATTTACAAGGCCACGTATTTTCATGTAGAGAGTAAAGTAACAATATTTAAATGCTTATGATAGAATATTAAAAAGAAAATCCGACTGTCAATGATTTACGTATACATGTATTTCTACCGACGAAATAAGATTAACAAATATTTGGTTCTCTCAGAAGATATTACCAAATATTTAATTGCAGCTTGATACCAGCGAAGTGCTTTAGACTTTTGATAAGTTTATATATATATATATATATATATATAATAAGCGAAGTGGAACTTGAGGAAAATTTTGTAGTAAGCAAAAATTCGCTTTTATATGTGCGTTACAGAATGATATATGCTATTCACAGTAAAGTGAGCACTTTTGAAAGCAGTCTCATTTGGGATAATAATCAATAAATATATTTTATTTTAGTCTTAGACTTTAAATTCCAGAGTGTGGTGGAAATATTCACACTGTGCTTATTACTTTCATGATGACATTTATTTTAAAAGGTGGTTAAAGGATAACAAATAGTTGAAAGGAAAAAGTAACGAGGGCCTCAAAAGTGCTTACTTTACCGTGAACAGTCTGTAGTACTTATACTTTGAAACCATTCACATAACAAAATGCTTTGCTATTCTATTCCAGCTATATTTGACAAAGTTGTAACGTAAAAAATTATATAATCAAGTTACGAAAATATTTTGATTCCTTGACGGCGACCCTCCCCCCCCCCCCCCCCCTTTTTTTTTCCTTTTTCCCCTGGCTTCGTAAAAGTGTCAGTTTGATTTGGAAATCAAATGTAAACAAATGGCACATCATAGTTTATAAATGTTAATTCGACAGTTATTTTGGAAGATCTTGAGCCAAATTCGGCAGCATGCACAGGAGACGAATATCACTTTTACCTGATCCTTACGTCTGTGAGTCAGAAGTATGGCAGTACGGCACAACAGCCCGGAGTCTTCTTTTGCTCCCATCCCCAGTAGCAGAATTTGGTCGGTCCAAACTTGGTCCAACGTTTAGCCATACCGTTGGGTAAAAGTTGCCATATTACGTTGGCCCAAAGCCGAAATGTCACTCGCGCTTACGTTGGCCCAACCTGAGTTTTATGTTGGTTACCAACCGAAATACGACATTGTCCCAACATGATGTTACGGTCACGTGCATATTTTTAAGGGTAGAATGTTTTCTTTCAAAAAAGGTATTCACAAAGTCGTTTACCAACCGAAAATCTACTAACATGTTTCTAGTTGGTAATGTGTTGGCAAGATGTGGTATCGCATGCATGACGCCAACCAATAAACAACATTGTGCCAACATTGGTTACCAGTGTATTGAATTGATGTGGTATCGCATGCATGACGCCAACCAATAAACAACATTGCGCCAACATTGGTTACCAGTGTATTGAATTAATGTGGTATCGCATGCATGACGCCAACCAATAAACAACATTGTGCCAACATTGGTTACCAGTGTATTGAATTGACGTGGTATCGCATGCATGACGCCAACCAATAAACAACATTGTGCCAACATTGGTTACCAGTGTATTGAATTGACGTGGTATCGCATGCACGACGCCAACCAATAAACAACATTGTGCCAACATTGGTTACCAGTGTATTGAATTGATTTTACTCTTAGTTAGAAAATAAAATATTGCATTCACCCAATAAGTATACTCCAATTTTACCTTCATATTATGACCTGATGACTTTCTGGGTGGATGTTGGATTCGAACACATCCTTCATCCACTACACTACTGTTAATTTAAATTACAGACAAAACAATTAGTACACATCAAAGCAGTGAAGTTCTATTTACTGAATTAATATTTTAATTTGTTGAAGTCGGATTTTACTACTTTGAAACTGTATTTAAAACCTACCAGTTAAAACAGTACACTTTCCAACTAGTAAGAATTACACAACCAACAACAGAAAGTTTATTTTTTAAAGATCCTCTGTGCTAGGAAAACCTGAGCCTTTGACAGATAAAAGGACAATCACCTGATGGCACTCGACGTCTACCCTGCCTCGAGCCCCACTGCACGCGCCATTGTTTTTACTTAGAAAATATAATTAATATCCTATCTTGGCATTGTGTCTGCAGCAGACTATTGGCCCAACGTAACAAAAGAATCGATCACTAACTGTAATGTTCACAACTTTGTCCCAACAAATGAGGAACAAAGCACAGCACGAAAAAAAATTAAAGTTGGGAAGACTTTATGTGTTGTAAAAAAATATGTTTTTTAATTCATTTAAAACGATTGTTTTCTATTAGCGAATTCATGTTGGTTGTAAAATGTTAGCCAAACGAACGTTTACAAGCCAAACGCTAAAGTATGTTTTCCACCAAGTTACCAACATGACACCAACGAAGTCAATTTTAAATAAGACATAATTTGTGTGTTAAAAACATTGCTTTTAAACAATGATACGAAATTATGGTGTTATTTTCATCATATATATGGCATTTGCCATTGTTGGCATAATGTTAGTTACGCAGTGTTGGCCCAACTATAGTTTACCGAGTTCGCTCCCGGATTTTCGCGTGCGGGAATCGTGCTGGACGATGCCGCTTGCCGGCGGGTTTTCTCGCGGCACTCCCGTTTCCCCCGCCCTTGCATTCCAGCACCGCTCCATCCTATGGTTTCATTTCATGTAATGTTCAGGGACGACGGGCACCTACGGGTCCCAGCTGGAAAGCCCGTCACTCGGAGGATGTTGCCTCGCCCTGGGTCCACCCCCCTCCCCCCATTCGCAATTTATAATTAGTATATAAAAGCTTGGCGCAATGTAGAACGTATACCTCATTTGCGTAAGCGTAGTAAGCACATATATTTCGTAAGGCTCTTAACTATTCACAATATAGAACGTATATCACATTTGCGTAAGCATAGGAAGAACATATCGTGCGTAAGGCTCTTTACTATTCGCGCCAAGCTTTTATATACTAAATATAAATTGTTTCAAACATGCTAATTTGTAGTAAAGTTTATTACGGCTGTTCGACCACATCTTTCAAGTCCTACAAATTGTGTAACTATTATAATTATTTTTCTCTTTTTAGTGCATTAATAAATAAAATTTGGTTTTAAAAGTTTTTTTCATTAATTATATTTTTCACTTTTTAGTCTCCAACCATGTGTTTGTATCACCAATATGGCTTTCCCTCACTAAGAAAGATCTCTATGATGTATTGTGATCAACCAGTAGTTCGCTTTCATTCCAATACGGGACATACTGTAGGAGTAAACCATAATAATAGTTTTCAGAACCATTTGCAGCTACAAAAAAAAAAAGGCATGCGCATGACTACAGTGACACTTCTAATCTCCATTTTACTGTTACTCGATTCTGTAAAACAAACTCGATACAACGTTCACTGCATGTAGTTGTAGAGTTCCTATGGCCACCTTCCGGCTCCATCATCAGATCAGCTCAGTGTACATTGTACTGTCATGGGAACTACACATGTATGCGAAATTTCAGCTCACTTGGATAACGGGAAGTGTTTTAAAATCGACTTGCAAGATTTCACCCGAACGTACAAACAAACTAAATAACAAGGCAAGTTAGATAAAAGTTTGTAAAAATAAAAGAAGGCATTGTTTCCATTCAGAAAGGTTGTTCTTTTGCCCAACGTTGGCCAAACAAAAAAAAAACTTATTATCAACAGCATTATTACAAACTTATCACTAACCATCAACAGACTACTTAAAATAGAAAAAAATATGGCATTTTCTGATTAAGTTACGTCTTTGGAGGTGCTAAGTAATATCTTAACATTTTCGTTGTAGTGAATATTTTTCTGGCCATTTTACATTAGGCCAACGTTGTATTAGTGTGTTTGTTCCTGGCCACCATATAGCGAATCTTGCCAACCAAATGCCAATGTTAGACCAACGTTGGTTGCTACTGGGATTACTTACTGGCGTGCACTGTTTTTGCCGTGAACGGAAATACGTTTATTTCTGTTTCTAGTGCCCTTATGAAATGTAGCGTCAGGGTATTTTTCATAAGTGATGCTGTTGTGATATAAAGTTAGTTATCTTTCCCTCCCAGTTTCTTCAACGCTACCGTGAGAAAACATTGAAAATAAAAAATGCCCCTTCAAAACTTTGAGCTACGAAGCAAGTATTCGTGGAAATCTCCTGATGTAAAGCGAAACAACGTTTTCTCGTCGGTTTGGTGGAGGGGGGGGGGGAGGTAGAGCGAGGAAGTCTTTCGCCCTGTTAACTTCATTGTTCTTCAATAAACGACCCTCCCTTCTAACTCCCCCGCTTGCCCATCTCCTTCCTCCGCCCCTCCGAAACCTTCCTACACCTTTAACCCTCCAAGGAGCTGTTCAGTGGCAAGTGATGCGAAGTCTGCAATCCTCCATTACAGTTACGCCGCACTAACCGAGTAGGACGCTAGAGCAGGGGATATTTTCTCAAGATATACTATTTTCTTCAATGATTCTTTTACAGTGAAATCGTAACACTTAAAACTGCTTCTAATCAGAGAATTCAGCTTGTTATGGGTTGTTAATATTGTCAGATACATACCATACAATTAGTAAGTAAATAAGATCTATGGTATCCTCATCAACGGATTACAATAACTACATCACTCACGTCTGATGGATGGTGATAACAATTATAAAGCGTTTAAAGCTCAAGCTCTACTAGTTTAGACCGAAAATTATAAATCCAGTGCTAATCTGTTGCTCCTCGCTGTCAATTTTATTCTATCTCGGGTTCGGTCAGGCCCACGTAGCTGGGAAGGCCAATGGTTGACATCTCCGCAGCAAGTGCTCGCAGGTGACGGAGTGCGATGGCGACCCCTGGCCCTGCCTCCTCAGCGTTTATACAGGGAGCTCGGAAATCCCCCTTACAAAGTCTCAGGACTTGTGGAGGGGACTCAGTAGACTATCTTATGAATAGGAAACCATGTCTGGAAACGCACCGTTTCCGTGCTACAACCATTTCAAATCAGGTGTGTCACTCGTCCACTTCCGCTGAGTGAAACAGCAATGTCTCGGATGCGCCTGTGTTGGTATGCAACCGGGTAGGCAGTACATTAATTCAGACAATCACCTGATGGCACGCGACGTCTACCATGCCTCGAGCCCCACTGCACGCTCCATTGTTCGCGTGCTCGCTGGCGGGCTCTGTTCAACGTGATGCAGTACAGCCTCTTCCAGTTCGGGAGTGCGGCGTCTCTTTGGAGCACCACAGTCGTTCCTGTTGCCGGTGAAGGTGCCGTGTTCTCAGGACCGTTGCGTAACTGTGGCAAAAAGGCTATGCGATGGTGTCGCACGTTGTGGATAACGCTCTTGATACAGCCGATGAGCTGCTATTCCATTCCCTTCAGCTGTGCCATACGTAAGGATCATGTCTGTGCATTCCGCAAACGTGTACTCAACCAATTTAATCGGAGACACAAAGGCTCGTGAATGGGGCTCGAGGCAGGGTAGACGTCGCGTGCCATCAGGTGATTGTCTGAAGTTGTTCTGTAGGAGCGACAGAATGCTCTGCCGTAGCAACAATGTTCATACTTGCAGCTACAATCACAGACAATTCTGCTGTAATTGCTATTTACGTTATCAATATTATGATATTACAAAACCATCGATCTGATTGCTGTACCTGCATTATGTTACGAAAGCATTCCGCTGTGCACGCTACGGTTTATACAATAAAGTTGGAAAAGAAAGCCACATGAAGGTTTATAAAACACTGAGTCAAAATAACCAGCCGCTTCGGCAATCTGTAAACTAACTAAGAAATGCGCGAGGTTAAACAGAAAATGTGGGTCCAGCAAACCTCATGAAACTCCTTCTATGCTCTAACAAACTACTGGGAAACTCCGCCCTCTGCGCACAGCTGGAACCAATAGGAAGACATTTCTAAAACAAACACTTGTGGTGGGGCGAGAAGTGTGAAGGGATCCATGGAGCCAGCCAAGCGTGCAGTCGGCGACAGGTCACCGGAGCAGCCAGCTGGGTATCCAACCAGAAGGTCGGGGTGGTGAGTCCCAGAGAGAGGTAATGTTGAGTGCTATTCCTTCTATGCTTCTATCTGTGTCCTAAATTTACCCAATGCCATTCTCTTTCTATCTCTAGTTGGCCTGTCAGTTAATTACAATGATGTAATTCTATCTGTTATAAATTAAAATAACTTAGTACAATTTAGCTTCACTATTTTTCTTATTTACTATAATCCTTCCTGTCTTGCCCGTTTATAAAGCTTATAAGATAATGTCAATGTCAACTTATAACAATTAACAGAAATTCCAATCCTACAAGCATTTATCTCAGTGTATTGCCACCAATCAATGACGTAGTTTCGCCGGTCGTTGTCCATCGTTCAACACGCAAGTGTTACGCACAGCTGGTGGAGTTCGAGCGAGGATCGAATTTCACAGACGAAGAGAAAGGAGATTCCCTTCCAGCCAGCGATATTGCAGCTGGGGAGGGCCGAAACCCGAGCGTCTAGGAGTGCACCATCGAAAGATAAGACGACGCGTGTACTCCACGGCCCTTAGCGCAGTCGGCAACTGCAAATACGACGCCCAATATCGAGCAAATATAGACCAAAGGGAGTTTCACTGAAAAACACTTTTGAGGTAAAATTCCCTCTCATGTAAGGGAAGCAAATTACACTTTCATGTAAAGTAAATTTAACTCTTAAATGTAGAGTAGATTTACATAACAAGTATCCCTAATCGTACGGAAAAGTACCTGAGAAAAGTATGGAAAAAAAAGATCATACAATTAAGGGAATATTAACTACGCTATCTACCAAAAAGTAACTGGGCACCCGTGAAGATATGTAATTCAGTACCTCAGTTGACTTGTGTTTCACGGCCTTCGGTGTAGGACCGCTGGTGTTTGTCCGTGGTAGCGTGAACACAGAAGCCTATTGTAACATTCTGGATACTGAAATGCTCCCAACATTGTGGCGATTTTACGGAATGGACCCGTGTTACTTCCAGGATGACAATGTCAGGTGCCATGTTTCAAAGGCTACTATGCAGTGATACGCCGACAACAATGTTCGCCGATTGGACTGGCCCGCCCAGAACCCCGACCTCAACCCTACAGAACATCTTTGGGACGAATTGGCCCGGGTGAGGGCTCGTCAGGCGCGGCCAAAGTCCATTGCTCAACTCATGCAAGAGGAATGGCGATGAATCCCCTTGGATGTCCTGTAAACACTCGTAGAGAGCATGCCAGACAGGGTGGCTGATGTTATAGCCGCAAGAGGCGGCCCTACGAGATTCTAACGGGGTGACAACCACCGTGCAAACATTGTGGAGAGGTGCCCAATTATTTTTTGGTAGATAGTGTATGTCGTATAATAAAGTATATTTTTAAAAATTGGGCATGTTAGTCTGTTTATTTCGTCGTTACCCACATACTCATACGAATAGTAACCGAAACAACATTTCAAAATTCCTGGACACTTGCTGGTGGGCGGGAGCGAACAACCTTGGGAGTCTGATGCCCTGTCCACAAGAACACAACCGCGTACCTCTCTGATAATTGTAATTTGCTTATTTTCTACCTTAAAACTAATTTTTATTGCTTGGTATTATGTCTGCCCTAAAAAATATAAAACCTACAAGTTGTCCAACATAACGCCTCGCTTTGTCACTTCCTCCCGTCCTCGAATTGAGCTGCTGAGACAACGCTGAGGACATACACATGCCGTGGGGTGATATTCCCATCCACGTATGGGACTTTCCTCTGCCTTGTAAGTGGATTCTACTCCAGAGTACGGTAATTATAGCTTACATGTGAAGTAAAATATGTTTCCCGAACTAGTTTTCGGATATTTCCTTGCAGCTGTGAGGTAATTATCGCAATATTTTTTATATTCATTATAGATGACGGCGCACAAAAAACGTGTGTCAAGCACATTTCTCGTAACTTCAGATCACATTGCTGAGGCGTTTAAATTTACTTTACGCGTAAAGTTAAAATCATTTGAAAATCGCTATGAATCTATATCACCGAGAGACATCTACTATATGTAGGCCTATACATTTTAATGAGTGATCTTTATTCTCCTTATAAAATTGTATTTATATATGCTGTACACATTAACTTACAATTATATTAATTACATGGCAATTTCATACAACTCTAGGCCTACTCGATTATGTGAAATGTAACGTGTTGAAAAATATATCTTTTACATAACTCATCGGTTGAACTCGAATAACATGGAGTGTTTTAGGTATCTGAAATATAAAATGGTAAGGGAACACTCATTGCGTCACATATTGTGTAATAATTACACCAAATGGCATGAATTTCAGATAGATTTATGGGAAACTTCAAAGAACAAAATTCAAATTTGAAAATAGGGTGAGATATTATGTGGTTCATGGGGAGTGCCTCTTACGTATTCCAGTTGCCTCTTCGTCTGAAAGTAAAATATAAACCTCTTCACGCCTCAGCGAATAAGTGATAATGAGTGATGAGTGATTACCTTGTTGAAATCACTCTCCCCATTCCCGGAAGAAAGCTTTATGCAAATTTTTCTTAAAATGATTGGAGTGAATTTTGTTTGAAAAATATATTTCCATTTGTGTATGTCAGTGTCTGTATCTGACAGGGCTCGTTTGTGCATGTGTGTGTGGGTCTACAGTTAACAACTTTTAAACCATTATATATATTTCAAATAAAAAATAATCCCATCCTTTTCCATTTTATTTCATTCACATATTTCAACTTTGCGATTTTCAGTAAAATTTGTTTTCCTTAATAAAATATAAAATAATTATTAAGAGCTAATAATGTACAGCATTTTTATTTTTATTTTTTTCAAATATTTAGCTAAAGAAGACAAAATACAGAAAAAAATACGCGGATACTTTAAATTGATAATTTTGCAATCATAACAAAAAAAAATCGTTAAAAAATGTGGGTTCGAACATTAATGTTAATTCTGTATTTTCCAGATTTTGCGATCACTGGATAGTTGTAGTTTCCATGCAATTTTTCTGCTTATATATATATATTTAACACGCTGGAAAAATAAAAATACATTTATAATAAAATTCAAGCAGGTTTATCCCACTGTTACGCCCCTTTAGGGCGTAGCAGGAATAAAGGAAGGCAAGGAGAAGGACGCACACAATTATAGAAAAATCAAGAAAACATGGACACAAAAATTCCAAAAGCAATACAAATACATTGAAGCCCATCTATACATTATCAACCAAGAACAACAAATTTGCAACTTGATTTGAAAAATATAAATTTCATCTGTAAATTTCTGTTTCTTGCTTCCAATCGGTGAACTAGGGGAAGGAGAGAATACACATGCAATGGAACAAACAGAAAAACAACAATATTAATATGTCCTGAGAAATCACCCAACCTGAATAAACTCTCGTGAAATCCCATTAAAAACGGTAAAATGTCTCCCCGAGTAAAGAACGTACTATTACAACTTTAAAAGTAAAGTACGCCTGATGATTCAATAAAAAGTACAACATGGAATATCCATTTCAAGAATACCATTGGTAAGGAGCAAAAACCCTCACTAAAGGTAATGATGGGCATACAGGAATGCCATAAAATATTCACTCTGCTCCTTAACATTAAAATCTGTTTGGCAAGTCGTAATCCAGGGGACCATTCCTACAGCAAGACAGAAAAAGAGAAGGAAGAATCCACCTCTTACAGACATTCCCATAAAAATTCCATATTGAAAATTCACACAAGCAAAACAGCGAAGAAATACTCCCCCCCCCCCCAAAAACACACACACACACACACTACTAAAAAGGAAACTCTACCCCCAGCATAACAACTACGTTCATTGCAATACTTAACTTGAGTAGTACTCATATTACACGAAAACGCGTCTAGCATGCTGAAGCCCCGAAGTACGAAGTGGTGTAGACATGATCTATCGTCTACCAGCTCGCGCAACTAGATGAGGAACACTGCACACTTGCTCGGGCTGGGGACGAACATTTACAAGCGAAAACGCAGCTCGGGAAGGTTGAGGAGGCGGCGGAAATAGCGGAGAGGCGTATGGAAGGTGCCAGAGTGTGCGAGGCTGAACTCGTTTCCAGTAGTAGCCACCGGACAGAGCTCGGCCGCGCCTCTCTTCAGTATAGCTCAGCGCTTGGAAGCGTTCAGACGTGCTCCACCCCCCCCCCCCCAAAGGGGTGAGGGGTGGAAAAAAAGTACCTTTTTCTGCAGCAAAAATATTGCCTATTCAAATAGTAACCCCTCTTCAAACCAAATAACAGTTTAATAATCTGGGTTACCAAATGCAGACGTGGCAATTAACAAAGTAGACTTGCTAACCAAGTTCATTAACGTCATATAGTTCTGTAAACACATCAACTCCGTAATAGCAGAATTTAGTCGTACTACAGAAAATTGTAGGCAGCACAACCATTTTACCAGCTGGCTGGTAAAATCGTTCAGGCTGGACAGTCTCTGGTAGGACAGGAGTACTCATAAAATTTCTTGAGTATGATGATTGGCACGCGTGTCAGACTTGAAGCAGGGCTTCGCCACCAGGCTAAGATGTGATACTTTTTATATTGTCTGGTCACCAAATGGCGTTAAAATGCAGATTTTACTGTCCTGGAGACGTTAGGGATACACTTAAAATTCCAAGTTATGTTTACTAATACTTGTTTCATCTGTCACACTATATTTTAATTCATTACCTTTTCATCGGATAACATTATTTTAGATCGTATGGATTCTGCAAAATGACATACCAAAGTCAAAACGTTATTGTGTTTGAAATGTGAAAATAAAATGAACCAAACTATTTGCAGAAAAATTGAAAGGGAAACCGATAGAGCTTGTCTTAACTCATTTTAATGTAAGTTTAGTAAAGGTTACGTTCTATAAATTTAGGGATAGTCACAAATAAAAAAATATGCAATAATGCCCTTATTTTCAGCATTTTTTAAATTTCAAAAATCTTTTCTAATGCAATTTTATAGATGTTTTGAAGTAGCTCTTGGTATATTCTTTGAGTGTGAATTATTTTATTTCTGAACGTAAGACAGTTTTCATTATTCGTACACTCCTAGAACAGAAACATTGTGATTTTAACATGTGAGTGTTTATGGGGGAAAAAAAAAAAAAAAAAAATATGTACTCAATAATTTTGTAAGGAAAGAGTACTCAGAGGTAATGTTTAAAAGTTGAACGTAAAATAATTTTTCCGTGGCCAACGTCCGTAATATCCAACATTGGTTTTCGATGTAACCATATAACTCTCGTGCACCACCATTGGTTTTCAATGTAACCATATAACTCTCGTGTACCACCATTGGTTTTCAATGTAACCATATAACTCTCGTGTACCACCATTTCTTTCGATAGCTGGATTAGTTACGTCGATCTTCGGGGAACCCGCAAGACCAATATCCAAACATTTTTATTCGTGATAGAATATATTCAACTTGTAAATATTACGTGTAATTCCATTATTTTTGCATAGTCAAATTTCAAATTCATGATCTTAAGTTTATTAGAACATTGAGTTGGTGAAACACTAAAACACCAAAACTCTACTAGAAATGAGGTAAACTGCGTTTATTAAGAATGTTTCCTTAAGCACTACATTCTGTTGTTTGATAAGCAATTATACAAAATGTATTGTTAGGTGTTAATAACATTGCATGTAACACTTGGAAGCTAATCAGTGTTTCAGAAATGATTGTACGTGTTTAAAGACTTGGCGTAATAAGCTTTTGAATAATTGTCTATTACATATTAAATATTTTCACATAGAGGATTTACTAACGATTAGAAAACGGAGTCATTGTTGTGAAGTAATTAATAATGGTTTCCGTATGTCAGTCACATTATAGAGTTCGTAATATTATGTCTATAAAGAAAAGGGTAATCGTGCATTCTCTTTCTTATTGCTCTGACGGGTTATCAACACAAAAAAAATTGAAAGGTATTAGTAATTTGCAAACATCGCATAAGGTCATTAGATTAAAAATAATTTCATAATTGCTATTTGTATACCTGGCAGTTGAATCGCAACGAATTTCCAACTTTGTAATACCAAACTACAAATGCAACTGCACAATTTATTCACGAGGAATCATTTATTCTATCACAGTGATTTCGATAGTGAGACAGAAAATTATAAATATTCGTATGAACAATGAACCAAGGGAGGTTAATTCTGAAAAAGGCACGCCCCACAAACGTTTCCTATTAATTATCTGCAAAAGAAACTGATATCCAACATAATTAAATTCACAAATCATAACTCATTTTAAAAGGGAAAAAGTCATCGATCATACGCGGTTTTTTTTTTTTTAATTGGATTCTCTTGAATGGCTTCAAGCATAAATCCGCCCGCTTCAGCATTCCGTTGTAAGCGCAACATGTGCCTGAGGCCCCTCTCTTTCATTCTCTCGCGTTCCTTTCTCTCTTTACCTCTTCCCGTTTCTCTACAACCCACTCTTCGCCTGTATCCAGTCTCTCTGTCTACGAGATTCGATACCAACGTTTGGATAGGGGAGCGAGGTCGCAAGTTTGCTCTGGCTGAAAATTAACTCAAAACTCAGTCCGTCGCTTGTTGTGTGTGCACAATAGACTGTAAACTAATTTGCCTTTTCCTCCAATTAGGCCGTTCCTTCGGAAATCGGGAGAGCTTCCCTCCCGGCATAAAAGGCTTAACGACAGCAGCGTACGCAAATTTGATCTGTGCGCTTGGGTGCGGGCGCAACTAGGAAGTAAAATCTGAACGCGTTGTTCCGATTTTTAAAAATTGCTGATTTCAGGAAAGGAACAAACAGCGATATGTATTTTCTTTTTTTTTTTCGCATGTTCACACACATGTGTGAAACACTTGCTGGTAGTTGCTGTAGTTTCAGGACATTATTTTATATATTGTATAAACAGGATGTTCGGAAACTAAACGCCCAAACTGTGGGAGGTGAATCCTTATGAAAAATAAAGTCGAAAATATAGGACACCATATACCTAAACAGAATAATGAAGATTACGAGCCTGTGGAAATTGGGTTTTGAAAACGTATTTACGCGGAATGCCTTGTACTTTCTGCCAGCGGTAGGGATTGTGAGGGTAGTAGGAGAATGTATATTCTGGCATGTTAGGAAGTCATTAGTGACATTAGAGTCATTTGTTTAACATGAAAGGGGGTGTCAGGAGGGTGGACACTAATTGGAGTTTGCTTTTAACCCGGGAAACTGATCACCCCCCCCCCCTCTCTAAACTCCTCTGGGATGTGTATTGTGGTTGGTTGACGGATTTTCCCAAACCTTCTGAGGTATGCTGTGACTGTCCTTTTGCTTGTGAGGGTACACTTTCGGTGGAGAAAGTGCCCAAGCGACATTTGCGGGACCTTGAAATTTTTCGAGGCAGTCTGGAGGGAGAGAGCTAAGGGTTTGGTAAGAGGGGTGAAGGGTTGGACCAGAAGGGTTGAGGAGGTGGCTAGTCCTTGGTTCGAGACCCATAAAAGATAATTAACGTGTAATTAGATGCAATTACATAATGAGTAATATCATAATTAGTAATTTAAAAATGAGTAAATACATAGTAAACAATTATGAGTACTGAGACTAAGTTTATGTACTGAGGAAGTAACTACAAGCTAAGTACACATGTTTATCCATCGGCCGCCGAAATACAACTGGCGAGGGTGGCGAAGTGATTCTGAGTTCGAGGCCTATCGAAGGTAATTAGATATAATTGGGGTAAGTAAAGGATAATGAATAATTGCATAGTGAGTAATTGTATATTGAGTAATTGCACAATGAATACGTACATATACTAAGAGTATTTACGTACCGAGAGTAATTACATGGTAATTACACACTGAGTACATGTCCTACCCTGACAACTGCTCAAAGGCAACTAATCTGTGAACTGATAATATGCCTGTGTTATATTTCCGCCACTTTGGTTGGCTTCGATCTACGCCAAGGGTAAGTGAATTGTAATTACATTTATACTGGTCTACTACCTGATTCGATTCACGTCGAGGATAATTAAACCGTAAATACATTTCTACTGGACCAGTCCTAACTTCGGTTCCCATCAAGGGTAAGGAAAACATAAATATATTTTTATTAACCTAAACCTCGCTTCGATTCCGATCGAGGGTAATTAATTAATGCATAAGTACGTTTGTGTTGGATTAGCCATTGGTTCGAATCCTGTGAAGTTTAATACATAATTACATTTATACTATGATATTACTTAGTTCAACTCCTACGAGGGTAATTACAGCATAAATATACTTATACTGACGTAGTCCTTTTTTTAAAATCCCAGTGAGGGTAATTACATGTGTGTTGAGTTAGTCCTTGGTTCGACTCCTGTCGAGGGTAAGTAAATCCTAATAAAGTTATACATACACACCATAGAAGGTAATTAAATCATCATTATACAAGTTGATTACATTTTAGCAAGTACTTGTAATTACACATCCAACCTCTACACAGAGTTGTGACTTCCAAAAAATAACCCAAAGAAGTTGTATACTAAGAGTAAATACATAGAGGCATATAGGAAGGAAGTACACATACGAATAGATCGGAGTCTGGATGCAGAATGAATGTTAAAAACTAACCACTTTTGAATATACCCCCACCATCTTGGACATCAAGTAAGGGGAAATATTGTAAAAGGTAATGTAGTCTTTGCCAAACATTGTGCTAAACACCTTTAATACAGGTATATCGTTTGAATAATAGCCCCACAATCATGCCGATATCGTGTAGGAATAGTTTAACCAAGAACAAATACCGAGTAACTCACGAACGCCTAGCGGCGAATCCTTACCATCAGGCGAGAGTGTTGACATTATTTCCCGCTAGGAGCGCTGTGCGGTGCTGAGACACAATCAACCGGCAGACACGAGAGATACAACACCGGACTGTTCACTGATGAATGGGGGGGAAGGGGTAGGAAGGACGAAGTGAGAGCTTAGTTCCATTGAATGCCGACAGGTGCGCGGATATCGTGGTGGGGAGACGACACTCCTCCAGCAGCCGAAGCTCAAACATCGGGACTGCCTCTCAGAAGGGTAGGTGAGACAGGGCGAGGAAGGCTGTAGCACTGCTCGAGTTCTCTCCTGCACCCAACTCCGCATCTAGCACACATCGCCTACCATTTGTACGCTGGCGAGCAGGGGAAGGGAATACACACAGTGGAGAAGCATGCACACAACTTCTAGTGAAGCGAAAATAGCATGTAGCGGAACTCACGCTCATATTAATGTAAAATCCGATCTTGAAACTTAAATTAATCATTTCAATGTCAATTTTAAATGTGTATGTGTGTGTGGGCAGGTGTGGGTGTGTGCACCAATGATTGGTAGCGTTGCATTGTGTATCTCTTTTTTGGGGAAGACCGAGATGATAGAACCTTAGCAATCGATAAAACCATGTTACAAGTAACTCCTTACACATGCCTAATTGGAATATATCAATAAAAAGTAGAAACAAAAAAAAAAAATCAAAAATAATGTTTTATAAGTACTCACATTTTAACAAAATTAATTAAATCTTTGTATTACTCCAATTGACTTAACTGCTTCAGTCAGAACAATGACGAATACAAAACGTGGTTTCCCGACATGATTGAGTTAAGAAGGTACAAAAACCAAAATGCTGGTAATTTTCGAAGCACCATTCTATGTTAAATTTAATATTTCTTGTTACCATACCTTAGTTTTCCATCTCGCAGGCAAGGATCAAAAGTCCAAAACCACAGTGAAACGAATTTGTTGGTTTTTATGTCTGATGAGTGTGCTTAAAAAAGTGATCGCTTTACAGTGAAAAGACAAAAGACTACACACTTATTGCACTATATAGATTTTTTTTTTTTTTTTTTTTATATGAAGGAATGTGGTAAGTTGTTTTCTGTACGAGTGACGGAATCTAAATTTAGCAAATCTGCATTGGCAACGTAAATCTAATTGCAGTTTTCACTAAACTGCCAACTAAATAAACAAAGAAATCGAAATAATCGAGGCACCGTCACTTGCAAATATTATAGAGAACAAAATGCCATATATAGCCAGTCTTACAATTTTTTTTAGTGGCCAATACGTCTACCACTATATCACATTTAATTCCTGCCGGACCAATTATTTATACCCAGTAAAATTTTTACGCAGAATATTTCAGCTATCATTTTAAAACTTAATCGTACATATCTGTACAAACGGTGATAAGTGAAAAGTTTAGAATTTACAGTAGGGCTATATGTGTGGCGCTTGAAAAAGATTTTGATAATTATTTTCATTTCTTGATGAAAGAGAATCACATATCTCACAAATCTGGCAGATATTATCATTCGCAAAGATAGCACTTACAAATGGCGCTGAATACTGTGTTCGTCAAATTGCCGTGTTCCGTAATAAAGTCGGCGATATCGGCAATACGTCCCCCCCTCCCCCCCCCCCAAAAAAAAAAACCAGTCTGACGTCCCACACGCCGCATGAACGAGGCATCGACGACATGTTATCCGGCGATAATCCGGAGTGATAGAATAGATTAATCACGTCCTATCGAGGTCTGCTTCACTGGGTGCCTGCCTGCATTTTAATTAAATCTGATTGTTTTGTATCCCCTCCGCCATTTTTACAAACCTGCAACATATTGGATGTTTGCTTTGTTCATGAAGAGTAAACAATAATAAAAAAAAAAAAAAAAATGCACCACTCGACCACCCGTTTCCCTTCGATTTATTCACGCCTCACTCATTACCCCCCAGTGAATTTTAAAGTCCCCGAGACCGTATATTCGAAAACAAAAAAATCGCTGCAAAGCACAAACCAACTAAGGGCATCCCAAAATAAACTAACTTTCGTAAAGAAGCCACTACGAAATACATTAAATATAGGGGGCCGGGGTGGTTTAACGGTTAGACTACTCGCCTGCCACCAAGGTGAACCGGGCTCGATTCCCCCCCGGATTGTCGCACGTGGGTTATCGCGCCGGACGACGCCTTTGGTCGGCGGGTTTTCTCGGGGTTCTCCCTGCATTCCGACGCCGCTCCATACTCACCTCGCTTCACGCAAAATGGCTCTCAAGACCACATCGAGTATTTGCGTTACTGGCGCAACTTTCACGACAGGAATATGCTGTTCGCGGTAAAGTGAGCACTTTTGAAATACACCTTTGAAAAATTCTAGTGCCCCAGCCAGCGTACGTTTTTATTGCCCACATTGACTGGCACTGCACCCAGTAAAGTTGGCAGTGATGGAGTGGAAGTAGTTGCATGCTTAAATATTGAATTAAAAAATGTTCCGTATAAATATTTGTGAATTATGAAATTATTTATTAGCTAGCTGTTTTATTAATGCATGCGAGTGCAAGAATGATCAAATTTGAAGGGGAAAAAAAAATCACTTCACCAACAATTACACAATTTTTCTCTTGACCGACGCATGAATAAAGTGATCAGGCCTATGGCAATATTAAATTTAATTATGGCGGAAGAATACACATAGTGCATAGCAGTAGATCTTAAGCATGGCTTTCAAAACTGCTGAGTTTACAATGAACAGCTTTTACTAGCGCAATAGCTAGGGACATCCGATTTTCTGAACATATTTCCAGTTCAGTTGTATGTCAAATAAACTTCAGCTCAGATGCACTCGCGATTGGATGGTTTCAAATGCCACGCGTCTCATGTGCATGCCAGCGAATCACAGACGCTCACAACTGTAGCAACCTGCATTTTATTGGCGCAGTCAAGTACTGGATGTCTTCTCACAGAGACGCTCTACTGGTATCCACAAAGAAACTACAGTCGTGAATGCAGGATATTGAAATCTGGCTTGTGTGTAATTTTCTTCGTGGGAATGAGGCGTGCCTAGCAATAACTACTGGTTTGCATTAGTGTACTACGATAAAATATTTAAATAATAAAAATTTATTTACCGTAATGTGATCAAAACGAGAATGGTTAATCATACGTTTATATAAAGGCATAAATGTCAGCGTGTATAGCATCATTTGGCTTGAAAGGGTGCTAACACAAAAAGTGATTATAATTTTTTTACTGATACGCTTTTACTAGACTCATTAAAAATATTCCTTTAAAAAAAAAAAGCTTTCGCCTGCAGTAAATTTTTAATTCCATTGTCACATTTAATTAAAGTAACAATTAATCCATTGTGCTAAATTCAGATTCCGAAACAATATTTAATAACGCGTTAATATATGTCGGAAGTATTTTTCCACTCAAGTGCAAAAAAAAAAAAAAAAAAAAAAACAAATTTTATTCGGTATGTGTAATACAGAAAGAATTATCATAGTATCAAAAAATTTGCGTTCCTAAAACTTACACATTTACAATTGATGGGCGAATGAATCAATTCCTTGAGTACACGGCAGTGATAAGTTTATATATGATGTAGGGTAAAACACTTACGAAAATCCCTATGGTTATCAAAGTTTTCAAATGTCCTCAGGACCCTCGAACAGCAGGGTACGATAATTTGCTAATAGGTCTTGTTCTTTTTTGACGTAAGTAAACTATGACATTATTTAATATCGGCGAAATACGCTTGTGTAGTGACATAGCGGGAAGCCATCGCCAAACCCGCTCTACAACCGAGAACCTGTGCATAATGTAGGCCACTGTAGACCGTTTTAATTGGTTTACCCCATAAATATTGAGCCATCCATTAGAACTCGTCTTCTCGCGGTGCGAGGACGCCAGGTCCGAAAGCACAGCGTGGACAAACAAAGGAGCGGCGAATGCAAATTTCAACAGGCCATAACTAGAGTAAACGACCAGAAAATGACTGTACTATATGTCGTTTCCCCCAAGTGCTGCCGTATACGGGAATGATACCTTGTAATACTCCTGCCAGGAGATCATGTTTCGCTGAGCTGAGATAATTTATTTTTGGAAAATTGTCCAACGTTCTCAATGAAAAGAAATGTAAATAATGTTTTTATCAAAATCATTTTAAATGTTTGTTCTTCATTCAATCTCCATAAATTGTATCCCAGCACAGTATTAGTGTTATATTATGTTAAAGAAAAAATTTTACTGTTGTTATATAGTTTTTTTATTTGTAGTAAAAAATAAGGATTGGAAATCTGTACTTGTTGGAATTAAAGAACTAATTTATCCGATCTGAGACAAAATTAATAATGACAATTAAATGGTCTACTGTTTTCAGTTGTTTGATCTTTGTGCAAATAGAACTAACTTGGAGAAAACTGGAATGTTCTGAAGCAAAACTAAATCAGGCGCTCTCAATTCCAATGGAACTTCGACAGTTCGTGGAATAAGCAAAGTTCGAAAGGCCAACATAAAAAGGAACAGACAATAAAATTGGGTTTACTTGCAGATAATTTAGTTTGCTTGGAGTGGTAGTAAAAACTAATAAACTTGTAACTAAAGGTAACCAGCGAATGTGACAAAAGAACTAATTATTATTGACCTCCGTTTCATGGGAAACCGAATTGTCCTGATTGGCCGCGGTAGTTTAGTGGTGGTATTATTCGCCTCCCGCCTACGCGAACCGGGTTCGATTCCCGGATTTTCGCAAGTGGGAATTGTGCCAGACGATGCCGCTGGTCGGTGGGGTTTGCTCGGTGATATCCCGTTTCTCCCCACCCTTTCATTCCGGCTCACCGGCTTTCAAGACTTCGATGTTAAGAGCCACCCATATATCTTCATTCCCTCGCGCTCGACACCCAGTGATATCCACATCAGTAACAACATAACATAGTGAGACATCGACCTATGATTAAGGACCTGAAAAATTCGCGGATTCAATGACCTGCACTCGTATGTATGTGCAAATATGCCGATATCAACTGCACATTGGTTGTCTGCTGTCACAGTGGAAGGCGACAATTGGACACAGTTATCTAGGAGGTGTCAAACACCGTGTGGACCAATGACTAAAGTTGTATAAACGCACGTGTTTTCAATTCTAGCTTCTCCTAAAATGAAACCACGAATTCTTCAGGTCTCTACCTATGATTCCTACAGAGGTGGACTGTTTCACCAACCATGTGATCCGTATTCCGGTACGTGACGTAGTATACCATTAATTTGACAGCTACGAATTCTTCAGGTCTCTACCTATGATTCCTACAGAGGTGGACTGTTTCACCAACCATGTGATCCGTATTCCGGTACGTGACGTAGTATACCATTAATTTGACAGCTACGAATTCTTCAGGTCTCTAGCTATGATTCGTACAGAGGTGGACTGTTTCACCAACCATGTGATCCGTATTCCGGTACGTGACGTAGTATACCATTAATTTGACAGCTACGAATTCTTCAGGTCTCTACCTATGATTCCTACAGAGGTGGACTGTTTCACCAACCATGTGATCCGTATTCCGGTACGTGACCTAGTATACCATTAATTTGACAGCTACGAATTCTTCAGGTCTCTACCTATGATTCCTACAGAGGTGAACTGTTTCACCAACCATGTGATCCGTATTCCGGTACGTGACGTAGTATACCATTAATTTGACAGCTACGAATTCTTCAGGTCTCTAGCTATGATTCGTACAGAGGTGGACTGTTTCACCAACCATGTGATCCGTATTCCGGGATGTGACGTAGTATACCATTAATTTGACAGCTACGAATTCTTCAGGTCTCTAGCTATGATTCGTACAGAGGTGGACTGTTTCACCAACCATGTGATCCGTATTCCGGTACGTGACCTAGTATACCATTAATTTGACAGCTACGAATTCTTCAGGTCTCTACCTATGATTCCTACAGAGGTGGACTGTTTCACCAACCATGTGATCCGTATTCCGGTACGTGACGTAGTATACCATTAATTTGACAGCTACGAATTTGCACATGAAAACAGCCTAGCCTGCTTGCCGTAAAATCTACACAAACTTGTGGATAGGGAGTTATTGCGAGAAAAAAATATTTTGGACCTACGCATACATTACATGTTCTCACCATCTAGATGCAAGGGATGTTTTCCCCTAAGTTTTCAACTGGTTTTATTACATACTACCATCCCTTAACACTTGACGCGCTGCCAAATGAACGCAAAGGTATGCATGGTCACCCAGTGAGTAATGTCATTAGCCATTGACGACTCGCCGAAGCAGCTGCTTTTGAAGGAGTGGGCTTTCAGAAACTATTCTCGTGGACTCTACTGGATAGGTTACTTTTAGATACTTACAAGCAGCCTTCGGAGAAATAAAATTGCCTCTGTCGCAACGTATGAAATTAAAAACTGTATGCAATTATGCGAAGAAAGAACCACCCCACACGGATTTTATACATTTTTCTTTTGTGAATTGTTAAGCTTAATCTGGAAGTGATTTCCGCTTTGAAAACATTTCGTATGTTGCGTAAGTTTAAAGGGCAATTTTTAAAAATATTTGGTTACCTGCAAGAGAAAATAAAACGTTTACTATTATTACCAGAAATAAAATATCACTCCTTGACTGTAATGAATAAATGCCTGATAGACGCGTGGGAAAATCGCGTGTCAAGTGAGGGAATATTTACTTCACCACAGGCTATGGGGAAGTTATATGGAAATAACTTGTGGGGAAAGAATAAGTGACTCGGCAAGTACTAAGACTTCGAATTATTACACGTGTATTATCAGAAGTTCGTAGCATTTAATTGCTTCAGCTGTCATGAAGAAAATACATGAACTACGTATCATTCAATTGAAGTGCAAAGTAAAAAAATAACACCATAAAAAAATTACATGTGCAAATTCTTGCCATTTTCATATTATTTCATTAAAAATAATTGTTATTTATTTCTGCATACTATAAAACGCAATGTTACTGCAAAATTTATTTCGTTGTTATCGTTAGTGCACTTAAATAAATACTTTACCACGCCTTTGAGTAACTCGTTTGACTGTAAATGTGCTGAAGGTAAATTTATGTGTTTAAAATTTTTAAAACTTATCAGGAATGCAACATGCGAACAGAAAATTCGAAACTTCGGGTGTTGCGATGTTGAGATATTAATTATAAGCTATTTCACAGGATTGATTAGTAATTAATTGTTTTATATTATACGTCAAAATTATTTATTTAGTTATCTGATGGAGTTTCCAAGTTTAAATGCTTTATAATTGGAATTCCTTCCTCCTTAATATTAATTTATTTCACTACGTTTCGTACCTACCTTATTATTTATAGACCGTAACAGTTTTTGATGAATTATGGAGTCTTGTTTCGTTTCAAACCTCCCAGAGACCATGAATACAATGCTTTGTAGAAGTGAAGAAAGGTTCTGTACACGTCATGAGGAAATTTTTTTACATATGCACACAGTATTTCTCTGTCATATAAGTAACTTTTCCTTTAGAGTGCGGCATCCTTCCTTGCTTTTGAAGAGAAATATGTTCCCCATAAAAGGTTGGCAGAAGTTAGCTTACATTTCTCTGGTAAGGTCGATACACGGTATCAAGTATTTTGTACTTTTAAAAGAAAAATCCTTGGCAAACTCAGTTGCCAAGCAAATACTTTGTAGCACTACAAACCGATTTCTTATAAAATCTGCAAAACATATATTTGTAATATTACAAATGATAGGCTTGTATTACAATTTGCATTATTTAGAAATGGGCATACAATTATTATTTCCTTCTAGTAAACAAGTGTGATGAATTAATAGCAGAAAATAAGGGAAAAATTATTTCGAAATATAATTCACGGAAAATCTATTGACATCTTGTCAACACGGGGACTACACCCCACCTCACTTGTATTATTACCTCACACCCTTAATCGCAAGAACAACTTGACTTACGAACTTTTCAATTATTTCTGTACTGAATATAACAGTAACTACCTGTAAAATATCAGTGAAGTTATTCGGTTAAGAAGCATACATTTATTTTATTTTAAGTGTTCTGTGTGGATATGAAACATTAACAGTTAATTAGTAATCGCGCAACGCATGTTTAATTTGTAGTCATTTTATTGTGAGTATCTCACTGGTTTTAAGTGTTTTGCGTTATTAAAACTCGCAATACATTTAATTTTGCACTTCACATCGCCCCTATTTATTGTACAAACAGATATTTACGGTTTTACGTTGTTGAGTGTCTGCCATCTCGTCTGAGATCGAGGATGTGGGTCAGTATATCGCAAACATTTATTAAGGTCTATTGAAAACATGGCTCTTGTATAGTTTTGCAAACGAGTAATTTTACAAGATAAATTCGTGCACCGCTACAAAAATGTGTAAAATTTCGAACTATTTCTCAGTAACAATTACAATATCGTTTTACTGTTAGTAATATATATATATATTTTTTTTACAATTATGTTTAACGCGAAATTTAATAAAATAGTGACACTGTTGATTCATACATTACCTACGGAACGTACAGCTGGCTTACTCAGAACTACATCGGAACACCTATTTGCACCTATTTGCACCTATTTGCACCTATTTGTTTACGGAGAAGTGCGAGTCCAAAAATCGTTGTTGTTCACAGAACTTCAGAGATCTACGGCACGTGCATTGTAATATGTAATCAATGAAAAACGTTCTGCATCAATATAAAAGCACCGTTTTTCCCAATTAGCATAAAAGCACAGCTTCCAAAAAAACGCGTTAAAATAAAAACAGACACCTTAATTAATAATAAATTAATAATAGGTTTGTGATCTCTGATTTTTTTTGTGTAAAAAGAGGCCTATTGAAAAAACATTTCTCCGTTTGGAAACGTAAAAAAAAAAAACGAATTAAAAATTTAATTAAATAAAACGTTGCAGCAATTACATATTAAAATGTATCGTGATTATCTTCTAATGTTATTAATATTTCAGTTTAATAATATCCAGTCTCTGTCCATTCTTCCGGTAAGCGTTTAACTAAATGAGTTAGTCTGAGCATATCTCTGCTCCTAAATACTGACTAAATTTACGATTTTGACGTTTCAATTACATACGTGAGATTTCCAGTATTACGTGTATGATGTTCATAATTCCTCTTCTGCGATATGAATTCACGTGGACAGTCTTGCCTTAGTAAAGTAATAGTTGCTTATATGTAATTACTCTGTGCCAAACTGATTCAAAACCTATCAAAAAGGAAGCAAAGATTGATTTGCTACAAATCATAAAATATTTTAATAAATGTAATTGAATTATTTTTGACAAAGTCACTTAATATACGACGAGATTATAAATTTATAAGCGAAATAAAAATTTTGGTGATAAAATTAATATGTAAATAAAAATTGCAAGCTTCATTGTAAAAACATTCCTTAATAATGTCGCAGCTATATATGCACTATGCAGCTCATTTAGTAATAAACAACACTCTGTATAATAGAAACATCCGTAGTTCCTTATTTCTACTGAGGAGCACCGTAAAAAAAAATTATAGTAAACTGCCTAAACAGTAATGGAAGTTTTTAACCTATAAAGTGTATGGTACTAGTAATACGTATCAGGCTGAAAATATGAGAATGTTTTATCATCTCTTCTATGCAAAGTTGGGAACTTCTCAAGGCACCTGACTCTTTCCTGAGCAACTGTAGCAATGTTACCATGCCTGCACGGGAAAATATTTTACCATTCGCGCTTTGTCACTGTACGTATACACTGCAATGTTTAATTTACAAATAATTTCTTAGAGTGAGACATATATTTATTCATGACGTTTGAAATGTCATTACTTCACTCATAACAATAGTTCAATTATATGGAGATTTGTTTATTTGCTGTTTAATAAATGGCACATTTCCCTTCAATACTTGTCTAAAAATAAAAAAGAGGGGGGGGGGGGCACGAATTTATGCGCCAGTTTATTTAAACGTCCAACACAAGGGGCAGAGAATGTTGGAAACCAATAGTGTGTTTTGGATCTCGTTCGTGCCCCTATGTTCTGCATGCTGACACTCGAAAACTTTTAACGATATGAAAATTAACCAAATTACGGTAACTAGGGTAGATTCAACAGTTGTGTCGATTTCAGTATCACCCTGCAATATCGCAATCTGGCCCGCGCATCAGTGAGACTAATTATGCGTATCAGTGAGACTAATTACTTTGCCGAAAAAAATTTTTTTTATTTAATAAAAGAATGGATAGTGGTTTCGTATTGCGAAAAGTTGCATGACATGTAAAAGAACGCGTGGAATATTTAATCACAGGCATCGTGTTCCAATTTATGATATGAACCTTGTGTGTTACAATTTACTTTACTATAGCCAGTAATAATTTTGCTTTAAATTATTTATTTAATAGCAACCATGTTTTATTACGAGGTATACACTTTCGTATCATACCAATACAACTGCATGAAATAACCAAGTTAGGGCTTCGTGCTGTGCAGTTTTTATACGTGTTCTGGATAAATAGAAGCGAAACCATTTCTGATTAGATTTGCAAAGAACTCGTGTTGCCTTGAGAATGTTCCATACTCGACGAGAGGTCGGTTCCGTATTTACACAATACGCAGATTGGTTACGTATTTCGTTATATGGAATGCGTTTCAGTGAAAGTAAAATACCCCATAATAATTAACACTGTACATCTGGATAGTGATAATTTTCAAAATGCAGTGTAGGATTTTGCATAAACGGAATAAAGATAATAGCTTATAGGGCTCATGGTTGTGGACGTGTATAATTAAAACTTAAAATAAAAGTAGTGTCCGCAGTGGCATGGAATTTTTACTTAAATGCTAACTGGACGGTAATTTTGACAGCGAATGTGAAAATAATAAGTTCCATGCACTAACCTTATAATTTAAAAGTGCACCGGTTACATAAGCGACAGCAGAAATCGTTTCATTTTTGTTGTTCATACGGCAAAATAATGCCTGGTGAAACTCTACAATATAAATGTTTATGAAATTTTTTTTTGTGCTGTTGGCCGCATGTGATCTTGTAATTAGGTCGTGACAGTATTAACTGTAACGCGGGGCGAATTATACAAAACTGACATGAAACACGGACGCAGCTACGTGATGGGGTGGAGTGGAGTGAAGAGATTTGAGCGGCTCTTAACGTCGAGGTATTGAGAGCCGAAGAGGGTGAAGTGAGTTTAGTATGCAGCAGCGCCGGAATTCAAGGACGGGGCGAACGGAAGATCCCCCCCCCTCTCTCTCCCAAAAAAAAAAACCTGCCGACCAGCGGCATCGTCCGCTGCTATCACCACATGCGAAGGTCGAGCGACCCCGCCGGGATTCGAGCCCGGATCGCCTTGGTGGGAGGGGAGGGGAGTAGTATGACCACGCCGCGGCCTACGAAATGTTACATGATGAGGGGGGGGGGGGAGCAAAGGGCGATTTCCTTCCCAGGGCGGCGTTCCGAAACGGTACTCCGAGTGTATAAAAGAGTAACAGAGAGCAACAGCCGAGGAAAGCAAGGGTAAACTTAGTTTTGGAACGACAGTGATGTAAATGGCATGCAGTGTTTACAAATATATACCGATTAAACAACCGACGTTCATTCCAAACAATTTTGGGAGCCACTGTGCTAGAGCGATCAAGCACGCTCGCCTCCCACCAAGGCGAACCGGGTTCAATCCCCGGCCAGGTTACCGGATCTTCGCAAGTGGGAATCCCCCGCCCCTTCATTCCTGCGCCGCTTCATGTTTACGTAATTCACTCTCATCGGCTCTCAAGACCTAGCTGTTTAGAGCCGCCCAAATCTCATCACTCACTCCCAAACTTTTTTTTCTAAATATTATTAATGTTCATAATACACATAGACAGCTTTACTTACCATAAATTGATCATAAACGTTGCTTTTAATAATGCGACATTATTAAAAGTAAACTTTTAAATAAAAATACTAGTCTTATCACGTATCATTTGGAATTATTTCCGTGTGTGTCTGTAACCAGAATGTGCACATTTCCTTTCAGTTTCCTTTTAATTACTCGCTAAAATAGTGAGTGTAAATGTTTTACCCTGGCGAGATGCCCACAGTAATTACTCTGCAGTTTTGGAACACTGCCTAGTAGGTACTCAAATGTTTTGGGACAGACAATGAGAAGAGTTTACTCGCAGAGTAACGTTTCGGAACGCCACCCTGGTGGTATTTAGAGGGAGCCAGCTGGGTTTAATACATAAATACAATTATCTCAATGATACTTAAAACTCCACCAAAATACAATTTAATATACTCTTATACTCATTATTTAAAAAATGTTTTCCGTTACCGCCCCTGTGAGGTAACGAAATTGTTCTTTCCTTTTGTTTACCGTTTATATAGGCTGTTCACGGTAAAATGAGCACTTTCTAAAGCCCTGCTTAAGATCTACTTGTATACACGCCTTATGTAAAATTAACATTGCCATGGGCCTCGCCACTATAGTCACGCGTCGGTCAAGTGAAACTGTGAAATTATTAGAAAAATAGATATTTAAAAAAAATCTACTTATTTTTACACTTTGATTCCATGCAGAAAAAACACAGAAAGCACAAGAAATAATTTAAGTTGACAACTTTACTGGGCGCGTGTCACTTAGGGCGCCCGTTCAAATAAACGCATGTAGCAGGAGTGACTTTTTTCTGAGGTTGATTTCAAAAGTGCTCACTTTATCGTCAACAGTCTTTAAAAAAATCCCCTATTTGTATTTTCACGCTTATCGCTTCTAAGTGGCGTAGAACCTAAATATTTTTAGGACATCCTCATATCACAACAAACAAAATAATTTCCGAAGAAAATTTTTTTATATCTTAATGGCAAAAAATAAACATGTGGAGAGTTTTATTTTTATTTTTACAATTAAGATGACGCGACTGTTTGTTTTACTCCCCAACCTTTTCTCTCCAAATTAAACAATTGAAGGAATGCTGCATTCTTAAGAGAAAGATAAAAATTACGTTTTTAAAGAGTGCCATTCTTATTGTGTATCATGTACTGTACATATCGGGTACGATAAATTGAGCGCTTTTGAAACAAATCTTTGAAAAATGTCACTGCCCGTAGATGTGTATATTTTAACTGGTACACTGACTGTCATGCACCAGTAAATTTGGCAACGTCAGAGGGATATAGTATATGCCTGTTTTAACGTTTAATATAAAGTGTGCTAGATTAATATAGGTAAACAACGAAATTATTTCTTTTTTCTGTATTTTATACATGTATTTGACACAATCAGCAGATTAGTAAAATATTTAATTTTCTAATAATTTCAGTTTCGCTTGACCAACCAAGAATGGTGGAACATTACACTACGTGCATGCGTGCATCTTAAGCAGGCCTTGCCAAAATTCGATTTACTGTAAACAGCCTGTAAACGAGCTTGCATGCGTAAATACGGTTTACGCGCTACTAACCTTTCTTTGCTCAACGATGTACCGCACTATGATCGTGCGTACATGCACTTTCAGCTAGCGCACAATTTCCAGTGTAGAAACGAAAATGTTTATTTTGCAAATTTGGCTGCCGCACTGACGAGGGGGGGGGGGGGATATGCCGTTTCCTGAGCTCTTCCAAACAAAAATTGGGCGCGTTAATGTAAACAGGGAATATTTCGTCCGGTTTTTTAACATCCAAGTTTTACGTACTTCCTCAAACAACGATTATTGTTGTTTAGTCGTGGCGAGCGAGAAAGGGAAAAATGTCTTCATTTTCGCAACAGTTAAGGCTAGAGCCGAATTCAAAAGCTGATATAAAATAACCTTATTCACTTAACCAAAAATATTTTTAGGGTTTTTGTAGCACGTTTTGCAGATTGACTGGCGCCTTGAAGTAAATATGTTTAATATTTGCATTGAATACATTAAAATATAACTCAAAATATCATTAAGATCAGTTTCTCATCCCTCGAATAGGTATTTCAATGCTCTCACCCACCAAATGCTCCTTAAACTAACAGAAAGGAAACAAACATACCGACAAGGATATGGCGTATTGTTAGAGGCCTGAGAAATTCGCGGATTAACTTCGGGACAAGCTATAATTTAAAAAGATGCATGTATATAGTTTTAGCCATTGGTCCACACGGTGTTTGACACCTCCTGGAGTACGCTGGCCCAATCGTCGCCTTCGGCTGTGACAGAAAACAACCAATGTACAGATGATGTGAGCATACTTGTACATAAGCCTGTAGAATCTAACCTGCAGGTCTTTGAACTCGCGTTTTTTTTCTTTCACGTCTCTAACTATTGTTGACCCTTAATATGACCACAAAGTTCTGGATAACTTACTCCATGGTGGAAGAATATCAAGAACAAATAATCCAGACTTCTAAATTATAATTTCCACGCCACACATATCTGTCCGCTTTAAGTTCTGCAATATTAAAAAATTATACTTCTATTGCGAATACAGAAATTGAATTAAGTGTAAAACACTAGGCGCGCATTACTAAAACATTAAAACTTTCACCACGGCACATGTAAAGCGCAATGTTAACCAATATCATGAACGTAATTCTTACTACCAAAATCACATAGCAACACAATGTCCGGATAAGCAATCGTATATTATTGAAGCGGCGTTGAAGTTAAGTGGAGCAATGACGCGAGTTGTAAATTATACCAACAAATGAATGTACTTATTACATTTTCTAATTTAAAAAAAGTTATGGCTATTCGATACAAACCTTCCGGACATTCTGTTGCTGAGATTTCAATTTTATTTAGGCCCACAGATGCTGTGGCTTCATTTTACGAGCGAAGTTCAGATACGTGCTGTATATCGTTTATATATCCTATCCAGATGATATTTATAGTCTATTCGCATGATCTTCATGCATTTTTTTTTTTTAAACAAAACCTTTGTAAAAGCACCCCATGTATATCACGTTCGGTTGTTTCCTAAGCATGGCATGTATCACAAGCATGTTATACTTCGGTTAGCTTAAAGATATTTTATTTTCGATTAAATTGAACTTTTAATTAAATTCTATCTTTACACTGTATTATTCCATTCGTAATCAATAGCAATGAAAACAGAGAGAAAATTGATGTGTCGGTAATGCCTCGTAACAAAAAGTTCCCATGCAAAACATTATCAAGCTGAGTGCGAGCAAGAGAAGTGCGTTTTAACTTCAGCGTAATATTCTAGACTTGGTTAGTATTTGTTTGCAGGAGGCGGAGGAATACTCTGAAAGTGAAAGCAGAACTTAAGCATGGCGTCAGAAATTTTGGAAGTAACCATGAATGGAGCATAGCAAAAGAACAGTACTCTAATGGCGTTGTGATATCTGCTTCCATGAAAAAGAACGAAAATTCTTGTTTTTAATACACTGAACACTATGCCCGAGTGAGGCTCGGATGAAGCAAATCTGCAAGTACCTCAAGGCTTGAAGAAAATATCGTATGAATATATATTCATTTCTTTCCTAGTTTTTATCATGGTTTTACATAATCACTTCCGACTCATAAAAAATCATTTTCGTGAGAAAAATACTACATATCTGTGTGACTACGCAAATTATCACGATTTGATGTAAATCTTTTTAGACACTGTTGATGGTAAAATGAGCACTCTTGAAAGCCCTGCTTAAGTTATACTTGTATGCACGTTGTGTATTCTTTAGCCTCATGTAAGATTATCATTGTCGTGGGCCTCATCACTTTATTCATGCTTCGGTCAAGTGAAACGGTGAAATTATTTCAAAAGTGAAGATCTAACAAATATGATCATTTTAACACTTCAATTAATTAAAAATAAACAGTAAGCGAAAAAAAAATAATTTAAGTTGTCACAAATGGTTACGTAACATTCGACGTTATAATACGGAACTACTTCCCATCAATCATTACCAACTTTACTCGGCGCATGTGACTCAGGGCGCCCATTGAAATAAATGCAGGTAAGGGCAGCGACTTTTTTCTAAGGTTGATTTCAAAAGTGCTCACTTTATCGCGAACAGCCTTTAAGTATGAAAACATTTTGATTGTAATACTGTGAATTCGGTAATATACAAAATGCCACAGTATCAATGCGACAAATTTGTAGGGGTGATAGTTGATGTAATGAGGAACTACTTTTGTCATCGAACGGATGTCTGGAGGCGCCCCTTTAGACGCTAGCAGTTTACGTACAACACGTTATAACGCCTGGCAGGTTGGAAATTAGCGTTGCATACAAGAGGCACCAGCTGCCTAGCTCCCAGGAAATAATGGTATTTTATGTATTAATGTAGGGGTGGTGGCAATAATAAGTAGGTAGACATTTGTAAGTTGATGTAATTTATTGACTTCCTGTTGCACGTTTCCATATGGTAACATAAAGTAAACGCTTAAAATGGGGGCCATCCGCTTGATTGCAGACTTTGAATCGCCGATGCATCGCCTGGTCGAACATTTCGAAGAAGTGGTTTGAACCGAGTCGGAAGCCACAAGAAGGAATGGACTGTTGTGAGGTCGGGTGACCGCGGTGGCCATTGCAAAGGGCCGCCTCTCTCCCGATTCACTTGACACCAAACGTGTCGGTGATCGGGAGGAGTTGGCGAACACGAGGGTTGAAATGCGGTGGAGTGCCATCGTGTTGAAACCACACCCTGATTCGTACGTTCAGCTGCGCATCTTCTATCAGATGGGGTAGCTCGTTCTCCAGAAAGTTGTGACCCTCTAAACAGGCTAGAAGGACAAAGGGCCCGACAATTTGTTCGCGGACGATACCAGTCCACGCGTTCACCACAAATGATTGTTGTATGACGTGGCCACCACTGCACGAGGATATTATTCTGCCCACGGGTCACTGTTGTTGATATAGAAATAGCTATGTATATATAGTAAAACGCACTCCGTTTGTAAACAACACACACGATGCAAATTCTGGCTCGGCAATGCACTGTGCGAACTGCATGCAGGGCTTGAAGTCGGCTCGGGCCAAGTGCCCGTGGCTGTTGCAAGTGTAATGGATGTAGTCTGTGCTGACGGAGCTCTCTCCACACGGAGGTGTTTGCTAACGTCCATGTAGCGAGAGATCACACGTGCGCTTGTGGACGGGTCCGTGGAATGCGGCGAAGGGTAGGGCGTAACCAACTACGCCCAACACACGCGGTCCAATGCGGCTCTGAGCGCTTCTGACACCGCCTACATCTTCGGGTCAGAGGCGACTGTTGTCACCGGCCAAAACGTTCACAGCTACAGATGACTGCGTGATCGACAGCAGGCATGTGATACGCGCTAAGCAGACTGCCTACCTCCCAGGTGCGTGGAACTATTTTACAAGAGAACCCGTCGTTTTTGCCTAAAATCTGCCTAATATTATGCAAAATAAATTTAGGCAAAATGACTTTAGGCCAAATGACAGGCGAAACGACTTTAGGCAAAACGACGCGCTTCCTTTTACAACAACGTCTGGCGTCTCAACGGAGCGTCTCCAGACATCCGTTCTCTGACAAAAGTTGTTCCTCATTTCATTACCTATCGCCCCTAGACGTTTGTTACAATGATGCTATGACGATCTGTATATGATGACAGCTGGCCAGTAATGAACGCTGCGTAATGTCTGGCATGGCGTCAACTAACAGGACGTTGGCGAATGGGAATACAAAGACGAACTGGAGTGAATTTCATATTATAGTGGATATTGGTGGCACACATTTAGCTTCTCCTGAATGGTGGGAAATAAGCTCAGTTCTCAAAGCTTTAACGTTGCCTTCGTAAATAACAAAAATGGCTCACTCCCGAGACCCAACTGCAATGATGGGAAATAACAATTAAAAAATAAATAACTCCAAAGATATTTGTTGCTCATTTACTTTCTGAATAACAGTTAATTGCATTGATGATTATTTTTCGTTCCTCTACTCTGTAACATATTGTGAACAAAATTCCATCGTTAAGTTATTGCATGCTTTCAAGTTGTCGTGGAGCGAGTCTCGAATACGGACCCCGCAGTGACAGAAGGGGAAAAAACGCTTAGCCTGGAATAACTCGTAAAACTTGCTTATTTCTAGCAAGGCTATTTTTTTTTTCGCTGTGTGCGTGCGCAATACCTGCGGGGCTCTCCCTATCGTCATAAAGAACGTTGTGATAATCAATCGCCGAGCGGGAACTGTGGTGGGCAACCCACCCCCTACCCCCCCCCCTTCATTCTCCGGGGTAAACCCCGGCAGGAATGGTAAATTGTCATGTATCCGTCAGTCACCAATGATTTATGAGTATCGCGGTCGGCTGATAGAGAGCGACAGGCTCAGTTGTACACCTATAAAACACTTTACCTCATATGTACAGTGTTATATATATATATATAGTTCAACTACTCAGGCTGTGGTTTGTGAAAATAAACTGCTTGATGTGAAACTTGTACCCTGCAGATGATGACGACAACGCTTACAAGGAATAGTTTCTCAGGTGGTCGTTTGTTTCGTCCATCCCCTTCCGAACACTGGTGGCAACACAAATCCATAAATATGCAAATGTGAACAAGATTGTAAAACTATGCTCCATTCACGGTTACTTGCAACTCGTACGAAGCCCTGCAGAAGATCTACTTCCGAGATATTCCTCCGCCTCGTTCAAACAAATCTTAGAAAATCACACCAGAGGACCAACGCACCGCTTTCGTGCGCACGCAATTTAACAATATTACCATAAGAACTATTTTCTCACCAGTCATTACCAACACACATATTCTGTCTCTGTTTTATTCATGTAAGGTATAAGTAAAATATCATAATTTTTTTAAGTAAAAATTTAATTTAACCAGAACGAGGATACTTTAGTTAACGCAAGTATATTATGATTGTGATAAACGGCATGTTCAGGAAACAACCAAACACGCCAAACATGGGATGTGTTTTGGAAAGGTTCGAATCCAGCGTGAAGAGACCGCGAACATACTATAGCCTACAGTTTTGTTTCAGTTCATCTATTGCGTCTTTTCACTATACACAGTTTACAACCGTCATAAAATATGCTTAGAAATTACTTTTTACCGTGCATTAATCACTGTGTATATAAATATTGGACTTTAACGCTGAGCGTGTCACAGACGACCGTGTTTGAGAAATATTTTCCCCCTGTTTAACAGAATGAACGCTAGCGGTTCTGCGGAAGTTAAAATGACAAACGCTGTAAAATGGGGAAGAAAAATCCTCCTGAATAATACGACCACAAAATGCATAGATGTAGTGGCAAATAGCGTTTTCCTTCAGCTTGCATATGAAATTTTATGAGATATGTATACAACACATAAGGACATGCGTATTTAAGCTATATTAACACACACAGGTGTGCACATTTCTGTATAAAGGATTTAGAAAATTCGTAAGGGTTGTGTGCACATCTGAAGTTAGAGCCGAGGCAGTAATATATTTATCATGTTTGAGAGAGATACCAAGTGTTTGAAAAATGTGCAGTGGAACAAACATCTGCGCCCACTGGAAAATAGGTATCTGTTTGGATATTACTTCGTTGGAATGATTAGTGTACGCAGCTTAATTTTCCATTAAATTTTGTGTCGTGGAAGCGTATTTGGTTTACTAAAGACGAATGGTTAGTCACGATGTAAAAATAGGTAGAACATATTTTTATATTATTATATCAAATAGACGCCTGTATTTTCAAATAGATTGAAAATATTTATTTTAGTTTACTTGCAATGCTTGAAAATTGGCATCATATTCCAGACGATATTGATTGGGGTAACGTAATATTATTAGTAGTACTGAAAGGACTTCGATTGTAATGCATATATCCCACTTTCAGAAATACCTACTATTTGTTTAATAATTTTAAATTAAATCATGTTAAAAGCACATCCTACAGAAAAAAATGTAGGGTAAATTTTTGGTTCGATTAATTTATGTCGTAAATAAATTATGCTTCTGTGGTGCAAATTAAAAATACAAATAAAACTTAATTTTCCTGTTATTTTTGGGAATGTAATATATTCCCATAAATTTATTTATCATCACGTAGTTAAAAATTTTTTTTTAACTTCTCCGATGAGATTTGCACTTTTTGGTTTGTCAGGTAACCAATAAATACATAGTTCGGTTAACTGCTTCCTATAGATAAATTTGTTATTTTATTTACAACATATTTATTAGTCCATCCCTTTTTAGAAAGACTTACGCGACATACGTAGAAACTTCGTTATTTCCTAATCATTGATATTAGGCCACAATCAAATTGACAATCATGCCGCTAAACAGGTTTTGAATTAGTTTAGCCAGGCACTTCTTCCTGAAATGAAGATTTTTCAACCCCTCATTCAAAAAAAGGGAGATGAAAACTGCCCAATCACGCTGTGCTGTTAATGTAATCAGTGTTGCTGTGTTTTTAACGGGAAAACACCGCACGTATGGGGAAAGTAGCCGAATGCGTACCGCCTCCTAAATCGTACCACCTCCGTATTTCAGGAAATGTGAATACCACTGCGCTCTTGTGGCTACAAGATGAACCTGTTGTAGTTCCCAGCCAGTCCAAAGAATGACGCAAGTGTGGAACGATGTTTAGTGATTTTATCGGAGTTTATGATTATTTGTACTTCTGGATGTAGTTTCTGAACTTCAGTTGTAAGCCTGTACGAAATTGAATAGTAAGTAATTATTGTTTAAATATATTTGTTATTGTAAAGGCAACTCTTCTTCACATTATGAACTAATTTATATCTGACGACAAACAATTTGAGGTTGTGTTTCATATGTTTTTTTTTTTGTTTGATGACGAGTTGCCTAAGTCGTACCACGTCGTAGTTTCGCAAATCGTACCGGTACGACTTAGGATACTACTACAAGGCAAGAAACAATGAAACCCGGTTATTGCTGACTCTATGTGTAAACACTTAGAATAATCTAAATAACCTTTTGCATAGTTTTATGCAGTGATCTCATTTTATTACAAACTTCAATATAGGTTCCGTATTAAATCTGCGCATTGTTTACGGAACATTTTTCTTAATGGTCGTACATCAACATCCGAGGACAATGGGTTTCAGTTGAACACGCATTACATTTGCCATGTTCCATATTTATCATGTGCAAAAGTATTTAATAGTCGCCGTAAATAAAAGATTACTAAAACATATGTCCGTTGTGAGTTACAGAATGACGAAAAGGAAATATGGAGCTTGGACTGAAATGGAGATGGCAATGGCTCTTGCGTCGTATAGAAATGGGGACATGGGTTTTAATGAATGCTGTCAACAATACAACATTCCAAAGCCAACATTGAAAAGGCGCTTAGACAGGAAGAATGTTGTAGCTAACGAATCCGTAAAAGCCATAAGCCGTACCAACATCCTTCCACCCGAAGTAGAGCAACAACTCGTTGATCATATTTTAAGATTAGAAGAGCTTCTGTTTGGGGTAACAATCACTGATGCCAGGATGTCAACTTTCCAAATTGCAGAGTGCAATGAAATACCATACAGCTTCAACAGATTGACAGAAATGGCAGGGAAGAAAGGTTTTTTTTTTTTTTTGCCTTTAAAGCTCGTCATAAGGAATTAGCGCTACGTGAGCCCGAGTCCACTTACATGGCACGTGCAAAGGGGTTCAACAAAAAGAATGTGTTAGAATTTTTTGATATCCTGGAAAGAGTGATATCCTGGAAAGAGTGATATCCTGGAAAGAGTGATATCCTGGAAAGAGTTATAGATGAAAACAAATTTGACGCTATTCGTGTGTTCAATGTGGATGAGACGGGTTTCAGCACTATACAAAAAAGATGCCAGAAAGTGTTGTCTATGAAAGGAAAGCGTCAGGTGGGAGCTATTGCAAGTGGGAAAAGAGGTGTCAATACGATAGTGTGTTTTATTAGTGCGTCGGGGATGTATGTTCCACCTATGATGACCTTTAAACGCATGAGAATGGTGCATGAGCTGCAGGTTGGTGCCCCTCCTGGAGGTATTGTTGACGTATCGGAAACAGGGTACATTAACAGTGATCTTTTTGTAAAATGGTTATAACATTTTATTGCTGACACATTCGAAGAATGTAGGAGCTTTGGAACTTGCAAGAGACAATGGCGTCCTAATGTTGCAGTTGCCTGCCCGCACAATTCATCGGCTACAGCCTCTCGATAGGTCCTTCTTCAAGCCATTAAAAACGTATTACACCCAGGTAGTTTAGAAATGGCTTCGAACAAATCCCGGTTTGTGTGTTACCCAGTATCCGGTTACAAAACTTGTAGCAGAGGCCAATCAATGCAAGGGCAGCAACTATTCAGAATGCCATTAATGGATTTCGTACTTGCGGAATCTGGCCGGTAGTTCGTAATATTTTTAACGATTCCGACTTTTTAGCAGCTGCAAATCTGGAAGTAAACGAATGCCACTCCGATGAAAACGAGACGGATACGCCTTCTTGTAAGCCTACAGAAAACATCAGCGATCCAACAGATAGTGAAATAATTAGTCCTAATGATAGGATTACTCAGCACGAGATGATCTCGAAGTTGAACGTTTCTATTGAAGCTATTTCTCCGATTCCAACATGCCCCAAACATGTGTCCACACCAGCAAGGCGGGGAGCTCAACATGCTGTGGTACTGACAAGCAGTCCGTACAAACGTGATTTGATGGCTTCAAAAGATAGAAGAAGGAAGACGACCAGCAAAGTAGGTAATAAATCTACGAAAGGGAAGGGACGTTCCGCATGTGCAAAAAAGCGTTTAAGAAAAACTCCAGACAACAATGCACCTTCTACTTCGTTCGCATCCAACGTAACCATAGAACTTGTGCAAGACGATTGGCTTTGTTCAGTTTGTGAGGAAAATGTCGTAGAAAATATGGTGCAATATTTACAGTGTCACACGGGCGTACATGAAACCTGCGCAGGGGTTAAATAAGGCCCGAAACGTTTTATTTGTGTTGCATGTAAATGCTTTGTTTGTTTGTTTTATTTAGGGTGAAATATGTACTTGTATACACTTAAAACATCATTGTGGCTGTTTCCATGGACAACATTTAGTATTAGAATATTTCTGCTTATAGCGGTACGATTTTGGATACTGGTTTCCTATATCGTACCGATTGCAGTCTTACACTAAGAAATTTTTTTCTGGGTTGCTATTTCAACTAACTAGACATTTTAATGTAGATATATATATATATATATATATATATGCATATATGTTGCTGCTTCGTACTAAATAAATATTGGAGCAGTACATTGAAGATTGGCCCAAATTAATGTAATAATGTAAAAAATGGTACACATTAGGCAACCTTCCCCTAAGTGAATATATAGTTCCTGCATAGTTACTTCCAGTTTTTCTGAATCCCCACTAAAGTTCTATTTTCACGCTGTTGATTTGATCCATGTAATCAAATCTTATAACTAAGTCTGGGAAACGACAGCAAAGGGACAACACACCGCATTAGTGCGCAATCATTTTAATAACTTTTGTATGAGAATTATTTCTTACTAAGCATTTTACCAACACGCATCTATTTTTATTTGCAATAACTACAAATGAAATTATATTATTTAGAAATAAAGTATAATTGAAATTTCAATTTAACCAGAAAAAATAAACTTTTATGTTAACAGCACTATAAATACTTGCTGTAAATTACATATTTGGGAAACAACTAAACACGTGATACCTAGCATGATTTTTCAAATGTTTGATTCAAAGAGTGTGAAGATATTGCTAAAAGACTATATCTGTATATTAGATGCAAAACAATTAAATAATGATAATTTTAGATAAATAGCACATCTCTCTGATACATTAGGAAAAGTAACGTGTTATGTAAATATATCTTTATCATAAAATGGGTCTACAAGTTTCTCAGAAACCATAACTAGCATATTTATATATGTATATGTACGTATTTTTAATCAATATTATTCAGTGTAAGAAATTGGTGGTAAGGATTCATACTTCATAACAGAATAATACTAATTTCGAGGATAAATTAAATATTTAAATGTCTTATTCATATATCAATGACGAGAGTATAAAAAATGTCAATTGTAACACTGTATCCCCTGTAAAATTTGTAAAGGGCCTAAGCAAAATATTAATATAATTGAAGACAAAATTGCGTCGGCGAAATAAAATTGCAATTTATAAAAAATGACAAATATATGAACACTTAGTAAAATGTTACCGATGACTCAGAAAGTATGGGCATTTTGTGCCATACGTAGACTAATTACAGTCTCCTCTTTACTATTTATAAAACATGCAGTGTTGCGCTATTAGGTCGCGGTTCATCCAGGCTGGTACGTTTGGTAGTTTGCCTCCTCGACTACCTGGCAGCGACACTGCTGCCGGGAAATTTCATTTACATGCATAACCCTCTGGTCCGCTGCAATTGGTCACGCCGGGCTCGCGCGTGGGCAGTTTCCCAGGCCCTCCCAATCTGCCGCCCGGGAAGTAAATTTGTTGTTTGTTTCACGAAGTGCTGCTATTCGCCCGCTCAAATTGTTTCCATGAGAGAGCTAGTGTCCGAACGAGTAATTCCACGCCGATGTTGCACTGTACGGATGTCCTGCCACACCTGTCCAGCTGCTCCATCAATAGCGTCTCCTACACTTCACGCGTGTGAAGACTTTTGGGAATTACGAGCTAAATTACACTCACTGACATAAAAATTTTGGGGACAGAGGACCAATTCGATTAAATCTAAATTGTATCATCGTGACAGTACCTGCATATAGGAAGAAATGATTGCGATATTGTATACATCAGGAAAATGTTCCTTTCTCATGCAGCACAGAGGATGACAGCATTTAGCCCCTCGCCAGATCACCTAGTTCCTGAATACATACGTCGTTACGATCGGACACAGACGCCATGTGTTATACTACACAAGGTTTATCCACGGTTGTAACAAGTTATGCTCTAAATCACAAACAGTTCAACATGGAAGATACCAGCGTTCCATAAAGCCCCTGTCACGCTGTCAAATTTTCGCCTTCGACTATATTTGACAATAACATTTGAAGATAAAATACAACTATTGATTTTTTCCTTCCAATAAATTTTATCAAATAATCTGGAATGTGTTTGACAATGTGTTACACTGTCAGATTTTTACTCTGGTATAATCTAATATAAATTATTTTTTAAAAATTATTTTCATAGCGATATATTAGTTTTTTCTTCATGTAATCCATTACACGAAGATATGTACGGAATGTTGTAATTTATTTTCAATTCTTTACTAAATTAAAATTTTATTTACACGTGATATTTTCTGCATAATGAAAGTTAATGCCTCCGAGTTCGTATTATGTGCAATATTCAATTAAAATAGCATTCATGCCCAAATAGCTTCTACATAAATTAAATATTTTCATAACCTACTTCATTTCCAGAAATTGTTCGTTATTTTAAAGATTCTTGACGACCATATTAGTCCTGCACGATTCTGAATCGCTGAGACCGTCAAACAAAATCAAATTTAGAACCAGTCAAATTTTAAAATATTTGATGGAAACTGATGGTATCCAACTTTTCCAGACAAGAACGGCGGCGTTTGTGACGTAATGATGACGCCTTAAGTGTCCCAAATTTTATTTTACCAAACTTATTGGAAGCAGTATTGACAGTGTGTCAGGTGCTTAAGGTCAAAAAAATATTCGACGGGGGACAAATCAGCTAACCAGGTAAGCCATGAAATTGTTGAAAAAAAGAAGTAAATGATTCCTATAAAACCAGAACCGTTTTCGTTCTGACGTTATCTTGCTGAAAATTCGAAAAATAGCTCTGGGCACACAGACAAGATAGATATAACACGAGGCAGTAATGTGTGTTCAAGATACCACTGTGTGTTTCAAATGATCATCGTTATATCCACCAGTAAAAAAGACGAACATATTCAGGGGCTCCTCAGATCGATGAGGCAGTATTAGAGGACGTGTGCTGCGGGACCTACAGCGCTTTCATGTGGTACTCGAAAATCTGATTCGGTGTCCATGCGTTTCCAAAGAAAACCTTCGCCATTTCATTAAAATCCAACTTTTTTTTTTTTTTTTCCTAAAAGGACACGACGATGTTGAGATGTTAATGGCACAGCACACAATGGTCGCCGGGATCGCAGAACGGCACGTTCTAGATGTCTGGGAATGCTTTGCCACCTGTCATCCACGAAAAAAATTTCATGACAAGCTGTGTGTCCAACGCACTTTAGTTCATTGCCACTTTCGTGAGTGGATCATTTGAACCGTTACGCGTCGCATCTTTCTGTCCGCGAATCGCGGACGGCCAGTACCGGAGAAACTTGATTCTGATTGGCTCGCTCGTGTAACAGACTGTCTTCACACAAAGACAAGCGGCCAATAGTAAAATGAAGGCTGCAAGTGTGCACATATGATACTGAAGTCTAGCCTTCGCGTAAATATTTTCGCGGAAAACAGGTGGCCCTATCTATTGAATCTATCACACGTCGCTGGATGATGGGACAGAGAGTTGCTGAGTCTGTTCGTACCAGTCCAACAGTCAAATTTCCTCCCTTGTGATTTTCACCTCTACTATTGCATCCGAGACTTGTCCAGATATCTGCTGTCCACAGAAACTCTCCTGACATTAAATTATCATTTTGCAGATCTGATTCACTTGCTTGTCCATGTCAAATGCTATACCTGAGGTGTTGCTGCGGAATAAACTAGTAAAATAATTAGTACAATTCCACTGTTTCTATTGGGGCCATTTTAAGACGATTTAGGTTTACACTTTTTTTTTTGGAATCCGCTATGCAATAAACAAAACAATGGGCAAACCTGCATAACAGTGATTGAAGAGATTTGGTGGGCTATTAACATCGAGGTTTTGATAGCCGATGATGATGAAGCGAGGTGAATATGGGGCAGCACCGGAATGAAGGGGCGGGGGAAACGGGAGATCCCCGAGAAAACCCGCCGACCAGCGGCATCGTCCGGCACCACTCCCACATGCGAGAATCCGGGAACGACCTCGCCGGGAATCGAACCCGTTTCGCATGGATGGGAGGCGAGTAGTCTAACCGCCGTGAGTGAGTGTTTGTGTTTGTTTAGTGTTTTATCGTTTAAATTAAATAAAAATTATAAATAACTCTCTTTTTTAGGTAAGAAACAGAATTTCCAGTAAATATTGAAGTTTTGCAGAATAACAGTGGGGAAGAAAATTTGAAAAGCTCCAAACACGAAAAAGTTATAAAGAAGAACACAAGATTCGAAACGAACGCAAGAATTGAAGGAAATATGGAGAAAAATAGAAGAACAAGAAGGAGGAAGAGAAGAAAAAGAAGAGAAAGAAGAAAAGGAAAGAAAATGGGGAGAACAGAAGAGAGAAAAATAGGAGGAGAAGCAGCAAGAAAGAGAAGAAGAAAGACAAGATCTGAAAAGGATGAAAGAACGGAAGGAACTGCATAGAAGAAAATCTAAATGAGGGGAATATGTGATTTGCGATAGTATGTTGGTTGATATCTGTGTATGTGTCTGTGTAAAAAGGGGGAGGGGGCGCCCGTAGGAGCGGAGCTCCATTCCCTCGTTCGCCGGGAAACGAAGGCCTGGGTGTCCAGAAGGGGTACTTCGATGTCCTGGATGATGCTTAGGTTGGAGTAGAACGGTGGGCGAGGGGAAAAAAATATAATTAACAAAATAGAATAGTACAGATTGGGAGGGAGCTGGGTGCCTTCGGGTTTGTGGGCGGGGCCATTCGACCGTTGGGTGCCATGACGGACCGGCCGAAAGGCTAGAATTTGTTGCTTAAATTACGGGCGCCCAGACAACAGCCACCCTACCAAAAAAAAGTGTATCTATATAACTAATATACTGTTTGTTAAATTGTAGTAGTCATCGTAGAATTGAACACCCTGGATGACTACTGCTAAGTAGAGTAAATGAAATTTAAAAAAAGTCTAACCACTGCACCACCTCGGCACCTCCTCCATAACAGTGTTTGCCAACTTCGAGCACTAGAATTTTTCCAACATAGTGCAATTCTTTAGGGTAATATCATGTGCAGTAACTAAACATACAAAATAACGTCTTCGGAAATAACACATTAAAAGAAGTATTATTCTGTGAAGATACTTTCACACAAATCTGGTAGTAGAATTTCCCTTTTTCGGTTTTAGTATATGGGTGCTAAGAAACCTGTGCTCTTCAAATAATGCGATTAGCATTAGTTAATGCCCCCCTCGGGTTCTTTAACAGATGTGATTTCGAGTTCAACGATTTGGAGGCAGTTTGATCAATTTCGATTTCAGATCGTAAACGGGGAATCGATTCCTTGTTTAGTCCGAGTTCGGCCGGGCACGAAATTTCGCCCCTAACGCAGTCGACTGATCCCCGCGAGCACTCTATGAACCGCGAAGCGAGAGCATACGCGGCGACAGAGAGACGCGAGGTTCGTCGGAGTGTGAACGATCGAACCCGCGGACTCGATCCATCGACGTGCAACGACGCAGAGGAGATGGTCAGCCCTGACTTTGACGGCCCCGGGAGGACGTGTTTGCCTTCCAGCGAGCTGGTCGCGTGGAGACTAAACGTCGTGTGGCCGACGTCGCAGAAGAGCAGAGACGATATCGCTGATCCTCACCCGCGGGCTGTCGCCTTCGTGTGCGCGATCGCTGGTCGAGTCTGCTGCCCGTCGACCGTTTATCGTCCTTGTGTTGCTACTACCATTTATATACCTAAAAGCCCTACCTGATACTACATATGGCAGCTGTAACCATTTTGTCTGATAACACTTTTAATTCTGCAGTATTCTTTTTCCTTATTCACCCGCTTGCTAACATATTATTCTACATACACTACCAAATTCCATTACAAGTAAACTTACCACTGAATGCAATTGTTCCAATACAACCTATAATAACTACCGTATGTAACTATATGTCCATAAATATAATTACCTTTATAATGGGAAAGTGCGGAGAAAGTGCAAATCCTTGTAGGGGCACTTTTCCTCCGATTTGATTATCATAATTCGAGCCCAGGTTAGGGACATTTATTTTACATGGCCAGCCATAGGTTGAACCAAGTATGTGTGGTTTTCCACCCTTATAACTGTGTTACGCCACTCTAAGGTGTAGCAGGGCTAAAGCAAGGCAAGGAGAAGGGCGCATACCATTTTAAAAAAATCAAAAAAGCATGGGCACAAAAATTCCAAAATCAGTACAAATATATTGAAGCCCATCTATACATTATCACCAAGAACATCAAATTTGCAACTTGATTTCAAAAATATAAATTTATCTGCTTGCTACCAATCGGTGAACTAGGGGAAGGAGAGAATACACATGCAATGGAACAAACAGAAAAACAACAATATTAATATGTCCTGAGAAATCACCCAACCTGAATAAACACTTGTGAAATCCCATTAAAAAAAGGCAAAATGACTCCCTGAGTGAAGCAATTAACCATCACAACTTTAAAAGTAAAGTACGCCTGATGATTCGATAAAAAGTACAATATGGAATACTAATATCAAGAATACCATTGGGAAGGAGCAAAAAACCCTCATTACACTTAACCATGAGCATAACGGCACGCCATAAAATATCTACTAAATTCCTTGCCAGTTTCATTCTTTTGGCAAATCGTAGTCCAGGAGACCATTCCTACAGCACGCCAAAAAAAGGGAAGAATCCACCTCTTACAAACATTGCCATAAAATACATTATTGAAACTTTACACAATCAAAACAGCGAAGAAATACTTCCCTACAAAAATCCATATACGAAAAAAAAAAAAAACACTCCTAGAAAGGAAACTCTACCCCCAGCATAACAACTACGTTCATTGCAATACTTGACTTGAGTAGTACTCATATTACGCGAAAACGCGTCTAGCATGCTGAAGCCCCAAAGTACGAAGTGGTGTAGACACGATCTATCGTCGGCCAGCCCGCGCAACTCGATGAGGAACACTGCACACTTGCTCGGGCTGGGGACGAACATTTACAAGCGAAAACGCGGCTCGGGAAGGTTGAGGAGGCTGCGGAAATAGCGGAGAGGCGTATGGAAGGTGCCAGAGTGTGCGAGGCTGAACTCGTTGCCAGTAGTAGCCACCGGACAGAGCTCGGCCGCGCCAGGAGCGCCTCGCGCCTCTCTTCAGTATAGCTCAGCGCTTGGAAGCGTTCAGACGTGCGCCACCCCCCCTCCCCCCAAAGGGGGGAGGGGTGGAAAAAAAGTACCTTTTTCTGCAGCAAAAATATTGCCTATTCAAATAGTAACCCCTCTTCAAACCAAATATCAGTTTAATAATCTGGGCTACCAAAGACAGACGTGGCAATTAATCAAGCAGACTTGCTAACCAAGTTAATTAACGTTATGTAGTTCTGTAAACACACCAACGAAAAATAAATCGTTCAGGCACGACAGTCTTTGGCAGCACAGGAGTACTCACATAAAAGTGCTTGAGTTTAATGATTGACACGCGTGACAAGCAGGACTTCAACTGTACACTTTCTCGGAAATGAAGGGGTATAATTTATCCTTTACTTTTACTGATTTTTGGGGCCACGGTAGCTGTGCAGTTAGCCTGCTCGCCTCCACCAAGGTGATCCGGGCTCACTCCCCGGCCGGGTCACTCCGGATTCTCGCACGTGGGAATCTCCCGCATCCCACGTCCCTCCATTCCGGCGCCGCGATAAGGGCGACACTAACACGCACGCCTAGTGCCTCATCGCTCCTACGCGCAAGGTGTGCAGTGTTTTCCGTCCTAACGCTTAACTGTGTAAACTAGATCTGTAACAGTGGGGTTTTATTACACACGACGAAAGTGCACAGATCAAGCTACCTGCGTATAATTGTACTTTTCTCTTATCGCTTAAAGAAACTTCATAGGCAAACTTTAAAAATGTGATATTTGACCAATTTTACGATTTTTTTTCTCCATTAATGCTCTTAATATGGTAAAAGTAAAAAGATAGCGACATAGACAATAGTTTTTTAAAATCCTTTCTGACAAAACTTAATATTTCCAGAGCATTTATTTACTGAGACACGACTTTACGCGCAAACAACGATTTCACAGAAAACGTTTCAGTACATAGGACCCTTAAGATAAATATTAATTATTTAAAAAAAAATTCGTTTGTCATAAATATTAGCAGGTAAATCGCCATGTTTTTATCTCAGTTAGGGTGCGAAGACTTTGCCACTCGCATCTTTTTGTTACTCTTATTCACTGGCGTGGCAAATCTACGAACGGATTCTTACGGCGTACGAAGTTAGCGCTCCACTCTAGGCTGCACACGCCGTTGTCTTTTACCACCGGCCCTGGTTTATTAAAATAGTCTTGTTTTTGTGTTTCCGCTACCGTACGCATACAAAGCTCTACGGCGCGGCTTAGCTTCTTTGTTTGTATCTGCTGCGTGTTATTTTTTTTTTTTCCACGCCCTAACCTCCTCCCTTTCATTCTTTTCAACCCCCGCCCCCAACCCCTCCCCGTCCCCCCACCCCTGGCTAGTTCTTTAGCATAAACGCAAAGCCTTTATTTACTTGTGTACGCCGAACGGCTTTCTGCAGGCTTGTGGCCTGCGCCCCATTTTTCTTTGAGGGTAAATGGAAAAGGCGAACCCATATGCCTCGGAGAGCAGTTTCCGGGCTCTCGAAACACCTGTCTCGCTAGGAACACGTGGCCGAAAGCCGACGTAGTCTATTCGCAGTTTCTGCACACTTTTTTAACCAAACCTTTGAACCCTTATATATATCTAGAGATCTGAAAAATTCCCGAGTTCAATGACCCGCAAGCTAGACCCTGAACCCTTATGTACAAACATGCCGATATAAACAGCACATTGGTTATCTGCTCTGACAGTGGAAAGCCACAATTGGACACCGTTCTCCAGGAGGTGTCAAACACCATGTGGGCCAATGGCTTAAGTTATATAAACGCACTTGTCTTGGATTCTAGCTGGTCCCAAAATGAATCCGCGAATTCATATATGGCGTGTTTAGTTTTTTACCTAACTATGTTATGTATCAAAAGCGTTTTTTACTTTTGTTAACTCAAACGAACATAATATTACGTCGTTTTTATTTCAATTAAATTTTAATTTATAGTTTATCCATAAAATATAATATTTCACTTTTAAATAATATCCATGAAATCAGTGATAAAAAAAAAAAGCCACATTGTTAGTGCCTGGTAAGAAATAGTTTTTATGCAAACTATTATTACACTGAGTGCGCACAAATGCGGTGAGTTGTCTCTTTCATGTATTTTTCTAAACTCGGTTAAGCTTTGTTTGCACGATGCGGGGCAACATCCTGGAAGAATTATTTTAGCACGGCTTCATTAAAGTTGGATGTAATCGTGGATGGGCTAAGTACGCTGAATGTGGACGTGGTCTGTAATGTTACTTTTATTTCGAGAGACATTTTCTGATGGGCAGCAAGTAACCAATCTCATGGCTCACTCGTGATCTTATAAAGCCTGTGATGTGAACTGAGTCATAATAACAACACATTTAGCATATTTTTATTTTTTATAATTTGAATTCTTGATTTTACGCTGAATAACTACTTCATAATTTATTTAATTTTACAGAATTTCACAATGATTCTAAGGTTTTCTAATTAAAATGTTAGTGAATTTATATTTTCTATTAGTAAAATGGTTTGTTTAAAAGTAAACGAATTCAGAAGTATTAATTAAGTGATAAATAGGGACAATGATGCTTTAAAAAAATGCTTAGCAATTATTTGAGTTGCTGGCATTAATGCAAATAAATAAAAAATATCACTTACAAAGCAAAATTTTTGGTATAGTCCAATTTCAGATGCGAAGTTTGAAGCATTCAGCTCCTTGCTTAAAATTTTATCACAGCTCTTCCTTACACATGGAATCTTTTACCAGCTTTAACAATAAGTGGTAAGCCAATTGAGTAACCCAAACTGCCGACGTAGGTTCATTTTTCGTCTTAATTGGCTCTAGGAGTATTTTTTTTGCAGGGTTCTGCGCATCAAGTAGAATTCATATTTCCAAAAAAAAAAAAATGCCTTTAATATACTAAGTAAGAAGGTAATAGGGAGATATGTTATCTAATATCCGCATATTTCCAAAGAAACGGGCTTATGATAATTTTGTATTTATAAATTTCTATTTTGTTTTGCGGTTCACTGCCATCGCCGCTATGATCACACCAGTCACTTGAAATAAACGTTTGGCTGTTCCAGGACACGCACATTTGAGCCTCGGAGAAAAATGCGAAATCCAACAAACCACTGTCAGTAGAGACCTGCAAAATTCACGTTAACTTCCGGTGACAGGATGAACTTCACTGCCTTGTGCATGAGTAAGTACGGTCAGCGGTTTCTTTGGCCGCTAACATATAGTAGAGACCTGGAAAATTCGCGAGTTCAATGACCTGCAGGCCCTGCAGTCTTATGTACAAATATGCCGATATTAACAGCACATTGGTTATCTGCTGTCACAGTGGAAGGCCACAATTGGACACTGTTCTCCAGGAGGCGTCAAACAACGTGTATACCAACGGCTTAAGTTATAAAAAACGCAAGTGTTTTATATTATAGCTTGTCACAAAATGAATCCGCGAATCCTTCAGATTTCTACCTGTAAGTAGAGACCTGAAAAATGCGCGGATTCACTTCGGGAAAAGCTAGAATTCAAAATAGGTGTGTTTATATAGCTTTAGCCGTTGGTGCACACGGTGTTTGACGCCTCCTGGAGAACGCTGGCCCAATCGTCGCCTTCCACTGTGACAGCAGGCAACCAATACTCAGTTGATGTGGGCATACATGTACATAAGACTGTAAAGTCTAGCCTGCAGGTCACTGAACTCGCGAATTTTTCAGGTCTCTACCTATAAGTGATGTCACCTACCTGTTTGACTTCTTTAAAGAAGATTGGCGAGTCCACCACTGGAGAGACGTTATTGGCCCGAGATACCCGCGAGCCGTTTCCAACATACTGCTGGCCCAGGGCACAAGTCAGTCAAAAATACAGTAACTTGGAGTTAAGTTTGCTGCTAACTAATAACGTGAATTTTGCAGGTCTCTGACTTATCAGGCACTCAACAAAACCAACTGGAAACAGCGTCCAAATGTACCGAAGACTCCAACCTACCTACTTGCCTTAAGAGTCTTTAGATGATATCTTGAAAAGTGATTTGTGTTTCGTTAGATTGAGTGGTAAAGTAGCGGAGTGGAGAGATTTTGGTGGTTTCCGAATGACGAGAGGTCTTGAGAGTGGATGAGGGTGAAGCCAGGCGGTAACGGAGCATTTCAATGCAAGAGCGGGGGTACATGGGAGATCCCCGAGAAAACATGACGACCAGCGGAACTTAAGAGTTTTTTTTTTTTTGCCTGGCCATTTTTATCAATAAATCGACAAGTGTGACATTTTGTTTCGTGTATGTCTTTGTTCAAACGAGGTTAGTTTTTCAAAGTATTCATATGCATTTCCTTTTTTATTCAGTTTTATTAACATTTTCCATTTGCAAGTTATGTTGTGTTTGTAAGTTATTCGTGTCTCTAAATTTTTTTTTATCTCTGTGTCTACAATATTGTGGCCATTTGTGAATATCTGTGTTTCGGTTACTTTTTTTTGCGCTTCGTATTTGCGTAGCCGTACATTGAATGATTTTTTTTTTTACGCTAGAGGTACATGAAACTATGCATACTAATCAGTAAGTGAATAATTCTCCCAGTACGAAACGGTTTGTAATCAAAAATGTTCACCAGTTCGAAGCATTGTTTCCCAATTTCCGGAGCTCTTTTCACACTTCCACGTTCGTTTCAGCCGGGTTGTAAAACTGGCAACGACCCGGCGACTGTATGAAACTCATTTTACGTTCATCGGACGTACATGCGAGTGTTTTTTTTTTTTTTTATGGTCTCTGCGGTGACTTTGTCGGTACACGGTAATGCCTCTGGGAGAATTCGGACGAGGGTTGTATCCTGTTCATCGCCACACGACACTCCTCCCAATTCATCCATTCCCCTCCCTTCCATACTCCCCTCCATTCATCCCACCTACCCCTTCCTTCGTTCTCTTCTACCCTACCCAGCTTTTCTTCTGCAGTGCCCTGCACCCCCTCCCCTTTCCACTTCTAGCTTCTAGTTCACCAATCCCCACCTCTTCTACTTTCTATTTTATCCCCACCGCCTACTTTCCCTTCCGCCCCTTTTTCCCCCTACTTTACCCCCTCTCCTTCCTCTCCATCACATATCCTGTTATCACCAGAGCTGCCGCCTGATATCACCTTGTGGTTCACTAGGGGGGGGGGGGGGGTGGTGCTCGATGAAACCCAATAGATACTGCCCGCCAATTCAGCATCGTGATTGGATGTCCCTTACTCGCTCTGGATAATGTCGACCGTCGCTCCCGCCATTTCGATCCCGATCGCGTGCGCGCACGGGAACTGATTTAAAAAACATGCGGAGTTTGAGCTGTCATTTTCTGTTTTTGCCGTTTAGCATGCGAAATCATTTTTTTTGTTGTTGTTGTTATCACTTATTCATAAAGCCATTTATTTACCCCCCCCCCCTCCGCGCATGATGTGATATGTCAGATAGCCATGAACTGGAAACATTATTAGAGAATTTGTGTGATTGATTATTCACGGGATAACCTAATAGACTAGTATTGGATTTTCAAGTATATGGCCGTTGCTATTTTTTTTTTATCCCTGATAATTTAATTATTTAATTATTTGGTTTACTCAATTTCTACCCATTTTTTAATACACAATATATTTCTTTTGCTGCTCGCACTAAGTGAAGTAGAATTTAGGAACGTATGATTTTTTTCTCTAGACTAAAAAATATTTGCCAAATAATATTTATTTATTTTCTACGAAAATATTTTTTGAAAAAATATTGTTTTATATCAGTAATACTTCCTCTTGAAACCAAAATGCTCCTATGCAGAATATGAAGATTTAAAAATATTAATGATTTTTAAATAGTTATTTGAGACAGGAAACTACGTTTAACCGTTAAATCTGATAACTAATTCTTATTTTAGAGGCCTAAAAAATTAGGAAATTAGCAGGGAATAATCGAGAAATAAGACTGACTTCGTTGAAATTCCGTAAATACTATTTGTTATATATATATATATATATATATATATATATATATATATATATATATATATATATATATATCTGTGTGTGTGTGTGTGTGTGTGTGTATTTTACCTCATTCCACGCAGTTTCTAATTCGTTTGCCCCGTGTAGCAGTTCGTACTATTTTACCACGTCTCAATGGGAAGAGGTAGTTTCAGTTATTGTGAAAGAAAGAGCAACAAAACAAGAACGTATGCATATACACTGAACATGTATGCTTTTTTTTATGAATTATTGCAGTCGCCTTTCATTACTTGTTCACCGAATATGTACAGGTTTAACGGCCCGAAGGCCGGCGCACCTTCCATCCTCCCGAAATGTAACTGTGCCCTGCTGAGTAATACAGAGCACGGCACATTCTCCTCTTCTGTCTTAGTGTCATGTGCCTTATTTCTTGGTGTCACACGGCTTTCTGCCGGTTTCCTCAGTTACACCTGTCGTCCTCGTCAATCGGCTATGCCCTGACTTTAAACATTAAGGCCTTTACCCGAGCACTCCTTCATGGGTCATCGGAATTCTCTAGCTGCCACCGGGACCACTGTGGCTGAGCGGTTAGCACGTTCGCCTCCCACCAAGGCGAACCGGGTTCAATACCCAGCCTGGTCACCAGATTCTCGCAAGTGGGAATCTCCCGTTCCCCCCCGCCCCCTCATTTCCGGCGCGGCTCCATATTCACTTCGATCACCCTCGTCGGCTCTCAAGACATCGCTGTTTTAAGAACACCCCAAATATCTTCACTCACTCTAGCTGCCACCGGCCAAACTACTCAAGTATTTTCCCAAGCTTAGTTGCGAACTTATTCCACAACTTATGTAATTTCTCTTCATCCAAAACACTATGCTACTCCAATTGGAGTCCTCTCTGATCAGCCACCCCTTGTATCCATTCCCTTATGCCTTCGATCCTTAAACAATCCATTAAGACATATTGGACAGTGTCACAAACACCACATACTTCACATAAAGGGGAGGTAACCAGCCCAAAGCTGTACAGCTTTGCCTTAAAGTTACAGTGACCGGTGTACAGCTGAGCACTGTACTAATTCATGTTCATACATTTTCCATTAACACTTTCTTCCATTCTTGGAATCAGTTCGTACGTAATTCTCGCCTTGGTGGAATTCTCCCATCATGTTTGCCATTCTTGAAGGGTGTCCTGCCTGTATAACCTTCGTTCATGTAAGGTCAGCCTTCGCATCCTTGACCTTTCTGCTATAAATCCTCTTTCTCTTACCGGCAAGTCAGTAAGCAGGACACCCACCAGTACGGGAAGTGCCTCACTTGAAACAGTCTTGTATGCTTTCACCAATGCCAACGGTGCCATCATCTGAGCACTGATGAGCTTTCTTTTATGCCATACCAGTTCTGTTCGCGAATGCCACATCACAGCTCCATATGTGATAAAACCTTCGAAGAGAGCCTTATAGATCTTCCTAAGAGTGCGGAGGTCCAGGCCCCATTCTGTTTTGCCAATACTTCGAAATTGATGAAATACCACAACTTCTTTGCGAGCAACATTTTGGATATGTCCCAGAAAGCTCACCTTGTCATCCAGGATGACTCCCAAATGCTTGTATTCGTGGACGTGCTGGATAAACTCCCAATTAAACCTTACTGTGGGATTTCTTCCAAGTCTTCCCTTCAACATCATGGTCTTGGTCTTTGTAACAGAGAAGATTTATTTAACTCTTGCTGCCCAATTCTCGATATCCATCATTATTCTTGCAGCCTTCTGTTCTAATTGTCGTCTTGCAGATTCACTAACCAAGACCAATCCGTTATCGGCATATCCGAAGATATAACATCCTTCTGAGAGAGTTGTCTCCAGCAGCCGATCGAACAGGATGTTCCATAGGACCGATCCAACGACTGGTCCCTAGGGGCACCCTTTTGTCAATGTCTTTTTTACTTGAACAGTCATTGCTGTGTAATGTGACTCCATGTCCTGAAAATAGTCCAACAGGACTCTATATATATTCGAGGGGCAATTCTACCTTTTGAGTTGCCACATTACCTGCGGCCACCAGGCATTATCAGAGGCCCCTGCAATTTCAAAAAGTATGGCCATGGTGTACTTCTCCTGACTGTTAGTGACTGCTGCCTTCGCATCATGGAGCACAAAATCTGTTCCTCTTATTTTCCTAAAGCCGTATTGGAACTCATTCAAAGTTCCTTTTGCCTCAAAAGCTGCCGCTAACCTCATATTCAGGAGACTTTAATATATTTTGCCCAGGACCGGAAGCTATGTTAAAGGCCTATAGGACTTGGGTTCTGCTTCAGATATGAATGTATAAATTCGCAAGCGCACGCACACACACAGTGGGTCAAAAAAGCTTCTGTACGTCATCGCATAGTAAAGGCCGTTCACGATAAAATGAGCACTCTTGAAATAATTCTTATATAAAAGTCACTACTCATACCAGCGTATATTTTAACGGGCTGTTACGATAGCGTGAACATGCCTTAATTTGACGGCCTGCCTTAACACGCCATTACTCATGAGTGGTAATCTGGACAGCCAGTTGCCGCAATCGGGGCTCGCATTTCCCAAAACCCAGTAAGCAGGAATCCATTCTACCAGCCAGGGAATCAGGCCATGTTGCGTTATGCGACGCCGATATGAGGGCAATGCAGTACGGCGGCAGACATTTTACTCCATGTGACGCCGGTAGAGATGAAAGTCCCAAGAAGTCTGCTGTGCAGACCGCCGTAACTCATACTACTTCATCAGCCTTCAGATACTTCTCAAAGTGGGATACTTACAATATACTAATGTGGCTCTCAGTAAGGTAGCCGATGAAGATAAATTGTCATTGCTCCCCCGACCTTATAGTAATCTATGTATTCTCGAGATGTGTTATTATATACCCATATATTTACCTATAGATTCTTATATTTATTTACCCACATGTTCTACCATCATGAGATTCCTCCAACCTTAACAAGTACGGTTAGACCACAATGTAAACGAAGTATAGCCAAACAGAGTCCACTAAGGCCATGTGCCCAGTAAAGTTGGTATTGAGGGAGGAAAATTAGTTCCATGGCGTAACATCGAATTAAAAGTGTTAGGAAAACATTTATCATAACTTAGATTATTTCCTTCACTTTCTGTATTTTTTAAATGTTTTCAAGTGCAATAATTAGCAAATTTGTAATCTGCTTACTTTTCTTATAATTTCATAGTTTCACTTGACCAATGCATGAATAAAGTTATGAGGCCCATGGCGGTGTTCATTTTACATAAGGCGGAATAATACACAACGCGCATACAAGTATATTTTAAGCAAGACTTTCAAAAGTGCTCAGTTTACCTTGGACAGCCTATACATCGTTCCACTTCAGTCGGTTATCAGGAAAATATGGTTAAAATATAATATTTTATTTAAAGAGTTTACGTTACTTGGGAGGTAGACTGGTGAAAAGTAAAGAACAATTTAATTGTCTTCTTAACATGATATCTCTAGATTTTGTTCCCTTGAAGGAAGGACAGTAATAAAATGGGGATCGGAAAATGAAGATAGAGAGCGAGTGGTATGATGTGTTTCAGGTGGGTGGATAGCTTTTCTGGCTACGGAGGTACATACGGTAGAACATAAAATCTTTATTGCCATTTGCCAAATAGATGACCAGCAATAGTACTTGGTGCAGAACATAACCGCTCTCCCTACTGTAAATATTATGTTGACGAAGGTTGAATATTCCATGGTGAGATCCGCGATACCAAGTTCGAATTCTTTTAGTAATGGTTGCTGAAATCCTTTCTTTTCTTACGCATTATTTGGAGGTCTACTTCTTATTGTGTTTGCCTCTCCACGTGCGTATTAAATATGCGATAGGCTTACATATGTGTGTACCATAGGGCCCATTACTCAGTATTCGATATCATAGGTATATTTGAAGCTAATATTGGATTTGATTATGTTGGTAAGGTAAATAAAAATATACTTAACGAAAGCAAATATTGATTTTTTTATGAACGCAGAAATTTTCTAATCAGAAATAACTATTTATTTGGATACTATCTATGTTTGTAAGTATTAAAATATGACGGTCCCGTACTACGGAAACAAAGGCAAACACAAGCGTGCATTTGGACAATGGTGTTAATTTATCCCTTACTTCATAAAATTGTATTAAATACTTTTAACATCGTCATTGTGACTAGAGGCTGTTCACGGAAAAGTGAGCACTTTTTAAGGCCCTCACACCAGGCATTAGCCGGAAATAAATACGTTTTATTGCAGTCTCAGACATTAACTTTTGAGCATGCTGAAAGTATACACTGTATTCGTTAGTCACATGACGATGTAGATATTAAAAAGTTGGACGGAAAGAAAAAAATTTGCTAAAAGAAAAAATTTGAACGGCCTTAAAAATTGCTCACTTTATCGTGAATAACCTATACCTATAAACGGCGTATTCAACTGTGGTCCGAACATAAAAAGAGCTTCATATTATTATAGCAGTATGTTTTAATTGGTGTCATATTTTTGCTCTACATATATAACCAAATTGATGGAAACATTATAACCTAGTTCAATCAAAACATTTTAAAAAATTGGCTTCATACATTAAATTATTTGTTGTTTCTCTAGAGTAAACATAAACCAGTGGCTTATATATCAAATGAGAGTATTTTCTAAATATCTCGGTAAATTACTGCGAGCAGTTTTACTGAATTACGGTTAATTAATAATTAATAACATCCATTGAAATGACAGAATTACAGCTAGAGAGCAATTGTATTGTGAAAATACCAAAACTGTACCTTTAAAACTAATAAAGGATTTTGTTTAATTTAGTGAGATATACCAATTTTAGTTTGGCGTACAGATTCTGCCGCGGTTTTCTTTAAACACTTACAAGAGAGGGTAAAAAATTTTAAGCACTCCCACTTTTTTTTGGGTAGGGCCAGCTGAAGATTACGTGGTACACTTTTCTCATGAATTAGTTACAGCTAAGCAACAGAATGCCCATAAAAAATTTGTTCAAAGATCTCCACCTAAAGTCCTACAATACTCTGCTAATTTTAGGAGTATGTGTTGGTATAATAATTTGGCAATGATTCATGCGTAAAAAATGGTGAATACACCTTTTCAATTGCCCAGGATAAGAAACTCAGAACTGTAATCGTAGTGAGCCAGTATGTAGTCAAATCCGTCATAAAGACCACCGCTTAAAATATATATATATGATTTAAACTACTTGCCGAAACTGAAACCACAGAATGTGTGTTGGTGGCGGGGGGGGGGGGGGGGGGGGGGAACAGAAACCCAGTAGAGTTACACCCGGAAATGTGATCACGTAGAAGAGACCAGTAATTGTACACGACAAAGTAACATCGGCGAGATGTAACTATCAGTACGAACGTGTACATTCAAGTTACTTTTACCAACAGTAAAAACCCCACACTTACTGGAGCACCTTGCGGTATGCAATTTGTGCTGCTATAGGAACGTACTGGTAACTAACTGTCTACTCCTGACGTTACGGAGTCGTCATTCGTCAACATTTTGTCATACGTTATGCCCCATCCGGATATAGCCTACATATGATGAGATTTTATGTCACTCCCTACTCACAGATGTTATGGACAAAGATTAGACATATATACATAAACAACATTAGGGTCTTGTACTATATACTATATAATATTATAAAGAGGTAATGTGAATTTGTTTATTTGTTTATACATAATGGCTAATCTCGGAAACTACAGGGCCGATTCTTATAATTATTTCACTGTAAGGAGGCTACGTTATTCGAGATGGACATAGGCTATGTTTAATTAAAATAAAATACTTGAGAAATTTGTAAACCAAGTCGGAGAAAAATGAGCTACTTCACTGCTTTCTAAGCATTCGCTAACAAAACCATAGTTGAAACTACGTTAGAAGACATTGCTGCAGGTAGTCGCGGGTAATCGCAGGTAGTCGCAAGTAGTCGCGAGTAGTCACGGGTAGTCACGAGTAGTCACGGGTAGTCGCACGTAGTCACGGGTAGTGACAGGTATTCACAGGTAGCCGCGGGTAATCGCAGGTAGTTGCAAGCAGTCGCGGGTAGTCACGATAAAACTATTCCCGATAATAAAGTAAAACCTGAGAGAAGCGATGGCCGGCTGGTAGTACACAATAATTCGGATAGGTATTTTTCTTCTGTGTGTGGCATTATTTGTATAACTTATTAACGATGTTAACAAATTAGCTTTTCTAATCATAAGTTTTCTCGTGGATAAATGTAAACTGAAGAGAGAATATGATTCTGGATGCATTCTTGAATTACAGTTGTCCAGTGGAAGTCTGTGGTTTAAATTTCTGTTGGTTCTTACAATTTATATTTACGTGCCTTATATTCTTATTCGATCAAATAACGTATTATATATTCCTGAAACCATTCACTTTAATACCAATGACGAATTGCTTCAGATTGGCAAGAATCTTCACAAGACTTCTCGCACTGAAACATTTTTTGAGCAAACAAATTTATTGTTGCCGTTATAAATAATTTATTCTGTTGGATTAAAATTTTTGAAAGCAAAAAAAAAATAGTTTCTTCCCTTAAGATAATCTACATTTGTGTTCATGTAATTCACAAGTTCGGTAAATCAATTTCGCCTGATATCAAAGTACTTCCTCTGACAAGCAGTAGATACATATTTGATTCACTTCTCAGTGCAAAAATCAAACCAACTTTACATGTCCCGAAAGCGAACCTGCGTTACTCCGGTGGTGTGGTAATTTTGAGAAGCAAATTTTTAGGCTTTTATCTTGATGAAGGCGGTGTAAGTAATGGCTTTTTGAGTTGTAAATTCGTTGCGAATTGTGTATTCAGAATGGTTTTGTTAGGATATCTAATGCCATTCTCGTAACAGTATAAAAATACGCATGCTAATTTACATAACTTCTTTACGGAATCAATGGGGATTTAGAATTCATTCTAAATTCTGCATACTGTAAGTCGTGTGTTTTTCTCAAGCTCAAGATAATATTCTTAATGTCACTAAAATACCACAAGAAATTCCACTGAAATCAGTGTTTTTTTGTAAAGTGTTTCGATAAACTTAGAGGTCATTAATATTCACAGGTAAAACACTAATCGCAAGCGATCCAAGCAGGTTTTGAATAACTGTGACCTCACGAAAACCCATTAGTTGAAAACAAAATAATGTTGTCGAATAACACTTTTCAAAAGCCAACATTTGTTTTACAAACCTTTAGCTTTAAAATCCTTGTAATTTGACAGAAATTAAGGTATAACATCTGCATTATAAACAGATTTTTCTTGTTCGTTAAATTACCACAGTTATTACTTCATAAAACTTCTACGCATTATCAAAACGCAGAAAAATTCCTGGCGCTTAATAAAGACTAATTACGTTTCTAATTCTATTCCTGAATAACAACAGGTTATATTTAATTAGGTTATGCAACGTTAGATTTTACGTTCGGAAACGTTCATCTACATATTAGTTTTAAACTTCTTTTAAGATACTGAAGATAGCGAAATAGCGTTGTGGATGCAACCAAAACACTCACATCGGGTTGCGGGTAATTTGTAGTGGCCGCAAAGCGAAAATAAATTTTGTTCCTTGTAATAAGTAAAGTACAATTCCCACGTCATAATATTGACTGTGATCGAGTGTAATGAAATCATAGTAATAATCTATCATATAAATTTTATAATAAACTTCATTTACGTCAGTTTCAGCCATATATGTTAGTGACAAATGGAAGCACATAAAATCAATTATAAAATATATTTACCACATTATTATTACAATTTCCTTACATGCAATCATAGTAAATATTATGACGATATTCCATGACGAATATTTTCTTGTAAATTCTGCTTTCCGAAGTATTTGTCTGTATTTTTAATCAAATTTAAATTTGATTAAAAATACAGGCTAATTTAATAGATTATTGTTTTACAATTAAAAATATATTCTAGTAAAATATCTTATATTGTTACTAAATATATGCATACATTCTTCTTTCGTATGCAGAATAAATCGCACATTGCAGACAATTTTCATGGTGTCTGTACTCTTTTTTTTTTATCAGTTCTTCACGCTGTATAGTCGAGTGCAGTGCTCTATAGACAGTTGCTTTACTTCTTTACTTCAACCTTAAGGTTGAATGGGTTGAGGACGGCCTGAACACATTAAGGTCTTACATATTTCCTACAATTGGAGACAAGTTAGAAGTGAATCACCTGTATACATCACTGCAGGAACGTCTATTCTGTTGGTTTCTGTATTCCCACTTACCACTCGTCTATTGGTCCACACCACACTGGGCGTGCTTACTGTGATATATAATGTTCATCATTGGCTGGTAATCAGCCACTGGAGTCGCAGAGCTGATTATACTCCACTCAAATGTCTCTCGCTGTATAAAATAAAAGGTTTACAGTCAATCGTGTCTTTTTATAAGGGCATAGAAAAAACCGCACTTTTTTTTGCAGGAAACAATAGCTGCTGGTTTGTATTGTTCTAGTAAGATCCTGTGAAATATTAGCGGAACAATGGCTGTATAGCAATGCGAGTCTCATATTCAATGATGAAGACATTTTTAACTTGGCGTTGCTCGAACCTAGCTCGAGGATAGTCCACAATGTGTCATCACATTGTAGACTACGCTCGAGTGTAGTTCGAGCAATTGTAATTTGAAAATTTCTTTGTTTTTCAGAACAAAACCCTCGTGGATGTGCAGTTTGTGTTCAGCTAGTGTTTGACATGACGTCAGAAGAGCACGACAGCGCAGTAACAATGATATTGCGAACCATATAAATTCTTTTCTGTATATCCACACAAAGGAACATACTTTATTGTAAATAATTTAATGCCATAAAGGACATTTGATTGGGTCGACGTCAGCTCGGCTCTCCATTGGTTGATGACCGGCAAATAACGTAAGTTTTAAAGTACAAGATAGTGTCCGGTGTGGTATGGACCAATAGGAATATGGTGAGTTCCAACACAGACACCAACAGAACCGGTATTCTTGAAGTAGGGGATATAGGTAGGGATAGGAAAAATTCGCGAGTTCAATTACCTGTAGGCTAAGACTCCACAATCATTCGTATACTCGAGCCTCAGATGTGTAAGCATTGGCTGCTGCCCCGCAGAGTAGCCAATGTTACTTCACACCTGGCAGTATGGCACTCGATACTTGTTTCCTTGCAAGTCTGCTATTGGCTCAGAGTCGTCCAGGGGGTGTCTAATAAACTGCGATCCAATTGCAAAGTCAACTTCAGCGTACTCGTGTTTGACGTCTATAGTGTCCTGAAATGAACTCGCGAAATGTTCCGATCCCTAGATATGGGCGACTCACTTCTAATCTGTCCTAAGTGCCAGTAAATGTGTGCAGACGTCAATGTGTTAGAGAAGTGCTCGCTGTACCGTGAACGGTCTGCGGCAAGAACGACCGACGAGGACGTACTTGTGAACAGGATTGAAACGAGGTCGCCATCGTCTGATCGCTGATATTCCGTTCCAAGGGATAATTGTCCCTCGCAGACCTCGCGCCAAGTGGCGCTACCCGCAGGAACAAACGGCGAGGAAACTCTGGAAGCTGGAGAATTACAGCGCTGGGATGGTGGGTGGGGGGGGGGGGGGGGGGGGAGGTTCAGCCTCGGCCCGAGTTCCTGGAAGCTGCTGCGGCCGCGGACTCCGCTGGATGATGTCATTCCGTCGCGTGGCTGGAGCCGGTTATAACTGGCGGGCCGTGGTCGAGGAGTTTCCAGCACACTCCCTCGCCGCGAGGTCGTGGAACGTCGCGCGCGCTCTGATTGGCCGGCCCGAGCGGCGACGTCACTCCAGCCCCAGTCGCAGTTCCTCCAGACGTCTACGGCCATCGCAAGTGTCTGCCCGGTGGCACCAACATCTTCCCTGATCCGAGATCGAATGATCCTAGTACCTAACCAGGATCCAGTTCTGATATTGGTTGCACTGTAAAAGTGTTGCACCAACGAAATTTCGTGGTTCTGGATCTCCGATTCGTATATCTTGGTTTCAAAGTGAGAGATGAAGATTAAGTATGAGACAAATTTTGTTAATGGTTCGTAATATATGACGTCATGGAAGAAGACGTATTTTTCACTATAGATAGAACTAGATGTACGATATTTTATCTGTTTTAAGTGAATTATTGTTGTACGAATTTTACTGAATAACATTCAAGTGCACATGTCGTTTTAATTTCCCAAGAAAACAATGGAACGTAGTTATATCTGTTGGCATATTTTCAAACTACATTTGTCCACGATGGCTGCTGATCTCGAATCGGGATTTCGAACCGCCAATTTCGGCGGTTCGAAATGAACTTCATCTCGATCTCCAGTCCAGCTCTGAATTAGAATGGTGTAACATTTTTATGTGTTGATCTTAGATCCGATCTCAGATCGAGTTTCAAACCTCGACGGCACAACCGGGCGTCACTGTCGCCAACCTCCCACCTAGGCGATACGGGTTCTATTGTCGGTGGGGGTCGCTCCCAGAATTTCGCATGTGGCAATCGTGCCGGACAATACCGCCTTTCGATGTGTTTACTCGGGGATCTCCCACTTTCCCCGCCCTTTCATTCCATCGCTGTTCCATACTCACCTCGCTTCACCCTCATCGGCTCTCGAGACCTCGCTGTTAAAATAATCGCCCAAATATCTTCACTCATATTCAGACAGGTTTTGTTAAGTGTGCGAAGGAGCCGTCGTTTATCACCCCCCTCACTTGTTTGTGATCATCTGTCGCTGCGTTGAATGTGAGGCTGCTGGTCGGTCCAGCGAGCTGACGGGTTAGGCTGAATTCACAACCATCCGTTTCATCCGTCAGTCGCCCGTCCGTCCGTCGGTCACGTGACCTACAACCAATCGCAAGGCAACTTTTTTTCCCCTTCCGTCAGTCCGCCAAGCATATCTCCTTGAGCATGGCTGTCAGAAAACATTCATTTGCTATTTTTCTAGACTTTTTTTCTTTTTGAATACGCAAAGCAGTGATGATGTTTACTGTTTTGCGTTTCACCTTTGAATTTTACTATTAAATTTTCGGAAGAAATGCTGATAAATTACGTTTGGGAAAGCGAACATATTTATTACATTCATTAGAAACATTTGTCTGTGCGCGAGAAAGTTAGTGTTGTTGGGTGGCACAACTAAAAATTTTCTGGCCCGACGGATCGACAGACGACGGACTGTTGTGAGTCGCTTCCAACTGACGGACGAAAAAATTTACGGATGGCTGACTGACGGACGGGCCACTGACGGAAGCGACGGATGGTCGTGAGCCAAGCTTATGGCTGGACTCACAGTCCGTCAGTCGTCCGTCCGTCCGGGTGTCATCCGTCTGTCGTTTTCTTTCGTCAGTTGAAAACGAATCACAACAATCCGTCATATATCAATCCTTCTGTACGGCAAAATTACAGCGTGACATCTTAACAGCGCGTTCTTTCTTTTGTTGGAGGAATATTACGGCTGGAAATACATTTTTAAGGGAAAAATATTTTGGGTGAAATAATTTTTTCTACGTTGTAAGAATTTATACTTATTTCTTTTACATTTTAAATTCCTGAATTTTAAACCAAATATAACCAACACGTTTTCATCACCGTGCTTTTTTTTTTTTTTTTTTTTTTTTTTCATAGTGTGTATTCACGTCTTGGGAGTGTTGTGAGAAGGTGGTGGCTCATCCTTCCGTCCGTCGAAAGGTTAAGTTTGGTAAATATTTGACGGATGGACGGATTGATATAAATGTGGTGTGGCTGTATTTGGGACACGGCCGTTTGTTTTGCGTGAATACGTCTACGTTGACGCGCTCGGACGCTATGATATATATTTTTTTAGGTTCCCGGCACCGCTTCACTCGATCATATCGGGTTTTATGGACATCACTGGATTGCTTTTGATATGCTCTTTCCAACCGTATACGACTTCTGTATTTCGATTTGGCCTTTTGACGAGTATAGGCCGAAGTTTTCTTATTCTTTACATTAAACTTATATAAATTCACCACAACCACGCCACACAATTTTTTTATATACGCTCAATCGATTGACCCTGACGCGAGCTGTCGATTGAAACTGAAACAAGCGTCGTAGCTTCTCCTAGTCAAAAGTTATACTACGCGGAAGTTATGAGACGCGACGAAACGAACTCAAAATTGGGTGCTCCCCCCCCCCCCCTCCCTCGTCTGGCGCGATGCTTCGCAGTCTTCATTTTGCAATCGAGTGGTGTAATTGAATTTTGAATGTAGACTATAGATTCGGAGCTACAATGGCAAACTGTATCCCTCGATTTTGTAATCGTCGGATTTTCTAGTTTGCCTCCCACTATGGTTGCATATTAGACGCATTCGTGCCAAAAAAAAAATGCCCTGCGATTGGTTGAATATCACGTGACCGGCAGACAGAAAGACTATTGTGAGTCCAGCCTTAGTTGTCAAACCACTAGTAGTGGTTATACTATCTCGCGAGCGCGCGGGTTCCATTATCCCGTTACCATCTGTCCCTAACTCAAATTCCCTCCAACACCCGGTCTCCCCCTCCCTCGTCTTGCCAAGCCACGGGGGTGCGAGGGTGTTATTTACGGGCCACGATATAATCACATTAGCCACCAGACGGCGCATGTTTGGGCGATAGCGCGGTATCCGCGGCCTGGCGACCCGTATAACCTCCTCCCCCTCCCCCCTTCTTCGTCAACCTTGGACACACAATAACACGACGTCGGACCAAGCGTTTCATACCACCGTCAGTGTAGCTCCGCGTATCACAGTCCGCGATTTAACCTCCCCCCCCCCCCCCCTCCAACACCAACACGTCGCAGTGTCGCTAGTTCGAGGAACACGCCCCATTTCTTGGGATTTCTCCGAAGAAACAATTATTGTCAAGTCTCTTCACGGTCACTTTTCTGAAGCCCGTGTCAGAGCCCGTGTTAGAGTGTTCTACTTCCAGGATATTCCTCCGCCTCGTGCAAACAAAGCTTAACCGAGTCTAGGAAAGTACACCAACGGGACAACGCACCGCCTTCTTGCGCACTCTGAGTAATAGTAATTAGCATATGCGTAACAGCTATTCCTTACTATAGGCATTGATAACAGACTTGTGTTCTCCCTGTTTTTATTCGTATTTATTGTAAGCGAATTATTACAATTTATATATATATATAAACTTTCAATATAACCCCCAAAAAAGGTGTTTTTACTAACATAAGTATAAAACGCTTGTGATTCATGACTAGAGACCTGAAAAATTCTCGAGTTCAATGACTTGCAGACTAGATCCCGCAGTCGTATGTACAAATATGACGTTATCTGGTGTCACTGTGGAAGGCCACAATTGGACACTGTTCTCCAGGAGGTGTCAAGACACCGTTTGTGGTCAATGACTTACGCACGTGTTTTGGATTCTTGCTTGTCCCGAAACGATTCCGTGAATTCTTCAGGTCTGCATCCATGACACATGTAAAGGCTGTTCACGGTAAAGTGAACACTTTTGAGGCTATAGTTACTTTTTCCTTTCAGCCATTTTTTATCCTTACCCACCTTTAAAAATAAATACTGCCATGTAAATAATAAACACAGTGTGTATATGCCACCGCATTTGGATATTAAAGTCTAACGCTGAAATAAAATATATTTGTTGACTATTATTCCAAATGAGAGGGGTTTCAAAAGTGCTCACTTAACCATGAACAGCCTATAGTAAAAAAGCAAACACGTTACGAATGGGGTGAATTTTCAAAGGTTTGATTCAAGAAGTGTGAAAAAACCGTTAATAGATTGTATCAAATGTTCGTGGTTTAGTACATATGTGTTTGATCTTATAACATCCGGGGCATGTCACACACACACACACACACACACACACACACACATTCTCACGCGCGCGCACGCAAACACACACACTTTTTTTTTTTTTTTTTTTTTTTTTATAACCTCGTGTGCTTCCCTTAGCAACGTGATTCTAAGAACAATTTTTTTTTTCAACAAGATAATGCCCGCCCACATACAGTACGCGTTCTCCACGACTGCTTTCATGCTCCCTTACATTCTTTCCTTATACCAACCACATGTGTCCGTAAACTTATTCTTTTACGCTTTTAGAAGGTAACGAACAATTTACTCACTGCTATCTTTGCCAAGCAAATTAGTAATTTTGTCTATCGATCTCTCTTGAAATACTAGAACTGAGAATAGGACATATACACCTCTAACATCGTAGTTTAGAGATTTACTTAGTATATTATCGGCGTGATAACTGGTATTTATCTCAAGATAATCCCACAACATCTACACATAATATACTTCAAGATATCTTCTTCTTCAGTTGAAATTATATCATGGTTCAATTGGTCACCAATGTTGTCTTACATCTTAAGCGATTTTATTTCTTTATGGACATAATTAAACAGAACTTACCAACCGAGCATTAGTAGCTGTAATATTTTCGGTTTTCCTTTTCTTGAACACATATGGAGAAAAATGAAGATAAAACGACGAAATGAAAGTACAGCTCTTTAAAAATTTAATTTAATTGCTTCTTGAAACCTTTTATCTGAACACAATTGCGATAGTGAGAATGGTATGACGATTTTGTATGAAAGAAGCAGAACGTTATGTGGTTGAATAATCAAGTCAAATTATTGTCGTATTTTAATGACAATTTCACGAAAAAAAACCAAATTCAGGTTCAGTCATACTAACAGAGTGAAAATGGATACATTTTCGACAGGAATGCCATAACTTCAGGGCAACACTTTCTTAAATGCAATGTTAATTAATCACCAAAGTCTACAATTATTTCGATGCCCGTTTATAGCCAGCGCAGTAACTTGTGGGACATGTTACGCGGGGTCCCGGAGCTGTGGGAAGTTACCCACCTCGATCCTCCCCTTCCCCAGGCAGACAAGTTTATATTTAAGTTTTATATTATTCGTGTATATCATTGAGATGACTCTGAAAAAAAAACTTTTTAAAGTAATTTTAACCGACAATTTCGTTTATTGGTTTTAGGAAAAGCTTATCTTCGAACGATTGTTCCTTTATGTGTCTTTCTAGGATGTTTACAGTTGGGCCATAGTTTAGCAGACACAACCAAGCTCAACACTGAATCAATAACAAACCTGCAGGGAAAAGTAGCGCGAATCCCGTGCCATCTGATCTGAGGTCAAAATGGCTATCATCCATTCACGGCTACTTCACACTTTTATGGAGCCTTGCTTAAGTTATAATTCCAGAATATTCCTCCGCCTCGTGCAAACTAAGCTTAACTAACTACGCCAAATGACAACGCGCCGAATTCGTGCGCACTCTGTTGTAATAATATTTTGTATGGGAACTATTTATTACTAGGTACTTCCATCACACACGTTTCACCACGGTTTTTATTCATATTTATTATAAATCAACTATTATAATTTATAAATAAAATGCCCGTAAAATTTAAATTTAAGGAAAAATAAGATAATTTTATGTTAATAGCTATACGGCATATTTAGGAAATAACTAAACACGTTATACATAGGGTGATTTTCCAAATGTTTTATCCAAATAGTGTGAAGAAACCGCAAATAGAAGATATCCACCAGAACAACATCAAATGAACAAACACAAGATAGTTAAGTCTATCCTACAGGTCGTCGAAATCGCGAAATTTTCCTATCTTTGACTATTACTATCGTGAGCTATTTTTTATCAAAATGACACACTGAAATTTCCCACAAATTGCTTCATTAAAAATGCACGTAAAGTATTGATTTTTTTATATATGCAATAAATAAAATAACCATATTCTTGAAGCTCACCCCCTATAATATCATTTGGAAAAAAAACTGTCAGATATGAGTTGATTCCCTGCGGAAATTTGACCAATAACGACTGAATTTCAACTGCTACACCACATAGCCATGAGGGTTGCCCACATAAAGAAATAATCACTTTGAGATTCAGAAAGATCTCCTGGGGGCTCCGCAACAGGAAGTCAATTCTCCAACCTCTGGTCTTTCGGGGAGCCGGCTCAATCACTGCAAAAGTGGTTACTGAATGCCGGCGCCCCTTTGTAGATGGGGCGACCGCAGCGAGCACCCGTCTGCTTCAGACACTTGCAAAGCCCCCTCCCCCCCCCCCCCCTAATTCATCCCTAGTCTCGCCACCCGAGGGTCTCATTAATCTCGCTCCATCCCGGGCTCACAATAAGGTACGTCACTCAGGGTACTGCCGCTGGGGACAATCGCCTTAATGGCGGGAACGTTGATTATCGCCCTCCTCCAGGGGTAGTCCCTTCCTCCTCGTTCACCCCCTACAGCACCCCACCAGCTACATCGACGTGAAGACCTGAGCGCCCGTCTAAGAGATTGCGCGGCGTGAATATTAACTCACCCCTCCCCCCTCCCCCAACCCCTACCCCCATCAAGACCTTACTCGAGATTGCCTCACGGGACGGGACGTTCGCGCGGCTTGTAACATCTCCTCATGCGTTCGCTTCGGCTTTTCAGATGGGGCCGGCCGGAACCACGTCGTCCGCCGTGTTGCGATGTTCTCCGTGTTCTCGGAACCTCGACACGTGTCGCAATTTACGATCGCGCTTCTATTCAAACCTGACTGCAGAAGTTTTGTGTCTTTACAGGCTGCGCACGGTAAATTGAGCTCTTTACAAAGCCCTGCTTAAGGTCTGCTTGCGTTGCACACTGAGCATTCTTCAACCATATGCGAAATTAACCTCGGAATTGGCCTCATCACTTTATTCATGCGTCGGTCTAGTGAAACTGCGAAATCATCAATAAAAGCATATATTTAACAAATTTTCTAATTCTTATAGGTATAGACATTTTAAATAAATAGGAAGCAAAATATATTTTAAATTAAAAGTTAAGATATTTAAAGTGCTCATTTAAACTTGAACAGCCTGTACACATGATTGAATAGCACATAGTATGTTTAAATATAAAGTAGGGGTGGTAGTTATAATAATACGATTTTATTCCCGAAATTTGTTTTTCTCTAACTTACCAAATGCGTTTAAAATTCCATCTATTTTAATAAATATTCGGTGGTGACTCGACACGCTTAAAGCATTACTCATTATTGCTTATCGCAAATCAGCCATTAATGCATGAATACTGCTGTATTAGTTAGACTAAACAATTTCAAGCAAATTTTTATGCGAATTTACTATGGCTATCTATGTGAAATTTGCATTATTTATGTTTGAAACAATATTCACTATTATTTGTTAGCGCTGAGAAAATAGTTAAATAGATTAACTCAGATATCATTTAACCATCTATTGTCAATATTTTTTTATTCGTTTTGTGTCATAATAGCGTCCAAGTACTCTAACATAAGTGTCACACACCTCATAGAGTTGTTATAAATATCCCTTGAATGTTTTAAGTGGTGACTTTGCTTGCCTGTTGTGATCCACGAAATCGACCGTTTCGGGATCAAATATGAATCACCTCCAGGAAGATCGAGACAATAAAGGAAACTAATTTCTTGTCACAAAATTGTCAATCTTCGCGTCAAGACAAATTACTTGATATTCCTACGAGGTTTAATCGATGCCTTTAATTTTATCTAAATGGACCGGGGTCGTATATTCTTCAAAAGTGGTGAAATATAAAGACGAGATCTAATAATAATAAAAAAAAATTATTAAAGAAGTTTCATATGCCACAGATATCCATGTTTTGAAAGAATACAATTTCTTTGTCATCCATGTGGCATTTCGTGAAGAGCTCCAGGGTATTTAAAGTTGAGACAGCTAGTCTGAAACTCGACTCGATCTTCCCGACGGCCCAGCGGAACGGACCCGTTTGTCGCATGCGCCCTGGTGTGTTTCTGGCACGTACGCAAAATCACCGCCATCATTAGAGAACACATTTAAACACTCTCAACAAGAATAATACTACAGTGGGAGATAAAGAGTTTTTTTTTTTTACCTTACCTTATTGAGGAATTGAACTCTGTGCTCGAACGCTTATATGTGCGACACGGGAGATTGACTTTCTACAAGGTTACCGGCACAGAGCTGCATATCCGCTCAGAAGACTACTGACCCGATGTCTGACAAGGCCGACACTGTTTCGGCAAGACACCACGTGAGAGCAGCACTGCCGCTTCGAACACAATTTTGCTCAGCGGCAAATTGAAATAGGCAGCGTCGCTTTCACTCATTTTTCCTGCAAATTGAGAACATTTCGAATGTTCCACTGATGATGATTGGTGTGATTTCTATTTAACGATTCCCGGAGCCTGCCTCTGTGCAAGTCGTCTCCTGGGATCGTGCCAGTTAAGTACAAATCTTGATCATGTTTCTTTGATAATGTAGCTTGTAATTCTAAAGCCCATCCGGCTACTAGTAATAAAGGACAAACCCTTTAATTGAATTTTCCATTTTTTGCTTATAATGGGCATAAATGTTAAGATACGTGAAATTTTAGAATCTGTAAATTCTAGCTAAAAATTGCCCAGAAAAAAATGGTGCCATATTTTAATTGCAAAGCATTATGGTCAGAAATGTCACGTATGGCAATCTTACCGAATAATCCTTTTTAGAAGGCTGTTAGGATCAGAATTCTTAAGAAAAAATGAAAATGAAAACTTTTTTATGGGAAAGCGTATAATGTTTCAAGACTTTGAAAAGTTTAAAGACCAGGACTATGAGAAATTATGAAATGAAAACTTTTAAAATAATATCCAGGAAGACTAATACAATTGGAGTTTAGTAAAGTTTTCTGAAATAGTATTTGTTAAGGAAATTTTTAGACCATTGTGTTGTCGTTAGTATTTTATATCTATTATAATCCAGTATTAACTAAAATGCGGTATTTTGGTATGAGGTTTTGTACGATTTTTATACATACATTTTAAATGATAGCCTCTTGTGGCAAGGCGTTTTTATAGTTATATTTTTCTATACCAAGGTAGTGAAGTTTATACATGAGTTTTTAAATTTAAATATCATAATATATGATCAGTTCTGCCAAACCACGAATTTCTTTGATTTAATACTTGATATTTAGGTGCGTTTAAACTCTGTCGTATGATACCCTTTTGCTGGTTTTCTACTGTGCGTCTTTGCCGCGTTGTTTTTTAATATCTTGGAGCTTTTGATTTGGTTGTAGTTTTCGTCTTGTATGAGTAACCAGGCGTGGCCACAAAGTGTATTCCAGATGCTGGAGTAGCGGAAAAAAAAAGGGGGGGGGGGGAGGTTACAAGAAGATAATTACAAACACTAGACACAATATGCATTCTTCCCTGACGATTTTCTTGAAGCTGAAAGGTGAATCGCAGTGTTATTCTAATCTCCCAAAGCTGCTGTAACCGTTACATTACCCATCACACAATTGTATGCTGACTGATACAAATACAGTACTACTTAAAATGTTTAAAAATTGCTATCTCATGGCCGGACTATTTTAATGATTTAGCCTCGTTGATCACGCTTGCAAAAATGGGTTCCAGCGCATGGTGTTGACATGCTGGGTGGGGGAAGGTGTGTTTAGCTTTTGTTCTAGAAGCGTGTATTTGTGTGACTCGTTTTGCTGGTGGTAGTGGCAAAGCACACCACAGTTATTCCACGAACAGTCCAACACGCTTCAACGAAACAGCCCCTGTGCTTGGATCTGTGCCTCTTCTGTAACGGACTGCAACATCGTCATGCAAAGCATTTTTGTTATGACATGACTCCACTCTTAACAAGAACTTGAAAAGGAATGTTAGTATTTTGCAGAAGGGTAAGCCAAGAAAAAATAAAGACTAAATAAAGTGTTTAATTTCCATCTCCATCAGTTATAAAATTGTTGCATCGAATATAAGACACGAAACCAACTGAAGAAGGTATGATAAGGAAGGTTAATTAGGTTATAGAGAGAGTACGATAAAGAAGGAACTCACCCAGTCTCACACTCTGGCCTCGCCTCCCCGAGGTAGGACGTCGCCGCACCAGGTATAGCAGCTGACCTCGCCCCTTGACAATCGCCGACTGCCCCGATGTACTTCCTCGCAGCCCAGTCCTCTCTTCATGCCCCTCCACGTGTGTGGATCGACGTATTGCACTGCGATTGGCTCCCGTTGTGCACTGGAGGCGGAGTCTGCTTGCAGTTTGTTATAATTATCCAGGAATGTCCTGATGTTTGCCGGACCCACATTTTCTGGAGTTCTTTCCACATTGCTGTGACAGTTTGGACATTCCCCTCCGGCTCGTTGTTATGGCTTCTTGGTTAACCAAGCTCGCGTGTAGCCTCCTTCACAGGTATTGTTTTGACAGGTGATGCACAATGGGGCTGCGTACAACAACATGGAGGTAACGCTTTACCGGCAATGTACTTTACGAAGTTCAGTGGCCGGTGATTTCCCCATAAACAGTGCTACAGCTCTTCGTTACGACTGAGTCGTCTCAGTATAGTCTGTTCACGGTAAAATAAATAATTTCAAAAGCCCCGCTTGAGTTCTATTTTAACGAACGTTGTGCATTCTTCTGCCTTATGTAATATTAACATTGTCATGGGCCTCGCCACTATTCATACGTCGGTCAAGTAAAATTCTGAAATTATTAGGAAAGTAAATATTTTACAAATCTGCTCATTTTTCAAACTTCGACGCATTAAAAAAAAAAAAAAACAGAAACCCAAGGAAATAATTTGTCATTATAAATTGTTATCTAACACTTGTTATTCCACGTTATGTTATAAAAGTACTTGCCATCAATTGTTACCAACTTTACTGGGCGTATGTCACTTAGTGTGTCCATTAAAATATATGCAGGCAGGGGCAGTGACTTTTCTCTAAGGTTCATTTCTAAAGTGTGAACAGCCTTTGATAACGTCTCAGAGTGCCTACAGCTTATTGGTTGTGGTAAAGGAACGAATTCTTAAAACTTTGCAGACTACGCTCGAGTGTAGCTCGAGCAAAGATAATTTGGAAATGTATTTGTTGTTCAGAAAAAAGTCCGCATGGATCTGCAGTCTTTGTTCTACTAGTGTTTAATATGGCCTTACAAGAACACGATAGCGCAGTAACAGTGATATTGCTAACGATAGAATTTCTTTTTTCCACTCAAAAATACATGGTTTATTGTAAATCATCTGTACGATAAAGGACATTTTATTGTGTCAATATCAGCTTGGCTCTCCATTGGCTGATGACCGGCCAATAATGAACGCTGTTAATTACAGGGTAGTTTCCGGTGTGGGACGGACCAATAGAGAGATGTTGATTTATAACACAGCTACCAACAGAACCGATATTATTGCAGTAGTGGATATAGGTGCCTCACTTCTGGTTTGTATTAAGTGCCAGCAAATGTGTGCAGACCTCAATGTGTTAGCCAACTTAAGTACATAAAACATCAAAAACTTTCTTAATTTGGAACACCAGAAACCACAAATTAACTGGAAATGAGAAAGTTAAAAAAAAAATAAAAATAAAAGGAGCTTATTTACGGACTGCGCGGCGGCAGGTAGCGTCACTTGCGAGATCGCAAAGCGATGTCAAAATTTCCACTCCCAGACACGACGACCCGGCTATTCATCTCGCTCGAGCAAATCGAGCTGCGGATGGGGAAACAAACAGAAGAGTGGCGAAGTTCGGCTGGTCATACGCTCCACGCAGTTCGGCTGCGCTTTGCGCCGGCTAGTATTTTCTCACGTCCCAGCAGGCGAGTAAATTGAACATCGCGTGGCGGGGAACAAAACCAACACTCCGCTCTCTCGCGGTCGACGCGGCAAAACTGGAATGTTATTTCACCATTCCTGCGGCGTCGAGCGAGTGACTTGGTGTGTTTTTTCCGTTGCGGCTCTCGTCAGCGCGTGTCTGCTTGGTACGCGCCGTTCACGATAAAGCGGGCACTTCAGAAATGATCCTTAGAAGAAAAAAAAGTCACTGCCACTGCATGCATATATTTTAATGGTAGCACAGAGTGACAGTCGGCCAGTAAAGTTTTAACGATGGACGGAAAGTAGTTCCATATCTTAACCTCGAATAAAAAGCGGAAGGTAACAATTTGTGATACCTTAAAATGATTCCCTTCACTTTCTGTTTTCTTTTTTAAATACACCGATATGTAAAAATTAGCAGATTTGTAAAATATATATTTTTCTAATAATTTAAGAATTCTACTTGACTGACGCACAAATAAAGTGATGAGGCCCATGGCAAAGTTAATAACACACAATGTGTATACAAGTAGATCTAATTCACGGCTTTCAAAAGTGCTTATTTTACCGTGAACATAATAAAAGCATTACATTTCATGGTTCTGTGCTAATTTTCATTCCTGATTATTTACATGTGTGACCTAGTTGCCATAAAAAAAGGGAGACGCAATTAATATATAATAATTCGTATTAAGTAAATTGTTTGCCTACATAAATATACGTTAGTAGATAATTTATTATATCCACAATGTTGGATAAGACAATTAGGTAAACTTCCATTGTCGCATTTTTCAATAAATCCTCCTAGATTTGAATTACGAAGAAACAATTAAAAAAATTCAATATGGCGGATGACGCGGGCTGTTTATGAGGGCGTTTTTCACAAAAAATTTATTATTTGATGTTCGTACAAACTACCGTTCTACCTGTAGGCATACTCATTTGGCATTAGAAAATTTTTAGATTACAAGAGTTTATTCGTCATAGCATAACAAATTAAACTTTTTTTTTTGGGACATACAAATAAAATAAAACATATGGTTGTTTGTAGCAGTCTACGATTTTTGTAAAATAAATATTTTTAATTATACATTAAAATAAATTAAGGCATGAATAATTAGGCAGCCTTGTTGAAATTTCTGTAAATGTGTTTCGTTTGATTTTATTTGTACCTGCGTCCTCAAAACATCAAAATTGTAATTCTGACATGTAACCATTTCTTTAAAAACGAGGTCTACAATATTTAATGCGTGGAAATAGCACTTGTATATATTTTATACAAGTTGGTCAGTTTGCTGTATAAAAATAAATTAATAACTTTCTTGGAAACTAAATTTTTTTTCACGAAAGGGCCGGCGGGTTATCTCGAGGCATTCGCATTTCTCCCGTTCTTGCATTCCGCCACTGCTCCATCTGAACCTTACTTCAGCATCGCCGGATCTGAAAATAACGATGCTCTGTTGGCATGTGTGGTTCAAAATGAAACTTGAGCAATGAACATATACAGTGGAACCTCTATGTATTGAACTCGGATGGATTGAAATCCCGCATCAATTGAACATATTTTGTGGTGCCATTTTTCATTTATCCGCATTTCAAGGCCACATTCATTAAAAGTCCACATGTACTGAGATTACTTTTTGTTAGAAAAGAAAAAAAAATTATCTATGGCCCTATTTTTTTCTTTGGTCATATTAAGTGTATTCTTGGAGAAAAAAAAATTAGTGACACTGTTTCAATATCACATTTTTAAAACTTGCCCATGCAGTTTCCTTTAGCGGCAAGAGAAAAGTACACAGATGCGGTCGCAGTTTAATCTGTGGGCTTTCATCGCGCGTAATAAAACCCCACTATTACAGATTTGAATGGTACAGTACAGCGTCACGACGGAAACACTGCACGCCTTGCGCGTAGGAGCGATGAGGCGCTAGGCGTGCGTGTAACTGTCGCCCGTATCGCCCCCTCGATTCTTGAACTTGGCCGCGCAGCTAAATAGTCCCCTGAACTACCGTTGCGTTAAGACCAGGCTGAAAGAGGCTTGCGGTGGGCCCTTGTGGCAGGTTTAGTATGAAAAACTGAGCGATCCCTGTGTGACAAAGCAGTGGAAGCAAGCTTGCATTGCCACGACTGTCAAAATGTCAAAAACTACCTGTTGAAAGCGTACACCTTCCTAACAAAGATTCCGCTCCACTCTATTCACCACTTTCAGTGTACAATCTGTTCGCGGTTCCTTCAGACTTTTTAATTAAGGCCACTGGTGCATGGAAACAGTATATTGATATAATTTGTGTCATAACTTGTTTAACAGCGGATTTTTCAAACTTTTTGGCCTCTTCTAGACATAAATAACAACTTATAGCACCTTTTTACGTTGTTAGATATTCACTATCGTCATTATTCTCGGAGCACTAATGGAAGAAAAGAAAGCATTTTCGTTATGTTATCTGCGTACTCCGGGAATAATGACGGCAGTGAATATATAACAACGTAAGAAGGTGCTAAAAGTTGTTGTTTACGTCTCGATGAACCAAAAATTTTGAAAAATACGCTGTGTAACAAGCTATGACAACAATAATATAAATATACTGCTTTCATTCACCAATGGCCTTAAAACAAATATTTTGCAAAACCAGCCCGCGCATGACGTATATGTTTGGATGTTCCCTAAATATGCCACGCATTACAAGCATTTTATACTTGTTTATCTTATTTTTGGTTAAAATGTAACGTTTTCCTTATTTTATCTATAAATTACGGCATTTGATTTATAACTAAAAAGAAGGAACACGGAGAGAAAATGTGTGTACAAATTTAAAATTCCTATTGCTCGTGTCATTCACTCACGAAAAGTCATTTCCTCTCCATTGCTATAGATTTTTTTTTATTTATTCCATATAAAAAGGATGTAATTCGCTGAAAATGTTTTAAATAATTTCAGACTCTTGGAGTTTCCCATCTTTGGAGCTATGTTTCGCTTCAGAGTGCTTGCGCCTGCGGCTGACGTTATATAAACCTTTATCTAGAAGCGGCAGTTGTTTAACTCGATAATTTATCAAACCGTTTAAGCAACACATATCCGACACGTTTTTTTTAACAATCAGATATACGAAGGTAACATTCCATTACATTTAACAAACAAAGCTGGGAATACGTTATTGCTAGGGATAGGAAAAATTCCCGAGTTCAATGACCTGTAGGCTAGACTCCTCCGTCTTCTGCATACTGGAGTCTCAGCTGTGTGTTCATTGGCTGTTGCTCCACACCTGGCAGTTATGGGATTCGCAAGGTGTTTGCTTGCAAGTCTGCTATTGGCTCAGAGGCGTGCAGGGCGGGTCTAATAAACTGTAATCCAATTGGCTTCACTATATATGTGTTTGACGTCTGTTTTGTCCCGAAATGAATTCGCGAAATTTTCCTATCCCTAGCTATTGCTCCATTTGAAAATTTCAATTATCGGCTCGAATACAAACTAGCGACTCACCAGACTTTTTTGCAGAACAGAATCTCTCCTGAAAATGCTAACCCGTTTACAACAGCCAAACCGTTGATCAAACTACCTTTAAATTACCGCGGCCTCTTTTACAATTAATTACCTGGTCCCAGCTTACGCTCACTTGGGTTTTGCACTCACCCCTGAATCGGGGGGTTGAAACCGTTCGACGGACGCACGGGGCTCTGACAAACCTCGCTGTCCTGGAACCGCGGCTCAAAGTCGCGGCGAGCAGGGCCCTATTTCATAAAACGTGACAGGTGTGACATATACGACAATTATGTCAAATCCGACAAATTATCAATATCTAATGACAATAGTATGTTAAATAAATAATACATTTGACAAGTAGAAAAAAGTGTAAATTGTCAGCCTGAAAATAATAGTTCCATAAAAACGACATTTATATGTCAAAACTGTAGGTTTCATTTATTACACGCTAGCTAGCTCTCAAGTGCGCTTACGATAATCGATCGCAGGCTTATATGCGATTCATGAACGGTCGATTCCTCTCACAAATAACTAAGCGGTAAATAATAATTCCATCGACATAACTTCGTTCACACTTGCAGTAAGATGTCGAGTAATGTGGATAAAATTACTATATTAAACCTGATCCCAGAGGAAAAGGATGTGTTATTTGGTAAGCAATGTTAATTCACACAATATTGAAACACAATTTCACTGCCATGATATATAAGCATTACAAATTACTGGTTACATAGGAAAGCTTGCCTGTCACTTCTGCAGTGATATTTGTACAAATTTGTAGAAATGTCACCGAGATGATTATACTTATCGGTTTCATAAAACATTCTGTAGTGTAATATTTGACACATTTGTCGGATTTTTACCTCACATCTCAAAGCTTTTGCGAGACAACTATTTGTCAAATAGACATACACGTGTACAAACTTGTCACGAAAAATTTGCAAACTTGTCAGCTTTTATGAAACACCCATTTGTCGCATTGTAAACCTGTCTGACAATTTCCTGTCACCTGTCACCTGTCGAATTGTAACTTTTATGAAACAGGCCCCTGGAGACTTCTGCGCGAGGAGGGGGGGGGAGGGGGCGAACTTGCAACACCCTCCCTGTATACGCACCCGCTGGCCTCTCCGTTTTTTCCTGCCGGTCTCTGTTCAACTATCGTCTCCCAAACACCGCACACGGCTGTACCGCCGTTGAAAGAGGCAGAGAAGCACGGGAGCATTGGACAAAACTGCCTAGTCTATCAAGTGCACCTTCGCCTCTACGAGCAATGCTATGGACTGGCGTACAGTGTTTCCGTTGGGATCCGCGTGCCTATGAGATTTTAAGCGTTGGCCCTGTCGTTTTATTGGTGGGAAGTGAGTAGCAACGATCAGTACAGAACTCTTGAGTATTTGTAAATTAATGTAACACCATACGTTTTAAAATACAGTGCCCTGCGAAACGGTTTTTCTAACGTGCGTGATGTTTCGAAAACACTCAACAGGCCTTGTATTAAGGGGAATGATGCACGCAAACAGTATATTTATGAGATTTTTTTTTGCCACAACTTGTTTTACAGAGGATTTTTAAAAAAATTTGACTCGACAAGACGCAAATAAAAATGTTGAGCATCTTCTTACAATTGTTACAAATTCACTGTGTTCTTTATTCCTGGAGCACTGATTGAAGATGATAAAACGAAAGTTCTTTCTTTTCTTCCATCAGCACTCCGAGAACAATGGCGGCAGTAAATATCTAACAACGTAAAACGGGGTTGAGAATTATTATTTGCATCTTGCCAAGCCTAAAATTTCGGCAAACCCTTTGGAAAATGACTCATATCGAAAATCGGGAAGATAATCTGCTTTCATGCACCATTCCCATTAAGGCTCCCGTCTATATCGCGCCTGAACTGCGTTGCAAAGTGTTTGAAATACACGTGTTCCCACGAAACTGTTAAACGCGCGTCTTGTGTGTTGTTATAAGAAAAGAACATATCACTTCAGATGAGGGTTGTTGAGTGTTTTCAACACACCACATACATTAGAAACACTACTTCAGAGTACACCAAAATGGCTGAAAACCTTCTTTAAAGCTCTGTAGTTCAAAATGTACGCATCAGATACATACAAAACTTCTCAAGGGCCCTGCACTGAATCTTCCTACAGACTCCCCACCAATAACATAATTGGGTCCCCGCTGAAGGTCCAATAGGTACACGCAATGCGACGAGAACACTGTACGCCAGTTCAGAGCCTTGCGCTTAGAGGCGAAGGCGCGCTTGATGCGCGTGACAACGCCGTCCTTATCGCTGCCGCGCTTCTAGGCCTCAAACGCGGGGAAAAAACTCCAGGTTGGCGGGGGCCTTAAGAGGACGCGATTCATATAGGACCTGTTAATCTACAAATCCTCGAGGTCGCGATGCAATGAAAGTCACGTCTTTCAATAACACGGTTGAGATATTTAATGTGGTATTCATTTAATAAACCTCTGGATGGGTAATGAATATACAATTTATTGTGCAATCATTCCCATTGTTTGGGTATTAATCTATTAGGATTAGTTTCTTAGTGTATTCAATTATTTTTGTAAGATATTCCTTGCTTGATACGTGTTTAGAGAGCCGATGAGGGTGAAGTACTTTTGTTGGAAGGGGATCTTTGTCAGGGGAGGGGGTATCTGGAGTAATGGTGAATTGTGATTCGTTTTATTATGTTAGCTGGGCATTTTGTTTGTTTAATTGATTCAGTTAGCATTTGTGGATGGTTATTAATATAAATCGCATGATTAAAGTATTTTCGTAAATGAACATATTTTTACTTCTGTCGATTACGTGATTAAAGTGGATATCAGTTACGTTTGAAATATAATATATTTCGTTACGGTATTAATATAAATTGCATGATTAAAGTTAATCGGATTTAAAGTAATTCATTCGGTATGCTAATTGAATATAAATCGTAGTGGACCAGAACATACCCGCGTACTCCCGCTCCATCCACACCTCACTCGCCTAGTTTCCCAGAAGTGACACACGTGGGCTCGCTCCATCCACATGTCTTTCTACAAGTGGGCTAAAACATGCCCGCGTGCGTGCGTTCCAATCACAAACAAGAAAAATATAAAAATGTCCCTTATACCACTCTTACACCAACATTAACTCCTATATAAACAATTGCAACGCGCTCGGTCCCAGCAATTCACACTGAACACATTGATGCTGCTCCACCAATATGACCCTTATGACATGAATAAATTAATAAACATTCTTTAATATAAAAAATTCCATTATATTTATCAAATGTTTGATATCACAAATCATTTAATCAATCAATTGAATTAATATAATTAATTATTCAATTGATAAAATAATTAATGAATCTGATTTGAATATCATGATCCGGCACTTAGCCCACTCTTACACTAAATGCGACTTAGGCCACTCTTGCGCTAGATGGGCCAGAATATACATGCCAACTAAATTGCGTGCGAAACGAGTTCACACGCAGATAAATAAGATTAATACTGTCTCGCATCAAAATTAGTTGGCAGCCCTGGTGAGTACCAAACAGACAAGGTATTATCATACAAAATATGAAATTGCTTACTTCAACAAGGTATTTATTTCAAAGTTATCCCCCCTAAAAATAATTGATTTTATTTTATTCTCAGCGAACTGTCTAAATTCCAATCCACTCTTTAAATATATTTTTCAGCGATGATTTATTTTCCTGTATTCCTCTTCGCACACCGCAGATTATGATTTTATTTTACTCTATGGTCGATATTACAACAGGTCACATGACCAGCATACAAGGACCAATAGACTCGCAACTTGCATCGCCTTGCACGATAAAAATAGGACCAGCTTTATCTCCTCATTTCGTGCAAGATGTGCCTTGCACAAGAACTCGTGCAAGAAGTAATCGTGCGAGGTCGGCATCTCGCGCAAGATTGGCACTCATCTTGCACCGTGTGGAACCTGCTTTGGGAACAACACGAGAATTCAATAAGTGACGGCCAACTGCATTCGGCGAATTATATACCTATTGTGTTGCCAAACCTGTGCTCAATCCACAAAGAGGTGACTCGCATAATACAACATAAACGCAATCATATGAGTGTCGTTTTCTCTGCCGTTTTCATAAAGACTCTTACTGTATCTTTAAGCAAGTTAAAATGACATACAGTAATACAGTCGCATATTTTCGTACAAGCTTGTGGCTGTACCCACTCCTATATGGCAGTAGCCATGGCAATTGTTGGTTACTATGTCCCTGTTGTACGAGTGCGGCCGAATATCATACCAGGTTTTGTGACAGAGAACATGTATTTTCCCGGGCCGGTTACATATGCGCTATTCACGGTAAAGTGAGCACTTTTGAAAGCCCTCTCATCTGGAACAATAGTCAACAAATATACTTTATGGTAGCGTTAGACGTTATGCTCACTTTACCGTGGACAGCCTCATGAGAGAGTTCGGAGTAGAGAACGTTTCCGCTTCTTTTAAAGCTGGCAATAAATTGAGAAACGCCATTTTAAGCGAAGCGGGTTCGATTCCCGGCGGGGTCGCCTCGGGATTTTCGCACGTGGCAATCGTGCAGGACGATGCCGCTGGTCGGCGTGGTTTCCTCGGGGATCTCCCGCTTTTACCCTGCCCCCTTGCATTCCGCCGCTGCTCCATACTCACCTCGCTCCACCCACATTGGCTCTTCAACACCTCGACGTCGAGTGCAGAACGAATTTCTCCACTCCACTTTCCATGCAGATCTGAACGGCCTCCGGCTGCGAGAACCTTGTCGAGATTTCGAACCTCCCACACTCTAAATCCGAATCAGTGGGAATGTCACTGTTTCGTTCAGTTAACAGTATCTGACTGATTCAACAGTCACTTGAGTGAATTTAACCAAATTAATCAGTGAAACAACGACAGTTCTCCTTCAGTTATTGATTCAGTGTTATTTTCTACTGACTCGTCAGTCTTTTCTTTTCCATCGTTTTCCAGTGATTTGTTTTTAGACTGATTGATGAATTAACAGCGTGTACAAATTACAGTCAAACAACGTTTAATAATGGCCGTTAAACATGCATCAAGTGAAATAATGAATACACTAATAAACCCAATACAAAACACTTTCTAAAACGTGTTCCGTCTTTCAAAACATTTTAAGAGGTAATACGAACATGTAGCCTTTTATTCAGTTTTTGCTTCTTTCATTTCGTTCTCATGTGATCGTCACAGCGCTCTGTTTGAAAGTTCAAACTGGATGTAATGTGGTGAAGAGAGTGCACTCATATTTGCTACTCTTTTTTTTAACAATTCTAACGGTTCCAGTTTAACCAAAAACGAAAAGTAAGGGTATACACTTAAAAACCACACAATTTCGATAAATCACTATAAGATACCATTTTTCCACCTGTACGCAAAGTTGGCTTGGTAGTGCAGATAGTAAGGTAGCGGCCGAGAAACGATGTGGAGGAGAGATCTTAGAGTTCAACCCCGGTAATCTCCACAGTATTTTATGCTTTTTAAAGTACGATAACTTGCGCAATAATAATAGTAAACTATTGTAAATATGACCATTTCTCGTAGTTATTTTGCTAAATGCAATGAAACCAATATTATATTCGTCGCTCCAGTTGGCGGTCACTTATTCAGTCAGTGAAATTGTTTCACGTCACTAATTCAACCAGTGAAATTTTTTCGCTGACACGACCAGTGGTTTTCCCACTGATTCTAAGCGGAGCCATTTTCACCGATTCGCGTAGTTGAACGGGACCACGATGGCTGAGCGATTAGCACGCTCGCCTCCCACCAAGGCGAACCGGGTTCAATCCCCGGCCGGGTCACCGGATTTTCGCAAGTGGGGATCGTGCCGGACGATGCCGTCGGTCGGCGGGTTATCTCGGGGATCTCCCACCCCCCTCCTTGCGCCTTCATTGCGGCGCTGCTCCAAACTCACCTGGCTTCACCCTCATCGGCTCTCAAGACCTCGATGTTAAGAGCCGCCCAAATCTCCTCACTCGCATCATACACTGGGATGATTTTTCAAAGGCTTGATTCAGAAAGTGTGAAGAAACCATGAATAGACTATAGTAAATATAAACACATCTCGTAGAACTGATGCTTGCTTTTAACTTGTGTAGGCCTCTTGAACAAAACTAGTACATATTAATTTTGTGTTATTTCTGAAGTACGTTAGAGCAGTTTTAATAATCGTAACTTTTAGTAACTGAGATTATAGTGTTAACTTACGAGAGTACTTTATTTCTCAATAAATATTGTGTCAATGTAGATTCAAACACGAGTCCGAAACGCAAATTTGAGTTTCATTTTTTGGGAATATTGAAAAGGCGATCAAGAACATATTGTATTGGATGAAAGAGCATACTCTCTAGATCTGAATAAGTGGCAATTTCACTGTTTCAATCAGTTAACACTACCTTACTGATTCAACAGTCACTTCTGTGAATGTAACTGGTGGATTAGTGAAAAAATATCATTTTTCTTTCATTTATTGATTCAGTGACATTTTACAGTGATTCATCAGCCATTTTATTCGCTGTATATCAGTGACTTGTATTTCGACTTATGGGTTAATTAAATAACGTGTAAAAATGGCCGCTAAAAGGTGTATAAAATGAAATAACAACCCATAAACTATTAAAATCAAAACAAAATGCTTTCTAATATGCGAGATCCGTGTTTCATAACACAATTTTAAAAGGTAACCCAAACATTCAGTCTTTCATTCCCTTTATAAGTCTTTCTTTTTTTTTTTTCACGCAATCACCACAGCGCTCGGTTGAAGGTTTAAACTGCATGTAATGTGGCGAAGTGTGTGCGCTCATAGGTACTATTTTTTTTTTCAATAATCCTAACATTACCAATTAATCTAAAAACGAAAAGAAAGGGCATGCATTTTAAAACTACATACTTTCGATTAAGAAATATAATACATATATTTTTTTTTCAATATTGCCAACGGCGGCCTCGTAGCTCAAATGGAGACCTGCACTGTAAAAAAAAGAACGGAAAATTACCTGACAAGTGTGAGGTAACATTCGCACACTTGTTGAGGGGAACATATTTTTCCTTACGTGTGGTAAAATTACCGCACTCTCGTGTCAAATTCACGTACATGGTGGTGAAAAATCCCATATATGGATGGGGAAATTACCTTACGACGCGTGCATCTCTTCAGCATTCTCAACAGCTAAGTGGTGGACGGGGGGGAAGGGCGGAAGAAACTATCTTTTTAACACGCTTATATTCACCGACACTATCCCGCTGTCGTAGTCGTGTAATGGATAGCGCATCGGCCTATCGTGATAGAGGAGCATGGTTCACTCCCACCCACCAGCAAGTGTCAAGGATTATAGTGTTCAGGTTTCTGTTACTACCCATCAGAGGAAATAGGTAATAAAAAAATATTAACCGTACTAATACTTCGGGATAATTTTTTATATAATTTTATTATACGATGTAGGTAATTTTCTCTTACTTGTATGGAATTTCCCTCAACTTTTGCCAGGTACTTTTCCCGTACGATAAAGGGAATAGTAATTTACTTGTTATGTAAATTTACTCTACACTTACGAGGCAATCTTACCGTACACGTAGAGGTACTTAGCTTCCCTTATATGTAAGGTAATTTTCTCTTACTTGTATGGAATTTCCCTCAACTTTTGCCAGGTACTTTTCCCGTACGATAAAGGGAATAGTAATTTACTTGTTATGTAAATTTACTCTACACTTACGAGGCAATCTTACCGTACACGTAGAGGTACTTAGCTTCCCTTATATGTAAGGTAATTTTCTCTTACTTGTATTGAATTTCCCTCAACTTTTGCCAGGTACTTTTCCCGTACGATAAAGGGAATAGTAATTTACTTGTTATGTAAATTTACTCTACACTTACGAGGCAATCTTACCGTACACGTAGAGGTACTTAGCTTCCCTTATATGTAAGGTAATTTTCTCTTACTTGTATGGAATTTCCCTCAACTTTTGCCAGGTACTTTTCCCGTACGATAAAGGGAATAGTAATTTACTTGTTATTTAAATTTACTCTACACTTACGAGGCAATCTTACCTTACACGTAGAGGTACTTAGCTTCCCTTATATGTAAGGTAATTATTTCTCAATTTTTTTTTACATAGTGCCGACATAGCCCAGGTGCAGGGTGACCAACTTGCGATCGGAGGGTCGGGAGTTCGTGTCCCGGTTTCACCGCGGCGGATTATTTTCAGTCCGCATATCTCGCACGTGTGACCTGATAATTTGTCAACGGGTCGGTCTAACTTGAGGTTGTCACAAATCACTGCCACACGCCTGCATATACGAGACTCTCCTTTGTACTCTAGCACGTGTAACTGCCCAAAGTCAATAAAGTAAACTTTTGACGCGAATACGTGTTTAAATTTGTGACAACATGCGGGAGGCAATCCAGAAAATCCGATGATAACAACATCGGAGGATACAGTTTGGCATTGCAGCTCCGAATCTATCGTCTACACTCGAAGTTCAATTACACCACTCGATTGCCAAAGGATTGAAGAATATGTTACGTTGAGCGAGGACAGCGAAGCGTCACGCCCGACAAAGGAAGGGGGAATTTTGAGTTCGTTTCACCGCGTCTCATAACTTCCGAGTTTCCGCGTAGTATAACTTATGACTAGGAGAAGCTACGACGCTCGTTTGAAATTAGTTCGACAGCTCTCGTCAAGATAAATCGATTGTGTGCATGAAAAAAATTCGTGTGGCGTGGTTATGGTGAAATTGTATGCGTGTAATTAAAAAAATTAAGAAAACTTAACACAATTTCGGTTTTTACTCTTCAAAAAGCCAATTCGAAAGGCAGAAATCGTATACGGTTGGAAAGAACATCTCAAAAGCAATCCAGTGGTACCCATAAAACCCCATATGATCGAGTGAAGCAGTGCCGGTAACGTAAAATATACATCAAGGCGTCCGAGCGCGTCAACCATATGGTAGTCACGCAAAAAAAAAAAAAAAAAAAAAAAAAGGTCGTGTCCTCAACACAGCTAAGCCCAATTTTTAAAAACATATGGAAAGGTAATGACCTAAAATGCCAAGTGTCAATGTTAAGGGTTCAATCACAACCACTCGGGAATTTTTTTGTTTACTTTTAAAATTAAGGTAAATTGCTCAATATTAATTGTAACTATCGGTAACGTGTTTATTTTTCGTAAATATTTGGCCAAATTCAATAAACACAATAGGTATATCATTTTCCGCATGCAGTTGGCTGTTGCTTATAGAATCAGTGAAAATTTTTTCACTGAAACAATGAGTGGTTTTCCACTGATTCTACGTGAATCCAATTTCACTGATTCGAGTAGTTGAATTTCAATGTGAAGCAGTGATTTTACACTAATACGTTTTTAGAGTGTATATTTGCAAGTAATAAGTGAGAACCTGACGCAACAGTTGTATGTCGTTATCACAGACGAGGTATGTATATTTTCATGTTTTTATTTTCTTCAAATTAAATGAGTCAATAGAGGATAATTTTTAAATTAATTTCCTTGCTTATACCAGTAAAACATTTTGTAAGCCTCGTTGTGTTTTATTACATACCTTTAATATCCCTTCATGCTCCATTTCCTTGCCCTAAGCTGTGTACTTAGTGTCTTACGTCAGCTGAGAGATCGAATTACATTGTCCCTGGTTTACAAAAAAAGAAACTTTAAATTTATAAATAGTGTTTTAAGATATTTCATATGTGCTTAAATAGAGACAAATCTCACTTAACTCGTGGTTCTTCGTCACTAGATAATTTTGGCCCTGTGCTGACTTATGACGTACGTTTCCTTGTGAGCCAGGTATTGGAATAGTGATAGATGATTTATCCTTATATGAAGGTGTTGGGACACAAGTGGTGAATAAAAATTAACTAAAACATTAATTAGTTTACAAAAATAGACATTTAATTAGTCTTTAAGAGAGACAGTGGATCATTACAAACAAACACTACTAAATTAACATATTCCGAAATCATTATCTTTATAATAATAATCCAATACAAACGTGACATTAACAATTTTAATCTTTCAAGACTTGGACAACGATTGCAATTTTTGAATATTTGTGAAAACAGAAATTAGTTTAGAGCATTTTTCTATTGAACTGCTACAAGAATGTTCAGCTTGTATTCTCTTTTCGATTGACAACCGAGAGTTATACATCAAACGAAAAACTTTCATTGCAAAAGGTTCTTACAAACACACATACACGTTATTTGATTTAACAGTAAAAACATACGCGTAACTAGAACACCAATCAATACAAATATGAAACAGTTATTTAGGATACAGACAAATTTTCTATCACTGTTTTGGACATTCACAGAACCAACCCATGTGCAATGATACTCAATTTTACATCAATAACTCAATTATCGCAATAAAACCTCGAAATAATTTTTTGTTTCTGGAAATAATTTTGTTACTTTTTCTAGTATTAAAAAACAATACTGAAACACCATTCAGGTGAAATAGCCCATCAATTAACATCCCAAAAAAAATTATGTTAGTTTTTTTTAAAGTAGAGCTCTGCCTAGTTTGAAAATACATGTTATTGCAGAAATGTATATAACTATTGTACAAATGCGTAGCTGATTTTAAATACACAAAATATTTCAAAGTCTTACAGAATTTAATCCTTAGAATTAAGGTTATTATACACTTCAGGTTGAGGTCAATGTTATACATTCGCATGGGCAGATGCTTCTGAAAATGAGGCAGTATCTACTGTGGTGGGTCCAAGTAACTGACCAGAGTTTTGTGAAAACAATTGTAAGGGTGTAAAGTGCTTGGAACAAGTGAAAGTGTGGAAGTTTGAGTTGTGAAATCGAAAGAACTGCAGACTTATTAAAATCGATATAACAACTTTGTATATAGACCAATGTGTGATATCAAAATCTTTTGCAGGGCTTGGAAGTTTTGAATTTGTTTCTCGTATTTATACATATTTGAAAAAAAAAAAAAAAGTCAATGTAACCTGACTTTCCACTCTCTCGTCGGGCATAATTTTTTTAAAACATATCCCTTCTATCCCCCCCCCCTCCCCTCAATTTGAACTAAACAAACTTTTGAGTTATTCATGCGTATTTCATACGATTTTTAGAAAGACGCATTGCAACGTATAAATTTTAATACTTTGAGTTTTACTTTAACGTGGTTTTAAATTGATATATTGTCTTTTGCATAATTAATAAAGGTAAAATATGTAAACCATTCACTGATTTAGTGTAAAAAATTATCAATAAAAGAGCTCCCAACAAGGTTGATTCAGGCGAAGATTGGAGAAAAAGTGGGGTGAGGGGGTGACGCTGAGAGTGAGTGAGTGAAGAGATTTGGATGGCTCTTAAATAGAGGTCTTGAGAGCCGATGAAGGTGATTGAGATGATTGTGGAGCAGCGCTGGAATGAAGGGGCGGGGGAAATGGGAGATCCCCGAGAAAACCCGCCAAGCAACGACATCGTCCGGCACGATTTCCACTCGCGAAAATCCGGGAGTGACCCGGCTGGGGATGGATCCTAGTTCGCCTTGGTGGAAGGCGAGCAGGCTAACCGCTCAACCACTTTGGCCTCATGGCGCTAAGAGAGTTAGCCTCTCGCTCATTCGCTGGGCCGGCATGGGTCAGTTTTCAGAACGCGCGGATAACCCTAGTGGTAAAAAAAGTCAGGTTTGAGATCTGGCAATAAAGGAACAAACGTGGAAAATAGGAGATTGCAAGAGACATTCAAATGTGTCGGCAATAGTGGCAAAAAAAATTCTCCCTCAGTGTTCTGGGTTAAAGAAACGCGGCTTTCGTAGGTTCGATGTGAAAGTTGTGAAATTTGCGAATTTGAGACTGAGTTACCACATCTTAGATCAGGGTTCTTATACTGCACTCTTTACAAAAAAAACACTATTGACATTTATTGCATATTTAATACTCCTAACAGGTTTAATTGCTTTTCCTAAATTTCACCAACGCGAAATTAACAAGTATAATCCATTCGCGGTTACGTTACACTTTTATGCAGCCCTGCTAAGTTCTACTTCCAGGATATTCCTCCGCCTCGTGCAAGCTAAGATTATCTAAGTCTATATTATCACCCCAAATGGACAACACACTGAATTCGTGCGCACTCAGTTGTAATAATATTCTGCATGAGAGCTATTCCTCACTAGGGGCTACCCACACGTGTTTCCTGACTTTTTTTTAGATATTTAATATAAGTGTGATATTATAAATTATAAAGGAAATATACTTAAACCTCAACTTAATCGAAAAATACGATAATTTTATGTTAACAAAGGTATAAAACGCTTGTGATGAATGAAAAGTTTAGGAAATAACTAAACACGTCAGACATGGGGTAATTTTTCAAAGGTTTCATTCAAAAAATGTGAAGAAATCGCGAATTAGCGTGTAAGGAAATCTGCAACATGTAACAAATAATAAAAGGCTGGTTGCATGCGTAACATTTCAGTAGAGAGTGGGAGTGGATAGATTTGCGCGGCGCTTAACATCGAGGTCTTGAGAGCCGATGAGGGTGAAGCGAGGTGAGTATAGAGCAGAGCGGGAAATGAAAAGGGAGGGGGAGGGACGGCAGAGCCCCTAGAAAACCCGCCGACCAGTGGCATTGTCAGGGACAATTCCCGCGTGAGGAAACCCGAGAGAGACCCCGTCTGGAATAGGGTCCGGTTCGCCTGGTTGGGAGACGGGTTGTCTAGCCACTACACCACCGCGGCGCCCGTAACGTTTAATAGCGGTAGTTGTTCCAGGTGCAGTCGCCGTCCGTGTGGACCGCGGTCGAGTACAACGGGATATTAGGCAGATAGCGAGTACCCTTTACCGCGTAGGTGCACCATGTAGGAGTATTCTCGGAGTGCTCCCGAATAGACATCAAACACCTTATTTATAGGGACCTGCAAAACACGCGTTAGTTGTTTCCGGGGGAAAAAAATAGAAAATCAATTAAAAACAACTTCCGCTGTTATACTGAAGTTTAGAAATGGCGACAACGAATTTGAAGACATAAAAAGACTTCAAACACCTATACGTTTGTACTGCTCTTGTCATTGGACTACAGCTGGTTCGACACGTTCTGGACTGCCTTGAACTAATCGGAAGCAAGTAACGACCAGATAGTCCAATCACGTCCCGCCTAGTCAAAACGGATTGTGGCTCCTCGCTTTTGAAGAAGCCAATAAAGAAATGACACATACGCTTATGTATATAGGACGGTGAAATATAGCGTGGTGCCAAATAATAACGCGAATTTCGTATGTCTCTAGTTATTTACTCCTGGGGCAGTGCACAAGTGAGATATGTTTGACGAAAAAAAAATGATATCGATGCAACATTTTTATTATTGTGTAATTTTTATAAATGTGACTTGTTTAGTTCCTATATTGCTTTCGTCACAAAGATAGAGACTGATAATTTTATTGCAGTAATTATTGTTGCAGTTGGCTTCTATAAGGTGAAACAGAAAGGGATTCAAAATCGTGTTATGGAAATTTAATATTTACTGGGTTTATTTCGGCGCCTAGTATTTCGAATAAATTGGGCGAATTATGTTACGTTCTGACACTAGTGTGAACCTGGTTATGCCCAAATAAATTTAACATACAATTCGTTTATTTTAGTATAAAATTTATAAGAGCATTTGATACACTTATATATCTCATTTGAACTTCTGATCAATCTTGAATGGGCTATTTCACCTAACATCCAGAACATCGATCACTGACATTTAACATACATTTACATATATTCTCACAATTTTCCAACATATTAAAGAGTATAATTTTTAAACATCTCTTCACGGAAATTCCACTCCTTAATATTATCTATACTGGTTTCCTTGGTTAATCTTTGGTTTATAACAGCTCTAGCGTAATTTACATGCAATCACTTTCTTTGTACAGACATTAAAAAACTATCTTACATCGATCGTTGTCTACTGACACAGGACAGGATCTCGCTGAATTCGGACGGGTTATTGTGGGGCTAACTAGCCCTACGAGACAAATGTTACTAGTCTTAAGTAATTTTTCCTAAACCCTATCAATAATGTTCCCGCAATAAAAATTACAAGACGTTTCAAAATTTGCAGTAATTTCTTTAGGTTTCATTGCTACGGGAATCCAAACACCAAGCTACCTTATCAGAAAACAATTTAGTGGTGTATAAATTTTATTAAAAAAAAAAATTATACTGTGAAACGGTTAGTTTTAAAACAATTCGTTTTGCACGATTGTTGTATAATGTTTACAGGCGGAAGAATAAAATTGTTTCGTTCTCACAATTCGCAACTACATTTGCGCAGAATTAGTTTACCTTCTACAATAGTGTCCTGCGGTAGAAAAAAATTGGCCAAGATCTCGTAATGACCGAAGTTCGACTTCGTGTGCAGAGAAATAATTTTTAACTCCAGCTGGAGGGCTGGTTAAACTAGCTAAGATTTCTGTTATGATACATTCGTGCCTAAAGCGATCGGCAATATCACCTTTTTTTTTTGTTAAAGTAGGAGTCTTTTTGGAAGGCGAAATTTTCTCGTTGGTAAATTTCTCACTCATTACCAACAAAACCTCGTACAAAAGTAGATGTCTGCTCTTTCCCCACATTTCGAGATATACGCCACATGATTTTCCAAGTCTGAGTATGATTGTGAACAAAAGAGCATGTACTTTAAGTAGGCTAATTATGTAAGTATAACAAAATAAAGCTTAAATTAATATTTTGAAGTCATGTGAGGCGGTAAAAATTTTTTTTTTACAAAACTGTTCCTATAGCTTTGTTCAAGTGGTAGTCCAATAATTCAGACGCAATATCACTGGGCGCACTATGCATTATGTACACTATATTTAGTTATTCAGATTACTACAAAGTTTGTTTCAGCAGTTAGAAATAATATTTCTTTTACTTTGGTTTTGTTTAAAAGCTATCATAGTTTCTTTCTGTTTTTGAACTGGTCTTCTTCGTATATTTTTACCCAGTTCGTCACGAGATTAACACATATTTTTCTATTAGGCTGTGTCCGAATTCGCCTGAAGTACATACTTGCGAGTACCTGTCCCCGGAAGTGACGTCGTAAGCGCTGTCCAAATTGCAAGTGAAGTATGCAAGTAAACGAAGGTGTATACTTCTCGCGTACTTGCGGAATATGTGTCGTCATTTTGAGAAGCAATTTGTAGGTTACAATTGAATTCCGACAAATATATTTTATTTAAAGTTTAACGGGGCAACGTTATTACTTCGCAGGCATTGATTTTGAATTAAGTTAATAATTATCGCAAGGTTCACCATAAACAAGGTCATAACAATAAATTCGTATTAGGTCTATGTTCCTAACTCACAGAAGCTAAAATAGAATAGCAATTAAATTTGAACTAACATACAATAATGCAAGATAATAAATGTTTTATGAATGAAATTGAAATATTATTTTATACTTAATTTAACCCCTAAGATTTTAGTAAATTATCAAATTATTAATCGGAATACACGTACATTAAAAATGTTTAGCTGGCTAATAATTGCAACCGAAGCCAACAAGATTGTGAAGTATGCAAGGATGAAAGTACGCCAGTATATACCTGAATTTGGACACGGCCTTAGTGTTTCCAAAGCTTCCATACTCCAAAGATAATTTTTTTTTTCAACCAACATTTCTAAGCTCTTGGGTTTTCCAAGACAGATGTTTATTCGCATGTCTGCCTCTTGTTTATGGTAAGCTGATTTGAATCAAGTAATTAGTAGAGGCATGCAAAATACGCGTTATTATTTGGAATCATGCTTAACTTCACAGTACTGTATATACCGGAGCTGGCGCCATTTCTCTATTGGCTGCTCCATAGATGTGAAGCCACGCCCTTTCCGACTGAACCGCATGGCACTGGTACATTCAACAACTGTGAAGTATTCATTTATTGACGCAGAGTTACCCAAGGCGAGTCAAATAAAGTACAGTCCAATGTAAAACTGATTGCAAAGGTACATGTGTTTAAAGTTCAAAGTGTCTCCAAATAATAACGCGAATTTTGCAGGTCTCTAGTAATTAGCCATCATAAAAATTTGCCTCACAGTTATTGTTTGTATACAAACTAATATTCTAGTCGGTTGTTTGCTTCACCACATAATTGTTTACTACGGAAGACATTATGAGGAGAATGTTGAAATAAAACCTACTGCCTCAAGAAAAAAAATGAAATAATTTCTTGTCGTTTACGTCTTAAATTCGCTTCACTCTGCGTGTTCATCTCTCGTGTAAGAGTTAGTAGTACCCCAGGACAATAGCGGCAATTCCGTAAATCTACCTAGTGTTTTTCTATACACTTGCATTTTCTGTTTTTTCGCCTACGTCCATAAAGCCAAACCTCGCGAATTTGCCGAAGTTAGTGCCATTCCATGTCGTTTGTGGCTTGTCTCACTGTGAAATTTGTTTCGAATTCTGAATCGCTTTTACAATATTTCGTAACTTTAAAACACGGGAACCAGGTCCAATAATGAGGAAGAAAATTCTTCTCCTATGAACAACTGGAAATATTAATGGTTTCATCAGTGCAGTACATATGATTATTTACTTACTTGATGCAAATTGTAGTGCGTAATTTCCACCAAACAAACAATTAAAAAAATAAAGCGAGAAATAAACCAAATGTTTTGAAATGCTTTCCTATGATCCTATAAAATTTTAAATAGCTATTTATTTGTAACAAATTTTCAAGCAAAATACTGTTTTATAACAACTTTGCAAAATACCAAAAATGTAAAAAATGTAATGTCAATAATAAAAAGAGAAAAAATGGGGGGGGGGGGGGGATTTGTACTTAGTGAGTGACTCAGAACGTTTTAATAAATTAGGATGTTACTTCCGCATGTATTTTTCAAAATTATTTCATGAAAATCTGATTATGTTTTGCTAGTTAAGTATTATTAAAGTGAATTTTTGTGTGGATTATTTTCAATTTTTTAGTATATGCGTTTTAACGCATATTTAGTACATTAACGCATTCTGGATATATATTATCACGAAATTTGGTGCTTTTCCTTTTAAGAAGATGACCAGATCAAAAGTATTATTCAGGGTGTAAAAGCGAAGTTATTTTATCTTTAAAAGGGCAAAAACATGTAGATCCTGCCATGTTATTTACAAGTGAGTTATCCAACATGATGGTAGAATTACAATGAGGAATATTGTTCTTGTTTGAATACTTCGTTTATTTACAAGATAAAAATAAATAAGATATTCCACCTACTAGAATATAATGTACCATCACACACACCACAACACTGGCTTCTTGAACGAAATCGGGAATTACTTTACTGCAGAAATAATTAACGTACAGTTGACAGCGTTTGTGATTTAGTTTAAAACACTTATAGTAAATAACTTCAATCGAAATCAGAAGGGGAGTGCGAGGCAAAACGACAGTTCAACAATATATATTTTTTCTTGTTCTTGGTACTTTCTTTTCTCGGTGATTTCTATAATAATGGCAAACTTTTGTTTGTCCTATTTATGTCGGATGTCACTTTTCGGCTCAAGCAAAAACTCGGAAATTATGAGAGAGAAAAAAATCCTCTCATTTAACACTTTGCTCCAGTTCTTCAGCCTCGTGGCAAAAACCCGACAACTTCTTAATCCCACCGTCATATTTTAGAGGCTGCCCCGCAAAAGTTCCATTTTTCACCTCACCGGGAAGGAAATCTCTAGTTGCAGATCTTCACTTGATAAGAATGTTGCAGTTTTCAGACAGTAAACATTCTTCATTGGGTCGTGACGAAACTGTTACGTACCTAAAACAGAAAACGAAAAATACATGTTTTACTGGAATCATAGGCCTACAACCCCAACAACAGCCACGTGTAGACAGATAAAAAATAATACACAATATATAAACATAGTTTTTTTTTTTTTAATAATTGAATAAATTTAGAATGGATAACATTTTGAAACATTTCAATGTGTATTACAAACCGCCAAAAAATACCCAGAGTTGGCAAAGCATTATCTTAGTAATGCTTTGCCAACTATTGCAGTAATGTGTAGTGATTCTGCCTCCTACACCATAAAGTCACCAAAAAGGCCAAAGGTTCGCCATTTCTAAGTTTTTCTTTAATTGTTTTTAAATACTCGTAGCTTAAAGAGATTTGCTGAGTAGATCAGCTTTAACGCTGAAATAAACCTACATTTAAATAATACATCGTACCGTGCTTTATATACACGATGTGCAGACATGCAGTTTTTGTTGTCAGAGGACTGCAAGTAGATCGACTTGCCCAATATATAATCAAGTACCTCTGAAAATTTTAGGCGGAATGTCTCAAGATATCTGCAGTATCTTGCAAAATGGTGTCAGAAATTTAAAAACATGTCCAGGTCAGTAAAGATTACATACATATATACGAGCAAATCAAAATGGAATGCCATAGTTCCAACAGAACCTGTGTGTGCCTCCTAGAATTCTTCTCATTACGTCCTTCGTAATTTACTCAGGAGTCAGACTGTTAGAAATCCTCACATGATATCACATAGAAAAAAAATCGTCCCTAGCAGTCCAGCATGTAGACTGAAGATGAGGTAGACCGCTTATTCGTCTTCTGTGCATATATCCAAAATTGACCTACCCCAATCATACAGAAATTGACAAATTAACATAGTCAACAGTGATGAACGTGTTTGTTCATATCATTAATTTTTAAATGGTAACCACAATAATATCAATACAATACTTTTATCAATTTGAGTGTAATCAAACTGCATTACAAATTCTTTGAGGCATGCAAAATTCGCGTTATTATTTAAGGGCAGACTGAACTCCAAATTACTGTGTGTTCGACTGACTTCAGCAATTGGCCAGAATTATGTTTGGCACGCCTCGGAGAACCCTTGGGCCAATCAGAGATGGAGTGGCCAAAATATTTTAAGGAAATCGATAAAACCACGGGCTGAACTCACTTTTTATAGGGATGGGAACATTTCGCGAGTTCATTTCAGGACAAGATAGACGTCAAACATGTATACACTGAAGTTGACTTTGCAATTGGATCGCAGTTTAGTAGACATGACCTGGACGACTGAGCCAATAGCAGACTTGCAAGGGAACAAGTTGCGAGCGCCATACTGCTAGGTGTGGAGTAACACTGACTGCTATATGGGGCAGCCGCCAATAAACAGACATTTGAGGCTCGAATGTACACAGGACTGCGGAGTCTAGCCTACAGGTCACTGAACTCGTGAATTTTTCCTATCCTTACTTATTTATAAAGCAGTGTAACCTATCCTCTTGCCGAAAAATAACGCGAATTTTGCACGTCTCTACGAATTGGTTCGAAGCAGTATACATACAACTCACAGAATTTGTTTACAAATCAATTTCCAAACCTAAAATCCAAACCATGCCGTTTTAGCTAGACGTATTGGCAGAAAAGAAGTTCCATTTTGGGACACAGAGATTGGTTGTGCACAGCCAGCGAGACCAGTCTACCTTATCTTTAGTCTATGGTCCAGAATCGCGAAACTAACCCAATATCTATCAACGTGTATGAGTATTATGTAGTATTTGGGTACTTGCAGTAAGATATGGATCCGTTACGCCACAGACGTACCATGGGTAACTGGTAATTTATTCCATAAGGTCGTACTTTGGTATATACAGAAAAGAGTTACAATCGATTTCTGTTTTTCTCTTTCCGGACAAAAATGGTTAGTCTGGGCTCGTTAATTAGGGACAAATATTATTACGAATTTTCTTGTGTGGGTACAGTGAAACTCTCTTGACAAGTAGGCATTATCTATCTGTGACATAGCAAGCAAAATCTCTTACTGTGAATGGTTATGTTTCACCCACCGAAACATGATGACTAGGGACAGGTGTTTATTTGCGAAAATATTTCAATATTAGTTGTACTACAGAACACTTTTGTTGATATGCATTTTTGTGGTTGGACGATTTTAAATATCACATGATCCAAGTGTCTGTTAACGAATCATGCATGTTCAGTATCGGAGTACTTTATTACGACTGGTTCAGTCAAAAAATAACATGTCTTCTCATGTAGACACGCGGCCAATAACCAAAGGAAGTTGTGGTTGTGGACGAAAGAAATTTAAGGCTAGCACGACCATAAATATTCTCGCGAAAAACAACTATCCCTAATGATGACTCAATGATAGTATGACACACAAAAGGCAGCAATGCGTTCTTCCAGTGCTACTGCCATGCCAGCTAGCACAAAATTCTGTCACCTAGGAATATGATGGAAGAGTATCAGTCTATCGGCAGTAGACACACGAAATTTATGTGAACTTTCTGCCACGAAACAACGATTATGACCGACATCTCACACTCCCGAAGTGTCATTATCGCTACAGCATGCCTCCCTGGATCCTCAAATACGAAAAATGCCAACCTTGTGGTTGCTTCGAGAAGCACCAATTCATCTGCTACGACAGCAAACACAAAATATTACAGGACGTCGTCCTCAATACAGGACAGTGAGCAAAATTCATAGCTCACCGATTGAGAGAGGAAGGCGTTGAATCCAGAAAGCACAAAACTTTGATGACCCAAATTCACCTCCAAGTTGAACTCACGTCTCCAAGACCCCATATTAACCAAAAATATATAAAGCTCATGGCAGAGCTACTGTTTCAAAACTATTCGTGACATCACATGAAACTTAGAAGTGACAATAGTGGTACGGTACACACAAGCAGCGTGGACAGGTCATCTTATTTGACGAATCTGAATGGATTTTATTTGACACCACCATACATGTTTTGTCGGGAGTACGCCCCCTAAATATATCATGTTGGCTGTCTCCTTCCTACGGCGTGATGGAGAGATACTCTTTATCTCAGCATGAACTCCGACAAATTGTAGTTAGGCATGGGAAAAGCGCAGTGCAGAAATGTGTCAGAATTTTTGGTTATCATATCCATCCTATGCAAGACAAAATCTCTCCTCTCACAATGCTCTACATGTCCACGTTGATGAAATGGAACGTCTCGCCTAGCCTACTCAAACTCCTGTCCTTAATTTAAGAGCGTATTTTTGGAGTATTTTGAATTCCAAAGCTCTCATCAATAGAACACACTACACGAGGAACAGATAGCATCTACTTTAAATCGATTGTATTTGTTAGTCCCACATCGTGTACAAGGGAGAGTGTACTAAGAGGTAGGCTACCTCTTAGTAAAAAAAAAATTGTGTCAACAGGTGTTATTTTCTCCACTACCTGCATGCTAATGGAATGTCATTTGTAGCATACGAATCATTAGATAAAAATAGTTTGTCATGCTGCTGTGGGTCTTACTCGATTAATAGGAAGTCATGGGTTTGATCCCAACACATGGCTTCATCCCAAAGCGGTTCTCTACATACACCCCAAGTGAATGCCGCGCCAGTTACTTAAAACGAAGTACCACAATGTTAGACAGAAATATTCCTAAGTCTCGATGCATAAAAGAAATAAGTGATACTGTTATTGTTTTGTATCCAGCCTGCACGAAAGAAGTAGGCCCTACATCTGACGCTAGTGCAACACTCGTGAGATGCCTTTGTGCCGTACTCCTGTAGCAGGGATTCTGGACAGCACAGGCTCTTGTGTATGGTTCTTCGCTCACGCGACGAAGCACTTTGACGGTCATGTAGTCGTCTTCGCTGCACTTTGAATTCCCATCTGGCGGATACCAGTGACCCTCTCGCTCTCGAACGATGGTTCGCCCGCACAAATGGCTCACGGGAAAGGTTGGCGTTATCCAGGATACCTTCCCCGGTGGATCTCTAGTCACAAAAGTGTCTCCGCTCACAAAGTGCAGTTCTGCTGAAGATGGGAATAAGTGCTAGTTCCCGAATCGTCCCTGATGTTTCGTCACCGGAAACCCCATTTTGTTCGCATGTGTTGCTTTAACTGCTGTTGTCCAATATTTGAGCATATCTGTTCTTGCCCACGTGTTTCTCTCTTTAGTTTTAAAGAGTTGTATGCCCATATTTGTATACATTCGTTCATTTGTTTACTCGTTTTCTTATTTTTGTGTAATTTTGTCTCGATTACTTTGTGGTTACTCACTAGATTTCTTTTATGGCATTATATACATACTGTATTACTGTTTCAATATATATTAACAACAGCAAATCACTACAACTCTGATTTATTTTAATCCCCAACAGTCTCATGTTTGTTTCAATTTATTGGACGATTAAGGAGATTACTTAAATGCTACGACACTGTGTTAAAACTTCCAAATAAAATTTTAGGGTATTATAATTTGATATATTGTTCATGTTTTTGAACGAAGGAAATGAAATAAGTGACCAACCCAATTTATGTTGTTAATTCAACTAAATATATCATTGAGAGTCCAATTTTTTTGCGCAGTACTTTTGTTAATTCAGGAGTGTATAATGTGTGTAAGTGTTCTGTTGCTACTCAAGTTTTGTTCACCCAACAAACAATTTTGTTAGGCCAGTAAATGTGCTTCTTTATTCAGAGGTGGTAATACAGGACCTAAATTAACACAAGACTAACTTCTATCAGCCTTCATATCCGAGGTTCGAACACGAATGCTGTGTTCCGAATTGCTCCTAACAACATCGGAGTTGTAAGAGAAACGACACCAACAAAAGCATAGTTACCTTCTATAAACAATGCAGTGCCACTGCTGAGAACAGGCAGAGGTAAGACCTGAAGGCCAAGAAAATGGCGACACTGCCTGAGCTAGCGACTAGACCCATATCTTCCATTTCCGGTTCTGAAAACATACAAGGATCAAAATCATCGCTCTGACAACAGCAGGTCACATATATAATGTGTGATGTCATTTAGACAGTCACCTTTCTGGAACGTAAATTATGTGCAAAGCTTGAAAAAATTTTTTTTTTTTTTCCAGAACATACTTGGTAATTAATTTTGAGTGGCATTAACTTGAGTGTAGGATATAAGAAATCTTGCATATGTGTACAAAGGTATTATTTTTTCGATTTTTCTAGATGGATGGAAAACTTAATCTTATTATCAACATTTCAAGCAGACGTTCTCTTAGGAAGAAATATCTATCATAGAAACGGCTTAAGAAAAACTCCATAGCTATGTGAAACTTTTAAGAATATTATTGGATGTCCTATGTCCTTCTATTTGAAATCCTAGTATTCTCTAAATATTGTCTTCACCAAGCTACTATTTGTACGAGTTGTTTTACAAAAATGGCTTCGTCAGTGGGTATTCTTTGTCATATACGAATAAACTCTAAAATTATTATTAATTTAAAGTCACGGTATTTTTATGAAAGGAAGTGGTAAATGGGGCAGATTTTCACAAGTCGGCCGATTGCAATGAGCACTTCCGAACCTTTAGACTTAAAAAAAAGTTTTTCTACTGACAATTTACTTGCACCAGTTCAATTTGTGGAAATTTTTCTTTCTTTTTACAGAACCATCTTTAATGGGGAACACCAGGAAAACTTTTGAAATTAATTTAACCTTTATGTACAAATTATTGGCCGCGGAAAACCTATACACATATAAGTTGGCTACGGTTTAATGTGAAGAGAAGACTAATTTTCTTATAAAACATCAATTTATACCAGCCCGACAGCAAATGCTAAACCTGTTTCCAAGCAACATGGGGCTGTGGTGGAGTAGCAGCTAGAGCAGTCGTAACCTACCAAGGCGAACCAGGTTCAATACCTGATGGGGTCACTCGCGAATTTTCGCACATGGGAATCGCACCGGACGATGCCGCTTGTCCGCAGGTTTTCTCGGGGACTTCCCGTTTCACCCTACATTGCATTCCGGCTCTGCTCCGTACTCACCTTGCTTCAACCTCATCGACTCTCATGACTCTGACATTAAGGGCCCTGCCTACCGGCTGGCACCTGCGAAATTCAAATAGGAAATCTCTATGTTACGGAAATTTCGCCTCAGTGCATTAATTTGAAAGATAGGCGTTTCAAACAAAAGGCATTCTTTACAGATTTTTAGGAGAATTTCCCTACAGAGTAGATGTTTCCATAATATATATAGACTGTTTGAAAGGAATTTTTAAAGTATATGTTTAACAAAAATGTATGTACGTACTACATGTCTATATCTGAAATATACGCTCGTAGGGATCTTCTACGAAAATATTAGTGAAGAATACATTTTGTTTGAAATGCTTATTTTTACAATTAACGAATTCAGACAAATATTCGTTAACATGGGATTTCCTATTGAAATTTCGCAGCTGTTGATTTGAGAACTGTCCAGGCGTACGGGAATATGTGATCAGGATGAAAGTCGGGACGAACCATAGACTAAAGATGAGGTAGACGGACCATTCGTCTACTGAGCATGTAACCAACACTGACCTACCTCAAAGAAAACACAAGGTCACATGGCCAACAGTGATGAACTTGTTTGTTTATATCTTAATGTTTAAATGACAAACACTGTTATAGTAATAAAATACTTTTACCAATTTGAATTTAATCAAACTGCATTATAAATCGGTCAGAGGAAGTATAAAAATATCCCAAAGCACAAGTTTACTGAACCGCATTTTAGCCTCATCCAGTCAAAGCCATTTTTTTGCAAGTTGTTTTGGCTGAAAAGCAGTTCAATATTGGGTAAACGGGGATTGGTTGTGCGCAGCCTACCTCATCGTAAGTCTATGAGCGATATCGCCATACCTCATGTATAGTCTATGAGCGAGATCGGCCTACCACATCTTTAGTCTATGAGCGAGATCGGCCTACCTCATATTTAGTCTCTGAGCGAGATCGGCCTACCTCATCGTTAGTCTATGAGCGATATCGCCAAACCTCATGTATAGTCTATGAGCGAGATCGGCCTACCTCATCGTTAGTCTATGAGCGATATCGCCAAACCTCATGTATAGTCAATGAGCGAGATCGGCCTACCTCATCTTTAGTCTACGAGACGAACCTGCGCCGCGCGTGTAGAACTGGAACATGTCGGACACCTGGTTCCAGCCGTAGTGGTTCTTGGCCTGCACGATGGCCTCGAAGACGGACCCCTCGTCCAGACCTTGGATGTTGTAGGACATGACGCGGCTGAATACCTCGCCACTGACCGGCCTCAGCGTGACGTCATGCCACTTGCCCGGCTTGTGGTGGCTCTCGTTCATCTACCAGCAACAAGGATCACACAGTACAGTTAGGTACAGGAAACATTCCGTGAATTCATTACATGACAAGCTAGACTTCAGACACATGAATTTTTCTGTTGTTTGCAATTGGAGCACAGTTTGTCATAGACTGAAAATGAGGTAGACCGATCTCGCTGGCTGCGCCCAACCAATCTCCGTCTCCCAACATTGAACTGCTTTTCTGCCAATACAACTTTGAGGTTAGAGGCTCTTAGGATCATGGTCTTGAGAGCCGATGAGGGTGATTGAGGTGAGTATGGAGCAGCACCGGAATGAAATTGCGGGGGAGACGGGAGATCCCCGAGAAATCCCGGCATGCGAAAGTCCGGTGACCCGGCCGGGTATTGAACCCTCTTCGCCTTGGTGGGTGGCGAGCAGGCTAACCACTCAGCCACCGCGGCCCCTTGAGATTAGAATACTGTTCAGTAAACTTGTGCTTTGAGATGTTCTTATACATTATCTAACGAACTTGTAATGAAGTTAGATTAAATTCAGGTAAAAGTATTTTATTAATATAAACCTCCTTGTAAATTAAAAATTAAGATATAAACAAACACGTTCATCACTGTTGGCCATGTGACGTTCACAGTCGTGTTCCTTCGGGGTAGGTCAATGTTGGGCACATGCGCATGAAGACGGAAAAGCGGTCTACTTCATCTTTAGTCCATGCAGTTTATTAGACACACGTAGGTGAACGTTGGGCCGGCAACACACGTCCAAGGAAAGAAGCACGGAATCGTGCGCCAGCTGATCCGAGGTCGAACTGAATACACACTGAGGCAGCAGCCAACGGACAGAAATCTCGAGGCTTCGAAGACGCAGAGGGACGGCAGAGTCTAACCCACAAATCTTTCAAAACGCGACGTTTTTCCTGTCCCTGGATATAGTCGGTTCTCGGTTACGTCCAACGTTTCTGGAGCCTTGCGAAACATCTGCTTTAAGGCTATTCCTCCAACTCGGGCGAAACATCTGCTTTAAGGCTATTCCTCCAACTCGGGCGAAACATCTGCTTTAAGGCTATTCCTCCATCTCGGGCGAAACATCTGCTTTAAGGCTATTCCTCCAACTCGGGCGAAACAGAGCTTAACCAAGTCTAGAAAATTACACCAGAGAGACAACGCGCCGCGTTCGTGCGCAACCAGAGTAATAACATGTTGCATAAAAACTATTTCTTATCTTACTAGGCGTCAATTATAATCAATATTTAATCAGAATTTTAATTTAACAAACAATAAGATAATTTTATGTTAACGCATAAGTATAAAACGCTGTGATAGGTGATAAACTTAAGAAACTACCAAACATGTAGTACATGGGGAAGTTTTCAAATGTTTTATTTCAAAATGGTTAAGGTACCGCGAGTAGACTATAAGAACCGACCGTAGCTAACTTTGCAATCTTGTTCTGCGTATTCTCCCTTCTCTTGCACTCGTACGAGATCTAAGTCTGTAAAATATTGCGTTCATCAGGCCGACACATGCAGGCAATGAGGAGAACGTGTTCCAGGGGGTCTGTGGCTGAGAGCGGTTAGACTGCTCGCCTCCCACCGAAGGCGAACCGGGTTCGATCTCCGGGCCGGGTCACTCCCGAATTTTCGCAAGTGGGTTATCGTGCCGGACGATGCCGCCGGACGGCGGGTTTTCTCGGGGATCTCCCGCTTCCCACCGCCGTTGCGTTCCGGCGCCTCTCCATTCTCGCCTCGTTTCATCCTCGTCGGCTCTCACGAGCTCGTTGTCGAGAGCCGCCCAAATCTATCCGCTCTACTTCGCTGCCTGTGCAGCAGTGTTCTCCGGAGGATACATCGTGTAGGCTTCAGATATTTTACGCCCCTAACACATGCTCCTCTCACTATGTCTATTGGTTAACCTACTAGATTCAGCAAACTTACGCTAACAAAACAAATCAGGAACATCATTAGCTAACAGCTACTGCTACCTAGATGATAGCAACTACAGCGTCTTCCAAATTGTAGGAATCTTCTTCAGCTTTGGCACAGCTGATATAGGCTGTTCACGATAAAACGAGCACTTTCGAAAGCCCTGTTCAAGATCTGCTTGTATACCCGTTGTGTATTATTCCGCCTTATGTGAGATTAACATTGCCGTGGGACTCATCACTTTATTCATGCGTCGGTCAAGTGAAACTGTGAATTTATTAGAAAAATACATTTTTTACAGATTTGCTCATTTTTTCACTACGATGCATTAAAAAACACAGAGAGCAAAAGAAATAATTTAAGTTATCAGAAATGGTTACCTAACACTTTCAATTCACCGTTAATATACGGAACTACTTCCCATCCATCGTTACCAACTTTACTGGGCGCATGTCACCCAGGGCGCTCGTTGAAGTTAATGCAGGTAGGAGCAGTGATTTTTTTTTCTAAAGGCTGATTTCAAAAGTGCTCACTTTATCGTGAACAGCCTTTACCCATAAACTAGAGACGTGCTAAATTCGCGTTATCTTTTGGTGACGTGATAGACTCCGCTCCATCATAAACAAGTGACCAGAGTTCGTGGATTCATTGTCCGCTGCGCTGTAATCAACGTCACGTATCTACCTGATCTCATCAAAAGAGATTGGCCACTCCACCGCTGAACTTATATTATTGGCACAAGAGTTCTCCGAGGCGCGCCAGACATGTTTTTGGCTAATGGCTGAAGTTGATTAAACGCACAACAAGGGGAAGTTCAGTCTGTCCTTAAATAATAACGCGAATTCGGCATGTCTCAGCCAATGACAAAGAGCGTCCACAGTTTAGTTCACCTTTGGTTACTACAAATTACGACTCGAGTATTTGCCTCGAAGTATGACCGTTTCTGCTACATGGCTTGCACGAGCGGCGATTGGTAGCGAGTGGGAGTACTGGAACATTTTGGTCTCAAAGAAACGTTCTCCTGACGTTAAGTTTTTGACGGGAATGCGTCTTTGAATTTGCAACCATAGCGGTACGCAATTGAGAAAATCCGATTATAAGAAAGCCGGGGGGATGCAGTTTGGCAATGCAGCTTCGAATATATCCTCTACATTCAAAATCCAATTACGCCACTCAATTTTCAAAGGATCAAAGAATATGTTACGTTGAGTGAGGACTGCGAAGCATCGGGCCCGACGAGGGATGATGGGGGGAGGGGGGGGGGGGAGAACAATTTTGAGTTTGTTTCACCGCGTCTCATAACTTCCGCGTAGTATAACTTATGACTAGGAGAAGCTGCGACGCTCGTTTAAGTTTCAATCGACAACAGCTCTCGTCGAGATCAACCGATCGCGTGTTTAAAAACATTTGTGTAGCGTGGTTATGGTGAAATTGTGTGCGTTTAGTGTAAAAAAAAAATAATAAAGATAACTTAACACAATGTCAGCCTATACTCGTCAGAAAGTCAGGTCGAAATACAGAAACCATATTCGGTTGGAAAGAGCAACTCAAAATCAATCCGGTGATACCCATAAAACCGCATATGATCGAGTGAAGCGGTGCCGGGAACGTAAAAATAAACACCGAGGCGTCCGAGCGTGTCAACGCAGACGTATTCATTCAAACAAGAACTGCCATCTACACCACACAGCGAAACCTAGTGTTTTTTCCTTCTACGCCTGACTTGCTTATTTCTACAGTAAATACGCGTACCACGTCTCACGTATGTGACATGGCGTTACTTTATCACTTGTAATGTATATGCGCCGGCATTTAGAAGTGTATATTATAGTTTTTGAAAAAAAAAAAGATAAAAAAAAAAACTACGATTTTATACAAACAATTCTGCAAACCGCCAAAAACGAAACAACTCTGGCCATACTAGTTCACATCATCGAATATTTCGCATATAACAGAAGTCGGGGTATTATAAACGATGTAAGTAATTTTCGCATGCAATTATTGTGTTAAGTGTTGACCACTGTGGCTGTCTATTCTTCTATAGTTTTCTGAAGATTTGTTTCAATGTAGCAGTTTCCGCATGTGATACTGTAAGATCTACATTATGTTTTGCTTCAAACGAGTATAAAGGAAAAACAAATTGAATAAACACGATGATATTTAAAATACCGCCAAAGTGGTAATTATCGTTTTAGTTTTGATTTCAACATGGATCCTTGAGGCACATAACTTCCGTAACATAAGCACCGGCATGTATTGTTCTTGCGGTAGGGAAGCCATGTTTTTGGAATTAAAACTTTTTTGACTCGACGTTTCTTAATTGGGTTTCCAGCACCTTAGCACTGTAGAGACAACGGATTGAAAGCGGTAACTTGAGATATCCGTACGTTTGTGAGAATGATTTCAAGTAAGGACAAGTGCTTACTGAAACCGAATAAAATATTATTGCATAGTAAACTTCGCGGTGCATCTAAGTGTCATAATAGGCTCAAAACAGCGAACAGTAACTTACACTATGCTGAAACACTGCACAGGCAAAGCTGAATCATCTTATTAGCTCACCATTGCTCGAGACCATTGTGCTGCAAGTCAGCAACATGCCATCGACGTTATGGGAAGTTTCACATTCGCACATAAAACGCCGTTCATCCAACGCGCCCTGCAGGGCTATGAACCAATAGGAAACATTTATCAACCGGATCGCCTAACACCATGTTACCGACTGGAACGGAAGTTCTGACAGAAACAAAAGTCAACGGAAAAATTACATCTGCTCGGGTTTATAGAGTACATTAACATTTAACATGGATTTACGTCGTAACGATAAAATATAGGGTCTGTAACATTTACACTTTAGTTAGAAATAATTAAAGGCTGATCGCGATAAAGTAAGCACTTTTCAAACCAACCTTAGAAAAAATTCACTGACCCTACCAGCATATATTTTAAAGGGTGCACTGAGTGACATGCGCCCAGTAATGTTGGTAACGATGGGTGAGAAGTAGTCACGTATTTTAACGTTGAATAAAAAGTGTTAGGTAAACATTTCTAATAATTTCAATTATTTCTTTTGCTTTATGTTTTTTATATGCACGGAAGTGTAAAAAAATGAGAAGATTAGTAAAATATTTAATCTTCTAATAATTTCACAGTTTCACGTGACCGACTCATAAATAAAGTGATGAGGCCCGTGACAATGTTAATATTCCATAAGGCGGGAGAATACACAACGTGCTTATAAGATCCTAAGCAGGGCTTTAAAAAGGGCTCGTTTTACCGAGAATAGCCTTTGATCGGTTACTCTTGAAGAACGACGACAGCATAATAAGCTGTAATACTAAATTACGCCTTAAGATAACCGTACTTTTCTCTTCAAACAAGGTAGAAAATTAATTCCCTGTCCTCTATACGGTGAGCGGTGATTGGCTGAGAGCTCGCTCCAACCCGCTATAAAAGCCCCTTCAGCTATAACGATCTCCCCATCCAGGTTTCATGCTCCTGGTTTGTTCCCCTGCCACGTTTAATCACGTCTCCTCCAGGTCCCCATATAGCGTACTGACACGTCGTCCATATAAAACTTCCAAGACCTTGAACATCCAGTCAAATGGACTTTTGTTCAGGCGGCAATATAAGTCGCTTTAAAACTAGTTTACTGGCGCCACGTATTGGATGCGGGCGAGATTGAAATTTATGCAGTCGTAAAGCATGAGCCGCTGCAAATGAAATCGTCGCGCTTGCAGAATTAAACCGTTTTGGCATGTGTGGTCCTTCACCGCAGCATCCGAATGCATCATTTTTAGTTGTAAATAACTGAAAGCATGCCACTGTTTAATCGACAATACTAAAGCTCAGAGTACAGAAACTTCAACGAAATTAATGTTCAGTGCTTTTTTTTTTTTTTTTTTTTTTTTGTTTCGTGTGCATTATTTAAATGCTTATTATATTTTACATGATCCGTAGATGCAAGTTCTATTGTGTTAAGAACCCATTCGTCAACTATGTTTATGAACATCTCGAGAAAAGTTGTAAATATCATGCACAACTGATAACCAGAGATGATACGATGTCATTTCCGGTTTCTTATATACTTCGTTAATGTCCTAAGTCAGAAACGCTATAGAGAACCTGTGTTCTTTTCAAACACACGACGACACTTGTATTGATCTAACTGGACACGTGATGCATGGCGAAAGTTATGGATATGTTCCGAATAGAAATGGGGTTCCAGTGGCTTAAATTTCACCTCACACCAGAGGGATCCCGGTTTGATTCGCGATGGTGGAGCCACAGAATTTCGCTTATGATAGACGACGTGGTGGACGTTGCCACTGGATCGAAAGTTTTATCGGTGTGCTCCCATTCCTACCTTCTATTGCATTCCGTTGCTGGTCGTTCTTAACGTTGTTTTACAATCAAGTAGTAGTTTACGGGCGACGAACTCCACCTCATACCGTGCTGCCGTCTACCAGCAAATGCGATACTGCCGGGAAGGAAATTTCAATTCTTTACAATAACCAGGAAAAAACGACATTTAAGGCCAGGCTTCACCATACATGGGCGTATAGGGAATCAAATGGTAAATTCGTACAAACTTCTCTCGGTGTTTTTTTTTTGTGGTAGTATTTTCAACTAAAGATTTATTTATTTTATTAGAGATCGATCGCGTCTAGATTTGTAAACCTTCCAAATTTTATTTTTTTAAAATTTTAAATGCACTTTTTAATTATTTATAAAATATTTTATTTTATAAATAATAAAAAATGTGCATATCAAATTAAAAAATTGGAATGTGGAAGGCTTACAAATCTAGATGGGTCCAAACTCTAACAAAAAATGTTTAGTTGAAAATACTACCACAAAAAACCACTGACAGATCTTTGTCCGAATTTAGCATTTAATTCCCTATACGCCAATGTATGATGAAGCCTGGCCTTAAACTCCACACCGTTAAACTCGAGCGTTACAATATATATTATAAACGTCAACATTTTATTAATAAATTCTCTATGATAAAAAATTAAAATAATTTAACTTAATATTCGTTGTACGGAGAAAAGCAAATTACTATAGAAATAGTTTTCCCGTGTTGCATATATCGTAAATACATTTAAAAAGTATTAATTTAACATTACAATATGCACTGCAAAAATAATGGTGCCTCTTAACAATCTCTTGAGTCACTGAGTCGCCCGCCTTTCTATTAAGAATGCAAACGCCCAATGCTCTGCTTCTTTTCTACCGCTGTCCCACACCGACAAAAGAAACGGCACGATTTCGCGCAACCAGCACACGTTGCCGCTTGTTGCCGACAGCTGCTGCGCTCTGATTGGCTGCAGCTCGTCAAGCCGCGTCGTGTCGCGTCACGCGTCGCGCTATTGTGAGTCCAGGTCTTGTAGCTTATTTCACGTCAGCCCTGGAGGATCTCGGAAGTCTGCAGTTTCCATCTCGAAAATGTTATATCCTCGCCACAGTTGTATGCCTGCCTAGCTCTGGAATGACATTTCAGCATGTCACAGGCTATTCAAGTGATCATTTTTAAAAGCCCTCTCATTCGGAATAATGGTCAATAAATATATTCTATTTTATCTTTAGACGTTCACTTCTGAGTGCGGTGGGACATACTCACTGTGTTTATTACTTACATGGAAAGATTCATTTAAACACTTTGTAGTCTACGCTCGAGTGTAAGTCCAGCAAAGGTAATTTCAAAATTTCTTCGTTGTTCAGAATAAAACCCTCGTGGATGTGCAGTTTGTGTTCGGCTAGTGTTTGACATGACGTCACAAGAACACGACAGCGCAGTAGCAATGATATTGCTAACGATATAATAACTTTTTTGTATATCCACACAAAGGGACATGATTTATTGTAAATAATTTTATGCCATGAAAGACGTTTAATTGAATCAATATCAGGTCGGCTCTCTATTGGTTGATGACCGGCAAATAATGTACGCTTTAAAGTACAGGGTATTGTCCGGTGTGGTATGGACCAATAGGAAGATGGTGAGTTCTAACACAGACACCAACAGAACCGGTAGTGGATATAGGTGACTCACTTCTTATATGTCCTAAGTGCCAGTAAATGTGCGCAGACTTCAATGTGTTAAGAAGGTGGTTTAATGATTAAATATGGCTGAAAGAAAAAAGTAACTAGGGCCTCAAAAGTGTTCACTTAACCGTTAACAGCCTATAAATAGTTTTTGTTTGTAAGGGAACAATGAAACACGGCCCCAAAATGGTTGCAAACAAAAAAAAAAATCATACCCCACTCCAAAATTTTTTTGGTCAACTTCCTTAATTGCATGGAAATAATGCAACATATCAGACTGCAAATATAGGAATATTTAGCGTCACTACTATATAAAGGTGCAAACTAACCTACACATCTAAGTATCTCCGAAGTAAATGTAGGAACGATACAATCCTTCCACGGTTACTTCCAACTTTTCTGAAGCCCTAATAAAGTTCTGCTTCCAGGATATTCCTCCGTCTTGTGCAAACAAAGCTTAACCGAGTCTAGATAATTACCCCAAAGGGACAGCGCACCGCATTCGTGCTTACTCAGTGTATAAATATTTTGCATAAGAACTATTTCTTACTTGGTATTGCAAACAAACATATTTTCTCCCATTTTATCCATATTAATTATAACAAAATAATATATTTGATAAATAAATTATAAGCAAAAATTTAATTTCATAAATATCGAAGGTATTTTATTTTTAACACAAGTATAAAACGCTAGCAATACGTGATATATTTAGGAAACAACCAAGAGCGCCATACATAGGCTGATTTTTAAAAGGTTTTTTTTTTTTTAAATTGAAGAAACCGCCAATATAGAGTACCCTGAATGTATGAGAGAAATCTTTATCATTCAATGTTTCTCACTCTACGTATACAATGAAGTGGCAAAGAAGCAGCAATTATTTACAGTGCAGAAGAGGACGTTATAATACGTTAAGATACCACGCTTGCTATAAATATTAATTCGGGGCCTTCCGACGTCTTTACAAAATGCTTTATAAGACTGACATAAAGTTTATGCAGAATACCGGGATACATGCAAAACTACGGCAGGGCCCTGTATTGATCTTTGGTATAGCCTGTTCACGGTAAAATGAGCACATTTGAAAGCCCTGCTTAGGATCTATTTGTATACACGTTCTGTATTTTTCCGCCTTATGTAAAATTAACACCTATAAATAATCATCCCATGTCTAAAATATTTGGCTGTGTCATAAGTATGCAATGTTATCACAACCGTTTTACATGTGTATTGACATAAAATAACCTTTTTTTTGGCGAAATTCAAATTTTACTTATATTTTATATAAATAATATTTTATTCATAGTTTATTATGACTAAACAGATTAAATGTAGGTGTATTGGCAATACTTAGTAAGAAATAGTTCTTATGCAAAATATTATTACACTGAAAGCGGACGAATGTGGCGCGTTGTCCTTCTGGTGAAATTTATAGACTCTATTAAGCTTTGTTTGCTTAAGGCGGAGGAATATCCTGGGAGTAGAACTTTAGCAGGGCTTCAGAAAAGTTGGAGGTACCCGTGAATGGGCTATAATATATTTTATGTATTTCTTGAAAAATATTAGTTTTTGAAATTACGAGTTTTTCTCTCATGAAGATAACGAAAATGTGTAACGCATACGTATACTAGACAAGAGATGTTAAACGAGTGTCGAAAGAGGCTTACGTGAATCTTTCTGTAGAGGAGTCGAACCTCTTCAAGTGGCGGGTAGCTCTCAATGGCCCAGGAGATGTTGTAATATTCTTTGGATCGGCTGAACGGAGGGCTGCGAAAATCAGCTGGGCTGGGTCGACCTGCAATTAGAAAAACCCATTCACCGCCACATCCTTAAGAACGTAATTACATCATACGGAACCAGAACAACAAAGCCGTATTAAAAATGACACAAACAGCAGTTCAGCAAAGTCAACGTTGCTCCGTTAGCGTTAGCAAGCGAATTTAAAAACATGCACGTACCCACGTGTCCGCACTGAGAAAAATGTTTCGTTTAATGAAGCAAGAGTTGTTGGGTGCAATCAAATTATTTGTTTGTACAGGGGCGATGAAATGTTTTGTTGCCGAAACCGAATTATTTCGTTGCCCCCTGACGAAGATTTGGTTGGTGCGACTAAAGATTTGCTTGGCTCCGCGCGCGTTAAACAGTTTGGGCCGATGTAGAAATTAAACTTTGCAAGTTCTACCGGGTATCGAACCTAGATCACCTGCGTCCGACCGCCACATCTTGATAACCTCAGCTAACGTGACACAACTGACGACTGCACAATGCTCTTACAATAAATATACTGCAAATACTGGGCAACGTGTGCAAACAAATATTTCCAGTTTGACAGCTTCACTTCTCAGTTTCCTGTAGAACTTGTTTTATTAATGTGTTCATACGTATATTACGCATCAATAAATGCACTAGCAAACACGGTTACAATCCTAATTGTCGCACAAAAAAAATACAAACAAACTCTCGAGCTGTGTTTTCGAACGAAGGCAGCCAAAAGGAGTGGCCAAACAAAAAAAAAATACAGTTGATTCAACAAAATATTTAAGTTGACAGTCTATTTTTTTTTGGCCCAACTCAGATATTTGGTTAATTCAAACTTTTATTTTGCTATACGAACAAAAGTAAGTTTGTTGATTTCCAAATTTTTTTGCTCAACAATATATTTTGTTAGGGAAACTAATTATATATTTGGCCCTAAACAAACAATTTATTTATTTTATTTATTTTTTCGATTTTCTCCCAGTGCAGACGTGCATGTGAGTAAAGTGTGTTTATAAGTTTATAAATCGTCTCTCAGGTGCCTGAAACAAAACCATGCCAATGGGAGGGAAGAAATACAAGTAAACTCGTATAAAATTTACTACACGTGGCTACCAAAATTGTCAGAGAAATACGTTTTTTGTTTCATACGAAATAAGACTGCACATGGTGTTTTTTTTTCTGACGTTGCAATATACTTTCGCTGGAATTAACATATATTAAATGTTTAAAAATTAAATTAATAAGAATAAATTTTTCATTAAAATTTAAGAGCATTCCATTATGGATGCTTCAGATAGCATATTTCCTACCGTCCCTTCTTTTACAACCAATCAAGGTGGTCATTTTAACTAATCGAGTTCTGCATAATAAAAATTCGTAATAATGTAGAAAAGAAATTTATTTATTTACTGATTTTATGTCCTTCCATTTCAGCAACACAAGATATAATTTCTTAAGCTGAAATTGATGCGCATAAAATAAATTTCTAATACTGTTTTGAATATTAGCACCAATATTTAAAGTGTTTTGACGGTAACATGAGCACTTCATAAAACCCCGCCAAAGAACTAGGCCCTACTTGCATGCACATTCCGTATACTTCCGCCATATGTAAAATTAACTTCGCCGAGGGCCTGATATCATTATTCATGCATTGGTCAAGTAAAACTGTGCAATTATTTGAAAAGTAAATATTTTACAATTTCGCCAATACATAAAATTCTAGACGTTAAAAATACGAGAAGAAAATGGAACAATTTGAGTATTCTCAAATGTTTTCCCAACCTTTTTTTTTTAAATTCAGCGCTAAGATGTGGAACTTCTTTCTTTCCGTAGCTACCAACTATAGTGGACACATGCCAGTCACTCTGAGCGTTAAAATACGCGCAGGTAAGAGCAGCGACTTCTTCAAAGGTTGACTTCAAAAGTGCTCTCTTCATCGTGAACAGTCTATGATTAAATACAATGATAGGAATTACTGTGAATAGCCTACTTGATGATATGCAATATATAAGTCGTAATTTTCTGACAACTGTGTTAGCGTCTGTATTATTTTTTATTGCGTTGTTATACAGTTGGCTGCAATACTCCTTTAGACGTCGCTCTAATCATACGTCGCAGCCATAATTCACGATTATTTTTAATTTCATTATCTGAAAGAGATTTATATAAGGACCACATAAATGTAAATATCTGTAGTTTTCAAAATGTAGCACCGAAAAAAAAAAAAAAAAATTCGGAATATGGGACCCCAAATTTCTATGCTCCTAACTAACTTTGCTAAATAAATCACATGTAAGTTGATACACATTATATAATATACACAACATATTAAGTATCGGTACTCGGGTGCTGCTAACATGAATTTATTTTAAAGTAGATACTGATATTTGTCCAGCGCATTTTTATTCGTCCGAGCGAAAATAATATTAATATTTATTAGTTTACCTTGGACGAATAAGAATGTGCTAGCAAAAACATCAGTACCTGTTTTAAAATAGACTCAGGATGCCAGTACCCAAGTACCCAATGTTATATATCCTTGATACTTAATATGTGATGTATATGGTATAGTTCACCTGGCGTATGATTTAGTTGGCGGAGTTGATTAGGGGCATAGAAATTTGAGCTCCCATATTCATGAATTTTTTGATTTTTGGTGCTGTATTGTGAAAAACATAATCATTTGACTACAAATATTTACATTCACGTGGTGCTTTTATAAAGCTCTTTCAAGTAATGAAATAAAAATTATCGTCAATTATGGCCTTAACGTATTGCACAACATCGTAAATGAAGTAGAAATATCGACAGTACGCAGTTATAAGTGCGTGGGTGCACTGCAAACTGCATATCTCCTGGAGTAGATAACCGCATTTTGCCTGAAGCGCCTTATGATATGCAACTGGCCTCGCGGTCGCATTTACAGCTGCGTACTCTCCAAGTTAACGTGTTATATCTCATCGTTATTTTCTACGATGCGTTTTACCTATCCTTTTATTATTTTATACGAATTTGTTATTAATTCTGTCCGCAGCTAATGTTAAACCGTTGTAGCCATAAAATTAAGAAGTATTATACGTGTCGGTATTAAAGTTATATATATACACATACATACATAATACTCATTATATTAAAGGCATTTTAAAATATAAAATTTTTACTTGAGCGATGTGTTAGAACGTTAAATTTTACATATTATTTTCTAAGTGTACAGAAAATTATATTTTTTTATTACCAAAATTTCGACGATAATATAACGGGTTGGGAATTTAATTTTTTACTACCCAGATGTACATATGTACAAGTTAACTACTACACAAAATGGAGAGACATTGTTTTCTCTTGGTAGAAATCTGATATCTGCCATAATATCATCATCGTCTAATGATTTTTCAGTCTTTTCACTTGGAACATAAATGTTACAATTTTTTTTTCCAATACTACATGCAGTTAGATGTAACTAAAAACATTGGCGTATAATCTTGTTAATTCCGTAGGTAACTTAAATACTTGAAATTTTATTCAAATATAATCTAAATTGCTTGCGAATACTCTTAGATGTATTGCATCCTATGCAATTCCTGAGGCTGTGTTCTAAAAGGTCTTACAGTTTGGATGACTCGAGAACATCTTGCTGAGAGTCAAGTTAATGTAGTCATAACCACAGGATTGCTCATGTATTCGAAACGAGGGAGATGCGTCGAGGAGAAGGGAACATATGAAAGGAGTTGCCAATGAATAGCAAAAGAGGCGAGGGGGTTAGCGGCGTGAATGAAATGGGGTTCTCGAGCACTCACCCGACAGCTCCATAAACTTCCTCGCTTTGCCCAGGATGTTTTCACCGACGCAGCTGTAATTGCCGAAGTCCGAGCTCTGCACGTCTCGTATGGTGAGCGTGTGCTTGTTGCCGCGACTCGTGAGCGTTCTCCTGTCCGTAGGGTCGATCACGATGCTGTCCTTGTACCACAGCAGCTGCAACAGGATTGCCCAACCACAGACTGAAGATGAGGCAGACAGCTTATTAGTCCTCTGCGCATGTACCCAACATTCACAGAGGTCTTGAACAATAATACAGCAAAAATTGTATATTTTGCACATTTTCATTCCATCATGTGTTATGGTATAACTTTTTGCGGTAATTCCACTCACGGCATAAAAAATGTTTCACGTGAAAAAGAGAGCTGTAAGAATAATCAATGGCAAAAGAAAGTCAGACTCATGTACATCTCTTTTCAAGAGCTCAGATATTTTAACATTTGCATCTGAGTACATGTTTTCAGTACTTATATTCACGTCCAAAAACAATCATTTTTTCAGAAAAATGAGTCCTTTCATAAGCACGACACTGGAATAAAGAAATACTTACGCGTGGCTTCAGCGCTTCAGTTGACTTAAAACTTGTCCAGAAAGGGCCATCCTACCTTGGTAGCCAACTTTTCAATAAGTTACCACAACACTTTCAAGAAATTTGCTTCTCTAACAAAAAACTCTTTAATATAAAACAGCTGAAGGAATTTTTTCTAAACTAACATTTTATAGTGTAGATTTATATCTAAACTACACAAACTAAGAAATTATTTCATAACATGTCTTTGTACGCATTTCTTGTTCCGGTTTTTCTCTCGTTTCCTTTTTCTTCTGTTTCAGCAAAACTACGACGCTCCACAGCATGTTGGAGGAGGATTGGTCAAATTATGAGGAAAAGATGTGATGCATGTACGTGTAGTCTGACACACACACACACACACACACACACACTTATACATATGTGTGTGTGTGTGTCAGACTACACGTACATGCATCACATATTTTCCTCATATATATATATATATATTTATGTGTGTGTATGTATAAACAGTGTATAAACTATGTATACCGTAATTTGACTTGTCCGATATCTTTGTAGAGCTATGTATTGAAAAAAGATCTTAAGGATGGAATAAAACAAAACACAAACGCCAATCATACACAACTGTCAAAGTCACATGGTTGACAGTGATGGAAGTGTTTGTTTATATCTTAATTTTGAAATGACAAGCACTAGTACACTAGTAAAACACTGTCACCAATTTGAATTTAATCGAACTGCTTTACAAATTGGTTAGCGGAGGTGTACAAACATCTCAAAGTATTTGGCTAAAGGTTGTTCACGGTAAAACGAGCACTTTTGAAAGCGCTGGTTAAGATCTACTTGTATACACGTTGTGTATTCCTCCACATTATGTAAAATTAACATTGCTATGGGCCTCATCACATTATTTTTGCAGCGGTCAAATGAGACAGTGAAATTATTAGGAAACTAAATACTTTACAAATCTGTTCATTTTTGTAATTCGATGGATTAATAAAACATACAGTGAAATAAATAATTCTAAGTTATCAAAAATGATTGCCTAACACTATTTATTCGACGTTAGATATGGAACTACTTTTCATCCATAGTTACCAACTTTACTAGGCGAATGTCACTCAATGCGCCCATTAAAATGTATGCATGCAGGGGCAGTGACGTTTTCTAAGGTTCATCACTGAAGTGCTCACTTTATCGTGAACAGCCTTTACAAATCATTTTTACAATCTAAAATCCAAACCATGACGTTTTCGCTAGACGTGTTGGCAGAAAAACAGTTCAATGTTGGTACACGGAGATTGATTGTGTGCACCCAGCGATACCAGTCTACCTGATCTTTAGTCTATGTGCCCAATGTGTTACACGCTGAGCACGAATAAGGTTTATTACACTCAGGTTCGGAACAAAACATGATTTCTAATGGGAGAGTTTGGCATAGGGGAAATTTACACCGTTAGGCGCATAGTGTTCCAAGCGGTCACTTTTAATTAAAATGTTAAGCTACCTGAATAAGAAAAGAGAAATATTTTATTTCATTGTGAAGATATTTTATATTTGATTAATAGCTATTACAACTATCCGGTTTTTTTAAAGTAAAAATTGAGAAAATCTGGTACACATGCGACATTGGCGCTTACCTCGTGGCGAAAATTTCTCCTCTGTCAAACTTTCCAACCTGTATTGGAAATAATGTTAGCACGCGTGTAGGCTGTTCACAGTAAACTGAAGGCTGTTGACGATAAAGCGAGCACATTTGAAATCAACCTTAGAAAAATGTCACTATCCCTACCTGCATATATTTTAACGGGAGAACTGAGTGACGTGCGCCCGGTAAAGTTGGTAACGATGAATGGAAAGTAGTTCCTTATCTTACCGTCGAATTAAAAAGTGTCACGTAACCATTTGTGATAACGTAAATTATTTCTTTCGCTTTCTTTTTATTTTTAGTGCATCGAAGTGTAAATATGAGCAGACTTGCAAAAACATTTTCTTTTGTAATAATTTCACAGTTTCACTTCACCGACGCATGAATAAATTGACGAGGCTTGTGGCAGTGTTGATTTTTGCATATGGCGGAAGAATACAGAATGCGCATACAAGTAGCCAATCAGAGCCTTGACGCTAGCGACGAGCGTGGAGAACGTTGCACGAGCGACTGACATTGGGATTGACTGTCGTATTGTTTGTTCGTTTGTTTGTTTTATTGCATCCGTACGATCTTTTTCCAGTTCATAGCTGTATAAAGATATTGCACATGTAGCCGGTGACGGAGAGTAAGAAGAATAACATTTGTGTATTTCATTATAGATGAACTGGCAAAAAGATGAGACAAAGAACAAATGAAAATGTACTTAATACATGGTTTACAGATATATTAATTTGAGCCCAAATTTATATCGATTTTTCTTACGTTTTGGGAACCAAAAGGATAATGTTTCCCTATTCCTGAAGAGTAGTTCATGTTCTAAAAAAATAATTTTGAATGTTAATAAATTTTTACTAAAGAAAAGTGTATATTATTTAAAAAAAACAATTTTACTTACTAAATGGCAAACAAATCCACTTGATTTCGTTCGCTTTTAGCATTTCACTGTAAGCTTCCTTGCAGGATAACAGATGGCTGCATTGTGGATACCGCTTTGAAATACACGCAGCTAGATGCAGCCATATTTTACAAATGTTGTTTTCAAATGTGCTCCATCAACCATGAACCTGCTTAATCACCTGTACTTTGGTTTACAGGAAAAGTGTTATTCCCCCCCCCCCCCCCAACTCATTTGGACATACAATTTTATTAAGATTTATTTATCATGGCACTTAAATAGAAGTTAAATACAGCCAAATTCTTAGCAATTGATAATATGTAGAGTACGACACCTCAAACGCTCTGAAACCTAAGGAAAATACACTTTATTAGTTCATTCCTATAGTTTTTCGATATTAAGTGCTGTATGTTTATGTTTTAAATAATTCCGTAATCATCTTTAACATAATGAAACGTAATAAATGATATTTTTAAGTAAGTCAGTGGGACCCCAAGTAGACACAGTACAGTGGTCGCCAAATAGACACAGTACAGTGGACGCCAAGTAGACACAGTACAGTGGTCGCCAAGTAGACACAGTACAGTGGTCGCCAAATAGACACAGTACAGTGGTCGCCAAGTAGACACAGTACAGTGGTCGGAAATGTTGGAACAGGGAAAAAGCCTTTATTTTATGTATTTGCCAAATTCATACATACTTTAATTTCGTTTGATGCGTTATGTACGTTAATGAGAGATAAGCTTCGTGTTAATATATTACAATAGGAACCATTTGTAACTTGGAGCAGTTTCAAGGTTTACAAATCGGTTACTCATATCAAAGATTGCTGGCTACTGATCTTCATAGTGGACATAAGGCAGCTGCCAAAATTTAACCTACCTGTTTGGTACGTATAGAATCTTGCACACTTGAGTACGAGTGGGTGAAAATATTCAACTTACATGAATAAATTTAAAATCAACGTTTAGTAATACGTATAAAAGCAATGCATTTTTTCTACGCTCAAATCTCCTTGTTTTGTCCATGTTCTCGCTTAATAGGCGTCATTACATACATTTATTATAATTATTTTCAAAAATTTCCAACCACACCTTAGAACGGCTAAAGCAGGCTCACCTCCGGTGCGGGCTCTCCATGGACAATGCACACCAGCTGACTCTCGTAACCTTCTCCAGAATGGATCCAGGTTCTCTCCACCTCTATCTCTGGAGGATCTGGAACCAATAAATATATTTCAGTGCACGAATAAAAGTAATAATTAAAGTACGGACGTGCGAAAGTAATAAAAAATTTCATATTACATTACCATCGTACGCCATTTAACTTGGAGACATATAATCTAACTTAAATTAATTAAAATGGTTTCCATTCATGTGTCGAAATCACGGCTAGTCAGTTTTCGAAACATATTGACAAACTAAGGCATTTGAACAATTTGAATAATGGAAGGATGGTGTGTAGTTAATTTTGAAATGCGTTTAGACAAAAGTTATTCTACAAGGTTAAAAAAAAGTCTTGGAGTAAATACATGTAATTATACAATTATATTAAATAATTTGGATGATTGCCAAAGCTTTCGCAGCCCTACCATAACACTCATCTGTTATTTTTTTAATATAATGATGTAACTCGGATACGTGTTCGTAAAAGAAATTTGAAATTTTTTATATATATTTTTTTTTGGGGAGGGGGAGGGAATTTAGCAATCAATGTCTACAAGTAGATGTCATTTTTGGCAGTAAAATAAAACTGTGCATTTTTGTAATTAACAACCTCAAGCTGATTTCTGTTTTTTAGTCAGTTACACGCCGGTCTACGACTCAAAAAATTCTGAGTTATAATCTTCAACATGGCACGTGTATGCAGTTTGAATTATTTTAGGGCGATCTTATTCTGAAATGTAGTTAACAGTAAGTAGGAAAAATGCCAGAGGTTTTAGTAAGCAATAATAAAAGATAAATAATTCAGTTTTAAACTGGAAGGTGCATGAATGAGTTCGCTCGCCTGGTACTGCATTCAGTTTGGGGGGGGGGGGAGGCGGGGTGTGGGGTGCAGACGAACCCAGGGTTAATCTATCGCGCTTGTTGTAGCGCACATTGCTGTATCATTTTGCAGAACATCCTGTGTCTAAACACTGCCACATGGACCACGTGGTCAAGAAACGTGTCCATGGCGGAAATAATATGACGTGTCAATGAAGGGCCACCGTCATATTTCCATTCTTTCAAGATTGAACACATTCTGGACTACGCTCGAGATAAGTTCGAGCAACGTCAATTAAAAAATATCTTCGTTCTTGAAAATGAAACTCGCGTGGTTATAGAGTCATTGTTCCGCTAGCATTTAACAGGATCTTACAAGAACAGTACAACCCAGCAGAACATAGTTTTCCCGCGAAAAATGTATTTTTCATATGTCCTTATAAAAGGACACGATTTACTGTAATTTTTTTTCTTCACAGTAAGCGACATTTGATTGGAGCATATCAGCTCTGCGACCCCAGCGGCTGATGACCAGCCAATGATGAACGTTGTAGAGCACAGTAAGCACCCCCAGTGTGGTGTGGACCAATAGAAGAGTGGTAAGTGGGAATACAGAAACAAACAGAATAGGCATTCCTGCAGTGGTAAGTGCAGATGATTCACTTCTAGCTTGTCTTCAATTATAGTAAATACGTGCAGTCCTGGATGTGTTAACAGAGAAGATGCCGACATCACTTGTGCAGATGTGATAGTATCGTGAATTTAAGGAAACCCATCAAAAAGTAAAACGTACGGTTCGTGAAAAGGTGTGAGAGATGTGTAATTAAAATAAGTGCTCTTCAGTGAATAGAAATTCGAGTAATATTTTCGTAGTGTAATGGAGCCTTTAGATAAAGTTTGAGAGGTAATATTCTGTTTGTATTTCTTATCCCTGTATTTAGAACTGTAAACTACAAGGATTTAAAATTCTTATTATATGCGAAAATAAAAGGAAATATTGAAACTATATTTGATAGCACAGTGACACTTAAACACACATGGCTGTTTATAATAATTACTTAATATGTCTCATTTGTTACCTAGGCGGGGACAACAGATGTAGATTTCGTTAAGATATGATGTAATAAAGAAGCTCACAGCCTTATTTATTAACATTAAATAAAAAAACACATGTAATTTTGTCTATGAAGTTATTACATTTTATATATTCTGAATAAAAATTCCAGAAATAAAAGTTTCCTCTAAAGGGGTGAAATAAACTTCTAAGCATTTATTGGTGGTTTTGAGATAACTTATCTATTGAGATGGGTTTAAAATCTGTGCAGCTGATAGAAATGTAATGTTATTTTTCTTATTAATATGAAGACCAATATATCAAAGGACAAAAATTATTAATTGAATGGTTCTTTGTAAAATAGTCTACGTCATAGTAATGGACTGCTGATATGATTGAAAGTCAGGTCACTATAGCTAGGATAGGCGTTTTGTTCCGCCACTCTGTTGGGAAGTAATGAACAGTTTATTAAAATGTTTTGAAATTCTCTACACTATTTAAACTCCCGTCAACGAACATGAATGTTCTTACTGAATTAAAAGCGTATTTGCTTAATACTAAAAACTTGTTTAATCACTACAAACATTTTGCGTAAAGAATTAAATTTTGAAAAATTATTTGTATTATATATATATATATATATATATATATATATATATATATATATATATATATATATATATATATATATATATATATACAGAGAAATTTCAACTCTGAAGAAACTAACTATTCAAAGAGCAAAATTAATTTAATAATCGTGACGTTAGTTCACACATTCTTTTTTACGGAGCTCTCTATGGAATTATTTAAGAAAGGTCGTGAGCGTATTCACGGTATCTTAAAGTCCGATTAGATTTTGGATTTTATTATTTTATCAATTCTACCGGTTCGCTTTATACACTGTTGTTTGTGAAAATTACAACACCCAGAAAGAATTGCACGGATGAACCCAAACTCGGAGGATATGTGGAACAATGTACCAGCAATAAGTGATTACGATTGCAGAGAGATGGCGTATACACGTAGGCCCAGCAGCGCCTTCCGTGTGTGACGGGAAAGGACCACGTTACACCAAGCTCAGCGTCAGTGAAGAGCCATTCAACGAAGTGAAATCAAGTACCAGTATGCCTCGTCGACGTCATAGGGCGCCATATCAGCACGCGAGTGAGTTCGAACCGGGTGGACTGATCAGTCTCCGGGAAACGGATCTGTCATACCGTAACATTTAGACTCGTACAGGGCATGCCGCTGCGACAGTCATGCGTGTGTGGAACCAGTGGTTAGAAGAGGGTCGTACGCAGCGACGAGCGGGTACTGGATCACGCAACGCGACCACAGCACCGGGTGATCGCCATCTTGTCCGTAACGGACCGTGCAGCCTCGTCAGCAGTGTTGGCTCGACACTGGAGCACTGCAACTTGTGTGGACCTGTTTTCGTCGACGGTGTGACGTCGTCTGCTGCGGGCGTAATATTTCTACAATAATCACTGGAATGCTACGAACATGTTGCTAATAAACAGGGATAGGAACATTTCGCGATTTCATTTCAGGACAAGATAGACGTCAAACACGTGTACACTGAAGTTGACTTTGCAATTGGATCGCAGTTTATTAGACACGCCTTGGACGACTCTGAGCCAATAGCAGACTTGCAATGAAACAATTGGCGAGTGTCATACTGCCAGGTGTGAAGAAACATTGGGTACTCTATGGGGAAGCAGCAAATGAACAAACATCTGAAGCTCGAGTATACAAATGATTGTGGAGTCTAGCCTACAGGTGACTGAACACGCGGATTTTTTCCTATCCCTTCTAATAAATAAGAAAATAATAAATTATGCAATGACGAATTTAACAAATTTTTGTTGCGAAATATATAAACAAAGCAAAACACTTACTTGCTTTTTAAAACATCCTTAAATGTATTATGTGAATAGTTAATTGTTTTAAGCGTTTTAATTACGCATTCGCATATGTCTTGAATATCAAATCCAACACGGCACTGACTTTGTTATTTTGGGTTTTTGTTAACATCCGTTATATACAAAATACGAAATACCAAATTACCAAATACGTCATAATTTTTGTAAACAAAATCGGGTCAAGTGATCATTTCGTCAACAAAATCTGCAATTTCGGACGCAGCCTAAGTTCGGGACAACCAAATAACACCAGTAAAATAATTCGTTTTCAGCAACGAAATACTTCATTGTGCCTATGCAAACAATTAAATTGGTTGCTCCGAACCAACTTTGTTTGATTCAACAAGACCTTAGTCTCTACGTGGCATTGGTATGTAGCTCGGCCAGTTCTGGGCAGACTGCTACAATAAAGCAATAAATTTATTTCCTAGGTGTGTTGAGCCCCTGGAAATTTATTAACCTATGGTGGCAGAAGCTCTAGCTTCAACAAATTTACATCAGCCATTAAATAAAAAATACCACGTTTCGCTAATCTTACGGGAAGTTTTTTTTTTAATTTGCGAGTTGACGAAGTGTCATAAATTATTTACGATTTTCAATAAACACGCCTCGCTTCGCAAATACTCGAAGGAAGCAATATATCGAAATTACGGATGGGCTCACGTTCACGTAAATTTACTCCGTGTTTTGTCAAAGGATTTCATTGAATTTTCAATCAAGCTTTGTTGTAGCGGTTTACTGTTTTTTTTTTGCCACTGCATACGTACCGATGCAAACGAAAACTTGTCAGATACTTGTGAAAAATGTCAGCCCCAAATAGCTTACTGCCGTTAAAGGAATTAGCTTGATTGGCGACAGAACCTGAAAAAAAATATATTTTTTTCACACGTCCGCTCATACCAACCATGCATTTAGATGTGTCATCCGAATGATTGATATGTTAAACACGCGAGTAAACATTTCAGGAGTTGTTCACGCAAGAGTTACGGACACTGTCGTAGTGTCTTTATTTCTTTGCTGAACGGGTGTCATGTCATAAATGGGGACACCCAGATTTCGCGAAAAGATTTCACGACCAGTTGTATTTCACAACACTTCAGCTCATATCCACTTTTGTGATTCTGTGATCTGGATGTTACGCGTCTTAAGTCTCCGCCCGCCAATCAGAGACGTACGGTATCGGAGTAACTTAATTATGATTGGCCAGTCAGCTAAGAAAATGTCTTCTGGCAGACACACGCGCCCAACAAGCAAACGTAAACTACTGGTGCGCTCGTGGGGTATTGAAGTCTAGCATGTGCGGAAATCTTTTCGCGAAATTTAGGTGTCCCTAGTTATAAACAGGTGCAAGTGTTTACAGATCGTCGGTTACTTCAATGTTTAACTTTGTGTAAACAGTTGCGTGTTTACGTTCGCTGCAGAACCACAAGCCACGCCCACCCTCCCTCGAGGTGACCGCCGCGGTTGGCGAAGCATCTTTATCTCAACACGTAATTGGTGCTTCTGCTGTGGACAGATATGGGCTTGCTGTGAGTATTATTTATTTTGGGTTAAAATTTTCACAGCCTTTACCACCAGCCGGCAAGACGAACGAGCCATTTACGAGCTTGAATATTTTAAACTAAAAACCTGTAACTATACGTGTATTCATGGCTCACAGGAAGTTAGAACTCTCTCTCTCTCTCTCTCTCTCTCTCTCTCTCTCTCTCTCACACACACACACACACACACACACACACACACACACACACACATATATATATATATATATATATATATATATATATATATATATATATATATATATATATATATATATATATATATATATATATATATATACACACACACACACACACACACACATACACAGGATGTTTCGTAAAACTTATGTTACAGACTTTGGGAGGTTATTCCTTATAGGAAACATTACGATTGACGGATGTCCGGAAACTACGTCTAAGGGTTGAAAACACCCCCCGAAAGTTGGGCTTTAAAAAGAGTTTTTACTTAATAAAATGGCAAAGAAATAACATTTAGTTGCAATACTTAAATTTCATAAGTTAATATTAATTTGTTTCCACTTTATTAAATAAAAATTAATTTTAAAGTCCAGGTTCTGGGGGTGTTTTCCACTCTTAGACGTAGTTTCCGAACATAAGTCAATCTGCATTTTCGTAACGTTTTTTAGCAAACAGTCACCTCCCAAAGTCTGTAAAATAAGTTACGAAACAAATTAATATTAATTCAAGATATTTAAGTACTGAAACTTAATATTTTTTTGTAGTTCTATTATGTAAAAAGCACTTATAAAGCTAAAATTTTGGGGGTGTTTTCAACCCTTAAACGTCGCTTCCCGGAAATACGTCAATCGTCATTTTCGTAATGATTTTCCATAAGGAATCACCTCCCAAAGTCTGCAACATAAGTTACGAAACAACCTGTATATATAAGTAGTAGGTGAATGTATGTCCATAGCCAACGGCATCCGATCAGCCAGTCCGCTCCCCCTGACCTGGGGCCACAAATCCTTCTGACACAGGTTCACAAATCCTCCTCTCCTGCTCTGAGAAAACGGGATATTATTAGGAAAAAAAAGGAAAATTTTTAGGGAAAGGGGAAATTTGAAGGGGAAAAGGGAAATTTTGAGGGGGAAAATGTAAATTCAAGATGGTGGCCGCTCGACACCTAATCCCAATGTCGGATGCCGTTGGTTATGAACACACATTCCCCTACTACTTACACACACACACACACACACACACTGAAACGCCAAAAGTCATGGTTAGAGACATTCAAAATTCGTGATATTATTTAAGAACAAACCGGACTCCAAGTTACTGTGCGTTCGACCGACTTCAGCCATTGGCCGGAATTATGTTTGGCAAGCCTCGGAGAACTCTTAAGCCAATAATATAAGTTCAGCGGTGGAGCGGCCAATCTCTTTTGAGGAGATCAAGCAGACATATGACGTTGGTTAGAGTGCAGAAGCCAACGTGACTACGAACTGCGGTCGAATGTTTATAAGGCAGTGGAGTCTATCATGACACTGGAAGATAACGCGAATTTTGCACGTCTCTTAGTCATGGTATATAGGTCTAGAATCGCGCGGGCTCTCCTCTAGCTCGAAGAAGTGCAACAACTGGTCATGGCAATCGATTGCACAAGTGTACAAAACAACCTGTCGAGAGACGTTGCCCCATGCCGTCTGGATAGCTACCCACAGCTCCCTGGTAGGTGCAGGATCTTAAGGTGCGAATGGACAACCCCACCCACGTCCCATGAATGATCGACGGCGTTCGTATCGGGCCGATGAGGTATCGACGCTAGTCTTCAAAAACTCTCCATAATGCTCCTCGAACCTATTCCGGACAACTTGGACCGATGGCACGATGCATCGTCCTGCTGGAATATCCATTCCTTGTGTGGTACGTAAAGTACAAGAAGAGCTGTAATACAGTGGCATACCAGCACACATTCGCTCGTGCGATTTCAGAGTACATACTACATACTACTATCCCATGGCTTATTTTCATACCACTGTATAGCATGGTTAACATATATAAGCTATATTGTAGGCCGTTCATGGTAAAATGAGCACTTTTGGAAGCCTTGCTTAAGACCTACTCGTATGCAGGTTGTGTGTTCCTCCGCCTTATAGAAAATTAACATTGCCATAGGCCTCATCACTTTATCCATACGTCGGTCAGGTGAAACTGGAAATATAACGAAAGAAAATATTTTACAAATGTGTCGTTTTTACTCTTCGATGTATTAAAAAAAAGTATAAAAGCAAGATGAATCATTTAAGTTATCACAAATGGTTACCTAACACTCTTTATTCGACGGTAAGTTATGGAACTATTTTCTATCTATCATTACCAACTTCAGTGGGCGCATGTCACTTAGTGCACCCGTTAAAATATATTCAGGCAGGTGCAGTAACTATTCGCGAGTCGTCCTCTCGCTATAACTAAATTAATCAAAAATTACCATTTTGTAGCGGCAGCATGAAGAGGACCTTAACAAATTGTCATGTACGTCGCGGTATGAAAGCAACCTTACTTTTAAAAAATCCAGGACGCCAGGGATTGCGTAAAAAGACTGCGACACGAAAACACCCCCCCCCCCCCCAGTGAAGTGGAATGAGACCAGTCGGCTAACGCGAAACAAGGGATTGAAATAGGCCGGCGCGAAGCGAGGGTCGGGGCCTTATCCACGACAGCTTCCACGTCGCGACGTCGGGTAGCGAGGAGCTCGCAGCCTTGGATGTGTCGTGCGTCGTAATCTGAACAACCCAGATACAGCCTCCGGCCTCAAGATTTATCTGGGGTCTGCCCTTATTATCTTGAGTCAAGAAGGCGTAATTACTAGCCGATTGATGATAAAGTAATTATCATAGCGCCCGCGTCAATTAAGTCACATAATTAATTGGAATATTCTATGATGGTTATTGTGTTATAACACGGATGAATCAATGTCTCATACGACTTGCCTACCAGTTAATATTAGCGTAGTAGCTGCATCCCAACACTATATGTATGGCGTATTGCGGAGCACAATATTAATTATCACAATTTGAATGTTAAATATTCCGAAAATATGACAAATAGTTTTAACTATGAGAAAATCTAACAATCTCGTTTTGGCTTTTTAAGCGACTTTAATAATTAGTACCTTTTACATATAACGTAGTTAATACAATTAAATTAAGTGGAGTATGCTTTCTAATTGATAAAAAAAAATACATTGCACACAACGTCCCTTTGTAAACAAAATATGGAAAATCAAGCAAACATAGTTAAAAGCACTGTACTTACTAAAATTTGTCATCAACAAATTTTTTTTTTCGAAAATAATTCTTGAATATTAATAAATTAAGTTAAATAACCACGAAAGTTCGGAAACATGCAGTTGCTCACGTGTTTTTTACTTATGTGTTTATTGGCGAGGTGCTAATACTATAAGTGTATCAAGTAGAAAATATATTTTAACTGGGAATGTATTAGAAAGGTGTTTTACTCTGGTCTGCTGCACCGACAATAAATATTGCTAATACCAATGAATGCAAAAAAAATTAATTTGACACATAATAGTATAAATATATTAGTGCATATTTCCGTTTGAAAACTATTTAACTCACGCAAACTTGGTTAGTTTACAGCAAGAGAAAGAAATTGCGATGATTTTTAACCTGAGATACTCGTAAGCACGAACACAGCATGTCTGAGCGCACGTCAGCACCACGATACAGTGCATTCTGAAAATCATATTCCGTTAGCCAAACTTTAATACTGGTTGGTGGAAGATAAAATGTTTCTGTTCTTTAGCAGGCAAGCATGTTTGTGTTATTTCAGGCTGACGGTTGGTTTTATATGTGTGTAAACGTCTGTGTACATCATGATGGGTTTGTCTATTGTGGAACAAATTCAATAAAGGCTGTTCAAGACAAAGTGAGCGCTTTAGAAATGAACGTTATAAAAAAAACCACTGCCACTACATGCATGTATTTCAATGTGCCCACTGATTGACATTCGCCCAATAAAGTTGGTAACGATGGATGGAAAGTAGTCCCATATCTTAACGTCGAATAAAAACTGTTAGGTAACCATTTGTGATAGCTTAAGATTATTTCTTTCGCCTTCTGTTTTTTTTAATGCATCTACGTGTAAAAACGAGCAGATCTATATAGTATTTACTTTCTTAATAATTTTAGTTTTATTTGATCGACGGATGAATAAAGTGACGAGACCCATATAAATGTTAATTTTACATAAGGTGGGGGAATAGACAACAAGTATACAAGTAGATCTTAAGCAGGGCTTTCAAAAGTGCTCATTTTACCGTGAACAGCCTATACATATCCTATATATCGTTCAACGTTTTATTGTAGTTGTCTCCCTTCTTCTCCTTATTGGTCTGCTTACAAATTGTATATTTTATTTTGCTTTCAGTAGCTCGAACACAGTCGAATGTGAGACCAAAAATAATTAGCCTAAATCGACTAAAATCGCTAGCCGGTCTAATTGGGATGCACGCGGCATTTCACGAAAACAAGTTGCTAATTTCAGCGCACAATGCCCTTCTCAGCAAGTAATTTACTAAAAAAAAAAAAAAAAAGTAATACTAAGTTCAAACAGTAAAATGTTTTTGAAGTATAGTCATCCCTAAGCTGGTTAGCATGATTACCTTATAAACTCTTTATTGGGCGTTCGATACTTCAAGGTGCCATCCCTAGACTCATCGTGAGTAGAATTGCTTCTTTCTTCGCTTGTATCTTTCCTACGAAACAAGGTTTATGTTCTTTGCGTGGTTTATTTGCGGCTTCTCAACTAGTTGTTTGCTGGGAAAAAAAAATGGAATAAGTCCAATCACATTGATTTCGATCTTTTCTAAAGCCCTGCTGTCATACTTTCAGATTATTCCCGAGCACACCTTTCTGCTTTTATTCACAACAATACATTGAATGTAAACGTTTATAGATAAAATAATCGTGAGTCCAATTTAAACGAAAATAAAATACTTTTATGTTATCAGAAGTATAAAACTCTTGTAATACATCGGGTTCAATCCCCGGCCGGGTCACCGGATTTTCGCAAGTGGGAATAGTGCCGGACGATGCCGTTGGTTGGGCGGGTTTTCTCGTGGATCTCCCGTTTTCCCCGCCCCTTCATTCCGGCGCCGCTCCATACTCACTTCAATCGCCCTCATCGGCTCTCAAAACCTCGCTATTAAGAGCCGCCAAGATCACGTCACTCACTGTTGTAATGCATGACACACTTAGAAGAAAACATCCAGACACGTCATACGCGCGGCGATTTTTCGAAAGTTTGACCGGAAAAGTGTGCAAGATGGCGCGGTCTCTTGAAAGAAGTTAATGGAGAAATACTGACACGTTCTCGGACGGCGGAGTTTCAGCAGAGCACGAATGGTTCCGGGCTGAAAGCGAAATTTAAATTACTGCATTATTGAAACGTTTCCTGCTTAGCAGCCTATCCATTGTTTCGCCGTCTTTCACCAAGCATTAACGTTGCATTAACCGGCGAATACACTTATCTTGCGCCCCGACCCCAAAGGCGTATTCCAATTGTGAAGCCAGCTATCCCCTCCCCCGTCCCTCTACTTCAAACATCTTTTACATCCCTGCCGCGCCATCTAGTCCTAACTCGTCTACGCATGCGCAGGCCCCAGTTACGGTACCGCCCCCCCCCCCCTCCAATGTTAAAAATTTTCTCAGGAGCGGAACGAAGGATATCACATGTCGTTAATTAACCCCGACTGTGTTTGGCGACGCCTCGAGGGAGGGACAAGGAGCTACCCTCCCCCCACCCCTCGTGAGTGCCTGGTCCGGTAGTGTTACATTTCAAAAGGCGTCCGCGAATGACGATACGATGGCAGACGCCAGCCATGCGTGAATGTGGGGCGTGTGAACATCTCCGGAGACACATGTAGTCCTGACGTACTCAGGCGTTAGAAGTCCATCAGACATTAAATTGGAGCGTCGAGCTGAGTTCTAATGTTGCTGTGTGGGTGAGCGGGGATGGGCCGGAAGAGATAAGTTAAAATTTGATAAAGGCTGTTCGCGATAAACGTGAGCACTTTTCAAATTAACTTTAGAAAAATGTCACTGCCCCTGCCTGCGCATATTTTAACGGGTGCAATGAGTGACATTCGCCCAGTAAAGTTGGTGACGATGGAGGGAAAGTAGTTCCATATCTTAAAGCCGAATAAAAAATGTTAGGTAACCATTTGCTGTAATTTAAATTATTTCTTACGCATTCTGTTTGTTTTAAGGCCTCAGTGTGTAAAAATTAGCAGATTTATAAAATTTTTACTTTCCTAATAATTTTGCAGTTTCACTTGACTGACACGTGAATAATGTAATGAGGCCCATTGCGATGTTAATTTTACATAAGGTGGAAGAATACACAACGTGCATACAAGTAGATCTTAAGCAGGGCCTTCAAAAGTGCTCATTTTACCGTAAATAGATTAGGCCCATAGGGACCTGTATTGAACTTTCCTACAAACTTTACATCAATAAAATAATACGATCTACTCTGTAAATCCCATAGGTACACGCAGCACTACGATAACACTGCACGCCATTTCAGAGCACTGCGCGCAGAGGCGATGGCACACTTTTAGCGCGTGCTGGTGTAGAACTTATAGCCCCCGCCCCGCGCTTCTAGGCAGGCAGGCGGGGACCTTAAGACGGCGACGTACCCGGCGCTTAACTGCGTTGCAGTGTGTTTGAAATCCCGGTTTTCTTCAGGAAATAAGTAAACATGAGCCAAAAATCCTTGCCTTCGAAAAGAAAAAAAAATCACTTAAGACTAATAGCATACTTTTAAGTCATCACGCATGATTGGAAATATAATTTTAATACCCTCCAATATGGGTGAAAACGGCTTCTTCAGGCGGCTGTTTCTCAAAATATATTAAATGGGTTCATGCAAAACTAGGCTGGAGGAGTGCACTGGACTTTGCTACAGTGCCGCGTCCAATAAAATAATAGAGTCACCGCTTCAAATAAAATAATAGAGTCACCGCTTCAAATAAAATAATAGAGTCACCGCTTCAAATAAAATAATAGAGTCACCGCTTCAAATAAAATAATAGAGTCGCCGCTTCAAATAAAATAACAGAGTCGCCGCTTCAAATAAAATAATAGAGTCACCGCTTCAAATAAAATAACAGAGTCACCGCTTCAAATAAAATAATAGAGTCACCGCTTCAAATAAAATAATAGAGTCACCGCTACAAATGTCGCAAATCCAGCGGCACGACGGGATCATTGCGCACGAGCCTACAACTTGCGCGTAGAGGCGATATCGCTTCACATACGCCGGCCGGAGTCGACCGTATGTAATTCATAGATTTTTACCTCAAACACACCCGTCACTACGTGGCAGCCTTCTCCCGCCATATTGGATTGGGCCTACATGGAGCAGCGCCGGAGTGAAAGGGCGGAGGAAACGGTAGATCCCCGAGAAAACCCGTCGACGAGCGGCATCGTTCGGCACGATACATACGTGCGAGGAACCAGCAGCGGGAATCGAACCCGGTTCGCACAGGTGGAAGGCGAGTAGTCTAACCACTACGCTACCGCCCCCCCCCCCGAAAAAATATAGCAGCTAATGTCGAGAGCCGGTATTACGCAAAATTGGGAAGGTTCCTACGCCCATAAGGGGCCACGGTGGCGCGGCGTCCGGAGACCTTGCTTCCAGCCGTGTTCGATTCCTCCCCCCCCCCCCCCCCGGGATCTTCGTGCGTGCGAATAGCACCGAACCACGACCACTTGTCGGGGGTTTGCTCAGGGAACTCCCGTTTCCCCCCGGCCCTTGCATTACGGCGCCGCTCCATGTCCACTTCTTTTCACTCTCTCGTCGGCTCTCAAGGCCCTACCCCTCTTGCCGGAACTGACGTAGGAACGACACCATACGTGTGCGGGGAAACTAAAACTTACCATTCGTGCTTGCGATATACCTAAAGGATGTTCGCGATAAAGTGAGCACTTCTGAAATCAACTTTAATAAAATGTCACTGCTCCCATCTGCATATATATTACTCAGACGCACTTAGTGACTGGTAACTTAAATTATTTATTTCGCTTTCCGTTATTTTTAATACATCGAAGCGTAAAAATCAGCAGATTTGTTAATTTAGAAGTTTCACTTGACAGACCCATGAATAAAGTGATCACACCCATAGCAATGTTAATTTTAAATATGGTGGAAGAATACACTATATCCATACAAGTCTATCTTAAAGCAGGGCTTTCAAAAGTGCTCAGTTTACAGAGAACAGCTTATAGTTTCTCTTGGGGATATCACCCTAGTTCTGTCGAAGACATCCGAAGCACCCCTCGATATACCTTGAAGCAATGGTCACTAGGCTGGGAGGCTTCGCGCTTCCCGACACCCATTACGGGGAAGGCCTAGTTCATCTGGCGTCCTCCAGAGTGCTCCGTCTGTGGAAGGCAGTGCTGCTTGTCGGTGTGTTTTCTCGAGGTATTCCCGTTCCCCCTCCCTTGCATTCCAGTGAAGCTCCATCCTAGGGTATCATTTCGTGTCATTTTCAAGGATGGCGGGCATCTACGGGTCCCGGCTGGAAAGCCCGTCACTCGGCGAGTGTTGCCTCTCTCTGGGACCCCTCCCCACACGAATTAATTGATTAATTCGCGAATTTCCCAACTTCTGTGCGGTTCAGACTACATGGGATACTGACTTAGCATCTTCCATTCCAACATCAGTTGCAGCTACCTCGCCAACCAGTTGAATGCTATTAGCAACGAAATTTAAATAGTCCCTGGGAAGCAGTAGGGTTTGCGTGTATGAATTATTATATATTTATTTTCATGAGTGTTACACTCGGACTTGTTTATAAGGAATTCCAAGGGGACAGTAATACTTTTCCATTGTACAGGATGTCCAGGTTTTCTTCATATTTAAAGCTTTTGGGATATAAATTGTTGTGATATAATTTTTGAATATTAAAAATGTCTTACATTATGCATGTAATATAACCTGTAACATGCTACATACTAAAATAAACAAAATAGATTAACAGAAAGAATGTAATCTTTCAAAAAACCGGTTGACAACACGCTTACGCCTGTTTCAAAGTTACCCTCACGTGGAACATGTTGCAACAACAGAGGTGACACGTTGAAAGATATTCGTAATTTTAATTTTCAGAGGGTTAATCGTCCCTGTCGTTGTCTGTTCAGTGACTGCACGCGTAAAATGGGTAATTATCAGCACACTATCGATGGGACGAAATTTTACACCTTACACTCTGTACCAATTATTAGCAGATAGGATAACGAAACCCCCAGACACGCACAAAACAGGAAACAGGACATAAAAAAAGAGCAACAAACGTTTAATTAGAAGTGAAATATAATAGTTTGGCGTAATTAAATTAATGCTATTGAATAATAGCTCTATCAATAATTTATAATTATTTTCATTGTACAAAATAGCTCAGTTTATAACAATCAGTGGCGTAGTAAATAATAAATAAAACATATTATAGCTGTGAAATGTTTCAAGGGACCTAACATGTGAGAAAGAAGAGCACAAAAATAATTGCTGTTGTGCAGAAGTGTGTAAACCATTATGAACATAGACACCACTGAACTTGTCCAAGGTATATTGGATAATTTTTTGCTTGTCGCTATGGTTCCCTATGATATAAGTAGCAACATAAAACAATATTCCAGATAAAATTAAATTTTGGTAATCTAAAAGCTTTATTATATATTCAATTGATAAAAATGAAATATGCTTTAATAACACTGGATGCAGCATGTTGCTGCACGTCTGAGGCAAGTTGCAACACGGAATTGCAGAGTCCCCCGCCACGTACCCGTGAAGAAAATCGAGTCACATGCACACACACACACATGCACACACACACATACACACATACACACTAGTAAACACTTAGGCATCTAACTAAATCTCATACCGTACAAATATACCATCAGTCAGCCACGGTGTTTCTCTTATCTTTTTATAAATATGGCAGTTAAATAAATGGATTTCCCAAATCTGGAAATTTACTTGTTAGCAGCATGAGTCTATTTTTTCCGTGTAACCCAAAATTCGACAAACCCATCAAAAACCATTCACCAACCGACGCGCCCTACTAGTGCGTGGAGTCGCCGCGGTGTCACGCCAGCTGTCCTATGTAATGTCCAGTTGTAACTATGGATATATTGTAACTGGCCCCCTCCTCCCCTAATGAACGTACAATTTGTTCAAATTTTCTTGCCTCGTGTGGTTTATATCGCAATGAATCCAGGCTTTTCCGTGGAGGTATTTCTGACGGAACGCCACGAATGTTCCGTACCTCAAGATGTTGAAGTTAGCTCATTCCACGAGTACAGGTAAAAGAGAAAGTAATGTGGCTTGAAATAATACACGTAGGTATTCCTGGAAAAATGAAGGGACCGAAAATTATGCGTAGATCCCTATATAAACAAGTCCTACTTTCTATATTTTGAAATAAATAAACTTGTGGAATATTCCAACATTTTTTCTAACAAATAAAATAATTTTTACGCTGAGGAAAATATAATGAACCCATAACTATAGGAGATGGTTTATCGCGGGAAAAGTTCACTGTTTGCTAAGATCCAACGTATTGTACACATGTCCGACAGTTTTCTTTCCTTATTGGCTGTCACGCATGTATGAAGCTACTACCCCATTTTACTGGGCCAATGAGGATTCTGATACTATAAGGCAGAACGTAGGTGATTTGTAAGCAAAAAAACTTAGCCGCGTCAAAACCTTGTTCCTCCAATCATGAACGAATAAACTTGTTAGATTGTTATAGAACATATGTTCGCTGAAATTTTTTTTTCGCGATTTTCCATCATCGCTATCCAAAACGTGTCTGTAAGATTCTTATATAGTTGATTCACGGTATCTTCGGCCTTTTCTGAAGCCCTGCTAAAGTCCTACTTCCAGGATATTCCTCCGCCTCGTGCAAGCTAAGCTTAACAAGTCTGGAAGATTACACCAGAGGGACAACGCACCGGATTCGTGCGCACTCATTGTAACAGGTTTTTGCATAAGAACTATTTCTCACACACGTTTCATCATTGTTTTTATTCGAATTATTTATAAATGAAGCATAATAATTCATGGACAAAATATTATTAACATTTCAATTTAACAGAAAAAAAAAGTAACTTTAATGAACACAGGTATAATACGCTCGTGATCCATGCAGACATATTTAGGAAACAACTAAACACGTCATACATGGGGAGATTTTTCAAAGGTTTGATTAAAAAAAGCCGACGAAAGCGCGAATGGACTATAATCATGTATTTTGATAAATTTCCGTTGATGTCGTTCGATACACAAAATTTCATCATATTATATGTGCTCGAAACAATGTTCAGGTCGTTCGGGAGACGATTTTCGTAAACTGAGTGGGTGATAGGTAACGCGAAAATAAGCATATTTGGTCGAGGGAAATGCGCTGGGAAATGCCACCTTGCAAAAGCGCAGGCGCAAACAATAAGCGCGCGTGCGTTTGAACTGCGCGCGCACCCAGGCGCCAACCCAGTGGCTTAGACTGGCGAGAGATCGGAGCGCTGCACTGTGAATAATAACGTTCAGGGGGGAGCAAGGAAAAACGGAGCGCAGATGTTTGCAGTTATAGGCTGTTCACGGTAAAGTGAGCATCTTTGAAGGCCTCGTTACTTTTTTCCTTTCAGCCATTTTTTATCCTTTAAACATATTTTTTAATAAATATTGCCATGTAAGTAATAAACACAGTGTGTATATTCCATCGCACTCGGAAGTTAACGTCTAAGGCTAAAGTAAAGCATGCTTATTGAATATTATTCCAAATAAGAGGGCTTTTAAAAGCGCTCACTTTACCGTGAGCGCATTTAAAATCAACCTTAGAGAAAAGTGACTGTCCCTACCTGTATACATTTTAACGGGCGCCCCTGAGTGATATGTGACCAGTACAGTTGTTAACGAGGGATGGGAAATAATTGCGTATATTAACGTCGAATAAATAGTGTTAGGCACCATTTATATTTAAATTATTTATTTTAGATTACGTCTTTTTTTTAATGCATTGAATGTAAAAATGAGCAGATTTGTGAAATATTCACTTTTATAATAATTTCACAGTTTCACTGACACGATGCATGAATAAGTGATGAGGCCTACAACGATGTTTAATCCCACACAAGGCGGAAGAATACACATACGTTCGTACAAGCAGATCTAAATCAGGACTTTCAAAAGTGCTCATTTAACCGCGAACAGCCTGCAGACAGACGCACTAGCATCTGGCGGCCGGGGCCACGGTGGCCGAGCGGTTAGCACGCTCGCCTCCCATCAAGGCGAACCGGGTTCAATCACCGGCCGGGCAAGCGGAGATCATGCCGGGCGATGGCGGGTTTTCTCGGCTCTCAAGACCTCGCTGTTAAGAACCGCCCAAATCTCTTCGCTCGCCCGCAGCTGGCAGTCCCGGTGTACAACAGCACAGTGGACGGGGACGGTCGTGGTTCGTTTACATGTTTGCCTTCGGACGATTAGCGCGGTGTTGACGGTTTTAGTGGGCGCTGGTGTGGGACTAGCGTGCACGTTAGCCTATGCGGCTGACACGCGCACTCGTTACACGGGGAGGCCAGAGGAAACGTGCAGCAGAAGCAGCGCGCATTCACCGAGGCCTCTACGCCGACACACACGCACGACGGATAGGAGGACCTCCATACTGCTTGACCAGCGATTGCGTGACACTGGGAGTCCCGATTCCACGAATAGCGAAAGCTGGCGCAGGAGGACTAACCGTCGGAACGCCACATTTCGAGGACCCGAGCACCCATAGCGCACGACAAGGCCTAGGGAGCTGACGAGAAGGCAAGTCTGCGGATAAGGGTGGTGTTTGTTGCAGTAGGGCCTGAGCCTCGCTAATGCGCTTGTCCGCCGTAACGGCGCTGCCACGCTACTAGCCACTACAAAAGCAGTAGGCCATTAGTCGGCTTCGTGAACTGGGCTGTGCAGTGTTGTTCAGCTGTGAGTAGCACAAGCTGCCTACGTTACGGTAGTGTATGGCAAGTCGTTGAAGAGTGCGACACATGGAGCCCGTTTGGAAGAAAGATAGAACTATTCACATTGAGGCACGTAACATTATCAGCCATATAATTCAAAAATTTGATGAAGAGTCGAATAATGGACAAGTAAAACATTCATTAAACCAAGCCAACATGCGTGCATCCAATTACGTAGGTATTTTTGTTCGTACGGTTAGTAGGATCCGCAAAGAAAGTACTGTAGCAGTCGATACATAGTCATCAACACCATGTAAACATCGCTCGCGTCTCAAAGATAGAAACGTTACTTGTGATGATTTTGATAGCAGGGTAATACGGGATTTAATTGGACACTTTTATGTAGTACAGAAGAGAGTACCTACATGTCCCAAACTGCTGAGTGCCACTAAAGACAAAATAAACTTTCCATGGGGAGTGCACACTTTGAGGCGCATCCTGAAGGAAATGGCTTTTAAGTGGAAAAGGTGTGGCAACAAAAGAAAGATTTTAATTGAGCAGCCAAACATTGTCCACTGGCGTTGTGAATATTTAAAAGCAAAGTGGCGTTGCAGTGAAGGGGAACTGGTAATTGATTACATTGATTAATGGTGGGTAGACAGCAACTTAACCTTCAATAAATGTTGGCAAATTAAAGATCAGTTTGTTGTTCTGACTAACATGGGTTCATCAAACCACTTAATTATTGTGCACGAGGGAACTTGAGATGCATTTCTCGACGAAACTTTGCTAATATTTAGGACTGGAAAGTCATCTGGAGACTGTGATGGCCAGATGAATGCAGAAAATTTACAGAAGTGGACTAGTGAAATGTTAAAACCTAATCTCCCCGAAAGAAGTGTAGTCGTGTTAGATAATGCTTCGTATCACTGCGTGCAAAGAAACAAACCTCCAACAAAGTATTCTGTCGAGAAGGAAATGATAAATTGGTTGGAATATAACAATGTAGAATCCCGTGAAAACATGAGGAAGTGTGAACTTTTCAGCCAAATTGAAAGGCATAAAGGCGGCGAAAAAAATATACCGAATTGATGAGATTTTGAAACGTCATGGCCATGACGTTATTGGTTTAGCGCCTTACATGCGCGAGCGAAACGCAATCGAACTCGCGTGGGCAAAAGCCAAGAGACTTGTACGCGAAAGCAATGCGAATCTAGCAAAGCTTAAAGATGACAAAAAGAAGAGCTATTTCCTGTGTCACCAAGCAAGACTACGAAAGTTATTGTTTACGTGTTAAAAAAAAAAAAGTAGAGGAACACAACTGGGAGACAGATGGCCGGATGGAAGAAGCTATCGACAACTTTATTATATGTGTCGACTCCTGTGATTCAAGTGATGGAGATATTTCCTCTTCTGAATCAGAGCTTGCGAATCCCTTGACAAACACGGACTGTCCTATGCATATTTGAATAGAATTCATGTGTGTTTTTCCATATTCATTATTTGCTTACATGCTGATTGGATTGGATCAAAATATATAGGCTGTCCAAGGCAAAGTGAGCACTTTTGAGGATCTAGTTACTTTTTCCCTTTCAGCCATTTTTTATCCTTTAACCAATTTTTTAAATAAACTCTCCTATATAAGTAATAAACACAGTATGTATATTCCAATGCATCCGGAAGTATACACCCAAGACAAAAATAACATTTATTTATTGACCATTATTCCAAATGAGAGGACTTTCAAAAGTGCTCACTTAACCGTGAACAGCCTATAAATGTGTGTAATTGTATAAATGCCTTCAGTCTGGTTTTTGTTACCATGAAACTCGTGTCTCAGAGTGCTTTTGAAATTGCATATACACATATTTGCATGTTTTTGTTTACTGTCTGACATGTGTTTGCAGGGATAACGTATTTTCATAATTTTATTTCTTTAAGGTTTTATATGCTAATAATTTGATTATTCAGATGTGTTTTGCACAGCCGCCAGTGTGCAGACGCCTGCCAGACATCGTCAATAATTAATTATAAGCTCAACGTTACAAATGTCTTAAACGTGCGACCAGTCAGAGTTGTGTAGCGATACAGCGAATGCTTTTAGGATTGTAGGTGCACCACGCGTGCGGCGTCAGGCTTGGAGGGGACAGCTCTCGGTAACAAACAACCACATTCTTTAGCCTTGCCTCCCAACTGCTGAGTGGGGCTCGTGACCCTCTGACGTCATAGCTCGCCGTCCCAATGTCCCAAGGTCCCATGTCCCAAGACCTTTTGCCAACTTCAACTTTCGGCCGTGAACTGATTCCAAACGGTTTTTTTTTTATCGCGCGCTAACGATAAAAGTAAATTGCGGGTATGTTAGTTATTATTACTATTATTATTAAAACTCGCTATATGTTCAAAGAAATAACCTTCGATCTCTTAACCGCGAAAACTGATCGAAGCAAAAAAAAAAAAAACATTATTTAAATGAAATTAAATGAAAGCAAAATCAAATTGTACTCTTTCAAAGTCGAATAAGCTAGCAAGATCATTATTTACGAGTAATCGTAAACAAATTACTGACGCGTCGATTAGCGTGCATTCTAGTATCAGTGTCTGAAAGCTTTGCTTCGGACGGCGTCGAATTTGGTGCACTCTGGTGCCAGTGTTGGAAAGCTTACCTTCGGGCGTCGTTATTGTGGACACGCACGTCAGGACACGCGTCCGCGGACGAGGTAGGTCCGCGGACCATTCACTGCGGGCGAGCTATTGCGGACTTGACCTATCAGCACAATGTGTGAGGTTTCGCGCGGACAGCTGTTTCACCCGCTCAGACGTCAAACGGCGCAATCGTTTGGCCAGGCGACTTCCCGCGACGAATGTGGCATTTTACCAGTGGTTCGCCGCGCAGGGTCAAAACGCTCACTTCTGCGTGTTCGTGCGACGAGGCGATGTTCACTCGCGAGTCGGTGCGTTTAAACGCCCGAAACAGCCACGTGTGGAGTGAGGACAGGTTTTCACGGCCCGAAGGCCGGCGCACCTTCCATCATCCCGAAGTGTAGCTGTACCCTGGTGAGTAATACAGAGCACGGCACATTCTCCTCTTCTGCCTTAGTGTCTCGTGCCTTATTTCTTTGTGTCACACGGCTTTCTGCCGGTTTTCTCAGTTAAACCTGCCCTCCTCGCCAATCGGATAATGCCCTGACTTCAAACATTAAGGCCTTTGCCCCGAGCACTCTCTCGTGGGCAGGGATAGGAAAATTTCGCGAATTCATTTCGGGACAAGATAGAAGTCAAACACATATTTAGTGAAGTCACCTTCGCAATTGGATCACAGCTTATTAGACCCGCCCTGCGCGCCTCTGGGCCAATAGCAGACTTGCAAGCAAACACCTTGCGAATCCCATAACTGCCAGATGTGGGGCAACAGCCAATGCACACACAGCTGAGCGAAACCAGGAGAATTCAGCATTGGGAAACAGGCTCCAGGCGCTACCCTGGAGGTCTAAACAAATGAAAATTGCAGCTAGCTGTAAATTTTATCTGTGCATATTGAAGACAGCCAGGCGGGGGGGGGGGGATTATCCCCACCCTAACCTGGACTTTATTATGATAACCGTATGGGAGGACAAGGGCCTTGGTCTGTACCTCCCCCTCGCCGACTCATGGGTCATCGGAATGCTCCAATTTCCACCCGTCAAACTCCTCGAGCCTTTACCCGACTCTTGTTGCAAATTTGTGCCACAACTTGTGGAGTTCCTGATTTTCCACTACTATTCTCATTTCCAACTGCAATCCTCTTTGTTCTGCCACTCCCAGCAACGAGTCTCTGAGGTCTTCCAATTTCAGGGCAGTCCATCAACACACACGTTGTGCCGTATCATCCACACCACACACGTCACATAGTAAGGATGTTACTAGCCCGAGACCGTGCAACTTCGCTGCGGAGCGAGGAAATTGCCGCACGCAACTCACATCACCGCCCACCAGCGACGGTTAGAGGTAAATGTGTGGGCGGGCGTTCTGCACGACTGTCTGATTCGGGCACGCGTCACTACCCCGCGACTCAACGGTAATGCGCGCCTCCATTTTCTTCAGCGCATCCTCCCGAGGAACAACACGTGGTTTCCGTGTGATGAAGCCCCAGCCCACTTCACACGTGCTGCGCGACAGCCCTTCGCAGGTAACAAATGTGTCGAAATCACGCGATGACAAAACAACGTGGTCGTCCGGACAACTTTACATTATAGAAAAAAACGCTTCCTTTCATAAAAGGAAATATTTCACCCCAGCTGAATAAAAACTATTCGTTTTCCAGCACTGTTAGAGCAAGTGGCCTGGAGTTTTAAATCAAGGTATTTGTGTAAAATATGTGCTGTGACAAGAAGTCACATAGTTGTGACAGTTGTGGAAGCAAATAAAACAGAGGAGCTCAACGTCTTAACTCCGATATTGATAACAGAGTAACTGGCACGTTACTTACAGTGCAGCGATTCATAAATTTGGCCCGCAGATCACTAACGGACTGTGGCTAGGGTCCTGTAAAAGAACCGCCGTATAAATTTTGTAATTAATTTTGCAAATTTATTTCAACTCTTCTAGAATTAATTTCCGTCTTAAGTTTTTAAAAAATAATGCCAGTTTCATGGTCGAAGTTAATTTTAAAGAGTGGTTAAATAACTATTCCTACGTTCTGCTACTTGCATGGAAGAGTAGCCAGTGAAATGGTTTATGTTAGGGCATCACTACTCCACACATTGTGGTTTGTGGTCTGTGGTAAACATACAGAATCACTCCTCTATTGTATATTCTGATACGGTATATTGAGAAACCACTTGTATATGTTACTATATGCTGTTCATGGTAAAATAAGCACTTTTAAAAGCCCTGCTTAAGATCTACTTGTATGCGGATTGTGTCTTCTTCCACCTTATGTAAAATTTACATTGTCATGGGCCTCATCACTTTATTCATGTGTCGGTCAAGTGAAACTGTGAAATAGATACTAAAGTAAATATTTTACAAATCTGCTCTTTTTACACTTTGGTGCAATTTAAAAAAAACAGACAGTGAAAGAAATAATTTAAGTTATAAAAATGGTTACCTGGCACTTTATCTAGCATTTCATTCGACTTTAAGATATAGAACTAATTTCCAGTCATTGTTTCCAACTTTACTGGGCACATGTCACTCTGTTCGCCCGTTGAAATATGCGTAGGCAGGAGCAGTGACTTTTTTCTAAGGTTGATTTTAAAAGTGCTCATTTTATCGTGAATAATCATTACAATCAAATGAGATGGGGAATTGCCATGTAAATTATGGACATACTTTTCGCAGAATTCTTCAGAATTCTGAGGATCCGCTGTGGTGGCATAGTGGTTAGACTGCTCGCCTCCCACAAAGGCGAACTGGGTTCGATTCCCGACGGCCGACGGGGTCGCCACCGGATTTTCGCATGTGGGAATTGTGCAGGACCACGCCGCTTTTTGGCGGGTTTACTTGAGGATCTCCCGTTTCTCCCGACCTTGCATTCCGATGCTGATGCTATAGGCATCAAATTCATATCGTAGACAACGTACCCAGTATAATTTATAGTGGTAAGGGCATTTAAGCCCTAAGATCTTTCTGACAAGGTCAATTTTGAGTTAAGCTATTTTATAAATTAACTCGTAATTTCCGAACCATTGATGCCATGGTCATAAAATTCATAACATAGACACCATATCCAACATACAACATAATGGTAAGGTCATTTAGGCCCTAAACCCTTTTTTAGCAAGAGTTAAATTTGAGTTAAGTAATAATTTCCGAACCATCGAGACTATAGTGATCAAATTCATAACATAGACACCATACCCAACATACAACATAATGGTAAGGTCATTTAGGCCCTAAACCCTTTTTTTAGCAAGAGTTAAATTTTAGTTAAGTAATAATTTCCGAACCATCGAGACTATAGTGATCAAATTCATAACATAGACACCATACCCAACATACAACATAATGGTAAGGTCATTTAGGCCCTAAACCCTTTTTTTAGCAAGAGTTAAATTTTAGTTAAGTAATAATTTCCGAACCATCGAGACTATAGTGATCAAATTCATAACATAGACACCATACCCAACATACAACATAATGGTAAGGTCATTTAGGCCCTAAACCCTTTTTTAGCAAGAGTTAAATTTGAGTTAAGTAATAATTTACGAACCATCGAGACTATAGTGATCAAATTCATAACATAGGCATCATACCCGAGATCTAGCATAATGGCAAGGCCATTAAGGTCCTAAACCCTTTCTGGCAAGGTCAATCGTACGTTTGAGCCCTTTTATAAACATAGACATAAACTCACCAAGTGCATACTCATCAAGGACATATTTACCCACATAACATTATTTCATTTCCGATTTTTACCAAGTTTTTAATTGTGACTTGGGTAGGTACTAGGCTTACTTAATGTAATGTTCATATTGGATTTGGGTTTCGATCCTCGGTCAGGGAACATAATATCATTTCATTCTCGATGTTAAGAACCACCCAAATCTCTCCACCCAACTCCACTTCAAGCACCTACCTTCGTTTATTTAGTAAACAACGTATTTCCCATGGAATTCGTGCTGCAGCAGGTTTTCTGATAACGGAAAAAAATTCCAATTGAAAAGTTGTAATACAAATGCAGTCAACTCACACAGTACGTCCAGCTGCATGTCGATTGTGACGGGTTCCCCGACGCCATTATTGGCCGTGCATTGGTATACTCCAGCCTGATGTCTGTCCACTTTCTCCAGCGTTATGGAGAACCCTTCCACGGACTGGTCTCCGCTAGGCAGCATGTTGTCCTGGAACATAAATTCATTACGGCGTGAACTATAACTTCCATATTTAATTTACCGACTTTTCGCCACAACCTGCATCATATACTTTATTCAAGGCTTCACCAAAGCATTGAGCATTGATTTGCATATTTTATAAAACATTTATTGCTTGGTTACTGTTATTAGTATAATTTCTGTAACAGCCAGCAAAAAAAAAAAAAACCCTAGTTCTTGCCGGCATTCACTTGTTAAAAACTAATAATGTCTTTGCAGCTGTAATAATTTTATAAAACTTCAAAAGTTATTATAACTACTTCACTTTTCGAAGAAAAAAATCTTACAATTATAACTTAAATTACATGGTAATAAATTGACAAATTCAACGTATGACCTGCAACATTCACGTTGTGATTTGGCATACAGGATCGAAACTAGACTTTCGGTTTGGAGGAAGGCGGTCATTTTCACATTGTGAAAGCACAGGTCTAGATTTTCTATTTGTTGCATGGGAGGAGAGCACTTCTTGATTGTAATTTTAGCAAACAATAATAAATTGATCAAATAAAATAAGTATTTTTTCAATTCAGATATATTACAATTTCAGTTTTAAAACAGTCACATGACAGCAGGACAGTTTAATGTCGATGTAAGGATTTTTTGGGGAGGGCGAACATGCCCCCTTAACCCACTTCCCCCCTTTTTTTTCTGGATCCACCCATGTTGGCATCACGCTGGACTTCACAACTATGTATACGCTGTTCACGGTAAAATGAGCACTTTTGAAAGGCCAGCTTAAGATCTACTTGTATGCACGTAATGTGTTCCTCCGCCTTATGTAAAATTAACATTGCAGTAGGCCTCATCACGTTATTCATGCATTGGTCAAGTGAAACTACGAAATCATTAGAAAAATAAATATTGTACAGATCTGCTCATTTTTACACAAGTTCATTTTAAAAAAACAGGAAGCGATAGAAATATTTTGATTGATCAGAAATTGTTACCTAACACTTTTTATTCGACGTTACGGTATGGAAATACTTTCTTCTCCATCATTACCAATTTTACTGGGCGCATGCCACTCAGTGCGCCCGTTAAAATATATGCAAGTAGAAGCAGTGACTTTTTTTCGAAGGTTAATTTCAAAAGTGCTCACTTTAACGTGAACAGCCTTTAACTACAAAGTGTAATATGTACACGCTGATTGACACTCGGCACACACACAACATAATGAATTTTGATATCCGATGATTTAAAAGTAGAAAATTACACAAGTGAATCGAAGCTCAATATCACGGCTTTGTGTGTTATATTGCTGCTGTCACATTGAGCTTTAGGCCGTTCTCTTAAAAATCGAGCACTTTTAAAAGCTCTGAATAAGATCCATTTCTCTGGTTACATTGTATTCATTGATCACATGAAAATTTATCATTGCCTTAAGATTAATCCCTTTATTCATGGGCGGACCAAGTGAAATCATGGTTTAAATAGTCAAATGTTGAAAAACGGAGACCAGTTATTCCTTAGTTGTCATGAGCACATTAATCCATATTCAACCCACGCACGAGAGGCGGGGGAACTGTGTGTGCACTATGTGACTATAGTCCATTCACGATTATTTCCAACATTTCTGAAGCCCTGCTTAAGTTCTACTTCCAGAATATTATTCCGCCTCGTGCAAATAAAGCTTAACCGAGTCTACAGAAAGGTGCACGAAAGGGGCAATGCACCGCGTTCGTGCGCATTCAGTGTAATAATTTTATACATAAGAACTAAATCATGTTTGGCATTGCCAACACTTCTATTTCCTCACTGATTTTATTAATATTAATTATAAATAAAATACTATAGTAGTAGTAGGTAAATAAGAATTCACGTTCAACGGATTCCGGATTCGGGGCTGGAGCCGGGCCGGCCGCCATATTGTGACGTTACTGTGCGCTATCTGAGATACATAAGACCTTGACCTTTGACCTTTGATATATATTTGACCCCTGACACATGACGCTATACTTTTAAACCCCCCAAAAAAAATTTTAAAAAAATGTTCATTAAAAAATTCCCCAAAAAATTGTAAATAAAAATTATTTTAAAATTACATTTCCTGAGGTCCCCCTTTTAACCCCCTCGCCCAACAAATTAGTCAGCAGGCCTCCTCCCCCCTCGTCCATACCAAGTCCGCCATCTTGGTGCTGTCAGCCATCGTAGCATCCATTTTGGATACAGGGGACCTTGACCTTGAACCAATGACCTTGAATGACCTTGATAAAACTCTAGAAAAAGTACATAATAGTCAGCAAGTATATAGTATTAGCTGCAGGTGACATTAACTTTGAATTTTCTTTGCTCTTTATGGGTTTGTTTTCACGATGTCGTATACTCATGTTTTGAAATAAATGTAACGAGTTTTGTCAGTAATATCGGTTAGTTAAAACACCACAGGTCTGAACAGGTTTGCAGTGATCTTGCTGTCGAATTTCATGTGGAGGTATATGAGTTTAATATTCCAATAAGCCCCAAAAGGGTGTAGTTAACTATTGCCATAGACTAGGGGGCAATGCTTTGTGTGTCTCTATTGCTGTTCCTATCAGACACAGTATAGGACTGGAAACACACTGAAAACCATTTTCCCCAGCCTCCGCCAAGCACTTAAGAGATTGGTCGAAGATGCTTCTCCTTCCATTTCTCCCACCGAGCCCATCGAATCACAGGAGATATAAACTCAGTGCTCGGCGAGGACAACTTCACAACGCCACACCATTTTGTTAGTCATCTTTACTCCAAGAGATGGCGCTCCAGCAATTACCTCAGACCAGGAGACACAGACCAGCCATGCTGTTAGTGCCCATTTCTTATGAACCACAAGGAATATACACCTGCCTACACAACTGTCACTTCTTCAGACCATTATATATCAGCTCCTAAAATTGTACACAAGATAATTTCTGTTTCATATGTTCCAGACATCTTTCGACCTACTGCAATGGCATCCCATAATATGGAGGCCTCCTCAACGTCTTCAGGCATTCTTGCCATCATACCCAATTCATCTGCTCCATCCACAACCGTTGCAGTAACATCTACAATTTCCACATCTACTAACTCTATTCACTTCATCAGTCAAGATCCCCTTAGCAAAATTATCTCTATCAGGCTCCATCAAACACTTCAATGTTGAGGTACATGAACGCCCATTTCAAAGCTCATGGTTCACCTATCTCCCAGGCATTAGAGTTTATGGAGACAACAGAAGGCAGGCTCCGAAAAAGGTCCAGCGACAGTTAGATCTATATAAAATTACTAGACTGACTCGGAAGACGATGACTTCCAAGTAGTCACGTCCAAGAAGAATCGCAGAAAAATGAATACGAATACCTCTCTTGCTCCCATAGACCAAAGAGCAACCCGAGTATCACAACACCATGCACAAACACATAATATTTCCTCACCTTCTGCACCTGATGAAAATATTTCTAAAATACATTTTCTTATCTACAAGCACTCATCTACACCAACAACGCTACAGTTTCCTCCAGATCTACAACCCAAACAAGTGCCCTACACAATCTTTGTCTAACTGCATTCCACCAACACCTCACGTTCGTCACAAGTAACCACCACTCATCATCATACGAGCTGGATTGTCTCCAAATGCACTCAAAGAAATGTCTCTTATACAAACACAATTTAAAGAAAATCTTCAAGTTCAGCACTGCCCCAATTCCTCTACCTTTCAAATGGGCAATAAGGACGATCATATGAAAATGACCACCATACTTAGGCAAGCAAATATCAGCTTCCATACTTGGACATGTCCAGAAGACCGAAATGCGAGAGTTGTCATCCGTGACCTTCACATTGAAACACCCATCCAGGACATCTCCGATTGTCTTAAGGAAATCGGAATAAAATACTCCAAAATTGACCGTTTAGGGAGTAAGGGAGAATTCGCCCAGCCATTCCCCCTCTTCCCCGTCATTCTGGAAGGCACAGATCAGCTAAACAAAGCCATTAAAATCACCCTTATAGCAGATGTAGCGGTAAAAGTGGAGATCTACCGCGGCTGTGGGAAGCTAGTCCAGTGCTTCAGGTGCCAGGATCTAGGACATTCGTCTCACCATTGTAATGAAACACCAAAGTGCATCGAATGCTCTCAGAGCCACCCACGAGTCAAATGCCCAAACAAGGAAGGGGCTCCACCTAAATGCTGCCTTTATGGTGGTGATCACCCTGCGAATTTCACTGGCTGTCCATGTTGTCTTCAATACAGACAACATAAGGGAACACGTGCCCAAACCACATCAGTTTCAAAAGAAAACCTCACTCCAGCTCCTGCTTCTCCGCCACTTACAGCATCATTCGCTCACACCCTCTCTGGCAAATGGATCACAAAATATCCACCAAAAAATTAAGACAAACTAAAACTGATCACTCATATGAATCATTAAACTTTCAAATACTGTCTCTCACACATCTAGATTCTGGCCATTTACCAGTCGTCTCCATATTCAGCCAACGTGTATTAGTGGTGGACCAACACACGTTGGGCTGAATACGGAAATGAATGGTAAAGCAAAGTGGAAACTTTTCAAATCCACACTGGATGAACACTACGACCTCACAAATATTCCTCGTACACCAGCCGATCTTGAACAAGCCGTCGCTCACCTCACGGAATCTATTATTTACTAAGCTATGCCGCACTGCCGCCATCAACTTCCCTTCCCACCGCATATCAGAGCATTGGTCCATAGTAGAGATCGAGCTACAGGGAAATAGCAACTTAGACGTTCAAACTAAGACCTTGATAAACATCATTCCCTCCGCAGACAAACTCGCTGGACCATTTCCACGTAGTCTGCCCAACAACAATGCAAAATCTCATCATTATCACTCCAATCAGGAACAGTCTGGGAATAAAAAAAAACGGCTTCGCAACACGAAAACCTGCATGCCAGCCGTCACACATGCAAACAGCACAGTTGAAAACCCATTTGATAAAGCTAACCTCCTAGCAACATATTTCTCTACTATGTTTCGTTCACATATTTCGCCTCCCTGACACCCTGGGCATGAATCATTACAAAACACATTCCAACCAATTCGTTCACATCCCATCCATGGCAGACTTCTTACCTCACCAAACGAGATCGAAAAAACCATATCCAAAATCCGACCAAACGTGGCACAAGGTTCTGATTACTTTCCAGCTTCTCTCATATGATCATTCATTCATTTTTAAAAGCAACAATATATCTCACTCAGATTATCAATGCTATCATCCTCGCTTGTAATTATCCCAACACGTGGAAGAAGGCCATTATCATTCCCACTCCCAAACACAATGCTCCTCTAGACAGCATCAATTCATAGATACATACAGCCCTTGAACAAATTCGATCAAAAATCGCAGAAAGAATCACCCTCTCATGGCTTACTCAGAACATAAAAACACTTCACATTCTTTCAAACACTCAATTCTGCTTTCGCAAATGTCACTCCTGCATACACGCAGATGCTGTGGTAGTGGACAAAATTACACAAGGCTTCTGCGAACATAAGCACTCCATCTTAATTCTTCTTGATCTTGCAAAAGCATTCGACTCAATTCATCATCAAGCTCTTCTCTTAAAACCACACAATTTCAATGCTTACGAACGCCTCATCTCAGTACTTCACAGTTTCCTCGCCAAGAGAAGTTTCACTGTTCGTGGAGATTACCACCTATCATCTTATCATAGCATCACAGCAGGGGTTCCGCAAGGCGCATTTCTAAGTCCCACATTATTCTCTCTTTACATCGCAGACATTTTATCCATTCCCAACGACATGCTTTACCAATACGCTGACGGCACTGCAATTCTGCTTTCCAGCCAGGATGCATGTACCCAACTTAGCCTGATATCACTATGTGACTACTTCCAATGTTGGGGGATAACTCCAAACCCCAAAAGGTCATCAATAATGTTCCTCACAAAATACCGACGACAACTACCTCCACCTCCGACAGTTCTTGGCCACAAAATGTCATGGACGCACACTGCTCGCTACCTCAGTATTCATTTGGACCACACACTCATCTGGCATCATCACATATCCATTGCAACAGCCAAAACTCAACTAGCATTTCGAGCACTACAACCACTTCTTACACCATCTTGTACATTACCACAAATCACTCGGCTACACCTATGGCAGGCATACATTAATCCAATAATCCTGTATGGCAGCGTGGTCTGGTCATATGTCTACCCTTAAACGTTACGACCAATCATCCGCACATACAACAAAAGACTCCGAAGCATCCTTGGCTGCCCGCATCACACTCAATTCCGTCAGCTCTACGAGATGGGCGAGTTTGGGGGCCACTCCAGATCATCCGACAATAAACCACCAGATTCCTGACGGCAATTCGTCGCCACCACAACCCAATCATCGCACCCATAGCCGTCTATAACCCTGTGGACCACCCCCCCCCCCCCCGACCAAATACTCGTGGATCTTCACATCGATTTCCCCCCTGTAACATAACATTCTTCACGATCTGCACCTATTTTGATAATTAATTCTTGTTTTGTGTATTTGACACTTTTTATACATGATACTTGTAATTTGCCTATGTTTAACATGTTCTGTTTTCATAATTTGAATTTTTTAATTTTTATCATGGCTAGGATACTTAAACGTAGATGTACGAATGACCATAATTTATGTTTAATTGGAATATATAGCTAGATTTTATTGTTTTGTTTCTATTTTAATTAATATGTAACATTTTTACTTTTTTTGTCTCATTTTTATTACGATTGTTTCAGGGAATTTTATTGTATTTTTGATATCTTCTAAGAAACCCCCAACTCTATGATATAGGGATTTAGGCCATTTTGAGTGTGTCATTTCAGCTTGTTAGTTATGAGCCTTGCGATTGGCTAACAGGTTTGAACCCTGTGCTCCTATTGGCTAGAGAGCTTAACACAGGGTAGGTTGGGCCAGTCGTTTGTAAGCTCGCTCTCTCTCTGCCGCCATCCTTCAACGACTTTAGACGATAGGTCAGAACGTGCATCAAGAAGTTTGACGTATCGGAGGATTTGTACTTAGTGGTTACGGTGTTTTTAGTTCTCGCAGCTTGCTATAGTTTTAAGTTGCGTCGAGTTGTGTGCTGGTAAGCCCCTCCGCATCATTTAAAGCAACTGTTAGGAGATCAGGTAGCTAGCTAAGGCTACGTAAAGTCCGTGAGCCAGCGAGCCATGTTAAGCAGTACCGCACCCTATACCTATGCTACTACCTCCGTTTCGTTTGGGAGAGACACCGTCCTGCACCCATTAATAAGCTGGTATTTTTCAACGAGAGTAATCTTTCATCCAATATCTGAATTTTACAACTTAAACTTTACTACATAACGCCGATGGTGTAGAACATTCCATACGACGCCATGTTGGCAAGGCGCCGTTAATAACTTCAGCACAATTTTAACCATAATTAAGTAACTGAGACAGCCGAGGTACATATTATTTTTCTATTTGAATTCGAGTAACTTTATTGTGAGAGGACTGAAACATAGCACAAGTGTGATGGTGCAACTAGATTAAATTATAGCAATTTAGTAATGTTATGGGCACCTTTAAAGATGAATAAATGGAGAAATCAAAGTCGGTATCGTTTTCAAGCGAAAATGAGTAATGATAAGGACTCATGTTAAACAACAGCTTTAAAACTGGAAGCCATGCATATGTATCATACTAAAGAACTAGTTCATCTCAACTACTCACTCCACATACAAATAACACAAGACTATTAAAATATTCTACCATTTTGATAAGACAAAGCAAACAATTTATACACATTGAAAAAGACAGATTCTCCCTTAAAACAACATTCAATGATTAAACGAGCAAAGCGATGATTATATCTGCTGCCAGTTGTATAAAATAAATGAAATGATTTTAGTTTTTATGACTTGAAAAACAATTACGACTGTCCCTAAACATATTCATCTGTATACATGGTTGTAAAATCACGTGCAACTGTCAGTTTATTAATCTTGCACTGTTTCTTGGAAATTGCTAATAAATTAAATATGAAAGTGTCCGACCAGTCATAACTCAGTTTTTTTTTTTAGAATCACGAGACCTTGTCTAATGTCTCTAACCTCTGAGTATCTGATTAGCTTGTAAGTGAATTTCAGAACTTCTGTTGTTTCAGAAATATGGCATCCCGTTAATTTCAACTTTCTTATCATGATCTGATGTGAAGATGTAGTTCTAACATTATGTATATTATCTTGCCAAACGTCCATTCAAATTAGGGCCTACCACGTAAAACAGTAGACGTAGATGATGCTGAAATGTACCCTGGCTTTCAGCTGATACTGCATGCAAATTAGGATAGTGTGTCTTGCATTAATTTGCGGCGACTAGAGGACTGGAAGTTGTCGATGCCTTCGAAGCGCAGGGAATCAGAGCTGTTTCGAACAGGATTCAGGCGTATTCCTCTGCCCATATCGTAGCCATCTGGGTAGGAGTCGTACTCAGCAGTTGAACGGGACTCCAGGCCGGTGAGACATCATCCTTTAAATCCGTTTGTAGCTCTTCTCCCCCGTTGTGGAAAGCCTCGTCCAGCCGCGCAGCCATCATCTCCGGAACGTTCCAACTTCCTCTTCCCATGCAAAAAAGTTCTACCCAAAATGTTCCAAATCAACTGAATGACAAAAGCTTTTCCTTAGTAACCATTCCTGAGATCTGCATTTTATATGGTCATGCCATTTATTCTCCATGTCAAAGCGTAGTGTATGAGAAATTTAACTGCGATTCGTCAGTTTGTAAGTGCGGTGGAAGAACAATTAAACAGTTAGTTAAAAACACACGGTAGAGTGTGGATAAACTCTGCAGCTTCACATAAACATCTTACAACGAGACCCCATTCGTGAAATAGCCTTAATAAAATCAAATTTTAAATATAAAACATACATGGATGGATGTTTTAAGGATACACTAATTTAAAATGGAGCAAACCAGATAAATGAACAATGAGTGAGATGATAGGTGAGGAACAACTGTAAGGGAACTCCTTACACTTGCTATATGCTAAGCTACGTTAAGTAAGGTTTACAACTGTGTAGCAAGTAACTGTTTGCCTGTTACGTGTGTGGGTCTGTAAAGGTAAATGTTCTACGCCTACAACTTCCGGTTACTGAGCTGAGAGTCGCCGAGCAGACATGTCCCTTGGGGGCGGAATACATTTCTGTTTCACTTGCTAATTTTGTTGATAAATATTGCCAAACATAATACACTGTTTACTTGTAAGACATGCAGATATTATGAGGTGGTTTTTGAGGCAGCCTACATCTTTGTGGAATACATAATAATTTCTGGCTATCCCAACGTGGTGGCCTTGTATGGTCATCTGTACTATTACTAGTACATAATTTCTGGCTATCCCAACGTGGTGGCCTTGTATGGTCATTTGTACTATTACTAGTACATAATTTCTGGCTATCCCAACGTGGTGGCCTTGTATGGTCATCTGTACTATTACTAGTACATAATTTCTGGCTATCCCAACGTGGTGGCCTTGTATGGTCATCTGTACTATTACTAGTACATAATTTCTGGCTATCCCAACGTGGTGGCCTTGTATGGTCATCTGTACTATTACTAGTACATAATTTCTGGCTATCCCAACGTGGTGGCCTTGTATGGTCATCTGTACTATTACTAGTACATAGTTTCTGGCTATCCCAACGTGGTGGCCTTGTATGGTCATCTGTACTATTACTAGTACATAGTTTCTGGCTTACCAAACGCGGTAGCACTGCAGGTTACAGATACGTTAATTATATTAATATATATTTATATAAAAAATATATGTTTCGCCCCTTAGCACCGAAGATCCTCGCCTACCAGCCATACGCATCTTCGTCGTCTGTGATTCTGTACGGGAGTGACCACCTTTGAGGGTAATTCTTGTGCGGGTCATGGGCAATCCTATATTTTTCATTCCTCTAACCCCATGTCTCGTTTTCCCTTCTTAACTTCGGTGTTTCTTCCAAATCACAATCATCATTACTTTTGATATAGAATCAGTGTATTTTATGTATTCATTACATTCACATTTCAATTTACTATTGTATTATCCTTAGTCACACCATCCAGTTGTCAATCATTTATTCCATCACTCTACTCGCTCAATTCATGGTTAACTTATTGTCAGTACTCTTGTGTTATGTGACCCAGTGACCCTCAAATTACTAAAAGAAATTTTAGTTATCCCATGTATATATGTATATAGAAATACCCTTAAGTGCAAGTTATTGTTCATTATATATTTTTGTTGATGTTTAGTGTAAATATTAAAAAAATTAAATTCTATTAAATGCTAATTCAACTTGCATTTATAACTTCGAAATTGTATAATATATTTATATGTAATACATGAACACTTAACCTGTCTTGTTTTTTGTCACAGGTTTTTTTCAACCTTTTTCTATAATGAGTATTGAATGATCTATTTTATTTTCTGGTAGGATTTTAATTTTTAAGTTAGTTCACAAGGAGCCTAAAGAATGGCTGAAGATGAGGGCAGTGCGACATTAAAGTGTTGTGTTCGGTATCCCACCTGCGTCGCGATGTTTATTTTTCATGGCCTTTTTAAATTCTGTTTTCAGTGTATATTTTATTCGAAGTGTTTTTGTATCGTAAATCAGTGCCAACCAAAAGTTGACGTGTGTCACGTGCCCTCATCCCTAAGACCGCTTGTCCGGCTGAGACCTACAACGCCACCGCAGCTGGGCTTTGTGCTCTACCGACGGGATATTTTGTAATATCATTTGAATTATTTAAATTGGTCAAGTAGTTCAGTAGTTATTAATTTTTGAAGTTGTCAGGTGATGCGTTACCCCAAAGTGGGCGCCATGCTGTGTCGCCTGTCCTAATAATACCGACGGGCGACGCGAAGTTCAGTCCCTATGTATAGCAGCCATCTTGCAAGGTTGTAGCTTGCCGAGTCTATTTTTAGAACAGTGGCTTGACCGGATGTTGGAATCTCAAGGTCGTGGACTCGTGCTTTTCGCTCTCGCGTGTTCGTCTTCATGTTATCTATGGAACTGTACGGTATACAACCAGCTTGCGTCCTGTAGTTATTCACTTCGCTCCATGTCGCGCGGAGCGATCAGGATCGGCGCAGCGCAGAAAATTGCAAGGGCACGCCGGTGCAGAGCAATCGGTGGTTGCCATGGTGATGTAGAGACTACGCGAGGCCGAAGAATATGGCAACAGTAGGACTTATGAGCCCAGGAGATATGCCAGAGACTTTGTTGTGTTTTCTTATTAAATGTTTTATTACTCGTGTTTATACGTTTCCTTGGTGCATTGATAACGTATTATCATTCGTTTCATCACGTATCCAGTGTTCTGCCCATTTCGTTCACCAGTGTTATGTTGCACGGTTATTCGTATTAATGTTAATATGAGTTTTAATTGATAGCATGATGCAAGGTAGAATAACTCAGGTTGTAACAGAAAGTAGTGCCGCTCTGGCATAGATATTTCTTTGGAATGGACTTCAATTTATCCCGGAAACTTTTTCTCAAGATGCCGCCCGGTACACCACCCTCCCATCCCGCGGGAATTGCATTGCCCGGGGAAGTTTGATTCTACCGTAACTCACTGTGCCGTAAGACTTTTATTAATGCGACCGTAGTGGTCGGTCTTTGCCACCCTTCATTTGTGTAAGTGCTCTTCTAGGGGGAGATGTAATATCATCGAATAAATACGGCTGTGAACCGGACGGTGCATTGTTTATTCCGATCGCTGAATGCGTTTAAGGGGACGGGCACTGATAATACCTGCTCACACCAGGTCTTATGGCATTTATTTATTTTGCCACTGTCAGTTTAAGCATTGTTCCGTGTCTTATGGGCGTGTGGTTGGCCCTAACAATCCACGTAGGCGAGTGTTAATGTCTAGTCAGTTTCCCCGCCACGAGAAGCATTATGGTCCGTAGTCGACCCACCGGCTTTCGTTTAGCAAACAGCTACAAAACCATCCAATCTGGAACAACAATCAATGGGCAGAGGTAATCTGCATCATCGGCGAGTATATTTAGTCCGGGTAGACGGCGCGCAACCCCGAGATCAGCAGAGTCAACGATCATCTTGACATCGCCTCGACGGCGTTTGGTGCCTGTCCGGGTAAACCACATCCAAGACCTCAGCTTCACTGCCCCCAAAATCATATCCTACACCTTGTCGATCTATTAACCACGTCAACCCACCTTAGTTAACCACACTTACTTGATGCCAGTGACCATTTTTCACACTCAGAAAATTATGCAGATTACTTTCCATCAGGACATGTAAAAATTATGCAGATCTGTGTTATCATTGAAGGCGAGGAAGTGAAAACAATTATTCGTGCAAATAGGAAAAGACGCCAGACTATATAATATTTCAAGGAAAATTATTTTATTTCAAATTTCTGTTTCTTTCATTTACTTGATATGTATTCTGGATGTAAAAGAAGCTAATTAAAAATCCTGAACGGCAATAGCAAAAGGTTTATGAAAAATATTCAAACTAGCACTGCCGATAAGAAGTGGTCAGACATAACGGTCGTTAACAATACCCTTATTTAGAACCGCAAACTTGTCCGATGTGTCAGTTCGTCACTTCAAAAATCACTGAATGAAAACTTCTGCAATTAATTCTTGAAAAATCAAACTTGGCTCAACTTAGTGGTAGAACAATAAAAACTCTGTCTCTCAGGTTAAATTGTGGTTAAAATATGCTGCTTCTTAGCTGTTAAAAACGCTGTGCCATTATGGCATTGTGTAGAATGTTCTATTACAAATGGCCGCTATCTCTTAGGCCTGTATGTAGCCTAAACTCGTAGGATGATACCATTTATGGTAGAAATCAGGACGGGATGTCAGGAAAATGTAGAGTAGTATTCAAACTTCGTAGAATTAAGGTGTTTCTTAACGTGACTTACAGCTCACGGGCGTCACAGTGTCCAACTAATTTAACCTAAGGTCCTAAACAGCTGATTACTATACGGAGATGCTTACAGTACATTTCTCTACGCAGAAACAAAACATTATTAATTATCCTAGCAAGTTGTAGAAACTAACCACACCCTAACCTACTACTTAAAATACCTACGTTACATCTAACTTCTGGACGCGCGTCCTGACTTAGGTCTTAACCCGCTGAAAGATGAAAGCAAAGAGAGCGATCTCCTAACCGAAATTTCCCGCCTAGCCCTACGCTATCGCGTTAGCCAATGGCGGTGCAGGGTTTTAACCTGCCAGCCAATCGGAAGGCTTTCTGCTCAAACAGATAATCTGACACACTCCTAACGGCCTAATTCCTTATGTCAAAGAATTACGGGTCTCGTAGAAGGTGATAAAAATAACACAATAAATTCCCTGAAACAATTAGAATGGTGTGAGACCAAGAAAATAAATCAAAATATTGAATTATTAATTGAAATACAAATAGAAATAAAACCCAGCTATGTTATGAATTCTAACATCTAATTATTAAAAAATTTTAACATATGAAAATTAATATAAATAAATAAAAATGAAACATATACGAAAAACGTATGCAAATTACAGTGTATAATATAGACAGTGTAGAATTTTTAAAATATACATTGATTATAATAATGAATGCAGAAATTACAAAAGTTGATGTAACATTTTCTTTATTTTCCTTGAAAGGGTATTTGTAATAAATGTAAGTAATGTTCATTTGCTTCGTCCTTCCTTCAAGGTACACATGTGCTCATCTCATTTAATTAAATAGGCGTATGTTAATGTAAGGTTTTTTCATCATCCCAGAAGGAACACAGTGCGAGGTGACCGGCTCCAGCGCAGGGACATAGCCGTGGCATCTCAACACTCGAGAGGGGCGGGCGTCGCGCCCGGCCTCCACGGTCTCTCGTCAACTTTTTTTTTAGTCATGTAACATCAACAGTCATATCTTAGTACTGGAACATTTAAATAGGTGCCAGTCTTTAACCCGAATAGAGCGCCGCCACTCACCTCAGTTCGTTTCGTACACGGCTGAGCATAATTTTTCACCTTTAAGGTCATGTAGGCTTCGCGCCATTATTACATCATATGAGCTCTCCGAGCTCAAGGTGAGAAATGCATTGCTTAAGTGCCTCCTCGGAGTGATTCACGACAAACAAACTGCTGTTGCTGTTTAACTGCGCACGAGTTATTTTGCTCCAGCCGCTTCGCGGCTGTTTAACCTGTCTGTATCGTTCGGCAAAGGCGTAGAGAAGGACATAACTGTCTCTGTACGGGAGTGAAAAAGCATTGAGAGGGGTTATCACACCTCTCACTAGCGTAGGCATAAGGAGTACAGAGCCGAAGAATATGGAGGGGGCAGGGGTGACATTCCCCCCCCCCCCCAAACATTCGTGTTTGGGGACAGTTCTCCCTCCCCAACTTTTGATACTCTATGATTGCAGTTGCGCTGTTATATGCAGTATTAACTTACTTTTATCGCATACTTCGTAAACGATAAACGAATGTGAACGACATAACAGAAAGAGTGATTTTTCCTTTTCATACATTCGAATATCCAGCAATGCAGTGTTTCGTTAAAGCTATATTTTTATAGTCAGATGCTGTTTAAGACGTGTCTCTAAATATTTTTTCGTGACCACTGTTGATGATATGTATTCACTTTATTCCACGCCACATAGCAGAAAACATTGGTAACAGAACGTATTTTGTTATAAATGTATGTGGGTATATACGGACAACGATATTGTTCACGTAAATTTTTTTGTGTAATCTGCGCCTCTGGCCGCTGGGTCTTCAGATGGATCACATTTAGGGCAGTAGACCACACGCCCTGCACCCTCGTGCTCTCTGAACTGGGGCCCTTGGGAAGTATAACCATACCATTTCCAACCATGTCACCCTACATTTCGCTGTGAGATATTCTTCACGAACCCAGCGGGCGATAATTTGTAAACAAGTGTTTTAAGATGTTTTTATACGTCGTCTAACCAATTTATAATGCACTTTGATTAAATTGCTATGTTCATAAAATATTGTTTGTCAATTAAAAATTAAGATGTAAACAAACACTTGCATCACTGCTGATAATGTGCGTTCATTTTGGGTAGGTGAATGTTGAGTACGTGCTCAGAAGATGAATAAGTGGTTTACCTCAACTTTAGTCTACGGTTCTGAGCAATATAGGTTCGTTTAATTCAACCAAAAAATGCGTAGCCTGCATCACAGACTAAAGTTGAGGTAGACCGATCTCTCTGGCTGCGCACAACCAATCTCCGTGTCCCAACATTGAACTGCTTTTCTGCCAAGATGTCTAGTAAAGACGGCATGGTTTGTATATTAGGTTAGAAAACAGATTTATAAACAAATGCTTCGAGATGGTTTTATACTTCCTCTAACCATCCTGTATTGCAGTTTGATTAAATTCAAATTGGTAGGATTATTTTATTGATATAATAGCGCTTGTCAATTAAAAATTAAGATTTAAACAAACACTTTCATAACTGTTGACCACGTGGCTTTGACAGTCGTGTTGCGTTGAGGTAGGTCAATACTGTGTTGAGTACATGCGCAGAAGACGAATAAGCAGTCTACCTCATCTTCAGTTCTAATGATATTTTGCATGAGAACTATATATTACTAGGCGCTACCAACACACATGTTTCCTCACTGTTTTTATTCATATTCATTATGAATGATATACTATAATTTAAAAATAATATACGGGGTGATTTTACAGAGGTTTGATTAAAATAAAGTGTGAAAAAAACTACGAATAGACTATATTTCTAATGTGCAGGGCGTGTTTATAGTGTGTTATTCGCCCCTCGTCTGAAGTGTGTTTTTTATTTCGTATTTTGGTATACCGGGAACACGTCCCCTCTACAAGTTTGTTAGGGCAATATCCGAGCACTCTGTATTTGCAGAAAATTTATCAAACGGAAATTCAAAGATCTTGTAGTAATTCATTTTAAGGCTCAAGGTGTGCTTAGCAAAATTTATTTTACAAAAATTCAGAGGCTGCCACAAGTAAACTTATGCAAGAATTTCTTAACTTTCAGAAATTTTTAGAAATTTCATATATATATATATATATATATATATATATATATATATATATATATATATATAATTATTTACTGTTTCCGATTATTCCCCTTTGGGAGAGCGTTTGTGTTTTTTTTCCTGTCCTTAATCTCTTCTTCTGAGATTTTCAGTCGTTCCAGGTCTTCTTGTGTTTCATTCATCCAATTTGTCTTTAATTTACTTGCATTAACGATACTGAAAATTTTCTTCGTGAGTCTGCCTTCGTCCCTCCTGCGTAAATGGAGTCTTGGCATCTCGTTACAACTTAAAATGTTTAATTCCTGTACGAATTTATTTTTCATTATTTGTAAATTTCTAGAACAGTAGCGTTTTGTTTTTGCCACGTATTTATGCGGAAACTTTGTGCTCCATTTTTTTGTCGCGAGGAAAGAATACTTACTGATTAATAACGTCTAGAAACTGAACCGTATGTGGAATAAAAATTAATATTTTTATTTTTTTCCTTTCGCGGTCAATGCTCTGTAACTTCTGTTCCGATTCGCTTCCTTCGCGACACACGGCGAACGTGAACTTGTGAACTCTCCCTTGTATGCACCAGTGACAGTGCAAGGGCGTAGAATACGAGGGAGGGGGGACAGGGGGGACATGTCCCACCCAACTTTCAACACTCTCTGACTGCAGTTGCGCCATTCTATGCATCATTAACTTCCTTTCATCACATATTTGGTAAACGATACACGAATGTGAAAGACATAGCAGAAAGACTGATGTTTCCTTTCATACATTTGAATATGCAACCATGCAGTGTTTCGTTAAAGCTACATTTTTACAGTCAGATGCTGTTTAAGACGGGTCCGTGAAGATTATTTTTGTGCAAAGCTGCAGTTTTTATCACAGTAAGTAAACTCATATTTTGACCGGTATTGATCATATCTATTCCCTTTATTCTACGTCACACAACAGAAAACAGTGGCAACAGAAATATTTTGTAATAAATGTATGTGGGTATATAAGGACAACGTTATTGTTCGCGTAATTACTTTTTATGTAAACAATGGTGTCCCCCCAACTTCATGAACCAATCTACGCCACTGTGAGACACCCTTCCTCCGCGGCCCCACCTACCATCTTGTTAAAGGCTCGTCCTGATCACAGAGTAGGTAAGCGTACAGATACGAAATAGGCATCGCGGTTCGTTTGATGTAGGCGTGCTCTTCCCTCTGATTGTCTGCGCGAGTCTCTAATGATGGGGCCGCCGCGTCTGATTGGATGCCGAGTGCTGCCAAAGGTTCCCCCGTTGGTCTGTGTCACTAGATGGCGAGCACGGTGCAAGACGCTGATTGGCGAACGGCGTTCCAAACATTTTGCTGACCAGGGACGCAATTTCGCTGACTTGTGAGGCTGAAGTTCGCGGTACAAGCAGATGGTCAACCTCTGTATTCTTAGGTATTCTGTGCCGTGATCGCCGATGGTATTGCTCCAGTTAGATGTATTTAACTGGTTAAGCCGTACCTGTTGTTAGGCCTATAGGCTGTTCACGGTAAAATGAGCACTTTTCAAAGCCCTGCTTAAGATCTACTTGTATGCACGTTGTGTAGTCTTTCGCCTTATGTAAAACTAACAATGTCATTGGCTTCATCATTTTATTCATGTATCGGTCAAGTTTGGTAGTTTTTACATTTCGAAGCAGTAAAAGAAAAATAATTAAAACTATCACAAATGGTTACCTAACACGTTTTATTCGACGGTAAGATACGGAACTACTTTCAATTCATCGTTACCAACTTTCCTGTACGCATATCACTCAGTGCGCCCATTAAAATATACACAGGCGGGGTCAATGAATTTTTTCTAAGGTTGATTTCAAAAGTACTCACTTTAACCTTAAAACGCCTTTAAGAGTGGGGGGGGGGGGAGTGGGGGGATCCTATGATGGTAGAGCGAGTGGAGTAGAAAAATATCATAAATGGGCTGAAAGTTTCTATACTCGCTGAAATATACATCTGTATTTTTTCACGCCAAGTAAAAATTTAAAAACTTCCATCAACTTTTAAGACATTTCACCGAAATTTCCTACTGTGCACGTGTTCCCCAGGGCCTCAATGCACATGAAATGTTATTGAGCGGATATCATTCGCGATTTATTATGTTGGAAATGCAAGCGAGATCTCCAAGTAATCGCGTCGGAATGACGTATCCAAGCAGCCTTTTAGACAGCCGAGGGCGACGTTTTTAAGGCAAGGTTGCTATTGATCCTCGTGCGAACATTGACCCTTCCGATCCCTCCCCACTCCCACAAGCGGATGACAAATTACCACGCCTCTGTGACGCGTTTTTATCGACACACGGATAGAAACTACCTAACCCAGTTCGCGGTTAAATGACAACATTTGAAAGGAATATACAACGAGTCCCCCTGCCAATAATGTACATATTTTGGTGGTTTGTGAGAGGAGGGGGGGGGGGGGGGTAACTGGCTGTGATATTGGCAGCGGAATAGGAGAAATAATTTTAAGTCTGAAGAGTAGTATGCAGCTGCACGACAAGGTCAAGAAGCGAGGGAGCGATACGGGCGACACTGAAACGCACACCTAGTGGCTCATCGCTCCTACGCGCAAGTCGTGCAGTGTTTCCGCCATGACGCTGTACTCTGCAAATTAGATCTCCAACAGCTGGGACGTGGTTACGCGCGATAAAAGGCCACAGATTAAACTACGCGCGTATTATCTTATTTTTTTATCTTACTTCTTAAGAGGAAACTGCAAATGGAAGCTTTAAAAATGCGATATTTCAACATTTTCATGAAATGAAATTAATATGATAATATTAAAAAAATAGGGATATAAACAATTTTTCCTCTCTCTCTCCTTTTTCCCCCTCTTCTAGCGAAAAATCGTATTTCCAGAATGTTTACATACAGAAATTCGTGTATTCTCGCAGACGATGATTGCACAGAAAATGTTTCAGTACATAGTTATCTTAAGGCTCACGTCTACCTAGTTCTATAACTGCGTTACAGGTTTTAAATACACGTTTTCCCACGAGAATGTTGAACGTGTGTCCTATGCGACGTTCTACGAAAAGAACGCAAACTACAAACGAGGCGTGTCGAGTACTTTCAAAACGTAACGCACGTTATAGCATGTTCACGGTACAATGAGCACTTTTGAAAGCCCTGCTTAGGATATTTTTGTATTCACGTAGTGTGTTATTCCGCCTTATGTAAAATTATCAATGGCATGGGTTTCACAGTTTTATTCATGAGCCAGTCAAGTGAAAATGTAAAATTATTAAAAATAAATTTAAAAAAGTAAAGATTTTAAAAAATCTGCTGATTTTGCACTTCGAAGCATTAAAAAAAATGCAGAATGCAGAAATTGGTACCTAACAATTTTTAATCGACGTTAAGATATGGAACGACTTTTCCCCTCCATCGTCGCCAACTTTACTGAATGCATGTCACTCAGGGCGCCAGTTAACCCTTTGAGGACGGCACGAATGCCCTGTCACTGAAGACAAGGTTGAAGTGAACTGCCTATATTCTCCACTACAGAAATCTCAGTCGTGTTGGGCTCTGTATTTCCACTTACCATCGTCCTATTGGTCCTGGCTACACCGGGAACGCCCACTGTACTCCACAACGTTTATTATTGGCTGGCCGTCGGCGAATGAAGCATGAAGCATGTGTCGCAGCAGATGTAACATGCTGTACAATCCATCGTGTACATTTGATAATTTATTGCCAACAGCAGTTTTATTCTTATGAACTGAAGTGTCGACTAGTTGTAATTGTTTAATAGTATTTTGATACAGTCCAGCGAAACAATAACATTGTAAGAGTGTGAGTCTTGTCTTCAAGAGCAAAGAAATGTTCTTATGTTTTACACGCGCATACTCCTCAAAGGGTTAAAATATATGGAGTTAGGAGCAGTGACTCTTTTCTGAGCTTGGTTATAAAAGTGCTCACTTTATCGTGAACGGCCTTTAGAAATGTTTAAGAGCACTCCAACATACTAAAAAACGATTTTTTTTTTAAATATACGCGTCATATACATCCAAAACTACTCAGGGGTTCTGCATTCAATTTTGTTACAGATCTCTCTCCAATAAAATTATTAGATCGCCGGTTAACTTCCTATAGGTATGCGCAACAGGAGAAGGACACCGGATGCCAGTTCAGGACAAGGACACCGGATGCCAGTTCAGGACTCTGCGCTTAGTGGCGGTAGGGTAAAGGCTGTTCGACATAAAGTGAGCACTTCGGATATGAACTTTAGAAAAAAGACACTGCCCCTGCCTGCATATATTTTAACGGGCGCACTGCGAGTAATATTCGCCCAGCAAAGTTGGTAACGATGGCTGGAAAGTAGTCCCATATTTTAACGTCGAATAAAAAGTGCTAGGTAAATATTTGTGATAAATTAAAATTATTTATTTCGCTTTCTGTTTTTTAATGCACCGAAAGTTAAAGATATGCGGATTTGTAAAGTATTTTCTTCCTTAATAATAATCTCACAAGTTCACTTGACCGACGCATGAATAAAGTGATGAGACCCACGACAACGATAATTTTGCATACGGTGGAGGAATACACAACGTGCATGCAAGTAGATCATTAGAACGGTTTTCAAAAGTGTTCATTTGATCGTAAACAGCCTGTACTTGATGTGCGTAACAGTGTACTCCTTATCGATCCTCCTTGTCTAGGTTTCAGACGCTGATATGTTCCCGGGCAGGAGAGCTCCTTAATGTTTTCATAAACGAGTACTGTTTACACTTGCTACTGCCGTGATTGGTATTTTTTTTTATTGTTTATGCACTTTTTGGTAAGAAATACAGTACAATTAACATACTTCACTTCCAGTGTTAAATTCTGGTATAGGCTGTTCACGGTAAAGTGAATATTTTGGAAACCCTGCTTAAGCTCTGTTGTTAATATTATCCCGTATCCTTCCGTCGTATCTAGATTTCTCATTCCCCTCGAATCGATCACTTCATTCATTTGCCTTTCAAGTGGAAACGATACAATACTTAAGAGGTAAATGGGTGAGTAAAATTCACGTTTGTGTTCTTATGTCTGTAAAACAAGATAAACTTGCTTAACCCTTTGAGAAGTATGCACGTATATAATCAGGACTGCGTTTATAACGATATTTATTTGCTCCTGCCGACAAAATTCATACTCTTACAATGTTATTGTTTCGCTGGACTATATCAAAATCCAAGTAATCAATTACAGCTAGTCAACACTTCAGTTCGTAAGAATAAAACTGCTGTTTCCAATCAATTCTCAAATATACACAATGGATTGTATAACTGGTTACATATGCTGCGACGTATTAACTGGCACATAGTTAACACGTGGTTTCATTCGCCGACGATCAGCCAATAATAAACGTTGCAGAGTATAGTAGGCGTTCCCGGTGTAGCCAGGACCAATAGGACGATGGTAAGTGGAAATACAGACACCAGAACAACTGAGATTTCTGTAGTGGAGAATATAGACAGTTCACTTCAACCTTGCCTTCAGTGCCAGGACATTTGTGCCGTCCTCAGAGGGTTTATCTACGCGCTGTCATCGCGCGTAGTAAAATTACGCTATTACAGAGATCGTTCGCACAGGAAAGTGCAACAGCGGGAGCGCGTAGGAAGGCGACGGGGCACTGGCCGCGCGCGTTATTGTCGCCCGTATCGCCGTGCCTCGAAAGCAAGGGAAAAAAAAAAAAAAATTCTTGGTGTCACGTATTCTTAAAAACCCTGTACTTTCTTTTCATTTATGTGGTTGGACCGCCCGTTTTCCCGCGCACGCCCTGCCGAGCTGTGAAACTAGCAGCACACGTGATACAAGTGAACGAGCTGGGCTCTTGCTACAGGGTGACATAGTCACCGGGTATGCGCGGAAGTAGCGAGGATGTAAGGGAGTGGCGGTCCTCCCCTCCACTTCTCAACCAGCCGGAGCGTCACGTTCGTTGGTTGGTGAACAGTCGTCGGTAAATACTTCGGTTTGCGACACGTTCTTGCAACTTATTCCAGGCCGCGGTGGCGCGTGTGGCGAAGCGTTGCGAAACAGGCTGGTGCTTGCTGAGTGCTGTACGCACCCGGCGCACGCAGCGGGAACAAGTGACCAGAGTTGCGGCAAGGGAGAAACTGGATGTACTGCGGCCACTCGCGAGAGAGCGACGGGGCCACCCGTTGGACGAGTGCCGTGACGTCAAATGCAACACTGCGTTCAACTGGCCTGTGTGTGTAAACTAGTAAATGCTTAGGTATAGCACAGAGCGAACCACAGCTTACCTTGCAACAGTTCACCGCATGCCGCTGTCGAGCAGCCAAAAACAGCACCATTTCGGTGGAAATTATTATATTTTATTATTTAAAACGCAGGTCCGCGTGAAAAAAATGTGATACTCGAGCTCATAACCGCCAACACAAATGTACGTACACTGTGTAGAGAAAGAAAGAGAGGAGTAGAGAGACGAAGAGATAAAATTTAAATGAAGAACAGAACTGTCACATAAAGTTCGAGACTTACGCCCTTTCTGAAAACAAGGAATTGGCGCCTATAGGTCGTTCACTGTAAACTGAGAACTTTTGAAAGACCTGCTTTAAATCTGCTTGGATGCAATTTGTGTATTCTTCCGCCTTACGTAAAATTTACGTTGCCATGGGCTTCATCACTATACTCACGTAGCGGTAACGTGAAACTGGGAAATTATTAGAAAAGTAGATATTTTACAAATATGCTCATTTTACACTTTGGTGCATTAAGAAAAACCAGAAAGCGAAATAAATTATTTAAGTTATCACAAATGGTTTACTAAAACTTTTTATCCGGCGTTAAGACATGGAACTACTTTACCTCCCATTGTCACCAACTTTTCTGGGCAGATATCACTCAGTGAGCACGTTAAAATATATGCAGGTAGGAGCAGTGACATTTCCTAAGGTTGATTTCCAAAATGCTCACTTTATCGTGAACAGCCTTTATGGCCAGGTTCATGGGATAACATGCTCATTATCAGGACAGTATAGCTGTTGGGCAGATTACAGCACCTGAGATGTTTGCAGAACTGCCGAGTTTAGGGTAGCCGTCAAAAGATCTCGCGAAAGTACCTGGTGTCTACTAATAGACCGTTTACGGTAAAGTGAGCACATTTTAGGCCTTAGTTACTTTTTCCATTCACTTATTTTTTTGATCCTTTTTAATCACCTTTTTATATAAATATTCCCATATAGTTAATAAACATAGCGTGTAGATTCCACTGCACTCTGAAATTAACGCCTAAGGCTAAAATAAACTATATTCATTGAATATTATTCCAAATGAGAGGGCTTTTAAAAATGCTCACTTTACCGTGAATAGCATATACGAAAGTGTCTCCCACTTGCTGGAATTCAGCCTGTGGGAACTAGCAGCTAAAGGTCGTTACACAATAGGAAACTTTCGCATTTGACTTTACATTTCCTTTCCTTCGATAAAATCACAGATGCACAAAACAATTTAAACTCATAAATCAAACAATTGTAAATAGGTTTTACTATTTTCGTAAAAAAAAAAAAGTATATCTTGTTACTTGAATCACTATATATCGTTGAAGAATGTATTTTAATGATCTGTTTTTAAGATAATATTGTACGTTTACATTACCAGTTGGTATGTTTTCTCTTCGCAGAACATTTGATTGACATTTCTTTAACTTACACAAGCTTGGCTCAATACACCGAGAACAAAAGCGCCATACGGTAAACAAATATTCACGAATTCTGATATATTGTCGGCAAAATGGTTGCTAGGCTTCGACATTCCATATTCAACTTTTCGATATCCATCAAGTCAAGAGTGTTTGACTTTAAGTTTGACTGTTCCGTTGCGTCAAGCTTCGCAGGAAACGTCATGTCTAGAAGCAAACGTAAAGTCAAATGTTAAAGTGTTTAACAAACAGTGCGAGGGCCTTAAAGTATTCTCTCGACAGTTTTAATTTAGGGCCACCTGTATTCCGCGAAAACATTTGCATGCGCACTTACAGCCTTCCTTGGTCTATTGGCTGCCTTTCTTTGCTCGAAGACTTGGCTGCTACATGAGCGAACTAACCAGAATAAAGTGAGTGCGGTACTGACAGCTCGGGCAGGCAAATCAAGGCGCGTGCAACAAGTCGAGTGATCCATCAACGACGGGAGTGGCTCTGAACTATAGTGTCTTGCAACACAACTCGTCGTGTAATCTTCTCGCGAAAAGCAGGTGGTCCTAGTTACAGTGGGAGTCCTGCGTGCTCACCTTCCTCGACCAAGAGATGGTTGGTACGGGATTCCCCGACGCCTTGCACTCCATCGTCACCGTGCCGCCTTTTCTCGCCTTCAACTGGCCGTTCGCTGGGTTCATGCGGATCGTGGGCGGAACTGCAACACAGATGCCTTGGCGTTCAGCTTTTGCGATCCACGACATTTCCATTACACACTGAGAACTAAATATAAGTAGAGACCCGTAAATTTCGTGGAGACATCTGGCAACCAGCTGGATGCCAAAATCCTTATAGAGTCTCAACTAGTTGCTCACTGGCTGATGCCCAAGTTTTCCCCCAGAGTACGTAGCACCGTATTTGATGATCTTTTTACTGCAGTTTAGTTATTGGGTCGAATTTGTCCAGGGTGTGGCTTACAAACTGCGGCCCAGTTGAAAAAGGATGTATGCATGTAGGCCTACATGCGTTTGAAGTGCAGCTAGTCCTCAAGTGAACTCCTGAAATTTCCGGGTCTCTAACTACAAGATACATCTTCATCTGTGGCACAGAGTAGCTAAATATATAGATCCGAAATGGCAGTGGCCGTGGAGGTTTAGTGGTTAGACTGCTCGCCTCCCACCTGGGCGAACCGGGTTCGATCCCCGGCAGGGTCGCTCCCGGGTCTTTGTATGTGGGAATCGTGCCAAACGATGCCGCTGGTCGGCGGGTTTTCTCGGGAATCGCTCGTTTCTCCCCACCCGTTTCCATTCCGGCGCTGCTCTATACTTGCCTCACTTCATCCTCATCGGCTCTCAAGGCCTCGATCTTAAGGTTTTTGGATACCGGGAAATTAATTACTTTATAATTGTGCCAAGCATTAATCAACTTTTAAACAATGTCATTTCCTTAGAATAAATAATTTACAATATGCATATTATAAATAATTTGTTGTCTAATTCAAAACTTTTTTTTTGTTTATTCTGTAGCTATCCCAATAACAAACACTATCTAAGTTGTACAAATGTAAATTTACAGTGTAAACTAATGCCGCCGGCTACTGCTTGGCATACATTAAATCTCAATATAGCAGTTCATGCAGATTTTTAAAAGATGTTAAGAATATGCGAAAAAATTGTTATATTATTATTTTTTCATGTGTATTATCCTGCCTAGACGCGTTGCTCACGACGTGGCCTCCATTTCAACGTCGTGTCCTTGGTTCCGACCAACCTTCAGGTTGCTAACCTCCACACAAATAAAATTTAAGTTATGACGCATGACGCTCCTACTACTAATCAACCGCGATTACAACTCATCGCTAAACGTTCTTACTTCCACTGCTACAGACGCACAGAAAATTTTCCACGGGAATTCTCTGCCGCCTACTCGACCAAGCAACGGGAATATATGAGCAAATTTTCTTCGCCTGAAGGTTATGCAACCCGAAGGCACTCATCCCCTTACCCTACTCTAATACTGAGTTGGCTAAACCGCCCGCCACCGGGTAAGGCCGAGCGCCGCCGAAGAGGCACGAAGCAGAAACGCTTGACTACTGCCCAGTTTTTCGACTCGCACCCCTACCAGGGCAGGATGCTACTCCCCCCCCCCCCCCCTTTTCGCAAAGCCCGCGCCGGCAGCCCACAAGCTTCACCTATATAAGTCCAGATGCTGCCGGGCTTGGGATCACAATGGATAGAAGGCTGACCTATAGCGGAAACATGTGGAGTCTAAGCGAAATGTTGCTTATGCGCGTATGAAAGCCATTCTGGTTTGTCGCGTAAAAATGGGATTCAATTATATCAGACTATGATTCGACCCGTTATTGCTTATGCAGCCCCTGCTTGGGCCTACTGCGCATATACCCGTCTCAATTCTCTACAAGTGGTGCAGAATAAATGCCTTAGGATGGCAGCACATGCATCACGCTATGTCCCAAATAGGTGCTTGCACGCAGAGCTTAAACAAGAACTGCTGCAAGACGTAATTTGAAAACAGGCCTAAAACTTTTACCAATCAAATGAAGACCATACCTATCCACTAATTACTGCCCTTGGGGAGTATGATATAGATTAAACACAGCGCTATAAACGATCAGCCTAGACTGAATGATTTATTAATGATTAATTAATTTTTAATTAGAATAATACACCTCTCTTCCCAGCCAGCTGTTTGTAGGTATGGCCCTTCGCCACTGTCAATTCCAAGGCAGTCACTGAACAGTTATACCCGCAAGCAACTGCAGGGCTTGTGGTGACGTGCGGCTCTCTGCTGCAGTTGGTGAGAGACCTTCCCTGCGTCGATCAATCAACCCTCCCTTATCCGAAGCTCCGTGCACTCGTAGTATATGACAGAAATATGCTCTGTTACCGCATATGGCTACGGAGATTGGCCTCTGCCAATTTAACACATATGTCTCCGACGACATACGTTACTATAAACTTCTTAGGTTAATTTTACTTAACCCTTTTCTTTTCACAGGCTGTGCCGTCTCTTCACGGACATCTAAAAGCCGGTAAGCATTGACTCAGCTGTCAATAACATCCACGCTTACTGGCAATTCACATTATTCTCTTCAATTTTCATGTTCTACTGAGGAATCAGGGAGAAGCCGCCCAATATCGCCACTTCCCCCACCAGAGAGCCACCTCTCTGGTTACAAGCCATTGTCTCCTTCCAATTGCCAAGACGAAAGGAAATATAGTTCCTGGCCCTCTCTGCTAGCTTTTTCATCTCTACTAAGACGAGCATGTCACACACACACACGTTCTGTCTCCCGTAGCATTTCTGATTAATGCATGAATATTTTTAATTATATCCTGTCGACAGGGTTTTTACGGTGTCTATGTCAGTTTTTTTCCAGTCTCTTCTAGTGTTAGCTTAGCTATAAGTACACTCAGGGAGGCAGTCATGGCCCCAGTTGCAGGCCATGGCTGCCCAATCCCTCTTTGCCGTGATGCATGTCTCCTTGCATGATTTCCTATCCTTGTAGGCGTAAGGGGACTAGCCCTGAGACGCAATAAGATCCCGCCCTACCCACCGAGCTTTCACTTAACACTTAGTTATAGGGTAGTTATAAAATTGGCTTGGGCAGTACGAGCTAAGCTTTCGTGGGATGAATATAGCGCTCGTGGCTGCTAGCTCGCTGGGAACTGCCCACGACTTGAGGACCAGCGAAAGCGAAATGCATCTACGAGTGCGGTGGGACCATGGCAGCTTGGGTGCGTCGATTATCCGCAACTCGCCGGGTCCCCAGATAGTGGATAGGGGATCCCCAGGCTCTGCGGTGGCTGGGAATAATCAAATACCGGCCCGCGAACCAACTGGCAGGTGTGAGAGCGCCGTCGTCGTGGACGTCGGGAACCTGGGCAGCTCAGTACGAGATGGCGAATCGCATCTGCTGGGGGCGGCCCAGAGACCAAAAGGGGGGAGCAGGATCTCGAGGTGCTGAAAAATGCGAAGTGTAGCGATCCTCACTGCTGGATTCTGCGGCCTGCCGACTGCGGGCGAGTGATGAATATATTGGAATACATCGGACCTTGGAAGCACCCCGATGTCAGCCTTCACTCCTGGGCCAGCGGTATTAGTAAATTACGAAATCAACCTTAGGAAATCCGGGGCCACCACTGGTAGGCCCCGGATGTCTCGCGTTTCCCAGACCGACAGGCTATTTTGGAGGAAGGGAAGGGTGTGGCTCCCCGAAAGAACTCTCCCCACCTTCACCAATGGATTGGAGATCCTGGCATTGGCGCGGAAGGGCGAAGATGGTGTCGGTGTCATGACTGAGCTGTCCGGTTTTCTGACGCACTCGAAGAGAAGCACGGAGACCCTGCATCCTCATTCGCTGTCGGTACTGCAGTGCTGGTTCGCCTGAACGACAGTATTGACAATAGTTCAACTTCAAGGGCACCTGCACCCACACGATGTCTCATTTCATTTCACTCCGCATCAAACCAACAGAAATCTTTCTTCCTGAACTAAAAAATACCCTACTTTATTCATACCTAATCCAGTTAAAAGGAATTATTTTATTCTTCGCGACTGTCGCATAGATTTTCCACGGCCCTCTCCGCTTTGCCTGGGTTGCTATGCTCTTACATCTAGACTTTTCTTCTTTCGGAGTGCGCACATGGCTACAATTGCGGCCATGGCACTATAACTCTGCTTAGCCGCGATGCATGCGCCCATTATAGTCATTAAATCCGACCTAAGGAGCAAAGGGCTTGCACTGAGACGCATCCTATCCTTCAACCGACTTAGCTAATAATATGTATGCCGGATGGCTCACAGAACAGTGAAGGTGCTCATGCTGACGTAGCGGGATTTGGGGACTCACCAGAAAAAAAAAGCTTGGGCAGTCATTCGTGTTTCTTCTCTCGCGACATCCCGAGCACTACTCAGTGCTGGGACCTCTAGCGATCTACATACATATGTATTTAACTTGACTTTGTCTCTTCTAGGCACCTTTTACTCAGCTCAGTTTAACTGTAACTTTGTATTCGTCTAGAACCAGCTATTCCCTTTTTAGCCTAGAACCAGGTCGCCTGCACCTGGAACAGCAGATACCTTCAGCACTCCACGGTTTCGTAAGAGGTACCACGGGTCACGTATTTATTGAGTATTCAATAAACACTCATTGTTCACTACTCTTCCGCTTTTAGTTTACAGGGTACTTGTCTGTGTTAACGGTTAGAGACGGAATACGACGAGCACTGCCGACAGGAACCAGGAGATTGTTGACATCCACATTAGATGGCTACCTGTTTATTCCCAACCACCCGAGCATAAACTTAGTGCTGGTGGGGAGAAACAGCGACGCCACAATTACTAGAAACACCTTCGCATAGGGAGAGGGCTGCAAGATCAGGTTATTTCTGGCTCCGAGCTCTAAATTAGTGCTGAAGTGACATTAGCCTGGAGTTTGCCGCTCAACCCTGTGCGGACGAAACAACCAATAGAGGCTTGGTGGTCGACACGGCTCCACGTCCCTGATCAGCTAGCATACGTGGGGGATCAGTGGGGACTCTTATCGAGCTCATGCCAGCGATTCACTATTGGGTTACACTGTAGTAACTGCTCCTGGCTAAGTACATTACGTAAACTGTCAAACAGTTCTACTCTATGCCTTACAAGGTAAGGAGTGGCAAAAGACGTAAGGAACAATAACTAGCTCACGTTGCTATCAAATTTTTGATGACGTTACCACCTCCTATGAAGGAAAGGCAGGCGAAATGGGACCGCGCCAGCCAACTTAGGCACCAAGCAGTATCGCCTGTTCCGGTCACCGTAATCTACTTATCGCCTTGCCTTCATACTCATCCATCGCGTCACCCAGTGGTAAGAGGGTTGTTAAACCGAACTGAGGCAAGACACGACTGGACCAACCCGAACTTTTGGAACCATGCAGCCTACGACTGGAATCGCCGCTTCGGAGTGGACCGAGATCGCCACTATTGGGTGAAACCCACACCAATAACAACATCCAAGACGACAGTATAAGTCATAAGTATTCTACACCCCTCGCCCCACGCCTTCTAACCAGGGTTAATCACCCCGCCATTTTGGTCTAGCCGAAAAATCCTCGACAAACGTGCCAGTCAGTCTAACCGGGCACGCCTCAGTTATTAACTAGGAATAGGAAAATTTTGCGAGTTGAATGCCCTGCTGGCTTGACTCCACAGTCCCGTGTACACTCGAGACTCGCGTGTTTGTTCATTGGCTGCTGACCCACACAGTAGCCAGCGTTACTACACACCTAGCAGTATGGCACTCGCTACTTGTTTCCCTTGCTAGTTTGCTACTGGTTCAGAGTCGTCCAGGGCGTGTCTCATGACCTGAGATCCAATTGAAAAGGTGACTTCAGTGTACACATGTTTTTACACCTGTCTTGTCCTGAAATGAATTCGCAAAATTTTTCTATCCCTAAATATAAGTAAAAGTTCATTCTAAAAAAAAAAGGATACTTTTATTTAACAGAAGTACAAAATGGAAACCATCAAAAAACGTCAATCATGGCGGGATTTTCCAAATGCTTGTTTAAAAAAGTGCAAAGTGCTCGAACTGGAAGTCGATTTTAACCGATTGCTGTGTAGAGAATCAGAACGGTGATAAACCAATAATTGGTTATTGTAGCGCACCAGTGGAGAGTCTGTGGATCGCTAGAACCGTCCTTTCCGCGCAAGCGTTAGAGGGTGGTCATCACTACTACGCATGAGCGTTTCCACCTAACGTGTTACAGCGTATTATAAAAAAAAATACATTTGAGTTTCCAATTGAGTGCACTCTAGCGGACGACTAACGAACTAGGGCATCCGGAGCACATGCGAAAGATGCGTAGGTGGTTGTTGGGAAACAAGATAACGGGCGAAAACAAAATAGTGGCCAGAGTAGTAGGCAATGGAGAAGGCTGGCGCAGTGTCCGGGGTCCGGGATCAAGAGATCTGGCAGCCATGTTTGATTTTTTTTTCCAAAAATCGCTCATTTTCACACAAAATCACATGTTTCTAACCCAAAAATACCTTAAAATTTCCCCTTTTTCCTTAAAATATCCCGTTTTTCCCATTTTGTCAAAAAATATTTCCCAGAAAAGTCCATTGTCAGTAATTTTCTCTAATAGGGATTACTGACTTAGTCGAACTTAGAGCCAGGAGAGCAGGATTTAGGACTTTTGAACTTTAATTCCAAAAATCTAAAAAATTATTATTTTAAATTTAAATGTATTTTTATAATTTAAAAATTTAAAGTCATAAGTATTAAGTCTTGTATATCACCGCACTCGTCTTTTCAAGGCGCATACGATCATGAAATCATACCCATTATGTACCCCAATGCCTGGGCTACCATTTTTCATTTTTAAGCAGAAAATCTCAAAATTTATCAAAAATGAATTAAAAAACTTACATTTTCGAAGTCCCCCTACCCCACTCCATGCCCAGCAGATGACTGACTCCCTCACCCCCCACTCCCCTCGCCATTATTCATTCAGCCATCTTGATTTTTTCGTTTGTCATTTTTTGTACGAAACTGGAGGCCACCATCTTGGTAGGTGACGACTATCTTGGTAGGTGACGACTATCTTGGTAGGCGACCACCATCTTGGTAGACATCACTCATCCATCATATTGGAAGCCAATTACCATGACCTTGAAAATCAAAAACTCGAGAAAAATGCATAAAAGTCAACATGCATAATACATTACAGACTACTACAACCATATTAGCTGCATACGACCCTGACCTTAACCCCATTACCTTGAATGACCTTGAAAACAAAAACTGGGGGGGGGGGGAATACATAGAATTCACAAGCATATTATATTACTGGCTACTACGATAACGTCTCGATTTCACTGGCAAGCGAACTGTCAGCACTTATAGTAGAGATATAAAAAAACCTACAATTTTCTTTCTATTTTTAATTTTTTTTCAATCAATGGTATATTTTTACATGCATGATGCATGACTTTGAATACATGCTTAATTTATATTAATTTTTCTAGATAAATATAGTTGTTATTAAAACCTTAAAGGCCAAAAAAAATGGATATGGCATGCTAAAATAAAGAACAATACATTTTTATAGTAATTTATTACTGTTATTTTGTAAATACATTTTCAGAAGAAAGCAGTTCATCACATCATCTAATATAATCCCGAAGTTCTTCAAAGATCGAAACTATCTCTTTCATGTTCTAGAAATCCTCGTGTTAATGAAAGTCAAGCAAATATTCCAGTCTATCAACAAGTTTGTTGGGATCTTCAGTAAACATATAGTCAGTTTTCACGTCATATTGTGCCTTCTTCACATCACTCGTCGTAGGAAACTCGTTGTGGAAATAAGTGGGAACGTCGAGAGAATCATCATCGTATTCAACATTATCGCTGCCATCATAGTCATCATCAATGCTGTCTTTATGATCGACTTCACTTCCTGCTTCACCCTCAATAATAAGTTTACTTTTCTTTGTAGCAGGAGTTTTGTATTCATCAGTATTTAGAGCTGATGATCGTTTATTTTAAAGTTTTTCGACTTCACACGATCATCTTGCAGGTGTATCTTCCGCACAAACCGATTCTACTGCACTCATTTGGCATTTAGTATTAACTGTGGCGTCATAATCATCAGCGTAAACGGTACACATCGATGTAGCAAGAGGTATTGATGACATCACTTGATGGTTACCAGTAGACGAACCCTCTCGGCAGACAGCGATGAACTGATCGAACCCATGGCTGTACCTTCCCTTATATAGCAGACAGTCATTAACGATCGTCAAAAATCCATATTTCTCTTTCCAGCACAAGGAACACATATCTTTGAATTCTGCAAACATCATATCCGTATTGACGTGGTCGTCATACGCCTACCGCACGTTCATATCATCCATGCGAAACAGCACCAACACATTAGCATTATCGCGAAGCACTTGTTTGGGAATTCCCGAATAAGTTTGGCCGAGGTACACGCAGTCCACATAGGCGTGCCGTGCCGTCCCATGCTAAAGTATTCTTGAATGCAAGTTTGTTTCTCGCAGGCAATGTCATCGAAGACAAACATAGAGTTTGGCAGTGCTTGACTCGACCGCACGACGACTTCATTGTCGCTGCATGGGAAATAACCCAAGCCTTCCACGGCTTGCAGTACTCGTGCCAGTCGCCGGTATTTCGGCTGCAGGAGCGATTTGGAGTACAGGTACACACGTTCTCGAACCGAAGACCGTTCGCTTCTTCCAGCAGGCTCAGTAGGACGCATGTCTTGCCACAGCCCGATGGTCCCGCGATGATGCACCTCACTGTATTCGGAAATAAGCTTACATGCAACGATTCGTGGACTTTAGCTTCATTTTCACCATGAATGCGTATGGGTATAGTAACATCTTACTTGACAGCGTGTATGTTACCACTACAGCCTTCTAGGGTAGATGGAGTAGATGGAGCAGCCGATTGTGGTTGCTGAGAACCAATGCTACAAGTTTTAGAATATTTCTTTAATACCTCGCCCCGAGAAAACCGAGCATGACAGAATTGGCATTCAAAAGTCACACTCGAAATGTTCATTCCTCAGGTCGTTCTCTCATGTCGATGGGCATGGCAGATTTTGCTGAAGATCTTTCCGCAGCAGCAACACTGTTTTCCATGTAATTTTCCAGCAGTGGGAGGAGGTACATCTGTACAGGTAAGCTCTACAATAGACTTCGTATAATCATTGGCTTGCATCATATTCTTGAAAAAAAAAAAGCCAAAGTCCTTCCTGCAGTGGCGACATGTGTATCTACTTTGCCTAGCTACTGCTCTCTCTCTCTCTCTCTCTCTCTATATATATATATATATATATATATAAATATATATATATATAATTATATATATATATATATATATATATATATACGAACTTACTAACATGTTTCGTCAGAGAAATTTAAGCATTATTTGACAACTGACTCTTGTCATACCGACTCCTCACATTACTGACACCATGACCCCATTATCCCATGTCCCCATGAATCCACTGAACCATTGACCTTCTGACCCACAATGACACATTTGATTTGAGGAGCAAAATGACCCGAACAAACAATAAGACCTTAGCTCTGTTGAAGATGAAGCTATGGTCGACCCTAGCATCATTGACGACGACAGTTTTTTCTGTGATTTCAAAATTCTCTAAAAAAATTTCATTTTTTTTCTGTTTTTTTTTTCTTTGATCGGGTCATTTTGCTCAAATGGGTCATTATCGGTCAATAGGTCAATGAGTCACTCGGTCAATTAAAAATATAGTGAAAAATCGTAGGATTTTTTAAATATCTCTAACTATAAGGGCTGACAGTTCTCTTGCCAGTGAGATCGAAACGTTACCGTAGTAGTCAGTAATAAAATATGATTGTTGAAATTTATGTATGCCTTTAAATTTTTAAATTACAAAAATACATTTAAATTTAAAATAATAATTTTTTAGATTTTTGGAATTAAAGTTAAAAAGTCCTAAATCCTACTCTCCTGGCTCCAAGCTCACCTGAGTCAGTGATCCCTATTAGAGAAAATAACTGACAATGGACTTTTCTGGGATGTATTTTTGCAAAATGGGAAAAACGAGATATTTTTTTAAGGAAAAAAGGGAAATTTTAAGGAATTTTTAGGCTAAAACATGCGATTTTGGGTGAAAAAGAGCGATTTTTGGAAAAAATCTAACATGGTGTCCAGATCCCTAAATCCCGGATCCCGGACCCTACTCCAGCCTTCTCCATTGGCTACTACTGGCCAGATACAATATGGCGGTCGGAAACAAGATGGTGGCTGTAAACAATATGGCGGACAGAAACAAGATGGTCGGCCTGGAATTAATATGACGGCTGTGATGTCATCCAATATGGTGAAATCCAAGATGGCGGCGGATCCGTAGATCCGTAACCTTTAGCCCTTGCCCTGGAACATATAATTATTGCATTTAGTGCATACAATAAAAATACCGAGGGATGAGGCGTCGTGATTAAAATTTGGACTCGCATTCGGGAGGTTATGAGTTCGAATCTCGGTCCAGCCATCCTTATTTCACTTTTTCCATGGTTTCCCTTAGTCACTCCAGGTGAATAATGGTTCCTCGCTACGACGAATTTCCTTCGCCGTCCTCTCTTCTTTGAAAAACGTTCTCCATCTTTATGACCTAGCTGTGGAGGAGACGTTAAGCTCTATTTACATACAACAGAAAACTCTGCCAGCCTGCTGAGTAGGGTGGAAATAACTTAAATAATTCCATGAATATGATATGTGACATGAGTCGAATGAAGCAGCCATTCTGAAAATAAAATGCACAAATATTTTAACTTATTTAATTAATTGATTTTGAAGTAGAGTTATTTGTATGTTAATCAGAAAGGATCCAATATGCTAGCTTGTGAAATTCGTATACACTGAGAGAATAGCCAACTAGATATTCGTTTTTCTAGAACCATTAAGCATATTTAGTTGCCCCAACAAATTATTTTGTCCAGTAAACAAAACTTGAGAAACAACAAATTAATTTTGTTCCTCTAACAAAAATGCACGATTGAATTAACAGTAACTCTGTGTTGGGTCGAAAAAAACTAGATTGTCAACAAAACTATTTGGTTGAATTACCTGTATATATTTTTTGTTACTCATTTGATTACCTTCGTTCAAAAATACAGCTCAAGAGTTTCTTTGTATTTTTGTGACAATTAGAAATATAACAATGTTTGTTAGGGCGTTTATTAACGCTCAATAACAGTATAAACATCCTTATAAAACAAGTTCACAGAAAACGAAAAAGGAAAACTTTAAAACATGACAAATTTATTTGCGCATGTTGTCCAGTATTTTGAAATGTATTTATTTAAAAAACATTGCTGTTTCATTAGCAGTTACTTACCGAGGTTGCTAAGGTGTAGTAGCACTTGGTCGCAGCTGATATGGTTCGGATCCCGGTCTCGCCTGAATACATTTTTATATTATACGAAACTGTTTTAATGTAAGTAGAGCCAAACAAATCTTTAGTTGCAAAAACCGGACCTTCATCTGTGGAAAACGTATAAGAACAACAAAATAATTTGGTTTCAACAACAAAATATTTATTCGCCCCTATACGAACAATACATTATGTTGCGCCAAACAAACTTTGTTTGATTAGAAAAAAAACTTTTTTCATTGATTTATAAAGGCATTCATTCGAGCTGTATAGTTCGCTGATTGTTCCCCGTGTTATAATGTTAGGAACTTTATTTGCGTAGGTGACAGTTTCTTAAAATATAGCGAAAAAAAAGGGAACAAAATATAACTAATTTATGTTCACAGTGCGTGTAGTCAGCATACAAAGAGTGCTTGGAATATTCTAGCTGTTCAGGAAATATTGAACAGAAACCAAAACCATTATATGGTCGCAGATTATAAAATAATTATTCGCCGTAATAATTCTATATATGCTACGGTTGACAAACCACAGCACTACCTGAACACCAAATTCGGCGGAAATTTTTTTTTTTGGGTAGTTTTCGAAACTTATTGTTGGTTTAATTGAAGACGCATGATCGAAGATGTTCACGTGACGCTATCTTAGAAAATGAGAGAATGAGTCTATGAATTTAACGATGAAAGTGTGCACTACATACACACTAAATTTGGTTTGCATCTGTTGAACTGTTCTTCGGGTATTGCACAGTACTCAGAAATTTACTAGTTGCCACGATTTTGAAAATAATTATCCGGAAAAAAAAAAAAAAACCGTCCTTACTCGTTACAATAAGTGCACCGAGTTTGATTACGATTTCGGTGGAAGGATTCAAAAGTTTTAAAGGGATAATGCACGTGGACACGCAAGAGCGTAATCTCATAAGCAAATAATTCTTTCACGAAGGAGATAACGTACATAACAAAGAAAAAAAAACCTGATTAAACTAGTTCTTTAATAGTGTTTAGTTATAAATCTTTTAATTATGAAATTAATAGAGACCTGAAAAATTCGCGTTATTATTTGAGGACATTTTAAAATTTAAGGACTTTTCCCAAGGGATACGTTTGTCATTGGCCCATTATTTATTTGGTACGCCCCGGGTAACTCTGCTCTCTCAAATGAACACCTCTCAGTCGTGTGCCCCAATCACGTGCAATTCACCCAGAATGGGAATTACTTAACATACAACCAGCAGCCAATGGAGAAACGACGCTGGCTCGAATGTATATAATACTACGAATTTTAGCTTGACTCCACAAAATACATGTCCCTATAAATGACGTTTACTGAGCGTAATTTTATTCCACTGCAAGGAAATTATAATCCTGCATCCGAAGTTTCTAAAATTCATAAAAAAAAGTCACATGAAAATCTGCAGTGCCTTTTAAATACTGGAACAAAGTGGCGGGTGTCTTTTCGTTAATTCTTCCCGGAATACACACTGTTGTTGGGAATGGCTAAAGATGCTTGGTATAAATCATGCGAAATGACAAATATTGCGTATTTAACCTATTGCATGGGGTTGCAAGGCACATATTTGTAATACAAAGGTAGCAGGTAAAACCTTATATCGTGCTATGTTTTAACGTGTTTTTTTTTTTAACACGCGTGTTTGCAATCACAAACGAAATATGTAAAAATTTATGAGTGTTTTTGTAGTGGGATACATCTGAGTCATTTCCGTTCATAGTAGACAAAATATTCAGCTCTAAAAATGTAAAAGCAAAGCCGAAATGTTTATAGCAGTTGTAAAAACAAATCACAGGAAACATTCACAGACTTTGTAGCAGAAAAAAAATCGTCATATAACTGGCACTTGGATAAAAAAAAAAGCACACATGAAAATAAAATGATTCAACATGACGACATATGAAAATCCAGAGCTACATAAAAAAAAATAGTGTGTTTGTCCTAGATACTCCTCATAAAGAGGAGCTGGAGCTCCTCAGGGAAATGAAAAGCGTGGTACGTTCATTCATACGAGCAACACTTGAGTAAATACTTCAGCGTCGTCAGTGGAATGCTGCAAATTTGTGCTTGATCGAAGTTCGTTGCAATTAAATTCAAGCGTGCATGCGTAGCGGAAGTATAAATTATTTACTGTCAGAACGGTATCGCACTTTGTTCGTCGTCTACGTCCTACGTTGGCTGCAAATTAAGGCTCTAAGAAAATTCTACTGAGAAGGTGTAAAATTCTAAACCGTACTACAAAAATCATTTTAAAAAAAACCTGTACCTGCAGACAACTAATGTGTGAAAATTCATATACCTGAAAACTTGAAATAGAGTCGTGGAAAAACTGAGAAATAAAATATTTGTCGTTTCATTTTATTCTTTCTAAAATATTTCTGTCTCTTTTATAACAGCAGTATTAATAATACCTCTGAAAAAAAAATTTCCTTTAATTATGTGATTTGTCATAGGTTTATACTGTATATCCATAACCACTGTAGACAATGGACGAAGTTTATTAAATTATGACCATTCCCGTCAAACTCAAAATATGAAAATTAATGATTTTTCCTTACAACTACAGTAAATTGGTTGAATTTCTAAACATAAAACGATTACGGGATAAGAACAATTATTATTGTACACATTTATGCTATGTATTAACTATGTTTAGTAGGGATAGGTAAATTTAATTTTTTGACATTAAACAATATAGAGTAATTCCAGTTATCAAGAGCTGAAATTATGATAGTATTATTGCTCACAATTTTCATTTCTAAAACAATTTCATGTACGTAATCCTTAAATTTTTGCAGGTAGTTGGGCTTAATGTCCCATCTACAGCGAGGTAATTTTTGCAGGTAGTGGGGCTTAATGTCCCATCTACAGCGAGGTAATTTTTGCAGGTAGTGGGGCTTAATGTCCCATCTACAGCGAGGTAATTTTTGCAAGTAGTTGGGCTCAATGTCCCATCTACAGCGAGGTAATTTTTGCAGGTAGTTGGGCTCAATGTCCCATCTACAGCGAGGTAATTTTTGCAGGTAGTTGGGCTTAATGTCCCATCTACAGCGAGGTAATTTTTGCAGGTAGTTGGACTTAATGTCCCATCTACAGCGAGGTAATTTTTGCAGGTAGTTGGGCTTAATGTCCCATCTACAGCGAGGTAATTTTTGCAGGTAGTTGGGCTCAATGTCCCATCTACAGCGAGGTAATTTTTGCAGGTAGTTGGGCTCAATGTCCCATCTACAGCGAGGTAATTTTTGCAGGTAGTTGGGCTTAATGTCCCATCTACAGCGAGGTAATTTTTGCAGGTAGTTGGGCTTAATGTCCCATCTACAGCGAGGCAATTAGAGCTGGTACAAGTTGCACAGGGGAGAGGAATTGAGGAAGGAATGGGCAGGAATCTGCAATGGCCTTGGTTAGAGACCCATCCAAGCATTCGCCTGGGTTTATTTCGGGAGACCACGGAAGCCCGAAACCAGGACGGCCGGACCGGGACTCGAACCCGGGTCCTCCCGAATGCCAATCCAGCTCGGCGTGACTGTTATAAGAATTTCCGCGTTTACTGCACACCTGCTGTTCTGAAAACTGCCAATCAGTCTAACAGTACTTCGGCTAATTACACTGTAATTTTTTTCTTCTAGTTTTATTAAGAAATTGTTCGTAATTTTTACAAATGCTTGTAACAGTACAACGATTTCTCTTGTAAAACTACTCGTTTGTAAAACTACAAGGGGCTTGTTCGCAGTAGAACTCAAGAAATGTTTGTGCTATACTGAACTGTATTCACGGGCTCAAGCTAAATGGCGGACACTCGACAACAGCGTGAAATCGAATATAGATGTTTGTGCAAAAAACTGTGTGTGATGTTAAGTGTAGTTTTGTGCGAAAAAAAAAAATACATTGCAAGTTTGAATGACGTGAAACACTTAAGACGTCTCAAATCATCATAATAAAATGACAATTCCAATCAAACGTGACAGTATTATTCATTGACAGTCGATGTTTCCTAGCTACACAGAACTCTTGAACCGGCTCTCAAGAACTCATGTG